>JAYKKT010000074.1:22877922-24218133 GCA_036023115.1 Brasenia schreberi | reverse complement strand
CTCAAGACAGTTGTCCCTTTTGTAAATAGCTTTTGTAAATAAGTTTTAAAAACCGAACATCGAACAGCATAGGGTTTTTGCTCACTTGGAGCAGTAGGCCTTGTAAGTCTCTAGAGTTCGACCACACCTGGTCTCTGGGAGGTCGATCCCATTTTAAGACCAGATTCCATAGTGTAACCCTTTGGCGTGATATCTCCTCCTACCAGAGTTTGTAAAATTGAGATTTTGTTAAAATGGGACGATCCCATATTCTTCGTGGCTAGATCTAGGGAGACATTAAAAGGGGTGTTTGTCATCTTTGCCCTTATCCAAATCTATTTGGACAAGGCCAAAGAGGGGCATCTGTAAACACCCCGAAATCCCACGAATTTCTCAAAATCCATCTGGTTTTATACAAGCAGCCCCAAAGGGCCATTTTGAGTTTGGAAACCCAGGAGCCTTCCAAACAACCCTGTATATATGTTTTGAACTTTATCTTTCAAAAACATATGATATAGCTTTTGAAAACCCTTTTAAAACATGTTTTGAAACCCCGAAGTGGCTTGGCCCGATCAAGACAGGACCAGGAGAGCCAAGAAGAGCCCGGAACCGGAGCACCTGTCGAGCCCGGCGCAGCAACTCTTGTATCTGATTCACACCCCAGGATCTCGAACGTCCAAGACCCTGTTCTTACCAAAATATCATTTGAAGTCATCTCCGGAAGGCAGAAACGGAGGCGGACGACCATGTTGGCGAAGACCCAACGCAGACGGAGTACTGATGCTGTCAGGCCCCGCACGAATCGTCCGTCTCGAACCCGGCCCGAAGGAGTCAGAGTTCAGTTTGGATTGGATCTGGACCATATATATCCAGATTCCAATCCAAACCCATATGTGGATTTGGATTTGGATTTGGATCCAGAAATCCAATCCAATATCCATATCCATGGCCCACATCACCTTCTCATAAATGGAGGTGGGGCCCACTTGAAATTCACGTGGGATATTGGGCATGAGAGAGAGTGGGGGGTGATAAATATCAAGAGTGTTGTATTAAGCTTGACTGGTGTGTCAAGTTTGGGTTTAATCTTGTGGTTTAGCCTAATTGAGTGGGTTTAAGCTTGTAATTAGCTAAAACCTAACCTAGGGCTGCACCAACATGGGGTGATCAAGGTCTATGGGCCATGCTAAGGGAGCTCCATCACCTAAACCTAGCCAAAAATGCCTAAACCTAGCCTAAACCCCTAATCCACCCCTAATTTGAACCTAATCACCTAACCCACTTCCCTAATCCCGGCCTAATCCCAACCTAATCACCTAACCCACTCCCCTAATCCTTCCCTAAACCTAGATTAATTTCCCTAATCCTAGCCTAAACCTAGCCTAAACCACCTAACCTAGCTCACTAAACCTCACCCTAAAACCCAACCACCTAACCTAGCCCTAAACCACCCTTAGCCCACGATTTTCCCAAACACCTAGTTTTAAAATATCTGGCCCAATCCCATCCAGCCCACCTTATCTACATACTACCCTACCTAAACCACCTAACCACTACCCACAACCCAGCCCTAACCGACCTACCCATCCCCTATTTAAACCCCCCCCATTGTGGGCGGGTTTTCCAAGTGGGAACCACACTCCACCACCCAGCCGGGCCCTCTCCTTCTCCCATCTCTCACCCGTCTTCCCAGCAGCTCCAGCTCCACCAGCCGCCACCTGCTCCGCCACCCTCCTTCTTCCGTCCACCATCACTGCCCCCCAGCCGGACACCACCACCTCACTCAGCCGGGCCCTCTCCTTCTCCCATCTTCCACCAGCCGACAGCCACCTTTGCCGCCACTCCTTCCCATTCGGTAAGTCCCCCTAACCCCCTCAAAACCACTCTCTACCACCTCTCCACTCTTAGCCACCCATCTTCCCCTTAGCTCCACCTCTTTGCCGCCACCACCTAAGCCTAGCCGAACCTAGGATAACCCAAGTGGCTGGCCACTACTTAGCCACCATTTCCCATTCGGCCAACCCCCCTAGGTGTCCTCTTTGGCCTTCCCACTAGCTCACCTTTTAGGTCCAGTTTCCCTAAGTCCCTAACTTCCCTAGTGACCCTAAGACCCACTTAGTCAGCCACTCTAAACTCCCTACTTGGAGGCGCCGCCCACTTGCCACCGGTCCCCTTCGAGGCGTCCATCCCGCGCCCCGTTTGCAGCCGGCCAGCACCCTTGGTCACACACCTTCGCGGAGCTCCCGTTTGCAGCCCAAAGCCAAGGCCACGCTCGAGCAAGACCTCTACGGACCAGCTACTTGTAAGTTTCTAAACTCGGTCTTTGATCATACACTTGCTTGAAATTCAATTTGATACGGGGTTGTAATAACAGAGCATAGTCTCCCCCCGCTTGTAATAACGTGGCTTGGCACAACCACACACGTGCACCCTCTTAGTCGTGCACAACTTTGAACACACATGGGCCTAATCGGCCCCTAATATATAAGTGTACGTATATATTTCATTTCCGAAGGGTTTTGTTTAAGTTGGGTGCGTTGTCTTTCGATTAAAACACTCTCACACACATTGAGCTTTCGCTCTTATTTGAAAGACCCAAGTAAGGGCCGACCTATACTATTTGGGTTTCATTTCATGTCGTGTGAGTAAGTCTTTCAATTTAAACACTCTCACACACATTGAGCTTTCGCTCTTATTTGAAAGACCCAAGTAAGGGCCGACCTATACTATTTGGGTTTCATTTCATGTCGTGTGAGTAAGTCTTTCAATTCAAGCACTTTCACACACATTGAGCCTTCGCTCTTACTCCCAAGACCTTAGTCAAGGCCATATTGCAGTTATATTTGGGTTTCATTTATGTCGTGTGTGTAGTACTTCAATTCAAGCACTCTCACACACATTGAGCCTTCGCTCTTACTCCCAAGACCTTAGTCAAGGCCATATTGCAGTTATATTTGGGTTTCATTTATGTCGTGTGTGTAGTACTTCAATTCAAGCACTCTCACACACATTGAGCCTTCGCTCTTACTCCCAAGACCTTAGTCAAGGCCATACTGCAATTTATATTTGGGTTTAATTTCATGTCGTGTGTGTAAGTCTTTCAATTCAAACACGCACCCACATTGAGCCTTCGCTCTTATTTGCAAGACCCGAGTAAGGGCTCATATACATAAGATATATACATATCTCCCTTCGGTTATTTCCCTTCGGTTATTTCCCTTCGGTTATTTCCCTTCGGTTATTTCCCTTCGGTTATTTCCCTTCTGTTATTTCCCTTCCGTATTGTCTTTACATTTCGGGTTTTCCCTTTGGAGTAGCGTGAGTTTGCATTGCATCTACGCCATACCACGAGGTAGGACGCATATTGCATCGAAGCAACCCCCGCTCGAATTCGCCCATGTAGTGGAGTGTTCATAACACACAAACTAGGCGACTGTAGACGCGCGAAAATCCCCGCCTCTCCGCCCCTTTCGTGGCTTGGAGTGGATCTTATCGTGCGTCTAAGGCCTATGTATACAAACAGGGCGTGCCAGCTAGCTTACTTAAGCTAGCGAAGATATATTAACACTGACTTCTAAACGTGGCGACTGTGAGCAAGTGAGCTCTTGTCGTCGCAGACCTTCTTGCACCGATGCGCAAGGGTCAGTCTGTACGCTTTTGCAAAAAATCGAGTTTTAGAGAGAAAGTCTACGAAACGGTTCGAGGTGTCTATTTCGGGTCTTTAAGATGCGATTGCATGTTTTAGATCACGTGGATTTGCACGTGCCTAAGTCTTTTCTTTTATCCCTTTTTGGGTCGCCTAGTTTGTGTGTTATGAACACTCCACTACATGGGCGAATTCGAGCGGGGGTTGCTTCGATGCAATATGCGTCCTACCTCGTGGTATGGCGTAGATGCAATGCAAACTCACGCTACTCCAAAGGGAAAACCCGAAATGTAAAGACAATACGGAAGGGAAATAACAGAAGGGAAATAACCGAAGGGAAATAACCGAAGGGAAATAACCGAAGGGAAATACGTATATATCTTATGTATATGAGCCCTTACTCGGGTCTTGCAAATAAGAGCGAAGGCTCAATGTGGGTGCGTGTTTGAATTGAAAGACTTACACACACGACATGAAATTAAACCCAAATATAAATTGCAGTATGGCCTTGACTAAGGTCTTGGGAGTAAGAGCGAAGGCTCAATGTGTGTGAGAGTGTTTAAATTGAAGTACTACACACACGACATAAATGAAACCCAAATATAACTGCAATAAGGCCTTTACTAAGGTCTTGGGAGTAAGAGCGAAGGCTCAATGTGTGTGAGAGTGCTTGAATTGAAAGACTTACTCACACGACAAGAAATAAAACCCAAATAGTATAGGTCGGCCCTTACTTGGGTCTTTCAAATAAGAGCGAAAGCTCAATGTGTGTGAGAGTGTTTAAATTGAAAGACTTACTCACACGACATGAAATGAAACCCAAATAGTATAGGTCGGCCCTTACTTGGGTCTTTCAAATAAGAGCGAAAGCTCAATGTGTGTGAGAGTGCTTAAATTGAAAGACAACACACCCAACTTAAACAAAACCCTTCGGAAATGAAATATATACGTACACTTATATATTAGGGGCTGATTAGGCCCGTGTGTGTTTGAAATTGTGCACGACTAAGAGAGTGCACGTGTGTGGTTGTGCCAAGCCACGTTATTACAAGCGGGGGGAGACTATGCTCCGTTATTACAACCCCGTATCAAATTGAATTTCAAGCAAGTGTATGATTAAAGACCGAGTTTAGAAACTTACAAGTAGCTGGTCCGTAGAGGTCTTGCTTGAGCGTGGCCTTGGCTTTGGGCTGCAAATGGGAGCTCCGCGAAGGTGTGTGACCAAGAGTGCTGGCCGGCTGCAAATGGGGCGCGGGATGGACGCCTCGAAGGGGACCGGTGGCAAGTGGGCGGCGCCTCCAAGTAGGGAGTTTAGAGTGGCTGACTAAGTGGGTCTTAGGGTCACTAGGGAAGTTAGGGACTTAGGGAAACTGGACCTAAAAGGTGAGCTAGTGGGAAGGCCAAAGAGGACGCCTAGGGGGGGGTTGGCCGAATGGGAAATGGTGGCTAAATAGTGGCCAGCCACTTGGGTTATCCTAGGTTCGGCTAGGCTTAGGTGGTGGCGGCAAAGAGGTGGAGCTAAGGGGAAGATGGGTGGTTAAGAGTGGAGAGTGGCGGAGCAGGTGGCGGCTGGTGGGGCTGGAGCTGCTGGGAAGACGGGTGAGAGATGGGAGAGGAAGAGGGCCCGGCTGGGTGGTGGAGTGGTTCCCACTTGGAAAACCCGCCCACAATGGGGGGGGTTTAAATAGGGGATGGGTAGGTCGGTTAGGGCTGGGTTGTGGGTAGTGGTTAGGTGGTTTAGGTAGGGTAGTATGTAGATAAGGTGGGCTGGATGGGATTGGGCCAGATATTTTAAAACTAGGTGTTTGGGAAAATCGTGGGCTAAGGGTGGTTTAGGGCTAGGTTAGGTGGTTGGGTTTTAGGGTGAGGTTTAGTGAGCTAGGTTAGGTGGTTTAGGCTAGGTTTAGGCTAGGATTAGGGAAATTAATCTAGGTTTAGGGAAGGATTAGGGGAGTGGGTTGGGTGATTAGGTTGGGATTAGGCCGGGATTAGGGAAGTGGGTTAGGTGATTAGGTTCAAATTAGGGGTGGATTAGGGGTTTAGGCTAGGTTTAGGCATTTTTGGCTAGGTTTAGGTGATGGAGCTCCCTTAGCATGGCCCATAGACCTTGATCACCCCATGTTGGTGCAGCCCTAGGTTAGGTTTTAGCTAATTACAAGCTTAAACCCACTCAATTAGGCTAAACCACAAGATTAAACCCAAACTTGACACACAAGTCAAGCTTAATACAACACTCTTGATATTTATCACCCCCCACTCTCTCTCATGCCCAATATCCCACGTGAATTTCAAGTGGGCCCCACCTCCATTTATGAGAAGGTGATGTGGGCCATGGATATGGATATTGGATTGGATTTCTGGATCCAAATCCAAATCCAAATCCACATATGGGTTTGGATTGGAATCTGGATATATATGGTCCAGATCCAATCCAAACTGAACTCTGACTCCTTCGGGCCTGTTCGAGACGGACGATTCGTGCGGGGCCTGACAGCATCAGTACTCCGTCTGCGTTGGGTCTTCGCCAACATGGTCGTCCGCCTCCGTTTCTGCCTTCCGGAGATGACTTCAAATGATATTTTGGTAAGAACAGGGTCTTGGACGTTCGAGATCCTGGGGTGTGAATCAGATACAAAAGTTGCTGCGCCGGGCTCGACAGGTGCTCCGGTTCCGGGCTCTTCTTGGCTCTCCTGGTCCTGTCTTGATCGGGCCAAGCCACTTCGGGGTTTCAAAACATGTTTTAAAAGGGTTTTCAAAAGCTATATTATATGTTTCTGAAAGCTAAAGTTTAAAACATATATACAGGGTTTGTTTGGAAGGCTCCTGGGTTTCCAAACTCAAAAATGGCCCTTTGGGGCTGCTTGTATAAAACCAGATTTGTTTAAGAAATTCGTGGGATTTCGGGGTGTTTACAGCGACCCAAAAAGGGATAAAAGAAAAGACTTAGGCACGTGCAAATCCACGTGATCTAAAACATGCAATCGCATCTTAAAGACCCGAAATAGACACCTCGAACCGTTTCGTAGACTTTCTCTCTAAAACTCGATTTTTTGCAAAAGCGTACAGACTGACCCTTGCGCATCGGTGCAAGAAGGTCTGCGACGACAAGAGCTCACTTGCTCACAGTCGCCACGTTTAGAAGTCAGTGTTAATACATCTTCGCTAGCTTAAGTAAGCTAGCTGGCACGCCCTGTTTGTATACATAGGCCTTAGACGCACGATAAGATCCACTCCAAGCCACGAAAGGGGCGGAGAGGCGGGGATTTTCGCGCGTCTACACCAGCCCACCTTATCTTCATACCACCCTACCTAAAACCACCTAACCACTACCCCAAACCCAGCCCTAACCGACCTACCCATCCCTATATAAACCCCCCCCTTTGGGGGCGGGTTTTCCTATCTAGTCGCCTTCCCCAAGCCCAGCCGGGACCCCACTTCCCAGCCCAGCCGAACCCAGCCACCTGCTCCACCTGCTCCATCTGCACCACCACCTGCACCGCCACCTACACCACCACCTGTCGCCACCCGTGCCCTCGGCCGAACCATTTGCTCCACTACGCCCGGCTGCTCTCTTCCATCCACCGCCTCTCTTCAAGCACGGTTAGTACCCCCTCCTTCGTCTCACCTTCTTCACTCCCTCTCCACTCTCAGCCACCTAAACCCTACCATAACACCCTACCACCAGCCATTCCCCTTTGCTGCCACCATTCTCACTCAGCCGAACCTATCACACCCTAAACTACCTGCCACTACCTAACTACCCTAGCTACACCAGGCCACCCTATTAGACTCCCATTCGACCTTCCCTTAAGCTCCCCTTAGGTCCATACTCCCTAACACTCTATACTCTCTTAGTGACCCTACAAACTCACTTGGCCCAGCCCCTTTAATCCCCCACACCAAGGCGACACCCTTGCTTGCAACCGGCCACCATCTAGTCGCCTATCCCGCGCCCCATTTGCAGCCGACCAGCACCCCTTGTCGCTCAACCTCGCAGAGCTCCCGTTTGCAGCCCAAGGCGAAGGCCAAGCCCACGCTCAAGCAAGGCCTCTACGGACCAGCTACTCGTAAGTGCTTAACTCGGTCTTTAGTTGTATACTTGTTTGAGACTCAATTTGATACGGGGTTGTAATAACGGAGCATAGTCTCCCCCCGCTTGTAATAATGTGGCTTGGCACATCCACAAACGTGCACTCTCCTAGTTGTGCACGATTTTGAACACACACGGGCCTAATCAGCCCCTAATACATAAGTATATACATATTCTTTCGTTTTGGTAGGGTTTTTGCTTAAGTTGGGTGCGTTGTCTTTCAATTCAAGCACTCACACACATTGAGCCTTCGCTCTTATTTCAAAGGCCCAAGTAAGGGCCGACCTATACTATTTGGGTTTCATTTCATGTCGTGTGTGTAAGTCTTTCAATTCAAGCACTCACACACATTGAGCCTTCGCTCTTATTTGAAAGACCCAAGTAAGGGCCGACCTATACTATTTGGGTTTCATTTCATGTCGTGTGTGTAAGTCTTTCAATTCAAGCACTCTCACACACATTGAGCTTTCGCTCTTACTCCCAAGACCTTAGTAAAGGCCTTATTGCAGTTATATTTGGGTTTCATTTATGTCGTGTGCGTAGTACTTCAATTCAAGCACTCTCACACACATTGAGCCTTCGCTCTTACTCCCAAGACCTTAGTCAAGGCCATACTGCAATTTATATTTAGGTTTAATTTCATGTCGTGTGTGTAAGTCTTTCAATTCAAGCATGCACCCACATTGAGCCTTCGCTCTTATTTGCAAGACCCGAGTAAGGGCTCATATACATACTCTATATACATATCTCCCTTCGGCACTTACTTTACAAGTCATTTCCCTTCGGTTATTTCCCTTCGGTTATTTCCCTTCAGTATTGTAGACGCGCGAAAATCCCCGCCTCTTCGCCTTTTTCGGGGCTTGGAGCGGATCCTCTCGTGTGTCTAAGGCCTATATATGCAAATAGGGCATGCCAGCTAGCTTACTTAAGCTAGCGAAGATTTTTTTTTTTTAACACTGACTTCTAAACGTGGCGACTGTGAGCAAGTAAGCTCTTGTCGTCGCAGACCTTCTTGCACCGATGCGCAAGGGTCAGTCTGTACGCTTTTGCAAAAATCGAGTTTTGGAGAGAAAGTCTATGAAGCGGTTCGAGGTGTCTATTTCGGGTCTTTAAGATGCGATTGCATATTTTAGATCACGTGGATTTGCACGTGCCTAAGTCTTTTCTTTTATCCCTTTTCGGGCCACCTAGTTTGTGTGTTATGAACACTCCACTACATGGGCGAATTCGAGCGGGGCTTGCTTTGATGCAATATGCGTCCTACCTCGTGGTATGGCGTAGATGCAATGCAAACTCACGCTACTCCAAAGGGAAAACCCGAAATGTAAAGACAATACTGAAGGGAAATAACCGAAGGGAAATAACCGAAGGGAGATATGTATATAGATTATGTATATGAGCCCTTACTCAGGTCTTCCAAATAAGAGCGAAGGCTCAATGTGGGTGATGTAAAGACAATACTGAAGGGAAATAACCGAAGGGAAATAACCGAAGGGAAATAACCGAAGGGAGATATGTATATAGATTATGTATATGAGCCCTTACTCAGGTCTTCCAAATAAGAGCGAAGGCTCAATGTGGGTGCGTGCTTGAATTGAAAGACTTACTCACACGACATGAAATGAAACCCAAATATAACTTGCAGTATGGCATTGACTAAGGTCTTGGGAGTAAGAGCGAAGGCTCAATGTGTGTGAAAGTGCTTGAATGGAAAGACTTACTCACACGACATGAAATGAAACCCAAATAGTATAGGTCGGCCCTTACTTGGGTCTTTCAAATAAGAGCGAAAGCTCAATGTGTGTGAGAGTGCTTGAATTGAAAGACTTACTCACACAACATGAAATGAAACCCAAATAGTATAGGTCGGCCCTTACTTGGGTCTTTCAAATAAGAGCGAAAGCTCAATGTGTGTGAGAGTGCTTGAATTGAAAGACTTACTCACACGACATGAAATGAAACCCAAATAGTATAGGTCAGCCCTTACTTGGGTCTTTCAACTAAGAGCGAAAGCTCAATGTGTGTGAGTGCTTGAATTGAAAGACAATGCACCCAACTTAAACAAAACCCTTCGAAAATGAAAGTATATATATACACTTATGTATTAGGGGCTGATTAGGCCCGTGTGTGTTCAAAATCGTGCAGGACTAAGAGAGTGCACGTGTGTGGTTGTGCCAAGCCACGTTATTACAAGCGGGGGGAGACTATGCTCCGTTATTACAACCCCGTATCAAATTGAATCTCAAGCAAGTATACAACTAAGGACCGAGTTTAGGCACTTACGAGTAGCTGGTCCGTAGAGGCCTTGCTTGAGCGTGGGCTTGACCTTCGCCTTGGGCTGCAAACGGGAGCTCTACGAAGATAGGTGATCAAAGGTGCTGGCCGGCTGCAAGTGGGGCGCGGGATAGGCGCCTCAAAGGTGGCCGGTGGCAAGTGGATGTCGCCTCGGGGTGGGGGGTTAAAGGGGCTGAACAAGTGAGGTCTTAGGGTCACTAGGGGAGTTGAGTACTTAGGGAAAACTGGCCCTAAGGGAGAGTTTGTGGGAAGGCCGAATGGGACACCTAGGGGAAGGTAGTGGTGCAGTTTGGGTTGTGCTAGGTTCGGCTAAGTTAAAGGGGCGGCTAAGGTTTGGCCGAGTGGGAGTGATGGCGGTGAGGGGCTGTTGGGTGGGTAAGGTGATGGTATGGTGGGTGGCTGGGAGTGGAGAGGGAGTAGAGAAGGGGCTAGGTAAGGTGCAGGGTACTTACCGAATGGGGAGAGGTGGTGGAAGGCAAGGGGAAGCAGGCGGGCAGGTGGGCTCTTGGCTGGTTCGGTTGGGTGAAGGTGGTGGCGTTCGGCTGAGGAAGGGTGGTGGATGGAAGAGGGAAGGTGGCGGTGCAGGTGGAGCTAGTGGAGAGTGGAGAGTGGAACAGGTGGAGAGTGGAGTAGGCGGGCAGGTGGAGAGTGGAGCCGGCTGGGCTGAGGTGAGAGCCTCCTACTTGGAAAACCCGCCCCCCAAAGGGGAGGGGTTTAAATAGGGGATGGGTAGGTCGGTTAGGGCTGGGCTTGGGGTAGTGGTTTGGTGGTTTAGGTAGGGTGGTATGTAGATAAGGTGGGATGGAAAGGGGTGGGCCAGATATTTTGAAAACTAGGGGTTTGGGTAGATTGTGGGCTAAGGGTGGTTTAGGGGTTTAGGGCTAGGTTAGGTGGTTAGGTTTTAGGGTGAGGTTTAGTGAGCTAGGTTAGGTGATTAGGCTAGGTTTAGGCTAGGATTAGGGAAATTAATCTAGGTATAGGGAAGGATTAGGGAAGTGGGTTAGGTGATTAGGTTGGGATTAGGCCGGGATTAGGGAAGTGGGTTAGGTGATTAGGTTCAAATTAGGGGTGGATTAGGGGTTTAGGCTAGGATTAGGCATTTTGGGTTAGGTTTAGGTGAAGGAGCTCCCTTAGCATGGCCCATAGACCTTGATCACCTCATGTTGGTGCAGCCCTAGGTTAGATTTTAGCTAATTACAAGCTTAAACCCACTCAATTAGGCTAACCCACATGATTAAACCCAAACTTGACACACAAGTCAAGCTTAATACAACACTCTTGATATTTTTCATCCCCACTCGCTCTCATGCCCATAATCCCACGTGAATTTCAAGTGGGCCCCACCTCCATTTATGAGAAGGTGATGTGGGCCATGGATATGGATATTGGATTGGATCTCTGGATCCAACTCCAAATCCAAGTCCACATATGGGTTTGGATTGGGATCTGGATATATATGGTCCAGATCCAATCCAAACTGAACTCTGACTCCTTCGAGCTGGGTTCGAAACAGACGATTCGTGCGGGGCCTAACAGCATCAGTACTCCGTCTGCGTTGGGTCTTCGCCAACATAGTCGTCCGCCTCCGTTTCTGCCTTCCGGAGATGACTTCAAAGGATATTTTGATAAGAACAGGGTCTTGGACGTTCGAGATCTTGGGGGTGTGAATCAGATACAAGAGTTGCTGTGCCGGGCTCGACGTGTGCTCCGGTTCCGGGCTCTTCTTAGCTCTCCTGGTCCTGTCTTGATCAGGCCAAGCCACTTCGGGGTTTCAAAACATGTTTTAAAAAGGTTTTAAAAGCTATAATGTATGTTTTCGAAATATAGAGTTCAAAACGTATGTACAGGGGTGTCTGGAAGGCTCCTTGGTTTCCAGACTCAAAATGGCCCTTTGGGCTGCTTATATAAAACCAGGTTGTTTTTGAAGAAATTCGTGGGATTTCGGGGTGTTTACAAGTATTGTCTTTACATTTCGGGTTTTCCCTTTGGAGTAGCGTGAGTTTGCATTGCATCTACGCCATACCACGAGGTAGGACGCATACTGCATCAAAGCAAGCCCCGCTCGAATTCGCCCATGTAGTGGAGTGTTCATAACACACAAACTAGGTGGCCCGAAAAGGGATAAAAGAAAAGACTTAGGCATGTGCAAATCCACGTGATCTAAAACATGCAATCGCATTTAAAAGACCCGAAATAGACACCTCGAACCGCTTCGTAGGCTTTCTATCCCAAAACTCAATTTTTGCAAAGCATACAGACTGACTCTTGCGCATCGGTGCAAGAAAGTCTGCGACGACAAGAGCTCACTTGCTCACAGTCGCCACGTTTAGAAGTCAGTGTTAAATATATCTTAGCTAGCTTAGGTAAGCTAGCTGGCACGCCCTGTTTGCATACATAGGCCTTAGACACACGAGAGGATCCGCTCCGAGCCCTGAAAAGGTGAGAGGCGGGGATTTTCGCACATCTACAGCAGGTAAGGGTGGTCGGGTGTTGTGAGGTAGGTGCTAGCAGGCGGGTGGCGCGGAGGTTGTGGCAGGGCGCTGGAGTTAGGCGCTAGGAAGTGGAGTGCGGTGCTGGGGCACTGGGGTAGCGCTAGGGCAGGTGCGGCAGGTAGGGTGGCGCTAGGTGCGCTGGGTGCTAGGGTGCTTAGGATAGTGGGGTGACGCCGGCTGGGAGGTATGGCAAGGAAGGCAGGGGACAGGTGTGGCTACAAGGAGCCGGGGACAGTGGGATGTGGTAGAGCAGGAGGTGATGCTGGGGTTAGGGTGGCGCTGCTCGGGGTTGGTGTGATGTGGCGCTAGGTGCGTCGGGAGCCATGTGATGCCGTGGCATGTAAGGGTGAGGGAGCTGAGTGTTGTGAGGTTGTCGGATGGGGTAGGAAATAGGTTTAAACCGAGTGCAGCTGCACTCGGTTAGGTTTAGATTTAGGTCGGTGGGGAAGTGGGTTAGGTTTAGGTTGGTCAGCTAGGGCTAGGTTAGGTTGGATTAGGGTGAAGATGGTCTTGTTAGGTTGTGGTTAGGGTTAGGTTTAGGTGGTTTTTAAGGGAGTCGGTTTGGATGGGTTTGGTTTGGTTTGGGTGAAAGGGGTTAGGTCTAGGCTAGTTTTGGGTTAGGTTTAGTGGGGTCGGTTAGGTGGTTTAGGCTAGGTTAGGGTGAGGTTGAGAGACCTACCTCGGAGCCGGTCCACCAAGCATAGCCCATGCACGTCCTTTTGCAACCACCTCTCAAGTTGGTGCAGCCCTTTGGTTGAGCCTAGGTTCATACAAGGCTTGAACCCACACTCTTGACCAAGCCCACAAGGCTAGCCCACTTTGACCAAAGTCAAGCCTACCAACCCTCTCTCTCTTACTTTATGGCCTCTCTCTCTCTCTCCCTCCAAGCCTTCCAAATGCTAATTCACGTAAACTTCAAGCCCCCCCCCCCCCCCATCTCTATTTATAGGCAAGGGGTTGGGTCTTGGGTTTGGATCTTGGATTTGGATTTTGAGATCCAAATCTGATCCAAACATTATTTGGATCTGCATCTGGTTATTTGGGTCTAGATCCAATCCAAATTTTCATTTCTTCAGTCCTTCTTGGCGTTTCGAGACGAACTGTTTTTGCGGGCCCTAGCTTCATCAGCGCTCCGTCTTGGGCTGGGTCTTCCCCAACCTTTTCGTCTGAACTCCTTCTCACCTTTCTGGACTTCATTTCGGTTGATTTTCGATGTTTCAGGCTTGGATTTCTGATAATTTGGTGGATGCTCTTGGCTTGGTATTTGATGCACCGGGCTTGAAGTCTGCTTCTGGCCTAGGCTCTCCTTTTGCCTTTTGATCCTGCTTTTATCAGGCCAGGCTTGATTCGGGCTTTTGAACCTGTTTTTGAGGTTACTTTTGATCAGGCTCCACCTGTTTGTTTTTGGGCTTTTACAAAATTGGGACTTGGCCCGAGTTCGAGGAATTCATATTTCGAATGGGGTTTTAAAATAGAAGTTTAAAGCTTTTGCAACCCCTGGGTTTTCGAAAACTCAAAATCTGGTTTTGAAATGGATTTTCAAACTAAGTGCTTGTTTTGAAAAATCGTTTGATTTTGGGGTGTTTACAAAAATCATATGAGGTTAAAACGTTTTTACCTTTATCCATGATTTGCAATGCCTTAGGAATGCATGCTTTTGAAGGGTCAGGAACTCTGACCACTTTTTTTGCATTTTCTAGATGTGGGGGTTGATAGATCCTTTCGGACCTAGTCACCTCCCCACACTTTCCCTAAGGCTCGCTCCTATGTTGGCTCTATTTTTGTGCTTTGGAGCACCCAGAATTTCTAAGACGGCTCTAGCCGGGGGCGAGACTCTAAGCGCTCCCCGGATCACTACTTGGGCGACTTTTTTGTATATGATGAGAGATGGTGGTGTGTAACAAGTAGTGAAGCCAGAATATGATGCATGCACTAAACCTTTCGAGGTTGAGAAAGCACATACATCTTTTCCCTTCCCACTGGTACTTGCTTGATTGGGGAATGGTTGTTTGAGCACAGCTTGGGCAGGCTCAGGTTGTTCAGTGACCTGGAGCTGTCCCTGCTCTATCAAGTTTTCAATTTTGTTCAAAAGGAAAAAGCATTTGTTCGCATCATGGCCTTTGAGCAAATGATATTTGCAATATCTATTCAAAAACCTCCCTTTTGGCGGGGACATCTCAGGAATTTTTGGGAGTACCACTAAACCTTGGGCGAGTAGGAGGTCAAGGACCTCCAACACAGGTTGCCCCAGTAGGGTATACTCTCGTTTTTCAAAAGTTTTTTAAAACTTTTCATTTTTTTGTTCGAGCTTTTTTGAAGTGCCTGTCGGGCTTGACTCCACTCGGACATTTGCAATCTTTTGGGGTTTTGCCCCTTTGTCCATCATGGGTAGCCCGTAAGTTTCGGGTTTTTCAAATCTCGTTTAGGGAAGAATTTTTCCCTTCCACAAGTCATCATAAACTCTCTTTTCTTGATTGGTTTCAAATAGGGAAGCCTTTTTTATTAGCTTGTGAATGGTAGAAATCTCATTCAACGAAAGAAGAGTTTTTATCTCTGTTTTAAAATTTTCAAGGATGAGCATGATTGCGCATCCTTCGAAGATGGGCTCTTTTATTTGCCCAAGGAGGGACCTATAAACACCCCAAAATCCCACGATTTTCTCAAACATACCTGGTTTTACAAAAGCAGCCCCAAAGGACTATTTTGAGTCTGAAAACCTAGGAGCCTTCCAGACAACCCTGTACATATTTTAAGCCTGTACATACGTTTTAAAACTCTATACATATAGCTTTTAGACTATAAATAGTGTTTTGAAGCCCCAAAAGCCTCCTGGCCTGACGAAAGCGGATCGAAAAGGCAAAGGAGAGCTCGGACCTGAAGCATACTTCAAGCCCGGCATATCAACTCTCATGTCAAAAGCATCCCCAAATTCTCAGACATCCAGGCCCCAAATATCAGAAAGATGATCAAAATGAAGTCCCGAAGGTGAGAAGAAGATCGGACGATAATGTTGGCGAAGACCCAACGCAAGATAGAGTACTGATGAAGTCAGGCCCCGCACAAACCGTCCATCTCGAAATGCCATGAAGGAATCAGAAAATCAAATTTGGAGTGGATCTGGACCATATATATCCAGATCCAAACCCAAAATGTATTTGGATTTGGATTTGGATCCCAAGATCCAAATCTAATATCTGTATCCATGGCCCACTTCACCCCCCATAAATGGGGGTGAGGGGCCCACAAAAGTTCACGTGAAAGCCCTTGGAAGGCTTGGGTAGAGAGAGAAAGGGGGCATAAAGTAAGAGTGAGAAAGTTGGTAGGCTTGACTTTTGGTCAAAAGTGGGTTAGCCTTGTGGGTTAAAACAAGAGTGTGGGTTCAAGCTTGTATGCACCTACACTTGACCTAGGGCTGCATCAACTTGGACATGGCTGCAACTAAGCTAATGGACCGGCGCCAAGAGGTGGTTCCTAAACCTAGCCCTAGGTTAGCTTACCTCACCTAGCCATTATTCCTAAAACCTAACCTAAACTTAACCCTTCTCACCCAAAACCGCACCAACTTCACCTAGCTGACCTCACCTAGTTGGACCACCTAGACCCTAACTAACTAAGCCTAAACCAACCTTAGTTCACCTAACTAAGTCCCTAACCAACTAAACCCAGCCCACCTAATCGACCTACCCCAAACCATGTCCCAGCCCACCTAAAAATAAATATCTATCCCACCATATCCCAACCCACCAAAACAAATATCTGGCCCAACTGACCTAGCTCCCTTATCCCTAGCCAAGCCTATAAAAGCCCCACCCCACAGCTATGGGCAGGATCTCTTCCCTCTCTCACTCACCCCCCTCTCACCTCACCCCTGTAAACACCCCGAAATTCCACGAACTTCTCAAATCAACCTGGTTTTTGTAAAAGCATCCCCAAAGGGCTATTTTGAGTCTGCAAACCCAGGAGCCTTCAGGCAACCCTGTACATATGTTTAGAACTGTATATGCTTTAAAATATGTATAATATGTTTTTAAAACCTTTTAAAACACATTTTGAAACCCCACGAAGCGGCCTGGCCTCATGAAAATAGGACCAGAAGAGCTAAAGAGAGCCCGGAACCGGAGCACAAGTCGAGCCCGGCACAGCAACTCTCGTGTTGAATCCACCCCCAAGATCTCGAACGTCCAAGACCTTGTTACCATCAGAAATCCTTTGAAATCATCTCCGGAAGGTGAAAACAGAAGCGGACGACCATGTTGGCGAAGACCCAACGCAGACGGAGTACTGATGCTATCAGACCCCGCACAAACCGTTCGTTTCGAACACAGCCAGAAGGAGTCAGAATTCAGTTTGGATTGGATCTGGACCATATATATCCAAATCCCAATCCAAACGTATGTGTGGATTTGGATTTGGATCCAGAGATCCAATCCAATATCCACATCCATGGCCCACATCACCTCCTCATAAATGGAGGTGGGGTTCACTTGAAATTCACGTGGGATTATGGGCATGAGAGAGAATGGGGAGGATAAGCATGAGGGGAATTGTAATTAAGCTTGACTTGTGTGTCAAGTTTGGGGTTAATCATGTGGGTTAGCCTAATTAGTGTGGGTTTAAGCTTGTATTAGCCAAAACCTAACTGAGGGTTGCACCAACATGATGCAATGAAGTCTATGGGTTATGCAAAGGGAGCTCCCTAACCCAATCCTAAGCCAAAACCCCTAATCCTAGCCTTTTACCCTAATCCTGGCCTAATCCTAGCCTAATCACCTAACCCACTTCCCTAATCCTGGCCTAATCCCAACCTAATCACCTAACCCACCTCCCTAATCCTTCCCTAAACCTAGCCTAATTCCCTTAATCCTAACCTAATCCTAGCTTAATCACCTAACCCACCTCACTAAACCTCACCCCAAAACCAACCCACCTAGCTAAGCCCTAAACCCCTAAACCACCCCACCTAAACCTAGCACACCATATCCCTAAAACCCCTTAAAGCAAAATATCTGGCCCCTCCTCAAAACCAGCCCACCTTATCACCACACCACCACCACCTAACCACCTTACCACCCTCTAAAAACCGCCCCCAACCGACTTTCAAAAATCTATATAAACCCCCCCCCTAGTGGGCGGGTTTTTTTATCCTCTCCCATCCAGCTCTTGGGCCAACCGAGCCCTCTCACCTTCCTCCCTTCTTCCACCTGCACCACCACTACCCCCGGCCAAGCTCCACCTCGCGCCACCACTGCCTCCCGGCCTACTCCACTCCCTGCTGCCACCAACCGCCCGGCCACGCTCCATCCACCTTCATCACCCGGCTGCCCTCCTTGGACACCAACTTCTTTCTCTTATCCGGTTAGTACCTTAACCCAACTCCACCTCCTCTTCACTCCCCCTCCACTCTCAACCACCCATACCACCACAACACCTCGCCAACACAGCCTTCCCGCCACCCTTCCCCATTCGGCCAGACCTAACCCCTTACACCACCCGATCCTCTACCTTTCCCTTTAGTGATACCCGGCCACCCTACCTTGCTCCCTAGGATCTGCCCCTTCCACTCATAACAAACCCTTAACTCCACCTTCCCCTAACACCCTACCTTCCTATTCGTGACCTCCCCTAGCTGCCCCACCCGGACACCACTTAAAACACCCCAAGTCGGCCAGTCATAGCCGACTGCCCCCAAGTCACCTGGCCAGCCACACCCGCTTCCTTAAACCATTCCCTTTAGGCACCCCTTAGCGCCACCTTCCCTAGCACCAACCCTATACCTTAGTGACCCTCCTTAGTCACTTTAGCCCAAAGCACCACGGCAGCCTCCCCCTAGCAGCCGGCAAGCTCCAAGGCGCCACACCCGTGCACCCAAGTCACCCGGCCACACACCCTTGCCGCACCATTCCGAGGAGCTCCCTCTTGAAGCCCAAGGTGAAGCCCAAGCCCACGCTCAAGCAAGTCACCTCTGAACCGGCTATAAGTAAGTGCCTAACTCGGTCCTTAGTTGTAGACTTGCTTAAATTAAATTAAATTTGATACGGGGTTGTAATAACGGAGCATTGTCTCCCCCCGCTTGTAATAACGTGGCTTGGCACACCCACACACACGTGCACTTGAGCCTACCTTGCTCTTAGTTGTGCTTGATTTTGAACACACACGGGCCTAATCAGCCCTTAAGATACAGGTTTATTTATATATTTTAAGTTGCGTAGGGTTTTGCTTGAGTTGGGTGTGTTGTCTTTAAATTCTCGCACTCACACACATTGAGCTTCCGCTCTTATTTGCAAGACCCAAGTAAGGGCCGTGTTATACTATCCTTGGGTTTAATTTCATGTCGTGTGTGTAATATTTCAATTATACACTCACACACATTGAGCTTTCGCTCTTACTCCCAAGACCTTAGTTAAGGCCATATTGCAATTTATATTTGGGTTTAATTTCATGTTGTGTGCGTAGTATTTCAATTCTAGCACTCACACACATTGAGCTTTCGCTCTTATTCCCAAGACCTTAGTTAAGGCTATATTGCAATTTATATTTGGGTTTCATTTGAAGTCGTGTGTGTTGTCTTTACATTTTCACACGCACCCACATTGAGCCTTCGCTCTTATTTGCAAGACCCGAGTAAGGTCCCATATATAGTATATACGTATTTCCCTTTTGGCTATGTCTTTTCAATTTGAGTTTTAAGGTTCAGCAGTGTGCGTAGTCTTTACATATATACATGGCACACACTTGCTCTATTGAGCCTTTCCGCTCTTAAGATATAGCCATATTTCTCTTTTGCAATTTCCCTTCGGCAATTTCCATTACAAGTCATTTCCCTTCAGCATTGTCTTTTAAATTCGGGTTTTCCCTTTGGAGTTGCGTGAGTTTGCATTGCATATACGCCATACCATGAGTTAGGACACATATTGCATCAAAGCAAACCCCATACTCCCGCTCAAAGTCGCCACATTTTAGTTGAGTGTTCATAACACACACCTAGTTGGCCCAAAAAGGGATAAAAAGAAAGACTTAGGCACGTGCAAATCCACGTGAAATAAAATCTGAAAGTCATACAAAACAACACGAATCAAACACCTCAAACCGCTTTCGTAGGTTCTTACACTCAAAAACTCGATTTTAAAAGCGTACAGACTGACCCTTGCGCATCAGTGTAAGAAGGTCTGCGACGACAAGAGCTTGCTTGCTCACAGTCACCACGTTAGGAGTCAGGTTTAAAATAAATCTTCGCTAGCTTAAGTAAGCTAGCTGGCACACCCTTTTACTTAAATAGGGCTTAGGCACACGAAAAGGTTCGCTTTAGGCCTAAGAACCAGGAGCAGGAATTTTCTGCATCTATAGTTATTTGGCACGCCCGGTGGGACATGAGTCTTTTAAAGTCAAGTCACTCTAGGAAACTTGCGAAAATATTTTCAAAGAGGTGTTGTTTTAACTCTTTTTTCTTTACTTGTACTTAGGAATTTTGAAAAAGGCTTGAAAGCATGTCAAAATCCAACCCAAGTGAAATGTCGAGCCAAGGCTCATGCGCATCAAGTTCTCACTTTAGGAGGATTTTGAAAAATAAGATCAAACTAGACGAGATAGAGGACTTGAGAAGGGAATTTGAGGCCAAAATCGATCCTCTCAGCCAAGAGGCTGAAGTAGGCGATTCATGTTCATTGAATGGTAAACAAAGGGCCAAGAAAAAAACTAAAAAACCTCACAAGCACAAAGAGGCCTCCATAATGGAAGGCAACCAATACCACAAGTCCTTCACACAAAAGGACCGTAAAGCCCTACAGCAGCTGCTGAAGGGGCAAAACAAAGAGAAAAGGAGTTACGCCCTGTCTAATTTCCTTCCCATGGATTACGAAACAAATAGTGACGATGAAATACCGAACTTCCATGGGTATGATGGCATGGGAGCCCTAGGTCTCACTTGCAACTTTTCTCGCGTCGAGCCCATTAGAAGAAAAAGGACTCGATGAAATGGGTGTATTGGTTCCCTTTATCCCTTAAAGGCACAGCTGCTAAACGGCTGGCTTCCTACGATTTAAGCCAGTTCGCTACTTTTGAAGAGTTAGCGAACTGTTTCATGCAAAGATTTGCACATAACGTAGAAGTCACGCCGACATTAAACACTTTAAGGGATACGAAGCAAGGCATGAACGAAGACGTACATGCCTTCATTATTCGATGGAGGTCCCTTTTGGGCCAAGTGCGAGAGCCCATATCCGAAGGATGCGCAGTCATGCTCATCCTGGATAATTTTAAAAGCCAGTTAAAGACCCTTCTCTCGCTCCATGAGATCTCAACTTTCCATAAGTTGATCAAAAAAGCATCCCTTTTTGAAACAAACTTGAAAAAGGGGATATACGATCACTTATGGAAAGGAACTGTCGTTTCCAAAACCCGCTTGGAGAAGCCCATCACTTATGGGCTACCCACGATGGACAAAGGGGCAAAGCCCTATAAAATCGCCAATGTTCGGGTGGATCTAGGTTTGGCGGGCTCTTCCAAAATTTTTGAAAAGCTAGAAAACAAAAGGGAGAGAAATTTTCAAAAACCAATTGAAAAACGGGAGTACACACCGCTGGAGCAACCTGTGTCGGAGGTCCTAGACCTCCTACTTGCCCAAGGCATGATTGAACTTCCCAAAATCCCCGAAGGAGTTACTTCTAAAGGGGGATATTTAAATCATTTTTGCAAGTATCATCGGCTCAAAGGCCATGATACAAAGTGTTGTTTCTCCCTTTTGAATAAAATCAAGACCTTGATAGTGGAGGGCCGGCTCCAGGTCACTGCGGAACCTGAGCCAACTCAAGCTATCTTCAAAGAACCCTTTCCCAAGCACACCAGTAGCAGTGGAAAAGGAAAGGAGGTATGTACCCTCACCTTTTCAAAAGAACTAGCGCAAACATCTGAGTCTGGTCGATCCACTTGTGCGCCCACTCTTGTACTTTACAAGAAGCCCGCCCAAGTCGTCATCCGGGGACCACCAAGAGTTGAATCCCCGGCTAAACCAGTTTTAAAACTTCAAGGTGCTCCTCAACTCATAATTAGAGCCAATTTTAGTGCGAACCCTAGGCTGGTCGTGGGATAAGTGACTAGATCCAGGAGGATCTATCAACCCCCGCACCTACAAAGTGCTAAAAAGGTGGTCAGTGTGCCTGACCCCTCAAAAGCATGTATTCCTAGAGTTCTACCAAAAGCAGACAATGAGAAAGTCATCCTAGACCCTTATGATTTCGAAAACCATCTTTCAAAGATTCCTATCCACATGTCCATCCTAGAGCTTATACAAACTTCGCCTAGGCATAGACTCGTGCTAGAGAAAATTCTAGAAGGAGCCAAGGTTAGTTCGAACATAAGTCCAGAATCCCTGTTTGACCAAGTGGCATTAATAGGAGCAAAATCGCCCATCACTTTTTTAGAAGATGATGTAGATAGACCCTACGAGTCCCACAACCAGGCCCTGCATATCGAGGTGGTTGAAAATAACCACTCTCTGGACAGGTGCCTAGTCGATGGGAGAGGAGGGCTCAACATCCTTCCACTTCATGTGGCGTATCAAATCAGAGTCACCTTGACTTCTGTAAACCCAAGCCCCATCGTTATCACTGGATACAATGGGAATGCGTCTAGGCCTTTAGGATCGATCGAACTCCCGATGGAAACGGGAGGGATCACACACACGGGGGTGTTCCATGTCTTGGACATCCACCCCCATTATAACCTGTTGCTGGGAAGGCCTTGGATACACAGCTTGTGCGCTGTGCCATCCACCTTTCACAGGTGTATCAAGATCCCTTTTAGGGACCAAGTCGTGGTGATCCTAGGTGAGAGTCACCCTCAGCTTCAGGGGATCATAAACTCCCCTTGTTTATCGAGCTCCCAGGCCCATGAGGCTAACCTGGGGCAGACCATGGTCGAGCCACCAAGGCTCGTGTTAAACAACCCTAGGAAGGTTGTGTATGTGAAGGGGCCGCCCAAAGCAGGCCCCCTCCCGATCCTAACCCTTCTAGGAAGATCCAAGCATCCCTTATTTCCAAAATCCCTAGACAAAAAGACATACGAGCACGATATGGACGATAGCAAGTTCCAGGACCATGATCTGTATCAAAAATTTTCAAAAAATAAGAAATCATGGAACATGCTGTTGAATATGGGCTATACGCCCTACAAAAGTCTAGGGGCACAAAACCAGGGTCTCCTAGAGCTCATCCTTCCTAGGGCCAACCCAAGCCGATACGGGATCGGCTACACTCCAAAAATACCGCTGGAGCTACCCCCTGTGACCACCTGGGTCAAGGGTGCCCTGGAACCTATCCTAGAAGAGACGTACGATTTAGACCTCTTATTCCGAGTCTAACCCGTAGTGTTTTCCCTTTGTAGGTATGATGGAAGATCCCTTTCATAAAAATACAAAAACATTTGGAAAACTTAAAATCAAAAAAATCGAAAAAGAGGAAAAACCAAAAACAATGGAAAATCAAAAACCCAAAAATAGAGTGGTTTGTATAGTTCCTAAGGTTCTTGTTTTACAAAAACCCAAAAAAATTGAAAATCTACAAAATACCACAAAGATTTTGTACATAGTTGCTCCTGGTAGGACTTTGGAAAAAGATTTCGAAAGGAACATCGTCTGCATAGCCAGACCAAAAATTTCAAAATCAATTGAAAATCCGAGTACAAAACCAGGTCTTTTGAAAACTCATGCATCAAATTCCCTCGGGTCTATAACCCACGAGAATGATCGAAGCCCATAAGTGGATCCCCTTGAGGAAGATCCCACTTCTGAGCTCCCAGAATTTCATAAAATTCTCGATTTTGAAAGACCTTCCAATTCAGTAGGAGGAGATTTCATAGAGGTGAACTTAGAGAATGATTCCAATCCCAAGACCATCAAGATAGGCGCATGTTTGCATGAACATGAAAGATCAGCATTCATTGCATTTCTACGAACCTATTTAGATGTGTTTGCATGGACGTATGAAGACATGCCGGGCATAGACCCCAGCATTGTCGAACATCGTCTTCCCTTAGATACGAATGTAAAACTCATAAAGCAGAAGCTTAGGAAAATACACCCGAATGTACACACGCAAGCAAAAGAGGGTTTAGAAGATCTGTTAAAAGCCGGATTTATAAAACCCATTGCGTATTTTGATTGGTTGTCAAACATCGTTGTAGTTCGAAAAACCAATGGGAAAATTAAAAATATGCATCGATTTCAGAAACCTGAATAAAGCCACCCCAAAGGATAATTATCCTTTACCAAACATAGATTTGATAGTCGATAGTACTGCAAATCATGAAATGTTTTCATTTATGGATGGCTATTCAGGCTATAATCAAATCAAACTAAGTCCACGAGATCAGGGTAAGACCGCCTTCACAACCCCATGGGGCACGTATTGCTATACAGTCATGCCCTTTGGTTTGAAAAATGTTGGCGCAACATACCAGAGAGCCATGAGCACGATCTTCCATGATCAAATTCATGAGCTCGTAGAAGTGTATGTAGATGATCTCTTGGCAAAATCCAAAACCTGATGCACTCACATCGAATGTTTGCAAAAGATTTTCGAAAGGCTTAGGCTTTACAAAGTAAAGCTAAACCCTCAAAAATGTATATTCGGGGTAGAATTTGGAAAGTTTCTAGGCTTTATGGTGAGCCAAAGGGGTATAGAAGTTGACCCCTTTAAGTGTCGAGCCATCATAAACATGGCTCCACCCTCCAATCTCACCCAAATTCGTAGCCTCCAAGGTCGATTACAGTCCGTTCGCCGATTCATATCAAATCTGGCGACTAGATGCGAACCCTTCAACAAGCTGTTGAGGAAGGGCACGAAATTCTTATGGGATGACGAATACCAGAAGTCCTTCGAGAGACTAAAGGCATACCTGGTTAATCCCCCCGTTTTGAATCCTCCAAAGCAAGGAAAACCGCTTTTACTTTACATTTCTGTGCATGTGAAAGCTTTGGGAGCCCTATTGGCTCAATACGAGAATGACACCCATAAGGAGTATGCCATCTATTATATTTCGAAAACTCTCTTGGCTTATGAACGAAATTATCAAGCCATGGAGAAGACGTGCTTGGCCCTAGTCTGGGCCTACCAGAAATTCAGACACTATTTCCTAGATCATGAGATCTGGATAGTGTCCAAGCTTGATCCAATCAAGCACTTGTTCGAAAAACCCATTCTCACGGGTAGATTGGGCAAATGGCAACTCCTTCTAATGGAGTATGACCTAAAATACCATCACCAGATCTCCATTAAGGGGCAAGCCCTAGCAGATTACGTGGCGGAGTTCCCCCTGGAAGACGCATATCCCACATTGGATGAAATGCCTGACGAGGGCATATTGCAAAACCATTTCCAAAACCACATTTTGGCAAACGCTTTCGAAAACCAAGTGTGGAAGATGCACTTCGATGGGGCACGAAACCAATGAGGGGCTGGTGCTGGGGTCATCCTCATCTCCCCTGAAAAGGGCGAGATTCCCATAGCAATCCACCTAGATTTCGAACCTTCCAACAACATAGCTGAGTATGAAGCACTCATACAAGGCTTAAAGGTTTCGAAAACTCTAGGGGCATCATGCATCGAGGTCTTTGGAGATTTGCTCCTTATTATAAACCAGGTTTTGAAAATTTGGCAAGTACGTAATGAAAAACTAATTCCATATCACGAGTTGGCCACTCGATTGGTTGAGTCCTTCCAATCGTGTAAACTCACACATGTAGGAAGGGAGGACAATGGCATTGCCGATGCCCTCTCCTCCTTGGGTTCAGCCCTAAAGGTCGATCCCATTTCAGGGACCCGGTCTTTAGAAATATGGCATGCGCCCAACCCATCCACACACGATTTGGATATTTGTCAAAATAACCCAGATTCTATTGAAAAACCCTGGTTTTACGACATCAAGAATTTTCTAGAAAATGGGGGATTCACCGAGGATGCCACGTCTAAAGATAAGGCATTCATCCGTAAAATTTCGACCCGATACACCATTCTGGGTGGGGTTCTATACAAGAAAAGTTTTACTGGCATCCTACTTAGGTGTATTGATCTAGAGGAGGCTAGGGTAGTGATGCATGAATTCCATGATGGAGAATGTGGAGGTCATGTTAATGCCAACATGATGGCGATGAAAATACTTAGAGGGGGCTATTTTTGGTCCACCCTGAAAAAGGATTGTCACGATCATGATAGGAAGTGTCATCCATGTCAAGTGCATGGGCAGGCCATTCATATCCCCTCATCTGCATTACATTCCATGGTCAGCCCCTGGCCATTCACCATGTGGGCGTTTGACATCGTAGGCCCTATATTTCCAAAAGCCTCGAATGGGCATCGATTCATTTTAGCAGCCACGGAGTATTTCTCCAAGTGGGTGGAAACCATTTCCCTAACCAACGTGCTGGGGCAACATGTGGTGGCTTTCATTAGGAGGAATAACTTGGCTCGATTTGGGGTTCCACGAGACCTTGTGTCTGATAATGGCACCCCATTCAAGAACGAGCGGATGGTTAAGTTGTGCAACACATATGGCAAAACTCACCACTTCTCTTCGCCCTACTACCCTCAAGGCAACGGTCAAGCCGAAGCCACAAACAAGACTCTCATTAGCATAATTGAGAAGACTTTAGAGAAGGGTAGGACGTTGCACGAGAAGTTGGATGAAGCCTTAATGGCTTATAGGACTTCCATCCGGACTCCCACGAATGCCACACCATTCGAATTGGTCTATGGCACAAACGCCATTCTTCCCATTCATACTCAACTGCATTCATTCCATACATCAATAGCACTCGACCTCCCCCTAGAGACGCTTCAGCATGCTAGGATGGCCGAACTAGATTTGCTAGATGAGAGGCGACTCCTTGCTATGGATCATGCTCGTGCATACCGGCAAAGGATAGCCCGACACTATGGCAAACACATGAAACCTCGCCACTTTGAAGTGGGGGATTTGGTCTTGAAAATCATCCACTATTGTGGCCCACATCCCCTTGGAAAGTGGCGCCCCAAGTCGGATGGACCCTATGTTGTACGTGCAACCACCACGAACAACTCGTATTGGTTGATCGATGTAGAAGGTAGGAATTTAGCAGATCCTATCAATATTCAATACTTAAAGAAGTATTATGTGTAGGATTTGGGTTAAATTCCAATTTTCGAAAACTTTTAGAGATAGCTGCCCTGAGACCTAAAAATAAGGTGCAAAGGCAAAATCGTGTGACCCTGAGTGAGAAAATTCGCACTTGTGAAAGAGTGGAGTCTTCAAAATCGTGGTTACATTTCAAAATCCTTCTTCTTACAAGGAAAGGCCTAGTTTAATATAGTAAGATACTTGCAAGTAGTACGTGCTATTTCTAAATAGGCTGATCTGGAATGGATCGAGTGTGACCTTTGGATAAGTCCTCCCTCTTCTCTTCTCCTTCCAAAAGGAAAACAAAAGCCCAAATAAAGGGAATTTCCCATCCAAAGTCTCTTTCCAAAAAGAAAGAAACTAGAATCCCAAAAGAAAAATTGATTCTCTTGTGAAAAAGAGGGATTAAAGAAAAAATACTCCCAAAGGGAGACCTTCTATGAAAAAAAGGAAAAAGAGGTCAAAAGCTCAAAAAGAGCAGTTTTCCTCAAAAAGAGCAGTTTTTCGCCTTCTATGCCTTAAACCATGGGACGCTTCAGAAGGGACCGTGGTATCTCTTTCCCATCCTTGGCTTATCCCAAGCTAAAACATGGTTCATCTCGAGGAATCCTAAAGTAAAAATAGGATTTACTTACTTGAATTTCGTTTTGTTTGAGAATTCGACGTTTCAAGTAAGGCATAGGAATTTGAAATATGCCTTGTTTTCTTATAAAACCTCCGCTAAATAAGCAAGTGTCAAGACTCAAGCAAAGGCAAACACGAAGAGCTCGAGATCCTTAGGATTGAGACTCAAGATAGTTGTCCCTTTTGTAAATAGTTTTTATAAATAGATTTTGAAAAATCGAACATTGAACAACATAGGATCTGCTCACTTGGAGCAACAGGCCTTGTAAGTCTCAAGAGTTCGACCATATCTGGTGTCTGGGAGGTCGCCACTCTTGGCACCACACCCATGTCATGCATCTACATTCCACGCATAGCATTTGCATAACATGATCCCATTTTAGGACCAGAAACCCTTTTTGTATATCCCTTTGGCGTGATATCTCCTCCTACCAGGGTTTTAAAAAAGTGAGATTTTGCTAAAGATTGGGACGATCCCATATTCTTCATGGTTAGATCTAGGGAGACATTAAAAGGGGTGTTTGTCATCGTTGCCATTATCCAAATCGATTTGGACAATGCCAAAGAGGGGCATCTGTAAACACCCCGAAATTTCCCGAACTTCTCAAATCAACCTGGTTTTTGTAAAAGCAACCCCAAAGGGCTATTTTGAGTCTGGAAACCTAGGAGCCTTCCAGGCAACCCTGTACATATGTTTAGAACTATATATAATTTAAAATATGTATAATATGTTTTTAAAACCTTTTAAAACATATTTTGAAACCCCACGAAGCGGCCTGGCCTGATGAAAGCAGGACCAGAAGAGCTAAAGAGAGCCCGGAACTGAAGCACAAGTCGAGCCCGGCACAGTAACTCTCGTGTTGAATCCACCCCCAGGATCTCGAACGTCCAAGACCTTGTTATCATCAGAAATCCTTTGAAATCATCTCTGGAAGGTGAAAACAGAAGCGGACGACCATGTTGGTGAAGACCCAACGCAGACGGAGTACTGATGCTGTCAGACCCCGCACAAACCATTCTTTTCGAACACAGCCTAAAGGAGTCAGAATTCAGTTTCGATTGGATCTGGACCATATATATCCAGATCCCAATCCAAATGTATGTGTGGATTTGGATTTGGATTTGGATCCAGAGATCCAATCCAATATCCACATCCATGGCCCACATCACCTCCTCATAAATGGAGGTGGGGCCCACTTGAAATTCACATGGGATTATGGGCATGAGAGAGAATGGGGAGGATAAGCATGAGGGGAATTGTAATTAAGCTTGACTTGTGTGTCAAGTTTGGGGTTAATCATGTGGGTTAGCCTAATTAGTGTGGTTTTAAGCTTGTATTAGCCAAAACCTAACCTAGGGTTGCACCAACATGATGCAATGAAGTCTATGGGTTATGCAAAGGGAGCTCCCTAACCCAATCCTAAGCCAAAACCCCTAATCCTAGCCTTTTACCCTAATCCCGGCCTAATCCTAGCCTAATCACCTAACCCACTTCCCTAATCCTGGCCTAATCCCAACCTAATCACCTAACCCACCTCCCAAATCCTTCCCTAAACCTAGCCTAATTCCCTTAATCCTAACCTAATCCTAGCCTAATCACCTAATCCACCTCACTAAACCTCACCCCAAAACAAACCCACCTAGCTAAGCCCTAAACCCCTAAACCACCCCACCTAAACCTAGCACACCATATCCCTAAAACCCCTTAAAGCAAAATATTTGGCCCCTCCTCAAAACCAGCCCACCTTATCACCACACCACCACCACCTAACCACCTTACCACCTTCTAAAAACCGCCCCCAACCGACTTTCAAAAATCTATATAAACCCCCCCTAGTGGGCGGGTTTTTTTATCCTCTCCCATCCAGCTCTTGGGCCAGCCGAGCCCTCTCACCTTGCTCCCTTCTTCCACCTGCACCACCACTACCCCAGCCAAGCTCCACTCCCCGCTGCCACCAACCGCCCGGCCAAGCTCCATCCACCTTCATCACCCGGCTGCCCTCCTTGGACACCAACTTCTTTCTCTTATCCGGTTAGTACCTTAACCCAACTCCACCTCCTCTTCACTCCCCCTCCACTCTCAACCACCCATACCACCACAACACCTCGCCAACACAGCCTTCCCGCCACCCTTCCCCATTCGGCCAGACCTAACCCCTTACACCACCCGATCCTCTACCTTTCCCTTTAGTGATACCCGGCCACCCTACCTTGTTCCCTAGGATCTGCCCCTTCCACTCATAACAAAACCTTAACTCCACCTTCCCCTAACACCCTACCTTCCTATTCGTGACCTCCCCTAGCTGCCCCACCCGGCCACCACTTAAAACACCCCTAGTCGGCCAGTCATAGCCGACTGCCCCCAAGTCACCCGGCCAGCCACACCCGCTTCCTTAAACCATTCCCTTTAGGCACCCCTTAGCGCCACCTTCCCTAGCACCAACCCTATACCTTAGTGACCCTCCTTAGTCACTTTAGCCCAAAGCACCACAGCAGCCTCCCCCTAGCAGCCGGCAAGCTCCAAGGCGCCACACCCGCGCACCCAAGTCACCCGGCCACACACCCTTGCCGCGCCATTCCGAGGAGCTCTCTCTTGCAGCCCAAGGCGAAGCCCAAGCCCATGCTCAAGTAAGTCACCTCCGAACCGGCTATAAGTGCCTAACTCGGTCCTTAGTTGTAGACTTGCTTAAATTAAATTAAATTTGATACGGGGTTGTAATAATGGAGCATTGTCTCCCCCCGCTTGTAATAACGTGGCTCGGCACACCCACACACACGTGCACTTGAGCCTACCTCGCTCTTAGTTGTGCACGATTTTGAACACACACGGGCCTAATCAGCCCTTAAGATATAAGTTTATTTATATACTTTAAGTTGCATAGGGTTTTGCTTGAGTTGGGTGTGTTGTCTTTAAATTCTCGCGCTCACACACATTGAGCTTCCGCTCTTATTTGCAAGACCCAAGTAAGGGCCGTGTTATACTATCCTTGGGTTTAATTTCATGTCGTGTGTGTAGTATTTCAATTATACACTCACATACATTGAGCTTTCGCTCTTACTCCCAAGACCTTAGTTAAGGTCACATTGCAATTTATATTTGGGTTTAATTTCATGTTGTGTGCGTAGTACTTCAATTCTAGCACTCACACACATTGAGCTTTCGCTCTAATTCCCAAGACCTTAGTTAAGGCCATATTGCAATTTATATTTGGGTTTCATTTGAAGTCGTGTGTGTTATCTTTACATTTTCACACGCACCCACATTGAGCCTTCGCTCTTATTTGCAAGACCCGAGTAAGGGCCCATATATAGTATATATGTATTTCCCTTTTGGCTATGTCTTTTCAATTTGGGTTTTAAGGTTCAGCAGTGTGCGTAGTCTTTACATATATACACGGCACACACTTGCACTATTGAGCCTTTCCGCTCTTAAGATATAGCCATATTTCCCTTTTGCAATTTCCCTTCGGCAATTTCCATTACAAGTCATTTCCCTTCGGCAATTTCCATTACAAGTCATTTTCCTTCAGCATTGTCTTTTAAATTCGGTTTTCCCTTCAGAGTTGCGTGAGTTTGCATTGCATATACGCCATACCACGAGTTAGGACGCATATTGCATCAAAGCAAACCCCATACTCCCACTCAAAGTCACCATATTTTAGTTGAGTGTTCATAACACACACCTAGTTGGCCCAAAAAGGGATAAAAAGAAAGACTTAGGCACGTGCAAATCCACGTGAAATAAAATCTGAAAGTCATACAAAACAACCCGAATCAAACACCTCAAACCGCTTTCATAGGTTCTTACACTCAAAAACTCGATTTTAAAAGCGTACAGACTGACCCTTGTGCATCGGTGCAAGAAGGTCTGCGATGACAAGAGCTTGCTTGCTCACAATCGCCATGTTAGGAGTCATGTTTAAAATATATCTTCGCTAGCTTAAGTAAGCTAGCTGGCACGCCCTTTTGCTTAAATAGGACTTAGGCACACGAAAAGGTTCGCTTCAGGCCTAAGAACCAGGAGTGGGAATTTTCTGCGTCTACAACCCCTCTCGGCTTCTTCCCTCTCTCCATGCTCCCGGGACACTCTCTTCACTCCTCTCTTCGCCCTCTTCCTCCCAGCCGAGCACCACCTGCCATCCTTCCACCTTCGGCGAGGAACTCCACCCGGCCACCAGCATCTCCTTCATTCCCAGTCGGCCAAACCACTTCCCTTCCACCTGCTGCACCCGCCACCTCCTTTCCACCTGGCCACCAACATCACCTATCGCCACCTTCCCGATTAGTACCACTTTCCCTTCCACCTGCCAACACTCTTCATCCTCCCATTCGACCAGGACCTGAACACTCCACCTCACTTTCACCCGGCCACCAACACCACCATATCCCACTTCAACCTCTCCTACCTGTCACCTTAGCTCCCAGCTGACCACCTAACATCCACCCAGCCAGCACCTCCCTTCCACCTAGCCGAGCCCTACCTGTCCCCAAAACCCATCCCAACTCCTAGCACCATACCTTAGCTCAACCTACCTTCCCTAAAACACCTCAACATCAGCCGGCCAGCACTCGTACCAGCCCCGACAAGCCACCTAAGGGACTCCTCTTGGCTGCCCAAGGCGGATCATAAGGCCAAGTCCTCTCAAGTTGAAGATGGACCAGCTACATGTAAGTGCCTAAACTTGGTCCATTATATGAACTTGCTTTATATTCAATTAAATTTTGACATGGGGTTGTAATAATGGAGCGTAGTCTCCCCCCAAGATGTAATAACTTGGTTTGACATACAAGCACACACGTGCACTTGAGCCTTTCCGCTCTTAGTTGCACACTTTTTACACACACATGAGCCTTGACAGTCCCTAAGATATAGCTTTATTTATATAAGTTCAGCTGCGTGTGTTTACATTCAAGTCATGTGTGTTGTCTTTAATTCTACACTCACACACATTGAGCTTTCGCTCTTACTCCAAAGACTCTAATAAGAGCCATATTGCAATTCTATTTGGTTTTTATATTCCAAGTCATGTGAGTTGTCTTTACATATATACACAACACAACACGCGCACTTTGGCGACCTTCGGGCCCATATATATATAGTTGTATTTCCCTTCCGCTATGTCTTTAAGATTTGGGTTTTAAGGTTCAGCTTTGTACGTTGTCTTTCAATATATACACGACACACACTTACACAATTGAGCCTTTCCGCTCTTAAGATATAGCCATATTTCCCTTTTGCAATTTCCCTTACGCAATTTCCCTTAAGCATTGTCTTTCAATTTCGGGTTTTTCCTTGGAGTTGTGTGAGTTTGCATTGCATATTCGCTATACCACGAGTTAGGACGCATATTGCATCAAAGCAAACCCCATACTCCCGTGCAAAAATCGTCCAACTTAGGTCACTTGCGCACACACCTAGTTGGTCTAAAAATAGCGTAAAAGTGAAAGACATAGGCACGTGCAAATCCCACGTGAAATAAAATCTGCAACAATACAATCAAAACCCAATCAAACACTTCGTACATTTTCAAAGAGGTTAAAAATCGACTTTGCTAAGCGTACAGACTGACCCTTGCGCATCGGTGCAAGAAGGTCTGCGATGAAAAGAGCTCACTTGCTCACAGTCGCCTCAAATGAGTCAGATTTTCAAAACTTACTTCGCTAGCTTGAGTAAGCTAGCTGGCATGCCCTTTTTACAAAAGCGAACTTAGACACACGAAAAGGTTCACTTCAGGCCTAAGAACCAGAAGTGAAAATTTTTTGTGTCTCCATCGAACTCCCTCAATGTGTTCAATATGGGCGTTACTTCCATGTTGTGCGAAAATCTTTGCATAAAGTTGTTTGCTAACTCTTCAAAAGTAGAAACCTGACTTAAGTTGTAGGAAGCAAGCCATTTTGAAGTAGTTCCCTTGATGGAAAGGGGGTACCAATAAATCCATTTTGCAGAGTTCCTTTTCTTTTTATGGGCTCTGCGTGAAAAGAGTTGCAAGTGGGATCTAGGATCCCCTGTGCTATCATACCGATGGAAATTCGGTATGTTGTCATCGCTGTCTGTTTCATAATCCAAGGGAAGGAAGTTAGATAGGGCGTACGATTTCTTTTCTTTATTTTGCCCCTTCAGCAGTTGTTGAAGTGCTTTGTGCTCCTTCAGTGTGAAGGAATCGTGGTATTGGTCCCCCTCCATTGCAGAGGTTTCCTTGGGTTATTTAGTTTTGGTAGGTCTTTTCTTGGCTTTGGCGGGTTCGCCATGTGACGAGCAAGAGTCGGCCGCCTCAGCTTCTTGGCTAAGGGCATCGATTCTTGCATCAATTTTAGCCTCGAATTCCCTACACAAGTTTTCTAACTCTTCTTTCTTGCATTTGAGTTGAGATTTGAAATCTTTTTTGAAAGGGAACTTGACGAGCGCGAGGTTCGGCTAGTCACTTCGTTGGAGCCTGAACTAGACATGACTCAACAAAAGTTTTAAATCCTACAAATGCAAGTAGGTGAAAAATTTTGAACACTTTTTGCAAAAATTTTGCAGAGTTTTGTCTGTTTTATCGAAGTTTTTAAGACCCAAGTCCCACCGGGCGTGCCAAACCTATAAACATGAAAATTTTCACTCCTGGTTTTTGAGACTAAAAATGAACCTTTTCGTGCCTACATCATTTCTAAGGGTGTGCTAGCTAGCTTGCTTAAGCTAGCGAAGACTTTTAAAATATTCTGACTTTTCGGGCGATTGTGGAGAAGCGGGATCTTTTCGTTTAAACCTTCTTGAACCGGTGCTCAAGGGTTAGTTTAAATGCTTAAAACTTCATTTTTTTACAAAACTTTGATAATACCAGTGTTCGAAGAATTTGATGTATGACTAGTTTGCAAGTTTTATTATGACTTTGGACGAACCTAGGTCTTTGAGTTTTTAGCTATTTTAGGCCTGATGTGTGTGCACATGTGGCCTACTTTCTATGTGGTTTGTGCGTAGATTCAGGGCATCTTTGAAAAGTAACAAATGCAAAGATGCACAAATATTTTCGGTTTTTTTAAATGATGATGTGAGCTAGGCTCGAATTGGAAGGGCAACTCACACAACTTTCAATGTAAATACCAGAAATTGAAATGCAACTCACGCAGCTTAATGTAAATACCTGAAATGTAAAGCAACTCATGCAACTTAATGTAAATCCAGACAAAGGGAAATGCAACTCGACGTGAAGTAAACTCACACAACTTGAAAGTATATAAATATGTTGTATCCTAAGAGCGGAAAGGCTCAATGTGTGTGAGTGTGAAGAGCAGAAAGGCTCGAGTGCTTGTGCATGCTTTTCATATGAAATTGAAATGACAACTCACACAGCTTTCACTAAAGTAAATACCCGAATTGAAATATATACTTTAGCTTAAGAGCGGAAAGGCTCAATGTGTGTGGTTGTGTAGAATTAAAATGACAACTCACACGACTTTCACTAAAGTAAATACCCGAATTGAAATATATACTTTAGCTTAAGAGCGGAAAGGCTCAATGTGTGTGGTTGTGTAGAATTGAAATGACAAATCACACGACTTTCACTAAAGTAAATACCTGAATTGAAATATATACTTAGCTTAAGAGCGAAAAGTTTCAATGCACGCATGTGTGAGTGTGAAATTTAAATGACAACTCACACAACTTGAATGTAAATACCCAAATTGAATTGCAACTCTGTAAACACCCCGAAATCCCACGAATTTCACAAACAAACCTGGTTTTGTACAAGCAGACCCAAAGGGCCATTTTGAGTCTGGAAACCCAGGAGCCTTCCAGACAACCCTGTATATATGTTTTAAACTTCATATTTCAAAAATATATAATATGGCTTTTGAAAACCTTTTAAAACACGTTTTTGAAACCCCAAAGCAGCTTAGCCTAATCAAGACAGGACCAGCGAAGTCAAAGAGAGCCCGGAACCAGAGCACATGTCGAGCCCGGCACAGCAACTCTCGTATCAAATCCATACCCCCAGGATCTCGAGCGTCCAAGACCCTGTTATTATCAAAATGTCATTTGAAGTCATCTCCGGAAGGTAGAAACGGAGGCGGACGATCATGTTGGCGAAGACCCAACGCAGATGGAGTGCTGATGCTGTCAGACCCCGCACAAATCGTTCGTTTCGAACACAGCTCGAAGGAGTCAGAGTTCAGTTTGGATCGGATCTGGACCATATATATCCAGATCCAAATCCAAACCCATATGTGGACTTGGATTTGGGTTTGGATCCAGAGATCCAATCCAATATCCATATCCATGGCCCACATCACCTTCTCATAAATGGAGGTGGGGCCCACTTGAATTTCACGTGGGATCATGGGCATGAGAGAGAGTGGGGGTGGATAAGATCAAGTGTGTTGTAATTAAGCTTGACTTGTGTGTCAAGTTTGGGGTTAATCATGTGGGTTAGCGTAGTTAAGTGGGTTTAAGCTTGTAATTAGCCAAAACCTAACCTAGGGCTGCACCAACATGATGTGGTTGAGGTCCATGGGTCATGCAAAGGGAGATCCTTCACCTACACCTAACCCAAAACACCTAATCCTAGCCTTCTACCCTAATCCACCCCTAATCTGAGCCTAATCACCTAACCCACTTCCCTAATCCCGGCATAATCCCAACCTAATCACCTAACCCACTTCCCTAATCCTTCCCTAAACCTAGGTTAATTTCCCTAAACCTAGCCTAATCCTAGCCTAATCACCTAACCTAACTCACTAAACCTCACCCTAGAACCAACCCACCTAACTAAACCCTAAACCACTAAACCACCCCATCTAAACCTAGCACACCATATCCCCCAAAACCATTAAAACAAAATATCTGGCCCTACCCTAATACCAGCCCACCATATCACCTTACCACCCTCCCTAGACCACCTAACCACTACCCCAAAACCACCCCCACCGCCCTTCACAAAGGCTATAAAAACCCCCCCCTAGTGGGCAGGTTTTTCAAGCCTTGGACCCCACTTCCCAGCCCAGCCGAACCCAGCCGCCTGCACCACTTCCAGCCAGGCCTTCCACCTGCACCACCACCAGCCACCACCGTGCTCCACCTGCTCCACCACACCCCAACCGGCCCACCACCTGTCGCCACCCCTGCCTTCGGCCGAACCACCTACTCTACCACGCCCGGCTTCTCTCTTCCATCCACCGCCTCTCTTCAAGCACGGTTAGTACCCCATCCTTCATCTCACCTTCTCCACTCCCTCTCCACTCTCAGCCACTTGCACTACCACCACCTGCCCCCACAGCCAGCCATTTGCTGCCACCATTCTCACTCAGCCGAACCTATAGCATCCTAACTACCCGCCACTACCTAACCAACCTAGCTACACCCGGCTACCCCATCCAACTCCCTAAGAACTGCCCCTATCACCTCACCACAACCATCACCACCTTACCCCATATCCTAGCTAGTTCCCTTCCCTTACACCACTCCTAGCCACCCTAACTGCCCGCCACACCAAGTCTCCCTAGCAGTCGGCCACTTCAACCGACTGCCCCATACTCCTTCGGCCCTTCCATCCACCAGTCCCATACATCCCCTAGGCTCTCCCTTAGACACTCCCTTATGCTCTACCTTAGTGCCATACTCCCCCAACACTACACTCCCCCTAGTGACCTTACCTAGCCCCTTTAATCCCGCACGTCAAGGCGACACCCTTGCTTGCAACCGACCACCTTCAAGGCGCCTCTCCCGCGCCCCATTTGCAGCCGGCCAGCACCTCTTGTCGTTCACCCTCGCGGAGCTCCCTTTTGCAGGCCAAGGCGAAGGCCAAGCCCACGCTCAAGCAAGGCATCTTCGGACCAGCTATTAGTAAGTGCCTAACTCGGTCTTTAGTTGTATACTTGCTTGAGATTCAATTCGATATGGGGTTGTAATAACGGAGCATAGTCTCCCCCTGCTTGTAATAACGTGGCTTGGCACACCCACACACGTGCACTCTCTTAGTTGTGCACGATTTTGAACACACACGGGCCTAATCAGCCCCTAATACATAAGTATATACATATACTTTCATTTTTGTAGGGTTTTGCTTAAGTTGGGTGTGTTGTCTTTCAATTCAAACACTCACACACATTGAGCCTTCGCTCTTATTTGAAAGACCCAAGTAAGGGCCGACCTATACTATTTGGGTTTCATTTCATGTCGTGTGGGTAAGTCTTTCAATTCAAGCACTCTCACACACATTGAGCCTTCGCTCTTATTTGAAAGACCCAAGTAAGGGCCGACCTATACTATTTGGGTTTCATTTCATGTCGTGTGTGTAAGTCTTTCAATTCAAGCACTCTCACACACATTGAGCTTACTCCCAAGACCTTAGTCAAGGCCTATTGCAGTTATATTTGGGTTTCATTTCATGTTGTGTGCGTAGTACTTCAATTCAAGCACTCACACACATTGAGCTTTCGCTCTTATTCCCAAGACCTTAGTTAAGGCCATACTGCAATTTATATTTGGGTTTAATTTCATGTCGTGTGTGTAAGTCTTTCAATTCAAGCACGCACCCACATTGAGCCTTCGCTCTTATTTGCAAGACCCGAGTAAGGGCCCATATACCTACTCTATATACATATCTCCCTTCGGCACTTACTTTACAAGTCATTTCCCTTCGGTTATTTCCCTTCGGTTATTTCCCTTCGATTATTTCCCTTCAGTATTGTCTTTACATTCGGGTTTTCCCTTTGGAGTAGCGTGAGTTTGTATTGCATCTACGCCATACCACGAGGTAGGACGCATATTGCATCAAAGCAAGCCCCGCTCGAATTCGCCCATGTAGTGGAGTGTTCATAACACACAAACTAGGTGGCCCAAAAAGGGATAAAAGGAAAGACTTAGGCACGTGCAAATCCACGTGATCTAAAATATGCAATCGCATCTAAAAGACCCGAATTAGACACCTCGAACCGCTTCATAGGCTTTCTCTCCCAAAACTCGATTTTTGCAAAGCGTACAGACTGACCCTTGCGCATCGGTGCAAGAAGGTCTGCGACGACAAGAGCTCACTTGCTCATAGTCGCCACGATTAGAAGTCAGTGTTAAATATATCTTCGCTAGATTAGGTAAGCTAGCTGGCACGCCCTGTTTACATAAATAGGCCTTAGACACACGAGAGGATCCGCTCCGAGCCTTGAAAAGGTGAGAAGCGGGGATTTTCGCGCGTTTACAGAGATTGGCACGCCCGGTGGGACGTGAGCCTTTCAAAAATCGAGTTTTTAAGTAGAAGTCTTGCGAAAATTTTGTAAAAGGTGTCATTTTAACTTGTTTTCTTTGCTTGTACTTAGGACATTTTGAAAAAGCTTGAAAAGCATATCAAAATCCAATCCAAGTGAAGTGTCGAGCCAAGGCTCATGTGCATCAAGTTCTCACTCTAGGAGGATTTTCAAAAACAAAATAAAACTAGATGAAATCGAGGACTTGAGAAGGGAGTTTGAGGCCAAAATCGATGCTCTCAGCCAAGAGGCTGAAGTAGGCGATTCATGTTCATCAAACGGTGTACAAAGGCCTAAAAAGAAATCTGAAAAACCTCACAAGCACAAAGAGGCCTCCGTAATGGAAGGCAACCAATACCACGAGTCCTTCACACAAAAGGACCGTAAAGCCCTACAGGAGTTGCTGAAAGGGCAGAATAAAGAGAAAAGAAACTACTCCCTGTCTGATTTCCTTCCTATGGATTACGAAACAGACAGTGACGATGAGATACCGAACTTCCATCGGTATGATGGCATGGGAGACCCTAGGTCTCACTTGCAGCTTTTCTCGCGTCAAGCCCATAAGAAGAAAAAGGACTCGATGAAATGGGTGTATTGGTTTCCTCTATCCCTTAAAGGCACAGCTGCCAAATGACTGGCTTCCTACGACTTAAGCCAGTTCGCTACTTTTGAAGAGTTAGCGAACTGCTTCATGCAAAGATTTGCACACAACGTAGAAGTCACGCCGACTCTGAATACCTTAAGGGATACAAAGCAAGGCATGAACGAAGACGTACATGCCTTCATTATAAGATGGAGGTCGCTTTTGGGCCAAGTGCGAGAGCCCATATCCGAAGGATGCGCAGTAATGCTCATCCTGGATAACTTTAAAAGCGAGTTAAAAACCCTTCTCTCGCTCCATGAGATTTCAACTTTCCATAAGTTGATCAAAAAGGCTTCCCTTTTCGAAACCAACTTGCGAAAAGGGACATACGATTACTTGTGGAAAGGAAGTGCCGTTCCAAAAACCCGCTTGGAAAAGCCCATCGCATATGGGCTGCCCACGACGGACAAAGGGGCAAAGCCCCATAAAATCGCCAATGTCTGGGTGGATCAAAAAGGCTTCCCTCTCCCGCGCCCCATTTGCAGCCGGCCAGCACCTCTTGCCGTTCACCCTCGCGGAGCTCCCTTTTGCAGGCCAAGGCGAAGGCCAAGCCCACGCTCAAGCAAGGCATCTTCGGACCAGCTATTAGTAAGTGCCTAACTCGGTCTTTAGTTGTATACTTGCTTGAGATTCAATTCGATACGGGGTTGTAATAACGGAGCATAGTCTCCCCCCGCTTGTAATAACGTGGCTTGGCACACCCACACACGTGCACTCTCTTAGTTGTGCACGATTTTGAACACACACGGGCCTAATCAGCCCCTAATACATAAGTATATACATATACTTTCATTTTTGTAGGGTTTTGCTTAAGTTGGGTGTGTTGTCTTTCAATTCAAACACTCACACACATTGAGCCTTCGCTCTTATTTGAAAGACCCAAGTAAGGGCCGACCTATACTATTTGGGTTTCATTTCATGTCGTGTGGGTAAGTCTTTCAATTCAAGCACTCTCACACACATTGAGCCTTCGCTCTTATTTGAAAGACCCAAGTAAGGGCCGACCTATACTATTTGGGTTTCATTTCATGTCGTGTGTGTAAGTCTTTCAATTCAAGCACTCTCACACACATTGAGCTTACTCCCAAGACCTTAGTCAAGGCCTATTGCAGTTATATTTGGGTTTCATTTCATGTTGTGTGCGTAGTACTTCAATTCAAGCACTCACACACATTGAGCTTTCGCTCTTATTCCCAAGACCTTAGTTAGGGCCATACTGCAATTTATATTTGGGTTTAATTTCATGTCGTGTGTGTAAGTCTTTCAATTCAAGCACGCACCCACATTGAGCCTTCGCTCTTATTTGCAAGACCTGAGTAAGGGCCCATATACCTACTCTATATACATATCTCCCTTCGGCACTTACTTTACAAGTTATTTCCCTTCAGTATTGTCTTTACATTCGGGTTTTCTCTTTAGAGTAGCGTGAGTTTGCATTGCATCTACGCCATACCACGAGGTAGGACGCATATTGCATCAAAGCAAGCCCCGCTCGAATTCGCCCATGTAGTGGAGTGTTCATAACACACAAACTAGGTGGCCCGAAAAGGGATAAAAGGAAAGACTTAGGCACGTGCAAATCCACGTGATCTAAAATATGCAATCGCATCTAAAAGACCTGAATTAGACACCTCGAACCGCTTCGTAGGCTTTCTCTCCCAAAACTCGATTTTTGCAAAGCGTACAGACTGACCCTTGCGCATCGGTGCAAGAAGGTCTGCGACGATAAGAGCTCACTTTCTCATAGTCGCCACGATTAGAAGTCAGTGTTAAATATATCTTCGCTAGCTTAGGTAAGCTAGCTGGCACGCCCTGTTTGTATAAATAGGCCTTAGACACACGAGAGGATCCGCTCCGAGCCCTGAAAAGGTGAGAAGCGGGGATTTTCGCGCGTCTACAAACTCACACAGCTTTCACTAAAGTAAATACCCAAATGGAAATATATACTTTAGCTTAAGAGCGGAAAGGCTCAATGTGTGTGCAATCATGTGCAATATAAGAGCAGAAAGGCTCAAGTGCACGTGGGTGTCCTTTGTGTGCAGTTAAGAATGAGAAGGCTCAAGTGCACGTGTGTGGATGTGTATCAAGCACAAATATTACATTTCGGGGGGGAGACTTTGCTCCATTATTACAACCCCGTATCGAATTGAATTTATCTTAAGCGAGTAAGTTTAAAACCGAACTTAAACAAACACTTACACATGGTCGGCTTTTGCCTCTGAAGTTGCTCGGGTCTGTCCTCCTTGGCAGGCACGAGATAGGTCTCCCTAGGTGGGTCTAAACGTGAGAGTTTAGGTTTGGGTTCACTTGGGGGCAGCTAAGTGTTTGATGGCTTAGGATGGGCTAGTTTCAGGCAAGGTTTTGGTTAGGGTGTAATGGGTGTGGTCCTATCTAGGTGAGGTCTTAGGTGAGTTAGGTAGGATGGGGCTGAGTCACGGCAAAAGGGGCGTGGCAGGTGGCTGGTGAGGTGCGGACGCGGCAGGGTGCTGATGAAGTGCGGGCGTGGGAGATGGTGGGTGAAGTGCGGGCGTGGCAAGGGGAGTGTTGTGGCATGCAGGGGTGGGTTGGCTGTGGGCAGGTGCTGAGGCAAGGGCAGCAGGGTGTGTGGGTCATGAGATGCAGGCCGGGGGTGTGTTGGTTGTGATAGGTCAAGGCGACTAATGAGGTGAAGTGTGGCCGGGGCAAGGGTAGTGGAGTGAGGTATGGCTGGGAGCTGATAGGTGAGTGGGCAGCTGGCCGGGTGCTGGAGTCAACGGGATGTGACTGGGTGTTGCCTATGGCGCTGCACAAGGTGTAGGCGGGGTGTTGGCTAGGGGCATGCAGGACACAAACCGAGTGCAAGATGCACTCAGTTAGAGAGTTTAGGCTAGGTCGGTGGAGAGGGGTTGGGTCTAAACTAGGTGTGGTTAGGTCTAGGTGCTAAATAGAGTCGGTTTGGGGTGGCTGAGCTAGGTCTAAGTAAGTCGGTTTAGGTTAAATGTGGGAGTCGGTTTGGTCAAAAGGGTAGGTCGGTTGGGACATAGGGATAGGTCTGTTTGGGGTAAGAGTGGTCCAACATAGGGGGTTAAATAGAGTCGGTTTGGGGCATATAGGCTAAGTCTAGGCTAGTTTGGAGTTAGGTTTAGTGGCTAGGCGAGGGTTAGGTTGAGAGACCTACCTCTTGGAGCCGGTCAACCTTATGTAGCCCACGCCTTGATCAAAGTCTAGTCGTCCTTCATGTTGGTGCAACCCTAGGTTAGGTCCAATTCACATGGCTTGAGTCCATTTCCCCTTTGGCTAAGCCCATATGGCTAACCCACTTGACAAAGTCAAGCCCACCAATCTTCTCTCTCTTACTTTATGCTCTCTCTCCCAAGCCTCCGACTTGAAATTCACGTCCACTTGCACCCCCTCCCCACCTCACCTCTATTTATAGGCAAAGAGGGTGGGTCTTGGGTTTGGATCTTGGATTTGGTTTTTATGACCCAAATCTGATCCAAACATTATTTGGGTTTGGATCTAGATATTTATGTCCAGATCCAATCCAAATTTTTGTTTCTTCAGTCCTTCTTAGCATTTCAAGACGGGCGGTTTTCACGGGCCCTGGCTTCATCAGTGCTCCTTCTTGGGTTGGATTTTTCCCAACCTTTTCATCTGATTTTCTTCTCACCTTCTGGACTTCGTTTCGTCTAATTTTTGGAATTTCAAGCTTGGGCTTGGATTTCTGATGCTTTGCTTGGTGCTTTGGCTTTACATTTCATGTTTGAGGGCTGAAGTCTGCTTCTGGCCTAGGCTCTTGTTTTGCTTTTTGGTCCTGCTTTCATTAGGCTGGGCTGAATTTTGAGCTTTTTACCTGCTTTTGGAGCTGCTTTTCAATCAAGCTCCACCTGCTTGATTTGGCTGCTTTGCAAAATTGGGACTTGGCCCGAGTTTAAGAAAACCTATATTTTGAAAGAGTTTTTGACAAAAGTTTAAAACTTTGGAACTCCTGGGTTTTCGAAAGTTCAAAATTGGTTTTTGAAATGGTTTGGCAAACCAGGTGTTTGTTTTGGAATCATTTGATTTTAGGGTGTTTACAAGAGCAAAAAGGCTCAAGTGCTTGTGGGTGTGATCGTGTTCATGCACCAATATTACAACATGGAGGGAGGTTTTGCTCCATTAATACAATCCCGTTTCGAATTGAATTTAATGAAGAAAACAGTATTGTAGACACCGAAAATTTTCACTTACGGGTTATTAGGCCTGAAGTGAACCTTTTCGCAATCTACTTCGCTTTATGGGCGTGCCAGCTAGTTTACTTTAACTAGCAAAGTATGTTTTGAAAACAATCTGACTTTTGAAAGGCGATTGTAGGCAAGCGGGATTTTTACGTCGCAGACCTTCTTGCACCGATGCGCAAGGGTCAGTCTGTACGCTTAGAGACTTCGTTTTGAAACAAGTTTAACTCAAAATATATTTTGAATGAAGAAGTGTTTTAAAACCTTTTGAAAACCATGCATTTGGGCGATTTTGACTTTGTAAGGGTTGGACGACCCTAAGTCTTGCACGATTTGATTCGGGTTTGTACGATTCTCAGATTTTAGATCACGTGGATTTGCACGTGCCTAAGTCTTTCTTTTTATCCCTTTATGGGCCACCTAGGTGTGTGTTATGAACACTCCACTACATGGGGCGAATTTGAGCGGGAGTACGGGGCTTGCTTCGATGCAATATGCGTCCTACCTCGTGGTATGGCGTAGATGCAATGCAAACTCACGCTACTCCAAAGGGAAAACCCGAAATTAAAAGACAATGCCGAAGGGAAATTGCCGAAGGGAAATGACTTGTAAAGTAAATAGCCGAAGGGAAATGACTTGTAAAGTAAATAGCGGAAGGGGAAATATGGCTATATCTTAAGAGCGGAAAGGCTCAATTGTGTAAGTGTGTGTCGTGTATATATTGAAAGACAACGCACACAACTTGAACCTTAAAACCCGAATCTTAAAGACGTAGCCGAAAGAAATACTTTATATAGAGTATATGTAGGGGCCCTTACTTGGGTCTTGTAAATAAGAGCGAAGGCTCAATGTGTGTGCGTGCTTGAATTGAAAGACTTACACACACGACATGAAATGAAACCCAAATATAAATTGCAGTATGCCTTGACTAAGGTCTTGGGAGTAAGAGCGAAAGCTCAATGTGTGTGAGTGTAGAATTGAAGTACTACGCACACGACATAAATGAAACCCAAATATAACTGCAATAAGGCCTTTACTAAGGTCTTGGGAGTAAGAGCGAAGGCTCAATGTGTGTGCGTGTGGAAAATGGAAAGACAACACACACGACTTAATTAAAAACCCCCTTGACTTAAAATATATAAATATAACTATATATTAAGGGCTTGTTAGGCCCGTGTGTGTGCAAAAAGTGTACGACTAAGAGCGGAAAGGCTCAAGTGCGCGTGTGTGTGGGTGTGTCAAACCACGTTATTACAATCGGGGGGAGACGAAGCTCCTTTACTACAACCCCGTATCAAAATTTAATTGAATATAAAGCAAGTTAATGTAATAGACCAAGTTTAGACACTTACAAATAGCCGGTCCATGTTCAACTTGCTTGCACGTGGGCTCACGGTTCACCTTGGGCAGCCAAGAGGGGGTTATCCTAGGGGGCTTCGAGGGAGGTTCTATGGGGCACGATTAGGGTCTTAGGGGAACTAAGGTTCGGCCAAGATGGGGGCTGTGTAGGGTCTGTCCTAGGGTCTGTCCTAGGGTACAGGTCACGGCCAGGGTGCAGGTTGGGTCGGCAGGAAGGTGGACAGGGCGGCAGGAAGGTGGACAGGGCGGCAGGGAGGCGTCTGGCGCCTGGCGCAGCAGACGGGCGCCTGGCGCTGGGCGCGCTGGGGCGCAGGGAGGCGTCTGGCGCGCGGGACGGCTGCGGCACGGGGCGTGCAGGCGACAGAGGGGCGCGCGGCAGGAAGCAGGGCGCGCGGCAGCAGAAAGGGGCGCGCGGCAGGACTCAGGGCGCGCGGCAGGACTCAGGGCGCGCGGCAGGCGCTGGTTGCTCATGGCCGGCCGGGTTGAAGTTGTTGGGGTTTGTTAGGGATGGTTTGAGGCGGTTGGGGTTAGGTTAGGTCTAGTTAGGGTTCAGTTAGGGTTCAGTTAGGGTTAGGTTGGTTCAGTTAGGGTTAGGTTCAGTTAGGGTTAGGTAGGTTCGAACCTAGGCTAGGTTGGGGTTAGGTTTACCTCTTGGAGCCGGTCCTTCTTGGCTTGAGCCCACGTCTCCACGGTTGCAGCCACTTGGTCCAGCCCACCTTGGTTGCAGCCACTTGGTCTAGACCCACTTAGCCCACATGGCTTGAACCCACCTCACCCAATGAGCCCACATGGCTAGGTCTATCACTCCCTCTCTCTCCTCCCAAATATTTGCATGAACCCTTTACATGGACCCCCTCACCTCTATTTATAGAGATTTGAGGTGGGTCTTGGATTTGGGTTTGGGTTTGGGGTTTGGATCCATACCCAAATCCAAACACTATTTGGATCTGGATATTGGATCTCGGATATTTTGAGATCTGTATCCGATCCAAACCCAATATTTTTATGGATACGGATCTGGATATTTTGATCCAGATCCGATCCAATCCAAACACTATTTGGATCCAATCCAAATCCAAACACTATTTGGATCGACCCAAACACTATTTGGATCGGCCCAAATCCAAACACTATTCATTACATGGATTTGGATCTGGATATATATGGTCCAGATCCAAATCAAAATTTCTTCGGACAGTCCTTCTTGGCTTCTCGAGGCGAACGATCTGTGCGGGCACTGGCTTCATCAGTGCTCCGTCTGGTGCTGGGTTTTCCCCAACTTTGTCGTCCGGACTCCGTCTCGCCGTTCTGGACTCCGTTGAGCTTTTCATCAAATGGGCTCTACTTTCTTTTATTTTTTTATCAGGGAGTGGCTTCTGAAGCTCTGGGCTTGAATCCTCTTCGGGCCTAGGGTCTTCTTTTGCCTTCTGTACCTGTTTTCACATTTCAAAACAGGTCGTCGTTTTGGCTCAAATGAGCTTTTTGGTGTTTTGAGAGTTTTTGAAAAATAGAAGATTTGGGGTGTTTACAAGTATGAAATCAAAGTTTTAAGAACTTACAAGTTTTTCCCTTCAATCGAGCCCTTGGTTCAATTAGTTTGGTTCACTCGAGCCCTTTAGTTTGGTTCGATGCAACCCTCTTACCGAGCACCTCCCCTTTGGTGCAGTCGGGTCCTCCACTTGCCGAGCCCCCCCTTTATGCAGCCGGGTCTTGGTCAGCCCCCTTGCCGAGCAGCCGGGTCTTGGTCAGTCGGGTCCTCCCCTTTATCAGCCCCCTTTGTGCAGTTGGGTCCTCCCCTTTATCAGCCCCCTTTGTGCAGTCAAGTCCTACCTTGGTTGAGCCCTTTTCGTGTAGCTGGGACTTGATCAGCCCCCTTTGGTGCAGCCCGGTCTTGGGTCAGCTCCCTTACCAAGAAGCCGGGTCCTCCACTTGCCGAGTCCTAGGTCAGCCGGGTCCTAGTCAGCCCCCCCTTGGTGAGCAGCTGGGTCCTCCAAGGTGTAGCCCCCTTGGTCTTCAAGGTGCAGCCATGAGCTCCAAGTCTTGGGCAAACCCTTGCTTGAGCTCAAAGGCACTTCACGTGAACCCTTCTTGCTCCAACCTCTCTCCTCACTTCTCACTTCCCACTTTTTCAACCCCCTCTCAAGCCCCCCCCCCCCGGCCTTATTTATAGGCCAAGGGAGTGGATCCTTGGATCGGGTTTGGATCTTTAGGTCCAACCCGATCCAAAGGGTTCTTCTTTGGGGCATGGATCTGAATCCTTTGGTCTGGATCCAATTCAAAAAATTTCTTTTAAGTCCTTCTTTGGTGCATGAAATGGATTGTTTTTTAGGAGGCTCCGGTTTCTCGGTGACCCGATTTTAGACTGGGTTTTTTCCAATCCTTTTGACTGGCCAATTTCTTGCTTTCAGGACTTTTTGATGTTTGGTTTTAATTTGTCTAGCCCCGTCTTAAGCTTGCACTTGATGAGGTTGATCCCAGATTTTGAAGCGGACACTGATTTTCATTTTTTACAAGCCCGGTCTTTGATTTCTGAGGGCTTCAACAGGGTCTTGGTTTCATTTTGCATTTTTGAAGCTGAACTTGTCTTTTGAAATGGACACCGGGTTCGATTTTGCGTCTCATTTTTATCCGGATAGGCTGGGCCTCTCCACTTTTTGACTTGATTTTGAGTTAGATTTTGGATCGGGTTTCACCTATTCGTTTGAGTTGTTTTGTAATCCATGGGTTTTTTACTTGAATTTAAAACCTTTATTTTAAAATAGTTTTCAAAAAGGTTTAAACTTCAAAATTTTGGGGTTTTAAAAGTTCAAAATGGTTGTAAGCTAGTTTTTGAAACTCAAGAGTTTTTGAAAACATCCCCATTTTGGGTGTTCACATATGCCCCTCTTTGGCATTGATCCAAATGTATTTGGATAATGTCAAAGAAGAAAACAACCCTTTTGTTTTTCTTCCTAGATCTTTTATCGAGAATATGGATCATCCCAGCGTTCTAAAAACCCTTTTCCTTATGATAGGTAAGAGAGAATTTGCGCCAAAGGGGACTTGGCCTGTTGTGGTTCTAGTCCTAATTGGGATCATGTGCTCGATGACCTTGTGTACATGCATGGTCATGAGTGGGTGATATGGATGATATGCCAGAGAATATGATTTTCTAGAGACCCTAATCATAAAATGATTGAACTTGGGAGGCTCATGAAGGCTGACTGCCCCAAGTGAGCTGGTCTCATGTTGCTTGATGTTTGGGGTTTTTCCAAATTTGATTTCGAAAGAGAAAAAACCCTTTTAGCTTCCATCACGAGGATTTCTAGCTTCTTGTGTTTCCCTTCACTTGAGTCTTAATACCTACTACTTAGTAGAGGTTTTATAAGAAAACCAGGAAACATTGCAAAATTTCTATGCCTTACCCAACAACATCTAATTCTCAAACAAAATGAGATTCAAATAAGAAGATCCTATTCTTACCCTAGGACTCTTCGAAATGAACCTTTTTCTGATAAATCGTAGGGATATGGGAAAGAGTTACCACGGTCCCTTCTGAAGCGTCCCATGGTTTATGGCAAAGAGACGAAAAATTTGCTCTTTTGAGCTTTTTTGTAATTTTTTTTCTTTTTTTCTTTTTCTTTTATAGAGGGCCTCCTATTTTGGAGGATTTTTCTTTTGTTTTTTCCTCTTTTCCTTTTTCAATCATAGAACTATTTTCTTTCTTTTTCTCATTTTGCCTTCTTTTGGAAGGAAACTTTTGGAGGGATTTTCATATCCTCTTTTTCTGCTTTTTTCCAAATTTTCCTTTTTTGGAGAAGAGAAGTGACGAGGGGAGAGACTTATCCCAATGGTTTACTTGATTCGTCTAAGATCATCCTATTTTGAAATAGTAGGTACTACTTGAAAATATTTTGCTTTGTTGAAAAAGGCCCTCTTTTGTAAGATGAAGATTTTTGAAATGTAACCTATTGATTTTGAGAACTCTACTTTTTAAAAGCATTAATCCCTTTATTCAGGGTCATACAATTCACCTTAGTCCCTCTTTCAAGAAGTTCAAAGGAGATCCCATTTAAAACATTTTCAAAAGGATTTAGACCCTACACATGGTATTTTTTCAAATATTGGGCATTTATAGGGTCTACTAAATTCCTACCCTCGACATCGATTAACAAATATGCATTATTTATAGTGGTTCCACGTACAACATAAGGGTCATCCCACTTGGGCCGCCACTTTCCAAGGGGGTGGGGGCCTCGGTAATGAATGGTCTTGAGCATGAGGTCTCCCACTTTGAAGTGGCGGGCTTTCATGTGCTTATCATAATGTCAGGCTATCCTTTTCCTATATGCATGTGCGTGATCCATAGCAAGGAGCCTTTTTTCATCTAACATATCAAGTTCCATCATCCTAGCATGTTGTAAAGTCTCTAGGGGTAGGTCGAGTGCGAGTGATGTATGAAATGAATGCAATTTGGTATGAATGGGGAGAATAGCATTTGTACCATAGATCAACTCAAATGGTGTGGCATTGGTGGGTGTTCGGATGGAAGTCCTATAAGCCAATAAAGCTTCATCAAGCTTCTCATGCCATGTCCTACCCTTCTCTAAGGTTTTCTCAATGATGCTTATGAGAGTCTTGTTTGTGGCTTCGGCTTGGCCATTGCCTTGAGGGTAGTAGGGCGATGAAAAGTATTGAGTTATGCCATAGGTATTATATTACTTTTCCGTCTTCTCATTCTTGAAAGGGGTACCAATATAGGACACTAGGTCTCTTGGAACTCCAAATCAAGCCAAGATATTCTTCTTAATGAATGCCACTACATGTTACCCTTGAATATTAGCCAAGGAGGTAGCTTCAACCCATTTAGAAAAATATTCGGTAGCTATTAGGATGAACCTATGTCTATTAGATGCATTTGGGGACATTGGTCCTACGATGTCAAATGCCCACATAGTGAAAGGCCATGGGCTGACAACGGAATGCAAGGTTGATGATGGGATATGAATAGCATATCCATGCACTTGACATGGGTGACATTTCCTAATATGATCATGACAATCTTGCTTGAGGGTAGACCAAAAATAGCCCGCTCTAAGTATCTTTATGGCCATCATTTCGCATAGACATGCCCTCCACATTCTCCATCATGAAATTCATCCATTATAGTTCTAGCCTCCTCAAGGTCTACACACCTCAACAAGATGCTGGTAAAACTCTTTTTGTAAAGAATTCCTCCCAAAATCACATATCGGGTTGAAATTTTTCGAACGAAAGCTTTATCCCTAGAAGAAGCAAATTCCAAAAATCCTCTATTTTCTATAAAGTTTTTAATATCTTGAAACCAGGGTTTTTCAATGGAATTTTGGTCATTTTGGCAAATCTCCAAATCATGGGTGGATGGAGTAGGTGAGTGCCATATTTCTAAGGATCGGGTTCCCAAGGTGGGATCGACCCTTAGGGCTGATCCTAAGGATGAGAGGGCATCTGCTATGGCATTGTCCTCTCTACCTATGTGAGTGAGTGTACATGATTTGAAGGAATCAACCAGTTTGGTGGCCAATTCGTAGTATGGAATGAGTTTTTCATTTTTGACTTGCCAAATTTTCAAAACTTGGTTTATAACAAGTAAAGAATCTCCAAAGACTTTGATGCATGATGCCCCTAGATTTTTCAAAATCTTCAAGCCTTATATGAGTGCCTCATATTCAGCCATATTATTGGAATATTCAAAATCTAGGTGAATGGCAATGGGGATCTCTCTCTTTTTAGGGGATATGAGGATGACTCTGACACCTGCCCCTCTTTGGTTTCTTGCTCCATCAAAGTGCACTTTCCATACTTGGTTTTCATTTAAACAACTTGCTAAAACATGGTTTTGAAAATCGTTTGAAAAGATGCCCTCATCGGGCATTTCATCAAGTATGGGATATGTCTCTTCGAGGGAAAACTCAGCCACATGATCAGCTAGGGCTTGTCCCTTAATGGAGGTTTGATGGTGAAATTTTAAATCATACTCCATTAAGAGGAGCTGCCATTTACCAAGCCTACCCGTGAGGATAAGTTTTTCAAATAAGTGCTTGATCGGATCAAGCCTAGATACTATCCATATCTCATGATCTAAGAAGTAGTGTCTGAACTTTTGACAGGCCCATACCAATGCCAAGCATGTTTTCTCCATGGCTTGATAATTTCTTTCATATGCCAATAGAGTTTTCGAAATGTAGTAAATAGCATACTCTTTATGGCTATCATCCTCATATTGGGCTAATAAAGCACCTAATGCATTCGTATGCATGGAAATGTAAAGCAACAATGGTTTTCCTTGCTTTGGAGGTTTCAAAGTCGGAGGATTTACCAAATAAGTTTTTAATCTTTCGAAAGCCTTTTGACAATCGTCGTCCCATACAAACTTCACCCCTTTTCTTAAAAGCTTATTGAAAGGTTTGCATCTTGTTGTTAAGTTTGAAATAAACCTCCTAATTGCCTGGAGGCGACCTTGGAGGCTTCAGATTTGGGTCAAGTTTGAGGGTGGAGGCATGTCTATGATGGATCGACACTTAGAGGGGTAGACTTCAATGCCCCTTTGGCTCACCATAAAGCCTAAAAGCTTACCTGATTCCACTCCAAAGACACACTTTTGAGGGTTTAGTTTCACTTTGTAAAGCATAAGTCTTTCGAAAACCTTTTGCAAAGATTCAATGTGTGTGAATTAGGTTTTTTATTTTACCAAAAGATCATCCACATATACTTCCAAGAGCTCATGAATTTGATCGTAGAAAATAATAGTCATGGCTCTGTGGTACGTGGCACCAGCATTTTTCAATCCAAATGACATAATTGTGTAACAATATGTGCCCCAAGGTGTAGTAAAAGCAGTCTTAGCCTGATCTTTTCATGCTAACTTGATTTGATTATAACCCGAGTAGCCATCCATAAAAGAAAACATTTCATGATTTGCAGTGCTATCCACTATCAAATCAATGTTTGGTAAAGGAAAATTATATTTTGGAGTGGCTTCGTTCAAATTTCTAAAATCGATGCACATCCAAATTTTTTCATTGGATTTTCGAACTACAACTATATTTGAAAATCAGCCAGAATACGCAATGGGTTTTATAAATCCTTCTTTTAAAAGATCTTCTAAACCCTCTTTTACTTGAGAGTGGATATTAGGATGGATTTTTCTAAGCTTTTGCTTTATAGGTTTAGCATTTGGTTCTAGGGGAAGACAATGTTCTACAACTTTTGGGTCTAGACCTGGCATGCCTTCGTAGGTCCATGCAAATATATCTATGTAGTTTTTCAAGAATGTAATGAATGATGCTTTTTCATGCTCATGCAAACATGTGCCTATCTTAACATGCTTGGGATCAGACTCACTCCCTAGGTTGATTTCTACAAAATCCCCTCCTACGGAATTAGAAGGTTTTTCCAAGTCAAGGATTTTATGAAACTCGGGAAGCTCAAAGGCTTGATCCTCCTCAGGGATGAGGGGATCTTCCTCGTTGCTTTGATCATTCTCGAGGATTCCAGTTTCTAGGGAAGTTTGAGGCAAAATACACAATTTTGGAATATTTACAATTTTCAAAGGAGTTGGATTTTTCACAAAGACCATTTTTTTGGATTTTTCGAAATGGGCCTTGGGAGATGGAACATACAAGACTTGGTTTTGGGCATTTTCAGGTTTTTCAATTTTTTTGGCTTTTTGCAAAGGCAAGGAAGGAATAAAAACTACATTCTTTTTGCAATTTTGAGATTTTTCAATTTTTTTTGCTTTTTGCAAAGAAATGGGAGGAGAAGGAATGCAAATCACACTCTTTTTGGAGTTTTCGAAATGTTCCAATGTTTTTGGGTTTTGTAAATTTTCAGTTTTTTTGGATTTTCAGATGTGGTGGGGTCTTTCATCAAACCTACAAAGAAAACACCATGAATTAGGCTCTAAACAAGAGGTCTAAGTCATAGGTTTTGGTGTTAGAAGGTTCTTGGGTACCCTTGACCCAAGTTGTCGTAGGTGGTGATTCAGGGGGTATGGATGGGGTGTAGCCTACCACATGCCGGTTTGGTTTAGGATTTGGTAAGATGGGTTCTAAGCAACCTCGGTTTTGGTTTCCTAAACCTTGATAGGGCATGTATCCCATGTTTAACATCATGTTCCAAGGCTTCTTTAATTTTGAAAACATTTTGTAAAGTGGATGACCTTGGAACTTGGTGTCATCCATGTCATGCTCAAATGCTTTCTTGTTTAGGGACTTGGGGAGAATTTGGATCTTGGTTTTTCCTAAGATGGTCATGGTCTTGGGCGGGCAAGCCTTGGGCTGCCCCTTGATATACACGACATCCCTTTTCAGGATGAACTTGGGTGGTATGACCAAGGGTTTTCCTAGGTTGGACTTGCAAGTTTGATGGCTTGACAAGCAAGAGAAGTTTTGAACTCCCCTAACTGAGGGTGGTTTTCTCCTAGAATTACCATAATTTGGCTTTCGTGGGGGATCTTGACACACCTATGGAAGGTGGATGGCACGGCCCAAAGGCTATGTATATGTAGGCATAAAAATTTCCACTCCTGGTTTTAAGACCGGGAATGAACCTTTTCGCACCTAAATTCGTTTCTAAGGGCGTGCCAGCTAGCTTGCTTAAGCTAGCGAAGATTTTAAAAATATTTTGACTTCTTTTGGTAATTGTGGGAAAGCGAGATCTTTTCGTTTAAACCTTCTTGAACCGATGCTCAAGGGTTAGTTTAAACGCTTAAAACTTCGTTTTTACAAAACTTTGCAAGATCAATGTTTTAAAAACTCTTTGTATGCCTAGTTTGCAAGTTTTATTGCGACTTTGGACGAACCTAAGTCTTTAGAGTTTTAGTTATTTAGGCCTGATATGTGTGTGTACAAGTGGCTTATTTTCAACGTGGTTTGTGCGTAGACTCGGGGTACTTTTGAAAAGCTAACGAATGCAAAGATGCACAAATATTTTCGGGTTTTGAGATTATGATGTGAGATAGGCTCGAATTGAAAGCACAACTCACACAACTTAATATAAATACCCGAAATTGAAGTGCAACTCACACAGCTTAATGTAAATACCTGAAATGTAAAGCAACTCACGCGACTTAATGTAAATCCACACAAAGGGAAATGCAACTTGACGTGAAGTAAACTCACACAACTTGAAAGTATATAAATATGTTGTATCCTAAGAGCGAAAAGGCTCAATGTGTGAGTGTGAAGAGCGAAAAGGCTCGAGTGTTTGTGCGTGCTTTTCGTGTGAAATTGAAATGACAACTCACACAGCTTTCACTAAAGTAAATACCCGAATTGAAATATATACTTTAGCTTAAGAGCAGAAAGGCTCAATGTGTGTGGTTGTGTAGAATTGAAATGACAACTCACACGACTTTCACTAAAGTAAATACCCAAAGGGAAATATATACTTAGCTTAAGAGCGGAAAGGCTCAATGCACGCGTGTGTGAGTGTGGAATTTAAATGATAAACTCACACGACTTGAATGTAACTACCCTAATTGAATTGCAACTCACACAGCTTTCACTAAAGTAAATACCCGAATGGAAATATATACTTTAGCTTAAGAGCGGAAAGGCTCAATGTGTGTCCAATCGTTTGCAATTAAGAGCAGAAAGGCTCAAGTACACGTGGGTGTAAGTGTGAAATTTAAATGACAAACTCACATGACTTGAATGTAACTACCCGAATTGAATTGCAACTCACACAGCTTTCACTAAAGTAAATACCCGAATAGAAATATATACTTTAGCTTAAGAGCGAAAAGGCTCAATGTGTGTGCAATCGTGTGCAATTAAGAGTGGAAAGGATCAAGTGCATGTGGGTGTCCCTTGTGTACGATTAAGAGTGATAAGGCTCAAGTGTACATGTGTGGCTTGTGTATCAAGCACAAATATTACATTTCGGGAGGAGACTACGCTCCATTATTACAACCCCATGTCGAATTGAATTTAATCTTAAATGAGTAAGGTAAAAACCGAACTTAAACACTTACACGTGGTCGGCTTCTCCTCTCGAGTTGCTCGGGTCCGTCCTCCTTGGTGTAGACGCGCGAAAATCCCCGCCTCTTCGCCTCTTTCGGGGCTTGGAGTGGATCTTCTCGTGTGTCTAAGGCCTATGTGTACAAATAGGGCGTGCCAGCTAGCTTACTTAAGCTAGCAAAGATATTTTTAACACTGACTTCTAAACGTGGCGACTGTGAGCAAGTAAGCTCTTGTCGTCGCAGACCTTCTTGCACCGATGTGCAAGGGTCAGTCTGTACGCTTTGCAAAAATCGAGTTTTGGAGAGAAAGTCTACGAAGCGGTTCGAGGTGTCTATTTCGGGTCTTTAAGATGCGATTGCATGTTTTAGATCACGTGGATTTGCACGTGCCTAAGTCTTTTCTTTTATCCCTTTTCGGGCCACCTAGTTTGTGTGTTATGAACACTCCACTACATGGGCGAATTCGAGCGGGGCTTGCTTTGATGTAATATGCGTCCTACCTCGTGGTATGGCGTAGATGCAATGCAAACTCACGCTACTCCAAAGGGAAAACCCGAAATGTAAAGACAATACTGAAGGGAAATAACAGAAGGGAAATAACCGAAGGAAAATAACCGAAGGGAAATAACCGAAGGGAAATAACCGAAGGGAGATATGTATATATCTTACGTATATGAGCCCTTACTCGGGTCTTGCAAATAAGAGCGAAGGCTCAATGTGGGTGCGTGCTTGAATTGAAAGACTTACACACACGACATGAAATTAAACCCAAATATAAATTGCAGTATGGCCTTGACTAAGGTCTTGGGAATAAGAGCGAAGGCTCAATGTGTGTGAGAGTGCTTGAATTGAAAGACTACCCACACGACATAAATGAAACCCAAATATAACTGCAATAAGGCCTTTACTAAGGTCTTGGGAGTAAGAGCGAAGGCTCAATGTGTGTGAAAGTGCTTGAATTGAAAGACTTACTCACACGACATGAAATGAAACCCAAATAGTATAGGTCGGCCCTTACTTGGGTCTTTCAAATAAGAGCGAAAGCTCAATGTGTGTGAGAGTGCTTGAATTGAAAGACAACGCACCCAACTTAAACAAAACCCTTCGAAAATGAAAGTATATATGTACACTTATATATTAGGGGCTGATTGGGCCCGTGTGTGTTAAAAATCATGCACGACTAAGAGAGTGCACGTGTGTGGTTGTGCCAAACCACGTTATTACAAGCGGGGGGAGAGGTGGCGGATGAAGTGGGAAGCAGGCGGGCAGGTGGCTGTTGGCTGGTTCGGTTGGGTGGAGGTGGTGGCATCCGGCTGAGGGATGGTGGTGGTGGCTGGAAGAGGGAAGGTGGCGGTGCAGGTGGTGGCTGGTGGAGCAGATGGAGCAGGCGGAGGTGGGGAGTGGTCCCGGCTGGGTGAGAGATGGGAGAAGGAGAGGGCCCGGCTGGGTGGAATGGTGGTTCCCACTTGGAAAACCCGCCCACAAGGAGGGGGGTTTAAATAGGGGATGGGTAGGTCGGTTAGGGCTGGGCTGAGGGTAGTGGTTAGGTGGTTTAGGTAGGGTGGTATGTAGATAAGGTGGGCTGGAAGGGGTTGGGCCAGATATTTTAAAACTAGGGGTTTGGGTAAATCGTGGGCTAAGGGTGGTTTAGGGGTTTAGGGCTAGGTTAGGTGGTTGGGTTTTAGGGTGAGGTTTAGTGAGCTAGGTTAGGTGATTAGGCTAGGTTTAGGCTAGGATTAGGGGAATTAATCTAGGTTTAGGGAAGGATTAGGGAAGTGGGTTAGGTGATTAGGTTGGGATTAGGCCGGGATTAGGGAAGTGGGTTAGGTGATTAGGTTTAGATTAGGGGTGGATTAGGGGTTTAGGCTAGGTTTAGGCATTTTGGGCTAGGTTTAGGTGAAGGAGCTCCCTTAGCATGGCCCATAGACCTTGATCACCCCATGTTGGTGCAGCCCTAGGTTAGGTTTTAGCTAATTATAAGCTTAAACCCACTCAATTAGGCTAACCCACATGATTAACCCAAACTTGACACACAAGTCAAGCTTAATACAACACTCTTGATATTTTTCACCCCCACTCTCTCTCATGCCCAATATCCCACGTGAATTTCAAGTGGGCCCCACCTCCATTTATGAGAAGGTGATGTGGGCCATGGATATGGATATTGGATTGGATCTCTGGATCCAAATCCAAATCCAAGTCCACATATGGGTTTGGATTGGAATCTGGATATATATGGTCCAGATCCAGTCCAAACTGAACTCTGACTCCTTCGAGCTGGGTTCGAAACGGACGATTCGTGCGGGGCCTGATAGCATCAGTACTCCGTCTGCGTTGGGTCTTCGCCAACATGGTCGTCCGCCTCCGTTTCTGCCTTCCGGAGATGACTTCAAATGCTATTTTGGTAAGAACAGGGTCTTGGACGTTCGAGATCCTGGGGTGTGAATCAGATACAAGAGTTGCTGCGCCGGGCTTGACGTGTGCTCCGGTTTCGGGCTCTTCTAAGCTCTCCTGGTCCTGTCTTGATGAGGCCAAGCCACTTCGGGGTTTTAAAAACGTGTTTTAAAAGGTTTTCAAAAGCCATATTATATGTTTTTGAAATATAAAGTTTAAAACATATATTCAGGGTTGTCTGGAAGGCTCCTGGGTTTCCAGACTCAAAATGGCCCTTTGGGGCTGCTTTTACAAAACCAGGTTTGTTTTAAGGAATTCGTGGGATTTCGGGGTGTTTACACTTGGCAGCCAATGGATAGGTCTCCCTAGGTGGGTCTAGACGTGAGATTTTATGCTTGGGTTTACTTGGGGGCACCCAAGTGCTTGAGGGTTTAGGATGGGTTGGGTTCGGGCAAGGTGTGGGTTAGCTAAGCAGGTCACGGTTGGTGAGTGGCAAGGATGTGTTGGCTGGAAGTTGGTGAGGTGTGGGGTGCAACTATGGTGCTCGGGAGATGTGGGGTGTGGGTGTGGCAGGCGCTAGGGGGATGGCAAGGTGCAGGGACATCGCGCAAGGTGCGGTAGGGGGTGAGTGGCACGGTGGGGTGCTGGGGTTCAGTTGGGAGCATGGGGTGTGGCAGGTAAGTGACAGTCGGGTGGTTGCCAGGTGTTGGGTATTGGCTGGGGGATGTGGGTGGCTGGTGAGGTGAAGTGTGGTCGGGCGTTGGCACGGGAAAGGTTGCAGGCTGGGTCGTGGGAAGATGGCAGGCGGGAGCTAGGTGCTGGCGGGTGGCTAGGAGTTAGGCACTGCTGAGGTGCAGGCCGGGGGTTGTAAGGCGAAGTGTAGATGGAGTCGGTTAGGGCTAGGGTGTATTATGGGCTTTTGGAGCTGCTTTTCGATCAGGCTCCACCTGTTTGATTTGGCTGCTTACAAAATTGGGACTTGGCCCGAGTTTAAGAAACCTACATTTCGAAAGGGGTTTTGATAAAAAGTTTGAAGCTTTTGAACTCCTGGGTTTTCGAAAGCTCAAAATTGGTTTTAAAAAGGTTTTACAAACCAGGTGTTTGTTTTGGAAATCGTTTGATTTTTGAGGTGTTTACAGTATCCATGGTCTTCCTAGGAGTAGGTTGTAATGGGGGTGTATGTCTAAGACATGGAACACCCCTGCATGGGTTATACTCCCTATTTCCATGGGTAACTCTACAGCTCCTAAGGGTTTGGATGCATTTCTATCGTATCCTGTGATAACGATGGGGCTTGGATTCATAGAGGTTAAGGAGACTCTGATTTGAAAGGCCACGTGTAACGGAAGGATGTTTAGACCTCCTCCCCCATCAACCAAACACTTGTTTAAATGATGGTGATTCAATACCACCTCTATGTGCAAGGCTTGGTTATGGGTTTGGCACGATCATTCTAGCTCATCTTCCGAGAACATAATGGGGATTTTAGCACAGATAGGTGAGACTAGGAAGGATAGGGACTCAGGTGTTATGGTCGAGTTAACCTTGGATCTTTCTAAGATTTTCTCTAAGACTTGTCTATGCTTAGAGGAAGTTTGGATTAGTTCTAGGATAGACATATTTATAGGGATCGTGGAAAGATGTGTTTCAAAATCATAAGGCGTAAACATGTTTTTTTCCTTGTCCATGACCTGAGATGCTTTGAGAATGCATGATTTTGAAGGGCCGGGAACAATGACCACTTCTTTGGTAGCATCTTTGGCTAAATGTGGAGGTTGATAGATCCTTTCGGACCTAGTCACTTCGCCCACATCTTCCCTAGGGCTCATTCCTATGTTGGCTCTAATTTTGTGCTTCGGAGCACCCCGAATTTCTAAAATTGCTCTAGTCGGAGGCGAGACTCTAAGCGCTCCCCAGATCACTACTTGCTTGGCTTTTTTTATTATGATGAGAAAAGGTGGTGTATGACAAGTAGTGGAATCCGTATGCAATGCATGCTCCAAACCATTCAAGGAAGCCAAGAAAACACATACCTCTTTGTCCTTCCCACTAGTGCTTGCGTCGTTGGGGAAGGGCTCTTTAAGAATGGCTTGGGCAGGCTCCAATTCCTCAGTGACCTGGAGCTGACCCTGCTCTATCAAGTCCTCGATTTTATTTAAAATGGAGTAACATTTATTTGTATCATGGCCCTTGAGCCTATGATACTTGCAAAATTTGTTCAAAAATCTCCCTTTTGGATGTGTCCCCTCGGGAATCTCGGGGAGTGTTACCATTCCTTGGGCGAGCAAGAGGTCAAGGACCTCCGAGATGGGCTACCCCAGTGGGATATACTCCCTCTTTTCAAAAGTTTTTACTCCCTCTTTTCAAAAGTATTTTGAATCTTTTTTTCAATTTTTGGTTCATTCTTCTTTGAAGTGTTGGCCGGGTTCGTTTCCACTCAGACATTAGCAATTTTTTGGGGTTTTGCCCCATTGTTTGTAGTGGGTAGCCCATAAGTCCCGAGTTTTTCAAATCGTGGTTTTTAAAGCATTTTTCCTTTCCAAAAGAGGGAAGCTTTTTTTATTAGTTTATGGAAAGTTGAAATTTCGTGCAAAGAAAGAAGTATTTTCAACTCCGTTTTGAAATTTTCAAGGATGAGCATTAGTGCGCATCCTTCGGTGATGGGCTCTCTCACTTGCCCGAGGAGGGACCTCCATCAAACAATGAATGCATGTACATCCTCATTTGATGCTTGTTTTGTGTCCCTAAGGGTGTTCAAAGTGGGGGTCACTTCCACGTTATGGGAATACCTTTGCATGAAGCTATTCGCCAACTCTTCAAAAGTTGTGAACTGGCTTAGGTTGTAGGAAGCGAGCTATTTTGAAGCAGTTACCTTAAGGGAGAGGGGAAACCAATATATCCATTTGGCAGAGTCTTTCTTTTCCTTATAGGCTTTGTGAGAAAAGAGTTGCAGGTGGGATCTAGGGTCCCCTGTATCATCATACTGCTGGAAGTTTGGTATGTCGTTGTCACTATCTGTTTGATAATCTGAAGGGAGAAAATCAAATAGTGCGTACGATCTTTTCTCTTTGTTTTGTCCTCTCAACAGTTGTTGGAGGGTTCGTAATTTTGGTCCCCCTCCATGACAGAGGCCTCTGTGGGCCTTTTCGACTTGCTAGGCTTTTTCTTAGCCTTTGCGTGTTTGCCATGAGATGAGCAGGACTCGGCCGCCTCGACCTCTTGGCTAAGGCTTCAAATTCCTTTCGCAAGTCTTCGAGCTCTTCTTTTTTGCTTTTGAAAGTGGTTTTTGAAAATGGACTTGATGAGCACGAGGCTCAGCTAGACACTTCATTGGAGTCTGAACTTGACATGATTCAGAGTCTTGAAAATCCTACAAGTGCAAAAGCAAAGTTAAACACTTTTCTTGAAAATTTTCAAAGTTTTTGACTTGTTTGAATTTGAAGTTCACTTAAGACCCGAATCCCACCAGGCATGCCAATTCTGTAAACATGAAAATTTCCACTCCCAAGTTAGAAAACTCGAAGTGAACCTTTTTGTGCCTATGCTTGCGCTAGCGTGCCAGCTAGCTTACTCAAACTAGCGAAGGTTTTTAAAACGATTTTCTAACTTTGGCGATTGTAGGCAAGCGGACTCTTTCACTTTAAACCTTCTTGAACCGATGCTCAAGGGTCGGTTTAAGCGCTTACGAACTTTGTTTTTCAAACAAGTTTTTACTTCAAATTAACTGAATGATTAGTGTTTTATAAGAATTCGATTCGTGCACTTTTGCCATTTTTATCACGGGGTTGGACGACCCTAAGATTCTTGCAAGTTTTATTTTTTTATGGCCTGATGTGTGTAGAGTGTGTGGGCCTAGTTTCAGCATGATTGGAGCGAGTATCGAGAGATTGTCGCAATGAGCGGATGCAGAGATGTTAGAAATCTTGTTTTAGGTTTTTGAGAACGATGATGCGAACTCACCCGAATTTAAATTGCAGCCACTCTTCTTTCACGAAAGTAAAACTCATGCGAATTGAAAGTGCAACCACTCTACTTTCACGAAAGTAAAGCTCATGCAAATTGAAAGTGCAACCACTCTTCTTTCACAAAAGTAAAACTCATGCGAATTGAAATACGTATACTTGCTTAAGAAAAGAGGGGGTTTGAAGTATAGAATGTTTATAATGTATATTGAGGCAGAGAGCCGAAAGGCTCGAGTGCATACAAGTGTAAAGAGTGAAAAGGCTTAAGTGCTCGTGAGTGCGATCGTGTTCATCCACCAGTTAAGAGCGAAAAGGCTCAAGTGCATGTGAGTGTAAAGAGCGAAAAGGCTCAAGTGCTCGTGGGTGCGATCGTATTCATCCACCAGTTAAGAGCGAAAAGGCTCAAGTGCTTGTGGGTGTGATCGTGTTCATGCACCAATATTACAACATGGGGGGTGGCTTCGCTCCATTAATACAATCCCGTTCTGAATTGAATTTAATGAAGAAAACGGTATAAAATCAAAGTTTTAAGAACTTACAAGTTTTTCCCTTCAATCGAGCCCTTGGTTCAGTTCGTTTGGTTCACTCGAGTCCTTTGGTTCAGTTCGATGCAGCCCTCTTGCCGAGCCCCCCCCCCCTTTTGTACAGTCGGGTCCTCCACTTGCCGAGCCCCCCCTTTGTGTAGCCAAGTCTTGGTCAGCCCCCTTGCCGAGCAGCCAGGTCTTGGTCAGTCGGGTCCTCCCCTTGATAGCCCCCTTTGTGCAGTCGGGTCCTACCTTGGTCGAGCCCTTTTGTTGCAGCCGGTTCTTGGTCAACCCCCTTTGGTGCAGTCGAGTCTTGGGTCAGCCCCCTTGCCGAGCAGCCGGGTCCTCCACTTGCCGAGTCCTAGGTCAGCCGGGTCCTGGTCAGCCCCCCCTTGGTGAGCAACCAGGTCCTCCAAGGTGCAGCCCCCTTGGTCTTCAAGGTGCAGCCGTGAGCTCCAAGTCTTCGTCAAACCCTTGCTTGAGCTCCAAGGCACTTCACGTGAACCCTTCTTGCTCCAACCTCTCTCCTCCAAGGGAGTGGATCCTTGGATCGAGTTTGGATCTTTAGGTCCAACCCGATCCAAAGGGTTCTTCTTTGGGGCATGGATCTGGTTCCTTTGGTTTGGATCCAATCCAAAAATTTTCTTTTCAGTCCTTCTTTGGTGCATGAAATGGACGGTTTTTTAGCGGGCTCTAGTTCCTCGGTGACTCGATTTTAGATTGGGTTTTTCCCAATCCTTTTGACCAGCCAATTTCTTGCTTTCAGGACTTTTTGATGTTTGGTTTTGATCTGTCTGGCCCCGTATTGAGCTTGCACTTGATGAGGTTTATCCCAGATTTTGAAGCGGACACTAATTCCCATTTTTGACAAGCCCGGTCTTTGATTTCTGAGGGCTTCATCAGGGTCTTGGTTTCATTTTGCATTTTTGAAGTTGAACTTGTCTTTTGAAATGGAGATCGGGTTCGATCTTCTGTCTCATTTTTATCTGGATAGGTTGGGCCTCTCCTTCACTTTTTGACTTGATCTCGAACTGGATTTTGGATCGGGTTTCACCTGTCCGTTTGAGCTGTTTTGTAATCCATGGATTTTTTACTTGAATTTAAAACCTTTGTTTTAAAATATTTTCCGAAAAGGTTTAAACTTCAAAATTTTGGGGTTTTAAAAGTTCAAAATGGTTATAAGCTGGTTTTTGAAACTCAGGAGTTTTTGAAAACATCCCCATTTTGGGTGTTTACATGAGGCCATCCATTCTTGATTTGATCTTGAGTGTGGATATTGTTTTGACTTGATCTTCATCTTTTCGGCTTACCCTTCGCGAAATCATCCCTATCTCAAAGTGGGCCCTACCTATCAACCTGTTTTACTCCAATCTTCTGAGTTTTTACACTTTTAACTTTATTTTGAAACATTTTAAAATCTTCATTTTAAAGACTTTAAAATTTTCATTTTAAAGCTAGAAGTTTTAAAACAAGTCAGTTTTCAAATTTTGGAGTATTTTCAGAAAAAATTTATTTAGGGTGTTTACAAAGACCTTCTCACATATGCAATTATCAGGTAATCATACACATGGCTATACACCCGATAATATTTTGTAGAATGATTTATAATTTTTCACTAGTAAGATAAGTCAAGATAGTAATAAGCCATTTATTAGTGTGTATTATCACAAAATAATATGAACTAGTAAAACATATACTCTGATTTATGGCAAATCATATAATACTAAATCCAAAAGGAATTTTAGAAGAGATAAATGGATTTTAGAATTTTGTCTATGAAAATTCATAACTTGAATAGAAATACCAATATAGGTCTAAAGATACATGAAAGAAGTCTTTGGAACAAAGAAAACACTTATGTCGTTAAAATAGAGAAACTAATTTCCAAAAGGAACTCTTGCTTTTTAAAAGAATCACATGATTTATAGAAGATCATCTTTCTAAGAACGCAAATTGGTTTAAAAACTCAATGCAATTTATAAACATCAATCCTCATCAAAGGCTAGGAACGAAGGCTTTTAAAGAAAAGTATGATATCCTCCTATACAAAACTTCAAGTTTTGACGCTTTAAGATAAAATCTTAAAACATACCATAAAAAGGACAAAGGTTAAAACTTCAAAATGTTTAATCAGAAGAACATGTCTTACTTAGACATTTTAAGAGAAAACAAATCGGAAACATAGCTAAAATTGTATATCACCAAGGACATGTTGATTTTGAAAAGGATGATGTTGCTACAATAAATGATAGCAACTATCAACAATAACCAAATTTAATTGGAATGTACTTATCTTACTTGAAAACTTCATTCTTTTCCTTCAATTTTTAAAATAAACAAATTTTTTGAAGTGACCTCGACTTTGAAATATCAAATGTCAAGAGTCGTGACTTTCTTAGGTTGACACACTTCCCAATGTACTCGATTTCTCCAACAGAAGGCTCTAATACCATATAATGAAGTCGATGCTTCAATGTCACAGTGAAAGTTTGAAGAATACATATCACGATAAAGTAACAACCTCAAAGCCTTAGAAAAGGCTATAGTCGAGTGCAACAAAGCCACATCGAAAGAGTAATGAACACAAAGTCTTAGAAAATGCTATAATCAAGTGCAACAAAAGCACATCAAACGTATAATAAACACAAAGCCTTAAACAAGACCATAGCCAAGTGCAACGAAGGCACACCAAATGAATAAAAATGATCTTTATTGATTAGCCACTAAGGATCATATATTTACAATGGAGTTTAGGAGTATTTATAGAGAGAAAAAGAGGAGAAGAGTGAAGAAGAAGGGAGGCCAGCAAGACGGCCAGCCCCCAATGGCTAGTCGGGTTGGCACTGGCCCGCCAGCGGCCCCATGGCCTGACAAAGGACAGGACCCGAATGACCCTGGTGCCTTCGGGTCATGTCATATATATATATATATACAAAATTGCATAAAAAAGGAAAGTTACATTTAACATAACCTAGGTACTCTTCATCTTTGAATTTAACTCCTATTTTTAACTCAAAGGTCCAACTATGTCCTGTAGTTTTCTTTTCAGTTGGATTGGTGCAAATAAATATTTTTCTCATTTGGTGTAAATGGTAGACAACCACACTTGTGCTCAGGCAAATACATGTAAAAAGACACAAATCCATCTAGTGGGCCGGAAACCTTAGTTATGTCTGAGGTTCAGAATTTTAAGGTCTTTGGACAGATTTGGCCCTATCACATGATTCGCATCTTGTGAATCTAAATATCGTTGCAATAAGTTCAGTGACTTAACGTTGGCAATAATTATCACATTTACCAGTTTTATCGTGATCATCCATTTTATTATTCACAGTGTTATAAAAGCAAGATCTGTTTTAATTTTCAGCATGTCTCGTACAAGGAGGAATGGAGGAAGCAGACGGTATCCCTATAAACATGCCCCAGGAGATTGATGGCACCAAAAATCTATATAAAAATTCTCGTGGGAGTATTCCAGAGTCTTCATCATCGGTATTCACTATTGGTGACAGAAAGGAGTTGGAGACTGCAAGTCTTAGATGCCACAGGCAGAGTTGTCTCTCACTGTCCCAAAGTGAAGGTGGTTTATCTATTAAACATGTTCACAAGGAGCAAATACAAGAAGTTGAATGTCATCAAAACCAGGTTCTTGGTAACCGAAGGTTGAAGCTGTCACTTTCTTTATCAAGGAACGAGATTGGATCTTCCAAGTCTGTTCTGGGAAAACGGGAGAGCAAAAATGCATCTAGTGAGAACCAGATGCAAGTACAGCTGAGTTGTGAAATGCAAAAATGGGTGTGCCCATCAGAAAAATCGAGAAAATAGATGGGTTAAAATTGCTTAGTCCTATTAGCAATCAGTCGAAGAAAAGGGACCAACTTTACTCAATGGCTATTGTGCCAGATAGCGACAGTGATGAAGAACAGAATGTCAAGCCGCCAGATAAATTAAGATTGTCTCTCAACAGAGGAAAGTGACTCAGTGAGAGTGCCTTCATAATAGGCTTCAATTGTTACTATTCTGGCTGTTGATGGTCTCTTGTATTTGATTTTTCTTTCTTTGGATGAACGAGTGAGGGGCACTAAACTTTGCATATGTTTGAGGTACGCGATGTTATCTAAGAAGGATTCAACAACAACAACAACAACAACAACTAAGCCTTTTCCCGTACTAGACGGGGTCGGCTACATGGATTCTTTGTTTCCACAGATCCCTCGATAATTCGCACAATTTTGAATGTCTCCCTTGTTCTTATATACGGGTATAAGTGTACTTGCTCTCCATTCCTCGGGCATCTTTTGGTTTTTCCATATTTCATTAAATAGTCTTGTGAGCCAAGTGATTCCTATTTCTCCTAGTATTTTCCAAACTTCTATAGGAATATTATTTGGTCCTACCGATTTACCACTCTTCATATGTTTAAGAGCCTCTTTGACTTCATTCTTTTGAATACGTCGGTAGAAATTGTGGTTTATATACTTTTCTGACTTGACTAAATCTCCTAAACTAATACTAACATCTTTATTTTCATTAAAAATATTATAAAAATAGTTTTCCATCTATTTCTTATATCATCATTTGCCACTAGAATTTTTTTATCCTCGTCTTTTATGCATCTAACATAATTAAGATCTTTAGTTTTCTTATCTCTAGCCCTAGCTATCCTAAAAATATCTCTTTCACCCTCTTTTGAGTTGAGTTTTTTATATAAGTCCTCCCAAATCTTAGCTTTTGCTTCACTAACGGCCTTTTTTGCTTCCTTCTTTGCTTTCTTATAAGCTTCTAAGGTTTCACTAGTTTTCTTAACATAATGTAATTTATAACATGCCCTCTTTTTCTTGATTTTATTTTGTACTACTTCACTCCACCACCGAGCTTCTTTTTGTGCTGGTACACCTCCCTTAGATACACCTAACACATCTTTCGCCACTTTCCTAATATGTATAGTCATATTGTTCCACATATCAAAGGGTGTGCCAACATAATTCCAAACATCTCCTTGAAGGACTTTCTGTTTAAATATATCTTTTTTCTCGCTTTTGAGGTTCCACCATTTAGTCCGAATAGCTCGATGCACTCTTTTCTTCTTTGTCCATTTTTTTATTTATAAATCCATAACTAAAAGTCGATGTTGGGTGGTTAAGCTTTCTCCTGGAATTACCTTACAATCTTTACAACACGCTCTATCTTTTTTTCTACAAATAAAGTAATCAATTTGTGTTTGTGATAAGCCACTCTTATAAGTAATTAAATGTTCATCTCGTTTTTTGAAGATTGTATTGACTATAAAGAGATCAAATGACATAGCAAAATTTAAAATCTCCCTACCTTCCTCGTTTATATCCCCATAACCAAAGTTTCCATGAATCCCTTGATATCCTAATGCCTCTTTACCAACATGTCTATTTAAATCTCCTCCTAAACAAATAATCTCCCTTTGTGGAATCTTTTGAAACACCTTATCTAACTCTTCCCAAAAAACTGTCTTTATACTATCTTCTAGTCCTACTTGGGGTGCGTAAGCACAAACTATATTCAAAACCTCTGCTCCTAACACTAATTTCATTGTCATGATTCGGTCACCATATCGTTGTATGTCTACTACACTCTCCTTTAAATCTTTATTTATGATTATCTAAGAAGGATTAGGAAAAACAAATCTGAACTAAATCAGAAATAAGTCTAGCCCACATGAACCAGTGGAAGTTCAAGAATCTATGAACAAGATCATCCAAAAGGCTGCTTCATCTATCGGCATTATATGAGGGACCAAGGTTTTCCCTCAGGAAGTGTATGCCCAAATTGATATCTAACTGACAAGGCCGTGGTTTTTGAGGTACCCAAGCCGTTTTTCCTGAATGTGCTTGTCCCTAACAACTTCAGGACCCGGGAGATGTTTGATTACAAGGCTGGGACCTATTGTTCTAACAGTCCACTCTTAGGGTGCATTGGTGTGCCTCATAATCAGGTAAAAGGTAGGGCCATATTGCACATCCAGGCACACATTTCATTACAAGAGGAATTAAAACTATATTTCTAGTTTTGTAGTCTATCTCGTAGTCAAACACTTCCAAGACAAAGTCCTGGTCCATTGATTAGTCCCACCAAAGACTCTTTCTTGATATTGAGACCCTCTTATGAATGACCAACCAAAATTTTGAAGTTCTTCATTTCTGCCAAAATTCTTTACTTGGTACAAGTAAATATGGAGCTTAAGTTACAATATAAACCACCAAATAATTGATATTAATACATTTATGTATTCAAAACAAAGAAATAAAATGTATGGTCTAAAGTTAATTTAGAATGTTTGTGCTAACTATATGTAACTTGGAATATGTTGAGATTTGACCTAATACCAACTAAAAGTGAGATTAAAGAAGTTGATTCCGCACTGTAAGTTTTGGATTTTCCACTCCTGTATTAATTTTCAAGGCCACAAATGGCAGTGAATGAAGGAACTGAGTCTATGAATATGTATTAACAACTTTGACTTCTTGACCAATAAATAAAACGTTCCACGAGAGAAACAAAAGCAAATTACATGGTGACATGGATGGTGACCAAGAATTGCATCTCTTCATCAATTACACAATTAGGTTTGCATCTCCGTTAAGTAATCTTTCTTTAATGAATTATAATTGTAAAACTCTGCACCTAATCTGTATCAGGCCATACCTAGCGTGTGAAATGGGCTGCTTAAGTTTATTCTCAAGAAATACACATCTAACTGGCTAAATACAGAAGGGAGAAAACTGATGGACCATGTGAAAATGTTTAGGAAAAGAATTAAGAAACGGTTTGCAGCTACAATTACCAATATAGATAGATCTCTTGTCTTAACATTAGGCATTTCTCACACTGGGTGGTCAGCTGGACAGTGCAACATAAAGGCTTCCAATGCAATGAGATCACCCATCCTAGTAGCATTCTCACCCAAGTATATGATAACTTGGCCCTCTGCAAGAGCCAGTGTATTAGTATTGGAAGGATTAAACCTCGCTACTAAAATATATGATAATACTCTAGTTGTGTAGGCCAATTGTAAGTCTCTCTCTCTCTCTCTCTCTCTCTCTCTCTCTCTCTCTCTCTCTCTCTCTCTCTCTCTCTCTCTCTCTCTCTCTCGGCTAGGTGCAAGGGCGATAATGCGCTACAATCAGCATGGGCAATTGATACTGGAAGCTCCGATCATAGTTCGTTCAGCAGCGCAGCCAACTTACCCAGGAACGATGCCAACACGGCAGACCTACGTAAAACCATGTCATGAACTCTTAAATGAGATAAATAAACCATATGGTTGTTTGTCAATGGGACCTTTGCGAAAATATCCATCTCCCAGATCTCCGCATAAAAGTGTGCGGGCACCTAAAACATGTGACTTCCAACAATTCTGTAGGCGATTATCAAAAGCCCATGTTAAAACGCTTCGACTCCCCCAACCGCTAAAAGCCCCCTCTCCACTACATGCCATCGCCGCAAAGTAACTGCTGTATTCATTCTTACCATCTGTTTTCTGTTATAAGGCGAAAGCAGCCCTGACTAATTGCACCAGTGAAAGCATGGAGGCTAGAGCAAATGCTTAGGAGGTATATTTTACTAGCAAAAGCAATCATCATGATATATAGAAACATATATATGTGAAACTAGTACAGAATCGACATCCTTGAACATCTATAGAAATACAGGTTATTAGCCTTTGCCATTTCAGGATGAGGATTTTTGTGAAGCATTTATCAAAGAAGTTCTCGTTCCTCTGTAATATGTTTTCACTCTAGTACCCATAATTAGAAAATTTTATTCCCATGACGGAACAAAAGACATTAAACAGGAAAGAATTGCTTCCCATTGTGCTGTTACTCTATCAACCAGCTTTTACTGAACAACAAATGGTAAAAGAGAAAGAACGTCACCTCAGCAACCCTACCATGCAATAGGTTGTGAAGGGAGCTATCACTGCTCTTCCGTTTGAAGTTCTTTGATATAATTGTTGACGGAAGGGTCATAAACAGCGGCCATTTGAAGATAAGTGATTGCCTCAGCTTTCTCACCCTCTTGAGATAGAGCACTAGCAATCAGAATTGCAGAATCAATTTGCTGAGAAGGTGTTGACAGTGTTCTTAATAAATATGATCGAGATACAACATTGAACAAGGAAAGCACATGCCAACAGATGTTACCTACTTTCTCCATTATAAAGAGTTTAAGATCATACACGCAAGGTGCCACAGATTTCCTGGCTATTGGCTCCACTTAGAACCTTCTTGAAGTCATAAGTTCCACACTGTGGGACGTGGATCCAATAGGCTTTGCCAAACCCAAGCTTTGACAATTGCAAGAAAATACGAAATATTCAAGACACTTAGATATTCTAATTACACGTGACAACATGAAAGTTCAAGGATAAATGCTCTGATTATTTCTAATGATTTTACAAAGCTTACTACATGTCTACCTTAATAATTTATTAGACCAAAAAGGATTGCATTGAAATTCCTTCTGAAAGTATCAGAATGCCATAAAATTAGTTGGTGTTGCAGAAGCCTCAAGTACCGGCAGGGTAAAGCTCCATAAACTTGACAAGATTCACGGAGACACAAGGCTGATTACATTACAAGGATCTAGGTGCAATGGGGTCTTTGTGTCTTGAGAGTGAGAGAAAATAGTTGAAGTGTGCAACAGGGTCCTGCAAGTTCTTAGAACTTGTACATTCTTCTCCAAAATTTCTAGAAAAATGGTTAATCTATGAGAACAACCCAGAATAAAGCTGATTCAATGCACATACAATCAGCCAGAGCAAACTTATTACCATGGGAAAGCATGCATACCATATATTTTGAAAATGCTAACCTGGCAAGTGTGACCAAGCCCTTGAAGTAGCAAACTTTCTCCCATGGATCTTTCGGTTCCTTGAACTTAGGTATTCTTTTCAAATGTGCAAGTCCTTCTGAGTTATTCCCCTGTACAACCAACAAACAGAAAGTATAGTCATTAAAAATTTAAAAGTATCATTAAATAAGAACTTTCATAGCCTCATCTGTACCAATATTGCATTTAATTGATATCGAAATTTAAAGTCTACCTGCAAGAATAGTGAAACACCTGCTCCCAGATGTGCAGAGATCAGAAGACCTTCCTTGCTCTCCTCACTCCTGATCTGTTCATTTAAAACACAGGAAAAGACTCGGTGCCTGCCTAGTGGTCCAATTAAGCAACAATGCTCTTTAAGTTATAACTAGATGCTCATACTCTTTTCTTCAATGTTTTACATTCTTGAAAGCATAAAGTACTCATCTCTTGAAGGACATACAGAAACGAACACCATACCTTGCTAATTGCATGATTGAAATATTCAGTAGCTTCAGTCAGCAGGTTTTTGGACAGCAATATTTCTCCCATGGCAATAAATGCCTTTACCATGTCAGGATCTCTCTCCATTGCCAGCCTATGTTAGGATATCTATCAGTTCATCCCTTTTGAATAGTAAGAACGTTATTAATCACCACAGGTTGACTTTACTCACAAGGAGAACCATATAAAGAACTCATTGCAGATATGAACTAGATATACATTATTCTTAGTTGTACAATGTATAAGAAAACCTCCTAGAGAATAACCATACAATAGTTTCAAGTGAAAAAAGGAGCTGACATGTTGCCTTCGGAAGCAACTTCTAAAGAGTAATTCAAACATGGAAACTGAGTAGTTTCTTTATAGAGTCTTCATGACGATACAACCACGACCTTGGTCACTTTACTGAAGAAACTCTTATGTTGTTTACCTGTCAGACTTTTCATGTTTTGAGTCCAACGGAAGAAGAGAAAGGCTAACAGGTTACTACTTGAGGAATCGTAAATTTACACCAACGATCTTAGAGCAAGATAGGCTCAATAAAACTACCCAAGCAGTCTTAAAGCTGTCATATACCACAAGAAATCTGCATACATAGAAAAGTAATGTTGCAAACTCATGGCAGGTGCTAAATAACATATACTACTGTCAACAGTGAACCAGAACGGGATCAGTGCTAAAGTGAATCTCAGATACAAATTTGCACAAGTTTGTGACTGCTGAACCTTGTCCATCTGGTCACCTATTTTACCAGAGAAACAAAGGATGACAGACGAGTTTGACAAGCATGTTTATGATCCAAGAGGCAAGTGAAACCCTATCTTACTACCCATCCTATTGATCCAGGAATACATTGAAAATTTCCCAACATCACAAGGTTCTTCGGAGGCTAAGAATAAAGAGTTACCGCTTTTCCAAAATTAGAATGGGATCTCAAAAAGGAAAAAAAATCTAAAAAAGATAGAGACATGCATGTTATGAGATATAAAGATCATATTAGCAGGGGAAAAAACAGAGTTAGTAAGTATTGCTGTACTTCAGGAATGGAACCGCTGCATCTTGATTTCCTGCTGCACGATGTTGCAGAGCAATCTGTAAAAAACCATATATAAATGCAATGAAAATTTCAACATAATATGCATTAGACAGTGAAATGTTCCAGATTGTTTAAAACTTACAGCAAGTAGCTCATCAGGAGAGATTGAATTTATAGGCATCTCCACTGAATTAACTGCCCCAGATCCTTCATGTAACCGAAGTGCCTTTCTGATGTAAGGATGCTTAAACGACAGTTGCTGCAAGTGACAACAAATGTAATGGCCATGCTTGATAAGCTTTGAGAGAAAAGCAATGAAAGCAAATTACATGTAGGAAGGGGATAGTCAAGTGTTCAACATAATATGCCACACCTTTGACGGTTTTACTTTCTCTCAGTAACCTTAGCAATTTCACGCATGCTGTGAAGAAGATACAACTTCTTGTACAGCGAATAAGAGCTGCTCAAGCCAATATATTATAGCTTTTTTTACAGGTACTCGAAGCTGCTCAAGCTAAATACCTAGACCAATTTTGACCATAAAAGTTGCATGACGCAATACACTTGCTACCTAGAACAATATCATTTTTTTTATTGATTACTTCTGGCATTTCAAATGTCTTGATAACCGTGATCCCTAATCTAGCAACATCATTAGTAAAGCAATGATACCATATAAGTATTTGTCAAAATGTGTTATCTCAATCCCGAGAAAATAGCACAAATGTCCCAGATCTTTCATTTCAAATTCTCGACTCAGTTCTTGATATCACAATACCTCCAGAAGAATTCTTCATAAACATGAATCATAATAACAATTAATAAATCCATCAGCAACCATAAAGTCATTCATTTTATCAAATCATGCTTTAGGAGCACGTTTAAGACCTTACAAACTTTTTTAGGACATAAAACACACTTTACGAGAAATACCAAACAAGGAGGAGGTTTCATGTAAACCTCCTCTTTCAACCATCCATTAAGAAAGGCATTTTTTATGTTTATTTGAAAATAATCTCAGTTCTTAATACCCCAGCTAGTATGGGAAAAGGCTTAGTTGTTGTTGTTGTATCTGAGTTCTTAATAATACTAATAGTTATGAGAGTCCCAACAATGGTCATTCTTACTATGAGTAAGAAAGGTGTCTTCGTAGTTTATTCCATATTCTTGGGAGTATCCTTTTGCAATGAATCGGGCTTTATATCTATCTAAATTTGAGCTATAGCCTATGGTCTTCTTGTCTTTAGGACGGATAATAACTATCCAAATTTGAGCTTTTCCTAAAGCCTCTAGTTCTTCTTGCATGGCTTTAAGTCAACTTTGTGAAGTTTTGGCTTCCTTTAAGGTTTTTGGTTCGTTAATGGTCGTGAGAGTGGTCAAAAGAGTTCTATGTTATAGTGAAAAAGTTTCATAGGAAACAAACCTATGAGGTGGTATAGAGTCTCTAATAGATCTATTCTTAACGACATCAAGGTTTCTTCTAGTATAATGTCTTTCAAATGGAGTCACAATATCTCTTGGATGCATCATTTGGTTGTCAACAACCTCATCCTCTATATTCTCTCTTTGATCTTCTTTATCACCAAGAACATCAATCAAAGAAGAGAATCCAGAATCATCAATAGAGGTTGAGATATCACTTTGAAAAAAGAATTCTTTTTCGAAAAAATGGATCCCTTGAAACATAAAGTTTATCATTCATGGGATTATAACACCTATATCCCTTTTTTATATTATAACCCATAAAAACACATTCAATAGCACAAAGAGACAATTTATCACCTTTATCTTTACAAACAAAGCATTTTCATCCAAAGATCTTTAAATGAATATAGTTGAGAACAACCTTAAATAATTTTTCAAGATGTCACACATTTTGTAAAACATAAGATGACGTCCTATTTTATCAAGTAAACCGATGTCATAAATGCTTTGGTCCAAAGATTTTTAAGAACTCCACTAAACACTAATAGGGTGAAACCATTATGTGCACTATTTATGTTTAACAATGTTGTTCTGTTGAGGAGTTTTTGTACATAGATTTTTTATGTATACCATTGTTTTTAAGATATTCTTCAAATTCTTTTCAGACAAATTCTCTTCTAGAATTAGATCTACAAATTTTAATGTTTGCAACAAATTGCTTTTTAAATTATTAAAAACAACAAAATTCTTAAACACTCCTAACTTAGAAGTGAACAAGTATTATATCCATGTGTACCTAGTAAAATCATCAACAAAGATTACGTAATATAAAACGCTTCTTTTTGACATGATAGGTACAAGACCCCAAATATCAGAATGCATAAGTTTCAAAGGTTTACTTGTAACAACAGTTTTATTAGAAAAGAATAAATGTTTCATTTTCCAAGCACACAATCTTTATAAAAAAAAAAATCTTACTCTTAATGCGAACAAGAGAGCATTCATATAATTTTTAAATATTCAAATGTTTAAGTCTTTTGTACCACAAAAGTACATCATTGTCAAAAGTATTACAATAACTAAAATTTTTAATATGCAACTTGTCCATCACATATAAGCCCCCTTCTCTATAGTTGCATCCAGTCACCTTCGAGAGAGACGATCCTGTAAAATGTAACCTTTAGATGAAAAGGAAACAACACAACCACTATCGAAAATTTGTGAAACCTAGAGTATATTTAAATTCAATTTTAGAATTAGATTAACTTTGAAATGGAAAATATTTCATTTGGGTTCTATCGACAGTAAGAACATGCGAAACAAAAGCTTCTCTTGTGTACTTTGTTAAAAGATTTTCATGGCATATCTTGTAAAAGGAAGACTAGAAGTCAAGTAACCAAGGAGTCATACCTTAAGAAAGAGATAGAGCATACCACATCGGTGATAGATGCTTTCTCCTTTAGTTGTCTTTCTGGTTTATCATCTTCTCTTGAAGTGTGAGAAAGATGGAAGCTTGCTATCTCACCATCGACCATGGCCACTCTTTTTCTTAATTTTGGACATCTTGTTTTATTATGTCTAATTTCTTTGCAATAATAGCGCACCACTTCTCTTCCTGTGTCATTGGTTCCTGCGTCATAGCTTGACACGTGGAGGACAGCATGATTTTATGTTGTCTCCCAGTCTAAAAGAGGCTAAAGCGGGAATCCTTTTGGATTCTAGCTTCATTGAATCCAGTCTTTACCGAAGAGATCAGAGAGAACTTCAGGTGTAGGAAAGGACTTCTTATGCATGAGAGAAGGATCGAGAAGGATCAAACTCCCTGAAATTCTTCCCTCAATCCTCTTAAGAATTGATAACAAACATCCTCATTTTGTTCACATTGTTGTGTACTAAGACAATGTGTGTATTCTGTCTCATATCCTTTTAATTGATGCCAAATATTTGAAATTTACTAAATAATCACCTACCCTCTTATCATCATGTTTTAGTGAAGATTTTATCTCAAAGCACTATTCAATGTGCAACATCTCTTTACACATGAGCTTTCTTCAAATATTCCCATGCATCCTTTGCATATGTGAATTCCGATAAGTTGTCACAGATATGATCACTTACATTGCTCATGAGGATCCATAATACGGTCGTGTGACCTCTATCATAATCTCATGAAATATAGATAATTCTCTATGGATTGAGCCCATGTCTTATAAGTAGAACTTGTTAAGCGAAAATTCAGCAATGTTATAACAACAACAACAACTAAGCCTTTTCCCATACTAGACGGGGTCGGCTACATGGATTCTTTGTTTCCACAGATCCCTATCGTGTGCCATGTTAGCAGGTAACTCACAATAAGCTAGATCATTCTTTATTGTTTCTTTCCAACACTTTTGTGGTCGTCCTCTACCTCTTTTAATACTTTCCAAATTTAGTTTTTCTAATCTTCTTACAGGTTCTTCTTTTGATCTTCTTTCTATATGTCCAAACCATCTTAAATGATATTATCTCATTTTATCCTCTATTGGTGCCACTCCTAATTTGTTTCTAATAACCTCATTATAAATACGGTCTTTTCTTGTATGACCACTCATCCATCTCAACATCTTCATTTTTGTCACAGACATCTTTTGTACATGTTCATGATTAACTGCCCAACACTCAGAACCATAAAACATGGCAGGCCTAATTGCTGCTCTATAATATTTACCTTTTAATTTTAATGGTATCTTCTTATCACAAAGAATACCTGATGCTCCTCTCCATTTTAACCAACCAGCATTAATTCTATGCGTAACATCTCCATCAATTCTTCCATCACTTTGAAAAATTGACCCTCGGTATTTAAAACTTTCCTTCTGAGAAATGAATATGTGCCTATTTTAATTTCTATGTCCTATGAAGTAACCAAATGATCAAACATACATTTCATATATTTTGTCTTTGTTTTACTAAGTCGGAGGCCTTTGCTTTCTAATGTTTCTCTCCATAGTTCCAATTTTATATTAACTTTTACCTTAGACTCCTTCACTAATACAATGTCATCTGCAAATAACATACACCAAGGTACTTCATCTTGAATATGTTTTGTTAACTCATCCATCACCATTATAAATAAGTATAGACTTAAAGTTGATCTTTGATGTAACCCAATATTAACTTCAAAGAAGTTTGTCGTTCCTTCATGAGTCCTCACACATGTTTTTGCACCATCATAAATGTCTCTTATAAAGTTAATATATGTCAATGAGATACCTCTTTTTTCCAAAGTTCTCCAAAGAACCTCCCTCGGTACCCTATCATAAGCTTTTTCTAGATCAATAAATATCATGTGAAGGTCTTTCTTTTTTGCTCTAAAATGTTTCATAAGACGTCTCAAAAGGTGAATCGCTTCAATAGTACATCTGCCTGGCATGAATCCAAATTGGTTCTCTGTTGTACTTGATATTTGTCTTAACCTATGTTCGATAATTCTTTCCCATAATTTCATAGTATGACTCATTAACTTCATACCTCGATAATTCGCACAATTTTGAATGTCTTCCTTGTTCTTATATACGGGTATAAGTGTACTTGCTCTCCATTCCTCGGGCATCTTTTGGTTTTTCCATATTTCATTAACTAGTCTTGTGAGCCAACGTAAAACTAGTCTTCCATCTTTTGGTGTTTTTAATGATTCCTATTTCTCCTAGTATTTTCCAAACTTCTATAGGAATATTATCTCGTCCTACCGATTTACCACCCTTCATATGTTTAAGAGCATTTTTTACTTCATTCTTTTGAATACGTCGATAGAAATTGTGGTTTATATACTTTTATGATTTGGCTAACTCTCCTAAGCTAATACTAACATCTTTATTTTTATTAAAAATATTATAAAAATAGTTTTTCCATCTATTTCGTATATCATCATTTGCCACTAGAATTTTTTTATCCTCGTCTTTTATGCATCTAACATAATTAAGATCTTTAGTTTTCTTATCTCTAGCCCTAGCTAACCTAAAAATATCTCTTTCACCCTCTTTTGAGTTGAGTTTTTTATATAAGTCCTCCCAAATTTTAGCTTTTGCTTCACTCACGGCCTTTTTTGCTTCCTTCTTTGCTTTCTTATAAGCCTCTAAAGTTTCACTAGTTTTCTTAGCATAATGCAATTTGTAACATGCCCTCTTTGCCTTGATTTTATTTTGTACTACTTCACTCCACCACCAAGCTTCTTTTTATACAGGTACACCTCCCTTAGATACCCCTAACACATCTTTCGCCACTTTCCTAATATGTATAGCCATATTGTTTCACATATCATAGGGTGTACCAACATAATTCCAAACATCTCCTTGAAGGACTTTCTATTTAAATATATCTTCTTTCTCGCTTTTGAGGTTCCACCATTTAGTCCGAATAGCTCGATGCACTCTTTTCTTCTTTGTCCATTTTTTTATTTGTAAATCCATAACTAAAAGTCGATGTTGGGTGGTTAAGCTTTCACCTGGAATTACCTTGCAATCTTGTGTTTGTGATAAGTCACTCTTATAAGTAATTAAATGTTCATCTCGTTTTTTGAAGATTGTATTGACTATAAACAGATCAAATGCCATAGCAAAATTTAAAATCTCCCTACCTTTCTCGTTTATATCCCCAAAACCAAAGTTTTCATGAATCCCTTGATATCCTAATGCCTCTTTACCAACATGTCCATTTAAGTCTCCTCCTAAGCAAAGCATCTCCCTTTGTGGAATCTTTTGAATCACCTTATCTAACTCCCCAAAAAGCTGTCTTTCTACTATCTTTTAGTCCTACTTCGGGTGCGTAAGCACAAACTATATTCAAAACTTCTGCTCCTAACACTAATTTCAACGTCATGATTCGATCACCATATCGTTGTATGTCTACTACACTATCCTTTAAATCTTTATTTATGATAATACCAACTCCGTTTCGAGCCTTTTCTTTACCTTAGTACCATAATTTAAAACTTGTATCCTCTATCTCCTTTGCTTTTTCTCCAACCCATTTTGTCTCTTGTAAACATAGAATATGAATCTTTCTCCGAATCATAGTATCTACCACCTCCATTAGCTTACCGGATAATGTTTCGATATTCCAAGAACCAATACGAATCTTATTATCTAGGACTAGCTTCCTTACCCCCCGCATCCGTCCATAATCAAAATGCAGAGACCCTCTCTGAAATTTTTTCACTACATTCGGGCGGCAATGTAGCGGGACTAACTTCTTTACCCACACCCGTCCATGATGTGGGAACCCTCTCTGCAATTGATTCACTCCATTTGGGCGAAAATGTAGTGGCCCTTGCTTACTTATTACTGCATTCGGGCTCTGTAGCATGTTGCTAGGCAGGGATGCCCCAAAACAATGCTCATAATTTTTGTAATCCATGTTATAAAAATCCGACGAAGTTTTACGCTGGTTGTCGGAACCCTCCTCCTTTATCCGGGCTTGGGACCAGCAATGCAAGGGTGATCCCTTACATGGGTGGAGTTCACCAATGTTATAACCTTATAAGAAAATCACCCCAATATCACTAAATAGCTCAAGAAAAGATGCAGCAACCAAAACTGCAGCTTGGGTACACTTTTTCAATCAGTATGCAAATTGATGCACGTTTGAAAATCGAGCCTCGCTCATATATCATGTAAAAGCATGACCTCCAAACACAAAATGAGCTAGCAGCAGTAAATATTTGCAAGCAACTGAAACCAGTCCACAGGAAGACTGTAGGAGGGTGTGGGTGTAATCGAGATAACACAAGATCAACTCATACCACTAAATCTCAAGAAACATTCATTAAAAACACCAAAAGGCATACAACAATGTGTACAAGCAAGAGGATTTATAGAAAAGGGTTGTTAACAGCTACAAGAGATCCAACAGCTAGATTCCTAGCCGAGCAGCTAAAACAACAAAATCTAGAAAACGCCTGTTTGTGAATATAATAGTAAAGGGAAAATAAGAAGAAGAGGCGGAGGAAGAAGAATAAGAAAATATGAAAGAGGAGAACGAGAAAAGAAAAGAGGAGGCAAACAAGAAACTATAAAAGAGAATAAGATGATGATGAAAGCAGAAGAAGAAAACAAGAGTCTCACAAAAAAAAAAGTAGTGGAATCTTTCCATTGTTGTTGGACGCCGGAAAATGGTGACCACTATACAATGATGATTCGATATAGAGTATATTGGTTACATATGCTCTTTTCTAGGATTAATAATATATATACTTTTTAATTTGTTGTTTGACTATGGTATACCACTAAGTACACATATCAACCATATATCTCCATTAGTACTTTATTAGCACTGTGCATTAACTTCATTGACTATCTGCTATCAGTAACATAGCATCTACCCATGTTTTCCAAATGTTCCCGTTTTTGTTTCACAACTGAAAAGCATTAAACATGAAGTTTGTACAATTCATTTTCAGAATCATGTAAAGTAAAACAGTACCTGAACAGCAGTCAATGAACTATTGGTAAGCCAATAAACCAGACTTCCCTGCACAAGGAAAACTTTGGGTTGAAAAATTTGGCGTACGTTGAATGTGTAATCATGTAAGCAATATATTATGCTTTCATCAATCATGTAAAACTTTTAAATAGCTGAACTTTTAAGTTCAAATTGGCTCAACGTCTCTCACTATTATTCATATTGCCTAAGATATGCTTGCAGGCGGTGTCATCACTATCAAAATATTGCCATGTATGAAGACAAACACCAACATCAAGATATCAAATCTCGCAAGTTAGAGCCAAACATGAATCCCCAACACAAAGTCGAGACATAAAAGATTACCTCGAAGAATAATTTCTATCAATTTGCAAGAAGGACAAGCATTGTGTTTATAAAGATAACAAGGAAAGAAAGAGGGAGGAGAAATTAGGCATTATACATTAACAAGGATATTGTTCATAAATAATATTGTCTCTTTAAGAAAATAAATAAATACATAAAAGCAAAAGATGCACTCAGTCCTGAAAATTAAATATTGTATTTTACACTCTCTCACAAACTTCCGTAATGCCTAGATCTTTCTCTAACAAGAAACAGAACCTAGATGCCTTGAAATATGTGAGCTGGCATTCCAAATTTCCAAGCATACATATGTATGCTCTGAATTCTTGAGATTATTCACAAAAAATACAATCCATTTAGTGAGACTTGTCCGTTCATGAAATTAATTATTGGCAACGATGTATATGGCACTCATATTATTGCAAAACATAGTTGATGCCATTAAGAGGTTGAAAATAACTCCTCATCCATGTAGTTCTGGCAATCGTTTCCATTGCTCTATATTTTGCTTCTATGAATGAGAGTTGCTACTTCTCACTATTCCCTATATGTTAATGTCACCACCAATTCATCAAACATAAAACATTTGGTTGTTGAGCATTGACATCAACATCACCACCACAATTTGCATAACTATAAGCTATTAAATTGAGTGAAGTGTAATAAGTACAGAGGCACTCCCTTGTTCATCTACTGAAAATGAATAGTTGTTAATTTGCACAATTATGGATTATTGAAGACAGTACAACATAAATGTTGAAATTAATCAGCAACATAAACTTCTTTATTGATGAAAGCCGAATACAAGAAGAAGACACTGAGGTGTTGGTCGGCCAATGCTTGCCGTCACCCTCTAATTCTCGTTAAAAACTAATGGCAGCCCTAATGACTACTTATATGGTTTATCTAACTTGAAAAACTATAATACCCTAGTAAGTGACTACTGGATTACGGTTCCTAATGGATCAGAATCTGATATGATCCATTAGGACCCGTATTACAAAATACCATAATATACATGACTCAGACTTACCTATGACTCTATGTATAGGTTTATAACTAAATAGTAATACTAATTAATCAAGATTTAACTTGATCTTCAACACGCCCCCTCAAGTTGAATCTTGATGGTTTGTAATTCTCAGCTGATGGAGAGCTTTCTGAAATCCTCTGACTGAAGCAGATTTTGTGAAAATATCCGCCAATTGGTTTTCTGAGCATACATGAATCAGATTGAAGATGCCTTGTGTAATTTTTTCTCTAATAAAGTGACAATCTATCTCAATATGCTTCTTTCATTCATGAAAAACAGGATTTAAGGCAATCTGGAGAGCTGCTCTACTATCAGTGTAGTATCCACTGTGAAGCCAAGTTCTCTTAAGAGGGATAAAACCCATATCCCTTCACACATGCCCGAAGCAATTACACGATATTCAGCTTCGACACTCGATCTGGACACAACTGATTGTTTCTTGCTTTTCTAAAATACAATGTTTTCTCCCAAACATACCACATACCCAATGGTTGATTTTCTAACTGTCTTCAAACCTGCCCAATCAGCATTTGAATATATCTTTAGATCCAAGGATGAATTCGCCGTGTACAATAAACCATGGGTTAGTGTAAACTTCAAGTATTCGATGATATGAAACATTGTATTGATATGATATTTGGAAGGATTATGCATCCATCTGCTCACATAGCCAACAGCAAAACTGATATCAGGACGTGTAATAGTGACGTATATTAGCTTCCCTAATAATTTCTGGTACCTTCCGATATCCTCATATGGGTCTACATTATTATTCTCCTCCTCCTTGGGAGACTCCATGAGAATTGAGCATACACGACAATCTTCCATTTTTTTTTCCTTCAACAACTCCAGAATATATTTCCTTTGACTCGAGAATAATGCATAGTTGCAATAAATCACCTCTATACCGAGAAAGTAATTTAATCTTCCCAAATCTTTCAAGTCAAATAAAATATTGAGTTGTTTCTTTAGCTCACCAATACTTGCAATATCATCTCCTGTAATAATGATATCATCAACGTATACCAGTAACATAATTGTTCTCTGGCCTTGCTTAATGAATAGTGTATGATCGTCGATGCATTCTTTAAACCCCAGAGTCCGAATTCCATCACTAAATTTCTCAAACTATGCCCGTGGGGATTGTTTCAATCTATAAATTGATTTCTTTAGTTTGCATACTTTCTCTTGTTCGTTCTCATTAAAGTATCTTGGTGGCAAGTCTATATAAATGTCTTCCCTGAGATCACCCTGAAGGAATGCATTCTTCACATCGAGCTACCATAATTCTCATCTTTTATTAACTGCCAAGCTTAACAAAATTCTGATGGTGTTCATCTTGGCTACTGAAGCAAATGTCTCTTTGTAATCTATACCGTAGGACTGACTATATCCTTTTGCAACTAATCTTGCCTTATATCTTTCTATATTCCCATCTGCCTTATATTTGACTGAGAATACCCACTTACATCCTACAGTCTTCCTTTCTGATGGTAGATCTGTCAATTCCCAGGTATGATTTTGTACTGAAGCTGAAATTTTCTCTTCCATGACCGCTTTCCATTCTGGATATACTTTAGCCTCTTCATAGGTCCTTGGTACAAAAGTATTCTCTATATTCATCACAAATAGCTGATATTCCCTAGGATAATGAGAGAATGATATCATTTTGTCCAATGCATATTTTGCAGTTGCACACTTTTCTTTTCTAATTGCAATAGGTAAATCATCCATTTTGATATCCAAATTATGAGAGGTTATCTAAAGAGGTGAATCTGATTCGCTTTAGAAATTTTGATCTCGGGTGACAGTATGATCTGGAAAGACAATCCCTCGGTTTCCTCTGTTATATACTTGCCATTCACCTGCATTTTCATGAGTAGATGTAATTTCAGCTGGAGGAAGTGGGATCACTTGAGTAGACTATATTTCTGATGAAGGTTCTTCCTGCACTCCATAAAATAGAATGTCTTCATGAAAGGTGACATCCATTGTAACATAAAACCTCTTTTTGGAAGGATCATAACACTTATAACCTTTTTGAGTAGTCGAATATCCCAAGAAGATGCACTTGATTGATCTTGCATCAAGTTTATCCCTGGCACCTTGATAAACATGAACAAAGCATGTACAGCCAAATTCTTGGTAATAAATGGAATTGTTTCTGAGAATGACATAGGGAATAAAATAGAGTATTACCATTGAGTACCCTGCTTGGCATGCGATTTATAAGAAAAACTTATGTTAAGACTGCTTCACCCCAATAATATTTTGGTACATTGCATCCAATTAAAAGAGTCCTTGCAACTTCTAAAATATGCCGATTCTTCCTTTCAGCTACACCATTATGTTGAGGAGAGTGAGAACATAAGGTCTGGTATAAGATACCATGCTGTAGAAAATACGAATGAAGGGATCATGACATAAATTCTCCACCATTATCACTACAAAAGATCTTAATGGTACTCTGAAATTGTGTCTATACAAACTGACACTATAAAGGAAGAATTTCCTTCATTTCGTCTTTAGTCTTCATAAGGTAAATTATAGTAAACCTAGTGCAATCATCAATAAATGATACAAATTACTTATATCCCTGCATAGAAGTTGTCGAACTAGGGCCCCAAATATCAGAATGCACAATATCAAAAGGAACGGAAGATCTTTCTTCATTTAAAGGAAATGAAATACGATGGTGTTTTAACTTCTAGCAAGTTTCACAATTAAAGTTCAAATCATTACAATCACTAAATTCAGGTAATAACATCTTTATTTTGGAAAATGGTAAATGGCCTAGCCGCTGGTACCAACGAGGTATATGCTCATTCTGTCTCTCAGTAATAATTGTTTATTGTAGTGCAGCACCTTTATTGTCCTCGCAAAAGTAGAGGTTTCTCCTCACATTACCCTGACCAAAGATCTTCCTCGTCTTCAGTTCCTGAAAGAAACATCCAGTAGAATCAAAGATTATACGACATTTTAAATCCTGAGTCATAACAAAGACATATAATAGGTTTACTTATATGTTTGGAACATGTAAAACATTTTTCAATGTGCCAAAAGATGTGATAATACTTCTTTTCCCACTATTGGCGTAAGAGATCCAAATATTGATCGGTGCCTGTGTCAATTCATAGTTATCAAAGAAATCTCTTCTGCTGACCATGTGATCTGTAGCACCTGACTCAATAACCCATATCCTTGAATAAGAAGAATTTATATTACCCTGAGTTAGGAATGAGAAAGGATAGGCAATACACGCTTGTGATTCGCTGTGAGAGTATGAAGAAGGTTGTTGCGGATCAGTTAAACATGCCTTCAACAATTCAATTTCCTTTCTCATGTCAGCTAAAGAAGGTACACTTTCCTCAGTCTTCTACTTTTCATTTTGATCACTACTAAAGTATGTTATGTTATTTCTACTCGGAAAATAGGTAGGTTTTCCAACTAACTCCCAATAAGTTTCCTTGGTGTGTCGTGGTTTCCCACAGTGAGAGCAACAGTTCTTATCTTTCTCTTCAGGTGTCTGTCCAAATCTACCTCTACCTCTGCCATAACCTCTTCTTAATTTAGCGAAAGGAGGAATATAAGTATTTTTCCCTACAAATGTTGAGGTTTCAGGATTAATTTTGGTTTCTTTTTCAAGAAGCTTCATATCTTCTTCTCTAAGGAGGAGTGAGTATATTGTACTCAAACATTGAAGTTCTTCCTTGCTGAGGATGTTATTCTTTACATATTCATATTCTGATGATATATCCCATAGAAGATCAAACACCTTACGCTCTTCAAACTCCTCATTCCGTTCTAGTGTGCAAGTCTAACATTTAGTCTTAGAGTACAGATGTAGTTCTTCTCACAGACCTCTGAGCTCTGCATAATACTCACTAACTGACCTTCCTCCTTGTCTGCATTTCTGAATCTTCTCTATAAGATCATATTTCTTAGCAATATTTTTTCTTTGGGCATAAGCTTCCTGAACTGCCAGCTAGATATCCCTAGCAGTGTCCAAAAACATAAAAGTATTGCCGATTGAGGGAGTCATGGATTGTATTAGCCAAGCACTTACTAAGACATTTTCTCTGCACCACCGAGAATAGGAAGGATCTGAAATTGGGGGTCGAGGAAGATCACCTGTCAAATAATCTCATCGCCCCCTTGTCATAATAGCCAGCTTAATAAATCTGGCCCGTTGTAAATAATTCTTGCCATCAAGTTTCAAATTTGTGATTTGAAAACCTTCACTTTTGTCTGACGAGAGTTCATTACTTTCTACTATCTTTGCTCTTTCCATATTCGGATTGATATCTCAATGAAGGAATACCTTTAAATCTTCTCCAATCGATTGACCACTCAAAAATCAAATTTTTTTAAATGAAACACCTGTCTCACTTCCTCTTGGACATTTCATCAAATAGTTGTAGTACATCACTTGTATATTACGAAAGCAGATGTTCACGGTGAGAGGTAATGAATCTAACAACAATTTTGTAATGAAATCACTCAAATACCAATTTGAAAGAACAAGAAAGATAAGAACTTACTATCCTACAGGTTCTTCACTGTGCCACGACTTCTTTTTGATGATTTCCTTTGATGCTTGATGCTAAACGGCCACAAGAGGCTCTGATACCATGTTGAAATTAATCAGCAACATAAACTTCTTTATTGATAAAAGCCGAATACAAGAAGAAGACACTGAGGTGCTGGCCGGCCAATGCTTGCCGCCACCCTCTAATTCTCGTTAAAAACTAATGGCAACCCTAATTACTACTTATATGGTTGATCTAACTTGAAATACTATAATACTCCTAGTAAGTAACTACTGGATTACGGTTCCTAATGAATCAGAATATGATCCATTAGGACCCGTATTACAAAATACCATAATATACATGACTCAGACTTACCTATGACTCTATACATTTATAACTAAATAATAACACTAATTAATCAAGATTTAACTTGATCTTCAACAATGAGTAATATAAATAATAACACTAAATAATATATCATACCATTGTGTATCATAATTTAATACTAGAAAATTGATAAAAATTCAAACAAATAGAAAAAATCTTATAATTACAAAGAATTCATATAATGCAAAAGTTTAGTACATATTCATCATTCACCATTCAACAATTCAAAAAGAATTACATATTTTGAAGCAAAAAATGAAATACATTTACACATTGTAATAAGGATCATCAACTAAATAATCTTTATCTTCTCCTTGATGAAGATCATCACCACCTTCTTCTTCAAAATCAAAATCTTCATTCTCTTGATGATGTTGTTGCACTCCTTCCAAATTAATCCACACAATGTTTTCTTCGGTTAGGAGTGTATTTTCTTCATTATCTTCCATAATCCACTCCTCTAATATATCAAAATTATCTAAACTTATTAGATGAAATTGGTTTTCTTCTCTATTTAAATTTTTTAATTGTGTGCAAGAAAGAAATATAATTAGTAAATAACATTAACAATTGAAGTCAAATAAAATATTAAATTGAATCTTTAACTTTAAGTAGTAACTAATACAAGATTATCTCTTTCGAAACCGTATGTTATAACAGATAAAAACTAAGTCATTGAGTTGCTTATGTTCCAACCTGTTGTGATTTTTTGTGTGGATGTGTTCAAAGATACTCTAATTCCTTTCACAACCCGTTGCACTATAAGTTTAGCTCCGAACTCTTACTGCAAAATCTCTAAGGTTTGGGAAATCACTTCCAAACCTATTCCACCAAACATCTTAGAAAAAGACAAACTGTTTAAGGACTTAATCCACAATAAATATAAGATTTAAGAAACTTAAATACGAAGATAAAAAATTTACAAATCAACTTAAATACTCTAATTCTCTTCAAAGCTTGCTTTTGTCTCACAATACTCTGTATAAATAAAAAATTAGTTGCAAATCAAGTTGCAGCTATACGAAAAAGTTCTACATCATCTATATATCTCCTCATCATACACAATATAAAGGCATGATTGTAGATAAATTTGGTGATATCTTGGTAACACTCAGTTGTTGCCTTTATCTTATTCATCTCATCAATATCCTCAAGGATGAGATCTAAACAATGGGTTGTGCATGGTGTCCAATAGAAAGTCCCATAAGTATATGTTAACTCCTTCCCAACTCCTTTATAGTTAGTTGTATTATCTGTAATAAATTGGTCTACATTTTCTAACCCAACCTCACATATCCCCTTATCAAACGCTTGCTTTAGGATTTCTGTAATATGCCTTTCATTTGACATGTCTAGAGATCTCAAAAACATAAGTCCTTTAAAACAAAAGGTTTAACAAAGTCCTTCGTCTATTTATCCATCCGTCTATCATGATAGTGCATCATGTCTCCTTTCATAACTCTCTTAAAAAAGAACAATATTCTTATACTTCAAGGATAGTCTTATCTGATTGCTTTCCTCTCAACTTTTAATAAGAGGGCATCTTATATCATGGACCAATGTTAGCAATTGCATCTATGAATGCTTGAAAATAAAAATTGTTTGTTGCATTAAATGGAATACATGCATCATAAAACCTTGAGCACCACTGTAAAGTATGCATGTTCATGCAGTTGTTCTAAAGTCATAGCAGCACGAATTTCAAGTTGAGCACAACGTGTAGTGCTAGGAGGGAAAAATAAATGTATGCCAGAAGAAGCTCTTCCTCTACTCCTTCCTCTTCTACCACTTTTACTTACAAAATCTTCAAAAACCTCTTTCTCTTCATTAATGGTCAGGAACTATTACTACCAACCTTTGTTCTACCATCAGAAGGAATACTATCACCCAATTCAATAACATCATCTTCCTCTTTCTCAAATATCTCTAAATCATCATTCTGTTGTCTTCTCTCATGTATGTTCTCAATCATATGTAGGCATTGTCATTTAATAGCTTGTGGCAATTTTCTAACTCTACTCATGCAAGGAGCAATTTCTTTTCTAGTCCCTGCTACATGATGTTTCAATCGTCAAATTCCACCACTAACCACATTCTCACAAAACAAATATTTTATTTTCAATCGGTTTCTCTCAATTATTGTACCCCACTACCATGCCGGATCATCGAACTGAGATTTGGAATCCCTAACACCCCTTCCTGCCATCTTAATTGAACACTTCAATCCAATAAAAAACCTGAAAATAAAAGCAAATCATAAATCCCTAATCTTCATATAACACTCAAATAGAGTGTCTCACTTCATGAATGAAATAAAAATCATATCCACGCACTTCAAAACTTCATATTTGGTCATTCAAAAGAAGAAAAATGCAAATAACACCAAAACACAACAAATATAAAGAAAAAATTCTGAAAAACACAAAATATATCACAATCCAGGTTGAGAGCCTTGCACGAACGCCGTAGAGCACTCTTTTTGGAACCTTAAACACCAAGGAGGGGGGAAACACGGGAGGGAGGCTTTGAGAGCATTGAAGAGAAACCATAACCTTGCAAAAACGCGGGTTTCTATTCGGCCAGATACCCTTTATAAGGGTCTCTTGACATACGATGCGGGTGATACTTATTGTATCACACGTACGGGACCGTATTATCTTCCACACGATACGCAATGTTATATCGTATCGTGGAGCTCCACGATATGATACATATCGTACCATATCGTACGATACGAATAATACTGGTTTTCATACAGCTCGATCATATGTCATGCTAACATTTAACTCAAAATAAGTTAAATCATTCTTTATTGCTTCCTTCCAATACTTTTGTGATCTTTATCTTCCTCTTAACATTTTCATAATCTAGTTTCTACTGAAACTTCCTTTGGTTGTCTTTTTATGTGTCCAAACCATCTTAAACGATTTTCTCTCATTTTATCATCTGTTGATATCACTCTCAATTTGTTTCTAATAACCTCATTATATATACGGTCTTTCCTTGTGTAATCCTGAACATCTTTTGTACATCTTATAATTAGTTGCCCAACACTTAGAAGTTAGAACCATAAAGCATAGTGGGTTGAATTGTTCTATAATATTTATCTTCCAACTTTAATAACATCCTCTTGTCACATAAAATACTTGATGCACCTATCCATTTTAACCAACCTACATTAATTTTGTGTAACATCTCCATCAATTTTTTTATCACTTTAAAAAATTGATCCTACGTACTTAAAACTTTCCTTATAAGGGATACAATGTGTGTGTCAATCTTAATTTTATGTTATTTAAAGTAACCAAATAACCAAATTTCGATTCCATAGATTTTGTCTTTATTCTATTCAGTTGAAAGCCTTTATTTTCTAACGTTTCTCTCCATAGTTTTAATTTTCTATTAACTTTTTCCTTAGACTCATCCAATAATGCAATATCATCCATATACATCAAGGAATTTCACCTTGAATATGTTTTGCTAGCTCGTCAATGACCAATACAAATAAATACAAACTTAAAGTTGATCCTTGATGTAATCCAGTATTAACTTCAAAAAAATCTATCACTTCTTCATGGGTATATTAACACATGTTTTTGCACTATAATGTATAATAATGAGATACATCTTTTTCTTAAAGTACTCTAAAGAATATCTCTTGATACCCTATAGTAAGATTTTTCTAGATCAATAAATATGATAGCCTCAATAGATAAATAGTTGCAATAGTAGATCTTCCTGGCATGAATCCAAATTGGTTCTCTGTTGTACTCAATATTTGCTTCAACCTACATTCAATAATTCTTTCACACCATCAACTTGATATATCGATAATTTGCACAATTTTGAATGTATTTCTTGTTCTTGTATATAGGTATCATTGTACTCTTCTTCCATTCCTCATGCATCATTTAGTTTTTCATATTTCATTAAATAATCTTATAAGTCAATAATACCCATCTCTTTTTGGATTTTCCATATTTTTATAGGAATATTGTTGGTCTTACAAATTTACCAACTTTTATAAGTTTAAGAACCTATTTGACTTTATTCTTTTGAATATGAAGATAGAAATTACAGTTTATATACTCTTCTGATTTGGTTAGCTCTCCTAAGCTAATATTAACACCTATATTTTCATTAAAAAGCGTATGTAAATAATTTTTTCATCCTTTTTTATATCATCACATGGCACTATAATCTTCTCGTCCTCATCTTTGATGCATCTAACAAAAGTTAGATCATTAATTTTCTTATCTCTAGTCCTAGTTATCCTAAAAATATCTCTTTCACCTTCTTTTGCGTTAAACGTTTTATATAAATCCTCATAAATTTTACCTTTTGCTTCACTAATAGCCATTTTTGGTTCTTTCTTTACTTTCTCATTAGCCTCTTAAGTCTCATTAGTCTTATTGGCATAATGGAATTTGTAACATGCCCTCTTCATCTTAGTCTTATCTTGCACCACTTCACTCCATCACTAAGCTTCATTTTATGTGAGTGCGCCTCCCTTAGATTCACATAACAAATCTTTTGCTACTTCCCAAATATACTTAGTCATATAGTTCCACGAATCAAAAGGTATACACATATAATTCCAAGCATTTCATTGAAGAACCTTTTGTTTAAATATATTTTTTCTTATTTTTGAGATTTCACTAACTCCGCCCATGTAAGGGATCATCCTTGCATGACCGGTACCAAGTCCGGATAAAGGAGGACGGTTGAGCCAGAGAAAAACTTTATCGGATTTTTATACTATAGATTATACAAATTATGAGCATTGCTTTGGGGTGTTCCCACCTAGTGACGCGCTACAGAGCCCGAGTGCAGTGAAAAGTTAGCAAGGGTCACTACATTTTCGCCTGAATATAGTGAATCAATTAAAGAGAGAGTTCCCACGTTATGGACGGGTGTGGATAAAGAAGTTAGTCCCGCTATATTGCCGCTCGAATGTAGTGAATAAATTACAGAGGGTCTTCACATTTTCAATATGGACGGATGTAGGGGGTAAAGAAGCTAGTCCTAGATAATAAGATTCGTATTAGTTCTTGAAATATTGGAATATTGTCCAGTAAGCTAATGGAGGTGGTAGATACTATGATTCAGAGAAAAATTCATATTCTATGTTTACAAGAGACAAAGTGGGTTGGAGAAAAAGCAGAGATAAGGATAGAGGTTTTAAATTATGGTACTCAAGTAAGGAAAAGGCTTGAAACGGAGTTGGTATTATCATAAATCACAAGACTATTTAATGAAATATGGAGAAACCAAAAGATGCTCGAGGAATGGAGAGAGAGTACACTTATACTCATATATAGAAAGAAGATCAAAAGAACTTGTAACATATGTGTGGCACTATTAGTTTCTTGGTTTTGAGACTTGTTACAGTTTCTTATGTTTGTGCTCTACATAGGGCATCTAGTTCATCGTTCATAGTATGAATCCAGTCCTTGGATGTTTGAGCTTTCTTAAATGTTGTGGGTTCCTTTATAGCTAAAATTGTAGTTGGAGAAAAGGTCTCATAAGAAATGAATCTATCGGGGGTGTAGAATCCTTATTGGATTTTCTTAGAATAGGTTCAATAGTTTTTGGAGTTCTCCTAATGTAATGTTTTTTAAAAGGAGTTAAAATGTGCCTAGAAGACATTGATTCGTCATGTCGACTTTCTATGTTTCCTTTTAGATTACCTAGGATTTCACTGAAAAAGGAATATCTAGTTTCAATCAATGGAATTAGTAGCTTGATCTTGAAATACAAATTCATTTTTAAAGAACTTAACATCTCTTTATTCATAGAGCTTTTCGTTTTTGTGATTATAATAACCTTTTTTGTTTATACCATAAACTACGAACGCACATTCAATTGCACGTGAAGATAGTTTATCTTCTTTGTTTGTAAATATAAAGCATTTCCACTCAAATACTCTTAATCTAGAATAATTAGGTGTAAGTTTAAAAAGTTTTTCAATAGGAGAAATATTTTGTAATACTAATAAAGGCATGTGTTTTATTAGATAGACAAAAGTCATAATGGCTTCTGCACAAAGATGTTTCAGAACTCCACTAGATACTAACAAGGTTCTAGTGGTTTTCATAATGTGTCGATGCTTTCGTTCGACAATACAATTTTATTGAGGGTTTTAGTATAAGATGTTTGGTGAAGAATCTCATGGTTTTCAAGATACCTTTCAAACTCATTTGATACAAATTCTCCTCCTGAATCATACTTAATACCTTGATTTCAGAGTCAAATTGATTCTTAACAAGGTTATGAAATGTGACAATTTTTGAAAATTAATTACCCATGTATATCTGGTAAAGTCATCAATAAAGATGACATAATAGGAGTCATCTACTTTTGACATAATGGGTACGAGATCCCAAACATCCGAGTGTACAATTTCAAAAGGTTTGCTTGTAACATATGTTTTGTTTGAAAATGGAAGATATTTCAAGAACAAGGTCTTTGCAAAAGAAATTCTCAATATTTTTTATTCCAATAGGACATTGATACAACTTTTGAACATTTAAATGGCCAAGTCTTTTATGTCAGTTGTATTTCATTTGACAAAATACTTGAATGTCCAATATTACGCATATAGTCCATTACACAGAGTCCTCATCACCTTTTTCGAAAGGCAATCACATGCAATCATTATCCATTACTTCAACATGTTGAATGGAGTATATATACAACAATCGTGAGTTACCAGAGAATGACTATGAAAAGCCTTAGAAAAAGCTAGAATAATAGCAAATGTACTAAAAATAGCAAATACACTCAAAAGAATGTATATAAATTGGCCGAGAAGGCTTAATCTTCATTATGTACAAGGTAAGTATTTATAGTGGAGAAGAGAAAAAAGAGAGAGTGGTAGTGGGAAGCCAGCAATATTCAGCTACTAGTTGCTAAAAGAGCCCAATGACTAGTAAAGTGCCTACTTTTATAACGAAAAAATACAATAAAATACACAAATAAATACATGTATTTTAACAACTATTGGATATATCCTTTAGCTATCAACTTAGCTTTATACCTTTCTATAGAATCATCTTTCTTAGTTTTTATGTTGTGAACTCATTGACACCGAATAATTATCTTGGTTTTTTGGTTTATCAACTCAGGTTTTAGTGTTTTTCGAAGGCGTCCAACTAATCTTGCATGACATTCCTTCAATATTAGAGTCTTTAGCCTAGTTGAACGATTGGGGTCCAACAAAATATTATATAGTGGATAGATATACTAAGTGTTGAGCGAAATCCCAAAGGCATGAATGAGCGTAGAGGGAGGTTTAGACTTGCAGTAGGATATTCTCCGAGCAGTAGAAAGTGAAGGGTTGTTATTTCCTAGGTTTCTTCTTCTTTAGATCTAATATAATGCTTATCAAAGTTTTTGTTGTCTTCTTGCTCAATATCATCATCAAGCAAGTCATCTAAGAAATGATATTTACTGTCATCGTAGTGTTTCTGTACAAAAATATTTCCAAGAACTTTAATGTCTTCTAAAAACTTTCGTTTGTCATTTTTGTGATGATTGCATGAATGTGCTTTTTATGAGGTGATACCAAAATAAATGCACTCAATGCATAGAACATGTCTCCTATGCCACACGAAGAAAGCCCTCATCATTACCACCTAACCAAGGCACAAGAATAATTCTAGTTGTGTTACAAACTTACAATACATATATCACAATACATAAGAAGACATATTGGACTATCATGAAAGAAACATAAAAGACCTTCTATCGTGTTGAATATGATACTGGAGCATATTATGCGTATTGTGCAATTCTTTGCCCAATGAATTCTATTTGGAAGCACTTTTGTCAAAACCAAGCATGTTTTCACTCGTTTCTTATTCATATGTTGAAGGCATAAATCACCATCTTATATCTTGATTTCAAGTTCTTAAGTCGATGTCATCTTCTAATGAGCCATTAATACCTTCTAGAGATCCTTCTTCGTAGTGGTGTAAGTAGAAAGGGACTAGGATTACAGGTAACTTTTGTGGAGAGCCTATTAGTGGAAGTATATCTTGACTAAAACATCATTTAGCGGAAGCCAACATCAGTGTTGCTTATGTAAGAATCTCCTCCTTGAATACTTCGATGGTGGCTGCTACAATTCACAAAGATATAGTCACAAATGCGACTATTTTGTACTCCAACAAAGCACAATCCAATTGCAAACTGAATATAATGCAATGCAATCTCAAGATATAATTCATTAACATGCTTTAAGGCATTGCAAATCAAATGTATATTAGTGGTATTTATAAAGGAGGGCTAACATTGGCAGATGGATAGAATTCTAGCCATTGGGAGCATTTCTCGCTGTAAAGTATGAAAAATAGAAAAACAAAAGAATACAAAACACTCTAGATACATTCTACCCTCTTTACATTTAACATCCCTCCTAAACTTCCTGTGTTATTACTAAAAGTTTGGTAATTAAGAAATGAAATCTTGGAGTTGAAACTCATTTAGTGAAAACATATGCAACTTTTACTCAGACCAGACAATTTGAAGATAAAGATTGCCTTATATATATATATATATATGTTCTTCTCAAATGTAGTCATGATCCATCTCAATATGCTTCAATCATTCATAGAAGATATTGCTATTAGTGATGTACATGGCACTCTTATTATCACAATACATGATTGAAGTAGATTTAAGGCTCACATCCAAATCCTAAAGAAGTTTTCTTAACCAAGTTAACTATGTGATGGTATTTAGCTATGATTCTATATTCAGCTTCGGCGGAAGAGACTTTTGCTGCTTTTTATACCTCCATGAGATAAAAGAGTCACCAAGAAAAATAAATATCCAGTTGTTGGGTGTTAGTCATTGTCATCAACACCTCAATCCATGTCAGTATAAACAATTAAATTAATTGAGGATGAAGAGAGGAAGAAGACTCCTTTTTTAGTAGTGTATCTGGCATATCTTATTATTCTCATAATAACAGTCATATGAATTTAAGTAGGTATATGTTGGAATTGACTAAATGTGTGAACATCATGAGTGATATCACGACGAGTAATAGTAACATAGGTGAGAGCACTAATCATTTGACAATAAGTTGTAGGATTATTTAGTAATTCTTTATGTACTAGACTCATCTTTTGATTAAGAACCTCCTCAACTGATTTTGTATGTATTAGCCCAGATCTAACAATAATATATTATCAAATTTTGTTTGAGATAGAAAGTAACCCTATTAATACATGTAACGTTAATACCAAGAAAACATCACAAGTGACTAAGATCCTTCATTTCAAATTCCCTGTTAAGGTCCTGCTTAATATGTTGTATGCCTATGTCATCACTCCCTATGAAGATCATGTTATTCACATATAAGCAATAATACTCCAATACCTATAACAAATTTCCTTGTAAACAAAACAGTATCAAAGTAACAAGAAGTAAATCCATGATTAACTATAAAAATCATTTATTTGTCAAACCAAGCCTTAAGGGCTTGGTTGAGTCCACTCAAACCTTTTTTTTTTAAGAACATCATTTTCAAGAACAACAAAACCGATGGGAGCTTCCATATAAACCTCCTATCCCAGCCGTTCATTTAGCAAGGCATTTTTCATATTCATTTGAAAAATAGTTCCTAATAAGAGTCCTAACAATGGTCGTTCTTGTTATAGGAGCAAATGTTTCTTCATAATATATTCCATATTCTTGAGAGTTTTTGTAACTAAATGGGCTTTACACCTCTCTACAGTAGAATCTCTCATTGTTTTTACTTTGCTTTTCATGTTTAAGCTTTGTCCAACACATCTAATTCCTATATAGAATCAAGTCAATTCTCAAATGTTTGAGTTTTCTTGAGAGTCTTGGTTCTCTAATCACTATATTATGGTCAAAAGTGTTTTATATTGTGGTGAGAAAGTTTTATAAGAGACAAACCTATCAAGTGGCTTGAACTCTATACTAGATCTTCTAAGGGTAATAGGTTGAGTAATTTTAGGATTCCTCCTAGTATAATATCTTTCAAATAAAGCTACAATGTTCCTTGAGTGCATGGCTTGGTTGTTGGTGGTTTACTTCTCTATATACTATTCTTGATTTTCAGTGTCTCTAAGAACATCAATTAAGGAGGAGTATCTAGAGTCATAAGTAGAGCTTGAAATACTATTTTGAAAATAAAATTCACCCTAACAAAAGTGAATATCCTTTGAAACATAAAATTTATCATTCTTAAGATCATAACACCTATAACCCTTTTTCTCAATAACATACCCACAAACACACATTTAATAGCGTTAGGAAAAAGTTTACCACCTTTATTCGAGAAAACAAAACATTTACATCTAAAGGCAGATAATTGAAAACAACTTTAAACAATTTTCCAACTAGTAAAATGTTTGTTAAAACAAAAAATGGCATCCTATTCATTAAGCAAGCATGTCATCGCAGGCCCAAGCCAAAGATTTTTGAGATTCATGCAATGTATCGAGCTCTAGTAGTTTCCAGAATGTATCGATGCTTGCAATTAGTGACACCATTTTGTTGAGGAGTCTTCATAAAAGATTTTTGGTATAAAAATATCACGTATATTTCAAACTCATGTCGAGCAAACTCACCTCGAGAATCACATCTAAAAAATTTAATATTAGTGCCAAACTGATTTTTGATAATATTATGAAAATAACAAAGTTTTTAAAAGCATCATATTTATATTTCAATATATATATCCATGTATATTTGGTAAAATCATCAACAAAAATGTACATAATATGAAACATCTCTCTTCGATAGGACATGTTCGGGACCCCGAGCATCAGAATCCACAAATTCACAAGGTTTACTTATAACATAAGTCCTATTAAAAAAAAGGAAAGTGTTTCAGTTTGCCAAAAGCACAATCTTTACAAAAGCCAACAACAACTAAACCTTTTTCCATACTAGACGGAGTCGGCTATACGAATTCTTTATTTCCACAGATCCCTATCGTGTGACATGTTAGCAGTTATCTCACAACATCATTCTTTATTGTTTCTTTCCAACACTTTTGTGGTCGTCCACTACCTCTTTTAATACTTTCCAAATTTAGTTTTTCATACCTTCTTACTGGTTCTTCTTTTGATCTTCTTTCTATATGTCCAAACTATCTTAAACGATATTCTCTCATTTTATCCTATATTGGTGTCACTCCTAATTTGTTTCTAATAACTTCTTTTTTCCAGAGTTCTCCAAAGAACCTCCCTCGGTACTCTATCATAAGCTTTTTTTAGATCAATAAATATCATGTGAAGGTCTTTCTTTTTTGCTCTAAAATGTTCCATAAGACGTCTTAAAAGGTGAATCGCTTCATCAGTAGATCTGCCTGGCATGAATCCAAATTGGTTCTCTGTTGTACTTGATACTTGTCTTAACCTACGTCCGATAATTCTTTCCCACAATTTCATAGTATGGCTCATTAACTTGATATCTCGATAATTCGCACAATTATGAATGTCTCCCTTGTTCTTATATATGGGTATAAGTGTACTCGCTCTCCATTCCTCAGGCATCTTTTGGTTTCTCCATATTTCATTAAATAGTCTTATGAGCCAAGTGATTCCTATTTCTCCTAGTATTTTCCAACCCTCAATAGGAATATTGTCTGGTCCTACCGATTTACCACCCTTCATATGTTTAAGAGCCTCTTTGACTTCATTCTTTTGAATATGTCGGTAGAAATTGTGGTTTATGTACTTTTCTGATTTGGCTAACTCTTCTAAGCTAATACTAACATCTTTATTTTCATTAAAAAGCTTATAAAAATAATTTTTTCATCTATATTTTATATCATCATTTGCCACTAGAATTTTTTCATCCTCGTCCTTTAACATAATTAAGATCTTTAGTTTTCTTATCTCTAACCCTCGCTATCCTAAAAATATCTCTTTCACCCTCTTTTGAGTTGAGTTTTTTTATATAAATCCTCTCAAATTTTAGCTTTTGCTCCACTCACGGCCTTTTTTGCTTCATTCTTTGCTTTCTTATAAGCCTCCAAAGCTTAGTTATCAATAGTGTACTATAGCGGCCGCTATAGCGCGCTATAACGTTTTAGCAGTCTTGAAAACGCTATAGCGGGTGATCCTTAGCGGGCGACCCGCCAGGGCCGCTATAGCACCGCTAACAGCGCTATAGTGGACCGCTATAGCAATGATAGTGAACAAGTTTAATACGAACGTTTTGGGTCGGGTCAATTTGATTGGATCAACCCGACCCAAATGAAATAAAACTAGGGTAACAACGTTACCCTCTCTCCCGCCTCTCGCCATCTCTCTCTGGCCTTTTTGTGGCGAGAGAGAGAGAGAGAGAAATAAAAATCATGGTCGCTTTGTCTACCCCTCCTTGAAAACCCTAACTTTACTGGCGAGTCAAAGAGAGAGAGAAAGGAGAAGATGGTGGACGTGGGGCGAGCTCCAGCGAAGTTCCAGTGGGGAGAATTAGAAGAGGGCGATGCCTCCACCTGTCGTGATCGGACCTGACAAGAACGGCGTGAAGAAGGTGATTGAGTACCGATTCAACGACGAGGGAAACAAGGTCAAGATCACGACGACGTCCCGCATAAGAAAGCTTGAGAAGGCAAGGCTCGGTAAACGGGCGATAGAGCGCCGGCAGTGGAGGAAGTTCAGTGACGCCGCCCATGGTGATAACGGGAACAAGATAACCATGGTTTCCACTGAGGAGATCGTTCTGGAGAGGCCTAGAGCTCCCGGTAAGCCTTTGTTAATCATACCCTTGCGGCCAATTAAGGAAAATCAGATAATTGGTTTCTTTTTGCCTAAATAACTTTGCTCTTTTCTGGAAGTCTAAGATATGTTTCAATTGGTGTCATTTGTATGGTAAATGTTGGTCCGTTGGTTTCAAGAAATATTTATTTTAGATTAATTGATCTTTTCGGTCCTTAGTGTACATGTTACTTGCATTTCGGGTGTTTAATAGTAGATCTGAAGTGATTGTGATTCAGTTCATTTGATTAAGGAGCAAAAGTTCACCGTAAAGTCTTAAAATATGTTTGAATTGGTAGTTTTTCCATGGCAAATGACTTTCTTCTAATGAGATTGATCTTGAATTCGCTCATTGATGTAGTGCCTACAATTTTAACATCCATATCATCTGTTTTAACGAGATTACTGAACTTGTACTCCTGATATTCTATTTTCGTTCTACTAATTCTAAAACCCTTTGTTTCTAATGTTTTGGCATAACTTCTATAGTAACTCTGTTTTCCTTTTCTCCTTCCTTTTCTGTGCATTGGTCAGTTTGGTGCAAGCACATTTATTTCGATGGTTCCATGTTTGTTTCCTGATAGTTATTTAGTTTGATTCATATTTATAGAATTTGTTTTGGCATAACTTCTATAGTAACTCTATAGAATTTGTTTATTTAGTTTGATTCATATTTATGAAAATGGTTGTGTTTCTTGATATTTCTTAGAAATTAGAGAACCCATTATATATATATATATATATAATTTTTTAATCATAAATAAAAGTGTACCACTAAATCCGCTATATCCCCGCTACCGCTATATCATGGTCGACCGCTAAGAACCCGCTAACCGCTATTGATAACATAGCTCCAAAGTTTCACTAGTTTTCTTAGCATAATGTACTTTATAGCATGCCCTCTTTGCCTTAATTTTATTTTGCACTACTTCACCCCACTATCAAGCTTCTTTTTGTGCTGGTACACCTCCCTTAGATACACCTAACACATCTTTCGCCACTTTCCTAATATGTATAGTCATATTATTCCACATATCACAAGGTGTACCAACATAATTCTAAACATCTCCTTGAAGGACTTCCTGTTTAAATATATCTTCTTTCTCGCTTTTGGGGTTCCACCATTTAGTCTGAATAGCTCAATGCACTCTTTTCTTCTTTGTCTATTTTTTTATTTGTAAATCCATAACTAAAAGTCGATGTTGGGTGGTTAAGCTTTCTCCTGAAATTACCTTGCAATCTTTACAACACGCTCTAGCTTTTTTTTTAAATAAAGTAATCCATTTTTGTTTGTGATAAGTCACTCTTATAAATAATTAAATGTTCATCTCATTTTTTACTATAAAGTGATCAAATGCTATAGCAAAATTTAAAATCTCCCTACCTTCCTCATTTATATCCCCAAAACCAAAGTTTTCATGAATACCTTGATATCCTAATGCCTCTTTAATGAGTCACCGACATGTCCATTTAAGTCTCCTCCTAAACAAATCATCTCCCTTTGTGGAATCTTTTGAATCACCTTATCTAACTCTTCCCAAAAAAATGTCCTTATACTATCTTCTAATCCTACTTGGGGTGCGTAAGTACAAACTATATTCAATACCTATGCTCCTAACACTAATTTCAATGTCATGATTCGGTCACCATATTATTGTATGTCTACTACACTATCCTTTAAATCTTTATTTATGATAATACCAACTCTGTTTTGAGCATTTTCTTTACCTGAGTGCCATAATTTAAAACTTGTATCCTCTATCTCCTTCGCTTTTTCTCCAACCCATTTTGTCTCTTATAAACATAGAATATGAATCTTTCTCCAAATCATAGTATCTACCACCTCCATTAGCTTATCGGATAATGTTCTGATATTCCAAGAACCAATACGAATCTTATTATCTAGGACTAGCTTCCTTACCCTCTGCATCCGTCCATATTCAAAATGCGGAGACCCTCTCTATTCACTACATTCGGGCGAAAATGTAGTGGCCCTTGCTTACTTATCACTGCATTCGGGCTCTGCAGCGCGTCGCTAGGCAGAGATGCTCCAAAGCAATGCTCATAATTTTTGTAATTCATGTTATAAAAAATCTGACGAAGTTTTACGCTGGTTGTCGGAAGCCTAACACAACCCTCCTCCTTTATCCGGGCTTAGGACCGACAATGCAAGGGTGATCCCTTACATAGGTGGAGTTAATCTTTACAAAAGAAATTCTCAATATTTTTTATTTCAAGAGGAACATTCACACAATTTTTGAATATTCAAATTTTGAAGTCTTTTATGTCACAAAAGTACATTATTTGATGAAGCATTACATTGACCAAAATTTTGATTATACAAATTATCCATTATATATAGGTTGCCTTCTCTAAGGTTATATTCAATCACCTTCTTTTCGAGAGGTCATCATGGACAATACAACCATTAGATGAGAAGGAAACAATACACCCACTATCCAAAATTTATGAAACAAAAAATATATTTAAGTTTAATTTTGAAACTAAACTAACTTTTGAAACCGAAAATGCTTCATTTTTAAGATGACCCATTTTGTAACTTTCAATTTTGTTTCATTGGCGATAAAGACAAATGAATCAAAAAAATTCTTGGACATTTTGTTAAAAGACTTCCATCGCACATCGTGTGGATAGCGGCTCCAAAATCATGTAACCACGGATTCATACTTTATGCTTCATGAGAAGTGGTAGAAGTAAAACACATTGCACCGGAGATAGATATCTTAATTCCACCTCAAGTTGCTTCATTTTGTCTTTCAAGTGCACCAAGAATGAAGATGTAGTCTATCTCATCATTAATAATGGATACCTTCTTCGATCTCGGACATCTTAGTTTAATAAGTCCAACTTTTTTGCAATGATAAGAAATCACCTCTTACTTAATGTCACTAATTCCTTCCATTTTGAAATGTGGAGGACGATAAGGATTTATGTTAACTCCTGGTCTAGAGCAGCCAATACAAAGTCTTTTTGGATTCTATCTTCATTGAATCTAGTCTCTATCGTCAAGAGATCGGGAAGAACTTCCTCTAGTGTGAAAAAGGAGTTTTGATGCATAAGAGAGGATCAAACACCCTCAACTTTAACACCCTCAGGATTTTTGATGAATCTAGTCTCTATTGTCAAGAGATCGGCCCGTCTCCTATTACAATTCAGCTTTAACACCCTCCCTCGAACTTACGGTATATATACCGAAAGTTTGTCTAATAAAAAATTAAAATCAATATTATAAAAATCATATCATATCATGCGATATGATTTTATCAAGTATCATACGAGTATATGATACGATACAGGTACATGTATCGCAATAAGTGATTTATCGTGTCGTATCGTAAGATACAGGGTTGTATCGTGCCATATCATACGATACACCTCGTACCATACGAGTCGACACTGATTTTTCGAGTATAAATTCTGAAAATTTGAAGCTGCGAAAATCATTTTTGCTTCTTCCTAAACCCTTTTTCACGCCATTCCCTTGCTCCCGGACCCTCTTTTTATCCTTATTCTTATTGATTTCGTAGTTTATTAAGTGTTTCACCTACTCCAACTTCTCATCTCTAGGGTTTTGTCAAATTCGTGTCATACCTCTTTTCTTTTGCATTCTACCCGATTTTTCACTTAAAAATTTTGAGAGTTTTACAGATTTCGTGATTCTTAACCTCTAAAATGCCCTTTTCTTCTTATTGATTGTTCACTCTTCTCTTAATGACTTCCGATTGAGTCTATACAACATGAAAATATTATACCCCGGTATATAAATGCAATAGGCTTGTGAACAAGTGCATGTTTTGCAATGCAGTAAAGCATCGCGGTATTTCTCGTATAAAACACTACCTTGCAGGAACCAAGAAGAATGCTAGTGCACGTCCTCGGGTTCCTGAAGTAGTGAAGTACGAGATTGAGGAGGTATTTGAGGTTTCGAAGGAGAATAAGAGATTAAGAGTAACAGAGATGGCAGAAATAGGTAGTTGGAATATGTCTTAACCATTTGAAGATGCTTCTCAATGGATGTATGGTGATGAATTTCATGATACAGCTGAGATGGAAAAAGAGATGGCTGAAGAGTGGAGAAGAAGGCGAGAAAAGGAAAAAAGTGTAGCTTTTGGTGGTAATAGTAGTAGAGTTGACTCTTGTTCGACCGCAAGAGCTCCTACTCGCTCGATGCCTACGAAGGGTATTAGAAGAGGAGCCAGAGCTACAAGTAGTGGGATGCCTTCATTTTTCTCCCACGTATGACTTCTAGAGCTCAGCCAGGTATTAGATCAATTATGGCTTCAAATGGGGTAATTGAGAAAGTAGATTTGAAGTTTGTTGAATTATTTTATAAAAATTGCCTCTCTTTTAATGTTGCAAACTCATTTTCTTTTCAAAGTATGGCGGATGTTATTGTCAGTATAGGATCAGGTTATAGAGTCCCTACTTATCATGCTTTGAAAGGCACATTATTGCAGAAATGCGTTGATATTATTAATACATGGAGTTTTGAATTTAGGGAGTCGTGGAAGGATACGAGATGTTCTATTATAGCTGATGGTTGGATAGATGGTCAACGTAGGTCTTTGGTGAATTTCTTAGTCTATTATCCCAAAGGGACACTGTTTTTGAAATCATGACTTGTCTCATATTAATAGAACTGCAAATAATTTACTTCCTATTTTCGAGGTGCTCTAGTAAGATGCTTAAGGCAAACCATCCATCCTTAGTATGGACTCCAGGTGTTGCATATTGCATAGACTTAATGTTTGAAGATTTGAGTGCAATGAATGAAATAATGCATGCAGAAATGTTACAAAGTTTATTTATAACCATTCTGCTGTATTGCATTTGATGTGAATCCATATAGGTGGAAGATAATCGATTAGACCTTCATTGACAAGATTTGCTACAAATGTCATTACTGTGTAAAATCTTGTCCTTAGTATGGACTCCATGTGTTGCATATTGCATAGACTTAATGTTTGAAGATTTAAGTGCAATGAATGAAATAATGCATGCAGAAATGTTACAAAGTTTATTTATAACCATTCTCCTGTATTGCATTTGATGTGAATCCATATAGGTGGAAGATAATCGATTAGACCTTCATTGACAAGATTTGCTACAAATGTCATTACTGTGTAAAATCTTGTCATACAAAAAATGTTATTTGCAGGTTTCTGGCTTCTGTTCACCTCTCTTCACTTCTCCCCAAGGCATCCTCTAGTGACTCTCCCCCTCGTTGATTGTGTAGACAAATTAGTCCCTGATGTAAGTAGAGTAGATATTATACCTCGAGAGATGGAGATCTATGATAATGCTCTTCACTTGATGGGTTTGCCTGTAGCAATCCGCAACCGTACTAATATGCACCTAGGTAAACTATTTATCTTCATATTTAAGTTTTTTAAATCTTATATTTATTATGGATTAAATCCCTGATGTTTGTCTTTTTCTAAACATATTTAGTGGAATAGGTTTAGAAGTGATTACCCAAACCTTAGAGATTTTGCAATAAGAATTCTTAGCCAAACCTGTTTATCTTCGTTACGATAATCCACATCGATTATAATGCTTTTGTTGATTATGATCAACGTTGTGAATAATTGTAACTTTGTAACATTCTGGTTTTGAATCTCTTGATGAATGTAAGTTGTAACTTTGTTATTTATTAATTAAAGCCCAAAAGTATTATTCAATACATGGATGCTTGTTCATTATGAGATGTTTTGTTATGGTATGATGGATGCTTGTTCTTTATGTTATATATATTTTGTTCATTAATTTCAATTTTTGTATTTTTTGTATTTTTTTAACACAAAAAAGTAAAATTACCATACGATACGATATGATACAGGTGTATTGGTGCCTAGTGTGATACAGGCACCGATACGGCTTTTACAACATTTATTAAAATGAGTTGTCGATAAGGATTTAGTGAAGAAATTTGTCAGTTGCATTTTTTATGTTACATAACACAAACTAATCTTTTTATTCAAGTATTCTTCATGAACAAAATGACAACCCATCTCAATATGTTTCGTATGTTCATGAAAAGTGTTGTTGGAGGAGATACACATGGCACTTTTATTGTCGCACAACATTGTGACTCGTTGTCGTAACATGATTCCCATATCTCTGAGTACTTCTGTAATCTAAGAGATTTCTTTAGCAACAGTAGCTTAGCTCCGTATTCAGCTTCAACGGAGGAAAGTAAAACATTTTGTTGCTTCTTACACTTTAATGAAATCAGTGATTCTCCTAAGTCAGCATCAGTATATACAAATAAATCAAAAGATGAAGCAGTTTGGGAGCCACCATAGAGCACCTTGAGAGCTTTCAATAGACTTCAAAAACCCACAGAAATGTGAGTCCCTAGTTGTATCGCATCATACAGCCCGATAAGTAACCTATTGCGATACACACGATGGTATCATATCGTGGAGCTCTATGATACGATATGTATCGCATCGTATCATATGATACAGTGTGATACAGATAACAACAGATAACAATGGTTCATATAAGTCTTTATATAGCGAATAATTCTCATAACAGCAATCATATAGACCATGGTAGGTGCTTGTTAAAATTGACTAGTTATATGTACTGCATAAGAAATATCAGGTCAGGTTATAGCAAGATAGGTTAGAGCATCTCCATCCGTTGGTCTTAATTTTGTGCCTAGTACCTCAGGTGTATCAACTTGTTTGTTGTAATGATCCCTGACCTATCAATTATTTCATTTGCAAACTTAATTTGTAACATAAAATACCCTCTACTATTTCTAACAATTTCTATGCCCAAAAAGTAGCTAAAAAGGCTAAGGTCTTTCATATCAAACTCCTGCTGTGCAATTCCTTTATCATCACTTCAAGTGATAATGATGTAATCCACGTAGAGAAGTAATATAACAATACCTATATCAGATTTTCTTACAAACAAAGCCGTGTCAATATAGCAAGATACAAAGTTATGCGTATGCATGAAGTCTACAAAACAATTAAACCAAGTCTTAAGAGCTTGTTTAAGACCATCCAAAGCTTTCTTAAGTTTAAGAACATTATACTGGGGAACATCAACATCTTCATTCAATTTTCTATTCAAAGTTTTTGATAGTGCACTAAGAGTTATGAGAATACTCAATACAACAAGGGAAAATGTTTATCATAAATAATTTCATATTCTTAAGCATAACCCTTACCTACCAATCTAGCTTTATATCTTTTTATGTTACCATTACTATGAGTTTTAATTTTGTAAACACATCTACATCCAGCGTAAAACTTCATCGGATTTCTACAACATGGATTACAAAAATTATGAGCATTGCTTTGGGGCGTCCCCGCCTAGCGACGTGCTGCAGAGCCTGAATGCAGTAAGAAGTAAGCAAGGGCCACTACATTTTCGCCCGAATGTAGTGAATCAATTGCAGAGAGGGTTCCCACATCATGAACGGGTGTGGGTAAAGAAGTTAGTCCCACTACATTGCCGCCCGAATGTAGTGAAAAATTTTCAGAGAGGGTCTCCGCATTTTGATTATGGACGGATGCGGGGGGTAAGGAAGCTAGTCCTAGATAATAAGATTCGTATTGGTTCTTGGAATATCGAAACATTATCGGGTAAGCTAATGGAGGTGGTAGATACTATGATTCGGAGAAAGATTCATATTCTATGTTTACAAGAGACAAAATGGGTTGGAGAAAAAGCAAAGGAGATAGAGGATACAGGTTTTAAATTATGGTACTCAGGTAAAGAAAAGGCCCGAAACGGAGTTGGTATTATCATAAATAAAGATTTAAAGGAGAGTGTAGTAGACATACAACGATATGGTGACCGAATCATGACATTGAAATTAGTGTTAGGAGCAGAGGTTTTGAATATAGTTTGTGCTTACGCACCCCAAGTAGGACTAGAAGATAGTATAAAGACAGTTTTTTGGGAAGAGTTAGATAAGGTGTTTCAAAAGATTCCACAAAGGGAGATGATTTGTTTAAGAGGAGATTTAAATGGACATGTCGGTAAAGAGGCATTAGGATATCAAGGGATTCATGGAAACTTTGGTTATGGGGATATAAACGAGGAAGGTAGGGAGATTTTAAATTTTGCTATGTCATTTGATCTCTTTATAGTCAATACAATCTTCAAAAAACGAGATGAACATTTAATTACTTATAAGAGTGGCTTATCACACACACAAATTGATTACTTTATTTGTAGAAAAAAAGATAGAGCGTGTTGTAAAGATTGTAAGGTAATTCCAGGAGAAAGCTTAACCACCCAACATCGACTTTTAGTTATGAATTTACAAATAAAAAAATGGACAAAGAAGAAAAGAGTGCATCGAGCTATTCGGACTAAATGGTGGAACCTCAAAAGCGAGAAAGAAGGTATATTTAAACAGAAAGTCCTTCAAGGAGATGTTTGGAATTATGTTGGTACACCCTCTGATATGTGGAACAATATGGCTATACATATTAGGAAAGTGGCGAAAGATGTGTTAGGGGTATCTAAGGGAGGTGTACCGGCACAAAAAGAAGCTCGGTGGTGGAGTGAAATAGTACAAAATAAAATCAAGGCAAAGAGGGCATGTTACAAATTATATTACGCTAAGAAAACTAGTGAAACTTTAGAAGCTTATAAGAAAGCAAAGAAGGAAGTAAAAAAGGCCGTTAGTGAAGCAAAAGCTAAGATTTGGAAGGACTTATATAAAAAACTCAACTCAAAAGAGGGTGAAAGAGATATTTTTAGGATAGCTAGGGCTAGAGATAAGAAAACTAAAGATCTAAATTTTGTTAGATGCATAAAAGACGAGGATAAAAAAATTCTAGTGGCAAAGGATGATATACGAAATAGATGGAAAAACTATTTTTATAATATTTTTAATAAAAATAAAGATGTTAGTATTAGCTTAGGAGAGTTAGCCAAATCATAAAAGTATATAAACCACAATTTCTATCGACGTATTCAAAAGAATGAAGTAAAAAATGCTCTTAAACATATGAAGGGTGGTAAATCGGTAGAACCAGATAATATTCCTATAGAAGTTTGGAAAATACTAGGAGAAATAGGAATCACTTGGCTCACAAGACTAGTTAATGAAATATGGAAAAACCAAAAGATGCCCGAGGAATGGAGAGCAAGTACACTTATACCCGTATATAAGAACAAGGAAGACATTCAAAATTGTGCGAATTATCGAGGTATGAAGTTAATGAGTCATACTATGAAATTATGGGAAAGAATTATCGAACATAGGTTAAGACAAATATCAAGTACAACAGAGAACCAATTTGGATTCATGCCAGGCAGATCTACTATTGAAGCGATTCACCTTCTGAGACGTCTTATGGAACATTTTAGAGCAAAAAAGAAAGACCTTCACATGATATTTATTGATCTAGAAAAAGCTTATGATAGGATACCGAGGGAGGTTCTTTGGAGAACTTTGGAAAAAAGAGGTATCCCATTGACATATATTAACCTTATAAGAGACATGTATGATAGTGCAAAAACATGTGTGAGGACTCATGAAGGAACGACAGACTTCTTTGAAGTTAATATTGGGTTACATCAAGGATCAACTTTAAGTCCATACTTATTTATAATGGTGATGGATGAGTTAACAAAACATATTCAAGATGAAGTACCTTGGTGTATGTTATTTGCAGATGACATTGTATTAGTGGAGGAGTCTAAGGAAAAAGTTAATAGAAAATTGGAACTATGGAGAGAAACATTAGAAAATAAAGGCCTCCGACTTAGTAGAACAAAGACAGAATATATGGAATGTAAGTTTGATCATTTGGCTACTTCAGAGGACATAGAAATTAAAATTGGCACACATTGTATTCTCCAAAAGGAAAGTTTTAAATACCTAGGGTCAATTTTTCAAAGTGATGGAAGAATTGATGGAGATGTTACACATAGAATTAATGCTGGTTGGTTAAAATGGAGAGGAGCATCAGGTATTCTTTGTGATAAGAAGATACCATTAAAATTAAAAGGTAAATATTATAGAGCAGCAATTGGGCAGTTAATCATCAACATGTACAAAAGATGTCTGTGACAGAAATGAAGATGTTGAGATGGATGAGTGGCCATACAAGAAAAGACCGTATACATAATGAGGTTATTAGAAACAAATTAGGAGTGGCACCAATAGAGGATAAAATGAGAGAACATCGTTTAAGATGGTTTGGACATATAGAAAGAAGATCAAAAGAAGAACCTGTAAGAAGGTTAGAAAAACTAAATTTGGAAAGTATTAAAAGAGGTAGAGGACGACCACAAAAGTGTTGGAAAGAAACAATAAAGAATGATCTAGTTTATTGGGAGTTAACTGCTAACATGGCACACGATAGGGATCTGTGGAAACAAAGAATCCATGTAGCCGACCCCGTCTAGTATGGGAAAAGGCTTAGTTGTTGTTGTTGTTATTGTTTATCTACATCCAATAATTTTCTTATCCTTGAGCTTGGGAACAACGGACCAAGTTTGAGCTTTAGCCAATGCATGCAGCTCTTCGTGCCTAGCATTCTCCCATTCAAGAATGCCCTTGGCTTCATGGTAGAACCTAAGCTCTTTTACTTCTAAAATGATTGCAATCAAATTATTTTATTGAGATTTAAAAGATACATAAGATACAAAGCGTTAAAAGGTTTTAAAATTCTAAGTTTTAATCGTGAGGTGTTTTGATCCCTAGCTTTTTTAGTGTAGTGCAGCGGAAAAGGTTCAATAATATGTTGTGTATCAAGAAAAACATCATTATGATCATATTGGATAACATCAAGATTGTCTTCAATATCACTCTCATCAGTCTCACTAGTCACTATCCTCTAAGTTGAAAAACTCATGTGAAGAAGATTCTTTATTATTTTCAATAGAGTTAGTAATCATCTTAAAAAAATGTCATATCCTTATAAACATATAGTTTATCATTGATAGGGTTAAAACATCTATATCTTTTTTTATCGATTACATATCAAAGAAAAACACATTTAATAGCTCTAGGAGACAACTTATCAGTTTTATCGGTATAAACAAAATATCTGCAACCAAAAACCTTTAGTCTTTCATAATAAGGAGAGAGATTATACAATTTTTCAAAAGAAGAAATATTTTAAAGATGGATTGACAGCATTGTATTAAAGAAATATATGACAGTAAGAGTAGCTTCCGCACATAAGAACTTAAGAACATTACTAGCAATTAAAAGGATTCTATAGGTTTTTATAGTAGTTTATGGAGTACATATCAAAACCTAGATCACCTTGTTTGGTCTTTTGACAGGTTTAAGTCCATGTTCCGGCACTCATGCAGCTTTAAAAGCCCAATCAGGTGTTCTGGGAAACTGCATACTTAAAGTTTGGACCTAAATTAACTCGTTTGACCAGACATTGGTGTTGGTTATGGCCTACGTCAATGCTCTTGCATAAGATCATTGCTGATATGAGAATCCCTTCCAAATCGCACAAGACACTCTGGGTGGATAGGGTTCTTTTCTTTTCCAAGGTGCTTCACTGCTTCTTGAACTTGACCTTCTTTTCTTCAATAACAAAAATCTTTTACTTAAAAAGAAGTTGCAAGTTTTCTGTTCAAGGATAACATTTAATAGTAGTCAAATATCTTGAGGTAAAGGGTATCCTTTACAGAGTTCTATTTTGATGGTTCCATCAGAAAACATTCTGCGGTTGAGGCAGCTCCTTAAAACCGATATAGAAGACCATAACTATCTAAATAATTGAGCTTAACAAAGCAAACACCCACTACAAGAATACCAAGCTCCCTCCCTGGAATAGAAAATCTCAATAACAATCAGAAGTGGTAAAAAGAAGTTTCCTTACTTGGGGCACCCAAAAGCCAGTAAAGAAGATGGGGATCGTTAGAAAGTCCAGCCAGAGCTTGTAGTACTGCAATAGGAAAATAGTAGTGGTTACAGCTGAACCCATCCATAAACTCACAAGACATCATGACTAAACACTGAAAAACTGTCAACGGAATGAATTTCTGAATAACAAATATATATTTATATCTGGATCTCGATTTCCTAGAGAACTATGAAAAGGTATTGCTGCCATCAACTAACCTTTTGAAGTAAACCTAGTATACCAGGCAGCTTTGCATTGTTAAACTTGTTGAACGCAATCTGAGAGCACAGTAGAAGGAAGTTAGCTCTCAACTACTCTCAGGTACGAAAAACTACCAGCAATTAAACAATGCCAAACTCCAGAGAAAAGATACTAATACAACATGGAGATCTACATTACAAGACAGTTATTTAAATATGATCATTATGCAATGTCAAGCTTCCAATTTTAAGAGCCTTCCTGACATGTACTCGATCCCTTGCATCTCAGAACCTGGATTCAGGTGCCACCTCAACTAGTTGACCTGAAATCCATCTATTTCAGTAGAAAAAGGGATCTCAAACCTCAACATCTGAATCCTATTTCTGATGGGAGGTTGGCACTTCATGGGCCATCCCAGGTCTTGAGGTTATTCAAACACACCTAAATGGGTTCACTAGAACATATCCCATGATTTTGCATTAGAGAAACATCATGAGATAAAAAAAATATGATGGTACTGCAAAAAAAAAAATACCATGAAGTAATCGATTAATGACCTACCTGAATATTGAAAAAATGCAATCCAGCTATCAATAAAGGGAAGACAGGGCCAAGGGCACCATGCGGATACTCGGTCAGGTTTTGAAACCATAGAGCACCACCCTGCAGCAATTTTTGTCAGAAATGTAATGCACATGAAGGAAAATCTGATTGTTCCAATTAGTAAACAATAAACGGTAGTTGATCTGAAAGAGATTGCTCAATGAATATTCCGACAGTATCAGCACTTTCCACCATATATGAAAGATGTAAATCTCTTTTGTTAGAAAATAATCAAGAAAAAGAAATTACTTTGCAACCTCAACCTTATTGCCCACCAGAAGTCGATATTACTTAAATTTTTTTAATTTATGCACCTGATAAAACAGCCACAAAGATACCACTTATCACTTTGGTTAAACCACGAGAGAGAGAGAGAGAGGGAGTCCATAACTACCATCTTTGCTGCCACCACCAGAACAGCAACAACTATCAACCTTAACAAGTCCAACAGCTATTGCTGCCACCATCATCACCACAACATGCACTGTCATCAATATCACCATCCCATGCAACAATCATCAACCAGTAGCAATCCAACAACTAAACGCCACCATCATCACCACTACTACACACTGCCATCAATATCATCATCCGCATGACAACACCATTGCTGCCATCAATATCACCATTTACCATAAATTATGACCATCACCATATTCACCCTTCACCGTCCCTCTTCCACCACCACCACCAAGGAACACCACCAGCCAATCTAGAGCTTATAACTGATTTTAGATCCAAATGTTGCTTTTCTTTTTAGAGCAGTAATAAAATACTAATTATACCTTGATCTTTATATTGGTTATAAGCAATTAATAGAAGCAGAACCAAGCAGCGCCTTGATTCTTCCATTTCATTCAAGTAATAGCAGACATTGAATTTTCTAGACAGCCATGCTTGTGAATTAAATTTTCCTTCAGATTTTCTTTTCACCTATTACTTAAAGTTTTGGTGAAAGATTTCCCTCGTTGGCCCCTTCTTTCATGATGAATTGTAAGTACACGTTTCTTTTATACTCCAGCAACTTCAATAACTAAAAGAAGAATGCAGACATTGGTAACTGTAATAGCCTAGGTCAGGATTGGACCCACACCCTAAGAATCTAGCCGGAAAAAGAAAAGGATACTGGACATGGCACTTCGGTAACAATGAAACTCTCAGAAATTAGGGAGGGTTCCTTCCCTTTGTAGTAGTTTGCATAGTTACATATACAGGACATTGAAGGCTCTTGAAAACAGATGCTTCCTAACCTTCAAGCAGTTGCCAGAGGGTCAAAATCGTCATACAAATCTAGCATATCAATGGTTCTAAGGTCTGTGTATTTTTATCTTATTTGTTACAGACAACTCACCTGCAGTAACTGGTAAGGTGGGGATTTTAGTGGCAGAGGCCTGGAAACAGTGTGGAGGTGTTGCCGACACTTATCAAGGCTCAAATTGTCCAAAGCAGCAAAATACTCAACTAAACCCTTGTTGATTTCGGATGGATTTTGTGACCAAATCATTGGCTTCCAATGTCGAGGAAGATAAGCAATTGTTTTAGGAGTAATGGTGGCTTATGCCATGGCGTTCATGTAGTTCAGGCAGTGAGGCCTTTGCATCTTGTTGCTAAATAACAGATGGATTGAGGGTTGAGGAGTTTAAACAATAGCAAAGAGACCTGAACATGGACATCACTAGAAGGAAGCAATGATTTTCTTTTCTTAAGCAACCTATAACCTCCACACCTAACCACCATTTGGTAGATTATGCAACCCCAAGCAAACTCAGTTACTTTTGGGGATTTTGTTTAATTATTAGGATAGCAACTGACAGTTTTTAGCCAGCTTTCAACAATGTAGAACCGCCAAAATCAGTGGCACAAAATCTAACTCTCGCGAAAGTTGGTGACTTGTCCCTAATCGAGTTGTTGGATCGAGTAGTGAGGACTAGTTTAAGTCCTGCACCTTGGGTTAGGTAGGAATAGTACTCGAGACCCGAGATTGAGACATGTTTATTCACGGAACTTATGGCTTTGGCGATTTAAATGAGGAAGGTAAGAAAATTTATAATTTTCCTATGATATATAATATCTTTGATTCTTCGTAGCCAATACAATTTTCAGAAAGCAAGATGAGCATTTAATTACTTATAAGAGTGAGTTATTAACAAAGATAAATTGATTATTTTGCCTAGAGGAGAAAAGATACGGATAATTTAAAGAGAAAGCTTAACTACTCAATATCAACTTTTAGTTATAGATTTGCATGTAAAAAAGTGAACAAAGAGGTAAAAGAATACACAAAACTACTAGAACAAAATGGTGGAACTTCAAAAAGTAAAAAGAGGATATATTTAAAAGAAATTCTTGAAGGAGACGTTTGAAATTATATAAGAACATCTAGTGGCATATGAAGTTAAGAAATATGAAAAATACATATTAGAAATGTCGCAAAAGAAGTGTTAGGTGAGTCTAAAGGAGGTGTACTAGCATAAAAGGAGGCATGGTAGTAGAATGAAGTAGTAAAGATATAATTAGGACAAAAAAAGGTATTTTATAAATTACATTACGCCAACAACATTAATCAAACTTGAAAAGCTTATAAGAGAACAAAGAAAGAATTGAAAAAAGCTATTACTAAGGCAAATGCTAAAACTTAAGAGAATTTATATAGAAAGTGTAAATATTCGTCAATGAACGAAGGTTGATATTGAACGAAAAGTCTATCAAGTCGCCAAGAATCAAATGGCATTCAAGTATGAATGCCGATCTTCAAGAGTAACAAACACGAGAGCGGAAGCACATACAAACAAGTCAAAAAGCAGTGCAAGGACTGCAAAATTTATTGAAGATTGAATGGCCTATTTATTGTTGGAAACGCAGATGCGCAGCGGAGATTAAAATTACAAACATAAACGAAAAGGAAATGTTGAGATCGGAGGAGGGGGTGGACCTCCAATGGAGGCCGCCCCCTCTCTTTCTCTCTCTTTCTTATTCACAGACTCTTAAACCCTAATACAACTTATCAGCCCTTATATAAGGAGTTGTAAAACGTAAAATGACCAAAATACCTCTAGTACAGAAAATTACCAAAATGCCCCTACAATTTCGGGCAAGTACAATAATACCTAGAAACATAAAACTAACACAAAGACACTAGATAAACATATTCTTCGAACACCCCCCCTCAAGTTGGGTGTGAGATACTTCGAACTCCAAACTTGCTAAACAATCTTCATGTCTGCTTGCAACGTTCTTCATATGTCTTTATCACTGGTTTAATCTTCAACAGCTTCTTTGGCTGCAATATCTTCAACTCAGTCTTCTTGGTTGATCATATCAAGCAGCATCTCTGGCTGTAATATAAACTTAGCCTTCCTGGCTAATCATCTCAAGCAGCATATCTGGCTGCAATATAAACTTAACCTTCCTGGCTAATCATCTCAAGCAGCATCTCTGGCTGCAACATCAACTCAGCCTTCTTGACTGTAACAATAACAAAGCAGCCATTCTGGCTGTCACAATCATCAAAGCAGCCATCCTGGCTGTCACATCAATAAAGCAACCATCATGGCTGTCACAATCATCAAAGCAGCCATCCTGGCTGTCACAACAATAAAACAGCCATCCTGGCTGTCACATCAATAAAGCAGTCATCCTGGCTGTCACAATCATCAAAGCAGCCATCATGGCTGTCACAACAATAAAGCAGCCATCTTGGCTGCCACAATCATTAAAGCAGTCATCCTGGCTGTCACAACAATAAAGCAGCCATCCTAGCTATCACATCAACAAAGCAGCCATCCTGGCTGTCACGTCAATAAAGCAGCTACTTTGACTGCAACACACATTTTAGCAGTTCTCATAACTGCAAACTTTTACAAGAATTTTCCAGTTCTCTTAAACATTTCCTCAAACACTTCTTGTTCATGTTACTCATCTCTTCCTTGAGCATTTCATCGAACATCTTCATCTACTCACACGCTTTTCAACACAAGCTCTGTTTCAGACTGAACTTCATCATCATTAGTTTGCTTTATCAAGCAAGCAACTTTCTCATCATACCATAGCCGTAGCAAGGCTTTAATAGCAATATCATCTCCAAATGTGGCAACATGACCATCTTTTGAATTCAGTGTCATCAAGACTTTCTCCTAACTTCTTTCTACCTACTCCCTTTGTTCAAGAGTATCTCGAGCTTTCTTTTCTACAAGAGCTTTTGCCTTGCACTCAATCGGTGGACATGTGGAGCCATGTTTGCCAAAGTTGCAAGGCATGTTATGTGAAGATAGAGATCCTGCAGTTTTGATAGATTATACTTCACTGTTCTAATGAGTACCACAACCATCAGAGAACCAAGAGAAATATGATGCAAAAGGCTTTCTCTGTACCAAGGAACATTTGGAAGAATCAGCTTTATGAATGCTAGAATTGAAGGTTGAATCTTGACTAAGTATAAGAAGGATAATCAACATGTTAGGAGTTCTCCTTGAAGCATCGTTTTGAGCAGTTTCGTAGCATCATCCAACATAGGGTATAACCTACTCCAATTGGCATGGTCTGCCACGTTTGAAGACTCCTGCTCCTTCAAAGTAACTCTGAAGTCAACAGCACCATCATTAACAATATCCCTGTTGTCATTTGCAATGACATCTTTAGCATAAGCTTTAGGTTCATGAACTTCACTATTTTGTGAAGGCCTCTTGTGACAATCCACATTGTGATTCTCATCATTTCTTGTAGGCTGATCTTTGAAAAAAAACATAATTTGAAATGAACGTTTTACTATTCTTGCCACATTATTTGTTTCTGTTTCCTTCACACTTGAAACGCCAGAAACTTTGGACACATGAATGTTCATAAACTCTGGCTTGATGTTATCTCGTTTGTCGAGGCAGACATAGATAATGGAGAAGCATTAAAAAAAAATCACAGAATTTTTTTTTTCGTTGGCAAGTCCCTCCACGAATTTTTGCTGTTTATGTAGTTAATGCACACATCTGCCCCTCTTCAGATTCTTGCAGAACCACTGAGCCGCCTGCATAAGTCTTCTCAGATTCCCCATGCAATCCTATAATATTGCAGCCATTAATTCACCACAGCACAGCACCTGTAACTCCTAAAGACCATCGAAAAACTGCTACATGCAGGCAGTTAAAGCAGCCCATCCAGCCGCCTTTCCAATAAGTGCAGCCTGCCATATGTAATTAATTCCAGCCGCCATATGTAATAAATACAATTATCTCAGATTCCTTTGGAAATACAAAGAGTAATAAATGCACTTAACACTCCCCTTTTCAATATATTACTGCAGCCACCAGCCTATTACTGCACTTAATTCAAACTTCATTACTTTAAAGAGTAATAAATGCGCTTAATTCCAGCCACCTTCTCCTTAATAACACAGTTGCAGGAACGTCACCCCAAATGCCTTCATCTTCTCCACTTATCAATTTCCCTTGAAATAGCAGCAACAAGCTTCTTCTTTTTTTTTTGGTATTTAATACCAGTTCATCAATCAATGCTCCAACTTGATCCTGTGGTGGACCACCTATTAAATAGCTCCTCTGCATTTGTATATCGCCGATTTCCTCTTTAATAACTTCATCAATCAGGGATCATTTGTATATCGGCACCTTCTTAGGGCCGATATCCTTGAGAGCACAGATTTGTGCCTCACCCATAACAATCATCACAGTTACAACAAGATCCTTCCCTTCACCAAATCTCTCTTTGATCTGAGTAAGCATCAAATGCAACTTCTTGAATGCTTCTTTATCCTCTTTGTTCAATGACCGGGAAAAAAAAATGACACTGATAGAATGTTGCATAATGTGTCAAGAAAATGCATAAAATATGCCCCTAATACATGACTCATTTTTCTCTGCTTCTGTCAATAAAATCTGAAGATGTTCAAATATGCAGCTTTTCTTCCAATTCCACTTTCAAATGTTTTAGAATTCAAGGAAGAATCTCGACAATCCAACTTCTTAGAATATCAACATTGCTGCATTCAATGGCTTCCAGTCTTTCGGACATCATATTCTTCTTCATACGAAGTTCAGTGGCACTTCTTAGCAATTCCTGGAACATCACATCAACAGAGTCATTTTTTGGGGGCAATGAGAACCTCAGCTAATTTGTTCTGATCATTCATGCTTAAAATGCGAGCTGCTTCACTCTCATATAATTCAAATCCACCATCAACGATGTCATCAATTGAAATGCTTCACCATCTTTGATAGCCGAGCTTTATGTCTAAGAATAAAAGATATGCATAGCTCTTTTCACGGAGATTTGCAACTGAGGATAAAAGATTGAATGCATCAGGAACATAGACTCTTGCAGGTCACTGTAGCCCTTATATAAGGAGCTGTAAAACATAAAATGACCAAAATACCCCTAGTATAGAAAATTACCAAAATGCTCCTACAGTTTCGGGCGAGTACAATAATACCTAGAAACATAAAACTAACACAAAGACACTAGATAAACATATTCTTCAACATTTATAAGCATTACACATATTGAAATAAGAGAGCAAAAGAGAGAAAAGAGGAGGCTAGTGGGGGCCCAGCACTAGCCGTTGGGGCCCCCAACGGTCTGGGACAGGGCCATGGTGGCCCTGGCCCCCTTTCACCATGGTGGCATGGGCTATTACATTAACAACCCCCCTCAAACTTACAGGGTATACATGGAAAGTTTGTCTAGCAGAAACTGAAACCGAGGAGCTAAAAGGGATTTGGTGAAGAAGTCTGCTAGCTGCATTTCAGATGTGACATAACAAAGCGAAATCTTCTTATTCAGACACTCTTCACGAACAAAATGGCAATCCATCTCGATATGCTTTGTCCTCTCATGAAAAGTGTTGTTGGAGGCAATGTATATGGCGCTTTTGTTGTCACAATAGATTATGGCAGGGCATTGTCCAGTGACTCCCATGTTTGCTAGAATGGTTGTGATCCAAGAGATTTCCATCGCCGTTGTAGCCATGGCTCGATATTCGGCTTTCGTGGATGAGAGGGACACCTTCTGTTGTTTTTTGCACTTCCGGGAAATAAGAGATTCACCTAAAAACACACAAAAACCAGTCGTAGAGTGTCTATCGTTAACATCTTCACCCCAATCAGCATCCGTATATACAGATAAATCAAAAGATGAAGAAGAAGTTAAGAGAACCCCCTTGTGGGGGGGTATTTCTAATATATCAAATAATGCGAAAGACAGCACTCATATGAACAGAAGTGGGTGCCTGTTGAAATTGACTTGTTGTGTGTACTACATGAAAAATATCTGGTCTAATAATGGTGAGATAAGTAAGTGCACCTATTAGCTGTCGATAAGAGGTGGGATCATCTAATTTCTCACCATAAGTGGATCGTAGTTTGGTGCCTAAGACTTCCGGTGTGTCAACAATCTTAGTATCTGTAAGACCAGATCTGTCAACAATATCATTAGCAAACTTTGTTTGAGACATAAAGTATCCACACTTATTTTTTGTTATCTCAATATCTAGAAAGTAATTCAACAAACCCAAGTCTTTCATATCAAATTCGTGATGAAGGTTAAGTTTAACTTGAGCAATTCTTGCTTCATCACTTCCTGTGATGATCATGTCATCCACATATAAAAGCAAGATAACAATACCAGATTTTATTTTTCGTATAAACAATGCAGTATCAGTATAAAAAGTCACAAAATTATGCAAATGCATGAATTTTTCAAATCGGTCAAACCAAGCTTTATGGGCTTGTTTCAGACCATACAAAGCCTTTCGTAATTTAAGAGCCTGACCAGGAGGAAGATTGACACCAGGAGGAGGACTCATGTAGACTTCTTCATTCAAGTAACCATTCAAAAATGCATTCTTAACATCAAGTTGATATATATTCCATTGTTTAATTGCACTAATGGTTATGAGGATTCTAATCATAGTCATCCTAGCTACAGGGGAAAAAGTTTCATCATAGTCAATTCCATATTCTTGGGCATAACCTTTAGCAAGTAGTCTGGCCTTATATCTTTCAATGTGACCATTGCTATGAGTTTTAATTTTGTACACCTATCGACATCCAATAATTTTCTTGTCCTTGGGTATAGGTGTAATTATCCATGTCTGAGCCTTGTTTAGGGCGTCAAGTTCATCCTTTATAGCATCTTCCCATTAGGGAATGCCTTTAGCTTGATGATAAAACCTAGGTTCCTTTACTTGTCGAAGGGTGGAAATCAAATTCTTTCTTTGTGGTTCAAAAGATTCATAGGAAACAAATCGCTGAGGAGGTCGTGAGATCCTGGGTTCTAATTTTGTACTATCAAATTTTATATGGTTATCAATAGGTTCTCTAGGACGTCTTGTATAATATGAGGGGAAGGGTCCGACAATTGAATGAGTGTCAACGGTTGTGTGTGGAGTGTCGTTGTCTTCACCAGAGTTTTCTTGAATAGCTTGATGATCTTCTGAGTCACAATCATCGTCATCTAAGACAAAGAAATCTTGAGGAAAAACATATTCAGAGTTCTTCAAGGATTTGGTCTCATAATAAACATCATTCTCAAAAAATTTAACATCCTTAGACACGAGTTTATCTTCTATAGGATCAAAGCACCTATAACCTTTCTTATCAATACCATACCCGAGGAATATACATTCAATGGCTCTTGGTGATAATTTATCATTCTTGTCTATTTACACAAAACACCTACATCCAAAAACTTTAAGTCTTTCATAATATGGAGGAAGATTATACAATTTTTCAAAAGGTGAGGTATTTTCAAGGTTAGATGAAGGCATTCTATTTATGAGATATAATGTAGTAAGGGTGGCTTCGGCCCATAGATATTTAGGAACCTTACTTGTAATTAGCATGGTTCTACAAGTTTCAATGATATGTCTATGTTTTCTTTCTGCTAGACCATTTTGTTGGGAGTCTTAGTGCATGAATTTTGATGAATAATTCCATTTGTTTCAATAAATTTTTAAAATTCATTAGACATATATTTTCACCCGAATCGAATCTAAAGATTTTAATGGTGGCTCCAAATTGGTTTTGGATCATATTACAAAATACGACAAATTTTTCAAATACTTTGGATTTATGTTTTAATATGTATATCCATGTGAAGCGAGTAAAGTCATCCACAAAAATTACATAGTATTGAACTCCTCCTTTAGAGGCAATAGGCGCGGGGCCCCAAACATCCGAATGTATTAGATCAAAAGCCTTGTTTGGTACATAATTTCTTTCTCCAAAAGGAAGATGATGCATTTTTCCAAGAATACAATCCTTACATTCAAACTTTTTTTCTCTAATCGTTTTCATCAAGAGAATATTATATAATTTTTGAGAATCCAAGTATCTAAGTCTTTTATGCCAAAGCGTAGCATCTTGGGCTACATTACAAAACTCAAAATTTGGCATAACAAGATAGTCCATTTTGTATAGTCCACTTTCTCTATGGCCTTGACCAATCACCTTTTTCGATAGGTCATCATGCACCACACAATGCTTGGATGAGAAAGTGACTATATAATTATTATCACATATTTGTGCAACCGAAAGCAAGTTCAAATTAAGTTTAGGTATTAGGTTCACATTTTGAATTTTAAAGTTTTCTTTTTCAAAATTTTCGATCTTTTTGATTTAGAGTTTTGTTCCATCGGCCGTAAACACATGTCTTCCAATAGTCTCACAAGAATCAATCAAAGAATCTTCACTATGTGTCATATAAAAAGATGCACTAGAATCCAAAAACCAAGACATACCTTAAGAAGTAGATAGAGCATTCCTAGAGATGCTTGCTTTTTCTTTAAAAATCTCTTCTATGTAAGTTTTGATATTGTTGGGCAAGACACCTCCTTCTTCCACGGCTCCCACGTTTCCACCCCTTTTTCGAAGTAGAGAAGTGGTTTTGATGTGTCCACTTTCCTTACAATAATGACAAATAGTATCTTTGTTGGGCCATGGTCCCATGGGCTTCTTAGACGTGCCTTCATTGTTCTTGGCATGTGGAGGCTTGTAAGTCTTTAAGTTTGCTCCGGGTCTTGATACGGCAAGACTGACTTCTTTGTTCACATTCATATTCTTTAATCTTGTTTCCTCCATAACAAGATCGGTTAAAAAGGAATCCCCTCTAGGTCTAGGTTTTCTATTTATAAGATTTGATCTAATGTTTTCAAATTTATCTCTTAATCCACGCATAAATAAGAAAAAATATTGATTGTCCAAAAATTCTTGAAATTCGTCTAGTTTGTGAAGATTTCCAAATTTGTCAATCCATAGCGCCGAAAATTCGTTATGATAGTCCCTAATGCTTAGATTTCCTTATTTGAGCATAACCATTCTTTCCATTAGATCGATTTGAAAAACAAAATCATCTTAAAAATGAAGCTTTTTCAAATATTCTTAAGTTTCAAACGCATTTTCAAAAGCACTAATTCTATTCCTAAGTTTTTCATCAGCATTTTGACAAATAATCCATGTAATTTTTGCATTCATCTTTTCTCACAATTTCAAATCTAGCTTGTATTTTTCATGTGCTTTGATGATTTCATCATCATCAAAGCCATTAACGTTCAAAATTGGTTCTTTTATGGTTCCATCAATGTAATCCCAAAAATCTTTTGATAAAAAATGTTTTCATCATCCTAGCCCAACTTTGATAACACTTCGGGTCTATAATACATCTAAATGACTCATTTTTGCCTTCTATTTTTGTGCAAAAATGAAGATCTTAAACTAACCTCAAGTTTGATGCAATTCTTCAAATTTTGCACTTGCGGCACGCTTCTCAATGCACTTGATTTCTTCAACCAGAGGCTTTGATACCATGTAAATATTCGTCAATGAACGAAGGTTGATATTGCACGAATCAAGTCTATCAAGTCGCCAAGAATCAAATGGCATTCAAGTATGAATGCCGATCTTCAAGAGTAACAAACACGAGAGCGGAAGCACATACAAATAAGTCAAAAAGCAGTGCAAGGACTGCATAATTTATTGAAGATTGAATGGCCTATTTATAGGCATTACACATATTGAAATAAGAGAGCAAAAGAGAGAAGAGAGGAGTGGCCAGCACTAGCCGTTGGGACCCCCAACGGTCTGGGCCAGGGTCATGGTGGCCCTAGACCCCTTTCACCATGGTGGCACGGGCCCTAAAGGACCGTGCTCCTATTACATTAAAAGAAGTTCAACTCAAAAGGAAAAAAAGATATTTTCAGGATAGCTAAGGCTAGAGAGAAGAAAACTAAGGATCCACATTTGCAAGATGTTTCGAGGATGAGAAGATTCTAGCGGCAAGTGATGATATTAAAAATAGATGAATTAGTCTAGGAGAGTTGACAACTTAGAAAAGTATACAAACCATAACTTTTACCAATATATTGAAAGAAATAGAGTCAAAGAGGCTCTTAGACAGGTTGGTAAATCTAAAAGGATTAAACAATATTCCTATAGAAGTATAAAAATCTTAAGAAGGGTATCACTTGGCTTACAAGATTATTAAATAAAATATGAAAAAACTAAAAGACCTAAGGAACGAAGGAAGAGTACAATCATTCACATATACAAGACTAAGAAGGAACATTTAAAATTTGTGCAAATTATTAGGGTATCAAGTTGATGAGCCATACAATTTCATTGCAGGAAGGAATTATTGAAAAGGGTTTACACAAGTATCAACACAACGGAGAACCAATGCGGGTTCATGTTAGTGAGATCCACTATTGAGAACATTTACCTAATGAGATGTCATATGAAATAGTTTACATCAAAAAGAAGAATTTTCACATGGCATTTATTGATTTAAAAAAAGCTTAGGATAGGATACCAAGAGATTATATTTTGATAACCTTGAAAATGTGGTATCCTATTAACGTATATCAATCTTAGAAGAAATATGCATGATGGTGTACAAACATGTGATTTAGTGTAGATGCACCTAACTTATCAAGGTTTGATTAATGTATACTAAGTCAAACTTGTAATTCGAGTGGATGTAAATGAAATTAAAGTTTTCTAGAATACATTCACATAAAGAAGAGAAATTTATTGGAGCATACTCGTCTCTATGATTTAGTTTTTATTGCATATGACATCAAGTTAAGGCAAAGGTAATTTATTAGTCACTCGTATTATTCATATTTATTTGAATTTTGATTTTCTAAGTATATGATATTCTTGTATTCTTTCTTTTGTTCTTTTATAGACAAATAAAAAGAGATCCAAGAAGGATAAGAAAGGTGCAATGTGACCCACTTAGCTACGAAAATATTGATATTGTAAATGATTAGGCCGAAGAAGAACTCTCATCAATTTGGAGGTTAAAAACTAGAGAGAAATAGAGGTAAAAGCATAGATTGGAGATGATGATATGGAAGGCATTGTATTGGAGGAGCCTATCGTGGAGGAGGATAATGATGATACTGGCAATCCATATTACTCTTCTTGATGATTCACGTTTTGTGAAATGAAATTGAATATTGAACTCTATATGCTAATTAAGTTGTTTATATTTGTCAATTGTAATCTTTTAGTTTCTAACTTAGAGTTTTAACAGTTGAACTCACATGTTAGTATAAGTTTTTTAATCTTGTAGTTATTATTAATTATGAAATGCCAATCCTATTACTTATTATCTAGTTATTATTAATTGGATTTTATTTAATGTTAATTATGTTATATAATAATTTGTTACATTTTGTTTATTAATTTCAATTTTTTTTGAAATTTTTATGTTTCATTATAATTTTTTCTCATGATTTTGCCCTTACCACACTGTATCGTATGGGTATAGGTATAGGTGCGTTATGCAATTCGGGCATCGATATGCTTTTTACAACATTAGTGAGCTAGGTCCATTTTGTATTGTGGCCTTGTTTAGATGAGTCCCAATCACTTGTTCAATCCAAAATAAAAGACATAATATAAGTAGAATAAGAAATTCCAACTATAAAAAGAAACATTACAAAATAAAAGCTTTGAGCTTAGTATAACAAAAATAAAATATATAGAATATAAGTTTCTGCATTTGGTTACTACAGATAACATAAAAACTAAGATTCGCACACATAGTAATTGTATCTCTAGAAAGAAAAATTTTAATACGTAGGATAAGTTTTTAAGAGTGATAAGAAAATTTGATGGAATATCAAAGTAGTGTACTCTATATGACAAGAAGATACCATTAAAGTTAAAAGATAAATATCATAGATCAGTAATTAGACTTGTTATTTTATATGGTGTTGAGTATTGGGTATTTATGTGCAAAAGATGTTTGTGGCAGAAATAAAGATGTTAATAAGAACATATGGTTGCACAAAGAAAGACCACATTTGCAATGATTATGAGAGATAAATTGGGAGTGGCACTAATAGTTGATAAAATGAGCGAAAATCGTTCAAAATGATTGATAAAACAAGGGGAAATAGTTAAAGATGGTTTGGACACGTTAAAATGCAACCAAGGGAAGCTCCAATAAGAAGGTGCGAGAAACTAGTTGGCAAGAATGTTAAAAGAGAAAGCAGAAGACCACAAAAGTGTTGAAAAGAAACAATAAACAATGATCTAGCTGTTGAAGAATATGAATATCTGTTATTTTTAGTATCAGTTTTAGTATTTTTGATGTTTTAGGTATTATTGTAATTGCCCGTAGTACTAAAGGTATTTTGGTCATTTTGTATTTAACAGCCCATTATATAAGGGTTGGACTTCTTGTATTAGGGTTAAGAGATTAAGATTAAGAAAGATAGAGAGAGGGGGGGCCTCTATTGGAGGGCCTGCCCCTCCTTCGATCTTCACATTTTTTCTCTTTATTGTTTCTTATGATTTTATGATATTCGATCTTCTGTTGCACTTCCACGTTTTACAACATGATATCAGAGTCATCTATCAATGGGAGCAATGACTGCGACTTGTATTTTTGCAGGAAAAAAGAAGAAAGAAGTCGAGGGCACGAAGTTCCAATCAAGGAGTGGTTGCGACTTGTATTTTTGCAGGAAAAAAGAAGAAAGAAGTGGAGGGCACGAAGTTCAGTTGCAAAAGCATGGGCTTTCATTGAACCCCCCCCACGAAGCAAATCCTGTACGTAAAAAAGTGTTTATTTGCGTTGATTTATTTATGTTAGAAAATCCAAGGAAGGAAGCCACGTAGCTCCTTGAAAGTGGTTTTAAGTGTTTATTTGCGTTGATTTATTTATGTTAGAAAATCCAAGGAAGGAAGCCACGTAGCTCCTTGAAAGTGGTTTTTTGGCATCATCTGGTCTCAATTTTCGTCAGAAAGCAAATGGCACGGCCCGCAGCCCTTCTCCTTCTCTTGACCATCGTTTCCATCGTCGTTGATGGCCGAATTTCGTCCAAGTTGAACGTTCTCCACCTCCCATCAGAGTTCCTCCGCGGACCTGACGACGGGGGGACTCTGTTGGCATGAGATGGGTCATCCTCTTCGCCGGATCTTCGAGCTACTGGAATTATAGACACCAAGCTAATGTTTGCCATGCATATCAAGCCATGATAAAGGGTGGATTAAAAGAGGAGAATATCGTTATTTTTATGTACGATGACATTGCTTATAACGAGGAGAAAGCATGCTTCTGGCATGTTTAAAAGCTTGGTGTTCTAAGCTTGTGAATCTGGGAGTATTTTTGAAGGTCTTCTGCCGGAAGGTCTGAATATACCACAACAGCAAATGCAGTCGAAAGTAGGTGGGGCATATATTGCCCTAGGGGATATCCAAGTCCTCCACCGGAATTTGACACATGCATGGGGGATCTCGCTAGTGCTTTTAAAACTCGTTGAACTTGACATGAGAGGCTCTTGATCGGGGGGGTTCGACTTGCTTGCGGTGAGTTATGCAGTAGTTGATGAAATACTTAAGAAGAGATGATTAACCAGCACATCAAGTGTTTGATTCAATGTACAAGAGAGATATTTACCTGTGCATCAAGTATTTGATGAAATATTCAAGAGGGTTGAAAATTCATAAAAAGATTAGAAAAGATATGAAGTAGTACTGATGATTATCTCCATGAGAAAAACAGCATAATGCACATATAAGGAAAGATAGAATGTAGAAAATCAGTCTTTTTCAGCATGACAAATTAAATCATAAAAGAGGCAAGAGGAATTTGTAGGTATGTAATGTGGCAGAATCACTAAGAAGCATGAAAATTAAAACATTGAGTTACTGAAGTGAACAACCAAGAGGGCTGAAAAAACGATTGCAGTCACCATGTGAGGGGGTGCAGGCCGACTAATATGAGCAGATGTGTGTATTATGTTATTTGAATGGTAGGGAGAGGACACCCAACCAACACACCGACTGCAACCACCATGTGAAGGGATGCAGAAAAAGTCGTTTGAAGCATTGTTGTCCGACGCGTATCGTATCGCGTATCGCTGTGCTCCACGATACGGGCGTATCGTATCGTATCGTACTTTAATATTAAAAAACTATAAAAATTATTTAAAAAATCAATAAAATTAGTAAAAATCCGAAAAAAATCAAGAAAATTCTGGAAAATTTTGAAAAAATCTGGTAATTGCTTTAAATTCATATAATGCAAAGTTTAGCACAAATTGAACATTTAATATTGAACAATTGCATCCAAAATTATATATTTTGAATCAAAAAATGAAATACATTTATATTTTACATATTGTAAATTTGTATCAGGATCATTAACTAAATAATCTTCATCTTCTCCTTGATGATGTTGTTGTACTCAGTGTTGTCCGTATCGCACCGTACGTATCATATCGTGGGCCACCACGATACGATACGGGCCCCCGTATCGCAGGTGCGGGCGTATCGCACCGTATTGTGCGATACGGCCCGTATCGCACGATACGGTGCGTATCACCCGTATCGTACGATACGGGCGATACGCCCTGGGACCCTTATAAAGGGTCCCGGCCCGAGGGAAACCCGCGATTTTTCGCGGGTTTCCTCTCTCCTTTTGGGTTCTTCAAGCTCCCTAAGAGTCGGTTTTCGCCTCCTTGGTGTTCAAAGCTCTAAAATCGTGCCCTACGGTGTCCGTCCAAGCCTCCAAACTCGGATTTAAGTATATTTTTAATGTTTTTTTCCTTTTTTTCCTTTATATTTATTGTTTTTTGTGTTATTTCGGGTTTTTTTTTTAAATGACAAAATATGAAGTTATTAAGTGTGTGTATACGATTTTTATTGCATTCATGAAGTGGGAGACACTCGATTTGAGTGTTATTTGAAGATTGGGGGATTTACGAAGTGCTTTTATTTTCAGGTTTTTGTTTGAATTAAAGTACTCCATTGAGATGGCAGGAAGGGGTGGTAGAGACTCTCATTCAAAGTCTGATGATCCGGCATGGCAGTGGGGTATACCAGTTGAGGGTTCAAGGTTAAAAATCAGATGTTTATTTTGTGAAAAGGTGGTTAGTGGTGGAATTTCAAGGTTGAAACACCACCTAGCAGGAACCAGGAAAGAAGTTGCTCCATGCACAGGCAGAGTTAGAAGTGTGCCAGAAGGTATTAAATGGCAATGCTTGCAGATGATTGAGAGCATACAGGAAAGGAGACAACAAAAGGATGATTTCCAGATGTGTGAAGAAGCTGATGATGCTACTGCCACTGGAGTTGGATTCACTGATAGTTTGCCTTCAGATGCTAGAACAGATATTGGTAGTAGCAGTTCGCGAGCACCTAGCAGAGGAAAGAGGGTTGCATCTGAAGACTTTGGAGGTGACAGAAGAGGAAGTTCAGGAAGGAGTAGAGGAAGAGCTTCTTCTTCTAGCATACATTCGTTCTTTCCTCCTTCCACTACACCTGGTGCTCAGCCAGGAATTCGTGCTGCTATGGCTTCAGAACAACTGCACGATCAAGCAGACCTTGCAGTGGGCAGATGGTTTTATGATACATGCATTTCATTTAATGCAGCAAACAGTTTTCATTTTCAAGCAATGGCAGATGCAATTGCTAACATTGGTCCAGGATACAGGATGCCTTCTTATCAGAAGTTGAGAGGGAAGATATTAGATCAGACCGTGATTGAAGTGCAGCAATACTGTTCGACTTTGAGACAATCGTGGAAGGAAACAGGATGCACTATCATGGCAGATGGATGGACCGATAGGCGAAGAAGGACATTGCTAAACTTTCTTGTATATTGTCCTAAAGGACTCATGTTTTTGAGATCTCTAGATATGTCAGAGGAGAGACACACTGCAGAGATCCTACGAGAGGAATTTGATAAGGTTATACAAGAGGTTGGGCTAGAAAATGTAGTCCAATTGATTACAGATAATGCAGCTAACTACAAAGCAGCCGGAAAGGAGTTAGCTGATATTTATGGGACTTTCTACTGGACACCATGTGCAGCCCATTGTTTAGATCTCATCCTCGAGGACATCGGTGAGATGGATGAAATAAAGGCAGCAACTGAGTGTTGCCAAGATATTACAAAATTTATTTACAACCATGCATTTGTTTTATGTATGATGAGGAGATACACAGAAGGTGCAGAGCTTCTTCGCACAGCTGCAACTCGGTTCGCAACAAACTTCTTATCTGTACAGAGTATTGTGAGACAGAAGCAAGCTTTAAAGAGAATGTTCTCCTCAGATGAGTGGCAACAATTTGCAGAGTTGCCACAAAACAGAAAGGAACAGAAAGTTAAATGAGATTGCAGAAACGGTTTTTAGAAGTTCATTTTGGAATGCATGTATCAGATTATTGAAAATTACTTGTCCTTTAGTGAAAGTTTTGAGATTGGCTGACAGCGAGGAGAAACCATCTATGGGCTACCTTTATGAATCCATGGACAGGGCAAAAGAAGCAATCAGAAATAACTTTAATGGGAAAAAAAGAGATTATGTGCCCGTGTGGAAAATAATTGATAGTAGATGGAATAAACAATTGCATCAGCCTATTCATGCAGCAGCCTACTATCTAAACCCATCATTGAGGTACTCAGCAACCTTCAAAAGGGACGGTGAGGTTAATCGAGGAATCATTGAATGCATCGACAGATTAGTCCCTGATGAGAGCATAGTAGATGCGATACATCGAGAGATGGAGATATATGATAATGCTCTTCACTTGATGGGTTTGCCTGTTGCAATTCGCAACCGCTCTACGATGCGTCCAGGTACATTGTTTATTTTCATATTTAAGTTGCATCTTACATTACTGTGGATTATTATGTCTCTAATGTTTATATTTTTTTTACAGATGTTTGGTGGAACAGGTTTGGAAGTGATTGTCCAAACCTTAGAGATTTTGCAGTTAGAGTCTTAAGCCAAACCTGTAGTGCAACAGGTTGTGAAAGAAATTGGAGTGTTTTTGAACACATCCATACAAAAAAGCGCAACAGGTTGGAACACAAAAGGCTTAATGATTTGGTTTATATTCGTTGTAACATGCGCCTTCGTGAAAGGTAATGTTGTATTACTTTCAAATTTTCAATTCGATATTATTTAACTTCAGTTTTCAATTGTTAATATTACTTACTAATTGTTTATCTTTGTTTGTGTCGTAGGCAATTAAAAAAAGTAAATAGAGAAGAAAGTCAGTTCGATCCAATAAGTTTGGATAATTTTGATATATTAGAAGATTGGGTTATGGAAGACACTGAAGAAAATGCCCTCCTAACAGAAGAAGACGTTGCCTGGATTAATTTGGAAGGAGCGCAACAACATTATGGAGATGAAGAATTTGATTTTGAAGAAGAAGGTGTGGGCGTGGCTGATGATGATGAGGATCTGCAACAAGGAGAAGATGAAGATTATTTAGTTGATGATCCTGATTACAATTTGTAAAATGTAACATTATATGTAACTGTAGTGTACTGTAAAGTGTAAACTATGTCTGTATTTTATTTTTTGGATTCAAAATATATAAATTTGGATGCAATTGTTCAATGTTGAATGCTCAATCTGTACTAAACTTACATTATATGAATTTAAAGCAATTATCAGATTTTTCCTGATTTTTTCTTGATTTTTTTCGATTTTTTACTATTTTTTATTAATTTTTAATTATTTTTACATTATTTTAATATTAAAGTACGATACGATACGATACGATACGCCCGTATCGTGGAGCCCAGCGATACACGATACGATACGCGTCAGACAACACTGGTTGTACTTCAAATTAATTCATGCAATGTCTTCTTCAGTTAGGACTTAGGAGTGCATTTTCTTCGTTATCTTCCATAATTCACTCATGTAATATATCAAAATTAACAAACTGCTATCTTTGTACATGTAGTCATATTTGCTAATTTTTATATGTGAGCAAAACAAAGAGCTCCATTTCTTTGATTATTGAGTCTATGACACCTTAATGATGTTATATTATTACTTGATAATGTCCCTTTTTTCTCTTATTGGAGACTAGCTTTTTAACTAATGCATGAGCTTCATTTCTCACTTCACAGACTGAGTTAAGCCTCACACACATTGATCATGTTCAACTCAATGGAAGTCATGTAACGTGAACCTTAAAATAGTGAAGTTGTGAAATCCCTACTCAATGAACCGAGAGAATTAAATGTTTTTAATTGTTTACGATCTTATGAAATTAGAAACTGTTAGCAAAAATATACCTAAAAGTTGTAACAGAAAGGGAAATGATTTTGTCATAAATTTTTTTTTATACATTATTTTTATTAAATAAATGAAATTATAAACCCAAATTATAAGCATATTGGAGGATGCCTTTAAGGGAAGTGAAGAGAGGGAAAGAGAGGGCAGAAACATGCAAAAAAAATTTGAAAAAAAAAAAATTTTGGGCGTATCGCCCGTATCGTACGATACGGGCGATACGGCACGATAACCTGTATCTTACGATACAGGTTACCGTATCGTATCGTGGCTTCCCACGATACGGATAACACTGGTTTGAAGTATGTATGGTGGAGATAGTACCTCCTACTATAAAAATCAGTTTTCTTAAGAGAAAAAAAAAACTTTTGAAGTATTATTAACTAGTCACTTTATTGAGAAAAAAGAAGAAGAGGAGTGGCTGACACCCATACAAGGGTCGTACACTATCCAAGTATGATCTTAATTGTTCACGTTGATTTAGAGAACTCTCAGATAGATCATTGGTGCAAGTGTGGTGAACAAAGAACCAGTTTTTCTACAAGTTTGGAGTTTGAAGTATCTTACTCTCAACTTGAGGGGGGTGTTGAAGAATATTAATATCTATTGTTTTTAGTGTCAATTTTAATATTTTTGATGTTTTAGGTATTATTGTAATTGCCCATAGTACTAAGGGCATTTTGGTCATTTAATATTAAACAGCCCATTATATAAGAGCTGGACTTCTTGTATTAGGGTTAAGAGACCGAAATTAAAAAAAGAGAAAGGGAGGGGGGCGGCCTCCATTGGAGGGTTTGTCCCCCTCCTCCTATCTCCATATTTTTCTCTTCGTCGTTCTTCTTCCGTGTGTGATATTCGATCTTCCATTGCTTCCACATTTTACAACACTAGCTTCTATTGCTTTAGCTGTTAAAATGCCCAGGATTGAGCTCTATGAAAATAAAAAAGCCATATAGCCGAACTCATTTAGTATGGGAAAAGACTTAGTTGTTTTCAAGAAAAAAGAAAGAGAAAGTTGAGTCTAGATAGGGTTGATATCGGACCAATGATCCATTTAGATACAAGGCACCACGTGTCATTTGCTTTTTCATGGAAAATCCTGTGCCCATAGAGGAAAATACAAAAAGAGAATATCACAAAGTCCAATCAAATGCACCATATTCTTTTAAGGAGCAATCACCTACCCCTTACCTAAGCCTTTTCTCACACTAGTGGAGTTGACTAGAGGATGCAACACTAGGACTTCCTAGGTCACCCATCCTAGTACTACTCTCACCTAAATATTTTAAAAATTCTTAAAGTATAAATGGAAGTTGATGAAGACAGATTCCTCTTACAGAATCAAATCCATGGTGATTGTCCACTGACATCCTACGAATGCTCATCATCCACAAAAGAAAGCATGGCACCTGCATTTTTCACCCAAAGAGTTATTCCACAAACATTCTGATGGACATTGAACAAACAAACTACAGCTTCATCCAAAAGAGAGCAACATGACATAGATTGTCACTTGTAAACAAAGAAAAGAGAGTACCTGGGCAAAAAAGGAAGCGAAGCTCCAGAGATGTGATGGGCAACCAAGTAAACGCTTTTGGTCTCGGAATAGCATATACTGTTCCATAAAACCCCGTCCTGAGGAAGGTGGCGGTAATGGAGGAGGCACTTTGAGAAGCCCCGCAAAAATTAGTCTACTTCATGATCCAGATGTTATTATTCCTCAACTTTCAATAAGAAAGAACATGCAGGAAGATTGAGGAACAAACATGGTGAATCCGGAAGCCAGCTCTATTTTGGATTTAAAGTTTAAACCCACCCAATATATTCATTGCTACGAATAATCTGATATTATGCCTACAGCAATCGTGCAAGACCTCACAAGCAAAATCTAAGACAGCTGATCACGTTCATTGCGACAAATATATTCCACTAATATTCATATAGTTCAATTATCATTCAAGCATGCTAAGAAAAGAGCAACTGGAGTCGTGAACAGTAAACTCACATTTACGAGCTAATTCTACTATTTTCTCCACTTTCCTTAGTTGTAAAACTGTTATTGGGAGCAATACAATTCTCAGAGCCAGTGTAGAAGTTGAAATTACCACCCACCTGCAGTGACATTTGCTAGTTATCAAGTGATTCAAGTCAAAGAAGAAAGGAAAAATAAGAAGGAAAAATGGTGTACATAGACTCCCATGTTGCTGAAAAGATTACCCTCAAAGACATCTGAGAGGTTCAATAGATTGATGCAGTGTAAATGCAGGAGATCTTGAAGCAATAGCATATCTCAGATGTTGAAGGTCAGAATATTGCAAAACCTAGTAACTGATAAAGAACTGACGGTATTATAAAATTTGTCACCTTGTTACCATCTCTTCGTCCCAAGTAAACAAGAAGGTAGAAAAGGCTACCTTATACCATTGGTGATGGAGTTGTCCTATTTTGAGAATGTTATATAAGACCACTTGAGACATTTATAAATTATCAAGCCCCGGATGGTGACTGTTTTCATATTAGCTTAACCAAATCTGTATTCATGGAACCATATATCTTCAAAGAACTTAAGCTGATCTTATTTGATCAAAAGTCAAGTACCTACCACTTCTGGAAACATATGAAGAAGCAAAAGGAGGTATTTCCAGCGTCTCTTTCATAAGGAACTGCAGAAATGATTGATGAAGATATGTTACAACAAGGTGGGTCCTGTTGCCACTATTAGGATGACTAAACATTGCAATGGAAGGTATTGCAACCGCTCCTAATAATGGTACCAACATTTGTAGATTGAAGATGCAAGTAGATATGAAAGAACTTTGCTGAGGGAGAAAAGACAAATCTAGTAAGTCCAAGTTCTGGTATTTAAAGCAAGTTCCCTACCCCAGAAACTTCTTAAACCGACAACACGAATTCCTCCAAACAGGTAGAAGGTTGTGCCCAAAAACCTTTGTATGCAGCATTAGAGCTCACAAAAAGTTGATGAAGTTGTGCCCACTGCTCCATTTCAAGAATTACCTCTAAACCAGCAAAACTCCATATCTGATGCATGTAATTCAATTTGCAGCACATTTCCCAGCTCAACCCATTGTTATTATATGAATCATTAGAAGTTCAGATCTATGTTGTCAATAGTAATTCAACGGCCCATTCAAGCGCACTCAATGCTCTTAGTAACTCTTAACTCTTAGGGGATACTAATAGAAGCTCACTGAGGGCACCTAGGCAGCATATTAAGAGCACTTAGATGGTCAGCTCAAGTAGGCTGTGCATGCTAACAGCCCCAACCCCTTACTTCTTCCTCCATTTTCCTTTTTCTCTTTTGTTGATTCTGCTTTTATTATTGTTTCACCTACTTCTTGTTTTTTCTTGTCCTTCCTCCTCTGCTATTTCGCTTCCTCTTTTTCCTGTTATTCTTGTTTTTTGTCTTCTTCTTCCTTCTTTTTCCTCTTTTCTGCAGTTTCCCTATTTCTTCTTCTCTCTTTTCATGTTTCTTCTTACAGGGTTGTTTCTTTTGGAATATTGACCTCATTGGGCAGTTCTGCTTTTTGAATCTTTGCTCCTTTTGCGTAATAATGCATGTTAGTATAATTATTATTAATGTTGATGCAAGATCATTAGGTTTCTAATTGTAGTGGGAATGACTTGGATCTTAAATTCAAGAAATGACTAGAAGATTCAAACATCTTAATATTCTCCTAATCATTCTTGACCTTGATGTTCCTCATCGGGCCTTTAGTCCTTTGCAGTTGAGTGGGCTGGATTCTCAAATACCTAAGGAAATGGGGATTTGAATCCCTCCGATTGGCTTCTCTCATGTGGCTAAATACTAAGGTTTTGGATTGATAGTTGCAGTATATGAATACCTCCACAATCTTTATTCCTGATGGAACTCCTTCAAGATTACAGCTTTAAGTGCTAATGGTCATAACACATTACATAGTTTTCATATTTGCTTTACAAATATTTAGCTAAGGCATCTGTTTTGTTTACCTACTCATAATTCTTAATCGGTCTTTTGTGTGTGACAAACCTGATTTTATGAAAGCAACGAGAACTCTAATGAGGTTTAGGAATCATAGGAGTGATCGTATACATAATATGCCAAAGGTACATTTACGTATTCTAAATTCCTTATAGTTAATAGTCACAATCAACGAAGGACGTCATGTAGGGCATCAGCTGCTTGTTCACCTCCACTATTACACTCACCCCTTTTGCAAACAATCAATCTCATCGATGCGGGCTTCGGCTATAGTTGGTCCATTGAAGTTGGCTCTTGATGGTCTGTGTTGAAGAATATGCATATCTAGTGTTAGATTGTTCATATGGTGTATTATTTGGTGCAAGCTGTATGCATGGCAATCTGGAGATTGCTAAATTTGGTGCAAGCTATATGTTCAACGAAGGAACATATGGTGCAAGCTGTATGCATGGCAATCTGGAGATTGCTAAATTTGCAAGGGAGAAACTCTTTCAATTGGAGCCTCAGAAGACTACACACAACAAGGAAATAACGAACTTCTCCAAAGCGGGGAGGCTTGACGATGCAGTTAAATTGTTCGTGGGGATGATGCAACGGAACGCAGTTTCTTGGAATGCATTGATATCAGCCTATGCCAAGAATGGCTGGATGGCGGACGCACGGCGTCTCTTCGATCATATGCCAATAAGGAATGTCGTTTTGTGGAATACCATGATGGCCGGTTATTCCCATAGAGGATGATGGATTTAGGCAGCAGAGTTGTTTCACCGGATGAGGGTGCGCGATGCCTTCTCTTTCACGCTTATCATAACAATTTACTGCAAACAAGGGAAAGTGGATGCAGCAAGGAAGGTATTCGATGAGCTCCACGAAAGGAGCACTGTTGTATGGAATGCAATGATTACAGGGTGATGTGGTGGTGTGCAATGCAGGTGAGTGAGTGACGCCAGACAAGTGTTTGATGAAATGCCACAGAGAGATATTGTGTTATTCAGTCTGGCAATCATGAAGAGACTCTGAATTTTTTTAACGAGATGAGGGTAAGTGATGTTCTTCCGAATGCCATAACTGTTGCGGTTGTGCTGCCATCTTGTGCACATTTGGCTGCGCTTAGGCACGGAAAGCAGATTCATGGTTATACGGTTGTGAAATCTATGGAAAGGAATGTCTTTACACAGAATGTTATAATGGACATGTATGTGAAATGTGGGAGCTTGAGTGAGGCACCTGGAGAAGAGAATCTATGTAGTTAATGTGTGTGATCCATGTCCTGTAGCACCCTCGTGACCTAATCCGAAACAAAGGGTGTACATATATCTTTGCTGCCACGTGGGTGATACCTTGCATGGAAAGAAGCTTCAGTTTTTGTTTATGTTTGCAGAATATATCCATCTGAATATTTCAAGGACAAGTGTTTGATGAAATGCCCAAGAGAGATGTTTACCTGCATATCAAGTGTTCGCTGAAATGCTCAAGAAGATATATTTACTGCATCAAGTGTTCGAAGAAATGTCTAAGAGAGATGAAAAAAAAAATCAGGAAAAGAGTAAAGAAGAGATTAGTACGTGGTGATTGTCTTCATTGGAAAAACAACATGAAGAAAGTTTACAGAAAAGAGATGTATGCTGAAGATTGCACTTATGAGGACTGAAGAAATGTTTTTATATGTAGCCAAAGATGCTGCTTGAGATGATCAGCCAGAAAGGTTGAGTTAATGTTGCAGCCAGAGATGCTGCTTGAGATGATCAGCCAGGAAGGCTGAGTTGATGTTGCAGTCATAAATGCTGCTTGAGATGATGATCCAGGAAGGCTGAGTTGATGTTGCAGCCAAATATGTTGCTTGAGATGATTAGCCATGAAGGCTAAGTTGATATTGCAGCCAGAGATGCTGCTTGAGATGATCAGCAAGGAAGGTTGAGTTGATGCTGCAGCCATAGATGTTGCTTGAGATGATTAACCACGAAGGCTAAGTTTATATTGCAACCAAGGATGTTGCTTGAGATTATCAGCCAGGAAGGCTGAGTTGAAGATGTTGCAGCCAAAGAAGATGTTGAAGATTAGATTAGTCATGAAAAGAGATAAAAAAATGTTGCAGACAGATGAAGAATTTTTGACAAGTGTGGAGTTCGAAGTATCTCACTCCCAACTTGAGGGGGTTGTTGAAGAATATGCATATCTAGTGTTCTTTGTGTTAGTTTTATAATTTTTGATGTGTTTAGGTATTATTGTAATTGTACAAAGTACTAAGGGTATTTTGGTAATTTTTGTATTGAGGGCATTTTGATAATTTTCTATTTTACAACTCCTTATATAAGAGCTGATAGGTTGTATTAGGGTTGGGAGGTTGAGATTAAGAAAGAGAGAAGGAGAGGGCGCCCCCTCCTTCGATCTCACATGTTTTTTCCTGTTTCTTTATGTTTGTGATTTTCAATCTCCGTTGTACAACCACGTTTTCCAACAGTCTGAATGGCAGGGACACAGCTGAACCAATTGTTTTTATTGTTCGGTGTTTTCTCTTGCAGAGTGCAAGGCTATTTCTTCTTGTAGTGTGCAAGCATCTTCAAGGTGTGGAAGTCATTTGTTGTAGAGGGGCTGTGGAACCAGACATCAGCTGACTATAGCTCCTTTTTGAAGAAGAAGGGGAACTCGTTATCCCTTCCTCCAACACTATCAACCCAAATATCAACCATCAGCTCTGTTTGGCAGGTAAATTTTATACCGATAAGATAAACTTATCAATACTAAAGGCATGAAATATACCCTCTCCAAACTTTGGAAGCCAGGAAGGGGAATCTGCATACATGAATTAGAACCTCATCTCTACCTGTTTCAGCTTTTTCACCAGTACGATATGAAGAGGGTTCTGATGGCTGGGCCTTGGTCATTTAATAACCACTCATTGATCCTAAAAAAGGACGCAGGAAGGAGTTGACACATGCTCCATCCTTTCACGTCGTTGCAATGTTTTGGTCCAAATTCATCATCTCCCCACCGGCATGCTTAGTGTGGTGGTCACGAAACATATTGGAAATTTTATTGGGGAATGCCCAAACTAAGATGAAGCAGTCAAAGAAGGGTCTCTCATTCAGTGATAAGGATCAGGGTCAGAAATGATGTCAGGATTCCTCTCAAGTGATGGAAAACAATCCGTCCAGATGGAGGAGAAGGTACACACAATTTTGAAATACAAAAAGCTTCCGGTATTTTGTAAATAAACTACCATTCACAAATTAACAAAACCTGACCATCATAAGGGGTCTCATGTTAACCTAGCTAAATCAGCATCGATAAGACCGCGATACCACTCACAAAATTAACAAAACCTGGCTACGGTAAGGGGTCTGATGTTAACCTAACCAAGTCAGCTTTCATGAAACGGATTCCGAGTGTGCACTGAGAGCATGAATCAATTCCAAGTATGAACCAAGAGCTGAAGAATGGAATACGACGGATTACACATGTAGTCAATCGGTTAAATGCGAAAGTTCTTCAGAGTGCTTCAACTGAATAGGCCCTCCACTGGAAGTACCTAAAATTTTCATAAACATGTCAAGCGAGGATCCACAGGGAGTACGTTCAGATCCTCCATGTATTTAGGCTGTAATCGATGGTATTTTAGATACAAGAAGACAATTCCTAGCGACAATAATGGGATGACATGAAGCATCAGAATGGTATTGTACCAACTCACTGTTGTGAAGGTTTCGACCTTCCTGGTTTGCATATAAAACTTCACAAACAGACGCGATATTAACTTCTGATATTAACGAATTTTCGAGAGAATTCCCTTTCCCATAATGCGGACTTTATGGAAGCAACATTTTCCAAATGGCAGCAAGTACAACAAAAATCACGAATTACCAACGAGAATCGAGGAAGTGAAACTCGTACCAGGGAAGACCGGAAAACTCCTGAGCAGCATCCAGCAAACCAATGACAAAATTGATGGGACTGTACCATCCGCTCCCTTGCGCAACGATATCTGAAGCAGCAATGCTAATATCGGACGCGTCAGATTCAATGGTAGGGCCATCTTCTGCACGACTCAATCCATTAGGCTTCAGGGGATCGTCTTTGAATCCATCCGTGTCGTGATCAAAAGCGCGCGACGAGAAGCGCTTGAAAGAAACGAGATTCAGGCAACCGAGAGACGGGGTGTCGCGAAAGCTTCGAGAGTGAGAAGGAGGAGTCGATGAAGCGAATGAGTTAAAGGGAAGGACGAGGAAAGGGGAAGGGTTTGAGGAGGGACGGAGGCGAGAGAGTCGCCGCAGCCCGGCAGCGAGCATCGCCTGATTCAGTGTTGTCTTCCGGCATGCACTGTGGAATCCTTTTCAATGGTCTGGATTTGGGAATTCAAGCCCAGTTCTGAATAACTAAGAGTCTAAGAGGGTGAGAAAATGGGTAATGGTCCGGATCGGTTGCTACACGGATCCAGTTTGCTATTGTCGTGGGGGCTTCGTCGGTGGGTGGGGGAACGGTGGCTGGAAGCGCGAGCGGCGCAGCAACCTAGCATGAAAGGCCAGGCGGTTGGCTGAGGCAGGATAATTGCTACTGATTGCGGTCAGTCAGCTATCCCCCTTGACGGTTATTTTGGTGACGATGTGATGTGACAGATTTGTTTGATGATTGTTACGAAAAAATATATAAATTGATGATAGATTATATGTTCGATGATCACGAGGAATACATATGGCAGTTGTGTTGAGGGTGTTTCTCGTTTATATAAGTAAATGAATATATATATATTCATATATATATATATATATATACGTATAATTGTAACTATATGAGTAATTGCATTTGTTTTTCTTCTTTTTTTCTGATCATCATGGGATTCTCTTCATGGCATGTATGAAAAAATGAGATAATTAAATAGAATTATTTTATAATTAGATAAATAAGAAAGTTGATGTTACGATTGAAACATAAAAAAAAACTTATAATTTAATATACATTATATACATTATCATCATCCAATCCTCTCAGTACGAGAGAAGTTGCAATATGCCCATAGAACAATAAATTCCAATTAGAACATTAATATATTTATAGCATTATCGAGATAGGAAGATAGGCAGCATCGAAGATCTATTCATCGTATTATTTATTGAAAATGTAACGTAAAGTAAGCAATAAATTTAAATATAATATTTAATATATAACAATTTGACAAACATATTTTTAACGACAAAAAAAATGTCATACTCAATAATCATAACACATGTGTCATATATGTCACACTAGTAATTGGTCATTGTTTAACAATAATGAAAGGAATGTTATTGACTCAACCTTTGAGAGTTATATTAATGCAACATTCTAAATAATGGTTATGATCCAACTCATGTATGTTATCGACCTTAGAAAATATTGTCCTCTCAATATGCATTGTGATCGAGAATAGCATCAATACCACTCTCTTCTTTAAAAACTAAAAGTATACATGTTGATGACATGTGATCTTCCAAAAATATGCTCTACCAGCCTCAAGCTACCATGTCTCACCTTTTGTTAAAAGCTCCCTAATGGCATGATAGTCACAGTTACCATATCCAGAACACTAAACCATTTAGCATACTAGATCATAAACCAAAGAATTTGTGTTGTTTAAAATTTAATCTTTTGATAATATGTCTACCACGACAAGCATTAATAGATAGAGCAATGTAGTCTTGGACAATACTAGATAAAGGGTCAAAACTACCATAACAAGTATCAATAAATGGAGCAATGTAGTCTTTGGACAATACTATATATAGGTTCAAAACTACCTAAAGAATAAAGGTCCTTCTAGAACATATATTGTATCCTCGACCATGCTCACATTCTCAGCTTGGTTTTTCTCGAGTAGTACTCTCTGTATGCTTCATGAGAACAACTCTTTCTTGGTAGATATGTTAGATGGTATGCCTTTAGAATGGTGAATGAGTGACTTTTCTAAAGTAGTGTGATGAATATTCAAATGCTCGTCCAAATTGTCAATCAACTTTTTTTTTACTTTATAATTAGTCAATAGTTGTTAGATAATATCATGTATCTAAGCTATTTTTTGTAGTCCATATTTTCACTCTCAAATGTTAATCGCCTTTCTACATCCAACTTCATGCTGACATACAAATCAATTGAAAAATGTTAGAGGATCTTATTGCTTTTAAAAAAGATACTGATCTCATGAATACACAACAACCCATGTAACTATTATAGTGTACATCCATATGAAATTTGATCATTACCTACTCTTTCTACACGATTCATCTTTTTGACAACTAGATCAAGTGCATGATGTGAGACTCTTCTCTCTAGTTTTTTTTATTATGTCTTGCAAACAATCAACATCATAAATGTTGATAGTTTGCAATTCTTAAAATGATTTCTTAAGTTTCATAACCTACAACTCGATTAACGAATAGAGTTGGGTCAATATAATATAGAACCACTCAATAGAGTTGTCGAAAAACCTTTTTACCCTATATATGCATCCTTGACCTTATCGATCAAAATATTATAAGCATTAGAAGATTCAAAATAAAATAATGATGCACAAACAAACAAATTCACTTATTAGTTAATTATATAAGTATTGCAATACATCATATTGTTCATTCATACCGAGACTATCCTCTCTTTATATGCGCCCAAACACCGTTCCTTAATATAAGAAAGTATGATAGTTAAATTTTTTCACTTCACCTTTATCGTAGTTAATAACTTTGTATCTATGCTCTCATCCACAAAGTCAATAACCTTCATATAACTTTCACCAAATGGAATAGCTATTTATTTATTAATCATCAATCAAACAATATATCTCTCAATATTCTTGATAATATAACGGCTACATCAGAAATATGCTACCTCTAGGAATATGATCCTAATTGCATTTATAAGTTTAAGAGCGTGATCGCTACAAACTATATATGAAAATCTATTCACCATATACAACTCATTGATATACCTTAATACTCATATATAACTATCATATTTCTTTGCACCCATGAAGACATATGCTATAGAAAAATTCTTATTGATTGAAGTAATCCTACAACTTCAATCAAAAGCATCTTGTACCTATGAATAGCACACGCAAGTTCTTATAAGTTAAAATAAATATCAACATCTATAGCAAAAAGTAACTTATATATGTAATCAAACTCCAACATCTTCGAAAATATATGTAACAATTGAACTTATCAAAGATATGCAAACATAAGTTTGCTAACAATATCTATATTTGTTATCCTCCTATGCCAAGTCATAGAGAAATTCTTAAAAGTTAAAAATAAATATCAACATCTATAATAAAAAGTAACTTATATATGTTTCTCTTATATATGCATGTGATACAAGTAACTATCTAAAGCAATACAATAGTTGTTGTAGAACAGCTCAACCACCCATCCCTTTTATCCTAATTTATATCATTGCATTATAAAATGCCTTACCGTGCTAACATTCAAATTATTAAGATGTTTCAATTTTAACAAAATATGATTTAGCTTGCAATGACTTTTATTCATCTCGTTTATGATATTATACCTAACATCATTCAGTCTACCTATGAATGCATGTCCTTTCAAATAAAGGCTAAAGAGTGATTATGTGTGATATTAATCATATTTAATATCCATAAACCATCAGTTTCACTCTCCTATACTTAAGAATAGATATTTCACCTTCTTCATATCCATCAAACGACGACTTTCAACAACTTTTATATTGCTTTTGTGTTCACCACTTCTTTCACATTCAAATCATACTTTGCTTCTTACACTTTTACTTTTTGATTAAAGAATGATGTTAAAAATGTTGTGCTTCCTCCCATCATCTCTTACTCACTAACCAGGTTATATTAACCACAAAATGTTATATCTATGATAAACACGAATGCATGAAAGTCGTCGTCTATCATCCTCGCAACCAATAATGTATCATCACATATATTATTAACCAATTAATTAACAATAGGTCATTCAATCAACTATTATAAATCTTAGTATCATCACGTGTAGTATATCCATAACCTACTACACGATAATGAACACTTTCACTTGATTTCTTTGACATCCTACATATAAAAAATAACAATAAAAAATAACAAAAATACAGAGAAACGAGTCTTGCTTGTATCTGAAATGTTGATTGTGACACTGCTTGGTTACATCTCTCTTAGAAGGGGGTCACACATAGAGTGCCTATCTCTTAACTGAACATTGCATATGTTTCTACAAGCCAAACATGTTTGGGATGTGATGTCGTCTATAAGCTCGATGCACCTACATGTCTTAGGTGATGCATCAACCACACGTCTCTTTCTTCAGAAACACCAATCACCTTGCCTGAATAGTCCATCAAAGATGTTTCTAAAACTTGATTTTTTATTTGTTTTTCATGTGATTCTTTACTAGATTGATGAAAGACTTTGAATAATATCCCTAGAGTGATTGTGTGGAGATTGAATACTGTTGAAAATAGATTGAAAGTGATAAAAATGAAGGAAACAAATAGATTGAAGGTTGATGAGAGTCAAAAAGCTATCAGAACAAAGATAAAACATTAAGTAGGAGAAAGACTATACAACCAACGATGGAACTAGGTGTGGGAAGAAAGAGAAAGTATAGGGGTAATTTTAGTATTTTTTTGAAAAAGAGGTGTATCTTTAGTAAAAGAGTATATGACTAGCCTGGCAATTAAACCATGATAATTGCTATTCATGTTATTTTTTCAATGCCTTCTCTCTCTTCCGTCTCTTTAAGAACGTTATAAGACTCTCTCTTACTTGGCTCTCCCTTAATTCTTGAGGTTACTAGCGATCTCTTTTCCCATTTCCACTCACTTCTTATCTCACTCGATCTCCCTCTCCCTCTCTCTTTTCTCAACATCTTTTAATCTCTTTCTATTGATTGTGGTGAGCATCTCATTCCAGCAATTCTAGTAGGGATATATATCCTTCCTCTTGCATACTCTTAATTGAGGTGACTCAAAGTAAGGACATTGACAAAAGAGTCGTGTTTAGACTGCATAAGGTATGAAGGGGGATGCACCATAACAAAGACATGTTGAAGAAAGAACTACTTGGCCACATCACCCCTAACGGGTGACATGGTTGAGCTATTTTTTTTGTTGAACAAGAATGACCTTTTATCATTTTAAAATTTTAGAGTTTCAACAACTCATAGGAAACATATTTCTCAATTTTTTGAATTAAATAATAGATTTTAAAAAATTATATTGAAAAATCAAGTCTTTGAAAAAATTTAACAACCAAGAATTTGAAAGGAAACAACAATTCAAGAGAATTTTGGAAGAAAGATAAACTTGACTAGTGTTTTTGAAGTTCATTTAAAGAGGGTGTGGAATTTGAGAAGTTTGAAGTAGTACTTTGAAAAGATAGGGTAGCACTCTCAAATCATCGAAATGAGTGGGGCGATTAGGACTAGAGCGGGGTGATTAGGACTAAATACATATGAGTAAGCAAATTTTAAAAGGAATAAAAGATACGAAGGCTTTTAATGAGATGGTTTAGAACATTCTAGAGAAGAAAACCCAAATCTTCGAAATGAGCTGGGCGATTAGGCTAGAGCGGGTGATTAGGACTAGATACATACAAGTAAGCAAATTTTAAAAGAAATAAAAGATACGAAGGCTTTTAATGAGATGGTTTAGAACATTTTAGAGAAGAAAACCCAAAAACTTAGGTTGGGAAACTTGGGCATGAAGAAAAGATAACTATGGCGAATTGATGCCTAAAATGCTCACATCAACAAATAGACCGCTTTGTTCTCCCTTAAACCCATCCAACCACCATTGAGCCTTCAGAGTCATAAGGAGTGTTTAGGGAGTAGTTGTGTGAAGAGTCCCACTCTTGGTCGTCTGGTCCTCTCCTTAGTTCCTTTGAGCCTTACGAGATTTCTTGCATACGAGAGTCGTTACCCACCCTTCATGATTCTCCTATTCCCAAGTTAAACAATAATGGAACATAAAGGGGAGAACCGTAGATGGATCAGCGCTTACCCTAATCGTCTCCTTGATCCTGGCGGCCCGTTGCCTTCTTCACCTACCATAGCCATAGCCCACCATAACAGCCATCACTCCTTTCCTTGTTCTCTCCTCGACATCTTGATAGCAGCCATTGCCTTCATCCATGGGTCTCCCAAAGCTTCATCTCAGCCATCGCCCTATGCCACAGCCTGTCTGACCACGTTATACATGTTACAGGTTGTTGTTAAAGGGTCTCCAAGAGAGGACAATCTCCCTAAACTGTCTTGTTTCAATTCTGCCATGAATTCCTCATCATTACATGTTATCATGCAATTCTCATTATGCATATATACCATGAATACCTAGGTTACCGTGCATATCTTCCATAAATTCTTCATATCATGTTTACTATGGAACTCTCATGAATCTCTGGTCATCCGGCATGTCTGCCAAGAACAGGGACATTATACATATATGCTGTAAATTCTTCACCATTTTGGTTGTCTACGAGTAGCTTGATTGCGGTCCAGAGGTTTGTGGCACTGTAGTTGCGTTATGCTCCAAATCATTCAATCATATCTTGGTTAATCTTTCCCAAATGAATAGATGGGGTCCCACTCTGTTTGACTTCGTTCCTGCCCAAGAGAATTCGGTTTTGTTTTAATATGATGGAGTTTAATGAATGAACTTTGGTGAGTTCTTAGACGTAACCAATAGGTTGCAACACTATACGTACTGATTCTACAATGTGAATTGGTAGTGGGATGCACTTCTACATTCTTCCTGTGAATGTGTATCTGCTTTTCCTATTATTTGATACATGTCCTGTAATTGCAACGTTTTGATATTTAGATTTCGTGGCACAGTTAATGGACCGCTTCTCTCTCGGCTCTTTTAGGAAGTCCCATTGGTCGTGCATCATGAAGCATATGGGCTAGGCAATGGTTATGCAATGTATCTTTTGCATAGGCTGTCAATATGGTCTATTTTCTTGTTGGAAGAATTGTTGCCTTATGCTTTGTATGGAGATTCATCTTAGTTATCTTCAAAATAACCCAACTCCATGAGTGTGTTTTGAGTGTAAATCAGAATTTGGATTGAATGCTCGCAGTTGGACTAGTTTCTCCATTAAAATTTGGTGTTAGAATACAATGGTGGAAGATTTAGGTTCTAAACAATAAAATCATGTGCATGCCTGCCAATGGAATTTTTATTCATATTGCTTGCTTGAGGTTGTGATTCAATGCACATTGGACCTGTCTAATTTATTTGATGCGTACAATGTTACATTTCACAAGATGCACATACATATGTATATATAGGTATGTATTTACATATATATATATATATATATATATATATATATATATATATATATATATATATATATATGTGTGTGTGTGTGTGTGTGTGTGTGTGTGTGTGTGTGTGTGTGTGTGTGTGTGTGTGTGTGTGTGTGTATACATGAATCATGTATATGCATATCTTGCGTGTGTATGCATATGATGTATATGCATTGAGTTGTATTCCTTGTTGTGATGCCATGCGACCGTGTGTGGGGTTTGACTGCATGTACTAGGTTCACGCTAAGAAGTATACCCAATTATATGCAGTTTTTTTGTGCTGTGGACCTCGGCCCTATATGGGTATATGGTGTTCCTGCATTTAACTTGTAGGGTTTCATTCTCACTTCACGCGGCATCAACCTGAGTGTCTAAACCCAAAGAATTCCTGATTCTGACGTTATAGTTGAATGAACACCTTGAATGCATTAATGTATTACTTACTTGTACTTTGACATCTTTATGGTGATCATTAAACATGATTTCAAAAGCCTCGAATCTCATGAATCAGATTCTTTTCCCGATGGTCATTGCCATGATAACAGTTTACAAGTGATTTTGTCAATTTCTCATGTAAATGGAAGGTTGTATGTGTATTGAACATGTCTCATGCGGATTGGGTAACATTGATGTCGTGCTTGGATGTCTCATTTATTTTGTGCCACCTTGGTTGTTGATTAAGAAGACCTCATTTAAATGCATTAAGGTGACTAGTGAGCCATCTCATCAGAGTGAATCTTGAATGATTGATATTGAATCAGTTCTCATCTGCCATTGCTGTAATAATATGTTAAGAATACCCTTTAGTGCCAATCACCTGCTTAGTATGCATTCTTGGAGCATTTTATGCCTCTTTCGAGTTACATATGGTTGAATCATCATCAGTCTTCATGTTTATATCATCACATGTGGAAACATGCAATGCTTAGTGATCGTTGAGTTATGAATAGTGTTATAATCCAATTTCCTATTCGTAGAACCATACCATGCTCCTGCATTTGTCCTAAGCCATCTCTATGCACATATGCCAAATTCACGAAAGAAGCCTTTGATATCACACAACCTCTTTTCACTCTATTTCTTTCACTCACATTTGCATATCATTCACTTGAAATCATTCGCATACACACATGTATGAGTATATTTATATAGCTATACATATATGTACCCCACTACTGTCACACACGTGTATTTTCATCACATCATTACCCATCATTTCCTAGTCATTTTATCCCAAAAAAACAGAAAGAGTCGGCCAAAACTCTCTTCCAAAGTTATTAAAACAAACATCCAAGTGCGAAAATTTTTTCTGCACACAATTTTATTCTCTCATATCTCAGCACCTAAAACTCCTTTTCCCACATTGTAAAAGCCCACTTACTTTTCTATCTAGGCACTCCATAGCCAAACTTTTTCCACCTAAATTAGTCTTCAATGATAAACATTCAGCCCATAGCAGTCCTTATAACCCATTTTGCAGTCCTTATTAAAACAAACATCCAAGTGCGAAAATTTTTTCTGCACACAATTTTATTCTCTCATATCTCAGCACCTAAAACTCCTTTTCCCACATTGTAAAAGCCCACTTACTTTTCTATCTAGGCACTCCATAGCCAAACTTTTTCCACCTAAATTAGTCTTCAATGATAAACATTCAGCCCATAGCAGTCCTTATAACCCATTTTGCAGTTTCTTCAATTTTAAAATTACGATCAGCTAGTTGCCATATTGTCATGTTTTTAGCTAATTGATCTTACATTATCCTAGCCCACTAGAACCTGATAACCTTACCCATATTTACCAGCTACCCCACCATACCTTTTCCGAAATGAGAGTTCTTTTCGTTAGGGTAGGTAAATATGGGCCCTAGGTAGCCCCAAAACAATCCTCTACCAATCATAACTAACCATCTTTCCACAAACTATCAATGATCACAACCATACATTTCTTAAATGGTTGTTACTTAGTGAGATTCATACATAGAGGTAACATAAAGAGCTATAAACATTGAAATAGTGTATGTTGGCGTTTTCCATGTATTTGATGTTTACCATCTTGTTCTTATGCCTTAAATGGACCATTGACCATGTAATAACATAATCTTGAGATAGTCAATACATATATGTTACTTATTGCACATCTTTTATATGTGCATGCCCTTTTTGAAGCGCCCATAGACTTGGTTTAGGAATTATGGAAAACCCCTTTTTGGAAACACCTAGAGATTTCTTGAAAGTGGCAAGAAACCTCTCTTTTTGTAAGCAACTAGGTATTCACTTCAGATGTCACTATTATGATATGCTTATTGCGGATTGGATCTTGGTGATCATCAAAGAATTGCAAGTGAGCATTTTGTAAGTTCCTAAGGTATAGGTGACACTTAGATTTGACTGTAGGGTTAAACAAATTTCAAGTAAAAGTTCAGATAGACACACCAATGTAACTCTCATTTCTTTTGTGGTGAAGCTATAAAGCTCCTATAAAGACATTTAGAATTTTCTATATCTAAAGTTTGTATTCTATTATTGCTTTGGGCGTCCCCGCCTAGCGACGTGCTGCAAAGCTCGAATGCAATAATAAGTAAGCAAGGGCCTCTACATTTTCGCCCAAATGTAGTGAATCAATTGCAGAGAGGGTTCCCACATCATGGACGGGTGTGGGTAAAGAAGTTAGATAGGGTGATTCAAAAGATTCCACAAAGGGAGATGATTTGTTTAGGAGGAGACTTAAATGGACATGTCGGTAAAGAGGCATTAGAATATGAAGGGATTCATGAAAACTTTGGTTTTAGGGATATAAATGAGGAAGGTAGGGAGATTTTAAATTTTGCTATGGCATTTGATCTCTTTATAGTCAATACAATCTTCAAAAAACGAGATGAACTCTTAATTACTTATAAGAGTGGCTTATCACAAACACAAATTGATTACTTTATTTGTAGAAAGAAAGATAGAGCGTGTTGTAAAGATTGCAAGGTAATTCCAGGAGAAAGCTTAACTACCCAACATCGACTTTTAGTTATGGATTTACAAATAAAAAAATGAACAAAGAAGAAAAGAGTGCATCAAGCTATTCGAACTAAATGGTGGAACCTCAAAAGCGAGAAAGAAGATATATTTAAACAGAAAGTCCTTCAAGGAGATATTTGGAATTATGTTGGTACACCCTGTGATATGTGAAACAATATGACTATACACATTAGGAAAGTGGTGAAAGATGTGTTAGGTGTATCTAAGGGAGGTGTACCAGCACAAAAAGAAGCTTGGTGGTGGAGTGAAGTAGTGCAAAATAAAATCAAGGCAAAGAGGGCATGTTACAAATTACATCATGCTAAGAAAACTAGTGAAACTTTAGAGGCTTATAAGAAAGCAAAGAACGAAGCAAGAAAAGCCGTGAGTAAAGCAAAAGCTAAAATTTGTGAGGATTTATATAAAAAACCCAACTCAAAAGAGGGTGAAAGAGATATTTTTAGGATAGGTAGGGCTAGAGATAAGAAAACTAAAGATCTTAATTATGTTAGATGCATCAAAGACGAGGATGAAAAAATTCTATTGGCACATGATGATATAAGAAATAGATGAAAAAACTATTTTTATAAGCTTTTTAATTAAAATAAAGATGTTAATATTAGCTTAGGAGAGTTAGTCAAATCAGAAAAGTATATAAACCACAATTTCTATCGATGTATTCAAAATAACGAAGTTAAAGAGGCTCTTAAACATATGAAGGGTGATAAATCGGTAGGACCAGATAATATTCCTATAGAAGTTTGGAAAATACTAGAAGAAATAGGAATCACTTGGCTCACAAGACTATTTAGTGAAATATGGAAAAACCAAAAGATGCAAGAGGAATGGAGAGCAAGTACACTTACACCCATATATAAGAACAAGGGAGACATTCAAAATTGTGCTAATTATCGAGGTATCAAGTTAATGAGCCATACTATGAAATTGTGGGAAAGAATTATCGAACGTAGGTTAAGACAAATATCAAGTACAACAGTGAACCAATTTGGATTCATGTCAGGCATATCTACTGTTGAAGCGATTCACCTTTTAAGACGTCTTATGGAACATTTTAGAGCAAAAAAGAAAGACTTCACATGATATTTATTGATCTAGAAAAAGCTTATGATAGGGTACTGAGGGAGGTTCTTTGGAGAACTTTGGAAAAAAGAGGTATCCCATTGACATACATTAACCTTATAAGAGACATGTATGATGGTGCAAAAACAAGTGTGAGGACTCATAAAGGAACGACAGAGCATCATGTATCCCATAGAATTGATGGAGATGTTACGCATAAAATTAATGTTGGTTGGCTAAAATGGAGAGGAGCATCATGTATTCTTTGTGATAAGAAGATACCATTAAAGTTAAAAGGTAAATATTATAGAGCAGCAATTAGGCCTGCCATGTTTTATGGTTCTGAGTGTTGGGCAGTTAATCATCAACATGTACAAAAGATGTCTGTGACAGAAATGAAGATGTTGAGATTGATGAGTGGTCATATAAGAAAAGACCGTATACATAATGAGGTTATTAGAAACAAATTAGGAGTGACACCAATAGAGAATAAAATGAGAGAATATCGTTTAAGATGGTTTGGACATATAGAAAAGAAGAACCTTTAAGAAGGTATGAAAAACTAAATTTGGAAAGTATTAAAAGAGTTAGAGGATGACCACAAAAGTGTTAGAAAGAAACAATAAAGAATGATCTAGCTTATTGTGAGTTAACTGCTAACATGGCACACGATAGGGATCTGTGGAAATAAAGAATCCATGTAGCCGACCCCATCTAGTATGGGAAAAGGCTTAGTTGTTGTTGTTGTAAAGTTTGTATTCGATTGCAAATGTTTCATGCAAGAAGGCATGACATGCTCTAGATGTAAATACCCAAAATTTTCCTTAAGAAAAAAAACATGTTTTTGGTTCATAGAACTAGTTTTAAATATTCATTTTTAAGACGTGAAATAATTTGACTTGGATATTTGAGATAAAAGGCAGCTAGAGAAGTATTTTAGATCAAATTGAGGGGACCCTAGAATAACATGATGTTATCAACATGCCCGCCACCTCGCCTAAACTTAAGGTGGATCCTCTAGGGTTGAGTCGAGTTTCTTTGACATGCTATTTAATTAGTTTTGAGTTTAAGCTTTGCTATTTTCATAAAACTAAATTTAATTTCCTTATCATGATCTATGATCTATTGTTAAATATTGTTGGCTTTTATTGTATCCATCCATTTGATGTAACCCTTTGTCCTAGTCCATTTGAGTTGAATCTTAGGAGAATCTATTAGGCTATGCAAGTATATATATATGTATATATATATATATATATATATATATATATATATATATATATATATATATGTATATATATATATATGCATTGATATCTATATATCTATATCTATACATATAGTACTTGGGCTTGTTTAATATAGGGTATGTGTATGCAAGCTTGAGTGTATGTGCTTGATGTATAAATTTGGTTGAAAATTTATTTTGAAAAAAGGCTTCTTCTTATATATGACAAGTTTTCAAAATCTGAATTTTATTCAAGGGTTTCAAAAGTTCTCAAAATCTGAATTTTATTCAAGAGTTTCCAAAATCTGAATTCTATTCATTAGTTTTCAAATTTGACAATCTCCTTGTATGTGCATGGTTTCTAGATTTCAAAAATCTGAATGATACGTTAATGAATTTGAAATGTTCCAAATTTGAATTATATGTTTATGAATTTGGAAAGTCATAAGTCTAAATTATATGTTCATTGAATTTAGAAAGTCACAATGAATTTTTATACATTAATTTGAGAAGTTATATAAATCTGAATTTTATTCATTAATTCAAAAAATATATAAATCTGATTTGTAGATTTGGAAAGTTATAAATTTGAATTTCATTCATGGTTTTGGAAAGTCATAGTATATTCAATGTATTTCAAAAAGTTGTCTCGTACATTTGAACTTTGGAAATTCGATTTGTACATGTCAATGTATCTACTTAGCTTGCATAAAAATCTTCAGTATGAGCCTAGGTATATGTTATATGCTTGTATACAATTAATCGACTTTGGAAAGTCAATAGGTTCACCTAATTAGCTCACTGGACTCATGATGGAGCCTACTTAGTTAACCTATATTTATGATGGAGCCTAATAGGGATGATCAAACTTTTCTTTTCAAGGTCATAACAAGTTTCACATTGAATAGAAAAATATGCTAGGCTAAGTTCATGATAAGGTGGAGGAAGTTCACCTACGGACCATGCATAGCCAATGTTGGTTGACTATGGTCTATGTTAAGTGGGAGTCAACTAATGTAGAGGCAGCATAAGTGATGTTGGTTGGTTGAGATTCATATCAAGAGAAGTCAATTAACCTATGGTGCAACAAAGAACAACTTGACCCCATTTAAATAATGCCTAAGAGATGCCAATCCTTTCTAAAAAGTCAGATTTTTCATAAAGGCAAGGATCAACCATGCGCTAGAAGACTTGTTATTCTCTTGATGGACTTTCCTATTTATTGAAATTGAAAATAGAAAGTTATGGTTGCTCGAGTTTAATGGTTGCTCATTGTAAACTTACTTCTTTTATGTACCTTACCCCTCTCCTATAAAAGGGGTCCTCTGTTTTATTATAAGTAATGAAGAAGATCCAAAAGTTAAGGAAGATCCCAGAGCAATCAAGAAATTAAGATTCTTCTTTCATCTTTATTCTTTGCCTTATCTATTAGTGAGTGTCTTCAATCAAGAAAGGATGAAGGTGCTTGATTCCAATTCATTCCAAGTAACATACTATAAAGACCCAACATTTTGTGAGAACTTCAAAATGACGTGTACGTTAAGACCTACCAATTTTTTTTTGTTGAACTTTGACAAAATCCAAAATTTTTTACCCTCATGATTGTATTTACTATTTCAAACATGATTTCTTCAAAGAAGGGATTGTAGAAGTCAAAATAAGGTATTTGACACCAAAATAAAATTTTACGTGCAAAACCTTTACAAAGTTACTATTTTACCCTTATAAAAATATTTTAATTAAAGAGACAAAAAAAGAATAAACTTGCTTAAAACCTAAGGAGAAAAGGAGCAAGACCTCATAAGTTCAAAAGACTCAAGATTGGCAATGGTTTAAGCCCAAGCAAAAAGCATTAAGTGGAAAGTCCAAAATACCCTTAACCAAGAAATATCCTACACCAAGTGATTTTACACCCATCGAAAGATTAAAGCGGTCCCCAAAAGATTAAAGAGATAAACCCATTGAGCATGAAAGGGTAAAAGCAACAAGCGCACCATCGTTAGCAACCATACGCCACTAGCACACGCCCAGTACAATGCTAGCTCCCACATGCCCCTTATGACATCTAGCTCCCATGTGTTGTGCCCAACTCTCCCTCACCCTCTGTGAAGTACCCATTTCTCATGCGCCCCGTGCGACGCTCAGCTCCCACATGCTCTCGTGCGGTGCCTAGCTTCCACGTGTTACAAAACTTCTTTCGAAGCGCTAGCACTGGGTGGGAGCACGCACACACCTGGGCGCACATCTCGCAATGAGATGTCACGACACACTCCACGCACCGACAATGAAGAGTGCACGAACGTGCACAAGGGTGGCGACACACACACAGAAGACATATAACCAAGGTGTCTTGTATGCCAATATCCGGTATTTGGACTTGGCAAGTGTGCAACTCGTGTTTGAACTTAGGTCGACTTTGTACAGCCTAGCTAGTAGCCCTAGCCTACTTGTAACTGGGTTACCTAAGTGGGTCAGGTCGTTTAGGTTTGAGATTATACATTTATTCTAACCAGCCAAGGTTGGAAATCTTCTAGAGTTGGTTGCTGGCTAGCAGGTGTAAGCATGAAAAATTCTCACTCTTGGTTCTTGAGACCGGAAGTGAACCTTTTCGCGTTTACGTCGCTTTTAAGGGCGTGCCAGCTAACTTACTCAAACTAGCAAAGATTTTTGTAAATATCAGACTTTTGGGCAATTGTGGGCAAGCGGGATCTTTTCGCTATAAACCTTCTTGAACCGGTGCTCAAGGGTCGGTTTAAGCGCTTATGGACTTCGATAAAAACAGTTTTAACTCTTGAAAATACAAGTGTTTGAGATATGGATTTGATTCGTGCCTACGTTGCAATTTTTATGTACGGGGCTGTACGATTCTAAGTCTTTGAGTTTTAGCTAGTTTAGGCCGGATATGTGTGTGCACAAGTGGCCTAATTTTAGCGAGTTTAAGCATGGATTCGGGGTTTCCTTTTGAAAACGTGCGAATGCAAGGATGCACAAGTATTTTGTCGGGTTTGATATGATGATGTGAGTTAGGCTCGAATTGAAAGCAACTCACATATGCAGCTTAAGTAAATACCTGAATTTAAAGTGCAACTCACACAGTTTAAGGGAAATATGCAAACTTTAAAGCAACTCATACGACTTAAATGTAAATTGCAGAATTTGAAATATACTTATATCCTAAGAGCAGAAAGGCTCAATGTGGGTGTGTGTTTGTCGTGTATAAATGGAAAGACAACTCACACACATGACTTGAATTGAACTTGCCGAAAGGGAAATATAAGTATATATATGAGCGGGAAGGCTCAATGTGTGCGTGTGTGTTGTGTATAAATGTAAAGACAACTCACACGACTGAATTTTAATAACCCAGCTGAAATGGAGATATAGATATAAGAGTGGGAAGGCTCAATGTGTGCGTGTGTGTTGTGTATAAATGTAAAGACAACTTACACGACTGAATTTTAACAACCCAGCTGAAAGGGAGATATAGATATAAGAGCGGAAAGGCTCAATGTGTGCGTGTGTGTTGTGTATAAATGTAAAGACAACTCACACGACTGAAATTTAACAACCCGAAATGTAAAGACGTACACAGCTGAACCGTAAAACTCACGCAGCTGAAAGTATATAGATATGTCTATATCTTAAGGGCTGCCAAGGCCAAAATGTACGTGAGAGTGTTTGAGCAAGAGCTCGAGTGTCCTTTGTGTGCAAGTGTGGAATTGAAATGACGAACTCACACGACTTAAAGTAACAACCCGAATGAAATTGCAGCCTATATGGCTCTTACTAGAGTCTTTGGAGTAAGAGTGAAAGCTCAATTGTGTGTGCAATCGTGTACAATTAGGAGCTAAAGCTCAAGGGTACGTGGGTGTCTTGTGTACGAGATAAGAGCTAAGGCTCAAGTGCACGTGTGTCTCGTGTATGAGATAAGAGCTAAGGCTTAAGTGCACGTATGTGTCTCGTGTGTCAAGCACCAATATTACATCTCGGGGGGAGGCAACGCTCCATCACTACAACCCCGTATCAAAATTGAATTGAACTTTAAGTGTAAAGGACTTACGACTTACCTAGCCCGCTATGTGGGGTTTCCCTAGGAGGCATATGCCTTGCTTGTTGAGCTCGGGTCACGACACCTTCACGTGGCAGCAATGGAGCATGTCCTCCTTCAAGTGGCGAGCCTTGGTGACGTGCAACCAAGAGGTTATCCGTGTAGGAGTAGTGTCACGGGAGAGTGGAGCTTGAGAGCTTGTTTGGGGCAATCGGGTGCTAGTGGGCCTTGGAGGCTGATTTGGTTTGGGGTCTTAGGCCTAGGGTAGTTCGGCCAAGATATATGGGATTTAGTTTAAGGTGACTCGAGCCAAGGGTGGCTCGAGTGGGCTTGGTTTGAGGCGTTCGGCCAAAGGAGGTGGCCGGGTTTGGTTTTGGTATGGTTTAGACTTGGGGTTTAAGTCTTGGATTGAGATGGACACGGGCTGGGATTAGGTTGCAACTGGTCCTAGTCTTAGTTTAGGTTTTAGTTTGGTCCTAACTAGATTAGGTTTGGTCGAGTTTAGATTAGGGTAACTCGAGCCAAGGTGGCTCGAGTGGTTTTTGGGGAGTTCGGCCAAGGGAGGTGGCCGGATTGTCTAAAGGAAACGGCCTGCCACAAGGCAGGCCGTGAATTTTCTAAGGGTAACGGCCTGCAAAAGGGTAGGCCGTTCGGCTTGGTGCGGCCTACAAAAGGCAGGCGCTAGGCGCTGCTGCAGCGCTAGGTGCTAGGCATGCGTAGGGCGCTTAGGGCATAGCGAGGCACAGTCGGGGGCGCGCGGGAAGCCGGGAGGCGCACGGGGCGTACAATTGGGCCGAAAGATGCTAGGGGGGGTCTTAGTGGTTTTAGGTGTTTGGTTTGAGTCGGTTAGGTTCAGTTGGGGTTAGGTAGGTTCGAGCCTAGACTAGGTTGGGGTTAGGTTTAGGATGGCTTACCTCTTGGAGCCGGTCCACCTTATGCACCTACGTTGAGCCCACCTTGGTTGCAGCCTCCTCCTTGGTTGTAGCCCACCTTGTTGCAGCCCTTGGCTAGGTCTAGGTTTATAAAAGGTTCGAACCTAAACCCTTGATCAAGCCCATATGGCTTACCCATGGCTAAGCTCCATGGCTAGCCTTTCTCATTCTCTCTCCTCCCACAAGCATTTCACGTGAAGTCTCCTTGGGACCCCCTCACCTCTATTTATAGGCAAGTGAGGTGGGTCTTGGGTTTGGATATGGGTTCGAGATCTGGATCCAAATCCAAATCCAAGTACAATTTGGATTTGGATATGGATATTTATGACCAGATCCGACCCAAATTCAAACATTTATATGGATATGGATCTGGATATTTTGGTCTAAATCTAATCCAAACACTATTTGGATCCAATCCAAATCCAAACACTATTTGGATCGATCCAAATCCAAACACTATTTGGATATGGATCTAGATATTTATGATCGAGATAAAATCCAAATTTTCTCTGAGCAGTCCTTCTTGGCGTTTCGAGACGGACAATTTGTGCGGGCCCTGGCTTCATCAATGCCCCGTCTTATGCTGGGTTTTCCCCAACTTTGTCGTCCGAACTCTTTCTCGCCTTTTTGGAATTCATTTCTGCTTATTTTCGTCATTTTTGGCTTGGATTTCTGCTGCTTGGGTGGATGTGCTTGACTTGACTCTTGGGTGCTCTAGGCCTGCAGTCTGCATCGGGCCTAGGCCTTCTTTTTGCCTTTTTGACCCTGGCTTTTATAAGGCCAGGGTACTGTCTTCGAGCTTCTACACTTGTTTTTGAGGCTGCTTTGGCATTCAGGCTTCACCTGTTGAATTTTGGCTTTTGCAAAATTAGGACTTGGCCTATACTTGAGAAATTCAACTTTAACAGGGTTTAAACAAAAATTTCGAGCTTTTACAGCTCCTGGGTTTTCGAAAACTTCAAAATCTTGTTTTGAACTGAATCTTCAAACCAGGTGTTTGTTTTCAAAATTTGTTTTATTTTGGAGTGTTTACAGATGCCCCTCTTTGGCATTATCCAAATTTATTTGGATAATGGCAAAGAAGAAACACTCCTTTTCGTGGTTTTTCCCAACTTTTCCTTGAGAATGCACCATCCTCATTTCGTAAGACCCTTGTTTTCTTTAACCACAGGAGGGGATTTTTAGTAAAAGGGGACTTTTCCTAGCTATTTCCCTATGTATGATCATGCATGAATGACTCTTTGAATGCATGCACGAGTGAGGAAAATTGTTTTTGATTTTTGAGCCTGAAGAGAGCCTTTTGAGGCTGACTGTTCCGAGAAGGTTTTTCCCATATCTTTTTGACATTTGCGGGTTTTCGATTTTGGAGAGAGCCTTTTGAGGCTATCTGCTCCAAGCAGGTTCTACCCATTTGTCTTTTTGACATTTGCGGGTTTTTGAAAATTTCTTTTTCAAAAGGAACTCCTTTTATCTTTTATTGAAAGGACTTCCGATTTTTCATACTTCCCTTTATTCGGATTTCAATACCTACTACTAAGTAGAGGTTTTTTTTTGGTAGGAAATCTTGGAAAACATTTCAAAGTTCCATTTCCTACAAAACAAAGTCGAGTTCTCAAACAAAATGAAATCCAAATAAGTAGATTGTATTCATACTTTAGGATTTTTGTAGTTGAACCTTTTTCCTTGGGGATAAGCTGCGGGGATATGGGAAAGAGATACCACGGTCCCTTCTGAAGCGTCCTATGGTTTTAGGCAAAGAGACGGAAAATCGCTCTTTTGAGCTTTGGCTTTTTCTTTTTCTTTCACAGAGAGTATCTCTTTGGGAGTATTTTTTCTTTATTTCCTCTTTTCTTTCAAAGAGAAGACCTCTTTCGGAGGAGTTTTTGTATTCCTTGTTTATGAAGGGAAGACCTCTTCTTGGAGGAGTTTTTGTATTCTCTTTTTTCTTTTGGATTTCGCCAATTTTCCTTTTTGGAGAGAAAGTAAAATGGGGGAAGCATATCCCTTTGGTTTCTCGATTCAACCGAGATCGTCCTATTTCTTAATAGCATCTGCTATTTGAAAATATTTTGATATTTTGAACAAGGCTTAATATTGTAAGCTAAGGATTTTCGAAATGTTGCCAAATTTGTTTTTGGAAGACTCTACTTTTCGTAAAGTATAAATTCCTCCATTCGGGGTTATACAATCAGCCTTGATCCTTCTTTCAAGAAGTTTCAAAGGAGTTCGATTTTAAAAATCTTTTCGAAAGGATTTAACATAGACCCTTTCGACTATTCGGGCATTTTCGGGGTCAACTAAACTCCTACCCACAATATCAACATTTTTTTCGATTTTTGTTGCCCTTTTTAAGACATGGGGACATTCCTACTCGAGCTGCCACCCTTTTGGGCCCTTTGGGTGTGTAGACATGCGAAAATTCTCACTTCTGGTTCTTAGGCCTAAAAGTGAACCTTTTCGAATTTACGTTGCTTTTAGGGCGTGCCAGCTAGCTTACTCAAACTAGCGAAGGAGTTTTTGAAATATCTTACTTATGGGGAGACTGTGGACAAGTGGGATCTTTTCGTTGTGAACCTTCTTGAACCGGCGCTCAAGGGTCGGTTTAAACGCTTAGAAAATATCGATTTTGAACAAGCATGGACTTTTGAAAAGAGTACGAAAGTATTTTAGCGATTGTGAGCATGGACTTTCAGAAATTTCCCTTTTGGAGGTGTTCCCTCCAGAATTTCGGGGAGTGTGATCATCTCTTGTGCGAGTAGGAGATCCAGGACCTCCGAAACAGGTTGCCCCAGGGGCGGGTACTCTCGTTTTTCAAATCTTTTTTGCAATTTTTCAATTTTTTGCTCGGTTCTCTTTGAAATGCTGGCCGGGTTTGTTTCCACTCGGACGTTTGTAATCTGTAGAGGCTTTGCCCCTTTGTCCATTGTGGGCATCCTGTATGTGCCAGGTTTTTCTAATCGAGTTTTTGGTAAAACACTCCCTTTCCACAGATGATCGTAAACCCCTTTTTTTAAATTTATTTCAAAAAGGGAAGCTTTCTTGATCAACTTGTGAAAGGTCAAGATTTCATGTAAGGAGAGAAGGGTTTTCAAATCATTTTTGAAATTATCAAGGATGAGCATCACTGCGCATCCTTTTGAAATGAATTCTCTTACTTGTCCCAGGAGGGACCTCCATCGAACGATGAATGCATGTACATCCTCGTTCACCGCTTGTTTTGTATCCCTCAAAGTATTTAAAGTCGGCGTGAGTTCTACGTTATGCGAAAACCTTTGCATAAAGCAGTTCGTTAACTCTTCAAAAGTCGCGAACTGGCTCAAATCGTAGGAAGCCAACCATTTTGAAGCCGTGCCTTTTAGGGATAGGGGAAACCAATAAATCCATTTCATCGAATCCTTCTTTTTGTTGTGGGCTCGACGAGAAAAGAGTTGTAGGTGGGATCTAGGATCCCCCATACCATCATACCGATGGAAATTCGGTATTTCGTTGTCACTGTCTGTTTTGTAATCCAAAGGAAGGAAATGAGACAGGGCGTATGTTCTTTTCTCTTTATTTTATCCTTTTAGCAGTTGCTGTAGGGCTTTACGGTCCTTGTGAGTGAAGGACTCGTCATATTGGTTTCCCTCCATAGCGGAGGTTTTCTTGAGTTTTCGAGGTTTTTCAAATTTCTTTTTAGCCTTTGCTGGTTCCCCATGAGACGAACACGAATCAGCTACCTCGGCCTCTTGGCTAAGTGCAATGATCTTGGCTTCAAAATCTTTTCTCAAATCCTCTATCTCTTTTCTATTTCTGGTTTTCGAAAATCTTTTTGAGTGAGAACTTGATGAGCGCGAGACACTGCTAGACACCTCATTGGAGTCTGAACTCGACATGATTTCGATCCTTGTTTTGAAAACCAACTATGAAATGCAAAAAGGCAAAGAGTAAAATACTTTTCTTGGAAAATTTTTCAAGAGCTTTGCTTGTTTAAACGATATTTTCTTAAGACCCACGTCCCACCGGGCTTGCCAAATCTGTAGACATGTGAAAATTCTCACTACTGGTTCTTAGGCCTAAAAGTGAACCTTTTCGAATCGACGTCGCTTTTAGGGCATGCCAGCTAGCTTACTCAAACTAGCGAAGGTATTTTTGAAATATCTGACTTATGGGGTGACTGTGGACAAGTGGGATATTTTCGTTGTAAACCTTCTTGAACCGGTGCTCAAGGATTGGTTTAAACGCTTAGAAAATATCGATTTTGAACAAGCATGGACTTTTGAAAAGAGTACGAAAGTATGAGTAATTGTGTGCCTGTTTGCAGATTTTATTACGTGGGTTGCACATTTTCAAGTTTCTTGAGTTTCAACTATTTAGGCCGGATATGTGTGTGCACAAGTGGCCTATTTTTAGCTTGTTTAAGCGGGGATTCGAGGCTTTTTCAAAAGCATACAAATGCAGGGATCCAAAATATTTCGGGTTTGGCGGGTATGCTATGCAACTCACGCAACTTGAATGTAAAACTCGAAATTGAAAGACATAGCTGAAGGAAAATTGCGGAAGGGAAATATGGCTATATCTTAGGAGTGGAAAGGAAATATAGCTATATCTTAAGAGCGGAAAGGAAATATAGCCATATCTTAAGAGCGGAAAGGCTCAATGTGAGTGAGTGCTTTGAATGTATAAATTGAAAGACAACTCACGCAACTTGAATTTAAAACCGAGCTGAAAGGGAAATATAGCTATATCTTAAGAGCAGAAAGGCTCAATGTGAGTGAGTGTTTTGAGTGTATAAATTGAAAGATAACTCACACAACTTGAATGGAAACCCACGTAGCTGAATTTATATAAATAAGACTATATCTTAGGAGCTGCCAAGGCCCATTTATGTGCAATGGTGTGCAACTAAGAGCGGAAAGGCTCAAGTGCACGTATGTGCTTGTGTACAATTAAGAGCGAGAAGGCTCGAGTGTACGTGTGTGTTTGTGTATCAAGCACATATATTACATCTCGGGGGGAGACTACGCTCCATTATTACAACCCCTATCAAATTGAATTAAAATTTAAGAGAGTAAGGAAAAGACCAAATTTAAAAACTTACAGGTGGTTTGTTTGGGGTTCTCTCATCACTCGGATCCGTCTTCCTTGGTGCAGTTGCGGGATGGGCCACTTGCTGCAACTCATTTGGATATGAGTTGACTTGGGTGCAGCCGGGTGGTCTTGGACTTAGCTTGGGCTGGGTTTTGCCAAAGGACTAGGTTTAGGTTGGTCCTAGTTTAGATCTAGGTTAGGTTGAAAGCTGGGAGGTGGGCTAGGTGTAGTCAACACCTAACTTGGCTAAGTTTTCGGGGTGAGGTAGGCCGAGGTTTAAGGCACAGCTCGAGCCTTGGGTTAGTTTGGGCTGCTAAGTGGGGTTGCGGCCAGGTTAATAGCCGGGGGTTGTTGGGGATGTTCAAGACACGGCCTGCAGTAGCAGGCCGTGGGAGTCTCTAAGGTGATAAAGGAGGGGGGTGCTGCCACCTCGGCTGGGTTTAGGGACGAAGTTTTAAGGCAATGCTCGGCCAAATAGTGGCCGAGCTAGATGGGTTTTTAGGGAGGATACTAGGCAGGGTTTTAGGCTAAGGTTTAAGGCAATGCTCGACCAGATAATGGCCGAGCCAGGTGGGTTTTAATGGGTGGTACTAGGCAGGATTTAAAGTCAAGGTTTAGGACAATGCTCGGCCAGATAGTGGCCGAGCTAGATGGGTCTTAGTGGGTGTATTTAAGGTAAAACTCGGCGAGATAATGGCCGGGCTAGGTGGGTGTGGATAGGTAAGAAAACCGAGTGTATTTAAACACTAGGTTTGGTTAGGTTTTAGAGGATTAATGGGAGGGGTTTAGTTAGGGTTTAAGACCAAAGGTTAAAAGGGATTAGGCTCGGTGGAGTCTAAGGAAGGCTCGGCCAGCATTTGGCCGAGTTAGGTGGCTTTTGGTTGACACGGTTTTAGGTTAGCTTGAGGTAGGTCTAAGCAAGGCTCGGCCAACACTTTGGCTGAGCTTAGGTGGGTTTAAAGGGATTTGGTTTAGGTAGTCTAGAGGGTTAGGGAAAGAACGACTTAGGATTAGGTTTAGGTACTAACCTTTATTTGCAGCCAAGCTAAGTCCATGCCTTTGCACACCAAGTTCTTGCACGCATGAAACCCATCCAAGCTGCCGGATCTCCCTTTGGTGCAACTTCCAAAAGTCCCTTAACCAACAATGTTTCACGCCCACACTCAAGATGGTGAGGTCAAGCCACTATGTTTGACTTGCCTCTCTTTCTCTCACTCTCTCTCTCTCCACCCACCAACATTTCACGTGAACTCCATCTGGGACCCCCTCACTTCTATTTATAGGCAAGTGAGGTGGGTCTTGGATATGGATCTTGGGATTGTGTTCTAAAATCCAGATCCGATCCAAATCCTATTTGGATCTGGATTTTGGATCAAGATCCAATGCAAAATTTTCTCTTCTTCTGTCCTTCTTGGCGTTTTGAGCCGAACATTTTGTGCGGGCCCTAGCTTCATCAGTGCTCCGTCTTGTGTTGGGTTTTTCCTAATTTTGTCATCCGAACTCCTTCTCACCTTTCTGGACTTCGTTTCATCTGATTTCCACTGTTTTAGGCTTGGATTTCTTGTGATTTTAGGGATGCTTTTGGCTTGTCATTTGATGCTCCGGGCTTGAAGTCTGCTCCTAGCCTGGGCTCTTCTTTTGTCTTTGAAATTGCTTTTTATTAGGCTAGATTGACTTCTGAGCTTCTGAACTTGTTTTTGGAAGCTGCTTTGGACCAGGCTTTACCTGTTTGTCTTGGCTTTTGCAGAATGGGGTGTTGTCCATTTTTGGGAAATTTCTATTTAACCGGGTTTGAAAAACAGAGGTTTGAAGCTTTTTGAGCTCTTGGGTTTTCAAAAACTCCAAATCTGGCTTTTTGAGCTAATTTTTGAACTAGGTGTTGGTTTTGCAAAATCTTTTGATTTTGGGGTGTTTACAGATGCCCCTCTTTGGCATTATCCAAATTTATTTGGATGATGGCCAAGATGACAACACTCCTATTTGCTTTCTCCCTGGATTTCTCTTCGAGAATATGGGATCACCCCAATTTTGAGAAAAACTTTTTCTTTTGAGCCCTGATAATAGGGGATTTTTGCCAAAGGGGACTTTGCCTAAGATGGTATTAGTCCTGAATGGGATTGATGTAAATGTCCTTGCGTAAATGTGAATGAGTGGCATGGAATGAGATGCTAGGAAGTATGGTCTCCTAGAGACTTAATGTAACGGTCGAACTTGGGAGTCTTATGAAGACCTACTGCACCAAGTGAGCTGGTCTTATGTTGCTCGATGTTCGAGGTTTTCTAAAACTTGTTTTTGAAAGAGGAAAGCTCCTTTTAGCTTCAATACTTAAGGATTTCAGCTTTTCACGTTTTCCCTTTATTTGATTCTTGACACTTGCTAATCTAGCAGAGGTTTTATAAGAAAATCAAGCCATATTTCAAAATTCCTATTCCTTACTCAGACGTCTAACTCTCAAACAAGATGAGATTCAAGTAAGCAAATCCTATTTTTACTTTAGGATTCCTTGAAATGAACCTTTCTTCACCTTGGGATAAGTCGCAGTGATGGGAAAGAGTTTACCACGGTCCCTTCTGGAGTGTCCTGTGGTTTGAGGCACTGAGGTAGAAAACTGCTCTTTTTTTGAGCTTTTTGGCTTTTTTTTTTGTTTTTCGTAGAGGGTCTCCCTTTGGGAGTATTTTTTCTTTATTCCCTCTTTTTCATGGAATAAATGATTTTTCTTTTGATTCAGCTCTTGAGAAAGAGATTTTTGCAAGGATTTCCCTTTTTCTTTTTGGCAAAGTTTTCCTTTTGGGGAAGAGAAGAGAAACGGGGAAGGACTTATCCCAAGGATCTACTCGATTCATCCCAGATCAGCCTATTTAGAAATAGCACGTACTACTTGAAAGTATCTTGCTATTTTGAACCAGGCCTTCTTTTGTAAGAAGAAAGATTTTGAAATGTGACCCATTGGTTTTTGGAAAACTCCGCTTTTCACAAGCAATCGAGTCTCTTATTTAGGGTAGCACGATTTGCTTTGATCCTTTCTCATGAAGTTTCAAAGGATGTTTTTGAAATATTTTTGAAATAGGGCTTAGCTTAGACCCTATACGTGGTATTTTTTCAAATATTGAGCATTCATAGGGTCTGCTAAGTTCCTACCCTCGACATCGACTAGCCAATAAGCGTTGTTCGTGGTGGTCCCACGTACAACATAAGGGCCATCCCACTTGAGCCGCCACTTTCCAAGTGGATGTAGGCCACGATATTGGATGATTTTGAGGACAAGGTCTCCCACTTTGAAATGGCGAGGTCTCATATGTTTCTCATAGTGTCAGGCTACCCTTTGCCGGTATGCATGTGCCTGATCCATGGCAAGGAGCCTTCGCTCATCTAGTAAATCAAGCTCGACCATTCTAGCATGTTGTAGCATCTCTAGGGGAAGGTCGAGTACAAGTGAGGTATGAAATGAATGAATTTTGGTATGAATGGGGAGAATGGCGTTTGTGCCATAGACTAACTCAAATGGCGTGGTATTTGTGGGAGTTCCGGATGGAAGTCCTATAAGCCCATAAGGCTTTATCCAGCTTATCATGCCACGTCCTACCATTCTCTAAAGTTTTCTCAATGATGCTTATGAGAGTTTTATTGGTGGCTTCGGCTTGACCCTTGCCTTGAGGGTAGTAGGGCGATGAGAAGTGGTGAGTTATGCCGTATGTGTTACATAACTTAACCATCCTCTCGTTTTTGAAGGGGGTGCCATTATCAGACACGATGTCTTTTGGAACCCCAAATCAAACCAAAATATTCCTCCTAATGAAGGCCCCTACATGTTTCCCCTAGACGTTAGTCAGGGAGACAGCTTCGACCCATTTGGAAAAATACTTCGTGGCTGCTAGAATAAACCTATGCTCGTTAGATGCATGATGAAATATTGGTCCTATGATGTCAAACGCCCACATGGTGAATGGCCATGGGCTGACCACGGAATGCAATGAAGATGAGGGGTATGAATGGCGTGCCCATGCACTTGACATGGATGACACTTCCTAATATGATCGTGGCAATCCCTTTTCAGAGTGGACTAAAAATGACCTGCTCTAAGTATTTTCATTGCCATCATATTGGCATTGACATGACCTCTACATTCTCCATCGTGGAATTCATGCATTATAATCCTAGCCTCCTCAAGGTCGACACACCTTATTAAGATGTCAGTAAAACTCTTTTTGTACAAAACCCCTCCCAAAATCGTATATCGGGTTGAAATCTTTCGAATAAAATCTTTGTCTTTAGTTGTAGCGAATTCTGAAAACCCTCCATTTTCTAAGAAACTTTTTATGTCTTGAAACCAAGGTTTTTCAGTATCAGTTTGGTTGTTTTGGTAAATATCTAAATCGTGAGTGGATGGAGTGTGTGACGAACGTGATGCTAGCGCCCCGCGCCCGCACCACGCGCCATGCGCATGCGCCATGCGCCCGTGCCGCACGCAGGAGGAGCGCGCGCACCGACGATGGTGAAGCATCTCTTCGGCATATGACGTCTTATATGGGTGCATGAGTATTGTACATGCTTGCTTTGTGAGTCCTGTAAATAGGAGAGCATGAGTTAGTAGTGCTCAAGTAAAGTATGTTAGTGTCTAGTGTAAGTCTGGTTACATTAGGGAACACGAGTTAGCCTAGCTAAGTGTAGTTAGGGTCTAACCCAAGGGGTAACCCAAGGTGTAACCAAAGGGGTAACCTAAGGAGAATATTCCCTTGGAATATTCCTGGACTAACCAGCCCAGCCAGCTCTATAAATAGGAGCTCGGGTGGACTGAGATGGGAGGCTGAGTTGAGTGGAGAAGAGTGAGATCGGGTGTAGTCTGTAAGTGAGTCTCTTAGGTTAGCAAGAGTGCAGTACTTGAGTGATTCACGAGGTTCTCTTAGAGAAGAGAAACCTCCCTAGCGGGATCAAGGTGAACCGTGGCTAGGAAGCACAACAGTAGCCCATGAACTTCTCTCAGTCCGCAGGAAGTTCAGTTGTCCGATTGTCTTGTAATCCGATTTCCTTGGATTCGTAAGCTTGTGAGAGAGTGATCCTTCTTCAACGTGTGACTTTAGCTGGAGAGCCGATACTGTTCTTGAGGGAGCATTATCGTGGTTAGACGAAGAAGACTTCCGCAAGGTGAAGAACACGGTGTTCTGCGCAGAAAAAGGGCTGAGGTGAACAAGAGGCGTTCATCTACCATCACAGGTGTGTAAACTCGAATTTAAGAGTTAATTCTGTGACAAAATGGTATCAGATCGTGATTAGCTCGAATCAAAGCATAATCGAACGGATTTCAGCAAGAATCAAACCAGAAAAATTGAACAGATGACAGAAAATTTTTCGCCGGAAAATTTCTGTGCATTTTTCTGCAAAAACATGTAGATCTGATGTTTAGCGGTTAATTTGATTGAATTAGTGGTGGAGACTAATCAATCATAACCCAATCTACTTAAGGTAAGTAGATCAGGCTCAGATCTGACCGGAAAACTGCAGATCACGACAGTTTGGAGAAAGAACTGGCCGGGAAAAACAGTTCAGGCGGAACTGATTTTCACGACCTGTAATTCAGACATTAGCAGCTGAATTCGAGTTGGACCAACGTGTGATTGTTGATCAACACTTGAACAGAGGTGTTTAAGTGTGAATTGTTCCATAGAGTGGTAGATCGGAACAGGATCTATCACCGGAAAATTCAAAACAGTGGACGGAATCTGAACGGATTTTCAGAACAGAAGTGCAGACTGAATTTTGACTGGATCTGAGGCGTCTAAGGCTTAATCTAGCTAACAATTGTGTTTGTAAGCAAGGATTGAAGCTAATACAGGTTCCAGTCGAGGAGAACAGTGACCGGAGGAAGAAAGTTTGGGAAATTATTGGCGGGAAAGCCGTTGCAAACGCAGAACAGTATAGAAAAACCGAATCTGGTTTTTCGAGATTTTGAGCAGGCGATTTGAACAGGTTTCCGTTGGCCAAATTCCACGGAACTCCGGCCACATGTTGTCCGTTATTCAGTTAACAGGGTTCATGTTTTGTTTTGAACCGTTAGTGTTCTAGTTGCTTCAGATTTCGGGTTGTACAGAGTGTAAAATCCACCTGTGCAGATTTCTGTGTTTCTGCACAAGTTTAGTTCGGAGTTTGTAAAGTCCGTCAGTGTGTCTGTAATTGCTGTCCGACTGTCCGTTTGTAATAATACAGGTACTCGATGGGTAGAAGCAGAGTAGGTGCCGTGGAAGAAGAGGCCACGACCAGTAAATTTGGCATGGAAGCGTTCATAGCACAGGTTTTACAGCAAATGGCTTCACTTCAATTGCAGGGTGAAAGCTTTGCATAGAAGCTGTTGGAGTTGAAGACAGGCCAACGCAATGTTGAGAATGTGGGAACAGAACCTCATTGCTCTCGGGAAAGTCAGGCTCAGCCTGTATCCACCTCCAATGATTCAGTTCGCACTCCAGCTTACACCTACAAGGTAAAATTTCCTGAACCGAAGCAATTTGAGGGTGGACGGGACCGAAAGACCCTCGAGAATTTTGTATGGGACTTGGAATGTTATTTGGAGGCATCGCGTGTGCCGGACGAGGATAAGGTTACCGTGGCAACCTTATTCCTTACGAATGACGCCAAGTTGTGGTGGCGCACACGAGTAAAAGCGTCACAAGACGGAGGTAGGCGAGTGCCGAATACTTGGAACGATTTCAAAACTGAAAATTTTCAGCAATTCACTCCGACAAACACATTCCGACGAACTAGAGAGCGATTGAAGCAACTAAAGCAAACCGGGAATCTTCACGATTATGTGAAGGAGTTTAGCTCATTATTGCTCGAGATTGAGTGTATGACCGAGCAAGATAAGCTTTTCCACTTCGAGGATGGGTTACAACCATGGGCGTAGGTGGAGGCAGGAGGTCATGGAGGCCATGGCCATGGTTGAGTCCTTTGTTGAGTTGAGGGCGCCTAGGGAAGAGAAGAGTCCTAGGGAAACGCCATCGAAGGGAGTTGGGAAAAGTAAGAACGGGAAAATACCCGAGCGAAGGGAAGAGGCATCCTCTTCCAAGGGCAAGTCAGGAGGCAATGGAGTGGGGCCGTGCTACATTTGCAACAGGCCTCATCGCATGCGAGATTGTCCTAAGAAAGTCAAGTTAGCCGCTTTGGAGGTTAAGGAGCAAATCAAGGTCGAGGACGTGACCGAGGAAATGGGGGATGAGTTAATCCAGGTTGCCTAGTTCCAGCTTCTTAACACCGTGAGTTGCGAGGGACCAACACGAGCCCTTAACTTTGTGAAAGTTCACTTGGGCAAGCACACTATCCGGGCCTTGGTAGATTCAGGGGCGAGCCATTCGCTTATTTCGTCGGAGATTGCCAAGACGATAGGGTTGAAGGTGACGTCGTCTATGACACAACTGAAGCTAGTGAATGCAGCCATGTCTTCACTTGAGAGAATGACATTGGGGTGTAGGCTGAGAGTTGGGCCGTGGAAAGGAGTGTTGAGCTTAGCCGTAGCAGACATCGATGAGTATCCGATGATACTGGGGTGCGATTTTCTGAGGACTGCTCAGGCGATGGTGGCTCCTCACCTTCGGGGTTTGGTCATCATGAACAAGGGACAAAATGGGTTTGTATCGTGTGTGGATCCAGGTAAAGCACCAGCAGTGTTGACGTGCGCTGCATACTACCTAATGGACGAGAAGTCGGCGGTAGGGCCGAGGTTCGTTAGTGGCAGGGGGTCGCCCCGTAGGGGCAGGGCCGGGCGCCAGGTCGGGTCAATTCAGAGGCAGGCGTGCCAAGAAAACCCCCTCGGGTAGGGAGGTTTTTCACGAGTGTCAGGTCATAGCGGTGGGGTGCCAGCGCTAGCGCCAGCGCACCGTAACAAAGGACTAGCGTCGGGGTCAATCGCGTTAGGTGAGAGACCAACGCTAGGGAGCAGTGGACCCGCGCCATGGCGAGGCAGTGCCACTGAGAGTTTGGTGGGCAGCACTAGAAACGCGCTAGAAAGACAAGGGGCAAGTCGGAGGCAGGTCGCAGCGGAAGTGCGGTGGACCGAGCGAGTGAGCTAGGCTTTGCTGGGGGAGCGGCAAAGGAATGGCGCACACTCACCCGACCTCGAGGGCGAGGTCATGCTTGGCCGGGGTTGAGTTGTGACGAACGCGACGCTAGCGCCCCGCACCACTCGCCACACGCACGCACCATGCATCCGCACCGCACGCAGGAGGAGCGCGTGCATCGACGATGGTGAAGCATCTCTTCGGCATATGACGTCTTATATGGGTGCATGAGTATTGTACATGCTTGCTTTGTGAGTCCTGTAAATAGGAGAGCATGAGTTAGTAGTGCTCAAGTCAAGTATGTTAGTGTCTAGTGTAAGTCTGGTTACATTAGGGAACACGAGTTAGCCTAGCTAAGTGTAGTTAGGGTCTAACTCAAGGGGTAACCCAAGGTGTAACCAAAGGGGTAACCTAAGGAGAATATTCCCTTGGAATATTCCTGGACTAACCAGCCCAGCCAGCTCTATAAATAGGAGCTCGGGTGGACTGAGATGGGAGGCTGAGTTGAGTGGAGAAGAGTGAGATCGGGTGTAGTCTGTAAGTGAGTCTCCTAGGTTAGCAAGAGTGTAGTACTTGAGTGATTCACGAGGTTGGATTCTAGTGCTTTGTTATCAATGCAAAGCAAAGAGGAAGTTGCGTCACTCTGTCAAGCGAAGCTCACTTCTGACGGCCTTCGAATGAAAGAAAAAATACTACCATACATACGACTTTCATCGAATACGGCTTTCCATAGAATTCTATATGTATCTATAAGATCGAGTATGAAATTCTGTTTACTCACTTGAAATTGAGTATCCATTTCCCTCCTTTTCCTGTTAGGATTGGATACATATCCATACGATCGAGTCCTTGGGTTTCCGAAATAGTATAAAAAGAAGTGTTTCGAATCATTGCTATTTGACTCGGACCTGTTCTAAAAAAGTCGAGGTATTTCGAATTCTTTTTTGACACGTACAAAGTCAGGGAAAACCTCTGAAATGATTTCAATATTGGACCTTGGACATATTAATATAATAGTTCCGAATCTCTTTAGAAAGATCTTTTATGATGTAATGCGCCCAGAAAAGGTGCAGGTCTTTCGCTGCAGTCACCGATGGTTTGCTCCTTACTTGCTTTGATCTAATCTATCGTGAGGCGCGATTTCATGGCAAAGCTCCTTTCAGGCGCCACGGGGGAGCAGTAGCACTTACCTTGCTGCCACTTGGGAGCTTGACAGTGGCAATCTATCTATAGTAAGTTTTGTAAGGCGACAATCACTATAGGCGCTCCAAAAGTCATATAACATGACCTTATAGTAGTGTTAGTAGCCGATAGCGGCTAGGGAAGTTTTCAATCCTAGTCCTTCCTTGTGTCAAGGAAGCACCCGTCCAAGATTTTTGATATGTGAGTCATGGGCCCAGGTATGTATGGGCCAACAAAAGGAAAAAGACAAAGCCCAATGCGATGAATACACTCTTTGACACATCTATTAGATAGATGCCTAGAGGAGGATGCTTGTGAGTTATTACAAGCCTCATACAACAACGGATAACAATGGTGGTTTTATAGCGGTCATCACTTGGTTGAAGGAAAAGCAGAAGGGTAAAGAAAGGCAGGCTAGGTAGGGTCGGTCACAGGAGCAACCTAGGCGTCTACTCTAACGCTATGTCACTGGTGCTCTTTCCTCTGCCTCCACAAGCATCGAACTCGTAGTAGCACTGATGAAGGTTGGTGAAAGAAGTATGGAGGTGGAAGAGAAAAGAATAAACTCCTATGGGTTGAAAAATGCCTTCTGTCTCTTCTTTTCGATTATCAACGATGGAATCGACCCCTGCGATATATAGAAAATGATTGATTTTCAAATCTTTCAATTCCTTATTTTACTATGTTCAACACTATGTATTCCTCTATCCGTAGAGTACATTGAATGTAAAAAAATGGCTATAACAAAGTTTCTGTTATTTGTATTAACAACTACTCTAGGAGGAATGTTTGTATATGGTGCTAACGATTTAATAACTACTAATCCATTGATACAAATAGTTCATGGGCGAAAATCGAGTGAATGACTTACGTTCTCAATCTTTTCGACCTTGGTTCCGTAGGAGCAAGTAAGAAAGATTGCTCTTGGCTGGTCGGCTAAGTCCTAGACTGAAGGTACACACTCGGTGCACACGACGAATTCCTTTGGCTTTGATTCACATACATGAGCATACACCGATGACAAAGATGGTCCGATCTCTTATGAAATGATGCTTGGATCATGAAAATATGACATGATGCATTAGATATGTTTACCTACCAAAATCATAAGCCAACAAGATGGTGAATTAGATACTTCACCATTTTGTGGACTTGATGGCTTCAGAATAGGCACAAAAAGGACCACAAATTTAAATTGAAAAATCCCGAAAAGAGAATTACAAGAACAAGTTAATTAAGTACGTGGCTTCCGACCATTTGATTTCCATATACACATAGCCTTTTCTTTTGGCTCATACTTCAAGGAACCTTCTATAAGATCTGAGCTTGTTGATATGTGATGTAGATATGTCAGTTCTGAAGAAGCTGTCTTTATGTTTCTAGAGGAATACTTTAGAAAAATAAAATCTTTGAAGTAGGCAATAATGAACTTGCCAAGGCACTATCAACTCTGCAATATTAAGGGAGCAACTTTCCCAACTATCAAGTGATTACAACAACTTACCACATCAGGCCTCACCTGATTCTAGCATGGATGCCTTGCCAAATCCTAGAGCATTGATTATTTTCTGGTTCTTGGTGCATTGAATCAAGTCCAAGAGCAAACAACCACTTACCTTTGCAAGCAGCTTGAATCAAATTTAGCAAGAAACCAGGAACCATCACAATCCTAGTCAGTCGAATTCAGTAGCAAGAAGCATGGACGAGGTCCCAAAATGGTGAGAGTTGTATACAGACATCCATACGGCGGCTTATACAAGGTAATGGTGTATGTGTTCCAACGAGTTCACTGAATACTCCTCCCACGTCGACCTTTGCTATTGCAAGCGACATTACCTATCTTATCCACCAGCATGCCATGAACACAAGGATAATACGACCAGATAATCCGTTGAACAATATCAACAGAAGTTCAGTTCAAAGGTCATCGGCTGGTTCATCAAGCTCAATGAGCCACATCCACTTGGTCGAACCCGAACCCACTTTACTGAATCCACTTAACCGAACCCACTTGCCAATTCAGTTGGAGCAAGCTTTTGGCAAGGAGGACCAACACTTCACTTACCTTATCCAAAGAGGACAATTTTTGGCAAGAATGACAAGCCTTCAATTGCCAAATGCAACTATCTTCAATAAGGCAACTTGCCGTATGAAAATTTGCAGCAAAGAGGCAGTCCTTGGCTATAAAAGGGGCCTCAAAGGTGCTGCAAATCATAAATCCGAGTTCAACCATCTATCCAACAAGAGGGAGAGAAAGAGAGAAAGAGAGAGAAAGAGAAGGAGAAAGAGATGAAGAAGAAGGTGCACCGCCAACCGCTAGCCATCCTCCAATCCTTCCATCATAGGTCCATTCTTTCTTCATGCTTTTATAATTTATTCCCTTTTTCATTAAACTTTATGGGGTTGTAATTAAGGAGCTCATGTCTCCATAATGATGTATTAATCAAGGTTCATATGCTGCCCCGTCTTTTTTTATTCATATGCTATTTGTTATATATTTTAATTTTGATTCTTTCTACTCCATAACATAATATAAGATTATAGACCTCTTAATCTCCCTATGCTCACATAGTAATTAGGATTTTTATTTATTATTTTATAGCTGTAGATTAAATTCTATTTCGGATGAAAACACAAGCACTAATCTGAAAATTTGAAAACCTTTTTTCGGCACTCTGTACACGTTCAGTAAATGATTTATCTTTCATTATATTCTGCTCCTAATATTTAGAAATTTTGCACGTCTAATCTATACATATAGAACACTGTTGACAAAATTTTCAAGAATTTTAGGCTTGTGAAACATTATCAATAAAATTGGAGAAGTTTTATTAAAATGATAACAGATTCTGAAAAACCAGAAGTTCCTGCAATAAAGGTTAGGTTATTATCTAATCTTTGTACACAGTGAACCAATTTGATTAAAAGTGGTGTCATTAGAAATCTGAAATCTATAGCTTTCCATTAAGACTAATTTTATGGAAATCGGAGGTCTCAGAATAAAAATACAATAGTTTTTCCAAACCTTTGACTTTTTGGCATAGGTCTTTCCCGAGAATCTGAGCAGAGTGTATTTTTGGAATTAATTATATGAATCTACAGCACATCAAATAAAAATAAAAATATTTTCTGAATCTGTACATCAAAATCTATATTATATAAAATTTTCAGAATTTTTGGAGATTTACAACTATTCCAAAAAAAATTAGAAACAAGCCTCTTAAAACATAACCAGTTTCTGTTTTTCAAGACTTGAAATATTTTAAAGTTAAGAATCAAAATCATGATTTTGTTAAGCTTTTGAAATTGGAATCTTGTTTTGAAAACTTACCGGATCTCGAACGATTTTCAAAGCGTCTAGGTTGACCCTTGAGCATCGGTTCAAGAAGGCCTATGTCAAAAGGAGTTCACTTATCCACAATCACTATACAGAAGTTAGAAATCAATCTTTGCTAGTTTGAGCAAACTAGTTGGCACGCTCGCACACACGACATAGTTTGAGAATTTCATTTCAAATCTTCACATAGGTTTCGAAATAAAAATTCACGTCTATAATAGGCTACCTGTCCCACTCTCTATGTCACCTTGAATGGTCCGTCATATTTTGGAATGAGTCCCAAGTGACTCCCTTTGTGATCCTGTGGATGGATATACTCTGAAATTTGAAGTAATACCTGATCTCCTACTTCGAATTCTACTGGTGTGTGATTCTTGTCTGCATATTTTACCATTCTGGCTCGAGCTCTCTCGAGTGACACCTTAGCCTCTTCGTACAAGGTTCTTCTCTCTCTCTGAACTCCATCGGTGTTGCTGAACAATTGGTGTCTTCATTCCCTCAATGACACCACAAACTCATCTACATAATCATGTAATACCTAATCCTTCCCTAAACCTAGCATAATTCCCTTAATCCTAACCTAATCCTAGCCTAATCACCTAACCCACCTCACTAAACCTCACCCCAAAACCAACCCACCTAGCTAAGCCCTAAACCCCTAAACCACCCCACCTAAACCTAGCACACCATATCCCTAAAACCCCTTTAAGTAAAATATCTGGTCCCTCCTCAAAACCAGCCCACCTTATCACCACACCACCACCACCTAAACCACCTTACCATCCTCCAAAAACTAGCCCCAACCACCCTTCAAAAACCTATATAAACCCCCCGTAGTGGGCGGGTTTTTCAGCTTCTTTCATCTTGGCCAATCCGATCCCAGCCAACTCTTGGTCCAGCCGAGCCCCCTTCCACCTGGCTCCCTTCTTCCACCTGCACCACCACTACCCCCGGCCTAGCTCCACCTGCACCACCACTACCCCCGGTCCAGCTCCACCTCGCGCTACCACTTCCATCCGGCCTGCTCCACTCCACGCTGCCACCTTCATCACCCGGCTGCCCTCCTTCCACGCACCAACCTTCTTCATCCATTCGGTTAGTACCTTACACCAAGCTCCACCTCCTCTTCACTCCCCCTCCACTCTCAATCATCCATACCACCACAACACCTCGTCCATCAGAGCCTCCTGCCACCCTTCCCCATTCGGCCAAACCTAACCCTTTACATCACCCGATCCTATATTTTCCCTAGTGATACCCGGCCACCCTACTTGGCTCCCTAAGACCTGCCCCCTCCACTCTTAGTCACCCATTAACCCCACCTTCCACAGCACCCTAGCTAGCTCCCTTACCATCCCACACATCCCCTAGCTACCCCAGCCGGCCACCACTAAACCATCCCTAGTCGGCCACCCCCAGCTGACTGCCCCCAAACCATTCAGTCAGCCACTCCATTTGCCTTAGACTTCCCTTTAGGCTCCCCTTTAGCGCCACCCTCCCTAGCACTAGCCTATCCCTTAGTGACTCTCCTTAAACACCTTAGCCCAAAGCACCATGGCAGCACACTCCTAGCAGTCGGCCAGCTTCAAGGCGCCACTCCCGCGCACCCAAGTCACCCGGCCAGCACCTCCCCTTGCCGTGCCATTTCGAGGAGCTCCCTCTTGCAGCCCAAGGCGAAGCCAAGCCCACGCTCAAGCAAGTCACCTCTGGACCAGCTATAAGTAAGTGCCTAACTCGGTCCTTAGTTGTAGACTTGCTTAAATTAAATTAAATTTGATACGGGGTTGTAATAACGGAGCATTGTCTCCCCCCGCTTGTAATAACGTGGTTTGGCACACCCACACACACGTGCACTTGAGCCTACCTCGCTCTTAGTTGTACACGATTTTGAACACACACGGGCCTAATCAGCCCTTTAGATATAAGTTTATGTATATACTTTAAGTTGCGTAGGGTTTTGCTTGAGTTGGGTGTGTTGTCTTTAAATTCTCGCACTCACACACATTGAGCTTCCGCTCTTATTTGCAAGACCCAAGTAAGGGCCGTGTTATACTATCCTTGGGTTTAATTTCACGTTGTGTGTGTAGTATTTCAATTATACACTCACACACATTGAGCTTTCGCTCTTACTCCCAAGACCTTAGTTAAGGCCATATTGCAATTTATATTTGGGTTTAATTTCATGTTGTATGCGTAGTACTTCAATTCTAGCACTCACACACACATTGAGCTTTCGCTCTTATTCCCAAGACCTTAGTTAAGGCCATATTGCAATTTATATTTGGGTTTCATTTGAAGTCGTGTGTATTGTCTTTACATTTTCACCCGCACCCACATTGAGCCTTCGCTCTTATTTACAAGACCCAAGTAAGGGCTCATATATAGTATATACGTATTTCCCTTTTGGCTATGTCTTTTCAATTTGGGTTTTAAGGTTCAGCAGTGTGCGTAGTCTTTCAATATATACACGGCACACACTTGCACTATTGAGCCTTTCCGCTCTTAAGATATAGCCATATTTCCCTTTTGCAATTTCCCTTCGGCATTTTACATTACAAGTCATTTCCCTTCGGCAATTTCCATTACAAGTCATTTCCCTTCGGCATTGTCTTTTTAAAATTCGGGTTTTCCCTTTGGAGTTGCGTGAGTTTGCATTGCATATACGCCATACCACGAGTTAGGACGCATATTGCATCAAAGCAAACCCCATACTCCCACTCAAACTCGCCACATTTTAGTGGAGTGTTCATAACACACACCTAGGTGTCCCGAAAAGGGATAAAAAGAAAGACTTAGTCACGTGCAAATCCACGTGAAATAAAATCTGAAAGTCATACAAAACAAACCCAAATTAAACACCTCAAACCTCTTTCGTAGGTTCTTACACTTAAAAACTCGATTTTTAAAAGCATACAGACTGACCCTTGCGCATCGGTGCAAGAAGGTCTACGACGACAAGAGCTTGCTTGCTCACAATCGCCACGTTAAAAGTCAGGTTTTAAAATATATCTTCGCTAGCTTAAGTAAGCTAGTTGGCACGCCCTGTTTGTTTAAATAGGACTTAGGCACACGAAAAGGTTCGCTTCAAGCCTAAGAACCAGGAGCGGGAATTTTCTACGTCTACAAGACCTTCCCTAGTAGCTCACGAGACTCCCAAGGTGCAACACTTTGATGCCCCAAAGCCTCCAAGACCCCAAGATGCAACCACTCTCCAAAGATCATCCCAAGATGCCTTGCCCCCCCCACCCTTGTCCTCTATTTATAGGCCAAGGGGGGCTCTTCTAGGCCCTTCCTTGGGGCAGGTGATCTAAGACCCAAAACCCAGCCCCAAGGGTCTTGTATTTACGTGGATGTGTGGTCCCCTTTGATGGACCAGCCCCATGTGGGCTGGTTCTTGGTTCAAACCATGTGCACCTAGCCATGGTTGGGTAGGTCCTAGATGTCTCCAAGTGCAACCGGTTGCCTTCAACTTGATGTGACTCGTCCCATTTGATCAAGGCTAGGTATGGAGTTTTAATTGAGGTTTAGCCAAAGGATGTAGGGTGGACATGGCTAGAAAAATTTGGTTTGGTCAGGTTAAGGTCATTTGATTTGAACTAGGTCATGCGTCTTGTTTAGCTCAAGTGAGTCAAGTCTAGGTCTTAGTCAAGTCCAACTGGGTTTAGATTGGTGAGGCTATCTACTTGACTTGATGGAGACATGCCTTAACTCGAGTCCATCCATTTCCTTGCTCCATGGCTTGACTTTCGCGAACTCGATTCCGGCTTGAAGGGTCCAACCGTCACCTTGATCTTCGCCTGATTTGTTGATATCGTCTGGGCCTTATCCCTTCAGCTTTAACTTGAACCTCTTTATCTTTAAAATCCTTATTTTAAAGATTTAAAATTCTCATTTTAAAGTAAAGGTTTTAAAACAAGTCGGTTTTCCAAATTGAGAGTGTCTTTCGAAAAAATTTATTTAGGGTGTTTACAATGCCATCTCCTTTTTCCGAGGAATTTACCTCCTTACGGTTCGAGTTTTATATATGACAGGTTTCAAACACTTTATATAAAAAAACATTTTATATTTGAAAATATCAAATTTAATGAAATCTTCAAATATTATTTTTGAAAAGCACTGGGTTTCATTTCCAGTTTTTGTTTGCAAGGGTGACCTACTTTTGCTCCGTGAGTCAGTCTATAACCACCTTGACCATTTAACCCTTTTCATGGGTGTAGGGTATCAAACCACTTTAACCACTTCAACGAGTGTAGGGTATAAAATTACTTTAACCCTGGGTATCAGCACTTCTAGTGAGACCCTTCTCAACCGGACAAATTTCTAAGGTCTGTTTTGAATTTAACTTTTTTATGAATTTCAAGGATTTTGGAATTTTATAAATATATCAATTTGTAAACATTTTTGGGTTTGATTTCCAATGTTCTCATTTTTTTTGTTTATATAAAAAGAATTATTTGAAATCATCCTTTGTTTGAAGACAATCATTTAAAAAGGCAAAATCCTGTCAATTTGGTCTTGAGGGCAAAATAGTCATTTTTGTACAATTTTATCCAAATTTGATTTTTTTGAGAGGGATGCAGTATACCATCATTTGAGGTTGCTAGAAAATTTTGATGCCAAAATGAGTTCATTTGATGTATTTTCATTTAAAAACCCAAAGCTACCAAAATAGCCAAATTCCTAAAAGATGAATTTTTTTTATTTAAAAACAAATTTGGGTGTTTACAGATGCCCCCCTTTGGCATTAATCCAAATTTATTTGGATAATGGCAAAGAAGAAAACATTCATTTGATTTTCTTCCCAGATTTACCTTGAGAGTATGAAATTTTCCTTATTCCATATTGTCTATTTTCTTAGATTTTTTTTTGTGTAGGAGGGGATTTTAACCAAAGGGGACTTGACAAGAAAAACACGTGGTCTTAGGATAATTATGCATGGACGACCAATTTATGAATGCATGTATATATATGTGTAGACACCGAAAATTTTCACTTACGGGTTCTTAGGCCTGAAGTGAACCTTTTCGCAATCTACTTCGCTTTTATGGGCGTGCCAGCTAGTTTACTTTAACTAGCAAAGTATGTTTTGAAATAATCTGACTTTTAAAAGGCGATTGTAGGCAAGCGGGATTTTTACGTTGCAGACCTTTTTGCACCGATGCGCAAGGGTCAGTCTGTACGCTTAGGGACTTCATTTTGAAACAAGTTTAACTCAAAATATATTTTGAATGAAGAAGTGTTTTAAAACCTTTTGAAAACCATGCACTTGGGCGATTTTGATTTTATAAGGGTTGGACGACCCTAAGTCTTTCAAATTTTAATCTACTTAGGCACGATGTGCGTGCATCAAAATAGCCTAAGTCTTGGCGGGTTTGCACGATTGATTCGGGGTTTGCTTTGATGTAGGTATGCACTCTAGCTCGAGTATGGCGAGTATGCAATGCAACTCACACAACTCCAAGGGAAAACCCGAAATTGAAACACAATGCTTAAGGGAAATTGCGTAATGTAAATTGCAAAAGGGAAATTGCGGAAAGGGAAATATGGCTATATCTTAAGAGCGAAAAGGCTCAATTGTGCAAGTGTGTGTCGTGTATATATGGAAAGACTACTCACACAACTGAACCTTAAAACCCAAATCTTAAAGACATAGCCGAAGGGAAATACTTATAATATATATGGGCCCGAAGGTCGCCAACGTGTGCGTGGGTGTTGTGTGTATATGTAAAGACAACTCACACGACTTGTAATGTAAAACCCAAATATAATTGCAATATGGTCCTTACTAGGGTCTTGGGAGTAAGAGTGAAAGCTCAATGTGTGTGAGTGTAGAATTGAAGTACTACGCACACGACATGAAATTAAACCCAAATATAAATTGCAATAGGCCTTGACTAAGGTCTTGGGAGTAAGAGCGAAAGCTCAATGTGTGTGAGTGTATAATTGAAATACTACGCACACGACTTGAAGTAAAACACCCCAAAACGAAATTGTAATAGGCCCTTACTTGGGTCTTGAAAATAAGAGCGAAAGCTCAATGTGTGTGAGTGTGAAAATCGAAAGACAACACACACAACTTACGCAAAACCCCACGCAACTTAAATTATATAAGTAAGTCTATATCTTAAGGGCTGATTAGGCCTGAGTGTGTGTCAAAATCGTGTGCAACTAAGAGCAAGATAGGCTCAAGTGCATGTGTGTGTGGGTGTGCCAAACCACGTTATTACAAGCGGGGGGAGACAATGCTCTGTTATTACAACCCCGTATCAAATTTAATTAAGCACAAGCAAGTCTATAAACAAGGACCAAGTTAGGGACTTACGTATAGCTGGTCCGGAGGTGACTTGCTTGAGCTTGGGCTCGAGTGTTGCCTTGGGCTGCAAGAGGGAGCTCCTCGGAAGGGCGCGGCAAAGGAGGGTGCTGGCCGAATGGCAAGGGCACGGGTGATGGCGCCTTGGCGTTAGCCGAACGTTGGGGGTGTTGCTGCCTAGGGGGAGCTTAGGAAAGGAAAGGGAGCTAGGGGGTGTCACTAAGGTATGGGGGGGTTGTCTAAGGGAAAGTAGGGGCAGGTCCTAGGGAAGGTAGAGCTAAGGGTCTTGACTAGGGGTTGTCTAAGGGAAATGAGGTAAGGTTGCGGGTGTTGCAGTCGGTTGTGGCTGAATGGTGGCAGGTGGTTAGGTGGTGGCCGGCTGGATGAAGTGGAGATTAGGCTGAGGAAGGGTGGTATGTGGTGGCTGAGAGTGGAGGGGGAGTGAAGAGAGGGTGATGTTAGGATGGGGTACTAACCAGAGAGGAAGGTGAAGGTGGCAGGTGTCCAAGGGAGGCAGCCGAACGGTGGCAAGTTGGTGCAGTCGGGTGGCGTGGAGTGGAGCTGGCCGGGAGGTGATGGTGGCGTGGAGTGGAGTTGGTTGGGTTCCAAGGTGGAGTAGGTGAGAGAAGAGAGCAAGGGATGAGAGAGGAGAGGAAGGAGTCGGCTGGCCCAAAAAGACTTTAAAAACCCGCCCACTAGGGGGGGGTTTTATAGGATTTGTTCGGGTCGATTGGGGCTGGTTTTGGGTGGCTGGTTTAGTGGTTAGGTGGTGGTGGTTTGGGAATAAGGTGGGCTAGATATTTAGGGGGGCTAGATATTTATGTTAGGTGGTTTTAGGGATATGGTGTGCTAGGGTTTTAGGTGGGGTGATTTAGTGGTTTAGGGCTTAGCTAGGTGGGTTGGGCTTAGGGTGAGGTTTAGTGAGGTGGGTTAGGTGTTTAGGCTAGGATTAGGTCGGGATTAGGGGAATTAGGCTATGTTTAGGGAAGGATTAGGGAAGTGGGTTAGGTGATTAGGTTGGGATTAGGGAAGGATTAGGAAAGTGGGTTAGGTGATTAGGCTAGGATTAGGTCAGGTTTAGGACAAATGGTTAGGATTAGTGGTTTTGGCTTAGGATTGGGTTAGGAGCATCCCTTTGCATGGCCCATGGACTCAATTGCATCATGTTGGTGCAGCCCTAGGTTAGGTGTAGGTTCATACAAGCTTAAACCCACACTAATTAGGCTAACCCACATGATTAACCCAAAACTTGACACACAAGTCAAGCTTAATACATTTCCCTCACATTTAATCCTCCCCATTCTCTCTCATGCCCAAGATCCCACGTGAATTTCAAGTGGGCCCCACCTCCATTTATGAGAAGGTGATGTGGGCCATGGATGTGGATATTGGATTGGATCTTTGGATCCAAATCCAAATCCACATATATGTTTGGATTGGGATCTAGATATAAATGGTCCAGATCCAATCCAAAACTGAATTCTAACTCCTTCAGGGTATGTTCGAAACGAACGGTTTATGCAGGGCCTGACAGCATCAGTACTCCGTCTTGTGTTGGGTCTTCGCCAACATGGTCGTCCGCTTCTGTTTTTGTAGACACGGAAAATCTTCGACTACGGGTTTCTTAGGCCTGGAGTAAATCTTTTCGCAATCTACATTCGCTTTTAGGGCGTGCCAGCTAGCTTACTCAAACTAGCGAAGTAGTTTTTGAAATATCTAACTTTTGAGGCGATTGTAGGCAAGCGGGATCTTTTCGTCGCAGACCTTCTTGCACTGATACGCAAGGGTTAGTCTGTACACTTAGAGACTTCATTTGAAATAAGTTAAACTCAACATCGATTTTTGAATAAACAGGTGTTTGAAAATCCTTTTGAAATCATGTACTTGGCGAGTTTTTGATTTGGGCGACCCTAAGTCTTTGAATTTTATCCACTTAGGCGTGTTTGCGCATTTTGTTCGGGTTTTATTTGATGCAGGTATGCACTCTAGCTCGAGTATGGCGAGTATGCAATGCAACTCACACAACTTGAATGTAAAACCCGAAATTTAAAGACTTAGCAGAAGGGAAAACCCAAATTGAATGCAACTCACACGACTTGAATGTAAATTGCAAAAATTTAAATATATCTATATCTTAAGAGCTGAAAGGCTCAATATGTACGTGGGTGTTGTGTATAAATTGAAATGCAACACACACAACTGAACTATAAAACGCAGCAGAAGGGAGATATAGATATATATAAGAGCGAAAAGGATCAATTGTGGCGTGTGTGTGTATGTATGAATTGAAAGACAACACACACCACTGAATTTAAAACCCGAAAGTGAAATGCGTACTCAGCTGAACTGGGAAAACTCACGCAGCAGAAAGTATATAGATATGGCTATATCTTAGTGGCTTCTAAGGCCAAAATGTGCGTGAGGTGTTTGAGCAATCGCTCGGGTGTTTCTTGGGTGCGAGTGTGTAATTGAAAGACAAACCCACATGACTTAATGTAACAACCCAGTTGAATTGAAATATGTATGTATATGATAAGAGCGAAAAGGCTCAATTGTGCACGTGGTGCTTGTGTACGAGATAAGAGCAGAAAGGCTCAAGTGTACGTGTGTCTCGTGTGTCCAGCACCGTTATTACATTTCGGGGGGAGACGATGCTCCGTTATTACAACCCCGTATCACGAATTGAATGGAATGGAAAAGAGACTTGATATATATCAAACGACTTACACTTTTCCAGGTTCTTAATTTGGGATTGTACAAGGGGCGAATCCGCCTTCTTCTTATGGAGTCCGGGGCACGTTGGAGCGAAGCCGGAGAGCTTGGAGAGACTTGGAGTTTCGAGAGCTGCAAGCTACAATAGGTTTGGGTCTACTTGGGGCCGGTTTGGGCAAGGTAAGACTCGAGCCACCTTGGCTCGAGTGATTGGGTTTTGTGTGGGATTCGGCCAACACTTGGCCGTGGGTTTAGGTATGGTTTTTGATTTAGGATTTGGACAGCATTTGGCCTTGGTTTTGGTCTTGTGAAACTCTAGCCAAGGTGGCTCGAGTGAAGTGATTTCCTCTAGGGTTAGGCCAACACTTGGCCTTAGGTTTATTTGTGTAACTCGAGCCAAAGGTGGCTCGAGTGAACTTGGTTTAGGGTAGAGTCGATCCGGCCAGCCTTTGGCCTTGGGTTTGGTATAGGATAGACTTGGTATTAGGCATGACTCGAGCCAAGGTGGCTCGAGTGATAGGGTTTGGTTTAGGTCTTGTGAAACTCGAGCCAAGGTGGCTCGAGTAGGAGTGACTTTAGGGTGTGGTTGGGGCAGGTCCTTGGTTAGGTGTTGGCTGTCCTAGGTTAGTCATGGCTAGGTTTAGATGTGGTTTAGTAAGGTTTAAGTGGCCTGCCTCAAAATAGGCCAGGTTTTGGCCAAAAAGCAAGGAAGCCCGGCAACCTTTGGTCGGGTTGTTTTAGGTGGGTGGGGGAGGAAAAACCCAGCCGGTGGCTGGGTGGTTTTTAGCGTAGATGGCCTGCCTCAAGGCAGGCCAAAACTCTAGGTAGAAAGTGTGGGTCTTAGGAAAACGGCTCGAGCTAGGTAGTTTCAAAGGGAAGTTCGGCCAGCACTTGGCCGAACTTTAGGTGGTTTAGGGAGGTTGTTTAGGGTGGTGTTTAGGGTAGAGTTTAGGTGGTGGTCTTAGGTAGGAGACTTGGTGAAAAACGGCCTGGACTTGGCTGTTTTGGTGGCGGTTTTAGGGGACGTTTGGGTAGGATGGGTGGTCTAGAGGATTAGGAGAAGAAAGGGGTTAGGTTAGGGCTTAGGGGACCTACCTTGGTGCAACACCACTCCAAGCCGCCGCTCAAGCTGCCAAGCTCCACCATGCAATGCTCCCAGCCAGCTTGAAGAAGACGTCTTGTTGTTGGTGCAGCCCTTTGCCTCCATGGGCCAATCCCAACTCTCAAAACAAAAAACGGATTGGCCAATGGCCTTTCTCTCTCTTCCCCCCCTTTATTTCACATGAGGAGCATCCCTGGAGCCTCACGTTTCTGATTTTTTTCAAGCCCAGCACCTCTATTTATAGAGGTTTTAAGTGGGTCTTGGATATTAGGTCTTGGATTTGGGTTTGGCTATTTGGATCCAATCCAAACTCTATGTGGATCTAGATCACGGATCTTGGATATTTTGAGATCCAGATCCAATCCAAATATTTATTTGGGTTTGGATCTCGGATCTCAGATATTTTGAGATCCAGATCCAATCCAAACACAATTTGGATCTGGATCTGGATATTTTTGGGTCCAGACCCAATCCAAACTTTTCTTTTGCTCCTTGGTTTTTTGGTCCTTTCTGATGCTTTTCATTATCGGTTTTGAGCGGGCTTCGATTCATCGGATGCCCAACTCTGACCTGGGTCTTCCCTAAGTCTTTCTTCCAATCGGTGTTCGGCTTTTCAGGACTTTTTCGGCATTCATTTTGGTCCGTCGTTTTGGTTTTTAGCCGGTTCCTGTTGATATCGAACTCAGATTGCCGCACGGATTCCGTTCTTCATTCTGGCGGGACGTGTCTCTGACTTCTGTCGACTTCCTTAGATACTGGGCTTCTTTCTGCATTTTGGAGCTGCTTTGCTATTTTTCTTTGACCCAAATTATATTTTTACCCTTCTGTTGGGCTTTTCTCCAAATGGGCTCGTTTTTCTTCCGTTTTTGAACAGGGTTTGGCTTTTGAGACTCCGGGCTTGATTTCTCTTCTTGCCGTGGCTTTCCTTTTGCCTTTTGTACCTATTTTCACATTTTAAAACAGGTTGTCGTTTTGGCTCAAACGAGCTTTTTGTGTTTTTGAGAGTTTTTGATTTTTGGAAAATTCGGGGTGTTTATAGTTTTCACCTTCCGGAGATGATTTCAAAGAGTTTTGTTGATAACAGGGGCTTGGATGTTCGAGATTCTGGGGATGAATCTAACATGAGAGTTGATGTGCCAGGCTCAACATGTGCTCCCGTTCCGGGCTCTCTTTTGCTCTTCTGGTCCTGCTTTCATCAGGCCAAGTCGCTTTGTGGGGTTTGAAAACATCTTTTAAAAGGTTTTAAAACTATATTGTACATATTTTAAAACATATATAGTTTAAACATATGTACAAGGTTTGTCTGGAAGGCTCTTGGGTTTCCAAACTCAAAATGGCCCTTTGGGGCAGCTTTTGCAAAGCGAGATGTTTTAGAAAATCGTGAAAATTTGGGGTGTTTACAGATGCCCCTCTTTGGCATTATCCAAATGTATTTGGATAATGGCAAAGGAGTAACACCCCATTTTGGTTTTTCTCTTAAATTTTTTCGAGAATACACCATTTATTTCACAAAAACCCTGTTTTCTTTTTCCATAGGTGGGGATTTTTTTAGCAAAGGGGGCTTTTCCTAGCTATTTCCCTATATGTATGATCATGCACAAATGACTCTTTGAATGCATGCATGAGAAAAAATTTATTTTTGGGTTTTGAGCCCGAAGAGAGCCTTTTGAGGCTGGCTGCTCCGAGCAGGTTTTTACCCATATCTTCTTGACATTTTCAGGTTTTCGAGCTTTAGAGAGTGTCTTTTGAGGCTGTCCGCTCTAAGCAGGTTGTACCCTTGTCTTTTTGATATTCGTGGGTTTTTCGAAAATTTCTTTTTGAAAAGGAACTCCTTTTAACTTGTATCGAAAAAGACTTCCATTTTTCATACTTCCCTTCATTTGGGTTTCGATACCTGCTACTTAGTAGAGGTTTTTGGGTAGGAAAACTTGGAAAACATTTCAAAGTTCCATTTCCTACAAAACAGAGTCGAGTTCTCAAGCAAAATGAAATCCAAATAAGCCAATTTTATTCGTACTTTAGGATTTTCGCAAATTTGAATCTTTTTCCTCGGGGATAAGCCGTAGGGATATGGGAGAGAGATACCATGGTCCCTTCTGAAGCGTCCCATGGTTTTAGGCAAAGAATCAGAAAAATCGCTCTTTGGAGCTTTGGCTTTTTGTTTCTTTTTTCACAGAGGGTCTCCCTTTGGGAGTATTTTTTTATTAATCCCTCTTTTCTTTAAAGGAGAGCAGCTCTTTGGAGGAGTTTTTGTATTCACTGTTTATGAAGGGAAGACCTCTTTGGGAGGAGTGTTCTTATATCTCCTTTTTGAACGAGAAGACCTCTTTCGGAGGAGTTTTTGTATTCTCATTTTTTCCTTTTTTCTTTTGAACACAGCCAATTTTCCTTTTCAGAGAGAAAGTAGGATGGGGGAAGGCTTATCCCTTTGGTTACTTGATTCAAACGAGATCGTCCTATTTCTTAATAGCGTATGCTATTCGAAAATATTTTGATATTTTGAACAAGGCTTAATTTTGTAAGCCAGGGTTCTTTGAAATATCGCCAATTCATTTTTGGAAGACTCTACTTTCGACAAGTATAAATTCCTCCATTCAAGGTTATACAGTCTACTTTTATCCTTCTTTCAAGAACTTTCAAAGGAGTTCGATTTTTCCAAAATCTTTTTGAAAAAGGATTTAACATAAACCCTTTTGAATATTTGGGCATTTTCGGGGTTTTGCTAATTTCTACCCACAATGTTAACAAATTTTGTTGCCCTTTGAAGATATGGAGACATTTCTACTCGAATTGCCACCTTTTTTTTTGGGGGGGCTTTCTTCGGGGTGACATGATGCATGCTATGCACTCAATGTGTTTTTAAAATGGAAATACATGTTTTTCATGCAACGATGAACATATGAAATTGTAGACGCAGAAAATTCCTGCTCCTGGTTCTTAGGCCTGGAGCAAACCTTTTCATGTACCTAAGTCCTATTTAAACAAACAAGGCGTGCCAACTAGCTTACTTAAGCTAGCGAAGATATATTTTTAAAACTGACTTCTAACATGGCGACTATAAGCAAGCAAGCTCTTGTCGTCGCAGACCTTCTTGCACTGATGCGCAAGGGTCAGTCTGTACGCTTTTAAAATCAAGTTTTTGAGTGTAAGAACCTACGAAAGCGGTTTGAGGTGTTTGATTCGGGTCTTTTTGGTATGACTTTCATATTTTAGTTCACGTGCCTAAGTCTTTCTTTTTATCCCTTTTTGGGCCACCTAGGTGTGTGTTATGAACACTCCACTAAAATGTGGCGAGTTTGAGCGGGAGCATGGGGTTTGCTTTGATGCAATATACGTCCTAACTCGTGGTATGGCGTATATGCAATGCAAAATCATGCAACTCCAAAGGGAAAACCCGAATTTAAAAGATAATGCCGAAGGGAAATGACTTGTAAGGTAAATTGCCAAAGGGAAATGACTTGTAAGGTAAAATGCCGAAGGGAAATTGCAAAAGGGAAATATGGCTATATCTTAAGAGCGGAAAGGCTCAATTGTGCAAGTGTGTGCCGTGTATATATTGAAAGACTACGCACACTGCTGAACCTTAAAACCCAAATTGAAAAGACATAGCCAAAAGGGAAATACGTATATAGTATATATGAGCCCTTACTTGGGTCTTGCAAATAAGAGCGAAGGCTCAATGTGGGTACGTGTGAAAATGTAAAGACAACACGCACAACTTCAAATGAAACCCAAATATAAATTGCAATATGGCCTTAACTAAGGTCTTGGCAATAAGAGCGAAAGCTCAATGTGTGTGAGTGCTAGAATTGAAGTACTACTCACACAACATGAAATTAAACCCAAATATAAATTGCAATATGGCCTTAACTAAGGTCTTGGGAATAAGAGCGAAAGCTCAATGTGTGTGAGTGCTAGAATTGAAATACTACGCACACGACTTGAAATTAAACCCAAGGATAGTATAACACGGCCCTTACTTGGGTCTTGCAAATAAGAGCGGAAGCTCAATGTGTGTGAGTGCGAGAATTTAAAGACAACACACCCAACTCAAACAAAACCCTACGCAACTTAAAGTATATACATAACTTATATCTAAAGGGGCTGATTAGGCCCGTGTGTGTTCAAAATCGTGCACAACTAAGAGCGAGGTAGGCTCAAGTGCACGTGTGTGTGGGTGTGCCAAGCCACGTTATTACAAGCGGGGGGAGACTATGCTCCGTTATTATAACCCCGTATCAAATTCAATTTAATTTAAGCAAGTCTATAACTAAGGACCGAGTTTAGGCACTTACTTATAGCTGGTCCGAGGGTGACTCGCTTGAGCGTGGGCTTGGCTTTGCCTTGGGCTGCGAGAGGGAGCTCCTCGGAGTGGCACGGTAAAGGTGTGTGGCCAGGTGACAAAGGGGCGCGGGTGTGGCGCCTTGGTGCTTGCCGGCTGCTAGGAGGAGGCTGCCGTGATGTCAAGGGCTAAGGTGATTAGGGAGGTGTAGACGCAGAAAATTCCCGCTCCTGGTTCTTAGGCCTGAAGAGAATCTTTTCGTGTGCCTAAGTCCTATTTAAACAAACAGGGCGTGCCAGCTAGCTTACTTAAGCTAGCGAAGATATATTCTAAAACCTGACTTCTAACGTGGCAACTGTGAGCAAGCAAGCTCTTGTCGTCGCAGACCTTCTTGCACCGATGTGCAAGGGTCAGTCTGTACGCTTTTAAAAATCGAGTTTTGGAGTGTAAGAACCTACGAAAGCGGTTTGAGGTGTTTGATTCGAGTCTTTAGTATGATTTTCAGATTTTAGATCACGTGGATTTGCACGTGCCTAAGTCTTGCTTTTTATCCCTTTATGGGCCACCTAGGTGTGTGTTATGAACACTCCACTAAGATGTGGCATCTTTGAGCGGGAGTATGGGGTTTGCTTTGATGCAATATGCGTCCTAACTCATGGTATGGCGTATATGCAATGCAAACTCACGCTACTCCAAAGGGAAAACCCGAATTTAAAAGACAATGCCGAAGGGAAATGACTTGTAATGGAAATTGCTGAAGGGAAATGACTTGTAATGTGAAATGTCGAAGGGAAATTGCAAAAGGGAAATATGGCTATATCTTAAGAGCGGAAAGGCTCAATAGTGCAAGTGTGTGCCGTGTATATATTGAAAGACTATGCACACTGCTGAACCTTAAAACCCAAATTAAAAAGATATAGCCAAAAGGGAAATACGTATATAGTATATATGAGCCCTTACTTGGGTCTTGCAAATAAGAGCAAAGGCTCAATGTGGGTGCGTGTGAAAATGTAAAGACAACACACACGACTTCAAATGAAACCCAAATATAAATTGCAATATGGCCTTAACTAAGGTCTTGGGAGTAAGAGCGAAAGCTCAATGTGTGTGAGTGCTAGAATTGAAGTACTACGCACACAACATGAAATTAAACCCAGGGATAGTATAACACGGCCCTTACTTGGGTCTTGCAAATAAGAGTGGAAGCTCAGTGTGTGTGAGTGTGAGAATTTAAAGACAGCACACCCAACTCAAACAAAACCCTACGCAACTTAGAGTATATACATAAACTTATATATAAAGGGCTGATTAGGCCCGTGTGTGTTCAAAATCATGCACAACTAAGAGCGTGGTAGGCTCAAGTGCACGTGTGTGTGGGTGTGCCAAGCCATGTTATTACAAGCGGGGGGAGACTATGCTCCATTATTACAACCCCGTATCAAATTTAATTTAAGCAAGTCTACAACTAAGGATTGAGTTAGGCACTTACTTATAGCTGGTCCGGAGGTGACTTGCTTGAGCGTAGGCTTGGCTTTGCCTTGGGCTGCAAGAGGGAGCTCCTCTTTGTGAAACGGCAAGGGGAGGTGCTGGCCGGGTGACTTGGGTGCGTGGGAGTGGCGCCTTTAAGCTGGCCGGCTGCTAGGGGGAGGCTGCCGTGGTGCTTTGGGCTAAGGTGATTGGAGAGGGTCACTAAGGGATAGTGTGGTGCTAGGGAAGGTGGCGCTAAGGGGAGCCTAAAGGAAATGCCTAAGGGAAAAGGGTGTGGCTGGCCGACTAGGTTGAGTGCAGTCGGCTATGACTAGCCGAGTAAGGGGAGTTTTAGTAGTGGCCTGGTGCTAGGGTAGTTAGGATGTTATGGATGGGAAGGGAGCTAGCTAGGGTGTTGTGGAAGGTGGGGTTAATGGGTTGGTTGAGAGTGAAAGGGGCAGGTCGTAGGGAGCACGATGGAGTGGCCGGGTATTACTAAAGGGAATGGTTTAAGGAGGCAGGTGATGTAAAGGTTGAGGTCTGGCCGAATGGGTAGGGATGACGGGCAGGCTGTGATGGAGTTAGGTGGCCGTGGGATGGGTGGTTGAGAGTGGAGGGGGAGTCAAGAGGAGGTGGAGCTGAGTGTAAGGTACTAACCGAATGGATGAAGAAGGCCGGAGGATGGAAGAAGGGCAGCCGGATGATGTGGATGGATGGAGTTCGGCCGGGTGATGAGGGTTGCAGCGTGGAATGGAGCAGGCCGGATGGAAGTGGTGGTGCGAGGTGGAGCTGGCCGGATGGAAGTGGTGCAGGTGAAGCAAGGTGGAAGACTCGGCTGGCCCAAGGGTGGGCTGGGATGTGATTGGCCAAGATCGGTTGGGAGGAGAAGATCCTGGAAAACCCGCCCCTTAGGGGGGGGTTTATATAGACTTTGAAATGGTGGTTGGGGCTGGTATTTGGAGGGTGGTAAGGTGGTTTAGGTGGTGGTGGTGTGGTGATAAGGTGGGCTGGTTTTGAGGAGGGGCCAAATATTTTGTTTTAAGGGGTTTAGGGATATGGTGTGCTAGGTTTAGGTGGGGTGGTTTAGGGGTTTAGGGCTTAGCTAGGTGGGTTGGTTTTGGGGTGAGATTTAGTGAGGTGGGTTAGGTGATTAGGCTAGGATTAGGTTAGGTTTAAGGAAATTAGGCTAGGTTTAGGGAAGGATTAGGGAAGTGGGTTAGGTGATTAGGTTGGGATTAGGCCGGGATTAGGGAAGTGGGTTAGGTGATTAGGCCGGGATTAGGGTAAAAGGCTAGGATTAGGGGTTTTGGCTTAGGATTGGGTTAGGGAGCTCCCTTTGCATAACCCATAGACCTTAATTGCATCATGTTGGTGCAGCCCTAGGTTAGGTTTTGGCTAATACAAGCTTAAGCCCATACTAATTAGGCTAACCCACATGATTAACCCCAAACTTGACACACAAGTTAAGCTTAATTACAATTACCCTCAAATCTTGGATTTCAAGTGGGCCCCACCTCCATTTATGAGAAGGTGATGTGGGCTATGGATGTGGATATTGGATTGGAACTCTGGATCCAAATGCAAATCCAAATCCAAATCCACACATAGGTTTGGATTGGGATCTGGATATATATGGTCCAGATCCAACCCAAATTGAATTCTGACTCCTTCAGGCTGTGTTCAAAACGAACGGTTTGTGCGGGGTCTGACAGCATCAGTACTCCGTCTGCGTTGGGTCTTCGCCAACATGGTCATCCGCTTCTGTTTTCACCTTCCGGAGATGATTTCATATGATTTCTGATTATAACAGGGTCTTGGACGTTCAAGATCCTGGGGGTAGATTCAACATGAGAGTTGCTGTGCTGGGCTCGACTTGTGCTCCAGTTCCGGGCTCTCTTTAGCTCTTCTGGTCTTGCTTTGATCAGGCCAAGCCGCTTCGTGGGGTTTTAAAATATATTTAAAAGGTTTTTAAAACATATTATACATATTTAAAACATATAAAGTTTAAAACATATGTACAGGGTTGCCTGGAAGGCTCTTGGGTTTCCAGACTCAAAATGGCCCTTTAGGGCTGCTTTTACAAAACCAAGTTGTTTTAAGAAATTTGCTGGATTTCGGGGTGTTTACAGGAGGGTAGCACTAAAGGGAGCCTAAAGGGAAGTCTAAGGCAAATGGGGTGGCTAACCGAACGGGTTGGGCACAGTCGGTTGGGGGTGGCCGACTAGGGATGGTTAAGTGGTGGTCGGCTGGGGTAGCTAGGGGGAGTTGGGAATGGCGAGGGAACTAGCTAGGGTGTTGTGGAAGGTGGGGTTAGTGGGTGACTAAGAGTGGAAGGGCCTGGTCCTAGGGAGCAAGGTAGGGTGGTTGGGTGTCACTAGGTAAAGGTAGAGAGTGGGGTGGTATAAGGGGTTAGGTCTGGCCGAATGGGTAAGGGTGGCGGGTGGCAAAGGAGGATGCTAAGTGGTGGTGGTATGGGTGGTTGAGAGTGGAGGGGGAGCGAAGAGGAGATGAAGTTGGGTTGAGATACTAACCGGTTGGATGAAGGGAGTTGGTGTCCAAGGAGGGCAGCCGGGTGATTTGAGTGGATGGAGTTCGGCCGGATGGAAGTGGTGGCAGCGTGGAATGGAGCAGGCCGTATGGAGGTGGTGACGCGAGGTGGAGCTGGCCGGAGGCTGTGGTGGTGCAGGTGGAAGAAGGAGGAAGGTTCGGCTGGGAGGTGGTTGGCCAAGATCGGCTGGCCCAAGATGGAAGAAGCTGAAAAACCCACCCACTAGGGAGGGGTTTATATAGCTTTTTGAAGGGCGGTTGGGGCTGGTATTTGGAGGGTGGTAAGGTGGTTTAGGTGGTGGTGGTGTGGTGATAAGGTGGGCTGGTTTTGAGGAAGGGCCAGATATTTTACTTTAAGGGGTTTTAGGTATATGGTGTGCTAGGTTTAGGTGGGGTGGTTTAGGGGTTTAGGGCTTAGCTAGGTGGGTTGGTTTTGGGGTGAGGTTTAGTGAGGTGGGTTAGGTGATTAGGCTAGGATTAGGTTAGGTTTAAGGAAATTAGGCTAGGTTTAGGGAAGGATTAAGGAAGTGGGTTAGGTGATTAGGTTGGGATTAGGCCGAGATTAGGGAAGTGGGTTAGGTGATTAGGCTAGGTTTTGGTCGGGATTAGGGGAAAAGGCGAGATTTAGGGGTTTTGGCTTAGGATTAGGTTAGGGAGCTCCCTTTGCATAACCCATAGACCTTAATTGCATCATGTTGGTGCAACCCTAGGTTAGGTTTTGGCTAATACAAGCTTAAACCCATACTAATTAGGCTAACCCACATGACTAACCCCAAACTTGACACACAAGTCAAGCTTAATTACTATTACCCTCAAATCTTATCCTCCCCATTCTCTCTCATGCCTATAATCCCACGTGAATTTCAAGTGGGCCCCACCTCCATTTATGAGAAGGTGATGTGGGCCATGGATGTGGATATTGGATTGGATCTCTAGATCCAAATCCAAATCCACACATAGGTTTGGATTGGGATCTGGATATATGTGGTCCAGATCCAATCCAAACTGAATTCTGACTCCTTCAGGCTGTGTTCGAAACGAACGGTTTGTGCGGGGTCTGACAGCATCAGTACTCCGTCTGCGTTGGGTCTTCGCCAACATGATCGTCCGCTTCTGTTTTCACCTTCCGGAGATGATTTCAAATGGTTTCTGATTATAACAGGGTCTTGGATGTTCGAGATCTTGGGGGTGGATTCAACACGAGAGTTGCTCTGCCGGGCTCGACATGTGCTCCAGTTCCGGGCTCTCTTTGGCTCTTCTGGTCCTGCTTTCATCAGGCCAAGCCGCTTCGGGGGTTTCAAAATGTGTTTTAAAAGGTTTAAAAATTATATTATATATATTTAAAACATATAAAGTTTAAAACATATGTACAGGGTTGCCTGGAAGGCTCCTGGGTTTCCAGACTCAAAATAGCCCTTTGGGGCTGCTTTTACAAAATCAGGTTGATTTTGAGAAGTTCGTGGGATTTCGGGGTGTTTAGAGAAATGTATCTCACAAATCATTAAGGAGATGCATTCGTTTATCCATGAAAAATGTCTAGGGGCCGTATTTAAAAATGCCCCTAGCTTGATGGGAATTTCACATGGCCATATGGTGATGGGCCATGGCTTTTCAAAAGGATTTTTGGATGGACGATGGTAGGTTCATGTCCATACACTTCCATGGTTTTTAACATGATCATGATACTTTTTGGCTCAAGGATGGGAAACATAACCAGCCCTAAGTGATTGTCATGGCCATCATGTTTGATTTTGACATGGTCTCCAGATTTTTATCCTGAAACTCATGTGCTTTATCCTAACTGTAGACACGGAAAATCTTCGACTCCGGGTTTCTTAGGCCTCTAGCGAATCTTTTCGCAATCCATGTTCGCTTTTAGGGCGTGCCAGCTAGCTTACTCAAACTAGCGAAGTAGTTTTGAAATATCTGATTTTTGAAAGGTGATTGTAGGCAAGCGGGATCTTTTCGTCGCAGACCTTCTTGCACCGACACGCAAGGGTCAGTCTGTACACTTAGAGACTTTGTTTGAACAAGTTAAACTCAAATTCGATTTTTGAATAAGTAAGTGTTTTTGAAAATCCTTTTGAAATCGTGCACTTGGCGAGTTTTTGATTTGGGCGACCCTAAGTCTTTCAGTTTTATCCACTTAGGCGTGTTTGCACGTTTTGTTCGGGTTTTATCAACTTTGGTCGGGCTGTTTTGGGTGTGTGGGAAAGGGAAACCAGCCAAAGGTTGGGCTGGTTTTTAGGTAGTTGGCCTGCCCACCTTGTGTAGAAAATGAGACACGGCCTGCTGGTGCAGGCCGTGCGTTTTTGGGGAGAAAGGACTCGAGCCAAGGTGGCTCGAGTTAGGCTTGTTTCTAGGTTGAAGTCCGGGTAAAATGGGTGGTTCGGCCAGCAAGTGGCCGAGCTAGGCTAGGTTTTTCTTTGGTTCTAGGTAGGGCTTAGCTAGGTGGTGGTTTTGGGTGGAAGACTTGGTGAAAAACGGCCAGCACTTGGCTGGTTTGGTGGTGGTTTTAGGGGACGTTTGGGTAGGATGGGTGGTCTAGAGAGGTTAGGGAAGAAAGGGGTTAGGTTAGGGCTTAGGGGACCTACCTTGGTTGCAACACCGCTCCAAGCCGCCGCTCAAGCCGCCAAGCTCCACCATGCCATGCTCCTGGCCAACTTGTAGGGGACGTTCCTTGGTTGGTGCAGCCCTTGGCTCCATGAGCCAATCCCAAGCACTCAAACAAACGAACTTGGCCTATGGGCCTCTTTCTCTCTCATCCCCCCCCCTTTATTCACGTGAGGAGCTTCCTTGGAGCCTCACTCGTGAATCAATTTTCAAGCCCAACACCTCTATTTATAGAGGTTTTAAGTGGGTCTTGGATATTGGGTCTTGGATTTGGGTCTGGCTATTCGAATCCAATCCAAACTCTATGTGGATCTGGATCACGGATCTCGGATATTTTGAGATCCAGATCCAATCCAAACATAATTTGGATCTGGATGTGGATATTTTTGGGTCCAGACCCAATCTAGACTTTTCTTCTGCTCCTTGGTTTTCTAGTCCTTTCTGATGCTTTTCACCGTCAGTTTTGAGCGGGCTTCAATTAATCGGAGGCCCAACTCCTGGGTCTTCCCCAAGTCTTTCTTGCAATCGGTGTTCTGCTTTTCAGGACTTTTTCGACGTTTGTTTCGGTCCGCCGTTTTGGTTTTTGGCCGGTTCCTGTTGATATCGAACTCAGATTGCCGCACGGATTCCGTTCTTCATTCTGACGGGACGTGTCTCAGACTTCTATCGATTTCCTCAAGTACTGGGCTTCTTTCTGCATTTTGGAGTTGCTTTGCACTTTTTCTTTGACCCAAATTAGATTTTTACCCTTCTGTTGGGCTTTTCTTCGAACGGGCTCTTTTTTCTTCCGTTTTTGAACAGGGGGTGGCTTTTGAGACTTCGGGGTCGATTTGCTCTTCTTGCTGGGGCTTTCCTTTTGCGTTTTGTACCTGTTTTGACATTTTAAAATAGGTTGTCGTTTTGGTTCAAACGAGCTTTTTGTGTTTTTGAGAGTTTTTGATTTTTGGAAAATTCAGGGTGTTTACACTAACACAATCAAGGTTTTCATATAAACCAAAAGTTTCGAGAATCATTCTTTTCAAAGTTGTATGTAGGGTTAAATTTTCAAAATTTGGATCCCTTTTTAGAAAGCCATTTTTTGGAAATCTTCCCTTTCTATATGAAGATGGTTTTATACCAGCCCTTCTGATCAAAATATGTTTTCCATACTTGGTTTTTGTCAACCATAGTTTTTGGAATTCATTTTGAAGATTCATGCCTTTATGGGAGTTTGATCAAGTATGGGGAATGTGTCTCGAAGAGGCACCTTAGCCACACGACATAGGGCCTGTCCCTTAATGGAGTCTTGAGTTTGAACTCATACTCCATTTGAAAAGGGCTGCCATCTATCTTGCCTATCTGTTTAAGATAGGTTTTTCAAATGAGTGCTTTAATGAACATCATTCCTTTTTCAGGATAGGGGAGATGATGTCTCAAAATTTGGAGGCCTACAGCAAGGCTAAGCACGATTCTTCTCTTGGCCTAGTGAATCCTCTCACATGCCAAGAGTTTTCAAAAATGTATGGCACATTTGGATGAATACCATGTTCATTTCGATCGGATCAAGCACACAATGTACGTATTGTAATGCTTGGGAGGTTTTTATCACAAGAATTTTGAAAGGTTTTTGTGAAATGTTACCTAACCCTTTTTCGAGATTCTCATTTCTTTTTGAAGTTTGCCTTGAAGGTGTTTGGTTTTGATTCGTATGGAGACATGCCCATGAAGGCTCGATACTTAGGGGGTCGACTCTTATTACCCCTTTGATTTTTCAAAACCCTGAATTCGAGTTCTAGGATGATATCTAGACTCGATGCATATGAATGATTTCAAAGTGTAATGCATGATGCTTATGCACATTATAGGTTAAATTTATTTCTAAAAATCCCCAATCTTTGTATAAGTCAAGGATTTTGTGAATTTCAGGAAGCTTGGAGGTGTTTATTCCTCCTTGCTTGGGTGATTCTCGAGTTTTGCAGTTTTGAAAAGCTCTAAGCAAAAGGGTGTTCAAGACCAGTTTTTTGGATACTCGGGTTCTGGAAGTATATACAATTTTCGAAAAAGCTTTTTACAGTTTTCGAAAATGGACTTTGTACATGGCCAAATGCTTTTGAATCAGGATTTCTTTTTTGGACTTTTCATTTTTCCAAATGTTTTTTAAGATTTTGAGGGTTTTTCAATTTTTTGGTTTTTGGTAATATCCAATTTTTTTGGTTTTTTTCAAAAATAAGGATTTTCCATTGAACCTACAAAGAAAGCTTCATGAATTGGACTCTAATCAGATAGGTCTAAGACATGGGTTTCGGTTTTAAAGGTTCTACAAGGCACCCTTGACCCAGATGGTCTTAGGTGGTGGCTCTGGGGGTATGGGTGGGCTGTAGCCCAGTCCATACCATTCCCTGTTGGCTCTAGGTAGGATAGGTTCTAGCCTACCTTGGTTTCGGGTTCCCAGGCCCGCGTAGGGTTTATATCCCATATTCAGAATCATGTTCCAAGACTTTTTGCTTTTCGAAAAGTTTTGGTATAAATCATGGTCTTGGAACATGGAATCATCCATGTCGGGGATATATACCCTATTGGATATCGGGAGTTTGGATTCAGGGGTGATGGAAGACTTGGGCTTCCATACAAACCTGGTTTGGGAGATGGGTCTTTCGAGGGAAACCAGACTTGGTCCTTTGAAAGACTTTGGATTTTTCAAGATGGTGGAAAACTTGGGTTTCCACACAACCTGGGTTTGGGAAACATACCTTTCAAGGGAAGCCAAGCTTGGTCCCTCGAAGGATTCTAGATATTTCGGGGTTTTGGAAAACTTATGGTTCCAGATAGCCCCATTTTGAAAATTTTCGTCCTCAAGGGAAGCCGTGCTTGGTCCCTTGAGAGGCTTTGGACTTTCCAGGTTTATGGAAGACTTATAGTTCCATACAACCTGTTTTTGGGAGAAATTTGCTTCAAGGGAAGCCCAAATGGCTCCCTCGAAGTTTTCGACCTGCTTCCTAGGTGCAACTCATGGTGCCCCTAGGGATGGATTTTTTTGTTTCGAAGCCATAGCCTTGGTTCCAGGGCACAATGCTAGGCTCGAAGAAGTGGGTTTTTCTAGAGTAGGGTTATGAGCTCCTAAGATGTCGATGCATGCATTAGGGGTCTCCATGTCTACCGTTTTTTGAACTTGTTTTTGAAATTCCTTTGGATGGTGCGCAACAATTGGCGCATCTTGAAAATCCTCAAACTTTGACACCATTTGTGGGTTTGTGTGTGCACAGGGGTTATCCAATGCATCTGATGGCCCTATATGAAGAAGAGTCTTGAGAATGATGGGTTTCAGGCATACCTCTTTGTGGCTTGTCTACCTTTTCACGGTGAGAACAGGCCGATTTCTCGGCTAACTCTGTTTTGAGCCCCCGGGGTCTTACGAGGCGTTTCCTTTCGAAACCTTCCTGTTTTTCACTCTCGTTCCTTTGTAGGGTGTGGGTTTCATGTCCCATAGTGTGTGTGCCTAAATTTAGGACTTTCACTTGAGTTTTTCAAAATTTCAAAGTTTGATTTTCAATTTTTTTGTTTTTTTGAAAGTTTTCAAGATTTTTTTGATTTTTTGAGATAGAATAGTCTGTTATCGAATTTCCCTTGGATTTTGAAAAGCTTGAAGATGTAGGAGTGGATGACTCATCCCTTTTCTGGGATTCGTCTCTAATCTCCAATCCTTCGTTGAGTTTGAGATCGGTTTTCAATTCACGATCTGTATGCGCCCTAGAAGAGCTGCTATATGATCGATGGGCTTTAAGCTCCTTGCTTAAAGCATCCATCTTTTGAAATATTTTTGAAATATCATCGAGCTCTCTTTGGGCTTTATCTATTTTGAAAGCCTCTCTTAGTTTACTCAACGAGGATTTTTGTAGCTTTTTATCCATTTTATATGCAATTCTCCTAAGTATGCACGATTTTTTGGAAAAACACTCTTTTTTTGGAAAATTTTGAGTGTAACTTGTTTGTTTGAAGTCTATTTAAGTCCCGGGTCCCACCGGGCATGCCAATTCTGTAGACACCGAAAATTTTCACTTACAGGTTCTTAGGCCTGAAGTGAACCTTTTCGCAATCTACTTCGCTTTTATGGGCGTGCCAGCTAGTTTACTTTAACTAGCAAAGTATGTTTTGAAATAATCTGACTTTTAAAAGGCGATTGTAGGCAAGCGGGATTTTTACGTCGCAGACCTTCTTGCACCGATGTGCAAGGGTCAGTCTGTATGCTTAGGGACTTCTTTTTGAAACAAGTTTAACTCAAAATATATTTTGAATGAAGAAGTGTTTTAAAACCTTTTCAAAACCATGCACTTGGACGATTTTGATTTTATAAGGGTTGGATGACCCTAAGCCTTTCAAATTTTAATCTACTTAGGCACGATGTGCGTGCATCGAAATAGCCTAAGTCTTGGCGGGTTTGCACGATTGATTCAGGGTTTCCTTTGATGCAGGTATGCACTCTAGCTCGAGTATGGCGAGTATGCAATGCAACTCACACAACTCCAAGGGAAAACCCGAAATTGAAACACAATGCTTAAGGGAAATTGCGTAATGTAAATTGCAAAAGGGAAATTGCGGAAAGGGAAATATGGCTATATCTTAAGAGTGGAAAGGCTGAATTGTGCAAGTGTGTGCCATGTATATATGTAAAGACTATGCACACTGCTGAACCTTAAAACCCAAATCTTAAAGACATAGCCGAAAGGGAAATACTTATAATATATATGGGCCCGAAGGTCACCAACGTGTGCGTGGGTGTTGTGTGTATATTGAAAGACAACTCACACGACTTAAATGAAACCCAAATATAAATTGCAATATGGCCTTAACTAAGGTCTTGGGAGTAAGAGCGAAAGCTCAATGTGTGTGAGTGTAGAATTGAAGTACTACGCACACGACATGAAATTAAACCCAAATATAAATTGCAATAGGCCTTGACTAAGGTCTTGGGAGTAAGAGCGAAAGCTCAATGTGTGTGAGTGTATAATTGAAATACTACGCACACGACTTGAAGTACAACACCCCAAAACGAAATTGTAATAGGCCCTTACTTGGGTCTTGAAAATAAGAGCGAAAGCTCAATGTGTGTGAGTGTGAAAATCGAAAGACAACACACACAACTTAAGCAAAACCCCACGCAACTTAAATTATATAAGTAAGTCTATATCTTAAGGGCTTATTAGGCCCGAGTGTGTGTCAAAATCGTGTGCAGCTAAGAGCGAGATAGGCTCAAGTGCATGTGTGTGTGTGCCAAACCACATTATTACAAGCGGGGGGAGACAATGCTCCGTTATTACAACCCCGTATCAAATTTAATTAAGCATAAGCAAGTCTATAAACAAGGACCGAGTTAGGCACTTACGTATAGCTGGTCCGGAGGTGACTTGCTTGAGCTTGGGCTTGACTGTCGCCTTGGGCTGCAAGAGGGAGCTCCTCGGAAGGGCGCGACAAAGGAGGGTGCTGGCTGAATGGCAAGGGCACAGGTGATGGCACCTTGGCGCTAGCCGAACGGAGGGGGTGCTGCTACCTTGGTTGGGGTAGTTAGGGGGAGCTTAGGAAAGGAAAGGGAGCTAGGGGGTGTCACTAAGGTGTGGGGGCTGTCTAAGGGAAAGTAGGGGCAGGTCCAAGGGAAGGTAGAGCTAAGGGTCTTGACTAGGGGCTATCTAAGGGAAATGAGGTAAGGCTGCAGGTGTTGCAGTCGGTTGTGGCTGAATGGTGGCAAGTGGTTAGGTGGTGGTCGGCTGGATGAAGTGGAGATTAGGCTGAGGAAGGGTGGTATGTGGTGGCTGAGAGTGGAGGGGGAGTGAAGAGTGGGTGATGTTAGGATGGGGTACTAACCGGAGAGGAAGGTGAAGGTGGCGAGTGTCCAAGGGAGGCAGCCGAACGGTGGCAGGTTGGTGCAATCGGGTGGTGTGGAGTGGAGCTGGCCGGGAGGTGATGGTGGCGTGGAGTGGAGTTGGTTGGGTTCCAAGGTGGAGGAGGTGAGAGAAGAGAGCAAGGGATGAGAGAGGAGAGGAAGGGCTCGGCTGGCCCAAAAAGACTTTAAAAACCCGCCCACTAGGGGGGGTTTTATAAGATTTGTTGGGGTCGGTTGGGGCTGGTTTTGGGGGGCTGGTTTAGTGGTTAGGTGGTGGTGGTTTGGGAATAAGGTGGGCTAGATATTTAGGGGGGGGCAGATATTTAGGTTAGGTGGTTTTAGGGATATGGTGTGCTAGGGTTTTAGGTGGGGTGGTTTAGTGGTTTAGGGCTTAGCTAGGTGGGTTGGGCTTAGGGTGAGGTTTAGTGAGGTGGGTTAGGTGTTTAGGCTAGGATTAGGTCGGGATTAGGGGAATTAGGCTATGTTTAGGGAAGGATTAGGGAAGTGGGTTAGGTGATTAGGCTAGGATTAGGTCAGGTTTAGGGCAAATGGTTAGGATTAGGGGTTTTGGCTTAGGATTGGGTTAGGAGCATCCCTTTGCATGGCCCATGGACTCAATTGCATCATGTTGGTGCAGCCCTAGGTTAGGTGTAGGTTCATACAAGCTTAAACCCACACTAATTAGGCTAACCCACATGATTAACCCAAAACTTGACACACAAGTCAAGCTTAATACATTTCCCTCACATTTAATCCTCCCCATTCTCTCTCATGCCCAAGATCCCACGTGAATTTCAAGTGGGCCCCACCTCCATTTATGAGAAGGTGATGTGGGCCATGGATGTGGATATTGGATTGGATCTTTGGATCGAAATCCACATATATGTTTGGATTGGGATGTGGATATATATGGTCCAAGTCTAATCCAAAACTGAATTCTGACTCCTTCAGGGTATGTTCGAAACGAACGGTTTGTGCGGGGCCTGATAGCATCAGTACTCCGTCTTGTATTGGGTCTTCGCCAACATGGTCATCTGCTTCTATTTTCACCTTCCGGAGATGATTTTAAAGAGTTTTGTTGATAACAGGGGTTTGGATGTTCGAGATTCTGGGGATGAATCTAACACGAGAGTTGATGTGCCGGGCTTGACATGTGCTCCGATTTTAGGCTCTCTTTTGCTCTTCTGGTCCTGCTTTCATCAGGCCAAGTCACTTTGTGAGGTTTTAAAACATCTTTTAAAAGGTTTTAAAACTATATTTTATATATTTCAAAACATATATAGTTTAAACATATGTACAGGGTTTGTTTGGAAGGCTCCTCGATTTCCAGACTCAAAATGGCCCTTTGGGGCAGCTTTTGCAAAGCCAGATGTTTTAGAAAATCATGGAAATTTGGAGTGTTTACAATATGGAATGTAAGCCGAATGAAATGCGTATGTTTTAGAGACCCATACTTGTAATTTGTGAGTCTGAGAAGGAACCTATGAAGGTTGCCAAGCATGATGGTCCCTGTATGTTTCTTTTGATGTTTAGGGTTTTCAAAATTTCTTTTTAAAAAGAGAACTCCATTTGGTTTCTATCAAAAGGACTGACAATTTATTACATTTCCCTTCACTCGGGTTTTAATGCCCATTAATTAGCAGAGGTTTTATAGAAAATAACATTTCAAAATTTAATTTCTTACACAACAAAGTCTAATTCTCAAAACAAAATGAAATCCAAATAAGTAGGTCCTATTCCTACTGTAGGATTTTCATGGTAAACTTTTTCTCCATTGGGATGAGCGGTGGGAATTTCTGGAAAGAGTTACCCACGGTCCCTTCTAAAGCATAAATAAATTTTTGATGGAAAATTACTCTTTTGTCCTTCGGCTTTTCTTTTCTTTTAAAAGGTACCTCTATATTGGAGGTTTTTGTTTTCTCTTTTGTTTTCTTTTTCTGTTTGAAAGACCTCTATATTGGAGGTTTTGTTTTTCTTCCTTTTCTTTTGATTTTCCCCATCTTTCTTTTTTGGGAAAAATGAAGTGGGGAATACAACTCATCCCTTTAGATAATCGATTCAGCTAAGAATATCCTATTTCCTAATGTCACCTATTATTTGAAAATATTTTGCTATTTTGAACTAGGCCTCATTTGGTAAGCCAAAGATTTTTGAAATGTTACCAAAGATTTTGGAAACTCTACTTTTCACAAAGTATCAATTCCCTAATTTAGGGTCACATAATTCATTTTGGTCCTTTTTTTCAAGAAATTCAAAAGAGATCATTTTTAAAAAAAATTCAAAAAAAATTAAAGTAGACCCTATACAAAATAATGTTTTTCAAGTATTGGGCATTTATAGGGTCCGCTAAATTTCTTACCTCAACATCAATATACCAATATGCATTATTTATGGTGCCCTTCTTATAACATAAGGACCATCCCACTTGGGCCACCACTTTCCAATATGATGTGGGCCTCTTATGGGTAAATGACATAAATGACATGTAAAATTATTCCATATGATATGTTGGATATACGTGCTTTATGAAATGATGAATATATTCAATCTCCATGAAAGGAATGCTATTTACCTGCCCCTAGTTTGGAGGAGATGACATGAGCATTCATAAACTATAGCCGACCCTATTGTGGCATGTGATGAAGGATTTTCGATGTGATGCATGATTTTGGCATTACATGATATGATCCTAGCCTTTGATGTATTTTGGGTTAGGTTCACTCCCTAAATTGACATATAGGAAATCTCCTCCTATGGAATTTTAAGGTTTTTCTAAGTCAATGATTTTATGAAATTCGAGAAGCTCGAAGGCTTCATCATCCTCATGGATGAGGGATCTTCCTCTTTTCTTGATCACTCTCAAGTGTTTTGATTTCTAGGGAAGTATATTGCATAAGAGAAAGGTTATGCACAAAAGGATTATGGGATCATTCGGGTTTGAAAATGCATATGAATTTTGTCAAAACCGATGCTTGAATTTGTATTCGATTTGGAAAACCAACTTTTTAGGATTTTCAACTTTTACAATTTTTTTGGATTTTTCCAAACAAATGCTAAAAGGAAAAACATAAAACTTTCTTTTTGAAATTTTTAGATTTTTCAAATGTTTTTAGGTTTTGAGAGTTTTCTAATTTTTTTTGGTTTTTCAAAATATATATATTTTTTGTTTTTTTTTCAATAAAAGGGGTTTTCCATCAAACCTACAAAGAAAACACGATGAATTAGACTCCAAACAAGAGGTCCAAACCATAGGTTTCAATTTTAGCTGGTTCTAGGGCACTCTTGACCCAATTGGTCTTAGGTGGTGGCTCAGGGGGTATGGGTGGATTATATCTTAAGCCATATCGACGCAAGTTACGTGGAGGTAGTGTAGATGCGGAAAATCTCTGCCTCCTGTTTTTAGGCCTAGAGCGAACCTTTTCGTGTATCTAAGTCCTATTTAAATAAACAGGGCATGCCAGCCAGCTTACCTAAGCTAGCGAAGATATATTCTAGAACCTGACTTCTAACGTGGCGACTGTGAGCAAGCAAGCTCTTGTCGTCGCAGACCTTCTTGTACCGATGCGCAAGGGTCAGTCTGTTCGCTTTTAAAGATCGAGTTTTTGGATAGAAGGACCTACGAAAGCGGTTCGAGGTGTTTGATTTGGGTCTTGTTTGTACGATTTTCAGATTTTAGATCACGTGGATTTGCACGTGCCTAAGTCTTTCTTTTTATCCCTTTATGGGCCACCTAGGTGTGTGTTATGAACACTCCACTAAATGTGGCGATTTTGAGTGGGAGTATGGGGTTTGTTTTGATGCAATATGCATCCTAACTCGTGGTATGGCGTATATGCAATGCAAACTCATGCTACTCCAAAGGGAAAACCCGAATTTAAAAGACAATACTGAAGGGAAATGACTTGAAATGTAAATTGCCGAAGGGAAATGACTTGTAATGTAAATTGCCGAAGGGAAATGACCGAAGGGAAATGACTTGTAATGTAAATTGCCGAAGGGAAATACGTATATAATGTATATATGGGCCCTTACTCGGGTCTTGCAAATAAGAGCAAAGGCTCAATGTGGGTGCGTGCGAGAATTGAAGTACTACACACACGACATGAAATGAAACCCAAATATAACTTGCAATATGGCCTTAACTAAGGTCTTGGGAATAAGAGCGAAAGCTCAATGTGTGTGAGTGCTTGAATTGAAGTACTACGCACACAACATGAAATTAAACCCAAATATAAATTGCAGTATGGCCTTAACTAAGGTCTTGGGAATAAGTGCGAAAGCTCAATGTGTGTGAGTGCTTGAATTGAAGTACTACGCACACAACATGAAATTAAACCCAAATATAAATTGCAGTATGGCCTTAACTAAGGTCTTGGGAATAAGAGCGAAAGCTCAATGGGTGTGAGTGCTTGAATTGAAGTACTATGCACACAACATGAAATTAAACCCAAGGATAGTATAACACGGCCCTTACTTGGGTCTTACAAATAAGAGCGAAGGCTCAATGTGTGTGAGTGCGAGAATTGAAAGACAACACACACAACTCAAGCAAAACCCTACGCAACTTAAAGTATATACATAAACTTATATATAAAGGGCTGATTAGGCCCGTGTGTGTTCAAAATCGTGCACAACTAAGAGAGTGCACGTGTGTGTGGGTGTGCCAAGCCACGTTATTACAAGCGGGGGGAGACTATGCTCCGTTATTTAAACCCCGTATCAAATTTAATTTAAGCAAGTCTACAACTAAGGACCAAGTTAGGCACTTACTTATAGCTGGTCCAGAGGTGACTTGCTTGAGCGTAGGCTTGGCTTCGACTTAGGCTGCAAGAGGGTGCTCCTCGGGATTGAACGGCAAGGGAAGATGTTGGCCGGGTGACTCGGGTGCACGGGAAGGGCGCCTTGGAGATAGCCGGCTACTAGGAAGGGGCTGCCTTGGTGCTTTGGGTTAAGGTGACTAAGGAAGGTCACTAAAGGATGGGCTGGTATTAAGGAAGATAGTGCTAAAGGGGAGCCTAAGGGAATGTATAAGGGAATGTCTAACAAGTTTTAAATTTTATTTTTTTCTTTTTCATTTTGAAATTCTTTTTGTTGGTGCTACACATTTGCCGCATCTTGAAAATCCACATCCTTTGGCACATTTGGTGGGGTTGTGGGTGCATGAGTGTGATTTGAATATGGATGATCTACCGGTCCTACACAACAAAGAGGAGGATCGAGTTGAGAGTTTTGAGAGAAATGAGTTTCAAGTATACCCTTTTCGAGCTTGTCTACCTTTCCATGGTGAGAGCAAGCTTCCTTAAAAGCGTCCTAAGGGTGTTGTAGCTCATGCAAGGCTTCGAGCTCCCGTTGCTTTTCAAGGTCTTGAATTTCATCCACCAAGCCTACATGTGTGCAACACTCATTTTTCCTTGCATATGAAATGGTGCTCATGGGAATGAAACCCATCAGAGCAACTGATTTTGAAAAATTTGAGGTGATTGGTGTGAAGTGACTCTCATGCCCCATTCCACTCGTGTGCCTAGGGATGTAAACTTTTTCTTCCTTTTTAATTTTCAGAATTTCAATTTTTTGATTTTCAAATATTTTTGATTTTTGAAAATTTTCAAGATTTTTTTGGTTTTTCGAAATAAAGAACTTTTTTGGTTTTTTTATAAACAAAGGGGTGTTTGGATGATTAGCAAGGTTAGACGATTTGATCTGAACACTTGCTTGATCTGTGGCCTCATATCTTTCATCGGATTTTGACCTTAATTTGGTTTTTCAGGTATGGCTCTTCTCCCTATATACCCAAGATGATTTTTCAGGAGAATGGTGCATCTTGGCCTCTAGGGCCTCAATTTCCCTTTCAATGTGTATTGCTCTCCTCCTTAAAAAGAAAATTTCTTCTTCTCGAGTTTTAGAAGATTTCTTTGAGGTTTCGTAAAACCAATTTTGAAAATTAGATGAAACCTTTTTTAACATATTTTCAAAGGACTCATCCAAACATGACATTATTGAATTGCTGAAATTTAAACTTAAAACAAAGGATAGAAAAAGAAAGAAGTTTAAAATCACAATTTGAAATTGGTTTGTGTTTAAAAAAACAAGACCGAATCAAAAAAATTTCAAAGATTCACATCCCACCGGGCGTGCCAAATCTGTCCCACCAGGCATGCCAAAACTGTAGACATGAATTTTTATTTCAAAGTGTATATGAACATTCGGAAAGAAATTCTTGAACTACATCGTGTGTGCGAGCGTGCCAGCTAGTTTGCTCAAACTAGCAAAGATTGATTTTCTGACTTCGTGTAGTGATTGTGAACAAGTGAACTTTTATCGATGTAGGCCTTCTTGAACCGATGCTCAAAGGTCAACCTAGATGCTTTGAAAATTATTTGAGATCCAATAAGTTTTCAAAAACAAGATTCCAATTTCAAAAGCTTGGCAAAATCGTGATTTTGGTTCTTAACTTAAAAATATTTCAAGTCTTGAAAAACATAAACTGGTTCTATTTTCAGAGACTTGTTTCAGATTTTTTTGAAATATTTCTGAGTTTCCAAAAGTTCTGAAAAATTTACAGAGGACAGACTTTCATGCACAAATTTAGAGAATATTTTTATTTTTATTTTATATGCTATAGATTCATTAATTAAATCCTTAAACAGACCTCACTTAGACATTCGGGACAGACGTGTGTGTAAACATGAAAATTCCCACTCCTGGTTTATGAAACTTGAAGTGAACCTTTTCGTGCCTACGTCTTTTGGGAGCGTGCCAGCTAGCTTACTCAAACTGGCGAAGGTTTTTGAAATATTTCTGACTTTTTGGTGATTGTGGGAAAGCAGGATCTTTTCGCTTTAAACCTTCTTGAACCGATGCTCAAGGGTCAGTTTAAGTGCCTAAAAACTTCGATTTTCCAAACAAATATTAACTTCGAATGATAAGTGTTTGATGAATTTGATTCGTGCCTTCTTTGCAATTTTTATTACGAATGCTGGACGACCCTAAGTCTTTGTGAGTTTTACCTATTTAAGCCTGATATGTGTGTGAATGTGTGGCCCAATTTCAACGTGGTTTGAGCGAGGATTTGAGGGCTTTTGAAAGCGAGCAAGTACATGGATGCGGAAATCCTTTTTGGGCTTCTCTGAGAGCGATGATGCGAACTGACCCAAATTAAAATTGCAACTCACTCGACTTTAAGTAAAACCCACACAAATTGAAGTGCAACTCTACTTTCTCAAAGTAAACTCACACAAATTGAAATGTGACTCTACTTTCACAAAGTAAACTCATACGACTTGAAATGTATATATAGGTTTTATCCTAAGAGCAGAAAGGCTCAATGTGTGTGAGTGTAAAGAGCGGAAAGGCTCGAGTGTTCGTGGGTGCTCTCATGTAGAATTTAAATTGCAACCCACACAACTTGAAAGTAAATCCACCCGAATGTAATTGCAACTCACACCACTGAAAAGTAAATCCACCCGAAAGTAAGTGCAACTCACATGACTTTCACAAAGTAAATTTACCTGAAATTGAAGTATATATGTTTAGCTTAAGAGCGGAAATGCTCAATGTGTGTGAGTGTAAAGAGCGAAAAGGCTTGAGTGCTCGTGGGTGTTCTTGTGTGAAATTTAAATTGCAACTCACACAACTTGAAAGTAAATCCACCCGAATGTAATTGCAACTCACACTACTTTCACAAAGTAAATTCACCTGAATTGAAGTATATATGTTTAGCTTAAGAGCGGAAAGGCTCAATGTGTGTGAGTGTAAAGAGCGGAAAGGCTCAAGTGCACGTGGGTGTACTCATGTATAGTTTAAGAGCGGAAAGGCTCAAGTGCACGGGTGTGTGATTGTGTTTCATCCATGAATATTACATCTTGGGGGGAGACTTCGCTCCATTACTACAACCCCGTTCCGAATTGAATTAAATTGAATTGAGTAGTTTAAAACCGAATATAAATGTACTTACAAGTTCTCGTTCAGTTTTGTCTCTTGGGTTCGCTCGAGTCTTCCTTCGTCGCAGCCATGAGATAAGTCCCTTCAAGTGGCGAGCCTTGGGTTGGCTAAGTGGTTCAGTTTGCAAGTGGTGCAGCCAGTTTGGATTGGGTGCAGCTTGGGCGCAAGTTGGTGCAGCCGGTTTGGTGTAGGCTTGGGTGCAAGTTGGGGTGAGCTAGGTGCAGCCAGCAAGGAGTGAGTTCGGCTGGGGTTTTGGTGCTTGAGTTGCAGCCCGAGCCAAGCACGGTTCTTGGTCTTGGTTTGCAAGTTTTGGGCGAGGTTTAGGTTCAGATTGGGTCGATTGGATGTGAGGTAGAGGCTCGGTTAGAGGTGTTGCAGCTGAGTCAAAGGGGCAGCTAGGGCTAGGCTAGGTTATGGCTGGGTTTAAGTGGGTCATTTTGGAGTCGGTTAGGCCAAGTTGATGCAGCCGAGGTCGGTTAGGTTCGATTTAGGTTTTAGGCCATGTCGTGTTGTTCTAGGTTCAGCTAGCAAGTGGTTTGGGGCATGTCAAAGGCTGACTTTGTTTCAGCCAAGGTCGGTTAGGCCTTGGTTCACGTGGGTTTTTAGGTATGGTTTTAGTCAAGGAGGGCTAGGTTTTAGGGCAGGTTTTGTGGCCGGCCTTGGTGAAGGTTTTAGGGAGTGGTTTGGCTGGGTTAGCTAGGTGCGGCTAGCACCTAGTTGAGTGGATTAGGTTCAGGTTCAAGGGGATGAGCTAGGTGCAGCCAGCACCTAGCTGGGTTCGGTTTGGGGGCAGCAAGACTGTCCCCAGGTGTAGTGGGTGGTGAAGAGTTTCAGCCAGATTCAAGTGGCCAACAGGTGCAGTCGGGTGCAAGGTGAATTGGCTAGGTCGGCAAGACTAGGTGGGTTCGGGCTAGGTTTAAAGGGGAGTGCCCTGCCAACAAGTGGGCTTAGCCAAGTATGGTTTAGGTTCAAGGGATGGCGAGCTAGGTGCAGCCAGCACCTAGCCAAATCGGTTGGGTTTTGGTGAAGGGCAGCCAAGATGGGGTTGAGCAAGTCGGTTCTTGCTGGGCTCGAGTGGGTGCGGTTTTGGGTAGGTTTAGGCCAAGTCGGTTAGGTTTTAAGGGTCAAGTGAGTCAAGGTCAAAGGGACTTACCTCTTGCAGCCGGTCCACCTTAGCTCACCAAGCTCTCCACGGTCCAGCTGCAGCCACTTTGGTCTTTGTCAATGCCTTTTTGTTGCAGCCCACCCCTTGGTCAAGGCAACATGGCTTGAACCCAAGCTAGCCCAACAAAGTCAAGCCCACTATTCTTGACTTTTCCACACCCTCTCTCTTTCTTCCCCCCCCCCCTGGCTCTATTTATAGGCCAAGGGGTGGGTCTTGGATTTGGGTTTGGATCCAAGGATCCAACCCAATCCAAATTCTAAATGGATCTGGATATGGATATTTTTGTCCAGACCCAATCTAAAATTTTCTTTCTTCAGTTCTTTTAACGGGTGGTTTTGAACGGACCCTGGTTCTGCCGGTGACCTGATTTCAGGCTAGGTTTTTCCCAGTCCCTTTGACCGGCCAGTTTCTCTTTCAAGATTGCTTGTCGTCTGATTTTTGATCCGTCTGGCCCTGTTTGATGTTTCCATTTGGTGAGGCCAATCTTGGATTTCTTCGTGAATTTCTGATTTTCATTTTTACAAGCTTGCAGCTTGATCTCTGACAGCTTCGTCGGGGCTTTTTCTTCGTCTTTGATGGTTTTTGAGCTGAAGTTTGATTCTGACTTGGATGCCTGTTTTGCTTTTCGGCATTGTTTTCATCCAGACAGGCTAAACTTTTCCTTAGCCTTTTGACCCGATCTTGAGGTGCTTTTTGATCGGATTTCACCTGCTTGTGCGAGCTGCTTTACAAAACTTGGGTTTTTGGCTTGGGTTTTAAAGCCTTTATTTCAAAAGATTTTGAAAAAGAAGTTAAAACTTCAAAACTCTAGGGTTTTAAAAGTTCAAAATAAGGTTGTGAAATGGTTTTCGAAAATCAGGCATTTGTTTGAAAATATTCCCATTTTGGGGTGTTTACAGTGTGCTAGAAAATCAGAGGTTTAGAAAAACTACTATATTTTTGTGTCAGACCTCCGATTTCTATGAAATTGATCTTGTTGGAAAGCTATGGATTTCATATTTCCAAAGAGACTATTTTCAATAAATTTGGTTCACTGTGCACAAAGATATTCAAGAATAACCCGACTTGTGTCATAAGAGCTTTTGGTTTTCCAGAATCTGTTCTGATTTTTCTAAAACTTTTATAATTTTATTAGTGATATTTAACAAATCCAAAATTCTCAAAAATTTATCATAAGTGCCTCTGTAACTCTAGATTAGATTTTCAAAATTGTGCAGAGTGTAGAAAAACAAATTTTAGATTTTTAGAATTGTGCTTGTGTTCTAATCCGAATTAAAATCGAATCTACAGCTATAAAACAATAACCTAAATCCTAATGATCACATGAACATAAGGAGATTAAGAGGTTCATAATCTTAAGTTGTGTTATAGAGTCAAAAGAATCAATATCAAAGTATATAACGAAGACCGCATGAAAGAAAGATGGGGCAGCCCGTGAATCTGAATCAATACATCTTCATGGAGACTTAAGCTCCTTAATTACAAGCCCATAATATTTATGGAAAAAGAAGATGATTGAAGCAAGAAAGAACCTGTGATAGAAGGTGGAGGACGGTTGCAACTGGTGGTTGGCGGCGGGCAACAACTTTCTTTCTTTCTCTCCCTCCCTCTCTTTCTCTCCCTCTTTTGGGATTGATGGTTTGAGATGCTTTGCAGCCCCCCTCAAGGGCCATTTTATAGGCAATACATTGCCTTTTTGCTGCAGCTTTTGTAAGGCAAGTTGCCTTGTTGAAAAATCTGCAGGAATTAGGTAGGAGAATACTGCATATGAACCTTCCAAACTGGGCCAAGGCATGCTGCACTCACTTACCAAAATCACCCAACATGTAATATGGCAAGTTGTCACGCTTGGCTAAAGTCGGCCAGGACTTGGAAGGCTTGCTAAATTCGGCCAGGGCTGGGGTGACACTGTCCATTTACAGAACTTGGCTGAGCTTGGGAAGGTTGTTGGGTTCAACCAAGGATGACCCTCCATCATTGTTGGCCTGCCTTCCAATTTCGCTGAAATTGGCTAACGTTGTATTTCCTTTGTTGCTGCCCACTTGCTCTGTCATCGCTGAAAGATCTAATGTCTGACGAAGATAAGTCATAATCAGATTCGGTATCTGAATTATCCGTGTCAGATTCGCTTTCATCTGAACTATCAGAATCAGATGAGTAATGTCGTCTCCTCTTCTTCTTCCGTTTATCCCTGTAAGACCTACATTTTCCTTTTCCCTCATAACTGTCATCTTCAGAAGAGGAATCTTTTGCAACCTTTGACTTTTTACATTTCTTCTTATCCTTCTCTGTTGCAACAACACTCTAGTCCTTATTTTCTTGGTATTCGCCGCAGTTGATGATTTTCACCGGTGCAGTTGGTCTCCCTTGTTCTGTGGCAACATGTTCAATTTTCTTCAAGACATCCATGCCTTGCACAAGCTTTCCGAACACAACATGCTTCCCGTCCAGGAGATGCGCAGCCTTGAAGGTGACAAAAAATTGAGATCCATTTGTGTTCAGACCAGCGTTGGCCATGGACAAGAATCCAGGTCCATCATGGTGGAGCTTGAAGTTCTCATCAGGAAACTTTCCACCATAAATACTTTCTCCACCAGTTCCATCACGCTTCGAGAAATCACCACCCTGAGCCATAAATCCCTTAATAATGCGATGAAAAATTGATCCTTTATAGTGCAAGGCCTTTCCAATGGAAGCCCCAATGCCCTTTTCACCAGTACAAAGTGCTCGGAAATTTTCTACTGTCTTCGGAACAATGTCCGCAAAGAGCTCGAATACCATTTTTTCTGCAGGTTCCCCACCAATTGATACATCAAGAAATACAAGAGGGTTCTTTTTCTTGGCCATGTCTATCGTTCTTCTTGATGCACGTGACTCAAAAGTCAAAACTGTACTAGTTTCAGATGTCGCAGATGATGGCGGACGTAGATCGAGCTAGCAATGCTCCTACTCTTCTTTGGACTTGGTGTTAGACTCCTTGATTTGCTTGAGTTGTCATCAGAATTAGAGTGCCTGTAAACAACTTTGTCAGACTTAACCTCTGCTGTGTCACTCGCAGCATTACCATTATCTGGCAGCTCACCATTCTCTTTGGAAAATTTTCCCTCCTCTTGTAAAACAGTGTCTTGTTTAACCTTTAATTCATCTTTCTTATCATGGTTAATCTCTGTCTCTCTGTCGGGCACAGGCAATGGAGCTTCCCTTCCATGAACATGAGGACAATCTGCTGCCTGTACTAAAATGAATTTTAATGAAATTTCCAAATTGGCTAGAGTTGTCATTTTTTTGATGTTTTAGCATTTCAAAAGGTTTCCGAAATATGACTACGAAGGGTAAGTATCTTTGCTTAATCTTGTAGGGAATGGCTAGCCAATGAATATGGTAAATTGTCATTGCTTGTGGTTGAAGCCACACGTGTATGCTTAATTCCACATTGAAATCAATCGATCTTGGTAACCCACGATAAAATCGATCAGCCTTTAGTAACTTGGTGACCGGGCTAGGTATGGAAAGTCACCTTGTTCCTTCTATATTGAAGTTGGCAAGGCTTGGTGACTTACCAAATTGAGCATCACAACTTCCCAAATCATACATCGTTTTCCTTTCTCTTGGATGATAACGATTTTCCCTTCTTCAAAGTCGGCCTTCCTTCTGAATGTCAGCTTTCCTTTCTTGATGCCGACCTTTCTTTCTCGACACCGATTTCCTTCTTAAATGTCGACTTTCTTTTTTGATACCTGAAACTAAAAATGACAGGTTACCTTACCCAACGACGCCAAAATTGGCAGGTGTTTGATTGTTGCCTTTTTGGTTCATGCCATCTCCTCTTTCTAGAGAATTTGCTTTCATAGAGTCTGAGTTTTATATATGGCATGTTTCAAACACTTTATATAAAAAAATATTTTATATTTGAAAACATCAAATTTAATGAAATCTTCAAATATTATTTTGGAAAAGCACTGGGTTTCATTCCCAGTTTTTGTTTGTAAGGTGACCTACTTTTGCTCCGTGAGTCAGTCTATAACCACCTTGACCATTTAATCTTTTTCATGAGTGTAGGGTATCAAACCACTTTAACCACTTCAACGCGTGTAGGGTATCGAACCACTTTAACCCTGGGTATCAGAACTTGGAATGAGACCCTTCTTAACCGAACAAATTTCTGAGGTGTGGTTTGAATTTAACTTTTTTATGAATTTCAAGGGTTTTGGAATTTTATAAATTTATCAATTTACAAACATTTTTGGGTTTGATTCCCAATGTTCTCATTTTCATTTGTTTATATAAAAAGAATTATTTGAAATCATCCTTTCTTTCAAGGCAATCATTTAAAAAGGCAAAATCCTGTCAATTTGGTCTTGAGGGCAAAATAGTCATTGTTGTGCAATTTTGTCCAAATTTGATTTTTTTAGAGGGATGCAATATACCATCATTTTGAGGTTGTTAGAAAATTTTGATGCCAAAATGAGTTCATTTGATGTATTTTCATTTAAAAACCCAAAGCTGCAAAAATAGCTAAATTCCTAAAAGATGAAAATTTTTTATTTAAATTTTTTTTGAGGTGTTTACAAAAATCAAAACCGGATTAAAACAATTTTTGAAGACTCAAGTCACATTGGGCTTGCTAAATTTATAGATGTGAATTTTGTTCCAAAGCCTATGTAGAAACTCAAAACTTAATTGAAAACTATAATTACGTGAGCGTGCCAGCTAGTTTGCTAAAACTAGCAAAGTCTTATAAAATTTTCTGGCTCTTTGGCGATTACGGCTAAGTACTGCAGATCCTCTTAAATTGATCCTCAAGGTTCGATCTAGGTGCTTAAATTTTTTTGAGATCTGTTAAATTTAAAATAAGATTTCAATTCAAATGGATTTGCAAAAATCGTGAATCTACCTCTTGGCTCAAAACAATTCAAGTTCTGAAAAACAAAACTGGTTTTATTTTCAGGAACTTGTTTCCTAATTTTTTTGAAGCATTTTCAAATATCCAAAAATCCTCAAAAATTCACAGAACGCAAAACGGGATGTAAAGATTCTCAAACTATTTTTATTTTGATTTTATGTACTGTATAAATGTATAATTAAATATAAAAATGTCCCTTACTCAGGTATTTGGGACAACTCTGTGACAAAGACATAGAGGCTTAGAAAAGTAACTATATCTAAGCACTAAGATATTTGATTTTTATGAAATTAGTTTTATTAAAAATTATGGATCTCAATTTTTGAATGGAACCATTTTTAATTAAAATGGTTCACTACAAACAAAGTTATGAGATTTTGACCCAACCTCTATTACAAAATATGCAGAATTTATAGACTTTGTTTTGATTTTATTCGGTATTCCATAATTTTATTTACGGCCTTACACGATCTTAAAATTCTTTTAAGTTTTATAGATAATGGTCTTATGTGTAGATTCAGTGTACCAAATTTCATCACATTTAGAGCATAGAGTAGAGAAAGAAAAATAACTTATCAGACGTATATAGGATGCTGAAAAATGAGTTTCAATTTTTAGAAAATACGTGAATGCATTCGACCGAACTGAAATATAATTTGCAACAATAAAAGCATGAGGAACTAAAATAATTCAAGAAAATTATCATTATATCATAAGCATAGAGGGGATTAGGGATATAAGATCTTACAATATATATTAGGGTAGAAAGAACTAAGAATCAAACACATAGAATACATCAACAAGCATACAAAAAATTAGGCAGCATAACCCCTCAAATATTACATCAAAGATGGAGGCATAAGCTTCTTAATTTTAACCTCATTAAATTGAATCGAAGAGAATAAAAGAGTATTAAAAAGAAAAGGAAAGAAGGGACCTAAAACGGGGAAGGAGACTTCAGTGACTGATGGATGATGGCCGACAGCTAGGGGAGATGGGCGGCGCCTCCTCCTTTTTCTTCCTCTCTCTCTCTTTCCTTGCCTCTCTAGCTGCAGGAATTCCTTGCTTTCTCACTTTTTGATACCTCTAATCAGCCCTCAATTCCCTCTTTTATAGATTTTTAGGGGAGAGCTCTAGGCCCTTCCTTCGATCAATTTTTGGGCTCATCATGGGAGACTTAATTTGAATCATGATCCACCCAAAACTTCCAGATTTTGGGGCTGCACATAGGCCATGCGGGACATGAGAATGGTTCCTCATGAGACCATGTGGGTTGGTCTTGTCAAGGGTGTAGCCCTAGGTGCAACCAGTCAAGACAAATTGCATGCACTTGGCATGGTTTGGAGTGGCTCCACCCTTGAGGTGGACTTGGTCTTCAAGCAACCCACCTTCTTGCTTGGTTGGGTTGTAGCCTTGATCCTTGGTGTTTAGTGTAGCTTGTGCCTAGGTGTAGGAGTGTATCCTTCATCTTGTCTTTCATTTTGATTCACTTTGACCAAGTATCTCTCTTGACATTTTAGCTTGGCTCGCTCTACCCATGACTTGGTTATATTTTGATTCCTTACTTAGTCGAGCCTATGACTTGATATGGTCAGTAGTTTTGACTTGCAACTTATCTTAAACTTTGAATTTTGGTTAGACACTTGAATTGGATCGGGCTTGAACTTGCAACTTGTCTTTGAATTGACTTGGCCTTGATGTAGGCTAGACTTGCCATCTAGGTCCTTATAACTTGAGGCTTGAATGGATTCCGCTCCGCTTGATTTAGGTGAGATTTCATTTTATGGTTTTAAATATTTTCTTTTTTATTATTTAAAACCATTTTATTTGAGATATATTTGAAAATATCGAGTTTTATCGAAATCTTCAAATACTTTTGGAGAACAACTGAGTCTCATCCCCAGCTTTTGTTTGCATGGGCGACCTACTTTCGCTCATTGAGTTAGTCTATCGTTTCAACCACTTTAACCCTTTATTGGGTGTAGGGTGTCACACTACTTTAACCCTTTTGATAGGTATAGGGTATCGAACATCTTTAACCCTAGGTGTAGGGTCTCGGAGTGAGACTACTCTAATCGGGTGAATTTTTGAGGTTTCGTTATGGAATTGATTTGTTTTAGATTTCGAAAGTTTTTTTAATTTTGATATTTTGTAAATATTTTGTGGGTTTTGTTCCTAATGTCTCATTTTCATTTGTTTCCTTAAAAGATTTTTTAAAATCATTTTTTCTTTGAAGGCAATCATTTGAAAAAGTAGAATCCTACCAATTTGGCCTTAAGGGCAAAGCAATTTTTTTTTGGGGTTTTTGTCAAAATTGGATTTTTTCGAGGGGGTGCAAAATACCCTTATTTTGAGGCTCCTACAAAATTTTGGTGCGAAAATGAGTTCATTTAAGGTATCGTTATTTTAAAACCCTTAAAAGACTCAAAATCACAATTTTTTCTATAAAATGTAGAATTTCCAAAAGATCAAATATTTTGAGAAAATTTTTGGGTGTTTACACCTATCATATTCATAATAAAATACCACATCTCTTCAAAGTATTTTCCAAATTTTGAGGACAAAATTTCAAGGGGGTAGGATTTATTAAAATGAGTTGGAATTGATCCGGATCTACACCCAAAAAAAGTTTGCAGCACAATAACGCACGATGCATTACTGTCTTGAAAATACAAAGGAAAAGAAGAAGATAAGACAACCATGAAGATGGTAACTGCCATTTTCGTGTCAGCTACCATTTTTCTGGTGAGCTCGTTTTTGCTTTTCTATTTTTTTTAATTTTAGTTGCTAAATCTGAGTTAGATCAAAGGGTTTTTCCTTTATTTATGCTAAACATTCGAAAACAAGCCTTAATACTCAAAAATCGGTTAAAAACAAGTGCAGATTTGTGATTTTTTTTTTAAAATTTGAGTTACTATTTTCTATGGATTTTCTGCCTAAAACACCGTTGTCGACGACCAATATTGGGTTAGATTGAAAGATGATGGGCAGATAGTGGGTTTGGGACTATCACTCGAGACCGGTGAAATCGATATCGAAAAACCAAGGGAACCGACCCCTTTTGGGCGTGCCCGATTTCTATGTCATATCGTATCCGAAATGCCTTGACATGACACTGATTTGTATCGTGTCTTTATGTCATGTGTCATGGAACAGTTCTGTGTTAAAACAAGTTAGAAACAGGTTTTATGTCAGAAATAGGTCAGGTTTGGGTCGGGTCTTAAAACGGGTTTTGGGTCAGAAATAGGACCCGTGTTAGTTGTTATGGGTTTTGTATCGACATAGTGACACAGGATACCTACTATGTCACTCAGTTTGGATCAGATATGGATCCAAGTATCAATTCGAATCCAAGATAACTTAAAGAGATCTAGATTGAGTTTTAGGTGATTCTAGGGTCATTTGAAATTCGATTTGGATACAGTTTGTTGCGTTAGATTCATAGTTAATTTTTTTTAATATTTTAATTATTTAAAGATTAAAATTGGAAGATTTGGTGGTGATAAAAGGGGCCCTGCGGTTTGGGGAGTGGATCTTAGCGCTCTTTCAAATAGGGAGTTATGCACTCTTTTAGAGAAGCATGTTAGAAATAATTTTCTTATTTTAAATAGATTTAAATGTGTATGATTGATAAATATTTTATTGATGTTTATGAAATGATGTTTATTGAAATAAGAATGTGTTATAACATTGGTTGATAAAGAACATGTTTTGATATGCATGTGTTGTATGAACACGATATTTAAATATTGTATGGATATGGATATTTGTGGATCTGAATGTGATCAACTATAATTGGTTTTAGAAATGTAATGATATATGAATATATGAGACTTGTGTGGGTTGTGTGGGGGTCTCTAGGGACTTACAGGTCCCTCGGGCGATCTGGCTTGGGAAGAATACAGGGTGTGTTTTCGGACACTCTGTCGTGAGAGTCGACATGGTTATCAACTTGGATGGGGTTACCGAGGTCACGTTAAGGAGGGTCGGATGACTCCTATGGCTTTTGGGACAGACACAATATGTGTTGTAACTATCGTAACTAATAATGTGTGTATGCCTGTGAATATGAATTTGAGATAATGATTTAGAAATGAAACATGGATTTGTTATGAAATGATTGTGAAATTATGCATGCTTTTAGTATGAATTTTGTTTAAAGATGTTTAACCTCCCTACTGAGTTATGTATAGGAACTCACCCTATTATTTTAGGGTTCATCCTGAAACTAGCACTTCTAAGGTGCACGGAGTAGAGTAGCAGTTGGATAGAGCTACCCTTTTCATTTTAGATACTAAATAAGTATTAAATGATTTAGAAAATCTTGTTATTCGGGGTTATTTTCTGGTGGGCCTATACCATTTTGGGCGTATTGTTTAAAACTTTGATATGAATATTTATTTAAGTTAGATATTTCATTGAGTTGAATTAAATTAGTATTGTATGTGGCTATTCCTCATGATCATGCCAGCGAGAGAAGCGGCCACTTGTCATTGGCTCGGGCCGGATCATGATCGTGACCTGAGCAGGTGTGACATATTCAATGGTCTCTAAGCAATATTCACGTGACCATACCGGAGGTCCAGATAATGGGTTGCCACCGACTTGAGAGCTATTGAAACTCAAGTTAATGTCTTGAGGTTGGCTATGGTCATCGAGCATTTGCAGTAACCTTGGTTGTTTTCCTTTGTCTCAACTAATCATTCTTGCTCTCATCATGGCCAACTGATTCATGACCATTGCCGGCATAGTGTCCTTCATGAGTTGGAGATGAGACCCATAAATTTCACACATGGACGCATGGAAGCAACCCTATAAGGCTGACCTTAGTTGATCCATGGCATGCATGTTGGCATCGGACAACTAAGAACTACATTGCCCTATTTCATACTAAGACCGCCTTGGATGAGAAGCCGATCCCTCGCCGGCCTGATCATTGGAAGCTTGGGGGTGGTTTCCATGGACCGGCATTCCTTGGTCATCACTTGAGGGGTTGATACTATCATATACCATTAGATACTCCCGACCATATCGAGTTCACATGCATTGATTACCACAATCAGATGCAGAATGAAAAATATCCTTTATGTCTCACTAGGCACGCCAAAGAACATGTCATTGTGAACGACAGTTCAAATGGTAGAGTGGCCCCCTGGGCTTGAGATGGGTTTTGGCTCAAGTAGATAAGGTGCAGTGTGTCCGAAGAACGTCAACCTTTGTTCTTAGAGGGTTTAGATAGGGTTCAGGCGAGAGCTATAGGTTCTTAGGAATCTGACTGTGCTTATCCCAATACATATTGTGCTATGCTTCAAGGGTGGGGTGTATGCTTAATTGACGTGTATCTTGATGGAGGTGAACCCCGCTCGAGATAAAAGAAACGAGATAGAACTAGAAGAGGAGTCCATGTTATTGCAGAAAGGAGACTCCTACAAGCAACCAACAAAAGGGAGCTTATGCTTTTAAGAAGACCGACGCTATAGAAACTTCTCCTAAAAACAAAAGACGGAATAATTGAAACTGATTGATGTCTAATTGATGCCTTTGTGCGCTTCTGGTCTCCCCTTTTGTATAACCACTGGGTTGGTTCTAGAAGAGTCCCTCTTCATTCCGTCAGTTTATTCTTCGAAGAGGTTTCTACCTTAACTCCCTTGTCGTCCACTTCCTGCTGCCTTAATTCCCTTGTCCAATTTTGTCTCTCTCTTAATGACTTCATCATGGACCCATCATGGCCTAGGTCATCCATTAAACATCATCAAGCTGGCCAATTGTAGGCTCCTTGAATACCTTTACGTGGCCCTTCATGTCATTACAAATTGCGGTGAAAGGAGAGTTCTTGATGTGATTTCAGTCTGAAACTTAGAAATAGTTCTAGAAATCCATCAGCACCTTCATCATGGCCATCCTCTTTGGGATATTTGGCAGAGGATTCCTAGTTTCTTGCAGCTCCCGATCCTGAACGTACTTGACATTCCTTCTCGACTGGAGGTTAGTGTCCTTTGACATACCTGCACCCAACTGACTCGCAGCAGCAAAATCACAATTACGATTCAAGGCTTTCATTCCGAGCAGTCCGAGTGGTTCTCAATAACTTTTAATTACTCTTCTTATAAAATATTTGTAATGTGGGACGTAGAACTGGTATTACCACTGATATATGTTCTCGTGCAGTGAAAATGGTATTGCCGTTGAAATGTGTCACAGTATAGAACTTGCAGGAGCTATTTGAGTTTGAATGTTCTAAAGTGACGTGTCTTGGAATTTGACCTCCCCGATTCTTTCGAAAAAGATCAGAAAGTTATATTCTGGCTCTTATACTTTAGAAAATTCAGTTGCTTGCCTAAAAATCATCTTAGCCAGCTCCTCTATTACTATTTTATACTGTTGACTTGACATTAGTTTTTAAAACTACTATCGCTCGTTGTCTCTCTATTTTTAATTATTGTTTTTTCTAAATATTTTTTCTTGTGAGAGGTGGATCTGGTATCAAAGTTTTTTAAGGTGCAGCAGTGCAAATGGTATTACCGTTGAACTATAAGGGACTATTTGAGTTTGAATGTTCTAAGGTGCATCATGTTGGAATTTGACCTTCCCGGTTCTTATGAAAAAGAAGGGAGAATTATAGGTGGGTCCTTACAGTGCAGAAAATCAAGTTGCTTTCTTACGAAGTCATCTTAGCAAACTCCTGCATCTCATTTTAAATTTTGACTTGCCTATAGTTTTGGAAGCTGCTATCGCCCTTTATATAATTACTGATTTCTTGTAATGGATCTGTAAAGTGGGAGGTAGAAATAGTGTAACCGTTGAAGTTTGTGAGGTAAGTGCAAGTGGAGTAATATCCTTTGAGAGCAAACCTTGTGGCGATTTGCGATGCATAGATTTATAGTTTCTTGAGCTAGCAAATTTAAACTTACTTCTAAGATCTCAGAGCCTACGTACAGAGATAGTGAGATCTCTAGTGTTTCAGAAACACCAGATTCTAATAATGAGGAAACATTTTACACACTCTCAAAAGGTGCTAATTGGAGCCTACAATCACAGACAAAGATGGGTTTTTCTGGCGCCATTGTCTAGGAAATGAGTTACTTGGCATCAAGAGTGACTCGTGAGGGAAAATAGGGAGCCTGTCAAGTGGATGCTCGAGTGGTGTGGAAGAAGTAGCCAAGGTTGGCCCCAAGGTGGAATATTAAGCCAAGGGAATTAACCTTGATGCCACAGTCGTGCACCTAGGCAGTTGACGACCAAAAAGGATCTTTCAAACCAAAGATTAAAGAGGATCACGTAAAAGCCACAAATGACATGCCAATGTCATTTGAGCAAGGCATATTCTCTCTCTCTCTCTCTCTCTCGATATATATATATATATATATATATATATATATATATATATATATATATATATATATATATATATATATATATATATATATATATATATATATATATACTGTCCCTCTTAGTTTATTTTCTATCGGATGTCGCAACAATTATTCTGCAATATTCTCATTGCACATTCAAGCGACAGACCTCAAGATTATCATTTCAAAATGCCCAACCATCATCATTTTATTTGCGGTGGAATTTTAGCATCTAGAGAACGCCCTGGAGGATGCGGAAATCTGAAAGGGAAATCGAATCTTTCAAAGAACCCAATGCCAAAACCCCTTGGTACATGCATAGGAACTTCTGCAAAGTGTATTCAAATATGAAAATATTTGGATGCATTTTTTGACCAAATGAGAAATTTCGAATACAAAACACATGGTAGGGCTCTGTAATTCATGCCATTTTTTAATTAAAAACCAACTTTACTCGGTCTATCTCTGTGAGGAATACAACGAATGAAGAAAAGATGCACCACAATAATGCATATGCGAACAAATGTATTACCACTTGGTATTGAGTTCATTAGAGTCACCAGAAATCTCTGCAAGAACAACTACCTTGCTTGAAATTATGAAACCGTGATCGATCCCTCACAATTATTTCTCTGTCAAAAACACAAGATATCGCCTTCATCGCAGAGTGACAATCTTCACAAATTCGAAGATTCTTTACAATTCGAATGGGAAGCCCAGCTTCGGTGCTCAGTAGTCCAAATGCAACTGCTACCTTCTCACTGTGCCAATACAAGGCTTGCTCTTTATCTTCTTCACTCAATTCAAACGAAGTTCTCATAGTGCTATGGAGATAACCCACTGAACGGATTCTCCTAAATACTTCATCAAGTTTCTGATATATGGCTTCGGTACGAGCATGGGATTTATCGCCTGCAGTGAATTCATGAACAGCACCCTCTACTTCTATGGAACTCCATCCAGGCAACCCAATCCTTTTTTCATGCATTGAGTTCCTCACTCTGCTAACCCTATCCCAGCAGTTGCTTGATGCATACATGCTTGACAGAAGAACATGGCTGCCTCCACTATCACTCAGATCACATTGCTGGATATGGCACACTACTTCTTCGGCTAATACTACATTCCCATGAATCCTACAAGAACTAAGTAAAGATCTCCATATAACAATATCAGGTTCTACATGCATGCTTTTAGCAACCTGCAATGCTTCCTTTAAGCAACCGGCACGACCAAGAAGGTCGACCATGCAACCATAATGCTCAATTGCAGGCATGATTCCCCACAGACGGTGCATATCCTGAAAAGTTTTTCGGCCATGATTCACCAACCCTGAATGACTACAAGCATTTAGCACACCAATTAGTGTGATATGATCAGGCCTCATGCCAAGCACCACCATGCCGGAAAAGAGCTCAACTGCTTCTTCCCCAAGTCCATGCAATGCAAGCCCATAAATCATGGCCGTCCATGACAAAACATCCTTCCTAGAAGAAACACACTCGAACACCCTGCATGCACGGCTGATGCTTCCACACTTCACATACATGTCAATAAGAGACGTTGCAAGGTTTGAACTCAAAACTATCCCATTCTTCTCGGCATAAACATGAATCCATTTTCCTTGGTCTAGTGCACCTAGCTGGGCACAAGCCGATAGTGCACAAACCAGGATAGCTTCATTAGGCTTCACATTTAGACACCGCAACATATCATTGAAGGCGTTCAATGCACTCTTGTATCGACCGTTGTGAACATACCCCGCAATCACGACACCCCAACTGACATCATTTCGTTCAGGCATTCTATCAAACAATTCAAGCGCAAGATCAACCATGCCAATTCTCATATACCCACCAATCATGGTAGTCCATGACACGATGTCTCCTCGTTCAGACATTTCGTCAAACAGTGTTATCGCATCCCCCATAGCCCCGAACACCGCATACATATTCACCAGCGAGTTCCTAACGAAACCGTCGGACTCATGCCCTCTCTTGATTACCATTGAATGACAATTGCAGCGTGGATGCAAGCGCGAGCAAGCAGCGATCAAAAACGTGAACGAGTAATTATCTGGTCCTGTATTGGCACCATCTATCTCCAGCATTTCGCGAAAGAGAAGAACAGCCTTCTCCGGAACAGCGCTCTTGGAGTAGGCTTGAAGCATTGCGTTCCTATCGAACTTGCAGAGAATCTGAGCCCTGTCGAAGGCGACCCTTGCGTAATTGACATTGCCTGAGGCGATGCAGAATGGGAAGAGTTTGTGGATGGGAAGGCCCTGCGTGATGATTTGAGCGTGTATTTGCTTCAACTGGAAGAGTTTTCCTGAGCTCGAGTATGGTGGTAGTTTGACGTTACGGAGACGACTCAAGAAGGATTGAGCAACTGAGCTCGATAATTTGATGTTTGGCTCAAAATGATACGTGGAGAACAAGAAAATTGAGAGTTTTGATGACTGGACAGAGAGGAATTTGAGCGTTTGGCTTCGATTGTAAAGTTTGCAGGCGGAAAGCATCCAATCAAATGCAGCGGAAAGAAAAACAACAGAGACCGTGTATTGCATCCAAACGGCGCGGAGGGCAGCTCGTTTCGGTGCTTCAGAATTACATTTTCGAAAATGCGTTTCAAATCTGCGCCGTCTATCATGATCCGTTCAGTGCCTATGGATGACTAATTAATCTAATTAATGATGGCTGGGTTAATTAAGTTAAATCTCCAAATGCTTATTTTATTAAAGCCAAGGTCACATGCAAGTGAGAGATTTGTGTATACTCTTTTAGTACGATGATTTATATAAAAAATACTTATATATATATTTTTATCTAGATGGTAAGTGACAACCTTAGTTTAAAGAGTTTGAAAAAGACATGAATGATCATACATGCACTACATTCAGCTCGGATTCGAGTTTTAATTTAATATTCAAATAAATTCCTTCATAAAAAGATTGGTAAGAGTTAAACCCAAGGAGGTGCAACTATTAGAACGGTTTGAGATCGGTTAAATAAAATGTGATTAGAGCTCTCTTAATAAAAATGATTAATTATGCATTCTTTCTCTCTTCCCTATTACCTCTAGGTTTTCCTATTCTCCGTTTCGACTTTGGCGACTAAGGTGGTAGTTGGTAGTAGCTTGTGATTGTTTATGTTCTGTGTTTCAGCTTAATCGAACTAAAGCATCAAGCATGGTCAAAGGCTGTTTGAGTCAAGGTAAATATTCTCATTCGTGGTGAATATTTTACATAAGTATATTACTGATTTTGCTTATTAATTTTTATGGATCTATTACTTTTGTTGACGTCGATAAGCTTCTGTTTATTACATGTTAACTGTTTATTCATGTAGCTCGACAATTTAAACTAATATGTAGGACCAATAAGTAATGTCACTTGTCTACCAGGATGGAATATGACTCAATGGTGGAGCAAGAATTTTTTTATGCAAACCTATCCAATGAAATTCAAGTGAAGTGATCTCTATAAATTTGTAAAGAATTCATACTGCTTTTATAAATTTTTGAGATTTTTATCGACATTAGGGTGTTGCAGTATCTCGGACATGCATGAATAGGTCTGCTACAGATTGTAACGATTTGGAAGAACGTTTATGTGAGATGATTATTTGACATGCATGTCATCGTCACACTTCACACTAAAGGGCATATACTCTTCGATAACAAAACTGAAGACAAGCAAAACAATGTTCTCCAAGAAAACAATGGAAATCCTTTTACATGTTAGAAGTTCTCAACCATGTAAGGATATACATATATAGGCATTTGCACTAATTAGGTACTAAGTTAAAAGCAAATAACAGAATATTTTGTTGAATGACAAACAACAACAACAATATCTTCTTAAAGTCAGTGCGCAGTTAATTGATGAATTGGCTGGATTTTTCTTGCTTCATTTTGTGTCACAACGCCATCAATCAAAGTACAAAGATAAGGCAGCATTTAGGATCCAAATATTGAATGAGCTTTCATGGTGTACCTTCATCGCCATGCTTAGCTCCGTTAAATGATTAAATAAGCCGAAAGGTTTCTTACATCTTAGCAGTCTCGACAACTAAAAAGGGGACAGAGAGAGGGGAATTAAGAAAGATGACATCAAAACAGGAAACTCTAAGAGGAAACAAGAAAAATAAAGAACTTACAGTCAGAACTTCTGTTTTGTGTTTGAGGACTTCATATTTTGCGTTCGAGCAAGAGTTCTTTGGAGGAAGAAAAAGGGACTTCAATCAAGTGTAGGTGATGGAGTTTTTTCTTCTGGAGGTAGTAAACAAGCGGAAAAGTCCTTTGAGCGAACAAAATGAGGCATGATTTAGATTTTTCCCAATTCCGTTTTTTAGTTGTTTAATAACTTAATTTTATCGTACTTCCTATAGCCTCTATTATTTTTCGAACTCCCAGTTGAGCCAAACCGTTCCTTTCTAAAGTTTTTTTGAAAATTCCAGGTTCTTAATTTTCAAGCCCCCTCTCCCTCCCAAATCTTTTAAAGAGACAAGAATTTTACTTCGAGTATGTAGACATGTTTTGTTAAAAATGCGCATGCTTTTATGATAGTTTAAAAGGAGGGAAAAGTTTCGACTAGTATCCTGTGGTTTCACGAAGTTCACATTAGTGCCCTATGAGTCTTTTCTTATCAATTGTACTCTTGTGATTTGCAAAATTTGAATTCACTGACGCCCTGAACTTGTATCTGACATATCTCAAACGATATTTTGAAGTTCATACTCAATACCATGAAATTCAATCAACAACAACAACAACAACAACAACAACTAAGCCTTTTCCCATACTAGACGGGGTCGGCTACATGGATTCTTTCTTTCCACAGATCTCTATCGTGTGTCATGTTAGCAGTTAACTCCCAATAAGCTAGATCATTCTTTATTGTTTCTTTCCAACACTTTTGTGGTCGTCCTCTACCTCTTTTAATACTTTCCAAATTTAGGTTTTCTAACCTTCTTACAGGTTCTTCTTTTGATCTTCTTTCTATATGTCCAAACCATCTTAAACGATGTTCTCTCATTTTGTCCTCTATTGGTGCCACTCCTAATTTGTTTCTAATAACCTCATTATGTATACGGTCTTTTCTTGTATAACCACTCATCCATCTCAACATCTTCATTTCTGTCACAGACATCTTTTGTACATGTTGATGATTAACTGCCCAACACTCAGAACCATAAAACATGGCAGGCCTAACTGCTGCTCTATAATATTTACCTTTTAATTTTAATGGTATCTTCTTATCACAAAGAATACCTGATGCTCCTCTCCATTTTAACCAACCAGCATTAATTCTATGTGTAACATCTCCATCAATTCTTCCATCACTTTGAAAAATTGACCCTAGGTATTTAAAACTTTCCTTTTGGGGAATGCAATGTGTGCCAATTTTAATTTCTATGTCCTCTGAAGTAGCCAAATGATCAAACTTACATTCCATATATTCTGTCTTTGTTCTACTAAGTCGGAGGCCTTTGTTTTCTAATGTTTCTCTCCATAGTTCCAATTTTCTATTAACTTTTTCCTTAGACTCCTCCACTAATACAATGTCATCTGCAAATAACATACACCAAGGTACTTCATCTTGAATATGTTTTGTTAACTCATCCATCACCATTATAAATAAGTATGGACTTAAAGTTGATCCTTGATGTAACCCAATATTAACTTCAAAGAAGTCTGTCGTTCCTTCATGAGTCCTCACACATGTTTTTGCACCATCATACATGTCTCTTATAAGGTTAATATATGTCAATGGGATACCTCTTTTTTCCAAAGTTCTCCAAAGAACCTCCCTCGGTACCCTATCATAAGCTTTTTCTAGATCAATAAATATCATGTGAAGGTCTTTCTTTTTTGCTCTAAAATGTTCCATAAGACGTCTCAAAAGGTGAATCGCTTCAATAGTAGATCTACCTGGCATAAATCCCAATTGGTTCTCTGTTATACTTGATACTTGTCTTAACCTATGTTCAATAATTCTTTCCCATAATTTCATAGTATGACTCATTAACTTGATACCTCGATAATTCACACAATTTTGAATGTCTCCCTTGTTCTTATATACGGGTATAAGTGTACTTGCTCTCCATTCCTCGGGCATCTTTTGGTTTTTCCATATTTCATTAAATAGTCTTGTGAGCCAAGTGATTCCTATTTCTCCTAGTATTTTCCAAACTTCTATAGGAATATTATCTGGTCCTACCGATTTACCACTCTTCATATGTTTAAGAGCCTCTTTGACTTCATTCTTTTGAATACGTCGGTAGAAATTGTGGTTTATATACTTTTCTGACTTGGCTAAATCTCCTAAACTAATACTAACATCTTTATTTTCATTAAAAAGATTATAAAAATAGTTTTTCCATCTATTTCTTATATCATCATTTGCCACTAGAATTTTTTCATCCTCGTCTTTTATGCATCTAACATAATTAAGATCTTTAGTTTTCTTATCTCTAGCCCTAGCTATCCTAAAAATGTCTCTTTCACCCTCTTTTGAGTTGAGTTTTTTATATAAGTCTTCCCAAATCTTAGCTTTTGCTTCACTAACGGCCTTTTTTGCTTCCTTCTTTGCTTTCTTATAAGCTTCTAAAGTTTCACTAGTTTTCTTAGCATAATGTAATTTGTAACATGCCCTCTTTACCTTGATTTTGTTTTGTACTACTTCACTCCACCACCAAGCTTCTTTTTGTGCTGGTACACCTCCCTTAGATACCCCTAACACATCTTTTGCCACTTTCCTAATATGTATAGCCATATTGTTCCACATATCAGAGGGTGTGCCAACATAATTCCAAACATCTCCTTGAAGGACTTTTTGTTTAAATATATCTTCTTTCTCACTTTTGAGGTTCCACCATTTAGTCCGAATAGCTCGATGCACTCTTTTCTTCTTTGTCCATTTTTTAATTTGTAAATCCATAACTAAAAGTCGATGTTGGGTGGTTAAGCTTTCTCCTGGAATTACCTTACAATCTTTACAACATGCTCTATCTTTTTTTCTACAAATAAAGTAATCAATTTGTGTTTGTGATAAGCCACTCTTATAAGTAATTAAATGTTCATCTCGTTTTTTGAAGATTGTATTGACTATAAAGAGATCAAATGACATAGCAAAATTTAAAATCTCCCTACCTTCCTCGTTTATATCCCCATAACCAAAGTTTCCATGAATCCCTTGATATCCTAATGCCTCTTTACCGACATGTCCATTTAAATCTCCTCCTAAACAAATCATCTCCCTTTGTGGAATCTTTTGAAACACCTTATCTAACTCTTCCCAAAAAACTGTCTTTATACTATCTTCTAGTCCTACTTGGGGTGCGTAAGCACAAACTATATTCAAAACCTCTACTCCTAACACTAATTTCAATGTCATGATTCGGTCACCATATCGTTGTATGTCGACTACACTCTCCTTTAAACCTTTATTTATGATAATACCAACTCCATTTCGGGCCTTTTCTTTACCTGAGTACCATAATTTAAAACCTGTATCCTCTATCTCTTTTGCTTTTTCTCCAACCCATTTTGTCTCTTGTAAACATAGAATATGAATCTTTCTCCGAATCATAGTATCTACCACCTCCATTAGCTTACCCGATAATGTTCCGATATTCCAAGAACCAATACGAATCTTATTATCTAGGACTAGCTTCCTTACCCCCCGCATCCGTCCATAATCAAAATGCGGAGACCCTCTCTGAAAATTTTTCACTACATTCGGGCGGCAATGTAGCGGGACTAACTTCTTTACCCACACCCGTCCATGATGTGGGAACCCTCTCTGCAATTGATTCACTACATTCGGGCGAAAATGTAGTGGCCCTTGCTTACTTCTTACTGCATTCGGGCTCTGCAGCACGTCGCTAGGCGGGAACGCCCCAAAGCAATGCTCATAATTTTTGTAATCCATGTTGTAGAAATCCGACGAAGTTTTACGCTGGCTGTCGAAAGCCTAACACAACCCTCCTCCTTTATCCGGGCTTGGGACCGGCAATGCAAGGGTGATCCCTTACATGGGCGGAGTTAATACCATGAAATTCAATCATGACAAAAATATTTAACATGACCAATCAATATTGAACGTTTTAAGCAATTAAGGTCATAACATCCTAAACTCAATACCAAGTATCATACCACAAAGTCAAACACTTCTTTTTTATGATAAGTTTAAGAAAACAATATCTCTTAACATAAGCCTCAGATTCATGCCTATTCAACTAAGAGTTTAATCTCATATCAAACATATAAGCAAGGCTCATTAAGGATGCCATTCACTAGCACAATAAAAATAATTAAGCTAAAATAATATTGATTAATATTATTAATGTAAAATACTATACTAATTAAATTATTTAATTAATGTAAAACACTTATTTAGGTAATAAGTATGTCAATTGGAAAGAATGGCACAATTTTGATGTCCATTATATTTCAGCATATATTAGTGTCTCAACGACACAAGGGTGTCATACCAGCCATTCCCATTTCCCTTAACATTCAGCATAGTGCGCCACAGACTTCAGACACCTATTTCACAGCTCTAGGAACAGCATGGCAATTTGGTCATACCATGATGAATGATGATAGATCTCGCAGAGGGTCATGACATTGTATGAGTTATCTTTGACACTAGGTATATTTTGTTGTCACCAGAAATGACAATTCAACTCAAGCTGCAAGATGCATAGATCCGTTGGAGTGAAATGGAGTGTAGGAGCATGTCAGAGAACTCTAAACTTCATTCTCAAGAGAAAGAAGATGGATAAGGCTTTAGGTGGTGGAATGAATCTCCAAGAATTTGATTGTACATATCCCGATTGCTGATGGGATTGTGTAGGATGGTGAAACACTTTGTGTGCTCAAGAAAGTGTTGATAAAGCTAACTTACTACTGCTCTTAGTTAAGCAAGTTAAAGAAAAAGAAAAGGAACAAGAGTTGTGATTGTATTTGAAGCCTCTTCCCTTAGTTACAAGTATTATTTATAGACTTTCATCGAAACAACAAAGCATGTACTGATCTTCTCGAATGTGACTCCTAATAACTCCCTTCTTCTGTGTTTATATCACCCTTTTCACTACCATATCCATTGGGACATGCTAACTTATCCCAGGGTCCCTCTGTACTTTAACATCAGTTCAAGAGTGGGCCTGACTTACATGTTTGGGGTCTCAACTCCTCAAGAGCCAAGAGTTACTCTTTGAGACTCTTGATCTTTTGTCATGTGCCCACTTCTACATTTTTTGTCATCAACACATGCCTTCCAATGACTCCATGTTTGCGATAATCAAAGGTATGAGTCATACCGATAATCAAAGGTATGAGTCATATCCAAATTGATTTCACATTAAAAAGGATATTGACAATTTGCTTCTTTAGCATGCTTCTTGAGATCCTGTTTATCCACATTTAGGATCTATAAAGCCAACAACCCGTTCTTACTTCTCATGCTTCTCGTTTTGAAACCCTTTCAATATTTTTTTACCTTCTGCCTTTCATGGCTTCTTCTTCGGATATTGTCCTACCTCCTATTGAAGAATTGACTCTTAGTCTCATCGATTTCTATATTGATGAGTTTCCACTGACCCAAGACGATATTGTAATGTCATGTTGTCTAAATTTTATACATCCTTTACCCATGACCAATCAATTGTTTATTGATTGGGTTAGGGAACAAAAATGTTATCTTTGGATGTAGTTTGGTATCCATAATCTTATAATGTTTTCTTGTTTAGACATACAATTTGATAGAAACCTTCTTTATTCTTTTCTATCTCTGTAAATCTCCGAGCATAATTGCTTTCATTCTCTTTTTGGTTGATGTCTCCCACTATTCTAGATATTCTGCTGATTACTAGCCTTCCAATTGAGGGTGTTGACTATGTCTCCTTGGTTGACCAAGATTTCCACACTCCCAAACTTATACTATAGCTTTCTTAGATGACTTCATCTATGACCACTCGGCTACTAGACTTGTGATGGATAAGAAATCATACTTTCTTACTATTGTGTTTTTGTCATTTTATCACCTGCATTCACGAAACCAAAATCAATGGTGAGTATGTATGGTATATCTCTGCAATTATGTCAAGCACAAAGCTTGCCCCTTTCTTCTTGGCCATGGTTTAGCACTTGGCCAATTCTACTCTCATGACTCTCTAGAGTGGTGGTTGTACACACCTTGTAGGTGGTCTGATGTGGTTCCTTCAACTTTGGATCTATCTATATTTTCATAAGTATGGATTTGCACACCTCCCTCTTTAATAAATCATTTTTATACACTAGGGCCCTCTCTGATCCACCTTGTAGATGTCATCACCCAGTTGTGGTCTATTAGCCCCAATGATGTAACTTTTAGTTCTCTCAAGTCTCTTTCCATTGCCCTATATAAGGAAAATCTCTATAGAATTGGATTGTCAAAAATCTTTTCTTTTTTATTGTTATTTTGTGATAACTCTTGATCATCTCGATTCAACATAATTATTGTTCAATCCTATTGTTCTCATTGCTTAGACATCAATTAGAGTTTCAATAGGGCTTGCTAGCTATCAAGGAACTATTGGTTGATGAGAATGATCAACAAGGACTAACCCTTTTGCTTTCTAACTCATGTTCTTGCTCTTGAGAGACCCCAAAATTCTCTTCTTAGTGGACGACTATTTATATGGAGATGACCAAGGTCTCGATTGATGAATATCGATAAAGACTCATTGATGATAGTATGGATGCAACCAATGGTAATAATCCTAAGTCTTGACACATACATCCTTCTATACATTATTCAACCTCTTTGGTCGGTCCTTTCGATATGTTGCTTGTCATTTCCTATTCTAAAATAGGGTTTTAGAATGTACTTCCTCGACAAGGAACACTAGGAGCAAGACCGACTTGGAAAGAAGCACATGCCTTATGAACCTATCATGGTGGAAGATCTCACTGATGACATCCAAGATTTCATGCCCCTGCTTTCAAGAGCAAGAATTCTACCCTTCAGGCTAAAATTTTATCTCTTAAGGAACAACTCGATAGTTTTTACCGATATTATCATGAATTGATGGCCAAAGCTTTCGAGGTACAATTGTAAACACCCTAAATAAATTTTGCAAAAACATGACTAAGCACACTCTCAATTTCGAAAACTAGCTTGTTTTAAACCCCCGCTTTAAATTGAGAATTTCACAAAATCCTTAAACGGAGATTTCGAAATTAAATGTTTTCAAATCAAAGTTAAGGAATTAAATGAAAACCAAGTCAAATAGGGATAAAGCCGAATCATCCCTCCGAAGGATTAAGGATACAATTAAAGTAAGCATCAAGGACTTTAATGCATATGAACCAGGGGAAGATCCAAGTCACGAATTAGGGCACAGTTCCATCAAAGGCAATGTCAAAGACTAATCCAAGTGAAAAACCTCACCAACCGAACCTAGTTGACTGAACCTATGTTGATTGACCAAGCCTAGACCTAATTTGCCTTGGCTAACCACGACCCATGGGTTAGCCTTGGTCAAACTATATTGACTAGATTGAATTGCCTTGAATCACCCTTACCTTGGCCGACCCACACCAACTTAACCTACCTTGGGGCCACACCTTGCCATGACTCGGCTACACCTTCACCCTAGGATGCCTTATCCTAGGAGCCAAGTCAAGCTCATGAAGGGCTGCTCTAAGAGAGGATGGGACGACCCACAATGAAATTCAATCAAAGGCAACATCATGTTGAAGTCAAGCCTAGCCAATTTCACTTGGAAACTCCTAGTGGGGTGCATGCTTAGCTCGAGCCAAGGACCAACCCAAACCAAGACCACATGGGGTTGGTCCAGCCATGCCATGAGGGGACCCCAAAACTTGCCCACGTGAAGGATTTTGTCCAGCAAATAATCAAGAGGTGAAGCAAGACATGGGCCAAAAGACCCATGTCCAATGCACCCCATGGAAGGGTCTAGCAAGACCCCTTGGCCTGTAAATAGAGGCCAAGGGGGGATGTTTCCAGCATCTTGCAGCTGGAGTGAAGAGAGAGAGGGAGTCTAGGATAGGCAGGAGTTGCTACAATTAGAGAGAGAGAGAGAAAGAGAGAAAAGAGAGAAAAGAGAGGAAGAAGAGAAGGTAGCCGAGGAAGGGGATGATCCTTCTTGTGTTCGTTTGTTCTTAGAGGCTGTTAAGTAAGTATTTCTCTTCCTTGTTAATCTTGATTCTTCTCTTAATATTCAATTTAAGAAAGGGGTTATAATAATGGAGCTTCGTCTCCCCCCATGTTGTAATAGCAAGTGGATATGCTGCCAATTTCGTTTTATACTTACGCACTCTACTTGTTTGCTTTCTTGATTCTACCTCTATATTCTATTGAACTCCTATAACTCCTAACCTTCTCTATGCTTAAGCTAATACATATCTTCACATTCATTTCCCTTTAGCAATTTACTTTCAGTTTGCTATGATTATGCCATTTAATTTCGTATGAATTGTATCACGTATGTTGTAAGCTCAAAAAAACTGTTTTCAGCATCTCTTCATACATCTGATGTTTTAATTTTCATTTCCTCATTTTTGCTCTGATTGACCTGAAATTTGGAACACTTTATCTACACACATAAGCCCACATAGGATAAAATTTTTAAGAATTTTAGGGCCATGCAACCAAGTAATTAAAAGTGTGTAAAATCGGAAAAATCCTTAATCAACTCTGTCAAAACTGTATTTCCCACAGCAGAGCCTAGGTAATCATTCCATAACTCTGTCCGTAGTGATCCAATTTTAGTAAAATTAGTTTATTGAAAAGCAAACATCCATATCTTTCCAACAAGACCAAATTCACACAAATCGGAGCTTTGTGCACAGAGATACAAACCTTTCTTTGAGTCTTTGTATTTCTATAACAGAACAGTTCCTAGTGGCACGTCCGGTGGGACTTTAGACTTTGAGGATTTCAAGCTTAGGTGTTGATTTTTCCCAAAATCCACTTCTTCGAAAACTCTTGGTGTTTAATACCTTTCTTGTACATAGGTCTACGATTTTTGCCAAATCATGTCGAGTTCAGAGGGTTCCTATGAGGTGTAGAGCTGAGCTTCATGCTCTTCATGTCGCCTTTCCAAAAAAATTTTGAAAACCTTTTGCAAAAATGTGGAAGACTCGCTTGTTTTCCTAAGAAGGGAGCTTAAATTCATAGAAGAGAAGATCACCGCTTTAAGCCAAGAGGCCGAAGTAGTTGAATCATGCTCTTCTCATGAGAAACAAGCAAGGGCTCACAAGAAACCCTCGCACACAAAGAAAGCCAAAATGGCCTTTAGATTAGAGGAGGAGCGAGAGCTAGAATCCTTCACTATCAAAGATAGAAAAGCCTTGCAACAACTGTCGAAAGGTCAAACTAAAGAGAAAAGAGCCTACGCACTATCGAATTTCTTACCATCAGATTATCAAACCGATAGTGATGATGACATATCAAATTTCTACTAGTATGATGGAAGTGGGGATCCTAGATCTCACCTTCAACTCTTTGCTCGAAGAGCATACAAGAAGAAGAAGGATTCTTCAAAGTGGATCTACCGGTTCTCTCTCTCTCTCAAGGGAAATGCATCGAAGTGGTTGGCTTCATACGACTTGAGCCAATTCACCAACTTTGAAGACTTGGCGAATTGTTTCATGCAAAGATTTTCACATAATATTGAAGTTACACCCACTTTACTTTGAGAGATACTAAGCAAGCTCCTAACGAGGATGCACACGCATTCATTGTTACATGGAGGTCACTTTTGGGCCAAGTAAGAGAGCCCATATCCGAAGGATATGCTGTAATGCTCATCCTTGAGAATTTTAATACTGATTTAAAAGCTCTCCTCTCACTCCATGAAATCTTGAATTTCCAAAAATTGATAAATAAAGCTTCACTCTTCGAAGAGAATTTGAAAAAAGGAGTGTACAAGGACTTATAGAAGGGGAGGAGTTTTTCAAAACCCCGATTTGAAAGGCAAGGGGCATATGGGCCACACGCACCTGAAAGTAGGGCTAAAACCCAAAAGGTTGCAAATGTCTAAGTAGAAACGAGCTCGACCGGACCCTCACAAACCTCTAAACAAAAACATGTTAGAAAAACTCCAAAAAAGTTTGAAAAGAGGGAGTTCACCCAGCTAGGACAACCACTCATGGAAGTCCTAGACATTCTCTTGACCTAGGATTTAATCCATCTCTCGACTATTCCCGAAGGGGCACCCCTTAAAGGAAAGTTTCTAAACGATTTTTGCAAGTATCATAGGCTCAAGGGCCATGATACAAACAAATGTTTCGCTCTCTAAAATAAAATCGATGACTTAATAGAGCAGGGTAGGCTTCACGTGTTGGAGGAACCGGAGCCCTCCCAAGCAATCCTAAAAGAGCCCTTTCCCAACCATGCAAGCATGAGTGGGAAAGGAAAAGAGGTATGCCTTCTTCCTAAAACTTGTGGGATGAAATATGCATTGCATACGGTTCACACTACTTGCCACACACCACTTTTTCTCGTAATAAGAAAAGAAAAGCAAGTAGTGATTCAGGGAGCGCTTAGAGTCCCGCCCCTAGCTATAGCCTTAATAGAAATCCGTGGTGCTCTGAGGCATCCAATTAGAGCCAAGATAGGAATGAGCTTTAGAGAAGGTGTAGGCGAGGTGACTAGGTTCGGAAGGATCTATCAACCCCCACACTTAGCCAAAACTGCTAGCAAGGAAGCAGTCGTTTTGCCCGACCCTTGAAAAGCATGCATCCCTAATGCATCTCATAGCATGGATAAGGGTAAAGGTGTTGTGTTAACCCCATACGATTTGGAACTCCATCTTTCAAAACTTCTCATAAACATGTCTATCTTAGAGTTAATATAAACCTCACCTAAACACAACAAAGTCTTAAAGAGAATCCTAGAAAAAGCTAAGGTTAACACATTCATAACTCCCAAGTCCCTATCCTTCTTGGTCTCCCCAATCTTTGCCAAGGCCCCTATCGTGTTCATCGAGGATGAATTAGAGAGACCAAATACAACCCATAACCAAGCCTTGCATATAGAGGTGGTATTGAATCATCGCACTCTAAACAAGTGTTTGGTCGATGGGGGAGGAGGTCTAAACATTCTTCCCCTTTACATGGCCTTTCAAATAGGAGTCCTCATTTTTAGGCTAGAACCGAGCCCCATCATTATTACTAGATATGATGGCAATTCATCTCATCCATTAGGAGCCATCGAGTTGCCCATGGAGGTAGAAAACATCCAACACACGAGGTTGTTTCATGTTTTAGACATAAACCCCCATTATAACTTTTGTTAGGAAGGCCTTGGATTCATAGCCTCCTAGCCGTCCCTTCAACCTTTCACAAGTGTTTGAAAATTTTATGGGATAACCAAGTGGTGGTAGTCCTTGGAGAAGACCATCCCCACCTTAAGGAATCCAAAACTTCCCTTGTCTATCAAGTCATTCATCAAGTGAGAAGGCTATGGAAACGCCTCACTTACCCCAAGTCATCCATCCCCTAGAAGACCCTCAATCCCATAGAGTCGTCCATCTCATAGGGACCCCTAAATGTGTGGAGTCATCCCCCCTATAATCGCCATCTCCTAGGGAAGTCCAAGCCATCTCCAACTCCCAAACGTGTAGGGTCATACTCTCCTATGATCGTGAGTCTCCTAGGGAAGCCCAACGCCTCTCTAAACCATACCTACCAGCCCATAGCCAAACCCATTCATGTGTATGACCATGTGTAAACACCCTAAATAAATTTTTTCTAAAAATACTCCAAAATTTGAAAACTGACTTGTTTTAAAACTTTTAACTTTAAAATGAAAATTTTAAAGTCTTTAAAATGTTTCAAAATAAAGTTAAAAGTATAAAAACCTAGAAGATTGGAGTAAAACAGGTTGACAAGTGGGGCCCGCTTCGAGATAGTGACGATTTCGCGAAGGGTAAACCGAAAATCAAGGATAAAGATCAAGTCAAAACAATATCCGCACTCATGATCGAATCAAGAATGGACGGCCTTATCAAACCCATCCCAATTGAATCTAGTGCTAGACATGAGTAGTTTGAATTAAACATCAAGCCTTGTTTGAACCGAATGTTTTTAATTCAAACCAATATTGGATTTTTCTAGCCTTGTTCATCCTATGTTCTTGGGCAAAAATTTATCAAATCACCTTATTACCTAGCCATTGATCAAGTGAAGAATCAACAAATGCAAGCAAGGACCGACCGATTTGAAGTAAGGGTTCAAGGCACCTAGCCGGCCATAGCTAGGTGCACTCAATCAAGTCCACAACCAGCCCACATGGGGCTGGTCCATGGTTGACCAAAAGGGGACCACTCCCCTCTCTCTTCTATGTGAAGACCATGAGGAATTGGATCAAGTTGGATCTTGGGCCACCCGCCCCATGGAAAGGCCTAGAAAGGCCCCCCTTGGCCTATAAATAGAGGCTAAGGTGGGGGCGTGAACTTCATCTTCCTGTGGTTTAAGGCAAAGAGATGGAAAATTTTGTAAACTGTCTTTTCATTCAGTTTTCCTACAACAGAGCTTGGGTATTCATCCCATAACTCTATTTGTATGCATCCAAAATCAGTGATTCTTAGTTCATTGAAAACCTGACATCCATAGCTTTTCAACAAGACCAAATTTACTAAATTTGGAACTCAAAACACCAAGATAAAGGCTCATCTTTGAGCCTCTATATTTCTGTAATAGAACAATTTCGGGTGTCTGAGTAGAGGCACTTCTTTGAATTAATTCTCCCCGAATGCAAATATGAAATATGTCCTAGACTCCCCACATCTCATGCTTAGTCTTGTAAAATTTTGGTGATTTTTGGAGGTATTTAAGGCATTTAAAGAGTTTTCTGTTTTTTAGAACTTGTACATTTTTGAACTTGAAAACTAAGTGCACTAACTTGTCATTTTTCAACACCTTGTTTTCACGTAAATTTGGAATATCACCTATCTATTTGGAATCCCTAAGCGCTTAGGCTGACCCTTGAACATCGATTCAAGAAGGCCTAAAGCGAAAAGAGCCCGCTTATCTACAATCGCCCAGTCGGATTTAACTTTTCCTAGTTTTTAGAAACTAGCTGACACGCTCGCGCACGAGGTAGAATTAAAAGTTTCCCTTCAAGTCTCTACATAGGCTTGGAGTGAAAATTTCATGTTTACAGAATTGGCATGCCCGGTGGGAGTCGAGTCTTTTGGATTTCAAGTCTAGGTGATCTTTCAAACTCCATCTTTTAAAACTTTAGTGTTAATACTTCCCTTATGCACAGGTTTTTACATATCTCAAGCATTTCAAGCATTTCAGGCATGTCTAGTTTGGAAGGATCGTGTGAAGTATCGAGCCGGGCTTCATGTTCATCAAGTCAAATTTTGAAAAAGTTTTCAAAAATATATTATAAAAATCGGGAAGATTCACTTGTTTCCCTAAGAAGGGATCTCAAGCTCATAGGAGAGAAGGTTGCCGCCTTAAGCCAAGAGGCCGAGCCGGTCAAATCATGCTCTTCCCATGGGAAACAGGCAAGGGCTCATAGAAGATCAAACATTCAAAAAAGCCTGAAGCGACCTCTATATTAGAAGGGAAACGAAAACATAAATCCTTCACTTTGAAAGATAGAAGAGGCTTAAAACAATTGTTGAAAGGCCAAACTAAGGAAAAGAGGTCATACGGTCATACGCACTATTGAATTTCTGTAAACACCCCAAAATGGGAATGTTTTCAAACAAACTCTTGAATTTCAAAAACCATCCCACAGCCTTTTGAACTTATAAAAACCTCGAAATTTTGAAGTAAAAACCTTTTTCAGAAAATCTTTCGAAATAAAGGTTTTTCAAACCCAAGCCAAAAACCCAAGGTTTGTAAAGCATCTCAAACAAGCAGGTGAAACCTGATCCAAAAGCAGCTAAATATCTGGTCAAAAAGTGAAGGAGAGGCTCAGTCTGTCTAGATAAAAACAAGGACGAAAATCAAAACTGGAATCCAAGTTAGAATTAGACTTCAGCTCCAAAATACAAAAGACGAAGCCAAAACCCCGATGAAGCTAGCAAAGATCAAGCACTAGGCCTGTATAAATGAAAATCAAAAGTTCATGGGAAAATCTAAGATTGGCCTCATCAAGTGAAGACTCCAAACGGGGCCAGACATATCAAAACCAGACGAAAAATAGTCCGGAAAGTGAGAAGCTGGCCGGTCAAAAGGATTAGGAAAAACTAGATCCAGGTCCATTTGGATTGGGTTGGATCCTTGGATCCAAACCCAAATCCAAGACCCACCCTTGGCCTATAAATAGGGCCAAGGGGGGGGTTCACGTGAGATTTATGCTTGGGCATTTGGGAGCTTGGGGAAAGTAAGAGAGAGAGTGAGTGAAAGTCAACAAAGGTGGGCTTGACCTTGTTTGACTTGACCTAGGGCTAAGTGGGTTTCAACCATGTTGGTTTGACCTAGGGGTGGGCTGCAACAAAGGGTATGTTGACTAAGGCTAAGGTGGCTACACCAACTTGCTAGAAGGGCTCGAGGTGGACCAAGGTGGCTCCTTTGATCGAACCATGGCTGCACCAAGTGGTGGACGTGGGCTGCACCAAGAGGTAAGCTTAAACCGCACCTAGCTCACCCTCTTGCTACCCTAACCGACCTAACACGGCCTTGACCAAACTCGGCTGCAACCTGCCCTAAACCTACCTTGAACCCTAGGCTGCAACCTACCCTAAATCGACCTAGCTTGGGCTGCACCCACCTAACCTCCTTGCACCAATTGACCTTCAGTTGCAACCTACACCACCCCCAAAACTCCTGGCCGAACCACCTTGTGACGGGTTTGCTTGGGCTGCACCACTCAGCTGCATCATTTGGGCTGAGCACATTTGCACAAAACCACACCCATGTTGGCTGAACCACTCCCTAAACCGACCTATACCAAGCTCACTCTTGGTTGTCCCCAACAAACCTTTCAGCTGCAACCAAGTGCACCTCACGGCTAAACTGAAATAGGACCGAACCATCTTGGGCCGACCAGCACAAACTGGACCGACTGAACCGAGCTTGGGCTGCACCTGTCTAGCTCATTCCTTGCTGGTTGAACCCTCACTTGAACCAACTTTGGAGCGGCATCTCTTGAACCTACCTTGGCTGCATCACCTCGGCTGCATCACTTGGGTGGCATTGACTTGGGCCGATCTCCCTTGGGAGTGGGCTGCACCAAGAGCTGCACCTAACCGAACCACATTGGGGCTGGGGTGGACTTGACCTATCTGAATCCCGAACTCGAGTTAGGAAAAGTGTAAGTCTTTCAAACTTCATTTCAAACTGCTTTTTCCTTCAAATTCATTCGTAACGGGGTTGTATTAATGGAGCGAAGTCTCTCCCCGAGTTGTAATATTTAGGCATGAACACGATCACACCCACGAGCACTTGAGCCTTTTCGCTTTTCTCATGCACATGCACTTGAGCCTTTCTACTCTCTGCCCCAATATACATTATAACAATTCTATACTTTGAACCCCATCTTTTCTTAAGCAAGTATACGTACTTACATTTGGGTAAATTTACTTCGTGAAAGTCGTGTGAGATGCACTTACATTTGGGTAAATTTACTTCGTGAAAGTCGTGTGAGTTGCACTTACATTTGGGTAAATTTACTTTCGTGAAAGCAGTGTGAGTTGCAATTTCAATTTAGGTGAGTTCGCATCGTCGCTCTCAAAAACCCAAAAAGGATTTTAGCATCCCTGCATTCACTCGTTGCTTTTAAAAGCCCTCAAACAAATTGCTCAAACCACACTGAAATTAGGCCACACATTCCACACACACATCAAGCCTAAACAGATAAAACTTGTAAGAATAGTAGGGACGTTCAGCCCCGTAATAAAAATTACAAAGAGTGTACGAAACAAATTCATCAAACACTTATAGTTCAAAGTGATTTTTGTTTGAAAATCAAAGTTTTCTAAGCACTTAAACTGACCCTTGAGCATCGGTTGAAGAAGGTTTAAAGCAAAAAGAGTCCGCTTGCTCGCAATCACCAAAAAGTCAGAAATATTTCAAAAACCTTCGCTAGTTTGAGTAAGCTAGCTGGCATGCTCGCAAAAAGCGTAGGCATGAAAAAGTTCACTTGAAGTTCCATAAACAGGGAGTGAAAATTTTCATGTTTACAGAATTGGCACGGTCGGTGGGAGTTGGGTCTTAAGTAAACTTCTATTCAAACAAATCAAAACTTTGAATTTTTTTTTCAAGAAAAGTGTTTAACTTTTGCCTTTTTGTACTTATAGGATTTCAAAATTCTGAGTCATGTCGAGTTCAGACTCCAATCAAGTGTCTAGCCAAGCCTCGTGCTCATCAAGTTCCTTTTCGAAAAAAATTTCAAAAACCAATCTCAAAAGCAAAAAAGAAGAGCTCGAAGACTTGCGAAAGGAATTCGAAGCAAAAATCGCCACCCTTAGCCAAGAGGCCGAGGCGGCCGACTCTTGTTCGTCTCATGGCGAACCTGCCAAAGCTAAGAAAAAATCTAGCAAGTCGAAAAAGCCCAAAGAAACCTCCATCATGGAGGGGACAAATATCACGAGTCCTTCACACTGAAGGATCGAAAAGCCCTCTAACAACTGTTGAGGGGGCAAAACAAAGAAAAGATATCGTACGCCCTATGTGATTTTCTTCCTATGGATTACAAAACAGATAGTGCCGACGATATACCGAACTTCCATCGGTATGATGGCACGGGGGATCCTAGATCCCACCTGCAACTCTTTTCTCATAGAGCCCACAAAAAGAAAAAGGACTCTGCGAAATGGATATATTGGTTTCCCCTCTCCGTCAAGGGAACTGCTTCAAAATGGCTCGCTTCTTACGACCTAAGTTAGTTCGCAACTTTTGAAGAGTTAGCAAACAACTTTATGCAAAGGTTTTCCCACAATGTAGAAGTGACCCCCACTTTGAACACCCTGAGGTATACAAAACAAGCATCGAACGAGGATGTACATGCATTCATCGTTCGATGGAGGTCCCTCCTCGAGCAAGTGAGAGAGCCCATCTCCGAAGAATGCGTAGTAATGCTCTGCTCATCCTTGAAAATTTTAAAATGGAGTTGAAAACCCTTCTTTCTTTGCATGAAATATCAACTTTCCATAAATTAATCAAAAAGGCTTCCCTCTTCGAAACAAATCTGAAAAAGGGGGTCTACAATGACTTATGGAAAGGAAAAATGCTTCCAAAGCCAAGATTTGAAAAACCCGGGACTTACGGGCTATCCACTTCGGACAAAGGGGCAAAACCCCAAAAATTGCTAATGTCTGAGTGGAAACAAACTTGACCAACACTTCAAAGAAGATTGAACAAAAAAATAAAAAATAGTTTCAAAAAACATTTGAAAGGAGGGAGTATGCCCCATTGGGGCAACCCATCTCGGAGGTCCTCGATCTCCTGCTCGCCCAAGGAATGGTAACACTCCTCGAGATTCCTGAAGGGACACCTTCAAAGGGGAGATTTCTAAACAAATTTTGCAAGTATCATCGACTCAAGGGCCATGATACAAACAAATGTTATTCCCTTTTGAACAAAATCGAGAACTTAATAGAGCAGGGCCGACTCTAGGTCATTGAGGAACCAGAGCCTACCCAAGCTGTTCTTAAAGAACCCTTCCCCAACCACGCAAGCACTAGTGGGAAGGAAAAAGAGGCATGTGCTTTCTCGGCTTCTTTAAAAGGTTTAGAGCATGCATTGCATATAGGCTTCACTACTTGTCACACACCACCTTCTCTCATCATAATAAAAAAAGCCAAGCAAGTAGTGATCCGGGGAGTGCTTAGAGTCCCGCCCCAACTAGAGCCACTTTAGAAATTCGGGGTGCTCCGAAGCACAAAATTAGAGCCAACATAGGAGCGAGCCTTAGGGAAAATATGGGCGAGGTGACTAGGTCCAGAAGGATCTATCAACCCCCACATCTAGCAAAAGGTGCTACTAAAGAAGTGGTCATTATTCCTGGCCCTTCAAAATCCTGCATTCCTCAAGCATCTTAGGTCATGGATAAAGGAAAACACGTGTTAACCCCATATGATTTCGAAACACATCTTTCCAAGATCCCTATAAACATGTCTATCCTAGAACTAATCCAAACTTCCCCAGGCATAGATAGGTTTTAGAAAAAATCTTAGAAAGAGCCAAGGTTAACTAGACCATAACCCCTGAGTCCCTGTCCTTCCTAGTCGCACCTATTTGTGCTAAAATTCTCATTGTGTTCTCAGAAGATGAGATAGAAAGATCATACGAAACCCATAACCAAGCCTTACATATAGAGGTGGTATTGAATCATCATTCTCTAAACAGGTGTTTGGTTGATGGAGGAGGAGGTTTGAACATTCTCCCGTTACACGTGGCTTTTCAAATCAGAGTCTCCTTGGCCTCTGTAAATCCAAGTCCCATCCTTATCACAAGATATGATGGAAATGCATCTAAACCCTTAGGAGTTGTAGAGTTACCTATGGAAATAGGGGGCATAACCCATACAGGGGTGTTTCATGTCCTAAACATACACCCCTATTACAACCTACTTCTGGGAAGACCATGGATATATAGCCTTCGAGCCATGCCATCCACCTTCTATAGGTGTGTCAAAATCCCCTACGAAAACCAAGTTGTGGTAATTCTAGGAGAAAACCATCCTCAGCTTAGGGGAGTTCAAAACTTCCCTTGCTTGTCAAGCCATAAAACCTGTGGGTCCAACCCAAGGAAACCCTTGGACGAACCATCCAAGTTCGTCCTCAAAAGACCTAGGAATGTCATGTATATCAAGGGGCAACCCAAAGCCTGCCCGCCCAAAACCATGACCATCCTAGGAAAAACCAAAGTCCAAATTTTCCCAAAATCCCTAAACAAAAAACCATTTGATAATGACATGGATGACACTAAGTTCCAAGGCCATCCACTTTATAAAATATTTGCAAAATTAAAAAAGCCTTGGAACATGATGCTGAACATGGGTTACATGCCCTATCAAAGTTTAGGGAACAAAAACCAAGGTCGCTTAGAGCCAATCTTGCCAAATCCAAATCCAAATCGGCATGGGATAGGCTACACTCCAACCATACCCCCAGAGCCACTACCTACGACCACTTGGTTCAAGGGTACCTGTAACCTCCTAAAACTGAAACCTATGACTTAAACCTCTTATTTAGAGACTGATTCATGGTGTTTTCTTTGTAGGTATGATGGAAGACTCTTCCGTAACCAAAAATCCAAAAAAATTACATATTCTCAAAATCCAAAAATAATTGGAAAAATCTCAAAACTCAAAAACATTAGAAAATTGCAAAAAATCCAAAAAAAGGGTGATTTGCATTTCTCCTACTGTCATTTCCTTACAAAAGACCAAAAAAATTGAAAAACTTGAAAATACCAAAAACAAGGTTATGTATATATCAACTCTTAATGTCAATTTCAAAAAGCAAGATTTGAAGAAAAAATTGTCTTTGTAAAAGGCCCAAGTTCTTCAAAACTTGTAAAAATCACAAAACTAAAACCAGGAGTTTTTGAAAACCAGGCGTCACCTGAAACTTCCCTAGGACCCAAAATTCTCGAGAATGATCAAAGCATGGAGGAGGATCCCCTCTTCCTTGAGCAGGATCAAGCCTCTGAGCTTCCCGAGTTTCATAAAATCCTTAATTTGGAAAAACCTTCGAATTCTGTAGGAGGGGATTTTATAGAAATCAACCTAGGGAGTGAGTCAGATCTTAAGCATATTAAGATAGGCACATGTTTGCATGAGCATGAAAAAGCATCATTCATTGTATTCTTAAAATCCTACATAGATGTATTTGCATGAACCTATGAAGACATGTCGGGTCTAGACCCAAAAATTGTAGAGCATTGTCTTCCCCTAGAACCAGATGCTAGACCTATAAAGCAAAATCTTAGAAAAATCCATCCCAATGTCCACTCGCAAGTGAAAGAGGGTTTAGAAGATCTTTTAAAAGTCGGATTTATAAAACCCATTGCATATTTTGATTGGCTTTCAAACATAGTCATAGTTCGAAAATCCAATGGGAAAATTTGGATTTGCATCGATTTTAGAAACAAAGCCACTCCAAAAGATAATTTTCCTTTGCCAAACTTTGATTTGATAGTGGATAGCACTGCAAATCATGAAATGTTTTCTTTTATGGATGGCACTTGGATTATAATCAAATCAAGTTAGCTCCAAGAGATCAGGCTAAAACTGCTTTTACTACACCTTGGGGCACCTACTATTACACAGTTATGCCCTTTGGATTGAAAAATGCCGGTGCCACACACCAAAGAGCCATGACTACCATTTTCCACGACCAAATTCATGAGCTCTTGGAAGTATACGTGGATGATCTTTTGATAAAGATAAACCCGATGCATACACATTGAATCTTTGCAAAAGGTTTTCGAAAGGCTTAGGCTTTACAAAGTAAAACTAAACCCTCAAAAGTGTGTCTTCGGAGTGGAATCGGGTAAGCTTTTAGGCTTTATGGTAAGCCAAAGGGGCAGTGAAGTCGACCCCTCTAAGTGTCGAGCCATCATAGACATGCCTCCACCCTCCAACTTGACCCAAATCCGAAGCCTCCAAGGTCGCCTCCAATCGATTAGAAGGTTTATTTCAAACCTATCAACAAGATGCGATCCTTTCAACAAACTTTTGAGAAAAGGGGTGAAGTTTGTATGGGACGACGATTATCAAAAGGCTTTCGAAAGATTGAAAACTTATTTGGTAAATCCTCTGACTTTAAAACCTCCAACGCAAGGAAAACCATTATTGCTTTAAATTCCCATGCATACGAATGCAATGGGTGCTTTACTCGCCCAATATGAGGATGATAGCCATAAAGAGTATGCCATTTATTACATTTCGAAAACTCTACTGGCATATGAAAGAAATTATCAAGCCATGGAGAAAACGTGCTTGGCCTTGGTATGGGCCTGCCAAAAATTGAGACACTACTTCTTAGATCATGAGATATGGATAGTGTCTAGGCTTGATCCGATCAAGCATTTATTTGAAAAACCTATCCTCATGGGTAGGCTTGGTAAATGGTAGCTCCTCTTAATGGAGTATGATTTAAAATTTCACCATCAAACCTCCATTAAGGGGCAAGCCCTCGCTGATTATGCGGCAGAATTTTCCCTAGAAGAGACATATCCCATACTTGATGAAATGCTCGATGAGGGCATCTTTTTTACAAACGATTTTCAAAACCATGTTTTAGCAAGTTATTTGAATGAAAACCAAGAATGAAAAATGCACTTTGATGGGGCAAGAAACCAACGAGGGGCAAGGTGTTGGAGTCATCCTCATATCCCCTAAAAAAGGAGAAATCCTCATTGCTATTCGCCTAGATTTCGAATGTTCTAATAATATAGCTGAATATGAAGCACTCATACAAGGCTTGAAAATTTTGAAAAATATAGGGGCATCATGCATCGAAGTCTTTGGAGATTCTTTACTTGTCATAAACCAAGTCTTGAAAATTTGGTAAGTCAAAAATGAAAAACTCACTCCATATCACGAATTGGCCACCAAACTCGTCGATTCCTTCAAATCAAGCACACTCACTCACATAGGTAGAGAGGACAATGCCATAGCAGATGCCTTCTCATCCCTAGGATCAACCTTTAACGTCGATCCCACCTTGGGAACCCGATCCTTAGAAATATGGCACTCACCCACTCCATCCACCCACGATTTGGAGATTTGCCAAAATGACCAAAATTCCACTGAAAAACCCTGGTTTCAAGACATTAAAAACTTCTTAGAAAACAGAAGATTTTCAGAATTTGCTTCTTCTAGGGATAAAGCTTTCATTCAAAAACTTTCAACCTGATATGTGATTTTGGGAGGAGTTCTCTATAAAAAGAGTTTTACCGGCATCTTGTTAAGGTGTGTAGACCTTGAGGAGGCTAGGACTATAATGCATGAATTCCATGATGGAGAATGTGGAGGGCATGTCAATGCGAATATGATGGCCATGAAAATACTTAGAGCCGATTATTTTTGGTCCACCCTTAAGCAAGATTGTCATGATCATGTTAGGAAATGTTACCCATGTCAAGTGTATGAACATGTCATTTATATCCCATCATCAACCTTGCATTCCATTCTCAGCCCATGGCCTTTCACTATGTGGGCGTTTGACATCGTAGGACCAATCTCCCCTAATGCATCAAATGGACATAGGTTCATCCTAGTAGCCACCGAATATTTTTCTAAATGGGTTGAAGCTACCTCCTTGGCTAATGTCCAGGGGCAACATGTAGTGGTGTTCATTAAAAAAAATATCTTGGCTCGATTTGGAGTTCCAAGAGACCTAGTGTCCGATAATGGCACCCCTTTCAAGAATGAGAAGATGGAAAAGTTATGTAATACCTATGGCATAACTCAATACTTCTCATCTCCCTACTACCCTTAAGGCAATGGCCAAGCCGAAGCCACAAACAAGACTCTCATAAGCATCATTGAGAAAACCTTAGAGAAGGGTAGGACATGGCATGAGAAGCTTGATGAAGCCTTATGGGCTTATAGGACTTCCATCCGAACACCCACCAATGCCACGCCATTTGAGTTGGTCTATGGTACAAATGCTATTCTCCCCATTCATACCAAACTGCATTCATTTCATACATCACTCGCACTCGACCTACCCCTAGAGACTTTTCAACATGCTAGTATGGCTGAACTTGATTTATTAGATGAGAAAAGGCTCCTTGCTATGGATCATGCACATGCATACCGACAAAGGATAGCCCGACATTACGAAAACATATGAAGGCTCGCCACTTCAAAGTGGGAGATCTCATATTCAAAATCACCCACCATCGTGGCCCACATCCACTTGGAAAGTGGCGGCCCAAGTGGGATGGTCCCTATGTTGTAAGGGGAACAACCACCAGTAATGCATATTGGTTAATCGTTGTTTAGGGTAGGAATTTAGCAGACCGTATAAACGCCCAATATTTGAAAAAATACCATGTGTAGGGTTTAAGCTAAATACTTTTGAAAAAGTTTTGAGGGGATCTCCTTTGAACTTGTTGAAAGAGGGATCAAGGTGGATCGTGTGACCCTGAATAAGGGAATCGATGCTTATGAAAAGTGGAGTTTTTAAAAATCCATGAGTTACATTTCAAAAAGTCTTCATCTTACAAAAGAAGGCCTTGTTCAATATAGCAAAATACTTTCAAGTAGTACATGCTATTTTAAAATAGGGTGATCTTGAATGAATCAAGTAAACCATTGGGATAAGTATCCCCTCTTCACTTCTCTTCTCCAAAAGGAAAATTTGGCAAAAAGCAGAAAAAGAGGATACTAAAGTCCCTCAAAAAGCCCCTTCCAAAGGAAGGCAAAAATAGGAAAAAGGAAAAAAAATCATTCTTTGATTAAAAAAGAAGAAAAGAGGGAAAAAGCAAAAAGAAAAATCCTCCCAAATGGGAGGCCCTCTATGAAAGGAAAAGAAAGAATTGCCAAAAAGCTCAAAGGAGCAAATTTTCCGTCTCTTTGCCTTAAATCATGGGACGGTTCAAAAGGGACCGTGTTAACTCTTTCCCATATCCCTACAATTTATCCTAGTGGAAAAAGGTTCATTTCAGAGAGTCCTAGAGTAAAAATAGGATCTTCTTATTTGAATCTCATTTTGTTTGAGAATTAGACGTTGTTGGGTAAGGCATAGAAATTTTGCAATGTTTCTTGATTTTCTTATAAAACCTCCGCTAAAGTAGTGAGTGTTAAGACTCAAGTGAAGGGAAACACAAGAAGCTGAAATCCTTGTGATTGAAGCTAAAAGGGTTCTCCTCTTTCAAAATCAAATTGAGAAAAGCCCCGAATATCAAGCAACATGAGACCATCTCACTTGGGGCAACCGACCTTCATGAGCCTCCCAAGTTCGATCATTGCATGATTAGGGTCTCTGAAAATCATTTTCCTTCTACATATCATCCATGTCACCCACTCATAATCATGCATGCACAAGGTCGTCAAGCACATGATCCCAATTAGGACTAGAACCCCAATAGGAAAGGTCCCCTTTGGTGCAAATTCCCTCTTACCCATTACGAGAAAACGTTTTCAGAAAGTTGGGATGGTCCATGTTCTCGAGGACAGATTCAGGGAGAAAAACAAAAGGGGTGTTATCTTCTTTGACATTATCCAAATAAATTTGGATAATGCCAAAGAGGGGCATCTATAAACACCCCAAAATGGGAATGTTTTCAAAAAAACTCTTGAATTTTGAAAACCAGCCCACGGTCTTTTGAACTAAAAACCCCAAAATTTTGAAGTAAAAACCTTTTTTATAAAATCTTTCGAAATAAAGGTTTTTCAAACCCAAGCCAAAAACCCAAGGTTTATAAAGCAGCTCAAACAAGCAGGTGAAACCCGATCCAAAAGAAGCTCAAGACCGGATCAAAAAGTGAAGGAGAGGCTCAGCCTGTCTGGATAAAAACAAGGCCGAAAATCAAAACTGGCATCCATGTCAAAATCAGGCTTCAGCTCCAAAATACAAAAGACGAAGCCAAACCCCCAATAAAGCCAGCAGAGATCAAGCACCAGGCTTGTAAAAACGAAAATCAGAAGTTCGTGAGAAAATCTAAGATTGGCCTCATCAAGTGAAGACTCCAAACGGGGCCAGACACATCAAAACCAAACGAAAAATAGTCCGAAAAGTGAGAAGCTGGCCAGTGAAAAGGACTGGGAAAACTCAGCCTGAAAAAGGGTCACCGACGGAATCAGGGCTAGTTCAAAACCACCCGTTTCAAGCACCAAAGAAGGATTGAAGAAAGAAATTTTGGATTGAATCTGGACAAAAAAATCCAGATCCAAGTCCATTTGGATTGGGTTGGATCCTTGGATCCAAACCCAAATCCAAGACCCACCCTTGGCCTATAAATAGGGCCAATAGGGGGGGTTCACATGAGATTGATGCTTGGGCATTTGGGAGCTTGGGGAAAATAAGAGAGAGAGTGAGTGAAAGTCAACAAAGGTGGGCTTGACCTTGTTTGACTTGACCTAGGGCTAAGTGGGTTGCAACCATGTTGGTTTAACCTAGGGTGGGCTGCAACAAAGGGTGTGTTGACTAAGGCTAAGGTGGTTGCACCAACTTGCTAGAAGGGCTCGAGGTGGACCAAGGTGGCTCCTTTGATCGAACCATGGCTGCACCAAGTGGTGGACGTGGGCTGCACCAAGAGGTAAGCTTAAACCGCACCTAGCTCATCCTCTTGCTGCCCTAACCGACCTAACACGGCCTTGACCAAACTCGGCTGCAACCTGCCCTAAACCTACCTTGAACCCTAGGCTGCAACCTACCCTAAACCGACCTAGCTTGGGCTGCACCCACCTAACCTCCTTGCACCAATCAACCTTCAGTTGCAACCTACACCACCCCCAAAACTCCTGGCCGAACCACCTTGTGACGGGTTTGCTTGGGCTGCACCACTCGGCTGCATCATTCGGGCTGAGCACATCTGCACAAAACCGCACCCATGTTGGCTGAACCACTCCCTAAACCGACCTTGCTCAGCCCCACTTGAACCGACCTATACCAAGCTCACTCTTGGTTGTCCCCAACAAACCTTTGAGCTGCAACCAAGTGCACCTCATGGCTAAACTGAAATAGGATCGAACCATCTTGGGCCGACCAGCACAAACTGGACCGACTGAACTGAGCTTGGGCTGCACCCGTCTAGCTCATTCCTTGCTGGTTGGACCTTCACTTGAACCGACTTTGGAGCGGCATCTCTTGAACCTACCTTGGCTACATCACCTCGACTGCACCACTTGGGTGGCATTGACTTGGGCCGATCTCCCATGGACGTGGGCTGCACCAAAAGCTGCACCTAGCCGAACCACGTTGGGGCTGGGGTGGACTTGACCTAGCTGAATCCCGAACTCGAGTTAGGAAAAGTGTAAGTCTTTCAAACTTCATTTAAAACTGCTTTTTCCTTCAAATTCAATTCGTTACGGGGTTTTATTAATAGAGCGAAGTCTCTCCTCGAGTTATAATATTTGGGCATGAACACGATCGCACCCACGAGCACTTGAGCCTTTTCGCTCTTATCTGGTGGATGAACACGATCACACACACGTGCACTCGAGCCTTTTCGCTCTTCACACGCACATGCACTTGAGCCTTTCCGCTCTCTGCCCCAATATAACATTATAACAATTCTATATTTCGAACCCCATCTTTTTTCAAGAAAGTATACGTACTTACATTTGGGTAGATTTACTTTGTGAAAGTCGTGTGAGTTGTACTTACATTCGGGTAAATTTACTTCGTGAAAGTCGTGTGAGTTGCATTTACATTCAGGTAAATTTATTTCGTGAAAGTCGTGTGAGTTGCATTTACATTTGGGTAAATTTACTTCGTGAAAGTCATGTGAGTTGCACTTACATTCGGATAAATTTACTTTGGTGAAAGTAGTGTGAGTTGCAATTTTAATTTGGGTGAGTTCGCATCGTCGCTCTCGAAAACTCAAAAAGGATTTTAGCATCCCTGCATTCGCTCGTCGCTTTCAAAAGCCCTTGAACAAATCGCTCAAACCATGCTGAAATTAGGCCACATATTCCACACACACATCAGGCCTAAACAGATAAAACTTGCAAGAAAAGTAGGGACGTCCAGCACCGTAATAAAAATTGCAAAGAGTGTACGAAATGAATTCGTTAAATACTTTTCGTTCAAAGTGAATATTTGTTTGAAAATCGAAGTTTTCCAAGCGCTTAAACTGACCCTTGAGCATCGGTTCAAGAAGGTTTAAAGCGAAAAGAGTCTGCTTGCCCGCAATTGCCAAAAAGTCAGAAATATTTCAAAAACCTTCGTTAGTTTGAGTAAGCTAGCTGGCACACTCGCAAAAAGCATAGGCACGAAAAAGTTTACTTCAAGTTCCATAAACGGGGAGTAAAAATTTTCATGTTTACAATTTTCTACCATCCGACTATCAAACCGATAATGACAATGACATACCGAATTTCCATTGGTATGACGGAAGTGGGGATCCTAGATCCCACCTTCAACTCTTTTCCCGAAGGGCTTATAAAAAGAAGAAGGATTCAACAAAATAGATTTACTAGTTTCCCCTCTCCCTTAAGGGAAATGCTTCCAAGTGGTTGGCTTCCTACGATTTGAGCCAATTCACCACCTTCGAGGAGTTGGCGAATTGTTTCATGCAACTTTTTTCTCACAACGTAGAAGTCACTCCTACTTTGAATACCTTGAGGGACACCAAACAAGCACCTAACGAGGATGCCCATGCATTCATCGTTAGATGGAGGTCGCTCCTGAGCCAAGTAAGGGAGCCCATCTCTGAAGGATGTATTGTGATGCTTATCCTTGAAAATTTTAGAACCAATTTGAAAGCTCTTCTCTCCTTTCATGAGATTTCAAATTTTCAAAAACTTATAAAAAAGGCTTCGCTCTTTGAAGCCATTTTGAAAAAAGGGGTTTACGAAGACTTATGGAAGGGGAGAAATTTTCAAAAGAATCATTTTGAAAAACAAGGGGCATATGGGCCACTCATAGCGGACAATGGGATAAAACCCCAAAAGTTTGCAAATGTTCGCATGGAACCAAGCCCGGCCAACCCTTCCAAGAATTTCGAATGAAAACATGTGAAAAGCCTCAAAGGAATTTCAAAGGGAGGGAGTTCACTCAATTGGGACAACCTATCACGAAAGTCTTAGACCTCCTTCTAGCCCAAGGACTGGTCACTCTCCCCGCTCTTTCCGAAGTGACACCCCTAAAGGAAAAAGTTTTAAATGAATTTTGTAAGTATCATAGACTCAAAGGCCATGATACAAATAAATATTTTGCACTTTTGAATAAAATCGAAGACTTGTTTGAGCAAGGAAGACTCCACGTCACGAAAGAATCGGAGCCCTCCCAAGCAGTTTTAAAGGAACCCTTCCCAAATCATGCAAGCACCAGCGGGAAGGAAAAAGATGTATGCCTTCTCCCACTTATGGCTCATGGAATGGAGCAAGCATTGCATATGATACACACTACTTGCCACACACCACCTTCAATCGTAATAAAAAAAGCCAAGCAAGTAGTGATCCGGGGAGCGCTTAGAGTCTCACCCCCGGCTAGAGTCTTGTTAGAAATTCATAGTGCTTCGAAGCATCAAGATAGAGCCAAGATAGGAGCGAGCCTTAGGGAAGGTGTGGGCGAGGTGACTAGGTCTAGAAGGATCTATCAACCCCTATATTTAGCTAACAATCCTAGCAAGGAAGTGATTGTTTTACTCGGCCCTTCAAAAGCATACATTCCTAATGCATCGTATGGCATGGACAAGGATAAAAACGTGGTGTTAACCCCTTATGATTTTGAACTTCACCTTTCAAAAATTTCCATAAACATGTCTATCCTAGAGTTGATCCAAACTTCACCTAGTCATAAACGAGTCTTAGAAGGGATCTTAGAAAGGGCCAAGGTTAACCCATCTATCACTCCCGAGTCCTTATCCTTCTTAGTCTCCCCCATATGTGCCAAGGCCCCCATCGGTTTACGGAAGATGAATTGGCGAGACCATATATGACCTATAACCAAGCCTTGCATATAGAAGTGGTTTTGAATCACCACACTCTAGACAAGTGCTTGGTCGATGGGGGAGGAGGTGTAAACATCCTTCCGTTGCACGTGGCCTTTCAAGTAGGAGTTACCATGTCTTATTTAGAGATAAGTTTCATCGTTATCACTGAATACGATGACAATGCATCCCATCCCTTAGGAGCCATAGAATTACCCATGGAAGTCAGGAATATTCGACACACAGGGCTGTTTTATGTCTTAGACATAAACACCCATTACAACCTATTACTAGGAAGGCCATGAATTCATAGTCTCGAGGTCGTTCCTTCCACCTTTCACAAGTGTGTGAAAATCCCGTATGAAAACCTAGTAGTGGTGATTCTTGGAGAATATCATCTTCAACTTAAGAGAATCCAGAATTTCCCCTGTATATCAAGTCATCCATGCCATGAAGAGGTCGTGGAGAAGCCTCTTCCACCCTTAGTCATGTTTCCCTTAGTCGACCATCACCTAGGAGTCGTCCACCTCCTAGGCAAACCCAAAACCATGAAATCGTCCTCCCCTAGAACCATGCATCCTCTAGGGAAGCCCAAGCCATCCCCAAGTGTTCAAACACCTTCTCCCAGGGTCGTGTGCATTGTAGGGAAGCTTAAGTCCTCCCTAACCCATGTCTCCAAGACCCTAGCCAAGCCTAACCGTGTGTACATCCATGACATGGACGATACCATGTTCTAAGGCCATCCATTGTATAAAAAATTTTCAAAATTCAAGAAGCCTTGGAACATGATATTAAACATGGGATACATACCTTACCAAGGTCTAGGAGCCTATTACCAAGCTAAGCTAGAACCCATCCTACCTAATCCAAACCCAAGTCGATATGGATTGGGCTATATCCCATCGATACCCCTTGAGTCACCACCTAAGACCACTTGGGTCAAGGGTGTCCTAGAACCCACTAACACCAAAACCTATGGCTTAGACCTCTTGTTTAGAGTCTAATTCATGGCATTTTCTTTGTAGGTTTGATGGAAGATCCCTCTTTAGAAAAAAAATCCAAAAAAATTATATATTCGAAAAAACCAAAAAAAATTGGAAAACCTTCAAAATCCAAAAACATTTGAAAAATCTAAAAATTCCAAAATTCTAAAAACATTAGCCATATACAAAGCCCATTTTCGAGTTCTTCCAAGCTTGTATATATTCCCAAACCAAAATCGTCCAAGCTTGTCATCATTCACAACCCCACTCTCTCGCATGACACTTCCCTAGAAATTAAAGTGCTTGAGAATGATCAAAGCAAGGAGGAAGATCCCCTCATCCATGAGGAAGATTAAGCCTCCGAGCTTCCTGAATATCATAGAATCCTTGACTTGGAAAAACCTTCAAATTCCATAGGAGGGGATTTTGTAGAAATCAACTTAGGGAGTGAGTCTAACCCAAAGTATGTAAAAATATGTGCATGTTTGCATGAGCATGAAAAAGCATAATTCATTGCACTTTTGAATTCATATGTGGATATATTTGTATGGACCTATGAAGACATGCCGGGTCTAGACCCTAAGATCGTAGAACATCATCTACCCGTAGAACCCAATGGAAAACCTGTTAAGCAAAAGCTTAGGAAAATCCATCCCGATGTTCACTCCCAAGTGAAAGAGGGTTTAGAAGATCTTTTAAAAGCCGGATTTATAAAACCCATTGATTATTCTGAATGGCTTTCAAATATTGTTGTAGTTCGAAAATCCAATGGAAAAATTCGAGTTTGCATTGATTTTAGAAATTTGAACAAAGCCACTCCAAAAGATAATTTTACTCTTCCAAACATTGATTTGATAGTGGATAGCACTGCAAATCATGAAATGTTTTCTTTTATGGATGGCTATTCGGGTTATAATCAAATCAAGTTAGCACCAAAAGATCCGGCTAAAATTGCTTTTACAACACCTTGGGGCACATACTATTACAATGTTATGCCTTTTGGTTTGAAAAATATCAGCGTCAGATACCAAAGAACCATGACTATTATTTTTCATGATTAAATCCATGAGCTCTTGGAAGTATATGTGAATGATCTTTTGGTAAAATCTAAAACCCGATGCACACACATAGATTCTTTGCAAAAGGTTTTCGAAAGACTTAGACTTTATAAAGTGAAGCTAAAACCTCAAAAATGTGTTTTTCGAGTGAAATCGGGAAAACTCTTAGGGTTTATGGTAAGCCAAAGGCTCATAGAAGTCGACCCCTCTAAGTGTCGAGCCATCATAGACATGCCTCCACCCTCCAACTTGACCCAAATCCGAAGCCTCCAAGGTCGACTCCAAGCAATTAGGAGATTTATCTCCAATTTAGCAACAAGATGCAAACCTTTCAATAGGCTTTTAAGAAAAGGGGTTAAATTTGAGTGGGATTCTGATTGCCAAAATACTTTTGAAAGATTGAAAACTTATTTGGTAAATAGTCCAATTTGAAAACCTCCAAAGCAAGGAAAACCTTTATTTCTTTACATTTTCATTCATGCGAATGCATTGGGTGCTTTGCTTGCTCAATATGAGGATGATAGTCTTAAAGAGTATGCTATTTACTATATTTCAAAAAATCTATTGGCATATGAAAGAAATTATCAAGCTATGGAGAAAACGTGCGTGGCCTTGGTATGGGCTTGCCAAAAGTTTAAACATTATTTCCTAGATCATGAAATTTGGATAGTGTCTAAACTTGATCCAATCAAGCACTTGTTTGAAAAGTCTATCCTAACGGGTAGTCTAGGTAAATGACAACTCCTCTTAATGGAGTATGATTTAAAGTTTCATCATCAAACCTCCATTAAGGGACAAGCCCTAGTCGATCATGTGGCCGAATTGCCTCTTGAGGATACATATCCCATACTTGATGAAATGCCCAATGAAGGCATATTTGCAAACGAATTACAAAACCATGTTTTAGGAAATTGTTTTAATGAAGATCAAGTATGAAAAATGTATTTTGATGGGGCAAAGAATCAATAAGGGGCAGGTGTGGGAATCATCCTCATATCTCCCAAGAAAGGGAAAATCCCAATTGCCATTCAACGAGATTTTGCATGCTCAAATAATGTGGCCGAGTATGAAGCACTCATACAAGGCCTAAAAATTTTGAAAAATCAAGGGGCATCGTGTATTGAAGGCTTTCGAGATTCTATGCTTGTTGTAGACGTGATTTTATTTCAAATCGTGGGATTCGAAATCAAACCCTCAAACTACGCTGGGTTGCGCGAGCGTGCCAGTTAGTTTATCAAAAATAACAAATTCTGATTTTCTGACTTCTAAGAACGATTGTGGACAAGTGAGATTTTTTGACTTAGGCCTTCTTGAACCGGCGCTCAAGGGTCAGCCTAGACGCTTGAAATTTGTTTGAATCCGTTAATTCAAGAAAGGAAAAACCAGATTTTCCAATAGTTTCAGATTTGTGTTTAAGTTCTTGATTTCTGAAAATTTTCAGATTCTGAAAGTTGCAGAATCTGCTCAGTTCCAAAGACCTGTTCTCCAAATTTTTTTAAAATACTTTTGTTCTCCAAAAATTCTAAAACATTTATAGAATAGAGACACGTGTGTGTAGAATCAGAATATATTTTTATTTTATAATTTAGTTCTTTATTTTCTAAGAATTAAATAAAGAATCAGAAACTGTTATAAAATTCAGAACAATCCTATTTTTGTGAATCAGAAGCTCATAAAAACAGTAATAACTCAGCACTAAGTCATCCAATTTCGATAAAATTTGTTGTGTTAGAAAGATAAGGATGTTACGTTTCCAAAGAATCAAATTTCATTCAATTTCATTCAGTGGTTGAAGAGATATGGGCAAAAGAACAGAGGTCTATTACTGAACGTTCTGTTTCTGTAAAACGCAATCTGGATTTTGTATAAACTTCACGGATCTAATTGGCTAGGCAACAGTTCATAAAAATTCCTCAAAATTTTATGTAAGAATGTATGATATGTCTAGATTATTCATGCAAAATTTCGAAGCAATTGGCTTATCCGTTTGTCTATAAAAATTCTGTGATCAGACACATGTGCCTTCATCCATTTGTCTGAATATGATCTGTAATCTGAGTTGTTACGTTATCTATAATTTGAGAATGTTATCTGTAATCGTCATCTGTATTTGATCTCATCGTGATCTTTAGAGCCTTCATCCATTTGTTGCAGATATGCTGCAGCTAGTAATCGGTTGAAGGTTGTTGACCAGATTCAGCTGGAAGCCGTTGAAGATTCAGAGTCACGTCCAATGTTTCTTTTGTGTTACTGCAATAGTGAATAGCTTGTTCCTAACTGCTAATATTTGCAGCCTTCATGCCAGTTCTTTTTATCATCACGTGTTGGAGTTTTGCTGGAATCATTTCAAAGCAATCCCCACCAACACACAGATCATAAGATTCTAACAAGGATTCGACTTCATCCTGATAAAAAAAATCTGACTTTCATCTAAGGACCTCTACTTGAGCCCGTGAGAATTCCCAATTGATTAAAAGATGTAAACCTTATTCAGTTGATTCTCAATTCCAACCTCATTCATGGAACATCTGAACTGAAGCTTCGAAATGCATATGAACACTACTAAGATAGTCTAGCAGTAAATGCAACTGATGTTACATACTTACCTATTAGGAACATATTTGAATTAAGCCCATGTTACATTTTTGAAAATCAACTTTTATGCTCATTCAATCCTTTCCACGAGTGTTGGAATATTAAAATTGCTCTTATCATAACATATCAATAGCTTACCAGTAACAAATGACGATGCAAATTGATGTATATCAATACTAATTACCTCGATACCCAAACATAACGTAAACACGTTACGAAAGGCGTTTGATACCAAACCTTCGTTTTCGGAGGCTTTCGTTCTTGCTTCCACCTTTCCTTTCTTTTGATAATACCAACCTTACCCTCTAGAAATTGATTTCTTTCCAAATGTGAGCTTTTCTTTCTAGGAAGCTCACTTTTCCTTTTTAATGCCCGTTTTCCCTTTTTGGGCGTCCACCGTCCTTTTCAGGTGTCAACTTGTCTTTTTGATACTTGTATCTTTTCAAAAGGCAAGCTTTCAACATACTTTTTGTCATAAATCTTTTAAGGAAACGAAATCCTGCTTTTCCAGTACTAAGGGCAAAATCGTCATTTTTCCAATTTTTGTCAAAACTCAAAACTTTCAGAACAGAAAGCATTCTTTCATCATTTTAAAGCTTCCATAAAATTTTGGTACCAAAACAAACTCGTTTAGTGCCTTTTTCCTTCAAAAACCCCAAAATTGCTAAAATGGCTACTTTCCTAAAAATGTAAGAATTTTAAAAGAAAATTTTGGGTGTCTACAGATGCCCCTCTTTGGCATTATTCCAAATTCATTTGGATAATGGCAAAGAAGAAAACACCCATCTGCTTTTCTTCCCAGATTTGCCTTGAGAGTATAGAATCGATCTTTATTCCATAACATCTATTTCCTTAGATTCTTAGCAAAGAGGGATTTGGCAAGAGCTCCTAATCCTAGGACAATCATGCATGAACGATCACTTTATGAATGCAGTCATGTGTGTGAAATGAATGTTTAGAGACTCATACATTTGATTCACGAACTCGAGAAGAAGCCTATGATGGCCAGCTGCCCCAAGCAATGGTTCCTGTTTCTTTTGATGTTTAGGATTTTCAAAATTCCTTTTTCGAAAAGAGAACTCTTTTTGATTTCTATCAAAAAGGACTTACAATTTCTCATATTTCCCTTCACTCGGGTTTTAATACCCATAAATAAGTAGAGGTTTTATGGAAGATTTTGAATAACATTTCAAAGCTCCCTTTCTTACCCAACGAATTCTAATTCTCAAACAACATGAATTCAAATAAAATAGGTCATATTCTTACTCTAGGACTTTCAAGGTGAACTTTTCTCCATCGGGATGAGCTATGGGGATTTGGGAAAGAATTACCCGCGGTCCCTTCTGAAGCGTCCCGGGGTTTAAGGCCAAGAGACGGAAAATTGCTCTTTTGAGCTTTGGCTTTTCCTTCTTTTTCTTTTTTTATTTTCAAGAGAAGACCTCTTTTGAAGAAGTTTTTGTATTCCCTCTGTCTATTTGGGGGAGAATTCTTCTCGGAGTAGTTTTTGCATTCTCTTTTCTTTTTCTTTTTTTTCTTTCAAAGAGAAGACTCCTTTTTAAGAAGTTTTTGTATTCTCTTGATCTATTCGGGGAAGACTTCTTTTTCTAGGAGTTTTTGTATTCTCTTTTTCTTTTCTTTTTCTTTTGAATATTGTCAATTTTCCTTTTTGGAGAGAAGCGAAATGGGAAATACAACTCATCCCTTTAGATAATCAATCTAGGCAAGATTGTCCTATTTCCTAATAGCACCTACCATTTGAAAGCACCTTGCTATTTTGAACTAGGCCTCATTTGGTAAGTAAAAGATTTTTGACATGTTACCAAATAATTTTTGAAAACTCCACTTTTCATAAAGTATCAATTCCCTGATTTGGGGTCACATAATCCATCTTTAGTCCTTCTTTCCAGAAATTCAAAGGAGATCTATTTTCAAAATCTTTTCAAATGAAATTTAAAGTAGACCCCATACATAGTATTGGGCATTTATAGAATCTACTAAATTTCCTTCCTTAACATCAACTTACCAGCATTCCTTTTGTGATGCCCCTTTGCATCATAGGAACCATCCTTGTGGGCCGCCATCTTCAAATGGAGTGCGGGCTTCTTGTGGATGCATTATGTCATGCAAGATGTATTCCTATAATACAATGGTAATGCATGCTTTATGATATGATGAATACACTCAATTTCTATGAAATGTATTTAAGGAATAACATCTCAATGCCCCTAGTTTGGAGGGAATGGCATGAGAACTCACATACCATGGCGAATCTCTATATGATATGGTTTTGAATGTGATGCATGAAAGATATGCACAACCTTAGTCTTGGTGATGCATGATATGATCCTTGGATATATTCTGGGTAGGTTAACTCTCTAATGCATTTTTAGGAAACTCTTACTTACATACTTTGAAGCTTTTCCAAATCAATGATTTTATGGAATATAGAAAGCTTGGAGGCTTGACCATCCTCATGGATGAGGGGACTTTCCTCCTTGCTTTAATCACTCTCAAGTTCTTGTTTTCTAGGGAAGTATCATGGATAAGAGAATAAGGCATTTCTAAATCCAATTTTTGAAAAATAATATTTTTGGAGTTTTTCAAATTTTTCTATTTTTTTGGATTTTTCGAAACAACTAGTAGAAGGGAAAACAAACATTTTTTTTTTGAAATTTTCATAATTTTCTGTTTTTTTGGATTTTTCAAAGCAAATAGCAGAAGGGGAAACGAATAAAACTTTCTTTTTGGGAATTTCAAAATTTTCAATTTTTTTTTGGGTTTTTCCATTTTTTTTGGCTTTTGGGAATATATAATTTTTTTGGATTTTTTTCAAATAAAAAGGGATCTTCCATCCAACCTGCAAAGAAAACACTACGAGTTAGACTCTAAATAAGACGTCTAACCATAGGTTTCGGGATTAGCGGGTTCTAGGGCACCCTTAACCCAATTGGTTCTGGGTGGTGGTTCAGGTGGTATGGATGGGATATAGCCCAATCAATATCGACTCGGGTTTGGTCTAGATAGGATGGGTTTTAGCCTACCTTGGTTCTTAGCTCCTAGGCCCTGGTAAGGTGTATATCCCATGTTTAGTAACATATTCCAAGGCTTTTTAAGTTTTGAAAATTTTTTATAAAGAGGATGACCCTGGAATATTGTGTTATCTATGACGTGGCTATACACTTGAATTTCATTGGTTATACCTTGGAGGTCTACGGGTTTATGGGGTGAGTTGAGCTCTTCTAGGAGATGGACGACCTTGGCTGGGTGTGACTCTCCTAGTAGGTGGGTAATAGGATGAGGTGTACCTAGGCTATCGATACATGCCCTAGGGGTTACCAAATTTGGAATTTCATTTTTCTCATTTTGGAATTCATTTTGGTGCTGGACATCCACCGCACCTTCTAAATCTACATCCTTCAACACATTTTGTGGGGTTGTGGGTGCATAATTGTGATTTGAATCTTGGTAATCCACTGGTCCTACACAATGAATAGGAAGAACGAGTAGAGAGTTTGGAGAGAGAGGAGTTTCAAGTATACCTTCTTCTTGCTTGTCTACCTTTTCATGGTGAGAGCAAGCTTCCTTGCAGGCATCCTGAGGGTGCTCTAGCTCCTGTAGGGCTTCAAGCTCCCATTGCTTTGGTAGGTCTTGGACTTCATCTGCCAAGCCTATGAGTGTGCAACACTCGTTCTCTCTTGTGTATGAAATGGTGCTTGTGGGAATGAAATCCATCGAAGCAACCGGATTTGAAAAGTTTTGGGTGGTGGGTGTGAAGTGACTCCCATGCCCCAGTCCATTTGTGCGCTTAGGGATGTGAACTTTTTTTTCTTTTTTGCTTTCTTGAATTCCAAATTTTTGATTTTCAAATCTCTTTTGAAAAATTTCCAAAGTTTTTGAAATAGGAAACTTTTTTGGTTTTTCTATGTGCAAAGGGGTGTTTGGATATTTTGAACGGTTAGCTGATTTGATTTGGACTCTCGCCTCATCTCCAGCCTCGTATCCCTCATCGATTTTCGACCTTGGTTGGGCTTTTCGAGTATGAATTTTCTCTCCACATTCACAAGATAGGTTTTCATGGTAGATCTTAGCCTCTAAGGCCTCAAGTTTCCTTCTAGCTTCGGTTGCTTTCTTTGTAAGATAAGCAATTTTTTCTTGGGAAAGTCTTTCTATGGTTTTGGAAAACTGGTTTTGAAAATCAGATGAAGTTTTCTTTGAACGGCTTGATTTCCTATGTTTCTTACCATGGGAGGAGCAAGATTCCTCTTCTTCTGCTTTTAAAGCAGCTATCCTTTCTTCTACTTTCATCATTCCCCTTTTTAAGGAAGCCAGCGCGTCTTTTGCAATCCTATTTGAAATTTTGCTCTTATGGCATGAACCTCGCCTTCGCATTGTGGAAGATGCTTCGGAACTTGACATGATCCACCTGTATACAAACTTACCACAAATCTAGAAACTTTGTTAGCATAACAGATTCCAACAAATTTCAATTAGATATCTCGCAAGATCCTTTGGTACTTGGCAGGATCAACCTGTTTAAGCCAACTTATCACAAACCTGAAAATTGAATTAGTATAATGGATTCAAACAAAATTTCAAAGTCTGAAGTCCCATCGGGCGTGACAATTCTGTAGACGTGATTTTATTTCAAATCGTGGGATTCGAAATCAAACCCTCAAACTACGTTGGGTTGCGCGAGCGTGCCAGTTAGTTTATCAAAACTAACAAATTCTGATTTTCTGACTTCTAAGAACGATTGTGGACAAGTGAGATCTTTTCGACTTAGGCCTTCTTGAACCGGCGCTCAAGGGTCAGCCTAGACACTTGAAATTTGTTTGAATCCGTTAATTCAAGAAAGGAAAAACCAGATTTTCCAATAGTTTCAGATTTGTGTTTAAGTTCTTGATTTCTGAAAATTTTCAGGTTCTGAAAGTTGCAGAATCTGCTCAGTTCCAAAGACCTGTTCTCCAAATTTTTTTAAAATACTTCTGTTCTCCAAAAATTCTAAAACATTTATAAAATAGAGACACGTGTGTGTAGAATCAGAATATATTTTTATTTTATAATTTAGTTCTTTATTTTCTAAGAATTAAATAAAGAATCAGAAACTATTATAAAATTTGGAACAGTCCTATTTTTGTGAATCAGAAGCTCATAAAAACAGCAATAACTCAGCACTAAGTCATCCAATTTCGATAAAATTTGTTGTGTTAGAAAGATAAGGATGTTACGTTTCCAAAGAATCAAATTTCATCTAATTTCATTTAGTGGTTGAAGAGATATGGGCAAAAGAACAGAGGTCTATTACTGAACGTTCTGTTTCTGTAAAACGCAATCTGGATTTTGTATAAACTTCACGGATCTAATTGGCTAGGCAACAGTTCATAAAAATTCCTCAAAATTTTATGTAAGAATGTCTCATATGTCTAGATTATTCATGCAAAATTTCGAAGCAATTGGCTTATCCGTTTGTCTATAAAAATTCCATGATCAGACGCGTGTGGACGAACAGTTTCAGAAACCAAGTTTGCAGAAAATTTCAGAAAGTTCCTAACGTGATTCTAGAACGAAATTCAACCTGTATCAGTCCTAATGATGCATGAAAATCATCTAAACATGGATTTTAATTCCGTTCATGAAGGAATCATGCATGTTTGTATCGATACAAATGAAGAACATGGGCTCAAGGCCTTGATTCATGTACAAATTTCTAGAATCTGTGCTTTTTCAGATTCTCATGAATTAAAACTAATTTGTGCAAGAATTCCAACCTGTGTGAGTGAGAGGGGACGTAGGAGCACTTCGCCGGATGATCGTCGGACGTCGGAACCAGGCCGGACTTCCTTCTTCTCCTTCTTCTCTTCCTTTCTCTCTCTCTCTCTATTTCTCTGAGTTTTCGGACTGAATGCTCCTCTCTTTTTTTTTGGTTCCCTCTTGGTGCTCGTTGGTTGATCGTCGTTGGTTCATGGGAGAGCCCTTTTATAGGCTCTGGCTGGGAAATGGATAAGCCTGATCTTGGTTGTTTTGATAAACTCAATCTGCTAACTGATCTCGTCTGATATGGAACGTGATCTGCACATGATCTTCTTTTGGTTTTATCTTTGTTAGGTAAGCCTTGAACCTTATCTGATTTGATAATCATGATCTTTTGTATTTGATTCCATTTGAGTTGCTGAATATGATCTGTAATATGAGTTGTTACGTTATCTATAATTTGAGAATGTTATCTGTAATCGTCATCTGTATTTGATCTCATCGTGATCTTTAGAGCCTTCATCCATTTGTTGCAGATATGCTGCAGCTAGTAATCGGTTGAAGGTTGTTGACCAGATTCAGCTGGAAGCCGTTGAAGATTCAGAGTCACGTCCAATGTTTCTTTTGTGTTACTGCAATAGTGAATAGCTTGTTCCTAACTGCTAATATTTGCAGCCTTCATGCCAGTTCTTTTTATCATCACGTGCTGGAGTTTTGCTGGAATCATTTCAAAGCAATCCCCACCAACACACAGATCATAAGATTCTAACAAGGATTCGACTTCATCCTGATAAAAAAAATCTGACTTTCATCTAGGGACCTCCACTTGAGCCCGTGAGAATTCCCAATTGATTAAAAGATGTAAACCTTATTCAGTTGATTCTCAATTCCAACCTCATTCATGGAACATCTGAACTGAAGCTTCGAAATGCATATGAACACTACTAAGATAGTCTAGCAGTAAATGCAACTGATGTTACATACTTACCTATTAGGAACATATTTGAATTAAGCCCATGTTACATTTTTGAAAATCAACTTTTATGCTCATTCAATCCTTTCCACGAGTGTTGGAATATTAAAATTGCTCTTATCAAAACATATCAATAGCTTACCAGTAACAAATGACGATGCAAATTGATGTATATCAATACTAATTACCTCGATACCCAAACATAACGTAAACACGTTACGAAAGGCGTTTGATACCAAACCTTCATTTTCGGAGGCTTTCGTTCTTGCTTCCACCTTTCCTTTCTTTTGATAATACCAACCTTACCCTCTAGAAATTGATTTCTTTCCAAATGTGAGCTTTTCTTTCTAGGAAGCTCACTTTTCCTTTTTAATGCCCGTTTTCCCTTTTTGGGCGTCCACCGTCCTTTTCAGGTGTCAACTTGTCTTTTTGATACTTGTATCTTTTCAAAAGGCAAGCTTTCAACATACTTTTTGTCATAAATCTTTTAAGGAAACGAAATCCTGCTTTTCCAGTACTAAGGGCAAAATCGTCATTTTTCCAATTTTTGTCAAAACTCAAAACTTTCAGAACAGAAAGCATTCTTTCATCATTTTAAAGCTTCCATAAAATTTTGGTACCAAAACAAACTCATTTAGTGCCTTTTTCCTTCAAAAACCCCAAAATGGCTAAAATGGCCACTTTCCTAAAAAGGTAAGAATTTTAAAAGAAAATTTTGGGTGTCTACACTTGTCATAAACCAAGTTTCAAAATTTTGGCAAGTCAACAAAAAACTCATACCTGTAGAAGCGCGAAAAATCCCCACGCCTCCCCGCCTTTTCTAGGCTTGGAGTGGATCCTCTCGTGCGTCTAAGGCCTATTTATGTAAACAGGGCGTGCCAGCTAGCTTACCTAAGCTAGCGAAGATATATTTAAACTGACTTCTAATCGTGGCGACAGTGAGCAAGTGAGCTCTTGTCGTCACAGACCTTCTTGCACCGATGCGCAAGGGTCAGTCTGTAAGCTTTGCAAAAATCAAGTTTTTGGGATAGAAAGCCTACGCAGCGGTTCGAGGTGTCTAATTCGGGTCTTTTAGATACGATTGCAGATTTTAGATCACGTGGATTTGCACGTGCCTAAGTCTTTCCTTTTATCCCTTTATGGGCCACCTAGTTTGTGTGTTATGAACACTCCACTACATGGGCGAATTTGAGCGGGGCTTGCTTTGATGCAATATGCGTCCTACCTCGTGGTATGGCGTAGATGCAATGCAAACTCACGCTACTCCAAAGGGAAAACCCGAATGTAAAGACAATGCTGAAGGGAAATAACCGAAGGGAAATAACCAAAGGGAAATGACTTGTAATGTAAATGCCGAAGGGAGATATGTATATAGAGTAGGTCTATGGGCCCTTACTCGGGTCTTGCAAATAAGAGCGAAGGCTCAATGTGGGTGCGTGCTTGAATTGAAAGACTTACACACACGACATGAAATTAAACCCAAATATAACTTGCAGTATGGCCTTGACTAAGGTCTTGGGAATAAGAGCGAAAGCTCAATGTGTGTGAGTGCTTGAATTGAAGTACTACGCACACAACATGAAATTAAACCCGAATAGTATAACACGGCCCTTACTTGGGTCTTTCAAATAGGAGCGAAGGCTCAATGTGTGTGAGTGCTTGAATTGAAAGACTTACACACACGACATGAAATGAAAGCCCAAATAGTATAACACGGCCCTTACTTGGGCCTTTCAAATAAGAGCGAAGGCTCAATGTGTGTGAGTGCTTGAATTAAAAGACAACACACCCAACTTAAGCAAAACCCTACAAAATTAAAGTATATGTATATATTTATGTATTAGGGGCTGATTAGGCCCGTGTGTGTTCAAAATCGTGCACAACTAAGAGAGTGCATGTGTGTGGGTGTGCCAAGCCACGTTATTACAAGCGGGGGGAGACTATGCTCCGTTATTACAACCCCGTATCGAATTGAATCTCAAGTAAGTATACAACTAAAGACCAAGTTAGGCACTTACTAATAGCTGGTCCGAAGATGCCTTGCTTGAGCGTGGGCTTGGCCTTCGCCTTGGGCTGCAAAAGGAAGCTCCGCGAGGTTGAACGGCAAGGGGAGGTGCTGGCCGAGTGTCCTTGATGCGCGGAAGAGCGCCTTGAAGATGGCCGGTTGTTAAGGAGGGGCTGGTTTTGGTGTGTTGGGTTAAAGGACCTAAGTAGGGTCACTAAGGGAGCATGGCACTAAGAAGAAGGAACTAGCTAGGAGATGGTGATGGCTGGCGGATGGCTGGCCGAATGAAGGGGATGACAATCGGTTGGAGTGGCCGACTGGGGGAGTTCGGTGGTGGCGGATTGTTGGGGTGGCTAAGAGTGATGTAAGGTAGGGGAACTAACTAGGAGATGGGGCCAGGTGGTAGTGGTTGTAGTAGGTGTATTGGGATGATATGGGCAGGTTTTAGGGAGTCGGATAGGGTGGCCGAATGGAGCTAAGATGTCTAGGTGGTGGCGGGTAGTTAGGGTGGCTACGGGTTTGGCTGAGTGGGGCTAGTGGTAGCAAGTGGAAGGGCTGGTGTTAGGGTGGTATGGGAGTGGATTAGGTGGCTGAGAGTGGAGAGGGAGTGAAGAAGTAGTAAGGTAGGATGTAGGGGACTTACCGGGTGAAGAGATGGTGGCGGGTGGAAAGGAATCAGCCGGATGATGGTGGTGGTGTTGGTGGCGTTCGGCTGGAAGGTAGTGGTGTAGGTGGTGGCGGGATGTGGAGCTGGTGGTGGCGGGATGTGGAGCAGGTAGAGCAGGTGGAGATTCGACTGAGCTGGGGAAGTGGAGGACCCGGCTGAAGGTGGGTGGGCTGCTAGATCTCAAACCCGCCCCCAAGGGGGGGGGTTTATATAGGGCTGGGCTAGGTCGGTTAGGACTGGGTTTGGGGTAGTGGTTAGGTGGTTTAGGTAGGGTGGTATGATGATAAGGTGGGCTGGAAAGGGTAGGGCCAGATATTTTAAATACAAGTGGTTTGGGTAGGTTGTGGGCTAGGGGAGGTTTAAGGGTTTAGGGTTTAGTTAGGTGGGTTGGTTCTAGGGTGAGGTTTAGTGAGCTAGGTTAGGTGATTAGGCTAGGATTAGGCTAGGTTTAGGGAAATTAACCTAGGTTTAGGGAAGGATTAGGGAAGTGGGTTAGGTGATTAGGTTGGGATTAGGCCGGGATTAGGGAAGTAGGTTAGGTGATTAGGCTCAGATTAGGGGTGGATTAGGGTGGAAGGCTAGGATTAGGTATTTTTGGTTCGGTTTAGATGAAGGAGCTCCCTTTGCATGGTCCATAGACCTTAACCACATCATGTTGGTGCAGCCCTAGGTTAGGTTTTGGCTAATTACAAGCTTAAACCCACCTAATTAGGCTAACCCACATGATTAACCCCAAACTTGACACACAAGTCAAGCTTAATTACAACACACACTTGATCTTATCCACCCCCACTCTCTCTCATGCCCATAATCCCACGCAAAATTCAAGTGGGCCCCACCTCCATTTATGAGAAGGTGATGTGGGCCATGGATATGGATATTGGATTGGATTTTTGAATCCAAATCCAAATCCAAGTCCATACATGGGTTTGGATTGGGATCTGGATATATATGGTCCAGATCCGATCCAAACTAAACTCTGACTCCTTCGAGCTGTGTTCAAAACGAATGGTTTGTGCGGGGCCTGACAGCATCACTGCTCCGTCTGCGTTGGGTCTTCGCCAACATGATCGTCCGCCTCTGTTTTCGCCTTCTGGATATGACTTTAAATGATGTTTTGATGATAATAGGGTCTTGGACGTTCGAGATCCTAGGGGTGTGGATTTGATACGAGAGTTGCTGTGCCGGGCTCGACATGTGCTCCGGTTCTGGGCTCTCCTTAGCTTTCTGGTCCTGTCTGGATTAGGCCAAGTTGCTTCGAGGTTTCAAAACATGTTTTAAAAAGGTTTTCGAAGTCATATTATATATTTTTGAAATATAAAGTTCAAAATATATGTACAGGGTTGCCTGGAAGGCTCCTGGGTTTCCAGACTCAAAATGGCCCTTTGGGGCTGCTTTTATAAAACCAGGTTGTTTCGAGGAATTCGTGGGATTTCGGGGTGTTTACAGATGCCCCTCTTTGGCCTTGTCCAAATCGATTTGGATAAGGGCAAAGATGACAAACACCCCTTTCAATGTCTCCCTAGATTTAGCCACGAAGAATATGGGATCACCCCAATCTTTTAACAAAATCTCAATTTAAAACTCTGGTAGGAGGAGATATCACGCCAAAGGGTATACTATGGAATCTGGTCCTAAATGGGATCATGTTTATGCAAGTGTCATGCGTGGAATGCAAATGCATGACATGGGGGTGGTGCCAAGAGAGGCGACCTCCCAGAGACCAGATGTGGTCGAACTCTAGAGACTTACAAGGCCTGCTGTTCCCAGTGAGCAAAGTCCTATGCTGTTCGATGTTCGATTTTTTTTTCAAAACTTATTTACAAAACTATTTACAAAAGGGACAACTGTCTTGAGTCTCGATCCTAAGGATCTCGAGCTCTTCGTATTTGCCCTTGTTTGAGTCTTAACACTCGCTTATCTAGCGGAGGTTTTATAAGAAAACAGGCTATATTTCAAATTCCTACGTCTTACTCGAAACGTCGAATTCTCAAACAAGATGAAATTCAAGTAAGTAAATCCTATTTTTACTTTAGGATTCCTTGAAATGAACCATGCTTTAGCTTGGGATAAGCCAGGGATGGGAAAGAGATACCACGGTCCCTTCTGAAGTGTCCCATGGTTTAAGGCATAGAAGGCGGAAAACTACTCTTTTTGAGCTTTTTGGCCTTTTTTTCCTTTTTTTCATAGAGGGTCTCCCTTTGGGAGTATTTTTTCTTTAATCCCTCTTTTTTATAAGAGAATCGATTTTTCTTTTTGAAGTCTGGTTTCTTTCTTTTGGAAAGATACTTTGAATGGGAAATTCCCTTTTGTTTGGGCCTTTGTTTTCCTTTTGGAAATAGAAGAGAAGAGGGGAGGACTTATCCCAAGCCTACACTCGATCCATTCCAGATCAGCCTATTTAGAAATAGCACGTACTACTTGCAAGTATCTTGCTATATTGAACTAGGCCTTTCTCTGTAAGAAGAAGGATTTTGAAATGTAACCACGATTTTGAAGACTCCACTCTTTCACAAGTGCGAATTCTCTCACTCAGGGTCACATGACTTTGCCTTTGCACCTTATTTTCATGTCTCAGGGCAGCTATCCCTAAAATTTTCGAAAACTGGAATTTAATCCAAATCCTACACATGATACTTCTTTAAGTATTGAACATTGATAGGATCTACTAAATTCCTACCTTCTACATCGATCAACCAATACGAGTTGTTCGTAGTGGTTGCTCGTACAACATAGGGTCCCTCCCAGTTGGGGCGCCACTTGCCTAGGGGGTGTGGGCCACGATGATGGATGGTTTTTAAGACCAGATCTCCCACTTCAAAGTGGCGAGGTCTCATGTGTTTGCTATAATGTCGGGCTATCCTTTGTCGGTATGCATGAGCATGATCCATGGCAAGGAGTCACCTCTCATCTAGCAAATCTAGTTCGGCCATCCTAGCATGCTGAAGCGTCTCTAGGGGGAGGTCGAGTGCTATGGATGTATGGAATGAATGCAGTTGAGTATGAATGGGAAGAATGGCGTTTATGCCATAGACCAATTCGAATGGTGTGGCATTCGTGGGAGTCCGGATGGAAGTCCTATAAGCCCATAAGGCTTCATCCAGCTTCTCGTGCCATGTCCTACCCTTCTCTAAGGTTTTCTCAATTATGCTAATGAGAGTCTTGTTTGTGGCTTCGGCTTGGCCGTTGCCTTGAGGGTAGTAGGGCGAGGAGAAGTGGTGAGTTATGCCATACGTGTTGCACAACTTAACCATCCGCTCGTTCTTGAATGGGGTGCCATTATCAGACACAAGGTCTCGTGGAACCCCAAATCGAGCCAAGATATTCCTCCAGATGAAAGCCACTACATGTTGCCCCATCACATTGGTTAGGGAAATGGCTTCCACCCACTTGGAGAAATATTCCGTGGCTGCTAAAATAAATCGATGCCCATTCGAGGCCTTTCGAAATATTGGGCCAGGACGTCAAACGCCCACATGGTAAATGGCCAGGGGCTGACCACGGAATGCAATGCAGGTGATGGGATATGAATGGCGTGCCCATGCACTTGACATGGATGACACTTCCTAACATGGTCGTGGCAATCCCTTTTCAGGGTGGACCAAAAATAGCCCCCTCTAAGTATTTTCATTGCCATCATGTTGGCATTAACATGACCTCCACATTCTCCATCGTGGAACTCGTGCATCACTATCCTAGCCTCCTCTAGGTCGATACACCTAAGTAGAATGCCGGTAAAACTTTTTTTATATAAGACCCCACCCAGAATGGTGTATCGGGTTGAAATCTTACGAATGAATGCCTTATCTTTGGATGTGGCATCCTCGGTGAATCCCCCATTTTCTAAAAACTGTTTGATGTCATAAAACCAGGGTTTTTCAATAGACTCTGGGTTATTTTGGCAAATATCCAAGTCATGTGTGGATGGGTGGGGCGCATGCCATATTTCCAAAGATCTGGTCACTGAAATGGGATCGACCTTCAGGGTGGAACCCAAGGAGGAGAGGGCATCGGCGATGCCATTATCCTCTCTTCCTACGTGTGTGAGTTTACACGATTGGAAGGACTGGACCAATCGAGTGGCCAACTCGTGATATGGAAGTAGTTTCTCATTACATACTTGCCAAATTTTCAAAACCTGGTTTATGACAAGGAGTGAATCTCCAAAGACCTCGATGCATGATGCCCCTAGAGTTTTCGAAATTCTTAAGCCTTGTATGAGTGCTTCATACTCAGCTATGTTGTTGGAACATTCGAAATCTAAGCGGACTGCTATGGGAATCTCGCCCTTTTCAGGGGAGATGAGGATGACCCCAGCACCAGCCCCTCGTTGGTTTCGTGCCCCATCGAAGTGCATCTTCCACACTTGGTTTTTGAAAGAATTTGCCAAAATGTGGTTTTGAAAATGGTTTTGCAATATGCCTTCATCAGGCATTTCAACAAGAGTGGGATATGCATCCTCTAAGGGGAATTCAGCCACGTAATCTGCTAGGGCTTGCCCCTTAATGGAGATCTGGTGATGGTATTTCAGATCATACTCCATTAGAAGGAGTTTCCATTTGCCCAATCTACCTATGAGAATGGGTTTTTCGAACAAGTGCTTGATTGGATCAAGCTTGGACACTATCCAGATCTCATGATCTAGGAAATAGTGTCTGAATTTCTGGCAAGCCCAGACTAGGGCCAAGCACGTCTTCTCCATGGCTTGATAATTTCGTTCATAAGCCAAGAGAGTTTTCGAAATATAGTAGATGGCATACTCCTTATGGGTGTCATCCTCGTATTGAGCCAACAGGGCTCCTAAAGCATTTGCATGCACGGAGATGTATAATAAAAGCGGTTTTCCTTGCTTTGGAGGGTTCAAAATGGGGGGATTAACCAAGTATGCCTTCAGTCTCTCGAAGGACTTTTGGCATTCGTCATCCCATAAGAATTTCGTGCCCTTCCTCAACAGTTTGTTGAAGGGTTCGCATCTAGTGGCCAGATTCGATATGAATCGGCGAACGGATTGTAAACGACCCTAGAGGCTGCGGATTTGGGTAAGATTGGAGGGTGGAGCCATGTCTATGATGGCTTGACACTTAGAGGGGTCGACTTCTATTCCCCTTTGGCTCACCATAAAGCCTAGAAGCTTCCCTGATTCTACCCCGAACACACATTTTTGAGGGTTTAGCTTTACCTTGTAAAGCCTAAGCCTTTCGAAAATCTTTTGTAAACATTCGATGTGAGTGCATCGGGTTTTGGATTTTGCCGAGAGATCATCTACATACACTTCTATAAGCTCATGAATTTGATCATGGAAGATCGTGGTCATGGCTCGTTGGTATGTTGCACCGGCATTTTTCAAACCAAAGGGCTTGACTATATAGCAGTACGTGCCCCATGGGGTTGTGAAGGCGGTCTTACCCTGATCTCGTGGGCTTAGTTTGATTTGATTATAGCCTGAATAGCCATCCATGAATGAAAACATTTCATGATTTGCAGTACTATCGACTATCAAATCTATGTTTGGTAAAGGATAATTATCCTTTGGAGTGGCTTTATTCAGGTTTCTGAAATCGATGCATATTCGAATTTTCCCATTGGTTTTTCAAACTACAACTATATTTGATAACCAATCAGAATACGCAATGGGTTTTATAAATTCGGCTTTTAGTAGATCTTCTAAACCCTCTTTGACTTGCGTGTGTACATTCGGGTGTATTTTCCTAAGCTTCTGCTTTATGGGTTTTACACCTGCATCTAAGGGAAGACGATGTTCGACGATGCTGGGATCTATGCCCGGCATGTCTTCACACGTCCATGCGAACACATCTAAATAGGTTCGTAGAAATGCAATGAATGCTAACCTTTCAGTTTCATGCAAGCATGCGCCTATTTTGATGGATTTGGGATTGGAATCATCCCCTAGGTTCACTTCTATGAAATCTCCTCCTACTGATTGGGAAGGTCTTTCAAAGTCGAGAATCTTATGAAATTCTGGGAGCTCAGAAGTGGGATCCTCCTCAAGGGGATCCACTTCTGGGCTTTGATCATTCTCGTGGGCTATAGACTCGAGGGAATTTGATGCATGGTTTTCAAAATGACCTGGTTTTGTACTTGGATTTTCAAGTGATTTCAAAATTTTTGGTCTGGCTATGCAGATGACATTTCTTTCGAAATCCTTTTCGTTTGCCAAGGCCTACCTGGAGCAGCTATGTACAAAATCTTTTTGGTATTTTCCAAATTTTCGATTTTTTTGGTTTTTTGTAAAACAAGAACCTTGGGAGCTATACAAAGCACTCTATTTTCGAGTTTTTGTTTTTCCATTGTTTTTGGTTTTTCTTGTTTTTCGATTTTTTTGATTTTAAGCTTTTCAAATGTTTTTGTATTTTCGGAAAAGGGATCTTCCGTCATACCTACAAAGGGAAAACACTACGGGTTAGACTCAGAATAGGAGATCTAAATCGTAGGTCCCTTCTAAGGCAGGTTCCGGGGCACCCTTGACCCAGGTGGTCACAGGGGGTGGCTCCGGCAGTATTCGGGGAGTATAGCCGATCCCATATCGGCTTGGATTGGCCCTAGCAAGGATGGGCTCTAGGAGACCCTGGTTCTGCGCCCCTAGACTATTGTAGGGCGTGTAGCCCATGTTCAACAACATGTTCCACGACTTTTTGTTTTTCGAAAAAGTTGGATACAAGTCATGGTCCTGAAACATGTTATCGTCCATATTGTGCTCATATGGCCTCTTGTCCAGGGGCTTTAGAAATAGGGAATGCTTGGGTCATCCTAGAAGGGTTAGAATCAGGAGGGGGCCTGCTTTGGGCGGCCCCTTTACATATACAACCTTCCTAGGGTTGTTCAACACGAGCCGAGGTGGCTCAACCATAATTTGCCCCAGGTTAGCCTCATGGGCCTAGGAGCTTGATAAACAAGGGGAGTTTATGATCCCCTGAAGCTGTGGGTGACTCTCACCTAGGATTACAACGACCTGGTCCCTAAAAGGGATCTTAACACACCTGTGGAAGGTGGATGGCACAGCGCACAAACTGTGTATCCAGGGCCTTCCCAACAACAGGTTATAATGGGGGTGGATGTCCAAGACATGGAACACCCCCGTGTGTTCGATCCCTCCCGTTTTCATTGGGAGTTCGATGGATCCTAAAGGTCTAGACGCATTCCCATCGTATCCAGTGATAACGATGGGGCTTGGGTTCACCGAAGTCAAGGTGACTCCGATTTTGTACGCCACATGAAGTGGAAGGATGTTGAGCCCTCCTCCACCATCGACTAGGCACCTGTCCAGAGAGTGGTTGTTTAGAACCACCTCGATATGCTAGGCCTGGTTATGGGTTTCGTAGGGTCTATCTACATCATCTTCCGAGAAAGTGATGGGCGATTTTGCTCCTAATAAAGCCACTTGGGCAGACAAGGATTCCGGACTTATGTTCGAATAAACCTTGGCCCTTTCTAGAATTTTCTCTAATACAAGTCTATGCCTAGGCGAGGTTTGTATAAGCTCTAAGATAGACATGTGAATAGGAATCTTTGAAAGGTGGTTTTCGAAGTCATAAGGATTTAGGATGACTTTGTCCTTATCTGCTTTTGGCAGAACACTAGGGATACATGCTTTTGAGGGCCAGGCACACTGACCACCTTTTGAGCACCTTGAAGGTGCGAGGGTTGATAGATCCTCCCGGATCTAGTGACTTCCCCTACGACCAGCTTAGGGTTCGTGCTAAATTTGGCTCTAAGGATGAGCTGAGGAGAACCTTGGGTTTTCAAAACTGGTTTTACCAGGGATTCCACTTTTGGTGGTCCCCAAATGACAATTTGGGCGGGCTTCTTGTATAGTACAAGAATGGGCGCACAAGTGGGTCGACCAGACTCTGGTTTTTGCGCTAGTTCCTTGGAAATGGTGAGGGTACATACCTCCTTTCCTTTCCCACTGCTACTGGCGTGTTTGGGAAAGGGTTCCTTGAAGATAGCTTGAGGCGGCTCAGGTTCCGCAGTGACCTTGAGCCAGCCTTCTGCTATCAAGTTCTCAATTTTATTTAAGAGGGAGAAGCAACGTTTGGTATCATGGCCTTTGAGCCGATGATATTTACAAAATCGGTTTAAATACCCCCCTTTGGAAGTTACTCTGTAAATACCTCGAAATCCCACGAATTTCTTAAACAAATCTGGTTTTTTAAAAGCAGCCCCAAAGGGCCATTTTGAGTCTGGAAACCCAGGAGCCTTCCAGACAACCCTGTACATATGTTTTAAACTTCATATTTCAAAAATATATAATATAGCTTTTGAAAACCTTTTAAAACACGGTTTTGAAACCCCGAAGCGGCTTGGCCCGATCAAGACAGGACCAAGAGAGCTAAGAAGAGCCCGGAACCGGAGCACATGTCGAGCCCGGCACAGCAACTCTTGTATCACATCTATACCCCCAGGATCCCGAACGTCCAAGACCCTGTTCTTATCAAAATGTCATTTGAAGTCATCTCCGGAAGGCAGAAACGGAGGCGGACGACCATGTTGGCGAAGACCCAACACAGACGGAGTACTGATACTGTCAGGCCCCGCACAAATCGTCCGTTTCGAACCAAGCTCGAAGGAGTCAGAGTTTAGTTTGGATTGGATCTGGACTATATATATCCAGATCCCAATCCAAACCCGTGTGTGGACTTGGATTTGGATTTGGATCCAAAGATCCAATCCAATATCCATATCCACGGCCCACATCACCTTCTCATAAATGGAGGTGGGGCCCACTTGAATTTCACGTGGGATTATGGGCATGAGAGAGAGTGGGGATGGATAATATCAAGAGTGTTGTAATTAAGCTTGACTTGTGTGTCAAGTTTGGGGTTAATCATGTGGGTTAGCCTAATTGAGTGGGTTTAAGCTTGTAATTAGCCAAAACCTAACCTAGGGCTGCACCAACATGAGGTGGTTAAGGTCTATGGGCCATGCAAAGGGAGCTCCTTCACCTAAACCTAACCCAAAACACCTAATCCTAGCCTACCACCCTAATCCACCCTTAATCTGAGCCTAATCACCTAATCCACTTCCCTAATCCCGACCTAATCCCAACCTAATCAGCTAACCCACTTTCCTAATCCTTCCCTAAACCTAGGTTAATTTCCCTAAACCTAGCCTAAACCTAGCCTAATCACCTAACCTAGCTCACTAAACCTCACCCTAAAACCCAACCACCTAACCTAGCCCTAAACCCCTAAACCACCCCTAGCCCACAATTTACCCAAACCACTAGTATTTAAAATATCTGGCCCTACCCTTTCCAGCCCACCTTATCTTCATACCACCCTAATAAATATTTGGACTGGATCTGGATCTCAAAATATCTAAGATCCGCGATCCAGATCCACATAGAGTTTGGATTGAATCCGGATAGCCAAACCCAAATCCAAGACCCATTTAAAACCTCTATAAATAGAGGTGCTGGGCTTGAAAAAAGGGACGTGAGGCTCAAAGGGGAGAGGCCTTCACGTGAAAATAAAGGGGGGAGGAGAGAGAAAAGGCCTTATTGGCCAAGGTAAGTTTGGTTTGAGAGTTTGGATTGGCTCATGGAGCCAAGGGCTGCACCAACCAAGGAATGTCCCCTAGAAGCTGGTTGGGAGCATGGCGTGGTGGAGCTTGGCGGCTTGAGCGGCGGCTTGGAGCGGTGCTGCAACTAGGTAAGCCCCTAAGACCTAAACTAGACACCTTCTTCCCTAACCACTCTAGACCACCCATCCTAGCCAAAACAACCCCCTAAAATTGCCACCAAAACAACCAAGTCCTGGCCGATTTTCTCCAAGGTTCCTACCCTAGACCACCACCTAAACAGCCTACCCTAAGACCTAAACCAGTTCGGCCAGGTGCTGGCCGAACTTCACCTTGAACCCCATCAAGTTCGGCCAACCTTGGTCGAACTTCCCTTTGAAAACCCACCTAGCTCGAGCCACCTTGCCTCGAGCTCTTTCCCTAAAACCCACGGCCTGCAACTGCAGGCCGTGTCCCATTTTCTACCTAAGAACCAGCCCAGCCTTTGGCTGGTTTCCCTTTCCCATACACCTAAAACAGCCCGGCCAAAGGTGGCCGGGCTTTCCTTATTTTCACCAAGAGACTGGCCTGCCATAGGGCAAGCCACCTAGCTAAAAACTCCTGGCCTAACTTGGCCGTGTACCAGCCCCACAGCCGCCTTGGCCAACCCTAGGCAACCAGCCCCGGTTTCACCTTAAACCAAACTCGAGCCACCTTGGCTCGAGCCATCCTAGCCTAGACAAAACCTAACCTAGGACTCAGCCCCAACTCTACCCTAAACCAAGTTCACTCGAGCCACCTTTGGCTCGAGTCACACAAGTAAACCTAAGGCCAAGTGTTGGCCGAACCCTAGAGGAAATCACTTCACTCGAGCCACCTTGGCTCGAGTTTCACAAGACCAAAACCTAAGGCCAAATGCTGGCCGAATTCTAACTCTATCCTATACCTAAACCAAGGCCAAGTGTTGGCCGAATCCCATACAAAAACCCAATCACTCGAGCCAAGGTGACTCTAGTCTTACCTTGCCCAAACCGGCCCCAAGTAGACCCAAACCCATTATAGCTTGCAGCTCTCGAAACTCCAAATCTCTCCAAGCTCTCAAGCTCTCCGGCTTCGCTCCCACATGCCTCGGACTCCATAAGAAGAAGGTGGATTCGCCCCTTGTACGATCCTAACTCAAAAGGTTGGAAAGTGTAAGTTGATTTCCATATATATCAAATCCCTTTCCATTCAATTCAATTCGTCATATGGGGTTGTAATAACGGAGCTTGTCTCCCCCCGGATGTAATATATGTGCTTGATGCAAAACACACACACATACACTCGAGCCTTTCCGCTCTTATCTGCACACTTTCGCACACAAACGGGCCTCAACAGCCCATAGGATATAGCCCTATTTATATACATTCAGTTGGGTTTTAAGGTTCAAGTCGTGTGAGTTGTCTTTCATTTTATACACTCAAAGCACTCACTCACATTGAGCCTTTCCGCTCTTACGTATATATACGTATTTCCCTTTCAGTTGGGTTTTAAATTCAAGTTGCGTGAGTTGCCTTTCAATTTATACACTCAAAGCACTCACTCACATTGAGCCTTCTCGCTCTTATATATATCTATATCTCCCTTCTACTGTGTTTTACGGTTCAGTTGCGTGTGTTGCATTTCAATTTATACACAACACCCACGCACACATTGAGCCTTTCCGCTCTTAAGATATAGATATATTTAAATTTCTGCAATTTACATTCAAGTTGTGTGAGTTGCATTTAATTTGGGTTTTCCCTTCTGCTAAGTCTTTAAATTTCGGGTTTTACATACAAGTTGTGTGAGTTGCATTGTATACTCGCCATACTCGAGCTAGAATGCATACCTGCATCGAACAAACCCGAACAAAACATGCAAACACGCCTAAGTGGATAAAATTGATAGACTTAGGGTCGCCCAAATAAAAAACTCACCAAGTGCATAATTTCAAAAGGATTTTAAAACACTTCTTCATTCAAAAATCGATTTTTTGTGTAACTTGTTCAAACGAAGTCTCTAAGCGTACAGACTGACCCTTGCGCGTCGGTGCAAGAAGGTCTGCGACGTAAAGATCCCGCTTGCCTACAATCGCCTTTCAAACGTTAGATATTTCAAAACTACTTCGCTAGTTTGAGTAAGCTAGCTGGCACACCCTAAAAGCGAACGTAGATTGCGAAAAGATTCGCTCTAGGCCTAAAGAAACCCGGAGTCGAAGGTTTTTCTATGGTAGGGTTATGAGCTCCTAAGATGTCGATGCATGCATTAGGGGTCTCCATGTCTACCATTTTTTGAACTTCTTTTTGTTTTTGAAATTCTTTTGGATGGTGCGTGACAATTGGAGCACCTTGACAATCCTCAAATTTTGGCATAATTTGTGGGTAGGGGTTATCCAATGCATCTGATGACCCTGTATGAAGAACAGAGTTTTGAGAAGGATGGGTTTCAGGCATACCTCTTTGTGGCTTGTCTACCTTTTCAGGGTGAGAGCAGGCCATTTTCCCGAGTAACTCTGTTTTGAGCCCCCAGGGTTTCACGAGGTGTTCCTTTTCGAAACCTTCCTGTTTTTCACTCTTGTCTCTTGGTAGGGTGTGGGTTTCATGTCCCACAGTGTGTGTGTGCCTAGACTTAGGACTTTCACTTGAATTTTTCGAAATTTCAAAGTTTGATTTTTCATTTTTTTTGTCTTTTTGAAAGTTTTCAAGATTTTTTTGATTTTTTGAAATAGAATAGTTTGTTTTCGAATTTCCCTTGGATTTTGAAAAGCTTGAAGATATAGGAGTGGATGACTCGTCCCTTTTCCGGTATTTGTCTTTAATCTCCAATCCTTCGTTGAGTTTGAGATCGGTTTTCAATTCGCGATCCTTATATGCCCTAGAAGAGCTGCTATGTGATCGATGGGCTTTAAGCTCCTTGCTTAAAGCATCCATCTTTTGAAATATTTTTGAAATGTCATCGAGCTCTTTTTGGGCTTTATCTATTTTGAAAGCCTCTTTTAGTTTACTCAAAGAGGATTTTTGTAGCTTTTTATCCATTTTTATGCAATTTTCCTAAGTATGCACGATTTTTGGAAAACACTCTTTTTTTTTGGAAAATTTTGAGTGTAACTTGTTTGTTTGAAGTCTACTTAAGTCCCGGGTCCCACCGGGCGTGCCAAACCTGTAGACACCGAAAATCTTCACTCCAGGTTCTTAGGCCTGAAGTGAACCTTTTTGCAATCTACTTCGCTTTATGGGCGTGCCAGCTAGTTTACTTTAACTAACAAAGTATGTTTTAAAATAATCTGACTTTTTAAAGGCAATTGTAGGCAAGCAGGATTTTTTCGTCACAGACCTTCTTCCACCAATGCGCAAGGGTCAGTCTGTATGCTTAGAGACTTCATTTTGAAACAAGTTTAACTCAAAATATATTTTGAATGAAGAAGTGTTTTAAAACCTTTTGAAAAACATGCACTTGGGCGATTTTGATTTTACAAGGGTTGGACGACCCTAAGTCTTTCAATTTAATCTACTTAGGCACGATGTGCGTGCATCAAAATAGCCTAAGTCTTGGAGTGTTTGCACGATTGATTCAGGATTTGCTTTGATGCAGGTATGCACTCTAGCTCGAGTATGGCGAGTATGCAATGCAACTCACACAACTTGAATGTAAAACCCGAAATTGAAAGACATAACAGAAGGAAAATTGCGTAATGTAAATTGCAAAAGGGAAATTGCTTAATGTAAATTGCAAAAGGGAAATTGCAAAAGGGAAATATGGCTATATCTTAAGAGCGAAATGGCTCAATTGTGTAAGTGTGTATCATGTATATATTGAAAGACTACTCACACAGCGGAACCTTAAAACCGAAATCTTAAAGACATAGCAGAAGGGAAATACTTATAATATATATGGGCCCGAAGGTCACCAACATGTGCGTGGGTGTTGTGTGTATATGTAAAGACAACTCACACGACTTGTAATGTAAAACCCAAATAGAATTGCAATATGGCCCTTATTAGGGTCTTGGGAGTAAGAGCGAAAGCTCAATGTGTGTGAGTGTGGAATTGAAAGACCACGCACACAACTGGAATTAAAACACCCAAATAAAATTGCAATATGGCCCTTACTAGGGTCTTGGGAATAAGAGCGAAAGCTCAATGTGTGTGAGTGTAGAATTGAAAGACAACGCACACAACTTAAATGAAAACCCACGCAGCTGAATATATATATAACTATATCTTAGGGGCTGTCAAGGCCCGTGTGTGTGCAAGAAGGTGTGCAACTAAGAGTGGAAAGGCTCAAGTGCACGTGTGTGTTGGTGTGCCAAACCAAGTTATTACAATCGGGGGGAGACAAAGCTTCTTTACTACAACCCCGCATCAAAATTTAATAAAACACCAAATGTAAGGAATTACAACTCACCTAGCCCGCTATGTGGGGTGTGTCTAGGATGCGTACGCCTTGCATGTGGAGCTCGGATTTGGATCCAAACTCTATGTAAGGAGCCACCTTGGCTCGAGTGATAGGCTTTTTGGTTTAGGATTTGGCCAGCATTTGGCCTTAGGTTTAGTAAGGTTTAGACTTAGGATTAGGCCAGCACTTGGCCTTGGTTTAGGTTGTGTTTAAGCTTAGGATTAGGCCAGCACTTGGCCTTGGTTTAGGTCATGTTTTGGACCTGGTATTAGGCATGACTCGAGCCAAGGTGGCTCGAGTGATAGGATATGGTTTAGGTCTTGTGAAACTCGAGCCAAAGTGGCTCGAGTGGTAGTTGTTTGCTCTAGGGTTCGGCCAACATTTGGCCTTGGTTTAGATCTTGTGAAACTCGAGCCAAGGTGGCTCGAGTAAGAGTGGTATTAAGGTGTAGTTGGTCCTAGTCTAGGTGCTGAAGATGGGACACGGTTAAGCTAGGGAGGATATATGGCCAGGTTTAGGTAGGGTTCACTAGGTTTGCCAAGGTGAGCTTAGGGGCTGGTTCACGGCCAGCCCTTAGCCTAAGGTTTTGGGCTGGGATGACCTGCCTTTTAGGGCAGGCCTTAGTTGTTTTTGGGTGGGACACGGCCTGCTCTAGCAGGTCGTGAGTCTTAGGTAGGTGGCCTGCCTAAGGCCGACCAGGTCTTGGCGAGGAGAAGGACACACGACCAACCTTGGCCGTGTGATTTAAAGGGAAATGGCCTGCCGAATGGCAGGCCTGTTTTAGGTAAAAAGGGAGAAACACGTCCAGCCCTTGGCCGTGTTTTTAGGTAAGTGGCCTGTCGAATGGCAGGCTTGGCCTTTGGTGGAAAAGGTGGAGCACGGCCAGCACTTGCAGGCCGTGGATCTTGGGCTTGGATGGCCTGCCTTTAGGGCAGGCCTTAGGTACCTCTTAGTGGGACACAAGAGATAGTTAGGTGGGCTCGGCCAGCTCTTGGCCGAGCCAAGGTTTTGCTTAGGTGGCTCGGTCAGCAAGTGGCCGAGCTAGGTTAGCTTTTGTTTGGGTTCTAGGTAGGGCTTAGCTAGGTGGTGGTTTTGGGTGGGAAGCTTGGTGAAAAATGGCCAGGACTTGGCTGTTTCAATGGAGTTTTTAGGGGCTGTTTTGGTGGAGTTGGGTGGTCTAGAGAGGTTAGGGAAGATGGAGTCTAGGTTAGGTTTAGGGGCTTACCTATTTGCAGCACCGCTCCAGCCACCACTCAAGCCGCCAAGCTCTGCCATGATCTCCACTCCCAGCCGGCTTGAAGAAGATGCTTGCTTGGTGCAGCCGTTGCCTCCATGGGCCAATCCCATCTCAAACAAAAAACACTTTGGGCCTATGAGCCACTTTCTCTCTCATCCCCCCCCCCTTTATTTCATGTGAAGTGGGTTTCCTGGAGACTTCACGTGAATGATTTCCAGCCCAAACCCTGTTTGGATCTGGATCATGGATCTCGTATATTTTTGAGATCCAGATCCAGTCCAAATATTTATTTGGGTTTGGATCTCGGATCTCGGATCTTGGATTTTGAGATCCAGATCCAATCCAAACACAATTTGGATTTGGATCTGGATATTTTGGGTCCAGATCCAGTTCGAACTTTTTCTTCTGCTCCTTGGTTTTCTGGTCCTTTTTGGTGCTTTTCACCGTCGGTTTCGAGCGGGCTTCGATTCATCGGACGCCCAACTCTGGCCTGGGTCTTCCCCAAGTCTTTGTTCCAACCGGTGTTCTACTTTTCAGGACTTTTTTGGCGTTTGTTTCGGTCCATCGTTTTGGTTTTTGGCCGGTTCCTGTTGATATCGAACTCAGATTGCCGCACGGATTCCGTTCTTCATTCTGACGGGACGTGTCTCGGACTTCTGTCGACTTCCTCAGGTACTGGGCTTCTTTCTGCATTTTGGAGCTGCTTTGTGCTTTTTCTTTGACCCAAATTACATTTTTACCCTTCTATCGAGCTTTTCTCCAAACGAGCTCTTTTTTCTTCTGTTTTTGAACAGGGGGTGGCTTCTGAAATTTTGGGCTCGAATCCTCTTCTTGCCTGGGCTTTTCTTTTGCCTTTTGTACCTGTTTTCACATTTTAAAATAGGTTGTCATTTTGGCTCAAACGAGCTTTTTTGTATTTTTGAGAGTTTTTGATTTTTGGAAAATTCGGGGTGTTTACAGATGCCCCTCTTCGGCATTATCCAAATTGATTTGGATAATGGCGAAGAAGATAACACCCCATTTTGGTTTTTCTCTCAAATTTTCTTGAGAATACACCATTTATTTCGCAAAACCCTGTTTTCTTTTACCACAGGTGGGGATTTTTAACAAAAGGGGACTTTTCCTAAGTTTCCCTATGTATGATCATGCATGGACGATTTTTGGATGCATGCATGAGAAAAGTTTTTGTTTTTGGGTTTTTGAGCCCGAAGAGTGCCTTTTGAGGCAGGCTGCTCCGAGCAGGTTTTACCCATGTCTTCTAGACATTTTCGGGTTTTCGAGCTTTGGAGAGAGCCTTTTGAGGCTGTCTGCTCCAAGCAGGTTCTACCCTTGTCTTTTGACATTCGTGGATTTTTTTCAAATTTTTTTTTTTTTTTGAAAACGAACTCCTTTTAGCTCGTATCGAAAAGGATTTCCGTTTTTCATACTTCCCTTCATTCAGGTTTCAATACCTGCTACTCAGTAGAGGTTTTTGGGTAGGAAAACTTGGAAAACATTTCAAAGTTCCATTTCCTACAAAACAGAGTCGAGTTCTCAAACAAAATGAAATCCCAATAAGACGATTTTATTCGTACTTTAGGATTTTCGCAAATTTGAATCTTTTTCCTCGGGGATAAGCCGTAGGGATATGGGAAAGAGATACCACGGTCCCTTCTGAAGCGTCCTGTGGTTTTAGGCAAAGAGTCAGAAAATCGCTCTTTGAGCTTTGGCTTTTTATTTCTTTTTTTTCACAGAGGGTCTCCCTTTGGGAGTATTTTTTCATTAATCCCTCTTTTCTTTAAAGGAGAGCAGCTCTTTGGAGGAGTTTTGTATTCCCTGTTTATGAAGGGAAGACCTCTTTGGGAGGAGTGTTTTTATATCTCCTTTTTCTTTTGAAACGAGAAGACCTCTTTCGGAGGAGTTTTTGTATTCAGTGTTTATGAAGGGAAGACCACTTTCAGAGGAGTTTTTGTATTCTTGATTTTTTTTCTTTTCTTTCTTTTGAACATAGCTGTAAACACCCCGAAATCCCACGAATTTCTCAAAATCCATTTGGTTTTATACAAGCAGCCCCAAAGGGCCATTTTGAGTTTGGAAACCCAGGAGCCTTCCAGACAACCCTGTACATATGTTTTAAACTCTGTATTTCAAAAATATATAATATAGCTTTTGAAAACCTTTTAAAACATGTTTTGAAACCCCGAAGTGGCTTGGCTCGATCAAGACCGGACCAGGAGAGCCAAGAAGAGCCCGGAACCGGAGCACCTGTCGAGCCCGGCACAACAACTCTTGTATCTGATTCACACCCCAGGATCTCGAACGTCCAAGACCCTGTTCTTATCAAAATATCCTTTGAAGTCAGCTCCGGAAGGCAGAAACGGAGGCGGACGACTATGTTGGCGAAGACCCAACGCAGACGGAGTACTGATGCTGTCAGGCCCCACACGAATCGTCTGTTTCGAACCCAGCTCGAAGGAGTCAGAGTTCAGTTTGGATTGGATCTGGACCATATATATCCAGATCCCAATCCAAACCCATATGTGGACTTGGATTTGGATTTGGATCCAGAGATCCAATCCAATATCCATATCCATGGCCCACATCACCTTCTCATAAATGGAGGTGGGGCCCACTTGAGTTTCACGTGGGATATTGGGCATGAGAGAGAGTGGGGGTGAAAAATATCAAGAGTGTTGTATTAAGCTTGACTTGTGTGTCAAGTTTGGGTTAATCATGTGGGTTAGCCTAATTGAGTGGGTTTAAGCTTGTAATTAGCTAAAACCTAACCTAGGGCTGCACCAACATGGGGTGATCAAGGTCTATGGGCCATGCTAAGGGAGCTCCTTCACCTAAACCTAGCCCAAAATGCCTAAACCTAGCCTAAACCCCTAATCCACCCCTAATCTGTGCCTAATCACCTAACCCACTTCCCTAATCCCGTCATAATCCCAACCTAATCACCTAACCCACTTCCCTAATCCTTCCCTAAACCTAGATTAATTTCCCTAATCCTAGCCTAAACCTAGCCTAATCACCTAACCTAGCTCACTAAACCTCACCCTAAAACCCAACCACCTAACCTAGCCCTAAACCCCTAAACCACCCTTAGCCCACGATTTACCCAAACCCCTAGTTTTAAAATATCTGGCCCAACCCCTTCCAGCCCACCTTATCTACATACCACCCTACCTAAACCACCTAACCACTACCCACAGCCCAGCCCTAACCGACCTACCCATCCCCTATTTAAACCCCCCTCCTTGTGGGCGGGTTTTCCAAGTGGAAACCACCATTCCACCCAGCCGGGCCCTCTCCTTCTCCCATCTCTCACCCAGCCGGGACCACTCCCCACCTCCGCCTGCTCCAGCTGCTCCACCAGCCGCCACCTGCTCCGCCACCTTCCCTCTTCCATCCACCACCACCACCCCTCAGCCGGATGCCATCACCTTCACCCAACCGAATCAGCCAACAGCCACTTGCCCGCCTGCTTCCCACTTCATCCGCCACCTCTCCCCATTCGGTAAGTACCCCAAACTCCCTCAAAGCCCCTCTCTACCACCTCTCCACTCTTAGCCACCCATCCTACCTTCATCTCAGCCCTTTTGCCGCCACCACCTAAACCTAGCCGAACCTAGTATAACCCAAGTTGCTGGCCACTACCTAGCCATCATCTCCCATTCGGCCAACTCCCCTAGGTGTCCTATTCGGCCTTCCCACTAGCTCACCTTTTAGGTCCAGTTTCCCTAAGTACCCAACTCCCCTAGTGATCCTAATACCCACTTATTCAGCCACTTTAAACCCCCTACTTGGAGGCGCCATCTACTTGCCACCGGCCCCCTTCGAGGCGTCTATCCCGCGCCCCACTTGCAGCCGGCCAGCACCCTTGATCACCTACCTTCGCGGAGCTCCCACTTGCAACCCAAGGCCAAGCCCACGCTCAAGCAAGACCTCTACGGACCAGCTACTCGTAAGTGTCTAAACTCGGTCTTTAGTCGTACACTTGCTTGAGATTCAATTTGATACGGGGTTGTAATAACGGAGCATAGTCTCCCCCCGCTTGTAATAACGTGGCTTGGCACAACCACACACGTGCACTCTCTTAGTCGTGCACGATTTTGAACACACACGGGCCTAATCAGCCCCTAACATATAAGTGTACATATATACTTTCATTTTCGAAGGGTTTTGTTTAAGTTGGGTGCGTTGTCTTTCAATTCAAGCACTCTCACACACATTGAGCTTTCGCTCTTATTTGAAAGACCCAAGTAAGGGCCGACCTATACTATTTGGGTTTCATTTCTTATCGTGTGAGTAAGTCTTTCAATTCAAGCACTCTCACACACATTGAGCTTTCGCTCTTATTTGAAAGGCCCAAGTAAGGGCCGACCTATACTATTTGGGTTTCATTTCTTGTCGTGTGAGTAAGTCTTTCAATTCAAGCACTCTCACACACATTGAGCTTTCGCTCTTATTTGAAAGACCCAAGTAAGGGCCGACCTATACTATTTGGGTTTCATTTCATGTCGTGTGAGTAAGTCTTTCAATTCAAGCACTTTCACACACATTGAGCCTTCGCTCTTACTCCCAAGACCTTAGTAAAGGCCTTATTGCAGTTATATTTGGGTTTCATTTATGTCGTGTGGGTAGTCTTTTAATTCAAGCACTCTCACACACATTGAGCCTTCGCTCTTATTCCCAAGACCTTAGTCAAGGCCATACTGCAATTTATATTTGGGTTTCATTTCATGTCGTGTGTGTAAGTCTTTCAATTCAAGCACGCACCCACATTGAGCCTTCGCTCTTATTTGCAAGACCCGAGTAAGGGCCCATATACATAAGATATATACATATCTCCCTTCGGTTATTTCCCTTTGGTTATTTCCCTTCGGTTATTTCCCTTCGGTTATTTCCCTTCTGTTATTTCCCTTCAGTATTGTCTTTACATTTCGGGTTTTCCCTTTGGAGTAGCGTGAGTTTGCATTGCATCTACGCCATACCACGAGGTAGGACGCATATTGCTTCGAAACAAGCCCCGCTCGAATCGCCCATGTAGTGTTGTGTTCATAACACACAAACTAGGCGACCCAAAAAGGGATAAAAGAAAAGACTTAGGCACGTGCAAATCCACGTGATCTAAAATATGCAATCGCATCTTAAAGACCCGAAATAGACACCTCGAACCGCTTCGTAGACTTTCTCTCCAAAACTCGATTTTTGCAAAAGCGTACAGACTGACCCTTGCGCATCGGTGCAAGAAGGTCTGCGACGACAAGAGCTTACTTGCTCACAGTCGCCACGTTTAGAAGTCAGTGATAAAAATATCTTCGCTAGCTTAAGTAAGCTAGCTGGCACGCCCTATTTGTATACATAGGCCTTAGACACACGAGAAGATCCACTCCAAGCCCCGAAAGAGGCGAAGAGGCGGGGATTTTCGCGCGTCTACAGAGATTGGCACGCCCGGTGGGACGTGAGCCTTTTCAAAAATCGAGTTTACTTGTAGAAATCTTGCGAAAATTTTGTAAAAAGGTGTCATTTTAACTTGTTTTCTTTGCTTGTACTTAGGAAATTTTGAAAAAGCTTGAAAAGCATGTCAAAATCCAATCCAAGTGAAGTGTCGAGCCAAGGCTCATGCGCATCAAGTTCTCACTCTAGGAGGATTTTCAAAAACAAAATAAAACTAGATGAAATCGAGGACTTGAGAAGGGAGTTTGAGGCAAAATCGATGCTCTCAGCCAAGAGGCTGAAGTAGGTGATTCATGTTCATCGAACGGTGAACAAAGGCCTAAAAAGAAATCTGAAAAACCTCGCAAGCAAAAAGAGGCCTCCGTAATGGAAGGCAACCAATACCACGAGTCCTTCACACAAAAGGACCGTAAAGCCCTACAGCAGCTGCTGAAAGGGCAGAATAAAGAGAAAAGAAGCTACGCCCTGTCTGATTTCCTTCCTATGGATTATGAAACAGACAGTGACGATGAAATACCGAACTTCCATCGGTATGATGGCATGGGAGACCCTAGGTCTCACTTGCAGCTTTTCTCGCGTCGAGCCCATAAGAAGAAAAAGGACTCGATGAAATGGGTGTATTGGTTCCCTCTATCCCTTAAAGGCACAATTGCCAAATGGCTGGCTTCCTATGACTTAAGCCAGTTCGCTACTTTTGAAGAGTTAGCGAACTGCTTCATGCAAAGATTTGCACACAACGTGGAAGTCACGCCAACCCTGAATACCTTAAGGGATACAAAGCAAGGCATGAACGAGGACGTGCATGCCTTCATTATAAGGTGGAGGTCGCTTTTAGGCCAAGTGCGAGAGCCCATATCCGAAGGATGCGCAGTAATGCTCATCCTGGATAATTTTAAAAGCGAGTTAAAAACCCTTCTCTCGCTCCATGAGATTTCAACTTTCCATAAGTTGATCAAAAAGGCCTCCCTTTTCGAAACCAACTTGCGAAAAGGGACATACGACCACTTATGGAAAGGAAGTGCCGTTCCAAAAACCCGTTTGGAAAAGCCCATCGCATATGGGCTGCCCACGACGGACAAAGGGGCAAAGCCCCATAAAATCGCCAATGTCCGAGTGGATCCAGGCATGGCGGGCACTTCTAAAAATTTTGAAAAAATAGAAAATAAGAGAGAACGCAATTTTTCAAAACCGATTGAAAAACGGGAGTACACTCCGCTGGGGCAACCTGTGTCGGAGGTCCTAGACCTCTTACTTGCCCAGGGCATGATCGAACTCCCTGAAATCCCCGAAGGAGTCACGTCCAAAGGGGGGTATTTAAACCGATTTTGCAAGTATCATCGGCTCAAAGGCCATGATACCAAACGTTGCTTCTCTCTTTTAAATAAAATTGAGAACTTGATAGCAGAAGGCTGGCTCAAGGTCACTGCGGAACCTGAGCCACCTCAAGCTATCTTCAAGGAACCCTTTCCCAAACACGCCAGTGGCAGTGGGAAAGGAAAGGAGGTATGTACCCTCACCATTTCCAAGGAACTAGCGCAAAAACTAGAACCTGGTCGACCTGCTTGTGCGCCCATCCTTGTATTATACAAAAGGCCCGCCCAAGTCGTCATTCGGGGACCACCAAAAGTGGAAACCCCGGCAAAACCGGTTTTTAAAATTCAAGGTTCTCCTCAGCTCATCCTTAGAGCCAAGTCTAGCGCAAACCCTAGGCTGGTCGTGGGGGAAGTCACTAGATCCGGGAGGATCTACCAACCCCCGCATCTTCAAGGTGCTCAAAAGGTGGTCAGTGTGCCTGGCCCCTCAAAAGCATGTATCCCTAGTGGTCTGCCAAAAGCAGATAAGGACAAAGTCATCCTAAATCCTTATGATTTCGAAAACCACCTTTCAAAGATTCCTATTCACATGTCTATCCTAGAGCTTATCAAAACCTCGCCTAGGCATAGACTTGTATTAGAGAAAATTCTAGAAAGGGCCAAGGTTGATTCGAACATAAGTCCGGAATCCTTGTCTGCCCAAGTGGCTTTATTAGGAGCAAAATCGCCCATCACCTTTTCGGAAGATGATGTAGATAGACCCTACGAAACCCATAACCAGGCCCTGCATATCGAGGTGGTTCTAAACAACCACTCTCTGGACAGGTGCCTAGTCGATGGTGGAGGAGGGCTCAACATCCTTCCACTTCACGTGGCGTACAAAATCGGAGTCACCTTGACTTCAGTAAACCCAAGCCCCATCGTTATCACTGGATACGATGGGAATGCGTCTAGGCCTTTAGGATCCATCGAACTCCCAATGGAAACGGGAGGGATCGAACACACGGGGGTGTTCCATGTCTTGGACATCCAACCCCATTATAACCTGTTGCTAGGAAGACCTTGGATACACAGTTTGTGCGCTGTGCCATCCACCTTCCACAGGTGTGTTAAGATCCCTTTTAGGGACCAGGTCGTAGTGATCCTAGGTGAGAGTCACCCACAGCTTCAGGGGATCATAAACTCCCCTTGTTTATCAAGCTCCCAGGCCCATGAGGCTAACCTGGGGCAAATTATGGTTGAGCCACCTCGGCTCGTGTTGAACAACCCTAGGAAGGTTGTATATGTGAAGGGACCGCCCAAAGCGGGCCCCCTCCCGACTCTAATCCTCCTAGGAAAACCTAAACGTTCCCTATTTCCAAAACCCCTGGACAAAAGGCCATACGAGCCTAATATGGACGATAGCATGTTCCAGGACCATGACTTATATCCCATCTTTTCAAAAAACAAAAGGTCGTGGAACATGTTATTGAACATGGGCTACACGCCCTACAAGAGTCTAGGGGCACAAAACCAGGGTCTTCTAGAGCCCATCCTTCCTAGGGCCAACCCAAGCCGATATGGGATCGGCTATACTCCCCGAATACTGCCGGAGCCACCCCCTGTGACCACCTGGGTCAAGGGTGCCCCGGAGCCTGTCTTAGAAGAAACCTATGGTTTAGACCTCCTATTGCGAGTCTAACCCGTAGTGTTTTCCCTTTGTAGGTATAACGGAAGATCCCTTTTTCTAAAAATACCAAAAACATTTGAAAACTTAAAATCGAAAAAAAATCGAAAAACAAAAAAAACCAAAAACAATGGAAAAACAAAAACTCGAAAAAAGAGTGCTTTGTATAGTTCCCAAAGTTCTTGTTTTACAAAAGCCCAAAAAAATCGAAAATTTGGAAAATACCAAAAAGATTTTGTACATAGCTGCTCCTGGTAGGACTTTGGCAAAAGAAAAGGATTTCGAAAGAAACGTCGTCTGCATAGCCAGACCAAAAATTTCGAAATCACTTGAAAATCCCAGTACAAAACCAGGTTATTTTGAAAACCACGCATCAAGTTCCCTCGGGTCTATAGCCCACGAGAATGATCAAAGCCCAGAAGTAGATCCCCTTGAGGAAGATCCCACTTCTGAGCTCCCAGAATTTCATAGAATTCTTGATTTTGAAAGACCTTCCCAATCAGTAGGAGGAGATTTCGTAGAGGTGAACCTAGGGGATGACTCCAATCCCAAAACCATCAAAATAGGCGCATGCTTGCATGAAACTAAAAAGTTAGCATTCATTGCATTTCTACGAACCTATTTAGATGTGTTTGCATGGACGTATGAAGACATGCCGGGCATAGATCCCAGCATAGTCGAGCATCGTCTTCCCTTAGATGCAGGTGTAAAACCCATAAAGCAGAAGCTTAGGAAAATACACCCGAATGTGCACACGCAAGTCAAAGAGGGTTTAGAAGATCTGCTAAAAGCCGGATTTATAAAACCCATTGCGTATTCTGATTGGTTGTCAAATATCGTTGTAGTTCGAAAAACCAATGGAAAGATTCGAATATGCATCGATTTCAGAAACCTGAATAAAGCCACTCCAAAGGATAATTATCCTTTACCAAACATAGATTTGATAGTCGATAGTACTGCAAATCATGAAATGTTTTCATTCATGGATGACTATTCAGGCTATAATCAAATCAAACTAAGTCCACGAGATCAGGGTAAGACCGCCTTCACAACCCCATGGGGCACGTACTGCTATACAGTCATGCCCTTTGGTTTGAAAAATGCCGGCGCAACATACCAACGAGCCATAAACACGATCTTCCATGATCAAATTCATGAGCTTGTAGAAGTGTATGTAGATGATCTCTTGGCGAAATCCAAAACCCGATGCACCCATATCGAATGTTTACAAAAGATTTTCGAAAGGCTTAGGCTTTACAAAGTAAAGCTAAACCCTCAAAAATGTGTGTTCGGGGTAGAATCAGGGAAGCTTCTAGGCTTTATGGTGAGCCAAAGGGGAATAGAAGTCGACCCCTCTAAGTGTTGAGCCATCATAGACATGGCTCCACCCTCCAATCTCACCCAAGTCTGTAGCCTCCAGGGTCGATTACAATCTGTGCGCTGATTCATATCGAATCTGGCAACTAGATGCGAACCCTTCAACAAACTGTTGAGGAAGGGTATGAAATTCTTATGGGATGATGAGTGCCAAAAGTCCTTCGAGAGACTGAAGGCATACTTGGTTAATCCCCCCGTTTTGAATCCTCCAAAACAAGGAAAACCGCTTTTATTATATATCTCCGTGCATATGAACGCTTTAGGAGCCCTGTTGGCTCAATACGAGGATGACACCCATAAGGAGTATGCCATCTACTATATTTCGAAAACTCTCTTGGCTTATGAACGAAATTATCAAGCCATGGAGAAGACGTGCTTGGCCCTAGTCTGGGCCTGCCAAAAATTCAGACACTACTTCCTAGATCATGAGATCTGGATAGTGTCCAAGCTTGATCCAATCAAGCACTTGTTCAAAAAACCCATTCTCACGGGTAGATTGGGCAAATGGCAACTCCTTCTAATGGAGTATGATCTGAAATACCATCACCAGATCTCCGTTAAGGGGCAAGCCCTAGTAGATTACGTGCATCTGTGTACGTGGTGCTTGTGTACGAGATAAGAGCGAAAAGGCTCGAGTGTACGTGTGTGTCTCGTGTGTCCAGCACTGTTATTACATCCGTGGGGAGACGATGCTCTGTTATTACAACCCCGTATCAAATTGAATTGAATACGAAAAACAACTTGATATATATCAAAATAAACTCATATTTTCCAGATTCTTGAGTTATGCTCGTACAAGAGGCGAGTCCATCATCATTACACGGAGTCCGGGGCACGTGGGAGCGAAGCCGGAGAGCTTGAGAGCTTGGGGAGACTTGGAGTTCCGAGAGCTGCAAATTATACCGGGTTTAGGGCCGCTTGGGGCTGGTTTGGGTAAGGGATGACTCGAGCCACCTTGGCTCGAGTGATAAGCTTTTTGGTTTAGGATTTGGCCAGCATTTGGCCTTAGGTTTAGTAAGGTTTAGACTTAGGATTAGGCCAGCACTTGGCCTTGGTTTAGGTTGTGTTTAAGCTTAGGATTAGGCCAGCACTTGGCCTTGGTTTAGGTCATGTTTTGGACCTGGTATTAGGCATGACTCGAGCCAAGGTGGCTCGAGTGATAGGATATGGTTTAGGTCTTGTGAAACTCGAGCCAAAGTGGCTCGAGTGGTAGTTGTTTGCTCTAGGGTTCGGCCAACATTTGGCCTTGGTTTAGATCTTGTGAAACTCGAGCCAAGGTGGCTCGAGTAAGAGTGGTATTAAGGTGTAGTTGGTCCTAGTCTAGGTGCTGAAGATGGGACACGGTTAAGCTAGGGAGGATATATGGCCAGGTTTAGGTAGGGTTCACTAGGTTTGCCAAGGTGAGCTTAGGGGCTGGTTCACGGCCAGCCCTTAGCCTAAGGTTTTGGGTTGGGATGACCTGCCTTTTAGGGCAGGCCTTAGTTGTTTTTGGGTGGGACACGGCCTGCTCTAGCAGGTCGTGAGTCTTAGGTAGGTGGCCTGCCTAAGGCCGACCAGGTCTTGGCGAGGAGAAGGACACACGACCAACCTTGGCCGTGTGATTTAAAGGGAAATGGCCTGCCGAATGGCGGGCCTGTTTTAGGTAAAAAGGGAGAAACACGGCCAGCCCTTGGCCGTGTTTTTAGGTAAGTGGCCTGCCGAATGGCAGGCTTGGCCTTTGGTGGAAAAGGTGGAGCACGGCCAGCACTTGCAGGCCGTGGATCTTGGGCTTGGATGGCCTGCCTTTAGGGCAGGCCTTAGGTACCTCTTAGTGGGACACAAGAGATAGTTAGGTGGGCTCGGCCAGCTCTTGGCCGAGCCAAGGTTTTGCTTAGGTGGCTCGGTCAGCAAGTGGCCGAGCTAGGTTAGCTTTTGTTTGGGTTCTAGGTAGGGCTTAGCTAGGTGGTGGTTTTGGGTGGGAAGCTTGGTGAAAAATGGCCAGGACTTGGCTGTTTCAATGGAGTTTTTAGGGGCTGTTTTGGTGGAGTTGGGTGGTCTAGAGAGGTTAGGGAAGATGGAGTCTAGGTTAGGTTTAGGGGCTTACCTATTTGCAGCACCGCTCCAGCCACCACTCAAGCCGCCAAGCTCCGCCATGATCTCCACTCCCAGCCGGCTTGAAGAAGATGTTTGCTTGGTGCAGCCGTTGCCTCCATGGGCCAATCCCATCTCAAACAAAAAACACTTTGGGCCTATGAGCCACTTTCTCTCTCATCCCCCCCCCCCTTTATTTCATGTGAAGTGGGTTTCCTGGAGACTTCACGTGAATGATTTCCAGCCCACTCACCTCTAGGGGCTTTGCATTTTAGAGCTGCTTTGTGCTTTTTCTTTGACCCAAATTACATTTTTACCCTTCTATCGGGCTTTTCTCCAAACGAGCTCTTTTTTCTTCTGTTTTTGAACAGGGGGTGGCTTCTGAAATTCTGGGCTCGAATCCTCTTCTTTCCTGGGCTTTTCTTTTGCCTTTTGTACCTGTTTTCACATTTTAAAACAGGTTGTCGTTTTGGCTCAAACGAGCTTTTTTGTATTTTTGAGAGTTTTTGATTTTTGGAAAATTCGGGGTGTTTACAAGCTCCAAGAGGTAGGTCTCCCTAACCCCATCCTGATTTATCCTAGACCACCAAACCTACCCCACTAAACCTCACCCTAAGCTAGCCTAAACCTAGCCATTTTCACCTAAACCAACTCAAAATCCACCTAACCTACCCACATCTAAGCCCAACCGAGTGCAGCTGCACTCGATTTGGACCACACCCCTAGACACTACCCGGACTCAATCGCGCGCCCTACTCACCCTACTGAACCCCGCTGTGCCCTAGCGCTACCCGATTGCGCCCAGCGCACCGACGTCCCCCTACTGAACCCCACTGCGCCCTGTCATGCCCTAGCGCCCCGCGCGCCCTGTCACACCCGACTCCTAGCGCCGAGTTGCTGCACCTTATTGCCGCGCCACCCCAACTTACCTTAGACAGCCCCAACCCAGCTACACCCTTGTTCCATAGAGCCGGTTAGGACCAGCCCCCATCCTGCCCTGACTTACCTTAGCCAACCTTATCACTTGGCCGAACCAAGCCCCTCCTAGGCCTAAGCACCCGGTTGCCCCCAAGCACCCCCTCTAAAGCCTAAACTCTCACGTCCAACCCCACCTAGGGAGACCTATCGATTGGCTGCCAAGGTGGACGGATTCAAGCACATTGAGAGGAAAAACCGACCACTTGTAAGTGTTTAAATTCCGTTTTTACCTTACTCCTTTAAATTTCAATTCAATTCGATCTGGGGTTGTAATAATGGAGCGTAGTCTCCCCCTGAAATGTAATATTGGTGCTTGATACACAAGCCACACATGCACACTTGAGCCTCTTTGCTCTTAAACGTACACAAGACACCCACGTGCACTTGAGCCTTTCCGCTCTTAATTGCACACTATTGCACACACATTGAGCTTTTGCTCTTACTCCAAAGACTTTAGTAAAAGCCGTGTGAGTTGCAATTTAATTTGGGTTGTTACATTCAAGTTGTGTGAGTTTGTCATTTAAGCTTCCACACCTACACACACAAGTAAATGAGCACTTGCTCTACACCTTCACGCACATTTTGGGCCTTTGTTGCTCATAAGATATAGCATATCTATATACTTTCCAACTGCGTGGGTTGTTACATTCATGTTGTGTGAGTTTGTCATTTAAATTTCACACTCGCACCCAAGAAGTACTTGAGCATTTGCTCCACACTCTCACATACCTTTTGGGCCTTTGTTGCTCATAAGATATAGCATATCTATATACTTTCCAGCTGCGTGGGTTGTTGCATTCATGTCATGTGAGTTTGTCATTTAAATTTCACACTTGCACCCAAGAAGTACTTGAGCACTTGCTCCACACTCTCACGCACCTTTTGGGCCTTTGTTGCTCATAAGATATAGCATATCTATATACTTTCCAGCTGCGTGAGTTTTACATTCAGTTGTGTATGTACTTACATTTCTGGGTGGTTCAATTCTAGTTGTGTGAGTTGTCTTTTCATTTACACACCAAGAGCACTCACTCACATTGAGCCTTTCCGCTCTTATATACTTATATTTCAATTTCGGCAAGTTCAATTCAAGTCGTGTGAGTTTGTCATTTAAATTCTATACTACACACACGCGTGCATTGAGCCTTTCCGCTCTTAAATATATAAGTATATTTCAATTCCACAATTTACATTCAAGTCGTGTGAGTTGCTTTCAAGTTCGGGTATTTCCCTTAAAGCTGCGTGAGTTGCACTTTCATTCGGGTATTTACATTAAGTTGTGTGTGTGAGTTGCTTTCAATTTGAGCTTCGCTCACCTCATCATATCAAACCCGAAAAGTATTCGTGCATCCTTGCATTCGCGCATTTTTAAAGAGGAAACCCCGAACCTATGCTCAAAACTCGCTAAATCTAGGCCACTTGAAGCACACACATCCGGCCTAAAATAGCTAAAACTCAAGAGACTTGAAAACGTGCAACCCCCCGTAATAAAAACTACAATGTAGGCATACATCGAAAGACATTTACTTTTCTTTCAAAAGTATACGTTTGTTTAGATCAAAAAGGTTTTCTAAGCATTTAAACCGACCCTTGAGCACCGGTTCAAGAAGGTTTCAAGTGAAAAGATCCCGCTTGCTCACAATCGCCTTTCAAAAACGTCAGATACTTCAAAAACTTCGCTAGCTTGAGCAAGCTAGCTGGCATGCCCTTAAAAGTGATGTAAACTCGAAAAGGCTCGTTTCTGGTCTTGTAAACCAAGAGTGGGAATTTTCATGCTTACACAAATATAAAAATGTTTTCTTTAAAAAATGTTTGAAGCCATACTTGTCATATATAAAACTCGAAGTAGAAGGAAGCAAATTCCCCAAAAAGAGGAGGTAGTATAGACCAAAAAGGTAACGACCGAACACCTACCAATTTTGGTACTGTTGGGTAAGGTAACCTATCATTTTTAGTTTCATGTATTAAAAAGGAAAGTTGACGTTTAGAAAGGAAGGTCGGCATCCAGGAGGGAAAGTCAGCGTCTTCCAAAAGGGAAAGTGATACTCGACTTGGCTGTGATGTTCGATTTGGCAAATCACCAAGAGAAAACTTACCAATCTCGGTACAGATGAATAAGATGACTTGCCATAAGTGGCTTTGGTATGCAGTTTGGTAACTTACCAAGTCTTATAAATTTCAATATGGGAAATCATATGACTTGCTATAGGTAGCCTCGGTACATAATTTGCCGATTTGAGAAAGATTGGAGGAAGGTAACTTGCCATTTCAGGCGAGCTATTGGACTGGCCGATCCTCTTACCTCTTGGCCAAAATTTCGAACACGAACGAAACCAAAATAGCCAAAAGTAACTAAAAAGTAATTCCCATGATTAATTCTCGTCAATAAAAAAGAACCGCAGAGTGGGCGCAGAGTGGGTGCTTACCTTTGTGTTAGTGGGCTGCTACACCTTTCAAACGGTGCAAAAAGTGTAGATGTTGTGGTACGGTAGTACTTGGAGTGCCAAGTGAGAATGCGAGTGCTTCTTGAGGGTAATGAAAAAATGGCCTGTTAGGTTAGAGAAAAAAAAGCAAAGCAATTTGATATCAATAGCAAGGTTGGATGCAAGTGCTTTGTTATCAATGCAAAGCAAAGAGGAAGTTGCGTCACTCTGTCAAGTGAAGCTAACTTCTGACGACCTTCGAATGAAAGAAAAAATACTACCGTACATACGACTTTCATCGAATACGGCTTTCCACAGAATTCTATATGTATCTATGAGATCGAGTATGGAATTCTGTTTACTCACTTGAAATTGAGTATCCGTTTCCCTCCTTTTCCTGCTAGGATTGGAAATCCTGTATTTTACATATCCATACGATCGAGTCCTTGGGTTTCCGAAATAGTATAAAAAGAAGTGTTTCGAATCATTGCTATTTGACTCGGACCTGTTCTAAAAAAGTCGAGGTATTTCGAATTCTTTTTTGACACGTACAAAGTCAGGGAAAACCTCTGAAATGATTTCAATATTGGACCTTGGACATATTAATATAATAGTTCCGAATCTCTTTAGAAAGATCTTTTATGATGTAATGGGCCTAGAAAAAGTGCAGGTCTTTCGCTGCGGTCACCGATGGTTCGCTCCTTACTTGCTTTGATCTAATCTATCGTGAGGCGCGATTTCATGGCAAAGCTCCTTTCAGGCGCGACGGGGGAGCAGTAGCACTTACCTTGCCGCCACTTGGGAGCTTGACAGTAGCAATCTATCTATAGTAAGTTTTGTAAGGCGACAGTCACTATAGGCACTCCAAAAGTCATATAACACGACCTTATAGTAGTGTTAGTAGCCGGTAGCGGCTAGGGAAGTTTTCAATCCTAGTCCTTCCTTGTGTCAAGGAAGCACCCGTCCAAGATTTTTGATACGTGAATGTAGACGCGCGAAAATCCCCGCCTCTTTGCCTCTTTCGGGGCTTGGAGTGGATCTTATCGTGTGTCTAAGGCCTATGTATATAAATAGGGCGTGACAGCTAGCTTACTCAAGCTAGCGAAGATATATTTAACACTGACTTCTAAACGTGGCGACTGTGAGCAAGTAAGCTCTTGTCGTCGCAGACCTTCTTCCACCGATGCGCAAGGGTCAGTCTGTACGCTTTTGCAAAAATCGAGTTTTGGGGAGAAAGTCCACGAAGCGGTTCGAGGTGTCTATTTCGGGTCTTTAAGATGCGATTGCATATTTTAGATCACGTGGATTTGCACGTGCCTAAGTCTTTTCTTTTATCCCTTTTTGGGTCGCCTAGTTTGTGTGTTATGAACACTCCACTACATGGGCGAATTCGAGCGGGGCTTGCTTTGATGCAATATGCGTCCTACCTCGTGGTATGGCGTAGATGCAATGCAAACTCACGCTACTCCAAAGGGAAAACCCGAAATGTAAAGACAATACTGAAGGGAAATAACCGAAGGGAAATAACCGAAGGGAAATAACCGAAGGGAGATATGTATATATCTTATGTATATGAGCCCTTACTCGGGTCTTGCAAATAAGAGCGAAGGCTCAATGTGGGTGCGTGCTTGAATTGAAAGACTTACTCACACGACATGAAATTAAACCCAAATATAAATTGCAGTATGGCCTTGACTAAGGTCTTGGGAGTAAGAGCGAAGGCTCAATGTGTGTGAGAGTGCTTGAATTGAAGTACTACACACACGACATAAATGAAACCCAATTATAACTGCAATAAGGCCTTTACTAAGGTCTTGGGAGTAAGAGCGAAGGCTCAATGTGTGTGAAAGTGCTTGAATTGAAAGACTTACTCACACGACATGAAATGAAACCCAAATAGTATAGGTCGGCCCTTACTTGGGTCTTTCAAATAAGAGCGAAAGCTCAATGTGTGTGAGAGTGCTTGAATTGAAAGACTTACTCACACGGCAAGAAATGAAACCCAAATAGTATAGGTCGGCCCTTACTTGGGTCTTTCAAATAAGAGCGAAAGCTCAATGTGTGTGAGAGTGCTTGAATTGAAAGACAACGCACCCAACTTAAACAAAACCCTTCGAAAATGAAATATATATGTACACTTATATATTAGGGGCTGATTAGGCCCGTGTGTGTTCAAAATTGTGCACGACTAAGAGAGTGCACGTGTGTGGTTGTGCCAAGCCACGTTATTACAAGCGGGGGAGACCATGCTCCGTTATTACAACCCCGTATCAAATTGAATTTCAAGCAAGTGTACGACTAAAGACCGAGTTTAGACACTTACGAGTAGCTGGTCCGTAGAGGTCTTGCTTGAGCGTGGACTTGGCTTTGGGCTGCAAACGGGAGCTCCGCGAAGGTAGGTGATCAAGGGTGTTGGCCGGCTGCAAGTGGGGCGCGGGATAGACGCCTCGAAGGGGGCCGGTGGCAAGTAGGTGGCGCCTCCAAGTAGGGAGTTTAGAGTGGCTGAACAAGTGGGTATTAGGATCACTAGGGAAGTTGGGTACTTAGGGAAATTGGACCTAAAAGGTGAGCTAGTGGGAAGGCCGAATAGGACACCTAGGGGGGGGGTTGGCCGAATGGGAGATGGTGGCTAAGTAGTGGCCAGCAACTTGGGTTTTACTAGGTTCGGCTAGGTTTAGGTGGTGGCGGCAAAGGGGCTGAGCTGAAGGGAAGATGGGTGGCTAAGAGTGGAGAGGTGGTAGAGAGGGGCTTTGAGGGAGTTTGGGGTACTTACCGAATGGGGAGAAGTGGCGGCTGGAGTGGGAAAGTGGCGGGCAGGTGGCTGTCGGTTGGGGGAAGATGATGGCGTCCGGCTGAGGGGTGGTGGTGGTGGACGGAAGAGGGAAGGTGGCGGAGCAGGTGGCGGCTGGTGGAGGCTGGTGGAGCTGCTGGGGGGGGTGGTCACGGCTGGATGAGAGATGGGAGAAGGAGAGGGCCCGGCTGGATGGAAGGGTGGTTCCCACTTAGAAAACCCGCCCACAATGAGGGGGGTTTAAATAGGGGATGGGTAGGTCGGTTAGGGCTGGGCTGTGGTAGTGGTTAGGTGGTTTAGGTAGGGTGATATGTAGATAAGGTGGGCTGGATGGGGTTGGGCCAGATATTTTAAAACTAGGTGTTTGGATAAATCGTGGGCTAAGGGTGGTTTAGGGGTTTAGGGCTAGGTTAGGTGGTTGGGTTTTAGGGTGAGGTTTAGTGAGCTAGGTTAGGTGATTAGGCTAGGTTTAGGCTAGGATTAGGGAAATTAATCTAGGTTTAGGGAAGGATTAGGGAAGTGGGTTAGGTGATTAGGTTGGGATTAAGACGGGATTAGGGAAGTGGGTTAGGTGATTAGGCACAGATTAGGGGTGGATTAGGGGTTTAGGCTAGGTTTAGGCATTTTGGGCTAGGTTTAGGTGAAGGAGCTCCCTTAGCATGGCCCATAGACCTTGATCACCCCATGTTGGTGCAGCCCTAGGTTAGGTTTTAGCTAATTACAAGCTTAAACCCACTCAATTAGGCTAACCCACATGATTAACCCAAACTTGACACACAAGTCAAGCTTAATACAACACTCTTGATATTTTTCACCCCCACTCTCTCTCATGCCCAATATCCCACGTGAATTTCAAGTGGGCCCCACCTCCATTTATGAGAAGGTGATGTGGGCCATGGATATGGATATTGGATTGGATCTCTGGATCCAAATCCAAATCCAAGTCCACATATGGGTTTGGATTGGAATCTGGATATATATGGTCCAGATCCAATCCAAACTGAACTCTGACTCCTTCGAGCTGGGTTCGAAACGGACGATTCGTGCGGGGCCTGACAGCATCAGTACTCCGTCTGCGTTGGGTCTTCGCCAACATAGTCGTCCGCCTCCGTTTCTGCCTTCCGGAGATGACTTCAAATGCTATTTTGATAAGAACAGGGTCTTGGACGTTCGAGATCCTGGGGTGTGAATCAGATACAAGAGTTGCTGCGCCGGGCTCGACAGGTGCTCCGGTTCCGGGCTCTTCTTGGCTCTCCTGGTCCTGTCTTGATCGGGCCAAGCCACTTCGGGGTTTCAAAACATGTTTTAAAAGGGTTTTCAAAAGCTATATCATATGTTTTTGAAAGATAAAGTTTAAAACATATACACAGGGTTGTTTGGAAGGCTCCTGGGTTTCCAAACTCAAAATGGCCCTTTGGGGCTGCTTGTATAAAACCAGACTTGTTTAAGAAATTCGTGGGATGTCGGGGTGTTTACAGATGCCCCTCTTTGGCCTTGTCCAAATAGATTTGGATAAGGGCAAAGATGACAAACACCCCTTTTAATGTCTCCCTAGATCTAGCCACGAAGAATATGGGATCGTCCCATTTTAGCAAAATCTCAATTTTACAAACTCTGGTAGGAGGAGATATCACGCCAAAGGGTTCACTTATGGCATTTGGTCCTAAATGGGATCATGTTCATGCAAGTACCATGCGTGGAATGCAGATGACATGTGTGTGGTGCCAAGAGTGGCGACCTCCCAGAGACCAGGTGTGATCGAACTCTAGAGACTTACAAGGCCTACTGCTCCAAGTGAGCAAAAAAACCTATGCTGTTCGATGTTCGGTTTTTAAAACTTATTTACAAAAGCTATTTACAAAAGGGACAACTGTCTTGAGTCTCGATCCTAAGGATCTCGAGCTCTTCATGCTTGCCCTTGTTTGAGTCTTAACACTCGCTTATCTAGCGGAGGTTTTGTAAGAAAACAAGCTTCATTTCAAATCCCTACGCCTTACTCGAAACGTCGAATTCTCAAACAAGATGAAATTCAAGTAAGTAAATCCTATTTTTACTTTAGGATTCCTCGAAATGAACCATGCTTTAGCTTGGGATAAGCCAGGGATGGGAAAGAGATACCACGGTCCCTTCTGAAGTGTCCCGTGGTTTAAGGCATAGAAGGTGGAAAACTGCTCTTTTTGAGCTTTTTGGCCTCTTTTTCCTTTTTTCCTAGAGGGTCTCCCTTTGGGAGTATTTTTTCTTTAATCCCTCTTTTTTTATAAGAGAATCGATTTTTCTTTTTGAAGTCTGGTTTCTTTCTTTTGGAAAGAGACTTTAGATGGGAAATTCCCTTTTGATTTGGGCCTTTGTTTTCCTTTTGGAAGGAGAAGAGAAGAGGGGAGGACTTATCCCAAGCCTACACTCGATCCATTCCAGATCAGCCTATTTAGAAATAGCACGTACTACTTGCAAGTATCTTGCTATATTGAACTAGGCCTTTCTTTGTAAGAGGAAGGATTTTGAAATGTAACCATGATTTTGAAAACTCCACTCTTTCACAAGTGCGAATTCTCTTACTTAGGGTCACACGAGTTGCTTTTGCACCTCTTTCACACGTCTCAGGGCAGCTATCCCTCTTAAATTTTCGAAAACTGGAATTTAATCCAGATCCTACACATGATACTTCTTTAAGTACTGAATATTGATAGGATCTGCTAAATTCCTACCTTCTACATCGATCAACCAATACGAATTGTTCGTAGTGGTTGCTCGTACAACATAGGGTCCATCCCAGTTGGGGCGCCACTTGCCTAGGGGGTGTGGGCCACGATGGTGGATGGTTTTCAAGACCAGATCTCCTACTTCAAAGTGGCGAGGTCTCATGTGTTTGCTATAATGTCGGGCTATCCTTTGCCGGTATGCACGAGCATGATCCATGGCAAGGAGTCGCCTCTCATCTAGCAGATCTAGCTCGGCCATCCTAGCATGCTGGAGCGTCTCTAGGGGGAGGTCGAGTGCAATGGATGTATGGAATGAATGCAGTTGGGTATGAATGGGAAGAATGGCGTTTGTGCCATAGACCAATTCGAATGGTGTGGCATTTGTGGGAGTCCGGATGGAAGTCCTATAAGCCCATAAGGCTTCATCCAGCTTCTCATGCCACCTCCTACCCTTCTCTAAGGTCTTCTCAATGATACCAATGAGAGTCTTGTTTGTGGCTTCGGCTTGGCCGTTGCCTTGAGGGTAGTAGGGCGAGGAGAAGTGGTGAGTTATGCCATACGTGTTGCACAACTTAACCATCCGCTCGTTCTTGAATGGGGTACCATTATCAGACACAAGGTCTCGTGGAACCCCAAATCGAGCCAAGATATTCCTCCGGATGAAAGCCACCACATGTTGCCCCATTACATTCGTTAGGGAAATGGCTTCCACCCACTTGGAGAAATACTCCGTGGCTGCTAAAATAAAACGATGCCCATTCGAGGCCTTTGGAAATATGGGGCCTACAATGTCAAACGCCCACATGGTAAATGGCCAGGGGCTGACCACGGAATGCAATGCAGATGAAGGGATATGAATGGCGTGCCCATGCACTTGACATGGATGACACTTCCTAACATGATCGTGACAATCCTTTTTCAGGGTGGACCAAAAATAACCCCCTCTAAGTATTTTCATTGCCATCATGTTGGCATTAACATGACCTCCACATTCTCCATCGTGGAATTCATGCATTACTATCCTAGCCTCCTCTAGGTCGATACACCTAAGCAGAATGCCGGTAAAACTCTTTTTGTATAAGACCCCACCCAGAATGGTGTATCGGGTCGAAATCTTACGAATGAATGCCCTATCTTTGGATGTGGCATCCTCGGTGAATCCCCCATTTTCTAAAAAATGTTTTATGTCATAGAACCAGGGTTTTTCAATAGACTCTGGGTTGTTTTGGCAAATATCCAAGTCGTGTGTGGATGGATGGGGCGCATGCCATATTTCCAAAGATCTGGTCCCTGAAATGGGATCGACCTTCAGGGCTGAACCCAAGGAGGAGAGGGCATCGGCAATGCCATTGTCCTCTCTTCCTACGTGTGTGACCTTACATGATTGGAAGGATTGGACCAATCGAGTGGCCAACTCATGATATGGAAGTAGTTTCTCATTACGTACTTGCCAAATTTTTAAAACCTGGTTTATGACAAGGAGCGAATCTCCAAAGACCTCGATGCATGATGCCCCTAGAGTTTTCGAAATCCTCAAGCCTTGTATGAGTGCTTCATACTCAGCTACGTTGTTGGAACATTCAAAATCTAAGCGGACTGCTATGGGAATCTCGCCCTTTTCAGGGGAGATTAGGATGATCCCGGCACCAGCCCCTCGTTGGTTTCGTGCCCCGTCGAAGTGCATCTTCTACACTTGGTTTTCGAAAGAATTTGCCAAAATGTGGTTTTGAAAATGGTTTTGCAATATGCCTTCATCAGGCATTTCGACAAGAGTGGGATATGCGTCCTCCAAGGGGAAGTCAGCCACGTAATCTGCTAGGGCTTGCCCCTTAACGGAGATCTGGTGATGGTATTTTAGATCATACTCCATTAGAAGGAGTTGCCATTTGCCCAATCTACCCGTGAGAATGGGTTTTTCGAACAAGTGCTTGATAGGGTCAAGCTTGGACACTATCCAGATCTCATGATCTAGGAAGTAGTGTCTGAATCTCTGGCAGGCCCAAACTAGGGCCAAGCACGTCTTCTCCATGGCTTGATAATTTCGTTCATAAGCCAAGAGAGTTTTTGAAATATAGTAGATGGCATACTCCTTATGGGTGTCATCCTCGTATTGAGCCAACAGGGCTCCTAAAGCGTTTACATGCACGGAGATGTATAATAAAAGCGGTTTTCCTTGTTTTGCAAGATTCAAAACGGGGGGATTAACCAAGTATGCCTTTAGTCTCTCGAAGGACTTTTGGCATTCGTCATCCCATAAGAATTTCGTACCCTTCCTCAACAGTTTGTTGAAGGGTTCGCATCTAGTTGCCAGATTTGATATGAATCGGCGCACAGATTGTAATCGACCCTGGAGGCTACGGACTTGGGTGAGATTGGAGGGTGGAGCCATGTCTATGATGGCTCGACACTTAGAGGGGTCGACTTCTATTCCCCTTTGGCTCACCATAAAGCCTAGAAGCTTTCCTGATTCTACCCCGAACACACATTTTTGAGGGTTTAGCTTTACTTTGTAAAGCCTAAGCCTTTCGAAAATCTTTTGTAAACATTCGATATGGGTGCATCGGGTTTTGGATTTCGCCAAGAGATCATCTATATACACTTCTACAAGCTCGTGAATTTGATCATGGAAGATCGTGTTCATGGCTCGTTGGTATGTTGCGCCGGCATTTTTCAAACCAAAGGGCATGACTGTATAGCAGTACGTGCCCCATGGGGTTGTGAAGGCGGTCTTACCCTGATCTCGTGGACTTAGTTTGATTTGATTATAGCCTGAATAGCCATCCATAAATGAAAACATTTCATGATTTGCAGTACTATCGACTATCAAATCTATGTTTGGTAAAGGATAATTATCCTTTGGAGTGGCTTTATTCAGGTTTCTGAAATCGATGCATATTCGAATTTTCCCATTGGTTTTTCGAACTATAACGATATTTGACAACCAATCAGAATACGCAATGGGTTTTATAAATCCGGCTTTTAGCAGATCTTCTAAACCCTCTTTGACTTGCGTGTGTACATTCGGGTGTATTTTCCTAAGCTTCTACTTTATTGGTTTTACACCTATATCTAAGGGAAGACGATGCTCGACTATGCTGGGATCTATGCCCGGCATGTCTTCATACGTCCATGCAAACACATCTAAATAGGTTCGTAGAAATGCAATGAATGCTAACTTTTCAGTTTCATGCAAGCATGCGCCTATTTTGATGGTTTTGGGATTGGAATCACCCCCTAGGTTCACCTCTACGAAATCTCCTCCTACTGATTGGGAAGGTCTTTCAAAATCGAGAATTCTATGAAATTCTGGGAGCTCAGAAGTGGGATCTTCCTCAAGGGGATCCACTTCTGGGCTTTGATCATTCTCGTGGGCTTTAGACCCGAGGGAACTTGATGTGTGGTTTTCAAAATAACCTGGTTTTGTACTTGGATTTTCAAGCGATTTCGAAATTTTTGGTCTGGCTATGCAGACGACGTTTCTTTCGAAGTCCTTTTCTTTCGCCAAAGTCATACCAGGAGCAGCTAGGTACAAAATCTTTTTGGTATTTTCCAAATTTTCGATTTTTTTGGGTTTTTGTAAAACAAGAACTTTGGGAACTATACAAAGCACACTTTTTTCGAGTTTTTGTTTTTCCATTGTTTTGGTTTTTCTTGTTTTTCGATTTTTTTGATTTTAAGTTTTCAAATGTTTTTGGTATTTTTTTAGAAAAAGGGATCTTCCGTCATACCTACAAAAAGAAAACACTATGGGTTAGACTCGGAATAGGAGGTCTAAACCATAGGTCTCTTCTAAGACAGGCTCCGGGGCACCCTTGACCCAGGTGGTCACAGGGGGTGGTTCCGACGGTATTTGGGGAGTATAGCCGATCCCATATCGGCTTGGGTTGGCCCTAGGAAGGATGGGCTCTAGGAGACCCTGGTTTTGTGCCCCTAGACTTTTGTAGGGCGTGTAGCCCATGTTTAATAACATGTTCCACGACCTTTTGTTTTTTGAAAAGATGGGATATAAGTCGTGGTCCTGGAACATGCTATCATCCATATTAGGCTCGTATGGCCTTTTGTCCAGGGGTTTTGGAAATAGGGAACGTTTGGGTTTTCCTAGGAGGATTAGAGTCGGGAGGGGGCCTGCTTTGGGCGGCCCCTTCACACATACAACCTTCCTAGGGTTGTTCAACATGAGCCGAGGTGGCTCATCCATAATTTGCCCCAGGTTAGCCTCGTGGGCCTGGGAGCTCGATAAACAAGGGGAGTTTATGATCCCCTGAAGCTGTGGGTGACTCTCACCTAGGATCACTACGACCTGGTCCCTAAAAGGGATCTTGACACACTTGTGGAAGGTGGATGGCACAGCGCACAAACTGTGTATCCAGGGTCTTCCCAGCAACAGGTTATAATGGGGGTGGATGTCCAAGACATGGAACACCCCCGTGTGTTCAATCCCTCCCGTTTCCATTGGGAGTTCGATGGATCCTAAAGGTCTAGACGCATTCCCATCGTATCCAGTGATAACGATGGGGCTTGGGTTCACTGAAGTCAAGGTGACTCCGATTTTGTACGCCACGTGAAGTGGAAGGATGTTGAGCCCTCCTCCACCATCAACTAGGCACCTGTCCAGAGAGTGGTTGTTTAGAACCACCTCGATGTGCAGGGCCTGGTTATGGGTTTCGTAGGGTCTATCTACATCATCTTCTGAAAAGGTGATGGGCGATTTTGCTCCTAATAAAGCCACTTGGGCAGACAAGGATTCCGGACTTATGTTCGAATCAACCTTGGCCCTTTCTAGAATTTTCTCTAAGACAAGTCTATGCCTAGGCGAGGTTTTGATAAGCTCTAGGATAGACATGTGAATAGGAATCTTTGAAAGGTGGTTTTCGAAATCATAAGGATTTAGGATGATTTTGTCCTTATCTGCTTTTGGCAGACCACTAGGGATACATGCTTTTGAGGGGCCAGGCACACTGACCACCTTTTGAGTACCTTGAAGGTGCGGGGGTTGGTAGATCCTCTCAGATCTAGTGACTTCCCCCACGACCAGCCTAGGGTTCGCGCTAAACTTGGCTCTAAGGATGAGCTGAGGAGAACCTTGGATTTTCAAAACTGGTTTTGTCGGGGTTTCCACTTTTGGTGGTCCCCGAATGACGACTTGGGCGGGCCTCTTGTATAATACAAGGATGGGCGCACAAGCAGGTTGACCAGGTTCGGGCTGTTGCGCTAGTTCCTTGGAAATGGTGAGGGTACATACCTCCTTTCCTTTCCCACTGCCACTGGCGTGTTTGGGAAAGGGTTCCTTGATGATAGCTTGAGGTGGCTCAGGTTCCGCAGTGACCTGGAGTCGGCCCTCTGCTATCAAGTTCTCAATTTTATTTAGAAGAGAGAAGCACCGTTTGGTATCATGGCCTTTGAGCCGATGATACTTGCAAAATCGGTTTAAATACCCCCCTTTGGACGTGACTCCTTCGGGGATTTCAGGGAGTTCGATCATGCCCTGGGCAAGTAAGAGGTCTAGGACCTCCGACACAGGTTGCCCCAGCGGAGTGTACTCCCGTTTTTCAATTGCTTTTGAAAAATTGCGTTCTCTCTTATTTTCTATTTTTTCAAAATTTTTAGAAGTGCCCGCCATGCCTGGATCCACCCGAACATTGGCGATTTTATGGGGCTTTGCCCCTTTGTCCGTTGTGGGCAGCCCATATGCGATGGGCTTTTCCACACGTGTTTTAGGAACGGCACTTCCTTTCCATAGGTGGTCGTATGTCCCTTTTCGCAAGTTGGTTTCGAAAAGGGAGGCCTTTTTGATCAACTTATGGAAAGTTGAAATCTCATGGAGCGAGAGAAGGGTTTTTAACTCGCTTTTGAAATTATCCAGGATGAGCATTACTGCGCATCCTTCGGATATAGGCTCTCGCACTTGGCCCAAAAGAGACCTCCATCTTATAATGAAGGCATGCACGTCTTCGTTCATGCCTTGCTTTGTATCCCTTAAGGTATTCAGGGTTGGCGTGACTTCCACGTTGTGTGCAAATCTTTGCATGAAGCAGTTCGCTAACTCTTCAAAAGTAGCGAACTGGCTTAAGTCGTAGGAAGCCAGCCATTTGGCAGCTGTGCCTTTAAGGGATAGGGGGAACCAATACACCCATTTCATCGAGTCGTTTTTCTTCTTATGGGCTCGACGTGAGAAAAGCTGCAAGTGAGACCTAGGGTCTCCCATGCCATCATACCGATGGAAGTTCGGTATTTCATCGTCACTGTCTGTTTCGTAATCCATAGGAAGGAAATCAGACAGGGCGTAGCTTCTTTTCTCTTTATTTTGCCCTTTCAGCAGCTGCTGTAGGGCTTTACGGTCCTTTTGTGTGAAGGACTCGTGGTATTGGTTGCCTTCCATTACGGAGGCCTCTTTTTGCTTGCGAGGTTTTTCAATTTTCTTTTTAGGCCTTTGTTCACCGTTTGATGAACATGAATCGCCTACTTCAGCCTCTTGGCTGAGAGCATCGATTTTGGCCTCAAATTCCCTTCTCAAGTCCTCGATTTCATCTAGTTTTATTTTGTTTTTGAAAATCCTCCTAGAGTGAGAACTTGATGCGCATGAGCCTTGGCTCGACACTTCACTTGGATTGGATTTTGACATGCTTTTCAAGCTTTTTCAAAATTTCCTAAGTAAAAGCAAAGAAAACAAGTTAAAAACGACACCTTTATAAAATTTTCGCAAGACTTCCACAAGTAAACTTGATTTTTGAAAAGGCTCACGTCCCACCGGGCGTGCCAATCTCTGTAGACGCGCGAAAATCCCCGCCTCTTTCCCTCTTTCGGGGCTTGGAGTGGATCTTATCGTGCGTCTAAGGCCTATGTATATAAATAGGGCGTGCCAGCTAGCTTACTCAAGCTAGCGAAGATATATTTAACACTGACTTCTAAACGTGGCGACTGTGAGCAAGTAAGCTCTTGTCGTCGCAGACCTTCTTGCACCGATGCGCAAGGGTCAGTCTGTACGCTTTTGCAAAAATCGAGTTTTGGGGAGAAAGTCCACGAAGCGGTTCGAGGTGTCTATTTCGGGTCTTTAAGATGCGATTGCATATTTTAGATCACGTGGATTTGCACGTGCCTAAGTCTTTTCTTTTATCCCTTTTTGGGTCGCCTAGTTTGTGTGTTATGAACACTCCACTACATGGGCGAATTCGAGCGGGGGTTGCTTTGATGCAATATGCATCCTACCTCGTGGTATGGCGTAGATGCAATGCAAACTCACGCTACTCCAAAGGGAAAACCCGAAATGTAAAGACAATACTGAAGGGAAATAACAGAAGGGAAATAACCGAAGGGAAATAACCGAAGGGAAATAACCGAAGGGAGATATGTATATATCTTATGTAAATGAGCCCTTACTCGGGTCTTGCAAATAAGAGCGAAGGCTCAATGTGGGTGCGTGCTTGAATTGAAAGACTTACTCACACGACATGAAATTAAACCCAAATATAAATTGCAGTATGGCCTTGACTAAGGTCTTGGGAGTAAGAGCGAAGGCTCAATGTGTGTGAGAGTGCTTGAATTGAAGTACTACACACACGACATAAATGAAACCCAAATATAACTGCAATAAGGCCTTTACTAAGGTCTTGGGAGTAAGAGCGAAGGCTCAATGTGTGTGAAAGTGCTTGAATTGAAAGACTTACTCACACGACATGAAATGAAACCCAAATAGTATAGGTCGGCCCTTACTTGGGTCTTTCAAATAAGAGCGAAAGCTCAATGTGTGTGAGAGTGCTTGAATTGAAAGACTTACTCACACGGCAAGAAATGAAACCCAAATAGTATAGGTCGGCCCTTACTTGGGTCTTTCAAATAAGAGCGAAAGCTCAATGTGTGTGAGAGTGCTTGAATTGAAAGACAACGCACCCAACTTAAACAAAACCCTTCGAAAATGAAATATATATGTACACTTATATATTAGGGGCTGATTAGGCCCGTGTGTGTTCAAAATTGTGCACGACTAAGAGAGTGCACGTGTGTGGTTGTGCCAAGCCACGTTATTACAAGCGGGGGGAGACCATGCTCCGTTATTACAACCCCGTATCAAATTGAATTTCAAGCAAGTGTACGACTAAAAACCGAGTTTAGACACTTACGAGTAGCTGGTCCGTAGAGGTCTTGCTTGAGCGTGGACTTGGCTTTGGACTGCAAACGGGAGCTCCGCGAAGGTAGGTGATCAAGGGTGTTGGCCGGCTGCAAGTGGGGCGCGGGATAGACGCCTCGAAGGGGGCCGATGGCAAGTAGGTGGCGCCTCCAAGTAGGGAGTTTTGAGTGGCTGAACAAGTGGGTATTAGGATCACTAGGGAAGTTGGGTACTTAGGGAAATTGGACCTAAAAGGTGAGCTAGTGGGAAGGCCGAATAGGACACCTAGGGGGGGGTTGGCCGAATGGGAGATGGTGGCTAAGTAGTGGCCAGCAACTTGGGTTTTACTAGGTTCGGCTAGGTTTAGGTGGTGGCGGCAAAGGGGCTGAGCTGAAGGGAAGATGGGTGGCTAAGAGTGGAGAGGTGGTAGAGAGGGGCTTTGAGGGAGTTTGGGGTACTTACCGAATGGGGAGAAGTGGCGGCTGGAGTGGGAAAGTGGCGGGCAGGTGGCTGTCGGTTGGGGGAAGATGATGGCGTCCGGCTGAGGGGTGGTGGTGGTGGACGGAAGAGGGAAGGTGGCGGAGCAGGTGGCGGCTGGTGGAGGCTGGTGGAGCTGTTGGGGGGGGGGTGGTCACGACTGGATGAGAGATGGGAGAAGGAGAGGGCCCGGCTGGATGGAAGGGTGGTTCCCACTTAGAAAACCCGCCCACAATGAGGGGGGTTTAAATAGGGGATGGGTAGGTCGGTTAGGGCTGGGCTGTGGGTAGTGGTTAGGTGGTTTAGGTAGGGTGATATGTAGATAAGGTGGGCTGGATGGGGTTGGGCCAGATATTTTAAAACTAGGTGTTTGGATAAATCGTGGGCTAAGGGTGGTTTAGGGGTTTAGGGCTAGGTTAGGTGGTTGGGTTTTAGGGTGAGGTTTAGTGAGCTAGGTTAGGTGATTAGGCTAGGTTTAGGCTAGGATTAGGGAAATTAATCTAGGTTTAGGGAAGGATTAGGGAAGTGGGTTAGGTGATTAGGTTGGGATTAGGCCGGGATTAGGGAAGTGGGTTAGGTGATTAGGTTCAGATTAGGGGTGGATTAGGGGTTTAGGCTAGGTTTAGGCATTTTTGGCTAGGTTTAGGTGAAGGAGCTCCCTTAGCATGGCCCATAGACCTTGATCACCCCATGTTGGTGCAGCCCTAGGTTAGGTTTTAGCTAATTACAAGCTTAAACCCACTCAATTAGGCTAACCCACATGATTAACCCAAACTTGACACACAAGTCAAGCTTAATACAACACTCTTGATATTTTTCACCCCCACTCTCTCTCATGCCCCATATCCCACGTGAATTTCAAGTGGGCCCCACCTCCATTTATGAGAAGGTGATGTTGGCCATGGATATGGATATTGGATTGGATCTCTGGATCCAAATCCAAATCCAAGTCCACATATGGGTTTGGATTGGAATCTGGATATATATGGTCCAGATCCAATCTGTAGACGCGCGAAAATCCCCGCCTCTTCGCCTCTTTCGTGGCTTCGAGTGGATCTTATCGTGCGTCTAAGGCCTATGTATACAAATAGGGCGTGCCAGCTAGCTTACTTAAGCTAGCGAAGATATATTAACACTGACTTCTAAACGTGGCGACTGTGAGCAAGTGAGCTCTTGTCGTCGCAGACCTTCTTGCACCGATGCGCAAGGGTCAGTCTGTACGCTTTTGCAAAAATCGAGTTTTGGGGAGAAAGTCTACGAAACGGTTTCGAGGTGTCTATTTCGGGTCTTTAAGATGCGATTGCATGTTTTAGATCACGTGGATTTGCACGTGCCTAAGTCTTTTCTTTTATCCCTTTTTGGGTCGCCTAGTTTGTGTGTTATGAACACTCCACTACATGGGCGAATTCGAGCGGGGGTTGCTTCGATGCAATATGCGTCCTACCTCGTGGTATGGCGTAGATGCAATGCAAACTCACGCTACTCCAAAGGGAAAACCCGAAATGTAAAGACAATACTGAAGGGAAATAACCGAAGGGAAATAACCGAAGGGAAATATGTATATATCTTATGTATATGAGCCCTTACTCGGGTCTTGCAAATAAGAGCGAAGGCTCAATGTGGGTGCGTGCTTGAATTGAAAGACTTACACACACGACATGAAATTAAACCCAAATATAAATTGCAGTATGGCCTTGACTAAGGTCTTGGGAGTAAGAGCGAAGGCTCAATGTGTGTGAGAGTGCTTGAATTGAAGTACTACACACACGACATAAATGAAACCCAAATTTAACTGCAATAAGGCCTTTACTAAGGTCTTGGGAGTAAGAGCGAAGGCTCAATGTGTGTGAAAGTGCTTGAATTGAAAGACTGACTCACACGACAAGAAATGAAACCCAAATAGTATAGGTCGGCCCTTACTTGGGTCTTTCAAATAAGAGCGAAAGCTCAATGTGTGTGAGAGTGTTCGAATTGAAAGACAACGCACCCAACTTAAACAAAACCCTTCGGAAATGAAATATATACGTACACTTATATATTAGGGGCTGATTAGGCCCGTGTGTGTTCAAAATTGTGCACGACTAAGAGAGTGCACGTGTGTGGTTGTGCCAAGCCACGTTATTACAAGCGGGGGGAGACTATGCTCCGTTATTACAACCCCGTATCAAATTGAATTTCAAGCAAGTGTATGACTAAAGACCGAGTTTAGACACTTACGAGTAGCTGGTCCGTAGAGGTCTTGCTTGAGCGTGGCCTTGGCTTTGGGCTGCAAACGGGAGCTCCGTGAAGGTATGTGATCAAGGGTGCTGGCCGGCTGCAAATGGGGCGCGGGATATACGCCTCGAAGGGGGCCGGTAGCAAGTAGGTGGCGCCTCCAAGTAGGGAGTTTAGAGTGGCTGACTAAGTGGGTCTTAGGGTCACTAGGGAAGTTAGGTACTTAGGGAAACTGGCCCTAAAAGGTGAGCTAGTGGGAAGGCCAAATAGGACACCTAGGGGGGGGGTCGGGCCGAATGGGAGATGGTGGCTAAGTAGTGGCCAGCCACTTGGGTTATCCTAGGTTCGGCTAGGCTTAGATGGTGGCGGCAAAGGGGCTGAGCTGAAGGGAAGGTGGGTGGCTAAGAGTGGGGAGGTGGTAGAGAGTGGCTTTGAGGGAGTTAGGGGGACTTACCGAATGGGGAGGAGTGGCGAGTGGATGAAGAGGGAAGCCGAGTGTTGATGGGAGTTCGGCTGAGTGAGGTGGTGGTGTCCGGCTGGGGGGGCAGTGATGGTGGACGGAAGAGGGAAGGTGGCGGCTGGTGGAGCAGGTGGCGGCTGGTGGAACAGGTGGAGTTGCTGGGGAGTGGTCACGGCTGGATGGAAGATGGGAGAAGGAGAGGGCCCGGCTGGGTGGTAGAGTGGTTCCCACTTGGAAAACCCGCCCACAATGAGGGGGGTTTAAATAGGGGATGGGTAGGTCGGTTAGGGCTGGGTTGTGGGTAGTGGTTAGGTGGTTTAGGTAGGGTAGTATGTAGATAAGGTGGGCTGGATGGGGTTGGGCCAGATATTTTAAAACTAGGGGTTTGGGAAAATCGTGGGCTAAGGGTGGTTTAGGGGTTTAGGGCTAGGTTAGGTGGTTGGGTTTTAGGGTGAGGTTTAGTGAGCTAGGTTAGGTGGTTTAGGCTAGGTTTAGGCTAGGATTAGGGAAATTAATCTAGGTTTAGGGAAGGATTAGGGGAGTGGGTTAGGTGATTAGGTTGGGATTAGGCCGGGATTAGGGAAGTGGGTTAGGTGATTAGGTTCAGATTAGGGGTGGATTAGGGGTTTAGGCTAGGTTTAGGCATTTTTGGCTAGGTTTAGGTGAAGGAGCTCCCTTAGCATGGCCCATAGACCTTGATCACCCCATGTTGGTGCAGCCCTAGGTTAGGTTTTAGCTAATTACAAGCTTAAACCCACTCAATTAGGCTAACCCACAAGATTAAACCCAAACTTGACACACAAGTCAAGCTTAATACAACACTCTTGATATTTTTCAACCCCACTCTCTCTCATGCCCAATATCCCACGTGAATTTCAAGTGGGCCCCACCTCCATTTATGAGAAGGTGATGTGGGCCATGGATATGGATATTGGATTGGATCTCTGGATCCAAATCCAAATCCAAGTCCACATATGGGTTTGGGTTGGAATCTGGATATATATGGTCCAGATCCAATCCAAACTGAACTCTGACTCCTTCGAGCTGGGTTCGAAACGGACGATTCGTGCGGGGCCTGACAGCATCAGTACTCCGTCTGCGTTGGGTCTTCGCCAACATAGTCGTCCGCCTCCGTTTCTGCCTTCCGGAGATGACTTCAAATGCTATTTTGATAAGAACAGGGTCTTGGACGTTCGAGATCCTGGGGTGTGAATCAGATACAAGAGTTGCTGCGCCGGGCTCGACAGGTGCTCCGGTTCCGGGCTCTTCTTGGCTCTCCTGGTCCTGTCTTGATCGGGCCAAGCCACTTCGGGGTTTCAAAACATGTTTTAAAAGGGTTTTCAAAAGCTATATCATATGTTTTTGAAAGATAAAGTTTAAAACATATACACAGGGTTTGTTTGGAAGGCTCCTGGGTTTCCAAACTCAAAAATGGCCCTTTGGGGCTGCTTGTATAAAACCAGATTTGTTTAAGAAATTCGTGGGATTTCGGGGTGTTTACAGATGCCCCTCTTTGGCCTTGTCCAAATAGATTTGGATAAGGGCAAAGATGACAAACACCCCTTTTAATGTCTCCCTAGATCTAGCCACGAAGAATATGGGATTGTCCCATTTTAGCAAAAATCTCAATTTTACAAACTCTGGTAGGAGGAGATATCACGCCAAAGGGTTCACTTATGGAATCTGGTCCTAACTGGGATCATGTTCATGCAAGTACCATGCGTGGAATGCAGATGACATGGGTGTGGTGCCAAGAGTGGCGACCTCCCAGAAACCAGGTGTGGTCGAACTCTAGAGACTTACAAGGCCTACTGCTCCAAGTGAGCAAAAACCCTATGCTGTTCGATGTTCGGTTTTTAAAACTTATTTACAAAAGCTATTTACAAAAGGGACAACTGTCTTGAGCCTCGATCCTAAGGATCTCAAGCTCTTCGTGCTTGCCCTTGTTTGAGTCTTAACACTCGCTTATCTAGCGGGGGTTTTATAAGAAAACAAGCTTCATTTCAAATCCCTACGCCTTACTCGAAACGTCGAATTCTCAAACAAGATGAAATTCAAGTAAGTAAATCCTATTTTTACTTTAGGATTCCTCGAAATGAACCATGCTTTAGCTTGGGATAAGCCAGGGATGGGAAAGAGATACCACGGTCCCTTCTGAAGCGTCCCGTGGTTTGAGGCATAGAAGGCGGAAAACTGCTCTTTTTGAGCTTTTTGGCCTCTTTTTCCTTTTTTCCATAGAGGGTCTCCCTTTGGGAGTATTTTTTTCTTTAATCCCTCTTTTTCATAAGAGATTCGATTTTTCTTTTTGGAGTCTGGTTTCTTTCTTTTGGAAAGAGATTTTAAATGGGAAATTCCCTTTTGATTTGGGCCTTTGTTTTCCTTTTGGAAGGAGAAGAGAAGAGGGGAGGACTTATCCCAAGCCTACACTCGATCCATTCCAGATCAGCCTATTTAGAAATAGCACGTACTACTTGCAAGTATCTTGCTATGTTGAACTAGGCCTTTCTTTGTAAGAAGAAGGATTTTGAAATGCAACCACGATTTTGAAAACTCCACTCTTTCACAAGTGCGAATTCTCTCACTTAGGGTCACACGAGTTCGCCTTTGCACCTTATTCACACGTCTCAGGGCAGCTATCCCTCTAAAATTTTCGAAAACTGGAATTTAATCCAGATCCTACACATGATACTTCTTTAAGTATTGAATATTGATAGGATCTGCTAAATTCCTACCTTCTACATCGATCAACCAATATGAATTGTTCGTAGTGGTTGCTCGTACAACATAGGGTCCATCCCAGTTGGGGCGCCACTTGCCTAGGGGGTGTGGGCCACGATGGTGGATGGTTTTCAAGACCAGATCTCCCACTTCAAAGTGGCGAGGTCTCATGTGTTTGCTATAATGTCGGGCTAACCTTTGCCGGTATGCACGAGCATGATCCATGGCAAGGAGTCGCCTCTCATCTAGCAAATCTAGCTCGGCCATCCTAGCATGCTGAAGCGTCTCTAGGGGGAGGTCGAGTGCAATGGATGTATGGAATGAATGCAGTTGGGTATGAATGGGAAGAATGGCGTTTGTGCCATAGACCAATTCGAATGGTGTGGCATTCGTGGGAGTCCGGATGGAAGTCCTATAAGCCCATAAGGCTTCATCCAGCTTCTCATGCCACCTCCTACCCTTCTCTAAGGTTTTCTCAATGATACCAATGAGAGTCTTGTTTGTGGCTTCGGCTTGGCCGTTGCCTTGAGGGTAGTAGGGCGAGGAGAAGTGGTGAGTTATGCCATACGTGTTGCACAACTTAACCATCCGCTCGTTCTTGAATGGGGTACCATTGTCAGACACAAGGTCTCGTGGAACCCCAAATCGAGCCAAGATATTCCTCCGGATGAAAGCCACCACATGTTGCCCCATTACATTCGTTAGGGAAATGGCTTCCACCCACTTGGAGAAATACTCCGTGGCTGCTAAAATAAAACGATGCCCATTCGAGGCCTTTGGAAATATGGGGCCTACAATGTCAAACGCCCACATGGTAAATGGCCAGGGGCTGACCACAGAATGCAATGCAGATGAAGGGATATGAATGGCATGCCCATGCACTTGACATGGATGACACTTTCTAACATGATCGTGACAATCCTTTTTCAGGGTGGACCAAAAATAACCCCCTCTAAGTATTTTCATCGCCATCATGTTGGCATTAACATGACCTCCACATTCTCCGTCGTGGAACTCGTGCATCACTATCCTAGCCTCCTCTAGGTCGATACACCTAAGCAGAATGCCGGTAAAACTCTTTTTGTATAAGACCCCACCTAGAATGGTGTATCGGGTCGAAATCTTACGAATGAATGCCTTATCTTTGGATGTGGCATCCTCGGTGAATCCCCCATTTTCTAAAAATTGTTTTATGTCATAGAACCAGGGTTTTTCAATAGACCCTGGGTTGTTTTGGCAAATATCCAAGTCGTGTGTGGATGGGTGGGGCGCATGCCATATTTCCAAAGATCTGGTCCCTGAAATGGGATCGACCTTCAGGGCTGAACCCAAGGAAGAGAGGGCATCGGCGATGCCATTGTCCTCTCTTCCCACGTGTGTGAGCTTACACGACTGGAAGGAGTGGACCAATCGAGTGGCCAACTCGTGATATGGAAGTAGTTTCTCATTACGTACTTGCCAAATTTTTAAAACCTGGTTTATGACAAGGAGCGAATCTCCAAAGACCTCGATGCATGATGCCCCCAGAGTTTTCGAAATCCTTAAGCCTTGTATGAGTGCTTCATACTCAGCTACGTTGTTGGAACATTCGAAATCTAAGCGGACTGCTATGGGAATCTCGCCCTTTTCAGGGGAGATTAGGATGATCCCGGCACCAGCCCCTCGTTGGTTTCGTGCCCCGTCGAAGTGCATCTTCCACACTTGGTTTTCGAAAGATTTTGCCAAAATGTGGTTTTGAAAATGGTTTTGCAATATGCCTTCATCAGGCATTTCGACAAGAGTGGGATATGCGTCCTCCAAGGGGAAATCAGCCATGTAATCTGCTAGGGCTTGCCCCTTAACGGAGATCTGGTGATGGTATTTCAGATCATACTCCATTAGAAGGAGTTGCCATTTGCCCAATCTACCCGTGAGAATGGGTTTTTCGAACAAGTGCTTGATTGGATCAAGCTTGGACACTATCCAGATCTCATGATCTAGGAAGTAGTGTCTGAATTTCTGGCAGGCCCAGACTAGGGCCAAGCACGTCTTCTCCATGGCTTGATAATTTCGTTCATAAGCCAAGAGAGTTTTCGAAATATAGTAGATGGCATACTCCTTATGGGTGTCATCCTCGTATTGAGCCAACAGGGCTCCTAAAGCGTTTACATGCACGGAGATGTATAATAAAAGCGGTTTTCCTTGTTTTGGAGGATTCAAAACGGGGGGATTAACCAAGTATGCCTTTAGTCTCTCGAAGGACTTTTGGCATTCGTCATCCCATAAGAATTTCGTGCCCTTCCTCAACAGTTTGTTGAAGGGTTCGCATCTAGTTGCCAGATTCGATATGAATCGGCGTACAGATTGTAATCGACCTTGAAGGCTACGGACTTGGGTGAGATTGGAGGGTGGAGCCATGTCTATGATGGCTCGACACTTAGAGGGGTCGACTTCTATTCCCCTTTGGCTCACCATAAAGCCTAGAAGCTTTCCTGATTCTACCCCGAACACACATTTCTGAGGGTTTAGCTTTACTTTGTAAAGCCTAAGCCTTTCGAAAATCTTTTGTAAACATTCGATATGGGTACATCGGGTTTTGGATTTGGCCAAGAGATCATCTACATACACTTCTACAAGCTCGTGAATTTGATCATGGAAGATCGTGTTCATGGCTCGTTGGTATGTTGCGCCGGCATTTTTCAAACCAAAGGGCATGACTGTATAGCAGTACGTGCCCCATGGGGTTGTGAAGGCGGTCTTACCCTGATCTCGTGGACTTAGTTTGATTTGATTATAGCCTGAATAGCCATCCATAAATGAAAACATTTCATGATTTGCAGTACTATCGACTATCAAATCTATGTTTGGTAAAGGATAATTATCCTTTGGAGTGGCTTTATTCAAGTTTCTGAAATCGATGCATATTCGAATTTTCCCATTGGTTTTTCGAACTACAACGATATTTGACAACCAATCAGAATACGCAATGGGTTTTATAAATCCGGCTTTTAGCAGATCTTCTAAACCCTCTTTGACTTGCGTGTGTACATTCGGGTGTATTTTCCTAAGCTTCTGCTTTATTGGTTTTACACCTACATCTAAGGGAAGACGATGCTCGACTATGCTGGGATCTATGCCCGGCATGTCTTCATACGTCCATGCAAACACATCTAAATAGGTCCGTAGAAATGCAATGAATGCTAACTTTTCAGTTTCATGCAAGCATGCGCCTATTTTGATGGTTTTGGGATTGGAATCATCCCCTAGGTTCACCTCTTCGAAATCTCCTCCTACTGATTGGGAAGGTCTTTCAAAATCGAGAATTCTATGAAATTCTGGGAGCTCAGAAGTGGGATCTTCCTTAAGGGGATCCACTTCTGGGCTTTGATCATTCTCGTGGGCTTTAGACCCGAGGGAACTTGATGCGTGGTTTTCAAAATAACCTGGTTTTGTACTTGGATTTTCAAGTGATTTCGAAATTTTTGGTCTGGCTATGCAGACAACGTTTCTTTCGAAATCCTTTTCTTTCGCCAAAGTCATACCAGGAGCGGCTATGTACAAAATCTTTTTGGTATTTTCCAAATTTTCGATTTTTTTGGGTTTTTGTAAAACAAGAACTTTGGGAACTATACAAAGCACACTTTTTTCGAGTTTTTGTTTTTCCATTGTTTTTGGTTTTTCTTGTTTTTCGATTTTTTTCGATTTTAAGTTTTCAAATGTTTTTGGTATTTTTAGAAACAGGGATCTTCCGTCATACCTACAAAGGGAAAACACTATGGGTTAGACTCGGAATAGGAGGTCTAAACCATAGGTCTCTTCTAAGACAGGCTCCGGGGCACCCTTGACCCAGGTGGTCACAGGGGGTGGCTCCGGCGGTATTCGGGGAGTATAGCCGATCCCATATCGGCTTGGGTTTGCCCTAGGAAGGATGGGCTCTAGGAGACCCTGGTTTTGTGCCCCTAGACTTTTGTAGGGCGTGTAGCCCATGTTCAATAACATGTTCCACGACTTTTTGTTTTTTGAAAAGATGGGATACAAGTCGTGGTCTTGGAACATGCTATCGTCCATATTTGGCTCGTATGGCCTTTTGTCCAGGGGTTTTGGAAATAGGGAACGCTTGGGTTTTCCTAGGAGGATTAGAGTTGGGAGGGGGCCTGCTTTGGGCAGCCCCTTCACACATACAACCTTCCTAGGGTTGTTCAACACGAGCCGAGGTGACTCAACCATAATTTGCCCCAGGTTAGCCTCATGGGCCTGGGAGCTCGATAAACAAGGGGAGTTTATGATCCCCTGAAGCTGTGGGTGACTCTCACCTAGGATCACTACGACTTGGTCCCTAAAAGGGATCTTGACACATTTGTGGAAGGTGGATGGCACAGCGCACAAACTGTGTATCCAGGGTCTTCCCAGCAACAGGTTATAATGGGGGTGGATGTCCAAGACATGGAACACCCCCGTGTGTTCGATCCCTCCCGTTTCCATGGGGAGTTCGATGGATCCTAAAGGCCTAGACGCATTCCCATCGTATCCAGTGATAACGATGGGGCTTGGGTTTACTGAAGTCAAGGTGACTCCGATTTTGTACGCCACGTGAAGTGGAAGGATGTTGAGCCCTCCTCCACCATCGACTAGGCACCTGTCCAGAGAGTGGTTGTTTAGAACCACCTCGATATGCAGGGCCTGGTTATGGGTTTCGTAGGGTCTATCTACATCATCTTCCGAAAAGGTGATGGGCGATTTTGCTCCTAATAAAGCCACTTGGGCAGACAAGGATTCCGGACTTATGTTCGAATCAACCTTGGCCCTTTCTAGAATTTTCTCTAAGACAAGTCTATGCCTAGGCGAGGTTTTGATAAGCTCTAGGATAGACATGTGAATAGGAATCTTTGAAAGGTGGTTTTCGAAATCATAAGGATTTAGGATGATTTTGTCCTTATCTGCTTTTTGCAGACCACTAGGGATACATGCTTTTGAGGGGCCAGGCACACTGACCACCTTTTGAGCACCTTGAAGGTGCGGGGGTTGGTAGATCCTCCCGGATCTAGTGACTTCCCCCACGACCAGCCTAGGGTTCGCGCTAAACTTGGCTCTAAGGATGAGCTGAGGAGAACCTTGGATTTTCAAAACTGGTCTTGTCGGGGTTTCCACTTTTGGTGGTCCCCGGATGACGACTTGGGCGGGCCTCTTGTATAGTACAAGGATGGGCGCACAAGCAGGTCGACCACGTTCGGGCTTTCGCGCTAGTTCCTTGGAAATGGTGAGGGTACATACCTCCTTTCCTTTCCCACTGCCACTGTCGTGTTTGGGAAAGGGTTCCTTGAAGATAGCTTGAGGTGGCTCAGGTTCCGCAGTGACCTGGAGCCGGCCCTCCGCTATCAAGTTCTCAATTTTATTTAGAAGAGAGAGCACCGTTTGGTATCATGGCCTTTGAGCCGATGATACTTGCAAAATCGGTTTAAATACCCCCCTTTGGACGTGACTCCTTCGGGGATTTCAGGGAGTTCGATCATGCCCTGGGCAAGTAGGAGGTCTAGGACCTCCGACACAGGTTGCCCCAGCGGAGTGTACTCCCGTTTTTCAATTGGTTTTGAAAAGTTGCGTTCTCTCTTATTTTCTATTTTTTCAAAATTTTTAGAAGTGCCCGCCATGCCTGGATCCACCCGGACATTGGCGATTTTATGGGGTTTTGCCCCTTTGTCCGTCATGGGCAGCCCATATGCGATGGGCTTTTCCACACGTGTTTTGGGAACGGCACTTCCTTTCCATAAGTGGTCGTATGTCCCTTTTCGCAAGTTGGTTTCGAAAAGGGAGGCCTTTTTGATCAACTTATGGAAAGTTGAAATCTCATGGAGCGAGAGAAGGGTTTTTAACTCGCTTTTGAAATTATCCAGGATGAGCATTACTGCGCATCCTTCGGATATAGGCTCTCGCACTTGGCCCAAAAGAGACCTCCATCTTATAATGAAGGCATGCACGTCTTCGTTCATGCCTTGCTTTGTATCCCTTAAGGTATTTAGGGTTGGCATGACTTCCACGTTGTGTGCAAACCTTTGCATGAAGCAGTTCACTAATTCTTCAAAAGTAGCGAACTGGCTTAAGTCGTAGGAAGCCAGCCATTTGGCAGCTGTGCCTTTAAGGGATAGAGGGAACCAATACACCCATTTCATCGAGTCCTTTTTCTTCTTATGGGCTCGACGTGAGAAAAGCTGTAAGTGAGACCTAGGGTCTCCCATGCCATCATACCGATGGAAGTTTGGTATTTCATCGTCACTGTCTGTTTCGTAATCCATAGGAAGGAAATCAGACAGGGCGTAGCTTCTTTTCTCTTTATTTTACCCTTTCAGCAGTTGCTGTAGGGCTTTACGGTCCTTTTGTGTGAAGGACTCGTGGTATTGGTTGCCTTCCATTACGGAGGCCTCTTTTTGCTTGCGAGGTTTTTCAATTTTCTTTTTAGGCCTTTGTTCACCGTTTGATGAACATGAATCGCCTACTTCAGCCTCTTGGCTGAGAGCATCGATTTTGGCCTCAAATTCCCTTCTCAAGTCCTCGATTTCATCTAGTTTTATTTTGTTTTTGAAAATCCTCCTAGAGTGAGAACTTGATGCGCATGAGCCTTGGCTCGACACTTCACTTGGATTGGATTTTGACATGCTTTTCAAGCTTTTTCAAAATTTCCTAAGTAAAAGCAAAGAAAACAAGTTAAAACGACACCTTTATAAAATTTTCGCAAGACTTCTACAAGTAAACTCGACTTTTTGAAAAGGCTCACGTCCCACCGGGCGTGCCAATCTCTGTAGACGCGCGAAAATCCCCGCCTCTTCGCCTCTTTCGTGGCTTCGAGTGGATCTTATCGTGCGTCTAAGGCCTATGTATACAAATAGGGCGTGCCAGCTAGCTTACTTAAGCTAGCGAAGATATATTAACACTGACTTCTAAACGTGGCGACTGTGAGCAAGTGAGCTCTTGTCGTCGCAGACCTTCTTGCACCGATGCGCAAGGGTCAGTCTGTACGCTTTTGCAAAAATCGAGTTTTGGGGAGAAAGTCTACGAAACGGTTTCGAGGTGTCTATTTCGGGTCTTTAAGATGCGATTGCATGTTTTAGATCACGTGGATTTGCACGTGCCTAAGTCTTTTCTTTTATCCCTTTTTGGGTCGCCTAGTTTGTGTGTTATGAACACTCCACTACATGGGCGAATTCGAGCGGGGGTTGCTTCGATGCAATATGCGTCCTACCTCGTGGTATGGCGTAGATGCAATGCAAACTCACGCTACTCCAAAGGGAAAACCCGAAATGTAAAGACAATACTGAAGGGAAATAACAGAAGGGAAATAACCGAAGGGAAATAACCGAAGGGAAATAACCGAAGGGAAATATGTATATATCTTATGTATATGAGCCCTTACTCGGGTCTTGCAAATAAGAGCGAAGGCTCAATGTGGGTGCGTGCTTGAATTGAAAGACTTACACACACGACATGAAATTAAACCCAAATATAAATTGCAGTATGGCCTTGACTAAGGTCTTGGGAGTAAGAGCGAAGGCTCAATGTGTGTGAGAGTGCTTGAATTGAAGTACTACACACACGACATAAATGAAACCCAAATATAACTGCAATAAGGCCTTTACTAAGGTCTTGGTCGAAGGCTCAATGTGTGTGAAAGTGCTCGAATTGAAAGACTTACTCACACGAGTAAGAGCGAAGGCTCAATGTGTGTGAAAGTGCTTGAATTGAAAGACTGACTCACGCGACAAGAAATGAAACCCAAATAGTATAGGTCGGCCCTTACTTGGGTCTTTCAAATAAGAGCGAAAGCTCAATGTGTGTGAGAGTGTTCGAATTGAAAGACAACGCACCCAACTTAAACAAAACCCTTCGGAAATGAAATATATACGTACACTTATATATTAGGGGCTGATTAGGCCCGTGTGTGTTCAAAATTGTGCACGACTAAGAGAGTGCACGTGTGTGGTTGTGCCAAGCCACGTTATTATAAGCGGGGGGAGACTATGCTCCGTTATTACAACCCCGTATCAAATTGAATTTCAAGCAAGTGTATGACTAAAGACCGAGTTTAGACACTTACGAGTAGCTGGTCCGTAGAGGTCTTGCTTGAGCGTGGCCTTGGCTTTGGGCTGCAAACGGGAGCTCCGTGAAGGTATGTGATCAAGGGTGCTGGCCGGCTGCAAATGGGGCGCGGGATATACGCCTCGAAGGGGGCCGGTAGCAAGTAGGTGGCGCCTCCAAGTAGGGAGTTTAGAGTGGCTGACTAAGTGGGTCTTAGGGTCACTAGGGAAGTTAGGTACTTAGGGAAACTGGCCCTAAAAGGTGAGCTAGTGGGAAGGCCAAATAGGACACCTAGGGGGGGGTCGGCCGAATGGGAGATGGTGGCTAAGTAGTGGCCAGCCACTTGGGTTATCCTAGGTTCGGCTAGGCTTAGATGGTGGCGGCAAAGGGGCTGAGTTGAAGGGAAGGTGGGTGGCTAAGAGTGGGGAGGTGGTAGAGAGTGGCTTTGAGGGAGTTAGGGGGACTTACCGAATGGGGAGGAGTGGCGAGTGGATGAAGAGGGAAGCCGAGTGTTGATGGGAGTTCGGCTGAGTGAGGTGGTGGTGTCCGGCTGGGGGGGCAGTGATGGTGGACGGAAGAGGGAAGGTGGCGGCTGGTGGAGCAGGTGGCGGCTGGTGGAACAGGTGGAGTTGCTGGGGAGTGGTCACGGCTGGATGGAAGATGGGAGAAGGAGAGGGCCCGGCTGGGTGGTAGAGTGGTTCCCACTTGGAAAACCCGCCCACAATGAGGGGGGTTTAAATAGGGGATGGGTAGGTCGGTTAGGGCTGGGTTGTGGGTAGTGGTTAGGTGGTTTAGGTAGGGTAGTATGTAGATAAGGTGGGCTGGATGGGGTTGGGCCAGATATTTTAAAACTAGGGGTTTGGGAAAATCGTGGGCTAAGGGTGGTTTAGGGGTTTAGGGCTAGGTTAGGTGGTTGGGTTTTAGGGTGAGGTTTAGTGAGCTAGGTTAGGTGGTTTAGGCTAGGTTTAGGCTAGGATTAGGGAAATTAATCTAGGTTTAGGGAAGGATTAGGGGAGTGGGTTAGGTGATTAGGTTGGGATTAGGCCGGGATTAGGGAAGTGGGTTAGGTGATTAGGTTCAGATTAGGGGTGGATTAGGGGTTTAGGCTAGGTTTAGGCATTTTTTTGGCTAGGTTTAGGTGAAGGAGCTCCCTTAGCATGGCCCATAGACCTTGATCACCCCATGTTGGTGCAGCCCTAGGTTAGGTTTTAGCTAATTACAAGCTTAAACCCACTCAATTAGGCTAACCCACAAGATTAAACCCAAACTTGACACACAAGTCAAGCTTAATACAACACTCTTGATATTTTTCAACCCCACTCTCTCTCATGCCCAATATCCCACGTGAATTTCAAGTGGGCCCCACCTCCATTTATGAGAAGGTGATGTGGGCCATGGATATGGATATTGGATTGGATCTCTGGATCCAAATCCAAATCCAAGTCCACATATGGGTTTGGGTTGGAATCTGGATATATATGGTCCAGATCCAATCCAAACTGAACTCTGACTCCTTCGAGCTGGGTTCGAAACGGACGATTCGTGCGGGGCCTGACAGCATCAGTACTCCGTCTGCGTTGGGTCTTCGCCAACATAGTCGTCCGCCTCCGTTTCTGCCTTCCGGAGATGACTTCAAATGCTATTTTGATAAGAACAGGGTCTTGGACGTTCGAGATCCTGGGGTGTGAATCAGATACAAGAGTTGCTGCGCCGGGCTCGACAGGTGCTCCGGTTCCGGGCTCTTCTTGGCTCTCCTGGTCCTGTCTTGATCGGGCCAAGCCACTTCGGGGTTTCAAAACATGTTTTAAAAGGGTTTTCAAAAGCTATATGTAAACACCCCAAATCTTCTATTTTTCAAAAACTCTCGAAACACCAAAAAGCTCATTTGAGCCAAAACGACGACCTGTTTTGAAATGTGAAAACAGGTACAGAAGGCAAAAGAAGACCCTAGGCCCGAAGAGGATTCAAGCCCAGAGCTTCAGAAGCCACTCCCTGATAAAAAAAACAAAAGAAAGCAGAGCCCATTTGATGAAAAGCTCAACGGAGTCCAGAACAGCGAAACGGAGTCCGAACGACAAAGTTGGGGAAAACCCAGCACCAGACGGAGCGCTGATGAAGCCAGTGCCCGCACAGATCGTTCGCCTCAAGAAGCCAAGAAGGACTGTTCGAAGAAATTTTGATTTGGATCTGGACCATATATATCCAGATCCAAATCCATGTAATGAATAGTGTTTGGATTTGGGCCAATCCAAATAGTGTTTGGGTCGATCCAAATAGTGTTTGGATTTGGATTGGATCCAAATAGTGTTTGGATTGGATCGGATCTGGATCAAAATATCCAGATCTGTATCCATAAAAATATTGGGTTTGGATCGGATACAGATCTCAAAATATCCGAGATCCAATATCCAGATCCAAATGGTGTTTGGATTTGGGTATGGATCCAAACCCCAAACCCAAACCCAAATCCAAGACCCACCTCAAATCTCTATAAATAGAGGTGAGGGGGTCCATGTAAAGGGTTCATGCAAATATTTGGGAGGAGAGAGAGGGAGTGATAGACCTAGCCATGTGGGCTCATTGGGTGAGGTGGGTTCAAGCCATGTGGGCTAAGTGGGTCTAGACCAAGGGGCTGCAACCAAGGTGGGCTGGACCAAGTGGCTGCAACCGTGGAGACGTGGGCTCAAGCCAAGAAGGACCGGCTCCAAGAGGTAAACCTAACCCCAACCTAGCCTAGGTTCGAACCTACCTAACCCTAACTGAACCTAACCCTAACTGAACCAACCTAACCCTAACTGAACCCTAACTAGACCTAACCTAACCCCAACCGCCTCAAACCATCCCTAACAAACCCCAACAACTTCACCCCGGCCGGCCGTGAGCAACCAGCGCCTGCCGCGCGCCCTGAGTCCTGCCGCGCGCCCCTGTTGCCTGCCGCGCCACGCGCCACAGCGCTCCACGCGCCACAGCGCTCCCTGCTGCCTGCCGCGCGCCCCCTCGCCTGCCTGCACGCCCCGCGCCGCAGCGCGTCCTGCGCCACAGCGCGCCCCGCGCCACTGCAGCCGCGTCAGGCGCCCGTCTGCTGCGCCAGGCGCCCAACGGCCGCGCCAGCCACCCGACCACCTCCCTGCTGATTTGACCACCCCCCTGCCGACCTAACCTGCACCCTGGCCGTGACCTGCACCCTAGGACAGACCCTAGGACAGACCCTACACAGCCCCCGTCTTGGCCGAACCTTAGTTCCCCTAAGACCCTAACCGTGCCTCATAGAACCTCCCTCAAAGCCCCCTAGGATAACCCCCTCTTGGCTGCCCAAGGTGAACCGTGAGCCCACGTGCAAGCAAGTTGAACATGGACCAGCTATTTGTAAGTGTCTAAACTTGGTCTATTACATTAACTTGCTTTATATTCAATTAAATTTTGATACGGGGTTGTAGTAAAGGAGCTTCGTCTCCCCCCGATTGTAATAACGTGGTTTGACACACCCACACACATGTGCACTTGAGCCTTTCCGCTCTTAGTCGTACACTTTTTGCACACACACGGGCCTAACAAGCCCTTAATATATAGTTATATTTATATATTTTAAGTCAAGGGGGTTTTTAATTAAGTCGTGTGTGTTGTCTTTCCATTTTCCACACGCACACACATTGAGCCTTCGCTCTTACTCCCAAGACCTTAGTAAAGGCCTTATTGCAGTTATATTTGGGTTTCATTTATGTCGTGTGCGTAGTACTTCAATTCTACACTCACACACATTGAGCTTTCGCTCTTACTCCCAAGACCTTAGTCAAGGCATACTGCAATTTATATTTGGGTTTCATTTCATGTCGTGTGTGTAAGTCTTTCAATTCAAGCACGCACACACATTGAGCCTTCGCTCTTATTTACAAGACCCAAGTAAGGGCCCCTACATATACTCTATATAAAGTATTTCTTTCGGCTACGTCTTTAAGATTCGGGTTTTAAGGTTCAAGTCGTGTGCGTTGTCTTTCAATATATACACGACACACACTTACACAATTGAGCCTTTCCGCTCTTAAGATATAGCCATATTTCCCCTTCCGCTATTTACTTTACAAGTCATTTCCCTTCGGCTATTTATTTTACAAGTCATTTCCCTTCGGCAATTTCCCTTCGGCATTGTCTTTTAATTTCGGGTTTTCCCTTTGGAGTAGCGTGAGTTTGCATTGCATCTATGCCATACCACGAGGTAGGACGCATATTGCATCGAAGCAAGCCCCGTACTCCCGCTCAAATTCGCCCCATGTAGTGGAGTGTTCATAACACACACCTAGGTGGCCCATAAAGGGATAAAAAGAAAGACTTAGGCACGTGCAAATCCACGTGATCTAAAATCTGAGAATCGTACAAACCCGAATCAAATCGTGCAAGACTTAGGGTCGTCCAACCCTTACAAAGTCAAAATCGCCCAAATGCATGGTTTTCAAAAGGTTTTAAAACACTTCTTCATTCAAAATGTATTTTGAGTTAAACTTGTTTCAAAACGAAGTCTCTAAGCGTACAGACTGACCCTTGCGCATCGGTGCAAGAAGGTCTGCGACGTAAAAATCCCGCTTGCCTACAATTGCCTTTCAAAAGTCAGATTGTTTTCAAAACATACTTTGCTAGTTAAAGTAAACTAGCTGGCACGCCCATAAAGCGAAGTAGATTGCGAAAAGGTTCACTTCAGGCCTAAGAACCCGTAAGTGAAAATTTTCGGTGTCTACACTATATCATATGTTTTTGAAAGATAAAGTTTAAAACATATACACAGGGTTTGTTTGGAAGGCTCCTGGGTTTCCAAACTCAAAAATGGCCCTTTGGGGCTGCTTGTATAAAACCAGATTTGTTTAAGAAATTCGTGGGATTTCGGGGTGTTTACACAATCCAAACTGAACTCTGACTCCTTCGAGCTGGGTTCGAGACGGACGATTTGTGCGGGGCCTGACAGCATCAGTACTCCGTCTGCATTGGGTCTTCGCCAACATAGTCGTCCGCCTCCGTTTCTGCCTTCCGGAGATGACTTCAAATGCTATTTTGATAAGAACAGGGTCTTGGACGTTCGAGATCCTGGGATGTGAATCAGATACAAGAGTTGTTGCGCCGGGCTCGACAGGTGCTCCGGTTCCGGGCTCTTCTTGGCTCTCCTGGTCCTGTCTTGATCGGGCCAAGCCACTTTGGGGTTTTAAAACATGTTTTAAAAGGGTTTTCAAAAGCTATATCATATGTTTTTGAAAGATAAAGTTTAAAACATATATACAGGGTTGTTTGGAAGGCTCCTGGGTTTCCAAACTCAAAATGGCCCTTTGGGGCTGCTTGTATAAAACCAGACTTGTTTAAGAAATTCGTGGGATGTCGGGGTGTTTACAGTGAGTCATGGGCCCAGGTATGTATGGGCCAACAAAAGGAAAAAGACAGAGCCCAATGCGACGAATATGCTCTTTGACACATCTATTAGATAGATGCCTAGAGGAGGATGCTTGTGAGTTATTACAAGCCTCATACAACAACGGATAACAATGGTGGTTTTATAGCGGTCATCACTTGGTTGAAGGAAAAGCAGAAGGGTAAAGAAAAGCAGGCTAGGTAGGGTCGGTCACAAGAGCAACCTAGGCGTCTACTCTAACGCTATGTTGCTGTTGCTCTTTCCTCTGCCTCCACAAGTAGCGAACTCGTAGTAGCACTGATGAAGGTTGGTGAAAGAAGTATGGAGGTGGAAGAGAAAAGAATAAACTCCTATGGGTTGAAAAATGCCTTCTGTCTCTTCTTTTCGATTATCAACGATGGAATCGACCCCTGCGATATATAGAAAATGATCGATTTTCAAATCTTTCAATTCCTTATTTTACTATGTTCAACACTATGTATTCCTCTATCCGTAGAGTACATTGAATGTACAAAAATGGCTATAACAAAGTTTCTGTTATTTGTATTAACAACTACTCTAGGAGGAATGTTTTTAAATGGTGCTAATGATTTAATAACTACTAATCCATTGACACAAATAGTTCATGGGCGAAAATTGAGTGAATGACTTACTTTCTCAATCTTTTCGACCTTGGTTCCGTAGGAGCAAGTAAGAAAGATTGCTCTTGGCTGGTCGGCTAAGGCCTAGACCAAAGGTACACACTCGGTGCACACGACGAATTCCTTTGGCTTTGATCCACATACATGAGCATACACCGAAGACAAAGATGGTCCGATCTCTTATGAAATGATGCTTGGATCATGAAAATATGACATGATGCATTAGATATGTTTACCTACCAAAATCATAAGCCAACAAGATGGTGAATTAGATACTTCACCATTTTGTGGACTTGATGGCTTCAGAATAGGCACAAAAAGGACCACGAATTTAAATTGAAAAATCCCGAAAAGAGAATTACAAGAACAAGTTAATTAAGTACGTGGCTTCCGACCATTTGATTTCCATATACACATAGCCTTTTCTTTTGGCTCATACTTCAAGGAACCTTTTATAAGATCCGAGCTTGTTGATATGTGATGTAGATATATCAGTTCTGAAGAAGCTGTCTTTATGTTTCTAGAGGAATACTTTAGAAAAATAAAATCTTTGAAGTAGGCAATGATGAACTTGCCAAGGCACTATCAACTCTGCAATATTAAGTGAGCAACTTTCCCCACTAACAAGTGATTGCAGCAACTTACCACATCAGGCCTCACCTGATTCCAGCATGGACGCCTTGCCAAATCCTAGAGCATCGATTATTTTCTGGTTCTTGGTGCATTGAATCAAGTCCAAGAGCAAACAACCACTTACCTTTGCAAGCAGCTTGAATCAGTAGCTTGAATCAAATTTAGCAAGAAACCAGGAACCATCACAATCCTAGTCAGTCGAATTCAGTAGCAAGAAGCATGGATGAGGTCCCAAAATGGTGAGAGTTGTATACAGACATCCATATGGCGGCTTATACAAGGTAATGGTGTATGTGTTCCAACGAGTTCACTGAATACTCCTCCCACGTCGACCTTTGCTATTGCAAGCGACATTACCTATCTTATCCACCAACATGCCATGAACACAAGGATAATACAACCAGATAATCTGTTGAACAATATCAACAGAAGTTCAGTTCAAAGGTCATCGACTGGTTCATCAAGCTCAATGAGCCACATCCACTTGGCCGAACCCAAACCCACTTGACTGAATCCACTTGACCGAACCCACTTGCCAATTCAGTTGGAGCAAGCTTTTGGCAAGGAGGACCAGCACTTCACTTACCTTATCCAAAGAGGACACTTTTTGGCAAGAATGAAAAGCCTTCACTTGCCAAATGCAACTATCTTCAATAAGGCAACTTGCCTTATGAAAATTTGCAGCAAAGAGGCAGTCCTTGGCTATAAAAGGGGCCTCAAAGGTGCTGCAAATCATAAATCCGAGATAAACCATCTATCCAACAAGAGGGAGAGAAAGAAAGAGAGGAAGAAGAAGGTGCACCGCCAACCGCTAGCCGTCCTCCAATCCTTCCATCACAGGTCCATTCTTCCTTCATGCTTTTATAATTTATTCCCTTTTCATTAAACTTTATGGGATTGTAATTAAGGAGCTCATGTCTCCATAATGATGTATTAATCAAGGTTCATATGCTGCCCCGTTTTTCTTTTATTCATATGCTATTTGTTATATATTTTAATTTTGATTCTTTCTACTCCATAACATAATATAAGATTATAGACCTCTTAATCTCCCTATGCTCACGTGGTAATCAGGATTTTTATTTATTGTTTTATAGCTATAGATTAAATTCTAATTCAGATGAAAACACAAGCACTAATCTGAAAATCTCAAAACCTATTTTTCGGCACTCTACACACGTTCAGTAAATGATTTATCTTTCATTATATTCTGCTCCTAATATTTAGAAATTTTGCACGTCTAATCTATACATATAGACACTGTTGATAAAATTTTCAAGAATTTTAGGCTTGTGAAACATTATCAATAAAATTGGAGAAGTTTTATTAAAATGAGAACAGATTCTAAAAAACCAGAAGTTCCTGCAATAAAGGTTAGGTTATTATCTAATATCTTTGTACACAGTTGTAATCACCCCGAAATCCCACGAACTTCTCAAAAATCAACCTGGTTTTGTAAAAGCAGCCCCAAAGGGCTATTTATGTTTTGAACTTTATATTTCAAAAATATATGATATGACTTTTAAAAACCTTTTTAAAACATGCTTTGAAACCCCGAAGCAGCTTGGCCTCATCCAGACAAGACCAGGAAAGCCAAAGAGAGCCTGGAACCGGAGCACATGTCAAGCCCGGCACAGCAACTCTCATATCAAATCCACCCCCAGGATCTCGAACGTCCAAGACCCTGTTATCATCAAAACATCATTTGAAGTCATCTCCGGAAGGCGAAAACAGAGGCGGACGATCATGTTGGCGAAGACCCAACACAGACGGAGTACTGATGCTGTCAGACCCCGCACAAACCGTTCATTTCGAACACAACCCAAAGGAGTCAGAGTTCAGTTTGGATCGGATCTGGACCATATATATCCAGATCCCAATCCAAACCCATGTATGGACTTAGATTTGGATTTGGATTCAAAAATCCAATCCAATATCCATATCCATGGCCCACATCACCTTCTCATAAATGGAGGTGGGGCCCACTTGAATTTCACTTGGGATTATGGGCATGAGAGAGAGTGGGGGAGGATAAGATCAAGTGTGTGTTGTAATTAAGCTTGACTTGTGTGTCAAGTTTGGGGTTAATCATGTGGGTTAGCCTAATTAAGTGGGTTTAAGCTTGTAATTAGCTAAAACCTAACCTAGGGCTGCACCAACATGATGTGGTTAAGGTCCATGGGTCATGCAAAGGGAGCTCCTTCATCTAATCCTAGCCAAAAACACCTAATCCTAGCCTTCTACCCTAATCCGGTCCTAATCTGAGCCTAATCACCTAACCCACTTCCCTAATCCCGGCCTAATCCCAACCTAATCACCTAACCCACTTCCCTAATCCTTCCCTAAACCTAGGTTAATTTCCCTAAACCTAACCTAATCCTAGCCTAATCACCTAACCTACCTCACTAAACCTCACCCTAAAACCAACCCACCTAGCTAAACCCTAAACCTCTAAACCACCCCTAGAACACAACCTACCCAAACCCCTTGTATTTAAAATATCTGGCCCTACCCTTTTCAGCCCACCTTACCACCATACCACCACCCCTAGACCACCTAACCACTACCCTAATACCAGCCCCAACCGCCTCTTGCAGCCCTATAAACCCCCCCCCCTAAGGGGTGGGTTTTCCAAGCTCCAATCATCCTATCTCGGGTCCCCCATTCCCAGCCGATCACCTCTTCTCCACTTCCACCTACCCTAGCAGCCAGCCACCACCTGCGCCACTACCTCCCAGTCGAGCACCACCACCACCACCACCACTCCAGCCGAGGTCCACATCACCACCATTCCGTCCAGCCGAACCCCACCCTGCGCATCCAAGGCAACCGGCTGCTCCCCTTCCATCCGCCACCGCCTCTTCACTCGGTTAGTACCCCACACTCCACCTTACTCCTTCTCCACTCCCTCTCCACTTTCAACCACCCACCATACCACCACCTTACCCTAATGCCAGCCACTTAACGCCACCATTCCCACTCGGCCAGGCCATAACCACCCTAACTACCCGCCACTACCTAGACACCCTAGCTACACCCGGCCACCCTATCCAACTCCCTAAGACCTGCCTACACTACCTCCCCACATCCACCACTACCTTACCCCATCTCCTAGCTAGTTCCCTTCCCTTCCACCATTCCTAGCCACCCTAGCAGCCCGCCACCACCAAGTTTCCTTAGTCGGCCACTCCAACCGACTGTCACCTCTTCATTCGGCCAGCCACCCGCCAACCTTTGGTGCTCCATTAGACCTTCTCCTAGGCTCCCCCTTAGTGTCATACTCCCTAACACTACACCCTCCCTTAGTGACCCTACGTACCCACCTTGGCCCCACACGCCAAGGCAGCACCTCCAAGTAGCCGGCCACCTTCAAGGCATCTCTTCCGCGCACCTAAGGCACCCGGCCAGCAGCCCCTTTGCCGTTCAACTCCGCGGAGCTCCCTCTTGCAGCCCAAGGCGAAGGCCAAGCCCACGATCAAGCAAGGCTTCTTCGGACCAGCTATTAGTAAGTGCCTAACTCGGTCCTTAGTTGTATACTTGCTTAAGATTCAATTCGATACGGGGTTGTAATAACGGAGCATAGTCTCCCCCCGCTTGTAATAACGTGGCTTGGCACACCCACACACGTGCACTCTCTTAGTTGTGCACGATTTTGAACACACAAGGGCCTAATCAGCACCTAATACATAAATATATATATGTACTTTAGTTTTCGTAGGGTTTTGCTTAAGTTGAGTGTGTAAGTCTTTCAATTCAAGCACTCACACACATTGAGCCTTCGCTCTTATTTGAAGGACCCAAGTAAGGGCCGTGTTATACTATTTGGGCTTTCATTTCATGTCGTGTGTGTAAGTCTTTCAATTCAAGCACTCACACACATTGAGCCTTCGCTCTTATTTGAAAGACCCAAGTAAGGGCCGTGCTATACTATTTGGGTTTTCATTTCATGTCGTGTGTGTAAGTCTTTCAATTCAAGCACTCACACACATTGAGCCTTCGCTCTTATTTGAAAGACCCAAGTAAGGGCCGTGCTATACTATTTGGGTTTTCATTTCATGTCGTGTGTGTAAGTCTTTCAATTCAAGCACTCACACACATTGAGCCTTCGCTCTTATTTGAAAGATCCAAGTAAGGGCCGTGTTATACTATTTGGGTTTAATTTCATGTTGTGTGCGTAGTACTTCAATTCAAGCACTCACACACATTGAGCTTTCGCTCTTATTCCCAAGACCTTAATCAAGGCCATACTGCAAGTTATATTTGGGTTTCATTTCATGTCGTGTGTGTAAGTATTTCAATTCAAGCACACACCCACATTGAGCCTTCGCTCTTATTTGCAAGACCCAAGTAAGGGCACGTATATACCCTATATACATATCTCCCTTTGGCATTTACATTACAAGTCATTTCCCTTCGGTTATTTCCCTTCAGCACTGTCTTTACATTTGGGTTTTCCCTTTGGAGTAGCGTGAGTTTGCATTGCATCTACTCCATACCACGAGGTAGGATGCATATTGCATCAAAGAAAGCCCCGCTCGAATTCGTCCATGTAGTGGAGTGTTCATAACACACAAACTAGGTGACCCATAAAGGGATAAAAAGAAAGACTTAGGCACGTGCAAATCCATGTGATCTAAATCATATCAAAAAGACCCGAATTAGACACCTCGAACTGCTTCGTAGGCTTCCTACACCCTAAAAACTCGATTTTTCAAAGCGTACAGACTGACCCTTGTGCATCGGTGCAAGAAGGTCTGCAACGACAAGAGCTCACTTGCTCACAGTCGCCACGTTAGAAGTCAGTTTAAAATATATCTTCGCTAGCTTAGGTAAGCTAGCTGGCACGCCCTGTTTATAGAAATAAGCCTTTAAACACACAAGAGGATCCGCTCCAAGCCCTGAAACGGCAAGAGGCGGGGATTTTTGCGCGTCTATAGAGATTGGCACGCCCGGTGGGACGTGAGCCTTTCAAAAATCGAGTGAAGTGTTAGAAGTTTGCGAAAATTTTGTTAAAAAGGTGTCGTTTTTAACTTGTTTTCTTTGCTTGTACTTAGGAAATTTTGAAAAAGCTTGAAAAGCATGTCAAAATCCAATCCAAGTGAAGTGTCGAGCCAAGGCTCATGCGCGTCAAGTTCTCACTCTAGGAGGATTTTCAAAAACAAAATAAAACTAGATGAAATCGAGGACTTGAGAAGGGAGTTTGAGGCCAAAATCGATGCTCTCAACCAAGAGGCTGAAGTAGGCGATTCGTGTTCATCAAACGGTGTACAAAGGCCTAAGAAAAAATCTGAAAAACCTCGCAAGTACAAAGAGGCCTCCGTAATGGAAGGCAACCAATACCACAAGTCCTTCACACAAAAGGACCGTAAAGCCCTACAACAGTTGCTGAAAGGGCAAAATAAAGAGAAAAGAAGTTACGCCCTGTCTGATTTCCTTCCTATGGATTACGAAACAGACAGTGACGATGAAATACCAAACTTCCATCGGTATGATGGCATGGGAGACCTTAGGTCTCACTTGCAGCTTTTCTCGCGTCGAGCCCATAAGAAGAAAAAGGACTCGATGAAATGGGTGTATTGGTTCCCTCTATCCCTTAAAGGCACAGCTGCTAAATGGCTGGCTTCCTACGACTTAAGCCAGTTCGCTACTTTTGAAGAGTTAGCGAACTGCTTCATGCAAAGATTTGCACACAACGTAGAAGTCACCCCGACTCTGAATACCTTAAGGGATACAAAGCAAGGCATGAACGAAGACGTACATGCCTTCATTATAAGATGGAGGTCACTTTTGGGCCAAGTGCGAGAGCCCATATCCGAAGGATGCGCAGTCATGCTCATCCTAGATAACTTTAAAAGCGAGTTAAAAACCCTTCTCTCGCTCCATGAGATCTCAACTTTCCATAAGTTGATCAAAAAGGCATCCCTTTTCGAAACCAACTTGCGAAAAGGGACATACGATCACTTGTGGAAAGGAAGTGCCATTTCTAAAACCCGCTTGGAAAAGCCCATCACATACGGGCTACCCACGATGGACAAAGGGGCAAAACCCCATAAAATCGCCAATGTCCGGGTGGATCCAGGCGTGGCAGGCACTTCCAAAAATTTTAAAAAACTAGAAAATAAAAGGGAGCGAACCTTTCAAAAACCGGTTGAAAAACGGGAGTACACTCTACTGGGGCAACCTGTGTCGGAGGTCTTAGACCTCCTACTTGCCCAAGGCATGATAGAACTCCCCGAAATCCCCGAAGGAGTCACTTCCAAAGGGGGGTATTTAAACCGATTTTGTAAGTATCATCAGCTCAAAGGCCATGATACCAAACGCTATTTCTCCCTTTTAAATAAAATTGAGAACTTGATAGCGGAGGGCCAGCTCCAGGTCACTGCGGAACCTGAGCCACCTCAAGCCATCTTCAAAGAACCCTTTCCCAAACACGCCAGTGGCAGTGGGAAAGGAAAGGAGGTATGTACTCTCACCTTTTCTAAAGAACTAGCGCAAAAACCAGAGTCTGGTCGACCCACTTGTGTGCCCACTCTTGTATTATACAAGAAGCCCGCCCAAGTCGTCATTCGGGGACCACCAAAAGTGGAATCCCTGGCAAAACCAGTTTTGAAAATCCAAGGTTCTCCTCAGCTCATCCTTAGACCCAAATTTAGCACGAACCCTAGGCTGGTCGTGGGGGAAGTGACTAGATCTGGGAGGATCTATCAACCCCCGCACCTACAAGGTGCTAAAAAGGTGGTCAGTGTGCCTAGCCCCTCAAAAGCATGTATCCCTAGTGTTCTGCCAAAAGCAGATAAGGACAAAGTCATCCTAAATCCTTATGACTTCGAAAACCACCTTTCAAAGATTCCTATTCACATGTCTATCTTAAAGCTTATACAAACCTCGCCTAGGCATAGACTTGTATTAGAGAAAATTCTAGAAAGGGCCAAGGTTAATTCGAACATAAGTCCGGAATCCTTGTCTGCCCAAGTGGCTTTATTAGGAGCAAAATCGCCCATCACTTTCTCGGAAGATGATGTAGATAGACCCTACGAATCCCACAACCAGGCCCTGCATATCGAGGTGGTTCTGAATAACCACTCTCTGGATAGGTGCCTAGTCGATGGTGGAGGAGGACTCAACATACTTTCACTTCATGTGGCGTATAAAATCGTAGTCACCTTGACTTCAGTGAACCCAAGCCCCCATCATTATCACTAGATACGATGGGAATGCGTCTAGGCCGTTAGGATCTATCGAACTCCCAAAGGAAACGGGAGGGATCGAACACACGGGGGTGTTCCATGTCTTGGACATCCACCCCCATTATAACCTGTTGCTGGGAAGGCCCTGGATACACAGCTTGTGCGCTGTGCCATCCACCTTCCACAGGTGTGTTAAGATCCCTTTTAGGGACTAGGTCGTAGTGATCCTAGGTGAGAGTCACCCACAGCTTCAGGGGATCATAAACTCCCCTTGTTTATCCAGCTCCTAGGCCCATGAGGCTAACTTGGGGCAAATTGTGTTCGAGCCGTCAAGGCTCGTGTTAAACAAACCTAGGAAGGTTGTATGTGTGAATGGGCCGCCCAAAGCAGGCCCCCTCCCGATCTTAACCCTTCTAGGATGATCCAAGCATTCCCTATTTCCAAAGCCCCTGGACAAAAGGCCATATGAGCACAATATGGACGACAGCATGTTCCAGGACCACGATTTGTACCATGCCTTTTCAAAAAACAAAAAGTCATGGAACATGTTGTTGAACATGGGCTACACGCCCTACAAAAGTCTAGGGGCGCAAAACCAGGGTCTCCTAGAGCCCATCCTTCCTAGGGCCAATCCAAGCCGATATGGGATCGGCTATACTCCTCGAATACCGCCGGAGCCACCCCCTGTGACCACTTGGGTCAAGGGTGCCCCGGAACCTGTCTTAGAAGAGACCTACGATTTAGATCTCCTATTCCGAGTCTAACCCGTAGTGTTTTCCCTTTGTAGGTATGATGGAAGATCCCTTTTATAAAAATACAAAAACATTTGAAAAGCTTAAAATCAAAAAAATTGAAAAACAAGAAAAACCAAAAACAATGGAAAAACAAAAACTCGAAAATAGAGTGCTTTGTATAGTTCTCAAGGTTCTTGTTTTACAAAAACCCCAAAAAATCGAAAATTTGGAAAATACCAAAAAGATTTTGTATATAGCTGCTCCTGGTAGCACTTTGGCAAAAGAAAAGGATTTCGAAAGAAACGTCGTCTGCATAGCCAGACCAAAAATTTCGAAATCACTTAAAAATCTGAGTACAAAACCAGGTCTTTTTGAAAACCACGCATCAAATTCCCTCAGGTCTATAGCCCACGAGAATGATCAAAGCCCGGAAATAGATCTCGTTGAGGAAGATCCCACTTCCGAGCTCCTAGAATTTCATAAAATTCTCGATTTTGAAAGACCTTCCCAATCCGTAGGGGGAGATTTCATAGAGGTGAACCTAGGGGATGATTCCAATTCCAAATCCATCAAAATAGGTGCATGCTTGCATGAAACTGAAAGGTTAGCATTCATTGCATTTTTACAAACATATTTAGTTGTGTTTGCATGGACGTATGAAGACATGCCGGGCATAGATCCCAGCATTGTCGAGCATCGTCTTCCCTTAGATGCAGGTGTAAAACCCATAAAGCAGAACTTAGGAAAATACACCCGAATGTACACACACAAGTCAAAGAGGGTTTAGAAGATCTGCTAAAAGTTGCATTTATAAAACCCATTGCGTATTCTGATTGGTTGTCAAATATCGTTGTAGTTCGAAAAACCAATGGGAAAATTCGAATATGCATCGATTTCAGAAACATGAATAAAGTCACTCCAAAGGATAATTATCCTTTACCAAACATAGATTTGATAGTCGATAGTACTGCAAATCATGAAATGTTTTCGTTTATGGATGGCTATTCAGGCTATAATCGAATCAAACTAAGCCCACGAGATCAGGGTAAGACCGCCTTCACAACCCCATGGGGCATGTACTGCTATACAGTCATGCCCTTTGGTTTGAAAAATGCCGGTGCAACATACCAACGAGCCATGACCACGATCTTCCATGATCAGATTCATGATCTCGTAGAAGTGTATGTAGATGATCTCTTGGCAAAATCCAAAACCCGATGCACTCACATCGAATGTTTGCAAAAGATTTTCGAAAGGCTTAGGCTTTGCAAAGTAAAGCTGAACCCTCAAAAATGTGTATTCGGGGTAGAATCAAGGAAGCTTCTGGGCTTTATGGTGAGCCAAAGGGGTATAGAAGTCGACCCCTCTAAGTGTCGAGCCATCATAGACATGGCTCCACCCTCCAATCTCACTCAAATCCGTAGCCTCCAAGGTCGTTTACAATCCGTTCGCTGATTCATATCGAATCTAGCAACTAGATGCGAACCCTTCAACAAACTGTTGAGGAAGGCACAAAATTCTTATGGGATGACGAATGCCAGAAGTCCTTCGAGAGACTAAAGGCATACTTGGTTAATCCCCCCGTTTTGAACCCTCCAAAGCAAGGAAAACCACTTTTACTTTACATCTCCGTGCATACGAATGCTTTAGGAGCCCTGTTGGCTCAATACGAGGATGACACCCATAAAGAGTATGCCATCTATTACATTTCGAAAACTCTCTTGGCCTATGAACGAAATTATCAAGCCATGGAGAAGACGTGCTTGGCCCTAGTCTAGGCCTGCCAAAAATTCAGACACTATTTCTTAGATCATGCGATCTGGATAATGTCCAAGCTTGATCCAATCAAGCACTTGTTCAAAAAACCCATTCTCATGGGTAGATTGGGAAAATGGCAACTCCTTCTAATGGAGTATGATCTGAAATACCATCACCAGATCTCCATTAAGGGGCAAGCCCTAGCAGATTTCGTGGCTGAGTTCCCCTTAAAGGACGCATATCCCACACTTGTTGAAATGCCTGATGAAGGCATATTACAAAACTGTAGACGCACGAAAATCCCTGCCTCTCACCTTTTCAGGTCTCGGAGCGGATCCTCTCGTGTGTCTAAGGCCTATTTATGCAAACAGGGCATGCTAGCTAGCTTACCTAAGCTAGCGAAGATATATTTAACACTGACTTCTAATCATGGCAACTGTGAGCAAGTGAGCTCTTGTCGTCGCAAACCTTCTTGCACTGATGCGCAAGGGTCAGTCTGTACGCTTTGCAAAAATCGAGTTTTGGGAGAGAAAGTCTACGAAGGAGTTCGAGGTGTCTAATTCAGGTCTTTTAGATGCGATTGCATATTTTAGATCACGTGGATTTGCACGTGCCTAAGTCTTTCCTTTTATCCCTTTTCGGGCCACCTAGTTTGTGTGTTATGAACACTCCACTACATGGGCGAATTCGAGCGGGGCTTGCTTTGATGCAATATGCATCCTACCTTGTGGTATGGCATAGATGCAATGCAAACTCACGCTACTCCAAAGGGAAAACCCGAATGTAAAGACAATACTGAAGGGAAATAACCGAAGGGAAATGACTTGAAATATAAATGCCGAAGGGAGATATGTATATAGAGTATGTATATGAGCCCTTACTCGGGTCTTGCAAATAAGAGCGAAGGCTCAATGTGGGTGTGTGCTTGAATTGAAAGACTTACACACACGACATGAAATTAAACCCAAATATAAATTGCAGTATGGCCTTAACTAAGGTCTTGGGAATAAGAGTGAAAGCTCAATGTGTGTGAGTGCTTGAATGGAAGTACTACGCACACAACATGAAATGAAACCCAAATATAACTGCAATAGGCCTTGACTAAGGTCTTGGGAGTAAGAGCGAAAGCTCAATGTGTGTGAGTGCTTGAATTGAAAGACTTACACACACGACATGAAATGAAACCCAAATAGTATTGGTCGGCCCTTACTTGGGTCTTTCAAATAAGAGCGAAGGCTCAATGTGTGTGAGAGTGCTTGAATTGAAAGACAACACACCCAACTTAAGCAAAACCCTACAAAAATGAAAGTATATGTATATACTTATGTATTAGGGGCTGATTAGGCCCATGTGTGTTCAAAATCGTGCACAACTAAGAGAGTGCACGTGTGTGGGTGTGCCAAGCCACGTTATTACAAGCGGGGGGAGACTATGCTCCGTTACTACAACCCCGTATCGAATTGAATCTCAAGCAAGTATACAACTAAAGACCGAGTTAGGCACTTACTAGTAGCTGGTCCGTAGATGCCTTGCTTGAGCGTGGGCTTGGCCTTCGCCTTGGGCTGCAAAAGGGAGCTCCGCGAGGGTGAACGGCAAGAGGTGCTGGCCGGCTGCAAATGGGGCGCGGGAGAGGCGCCTTGAAGGTGGTCGGGTGCTGGGGATGGGGTGCCGGATGCTAAGGATGGGGTGCCTAGGGAATGTGGCACTAAGGGAGGCTAAGGGAGTACCTAGGGGACGGATATGGCTGGCGGGTGGCTGACCGAAGGGGCAGGTGGTAGTCGGTTGGAGTGGCCGACTAAGGGGACTTGGTGGTGGCGGGCTGCTAGAGTGGCTATGGGTGGAGTATGGGAAGGAAGCTAGCTAGGTGATGGGGCTAGGTGGTAGTGGGTGTAGTGGGTGTAAGGGAGTGATATGGGCAGGTCTTAGGGAGTCGGATAGGGTGGCCGGGTGTAGCTAGGGTGGTTAGGTAGTGGCGGGTAGTTAGGTCGGTTGAGGCTTGGCCGAATGGGAGTGGTGGCGGCAGGTGGCTGGTGTTAGGGTAAGGTGGTGGTAGGGTGGATGGTTAAGAGTGGAGGGGAAGTGGAGAAGAGATGAACTAGGGTATGGGGTACTAACCAAGTGATGGGAGGCGGCGGGTGGCTAAGGAGAAGCCGGGTGTTATGGTGGATGGGGCAGGTTCGGCCGGATGAAGAGGGTGGCGACGGATGGTTGGTCGGCTGGGGCGTGGTGGAGCAGGTGGAGCAAGGTGGTGGCTGGTGGTGGTGCAGGTGGAAGGTCCGGCTGGAAGTGGTGCAGGCGCCTGGGTTCGGCTGGGCTGGGAAGTGGGGTCCAAGGCTTGAAAACCCGCCCACTAGGGGGGGGGGTTTATAGCCTTTGTGAAGGGCGGTGGGGGTGGTTTTGGGGTAGTGGTTAGGTGGTCTAGGGAGGGTGGTAAGGTGATATGGTGGGCTAGTATTAGGGTAGGGCCAGATATTTTGTTTTAATGGTTTTGGGGGATATGGTGTGCTAGGTTTAGATGGGGTGGTTTAGTGGTTTAGGGTTTAGTTAGGTGGGTTGGTTCTAGGGTGAGGTTTAGTGAGCTAGGTTAGGTAATTAGGCTAGGATTAGGCTAGGTTTAGGGAAATTAACCTAGGTTTAGGGAAGGATTAGGGAAGTGGGCTAGGTGATTAGGTTGGGATTAGGCCGGGATTAGGGAAGTGGGTTAGGTGATTAGGCTCAGATTAGGGGTGGATTAGGGTGGAAGGCTAGGATTAGGTGTTTTGGGTTAGGTTTAGGTGAAGGAGCTCCCTTTGCATGACCCATGGACCTCAACCACATCATGTTGGTGCAGCCCTAGGTTAGGTTTTGGCTAATTACAAGCTTAAACCCACTTAACTAGGCTAACCCACATGATTAACCCCAAACTTGACACACAAGTCAAGCTTAATTACAACACACTTGATCTTATCCACCCCCACTCTCTCTCATGCCCATGATCCCACGTGAAATTCAAGTGGGCCCCACCTCCATTTATGAAAAGGTGATGTGGGCCATGGATATGGATATTGGATTGGATCTCTGGATCCAAATCCAAATCCAAGTCCACATATGGGTTTGGATTGGGATCTGGATATATATGGTCCAGATCCGATCCAAATTGAACTCTGATTCCTTCAAGCTGTGTTCGAAATGAACGATTTGTGCGGGGTCTGACAGCATCAGCACTCCGTCTGCGTTGGGTCTTCGCCAACATGATCGTCCGCCTCCATTTCTGCCTTCCGGAGATGACTTCAAATGACATTTTGATAATAACAGGGTCTTGGACGTTCGAGATCCTGGGGGTATGGATTTGATACGAGAGTTGCTGTGCCGGGCTCGACATGTGCTCCGGTTCCGGGCTCTCTTTGACTTCGTTGGTCCTGTCTTGATTAGGCCAAGCTGCTTTGGGGTTTCAAAAACATGTTTTAAAAGGTTTTCAAAAGCCATATTATATATTTTTGAAATATGAAGTTTAAAACATATATACAGGGTTGTCTGGAAGGCTCCTGGGTTTCCAGACTCAAAATATCCCTTTGGGGCTGCTTTTACAAAACCAGATGAATTTGAGAAATTCGTGGGATTTCGGGGTGTTTACAGATGCCCCTCTTTGGCCTTGTCCAAATCGATTTGGATAAGGGCAAAGATGACAAACACCCCTTTCAGTGTCTCCCTAGATCTAGCCACAAAGAATATGGGATCGTCCCAATTTTTAGCAAAAATCTCAATTTACAAACTCTGGTAGGAGGAGATATCATGCCAAAGGGTTCTACATGGAATCTGGTCCTAAATGGGATCATGTTCATGCAAGTACCATGCGTGGAATGCAAATGACATGGGTGTGGTGCCAAAAGTGGCGACCTCCCAGGGACCAGATGTGGTCGAACTCTAGAGACTTACAAGGCCTACTGCTCCAAGTGAGCAAATCCTATGTTGTTCGATGTTCGGTTTTCAAAACTTATTTACAAAAGCTATTTACAAAAGGGACAACTGTCTTGAGCCTCGATCCTAAGGATCTCGAGCTCTTCGTGTTTGCCCTTGTTTGAGTCTTAACACTCGCTTATCTAGCGGAGGTTTTATAAGAAAACAAGCTTCATTTCAAATTCCTACGTCTTACTCGAAACGTCGAATTCTCAAACAAAATGAAATTCAAGTAAGTAAATCCTATTTTTACTTTAGGATTCCTCAAAATGAACCATGTTTTAGCTTGGGATAAGCCAGGGATGGGAAAGAGATACCACGGTCCCTTCTGAAGCGTCCCGTGGTTTAAGGTATAGAAGGCGGAAAATTACTCTTTTTGAGCTTTTTGGCCTCTTTTTCCTTTTTTTTCATAGAGGGTCTCCCTTTGGGAGTATTTTTTCTTTAATCCCTCTTTTTCACAAGAGATTCGATTTTTCTTTGGAAATCTGGTTTCTTTCTTTTGGAAAGATACTTCAAAATGGGAAATTCCCTTTATTTGGGCCTTTGTTTTCCTTTTGGAAATAGAAGAGAAGAGGGGAGGACTTATCCCAAGCCTACACTCGATCCATTCCAGATCAGCCTATTTAGAAATAGCACGTACCACTTGCAAGTATCTTGCTATGTTGAACTAGGCCTTTCTTTGTAAGAGGAAGGATTTTGAAATGTAACCACGATTTTGAAGAATCCGCACTTTCACAAGTGCGAATTCTCTCACTCAGGGTCACACGAGTTTGCCTTTGCACCTTATTCACATGTCTCAGGGCAGCTATCCCTAAAATTTTCGAAAACTGGAATTTAATCCAGATCCTACACATGATACTTCTTTAAGTATTGAACATTGATAGGATCTGCTAAATTCCTACCTTCTACATCGATCAACCAATACGAATTGTTCGTAGTGGTTGCTCGTACAACATAGGGTCCATCCCAGTTGGGGCGCCACTTGCCTAGGGGGTGTGGGCCACGATGATGGATGGTTTTTAAGACCAGATCTCCCACTTCAAAGTGGCGAGGTCTCATGTGTTTGCTATAATGTCGGGCTATCCTTTGCCGGTATGCACGGGCATGATCCATGGCAAGGAGTCGCCTCTCATCTAGCAAATCTAGTTCGGCCATCCTAGCATGTTGAAGCGTCTCTAGGGGGAGGTCGAGTGCTATGGATGTATGGAATGAATGCAGTTGAGTATGAATGGGAAGAATGGCGTTTGTGCCATAGACCAATTCAAATGGTGTGGCATTCGTGGGAGTCTGGATGGAAGTCCTATAAGCCCATAAGGCTTCATCAAGCTTCTCGTGCCACGTCCTACCCTTTTCTAAGGTTTTCTCAATTATGCTAATGAGAGTCTTGTTTGTGGCTTCGGCTTGGCCGTTGCCTTGAGGGTAGTAGGGCGAGGAGAAGTGGTGAGTTATGCCATACGTGTTGCACAACTTAACCATCCGCTCGTTCTTGAATGGGGTGCCATTATCAGACACAAGGTCTCGTGGAACCCCAAATCGAGCCAAGATATTCCTCCGGATGAAAGCCACCAGATGTTGCCCCATTACATTGGTTAGGGAAATGGCTTCCACCCACTTGGAGAAATACTCCGTGGCTGCTAAAATAAATCGATGCCCATTCGAGGCCTTTGGAAATATTGGGCCTATGATGTCAAACGCCCACGTGGTAAATGGCCAGGGGCTGACCACGGAATGCAATGCAGATGATGGGATATGAATGGCGTGCCCATGCACTTGACATGGATGACACTTCCTAACATGATCGTGGCAATCCTTTTTCAGGGTGGACCAAAAATAGCCCCCTCTAAGTATTTTCATTGCCATCATGTTGGCATTAACATAACCTCCACATTCTCCATCGTGGAACTTGTGCATCACTATCCTAGCCTCCTCTAGGTCGATACACCTAAGCAGAATGCTAGTAAAACTCTTTTTGTATAAAACCCCGCCCAAAATGGTGTATCGGGTCGAAATCTTACGAATGAATGCCTTATCTTGGGATGTGGCATCCTCGGTGAATCCCCCATTTTCTAAAAATTGTTTTATGTCATAAAACCAGGATTTTTCAATAGACTCTGGGTTGTTTTGGCAAATATCCAAGTCGTGTGTGGATGGGTGGGGTGCATGCCATATTTCCAAAGATCTGGTCCCTGAAATGGGATCGACCTTTAGGGCTGAACCCAAGGAGGAGAGGGCATCGGCGATGCCATTGTCCTCCCTTAGAGGATGTGAGTTTACACGATTGGAAGGACTGGACCAATCGAGTGGCCAACTCGTGATATGGAAGTAGTTTCTCATTACGTACTTGCCAAATTTTTAAAACCTGGTTTATGACAAGGAGCGAATCTCCAAAGACCTCAATGCACGATGCCCCTAGAGTTTTCGAAATCCTTAAGCCTTGTATGAGTGCTTCATACTCAGCTACGTTGTTGGAACATTCGAAATCTAAGCGGACTGCTATGGGAATCTCGCCCTTTTCAGGGGAGATTAGGATGACCCCGGCACCAGCCCCTCGTTGGTTTCGTGCCCCATCGAAGTGCATCCTCCACACTTGGTTTTCGAAAGAATTTGCCAAAATGTGGTTTTGAAAATGGTTTTGCAATATGCCTTCATCAGGCATTCGACAAGAGTGGGATATGCGTCCTCTAAGGGGAATTCAGCCACGTAATCTGCTAGGGCTTGCCCCTTAATGGAGATCTGGTGATGGTATTTCAGATCATACTCCATTAGAAGGAATTGCCATTTGCCCAATCTACCCGTGAGAAAGGGTTTTTCGAACAAGTGCTTGATTGGATCAAGCTTGGACACTATCCAGATCTCATGATCTAGGAAATAGTGCCTGAATTTCTAGCAGGCCTAGACTAGGGCCAAGCACGTCTTCTCCATGGCTTGATAATTTCGTTCATACGCCAAGAGAGTTTTCAAAATATAGTAGATGGCATACTCCTTATGGGTGTCATCCTCGTATTGAGCCAACAGGGCTCCTAAAGCATTTGCATGCACGGAGATGTATAATAAAAGCGGTTTTCCTTGCTTTGGAGGATTCAAAACGGGGGGATTAACCAAGCATGCCTTCAGTCTCTCGAAGGACTTTTGGCATTCGTCATCCCATAAGAATTTCGTGCCCTTCCTCAACAGTTTGTTGAAGGGTTCGCATCTAGTTGCCAGATTCGATATGAATCGGCGAACGAATTGTAAGCGACCCTGGAGGCTACGGATTTGGGTGAGATTGGAGGGTGGAGCCATGTCTATGATGGCTCGACACTTAGAGGGGTCGACTTCTATTCCCCTTTGGCTCACCATAAAGCCTAGAAGCTTCCCTGATTCTACCCCGAACACACATTTTTGAGGGTTTAGCTTTACTTGGTAAAGCCTAAGCCTTTCGAAAATCTTTTGTAAACATTCGATATGGGTGCATCGGGTTTTGTATTTTGCCAAGAGATCATCTACATACACTTCTACAAGCTCATGAATTTGATCATGGAAGATCATGGTCATGGCTCGTTGGTATGTTGCGCCGGCATTTTTCAAACCAAAGGGCATGACTGTATAGCAGTACGTGCCCCATGGGGTTGTGAAGGCGGTCTTACCCTGATCTCGTGGACTTAGTTTGATTTGATTATAGCCTGAATAGCCATCCATGAATGAAAACATTTCATGATTTGCAGTACTATCGACTATCAAATCTATGTTTGGTAAAGGATAATTATCCTTTGGAGTGGCTTTATTCAGGTTTCTGAAGTCGATGCATATTCGAATTTTCCCATTGGTTTTTCGAACTACAACGATATTTGATAACCAATCAGAATACGCAATGGGTTTTATAAATCCGGCTTTTAGCAGATCTTCTAAACCCTCTTTGACTTGCGTGTGCACATTCGGGTGTATTTTCCTAAGCTTCTGCTTTATGGGTTTTACACCTACATCTAAGGGAAGATGATGTTCGACAATGCCGGGATCTATGCCCGGCATGTCTTCATACGTCCATGCAAACACATCTAAATAGGTTCGTAGAAATGCAATGAATGCTAACCTTTCAGTTTCATGCAAGCATGCGCCTATTTTGATGGTTTTGGGATTGGAATCATCCCCTAGGTTCACCTCTATGAAATCTCCTCCTACTGATTGGGAAGGTCTTTCAAAATCGAGAATTCTATGAAATTCTGGGAGCTCAGAAGTGGGATCTTCCTCAAGGGATCCACTTCTGGGCTTTGATCATTCTCGTGGGCTATAGACCCGAGGGAATTTGAAGCGTGGTTTTCAAAATGACCTGGTTTTGTACTTGGATTTTCAAGTTATTTCGAAATTTTTGGTCTGGCTATGCAGACGACGTTTCTTTCGAAATCCTTTTCTTTTGCCAGCGTGCTACTAGGAGCAGCTATGTACAAAATCTTTTTGGTATTTTCCAAATTTTCATTTTTTTTGGTTTTTTGTAAAACAAGAACCTTGGGAACTATACAAAGCACTCTTTTTTCGAGTTTTTGTTTTTCCATTGTTTTTGGTTTTTCTTGTTTTTCGATTTTTTTGATTTTAAGCTTTTCAAATGTTTTTGTATTTTTAGAAAAGGGATCTTCCGTCATACCTACAAAGGGAAAACACTACGGGTTAGACTCGGAACAGGAGATCTCAATCGTAGGTCTCTTCTAAGGCAGGTTCCGGGGCACCCTTGACCCAGGTGGTCACAGGGGGTGGCTCCGGCGGTATTCGAGGAGTATAGCCGATCTCATATTGGCTTGGATTGGCCCTAGGAAGGATGGGCTCTAGGAGACCCTGGTTCTGTGCCCCTAGACTCTTGTAGGGCGTGTAGTCCATGTTTAACAACATGTTCCACGATTTCTTGTTTTTCGAAAAAGTTGGATATAAGTCGTGGTCCTGGAACATGCTATCGTCCATATTGTGCTCATATGGCCTCTTGTCCAGGGGCTTTGGAAATAGGGAACGCTTGGGTTTTCCTAGAAGGATTAAAGTCGGGAGGGGGCCTGCTTTGGGCGGCCCCTTCACACATACAACCTTCCTAGGGTTGTTTAACACGAGCCGAGGTGGCTCAACCATAATTTGCTCCAAGTTAGCCTCATGGGCCTGGGAGCTTGATAAACAAGGGGAGTTTATGATCCCTTGAAGCTGTGGGTGACTCTCACCTAGGATCACTACGACCTGGTCCCTAAAAGGGATCTTGACACACCTGTGGAAGGTGGATGGCACAGCGCACAAACTGTGTATCCAGGGCCTTCCCAGCAACAGGTTATAATGGGGGTGGATGTCCAAGACATGGAACACCCCCGTGTGTTCGATCCCTCCCGTTTCCATTGGGAGTTCGATGGATCCTAAAGGTCTAGACGCATTCCCATCGTATCTAGTGATAACGATGGGGCTTGGGTTCACTGAAGTCAAGGTGACTTCGATTTTGTATGCCACATGAAGTGGAAGGATGTTGAGCCCTCCTCCACCATCGACTAGGCACCTGTCCAGAGAGTGGTTGTTTAGAACCACCTCGATATGCAGGGCCTGGTTATGGGTTTCGTAGGGTCTATCTACATCATCTTCCGAGAAAGTGATGGGCGATTTTGCTCCTAATAAAGCCACTTGGGCAGACAAGGATTCAGGACTTATGTTCGAATCAACCTTGGCCCTTTCTAGAATTTGCTCTAATACAAGTCTATGCCTAGGCGAGGTTTTTATAAGCTCTAAGATAGACATGTGAATAGGAATATTTGAAAGGTGGTTTTCGAAGTCATAAGGATTTAGGATGACTTTGTCCTTATCTGCTTTTGGCAGAACACTAGGGATACATGCTTTTGAGGGGCCAGGCACATTGACCACCTTTTGAGCACCTTGGAGTAGATGCAATGCAAACTCACGCTACTCCAAAGGGAAAACCCGAATGTAAAGACAATACTGAAGGGAAATAACCGAAGGGAAATAACCGAAGGGAAATGACTTGAAATATAAATGCCTAAGGGAGATATGTATATAGAGTATGTATATGAGCCCTTACTGGGGTCTTGCAAATAAGAGCGAAGGCTCAATGTGGGTGCCTGCTTGAATTGAAAGACTTACACACACGACATGAAATTAAACCCAAATATAAATTGCAGTATGGCCTTAACTAAGGTCTTGGGAATCAGAGCGAAAGCTCAATGTGTGTGAGTGCTTGAATGGAAGTACTACGCACACAACATGAAATGAAACCCAAATATAACTGCAATAGGCCTTGACTAAGGTCTTGGGAGTAAGAGCGAAAGCTCAATGTGTGTGAGAGTGCTTGAATTGAAAGACTTACACACACGACATGAAATGAAACCCAAATAGTATAGGTCGGCCCTTACTTGGGTCTTTCAAATAAGAGCGAAGGCTCAATGTGTGTGAGAGTGCTTGAATTGAAAGACAACACACCCAACTTATGCAAAACCCTACAAAAATGAAAGTATATGTATATACTTATGTATTAGGGGCTGATTAGGCCCGTGTGTGTTCAAAATTGTGCACAACTAAGAGAGTGCACGTGTGTGGGTGTGCCAAGCCATGTTATTACAAGCGGGGGGAGACTATGCTCCGTTACTACAACCCCGTATCGAATTGAATCTCAAGCAAGTATACAACTAAAGACCGATTTAGGCACTTACTAGTAGCTGGTCCGTAGATGCCTTGCTTGAGCGTGGGCTTGGCCTTCGCCTTAGGCTGCAAAAGGGAGCTCCGCGAGGGTGAACGGCAAGAGGTGCTGGCCGGCTGCAAATGGGGCGCGGGAGAGGCGCCTCGAAGGTGGTCGGGTGCTAGGGATGGGGTGCCGGATGCTAAGGATGGGGTGCCGGATGCTAAGGATGGGGTGCCTAGGGAATGTGGCACTAAGGGAGGCTAAGGGAGTACCTAGGGGACGGATATGGCTGGCGGGTGGCTGACCGAAGGGGCAGGTGGTAGTCGGTGGCGGGTTGCTAGAGTGGTTATGGGTGGAGTATGGGAAGGAAGCTAGCTAGGTGATGGGGCTAGGTGGTAGTGGGTGTAAGGGAGTGATATGGGCAGGTCTTAGGGAGTCGGATAGGGTGGTCGGGTGTAGCTAGGGTGGTTAGGTAGTGGCGGGTAGTTAGGTCGGTTGAGGCTTGGCCGAATGGGAGTGGTGGCGGCAGGTGGCTGGTGTTAGGGTAAGGTGGTGGTAGGGTGGATGGTTAAGAGTGGAGGGGAAGTGGAGAAGAGATGAAGTAGGGTATGGGGTACTAACCAAGTTATGGGAGGCGGCGGGTGGCTGAGGAGAAGCCGGGTGTTATGGTGGATGGGGCAGGTCGGTCGGATGAAGAGGGTGGCGACGGATGGTTGGTCGGTTGGGGCGTGGTGGAGCAGGTGGAGCAAGGTGGTGGCTGGTGGTGGTGCAGGTGGAAGGTCCGGCTGGAAGTGGTGCAGGCGGCTGGGTTCGGCTGGGCTGGGAAGTGGGGTCCAAGGCTTGAAAAACCCGCCCACTAGGGGGGGGTTTTATAGCCTTTGTGAAGGGCGGTGGGGGTGGTTTTGGGGTAGTGGTTAGGTGGTCTAGGGAGGGTGGTAAGGTGATATGGTGGGCTGGTATTAGGGTAGGGCCAGATATTTTGTTTTAATGGTTTTGGGGGATATGGTGTGCTAGGTTTAGATGGGGTGGTTTAGTGGTTTAGGGTTTAGTTAGGTGGGTTGGTTCTAGGGTGAGGTTTAGTGAGCTAGGTTAGGTGATTAGGCTAGGATTAGGCTAGGTTTAGGGAAATTAACCTAGGTTTAGGGAAGGATTATGGAAGTGGGTTAGGTGATTAGGTTGGGATTAGGCCGGGATTAGGGAAGTGGGTTAGGTGATTAGGCTCAGATTAGGGGTGGATTAGGGTGGAAGGCTAGGATTAGGTGTTTTGGGTTAGGTTTAGGTGAAGGAGCTCCCTTTGCATGACCCATGGACCTCAACCACATCATGTTGGTGCAACCCTAGGTTAGGTTTTGGCTAATTACAAGCTTAAACCCACTTAACTAGGCTAACCCCCATGATTAACCCCTCCCCAAGTCCAGCCGAGTTCCATCACTTCCCTCCTGTTCCACCTACTCCACCTGCACCACCACCCTCTCCCAGCCGGACGCCACACTCGCTCTCCATCCCATCTACACCCGGCTTCTCTCTTCTATCCGCCACCTCTCCCCATTCGTTAAGCATTCCCCAACTCTACCTAAACCCTTCTCTACTCCCTCTCCACTCCTAGCCACCCACCATATCATCATCTCAGCCCTTTGTCACCACCCTTTTCACTTAGCCGAACCTAGCACAACCTAAACTACCGGCCACTACCTAACCATCCTATCTCCATTCGGCCTTCCCCTAAGACTCCCATTCGGCCTTCCCCTAAATTCCCCTTAGGTCCATATTCCCTAACCCTCTATACTCCCCATTAGTGACCCTAAACACTCACTTGGTCCAGCCCCTTTAACCCCCACATCGAGGCAACACCCACTTGCAACCGGCCACCTTCGAGGCGCCTATCCCGCGCCCCACTTGCAGCCGGCCAGCACCCTTGGTCACCCATCCTCGCAGAGCTCCCGTTTGCAGCCCAAGGCGAAGGCCAAGCCCACGCTCAAGCAAGGCCTCTACGGACCAGCTACTCGTAAGTGCCTAAACTCGGTCTTTAGTTGTATACTTGCTTGAGATTCAATTTGATACGGGGTTGTAATAACGGAGCATAGTCTCCCCCTGCTTGTAATAACGTGGCTTGGCACAACCACACACATGCACTCTCTTAGTCGTGCACGATTTTAAACACCCGCGGGCCTAATCAGCCCCTAATACATAAGTGTATATATATACTTTCATTTTCGAAGGGTTTTGTTTAAGTTGGGTGCGTTGTCTTTCAATTCAAGCACTCTCACACACATTGAGCTTTCGCTCTTATTTGAAAGACCCAAGTAAGGGCCGACCTATACTATTTGGGTTTTATTTCATGTCGTGTGAGTAAGTCTTTCAATTCAAGCACTCTCACACACATTGAGCTTTCGCTCTTATTTGAAAGACCCAAGTAAGGGCCGACCTATACTATTTGGGTTTTATTTCATGTCGTGTGAGTAAGTCTTTCAATTCAAGCACTCTCACACACATTGAGCTTTCGCTCTTATTTGAAAGACCCAAGTAAGGGCCGACCTATACTATTTGGGTTTCATTTCATGTCGTGTGTGTAAGTCTTTCAATTCAAGCACTCTCACACACATTGAGCCTTCGCTCTTATTCCCAAGACCTTAGTAAAGGCCTTACTGCAGTTATATTTGGGTTTCATTTATGTCGTGTGTGTAGTACTTCAATTCAAGCACTCTCACACACATTGAGCCTTCGCTCTTACTCCCAAGACCTTAGTCAAGGCCATACTACAATTTATATTTGGGTTTAATTTCATGTTGTGTGTGTAAGTCTTTCAATTCCAGCACGCACCCACATTGAGCCTTCGCTCTTATTTGCAAGACCCGAGTAAGGGCTCATATACATAATCTATATACATATCTCCCTTCGGTTATTTCCCTTCAGTATTGTCTTTACATTTCGGGTTTTCCCTTTGGAGTAGCGTGAGTTTGCATTGCATCTACGCCATACCACGAGGTAGGACGCATATTGCATCAAAGCAAGCCCCGCTCGAATTCCCCCACGTAGTGGAGTGTTCATAACACACAAACTAGGTGGCTCGAAAAGGGATAAAAGAAAAAGACTTAGGCACGTGCAAATCCACATGATCTAAAACATGCAATCGCATTTTAAAAACCCGAAATAGACACCTCGAACCGCTTCGTAGACTTTCTCTCCAAAAACTCGATTTTTGCAAAGCGTACAGACTGACCCTTGCGCATCGGTGCAAGAAGGTCTGCGACGACAAGAGCTTACTTGCTCACAATCGCCACGTTTAGAAGTCAGTGTTAAAAATATCTTCGCTAGCTTAGGTAAGCTAGCTGGCACGCCCTGTTTGCATACATAGGCCTTAGACACACGAGAGAATCCGCTCCGAGCCCTGAAAAAGGCAAAGAGGCGGGGATTTTCGCACGTCTACAACTTTTTATTTCTATTTTTCATAGAGGGTCTCCCTTTGGGAGTATTTTTTCATTAATCCCTCTTTTCTTTTAAAGGAGAGCAACTCTTTGGAGGAGTTTTTGTATTCCCTATTTATGAAGGGAAGACCTCTTTGGGAGGAGTGTTTTTATATCTCCTTTTTCTTTTGAAACGAGACGACCTCTTTCGGAGGAGTTTTTGTATTCCCTGTTTATGAAGGGAAGACCACTTTCGGAGGAGTTTTTGTATTCTCGATTTTTTTTCTTTCTTTTGAACACAGCCAATTTTCCTTTTTGGAGAGAAAGTAGAATGGGGGAAGGCTTATCCCTTTGGTTACTCGATTCAAACGAGATCGTCCTATTTCTTAATAGCATCTACTATTTGAAACTATTTTGATATTTTGAACAAGGCGTAATCTTGTAAGCAGGGTTCTTTGAAATATCGCCAATTTGTTTTTGGAAGACTCTACCTTTCGCAAAGTACAAATCCCTCCATTCAGGGTTATACAATCAACTTCGATCCTTCTTTCAAGAAGTTTCAAAGGAGTTCGATTTTTCAAAATCTTTTCGAAAGAGGAATTTAACATAAACCCTTATGAATATTCAGGCATTTTTCAGGTTTTGCTAATTTCTACCCACAATATCAACAGATTTTTCAAATTTTCTTGCCCTTTTGAAGACATGGGGACATTCCTACTCAGGTTTGCCCACCTCTTAGGCTTTCTTTGGGGTGGTATGATATGAATATGATGCATGCTATGCACTCCATGTGATTCAAAATTGGAAATACATGTTTTTATGCACTAATGAACATATGAGATGTATCTCACAAGTCAAGAAGGAGATGCATTCTATGAAATTCGTTTCTCCATGGAAAGTGTCTAGGGGCTATATTTAAAAATGCCCCTAGCTTGAGGGAAATTTCGCATGGCCACATGATGAAGGGCCATGGCTTTTCAAAAGACTTTTTGGGATGGACGATGGTATGTTCATGTCCCTGCATTCATTTTTGTATTCCCTGTTTATGAAGGGAAGACCTCTTTGGGAGGAGTGTTTTATATCTCCTTTTTCTTTTGAAACGAGAAGACCTCTTTCGGAGGAGTTTTTGTATTCTCGATTTTTTTCTTTCTTTTGAACACAGCCAATTTTCCTTTTTGGAGAGAAAGTAGAATGGGGGAAGGCTTATCCCTTTGGTTACTCGATTCAAACGAGATCGTCCTATTTCTTAATAGCATCTGCTATTTGAAAATATTTTGATATTTTGAACAAGGCTTAATCTTGTAAGCCAGGGTTCTTTGAAATATCGCCAATTTGTTTTTGGAAGACTCTACCTTTCAAAGAGTATAAATTCCTCCATTCAAGGTTATACAATCAACTTCGATCCTTCTTTCAAGAAGTTTCAAAAGAGTTCGATTTTTAAAATCTTTTTGAAGAAGGAATTTAACATAAAACCCTTTTGAATATTCGAGCATTTTCGGGGTTTTGCTAATTTCGACCCACAACATCAACAAATTTTCGATTTTTGTTGCCCTTTTTGAAGACATGGGGACATTCCTACTTAGGTTTTCCCACCTCTTGGGCTTTCTTTGGGGTAGTATGATATGAATATGATGCATGCTATGCACTCCATGTGATTCAAAATGGAAATACACGATTTTATGCAAGAGTGAACATATGAAATGTATCTCACAAGTCAAGAAGGAGATGCATTCTATGAAATTTGTTTCTTCATGAAAGGTGTCTAGGGGCTATATTTAAAAATGCCCCTAGCTTGAGGGAAATTTCGCATGGCCACATGGTGAAGGGCCATGGCTTTTCAAAAGACTTTTTTGGATGGACGATGGTTTTTCTAACATGATCATGATACTTTTTGCTCAAGGATGGAAACATAACCAGCCCTAAGTGATCGTCATGGCCATCAAGTTTCGATTTTGACATGGTCTCCATATTTCATCGTGAGATTCATGTTCTTTATCCAACACAATCAAGGTTTTCATATAGACCAGAAGTTGAAAAATCTTTCTTTTCAAAGTTATATGTAGGGTTAAATTTTTGAAATTTTGATCCCTTTTGAGAAAGCAATTTTGGGAAATCCTCCCTTTTATATGGAGATGGTTTCATACCAGCCCTTTTGATTTGAAATATGTTTCCTATACTTGATTTTGGTCAAGCAGGGTTTTTGGAATTCATTTTGAAAATTTGTGCCTTCATGGGGCATTTGATCAAGTATGGGGAATGTGTCTCAAAGAGGCACTTCAGCCACACGATACAGGGTTTGTCCCTTAATTGAGTCTTGAGTTTTGAAACTCATACTCTGTTGAAGGGGGCTGCCATTTTGCCTACCTGTTTAAGATAGGTTTTTCAAATGAGTGCTTTAATGAATCATTCCCCTTTCCATGGGAGATGATGTCTCGAATTTTTTAGGGCCTATAGCAAGGCCAAGCACGATTTTTCTTTTGGCTTAGTGATTCCTTTCACACGCCAAAAGAGTTTTCGAAAATGTATGGCACATTTAGTATGAACAACATCTTCATTTGATCAAGTCAAGAAAACAATGTAGGATTTGCAAAGCATGGAAGGTTTTTATCAAAAGAATTTTGAAAAGGCTTTTGTGAAATGCTAACCCTTTTTCGAGATTCTCATTTCTTTTTGAAATTTTCCTTGAAGGTGTTGGATTTGATTCGTATGGAGACCTGTCTACGAAGGCTCGATACTTCAGGGGGTCGACTTTCATTGCCCTTTTTATTTTACAAAACCCAGAATTCGAGTTCTAAGATGATGTCTAGACTCGATGCACATGTATGATTTCAAGATGTGATGCATGATGCATATGCACACACTATGGGTCAGGCTTATTTCTAAAAATCCCCAATCTTTGCATAAGTCAAGGATCTTGCAAATTTCAGGAAGTTCGGAGGTTTTTTATTCCTCCTGTTTTTGGTGATTCTTGAGCTTTTCATTTTGAAAAAGCTCTAGACAAAAGGGTGTTCAGGATCAGCTTTTTGGATTTTTTGGTTTTTGGGAGTTATATACAATTTTCGAAAAACATTTTTACAATTTTCGAAAATGGACTTTGTACATGGCCAAAGGCTTTAAAATAAATTTCTTTTTGGAATTTTCATTTTTCCAAATGTTTTTGGGATTTTGTTTTGGGTTTTCAATTTTTTTGGTTTTTGGCAAATGTCTGATTTTTTTGGCTTTTTCAAAAGGAGGGATCTTCCCATAAACCTACAAAGAAAACATTCATGAATCAGACTCTAATCAATAGGTCTAAGACATGGGTTTTGGGTTTTAGCGGTTCTACAGGGCATCCTTGACCCAGATGGTCTTAGGTGGCAGCTCTGGAGGTATGGGTGGGCTGTAGCCCAATCCATACTTTTGTCAATTGGCCTGAGGTAGGACAGGTTCGAGCCTACCTTGGTTTTGGGTTCCCAGGCCCTGGTAGGGCTTATATCCCATATTCAGAATCATGTTCCAAGACTTCTTGTTTTTTGAAAAGTTTTTGTATAAATCATGGCCTTCGAATAGGGAATCATCCATGTCAGGGATATATACCCTTTTGGATTTTGGGATTTTGGATTCTGGGGTGATGGAAGACTTGGGCTTCCATGCAACCCTAGCTTGGGAGGTTTTTTTCTCAAAGAAAACCGTGTTTGGTCTTTTGAGAGGCTTTGGATATTTCGGGGTGATTTTGTCTTCAAGGAAAACCGTACTTGGTCCCTCGAGAGACTTTGGATATTTTGGGGTGATGGAAGACTTGTGCTTCCATACAACCCCGAATTGGGAGATTTTGTCCTCAAGGAAAGCCATGCTTGGTTCCTTGAGGAATTTTGGATTTTGCAGGGTGATGGAAGGCTTGAGCTTCCACACAACCTGTATTTGGGAGAATTTTTCTTCGAGGGAAGACAAGCTTGCTCCCTCAAATTTTTTGGCGTGCTCCCTAGGTCCAAAACTTCTTGTAGACACAGAAAATCTTCGACTCCGGGTTTCTTAGGCCTGGAGTGAATCTTTTCGCAATCTACGTTCGCTTTTAGGGCGTGCCAGCTAGCTTACTCAAACTAGCGAAGTAGTTTTGAAATATCTGACTTTTGAAAGGCGATTGTAGGCAAGCGGGATCTTTTCGTCGCAGACCTTCTTGCACCAACGCGCAAGGGTCAGTCTGTACGCTTAGAGACTTCGTTTGAACAAGTTAAACTCAAATTCAATTTTTGAATAAGCAGGTGTTTGAAAATCCTTTTGAAATCATGCACTTGGCGAGTTTTTGATTTGGGCAACCCTAAGTCTTTCAGTTTCAATCACTTAGGCATGTTTGCACGTTTTGTTCGGGTTTGTTCGATGCAGGTATGCACTCCAGCTCGAGTATGGCGAGTATGCGATGCAACTCACACAACTTGAATGTAAAACCCAAAATTTAAAGACTTAGCAGAAGGGAAAACCCAAATTGAATGCAACTCACACGACTTGAATGTAAATTGCAGGAATTTAAATATATCTATATCGTAAGAGTGGAAAGGCTCAATGTGTGCGTGGGTGTTGTGTATAAATTGAAATGCAACACACGCAACTGAACCGTAAAACGCAGCAGAAGGGAGATATAGATATATATAAGAGCAAAAAGGCTCAATGTGAGTGAGTGCTTTGAGTGTATAAATTGAAAGGCAACTCACGCAACTTGAATTTAAAACCCGGCTAAAAGGGAAATACGTATATATACGTAAGAGTGGAAAGGCTCAATGTGAGTGAGTGCTTTGAGTTTATAAAATGAAAGACAACTCACACGACTTGAACCTTAAAACCCAGCTAAATGTATATAAATAGAGCTATATCCTATGGGCTGTTGAGGCCTGTTTGTGTGCAAAAGTGTGCAGATAAGAGCGGAAAGGCTCGAGTGTACGTGTGTGTGTTTTGCATCAAGCACATATATTACATCCGGGAGGAGACGATGCTCCGTTATTACAACCCCATATGATGAATTGAATTGAATAGAAAGGGATTTGATATATATCGAAATCAACTTACACTTTCTAGCCTTTTGAGTTAGGATCGTACAAGGGGCGAATCCGCCTTCTTCTTATGGAGTCCGGGGCACGTGGGAGTGAAGTCGGAGAGCGGATTAGGTGGCTGAGAGTGGAGAGGGAGTGAAGAGGTAGCAAGGTAGGGTGTAGGGGACTTACCGGGTGAAAAGAGGGTGGCGCTCGGCTGGAAAGGAGTTGTGCAGGTGGTAGCGTTCGGCTGGAAGGTGATGGTGTAGGTGGTGGTGCAGGTGGTGGTGGGACGTGGAGCAGGTGGAGCAGGCGGCTGAGCTTGGGGAAGTGGAGGACCCGGCTGGGATGGGTGAGGCGGCTTGGTGATGAAACCCGCCCCCAAGGGGGGGGGGGGTTATATAGGGCTGGGTAGGTCGGTTAGGGCTGGGTTTGGGGTAGTGGTTAGGTGGTTTAGGTAGGGTGGTATGATGATAAGGTGGGTTGGAAAGGGTAGGGCCAGATATTTTAGATACAAGTGGTTTGGGTAGGTTGTGGGCTAGGGGTGGTTTAGGGGTTTAGGGTTTGGTTAGGTGGGTGGGTTCTAGGGTAAGGTTTAGTGAGCTAGGTTAGGTGATTAGGCTAGGATTAGGCTAGGTTTAGGGAATTTAACCTAGGTTTAGGGAACGATTATGGAAGTGGGTTAGGTGATTAGGTTGGGATTAGGCCAAGATTAGGGAAGTAGGTTAGGTGATTAGGTTCACATTAGGGGCGGATTAGGGTGGAAGGCTAGGATTAGGTATTTTGGGTTAGGTTTAGGAGAAGGAGCTCCCTTTTCATGGCCCATAGACTTTAACCACATCATGTTGGTGCAGCCCTAGGTTAGGTTTTGGCTAATTACAAGCTTAAACCCACTTAATTAGGCTAACCCACATGATTAACCCCAAACTTGACACACAAGTCAAGCTTAATTACAACCACACTTGATCTTATCCACCCCCCCACTCTCTCTCATGCCCATAATCCCACTTGAATTTCAAGTGGGCCCCACCTCCATTTATGAGAAGGTGATGTGGGCCATGGATATGGATATTGGATTGGATTTTTGAATCCAAATCCAAATCCAAGTCCATACATGGGTTTGGATTGGGATCTGGATATATATGGTACAGATCCGATCCAAACTGAACTCTGACTCCTTCGAGCTGTGTTCGAAACGAACGGTTTGTGCGGGGCCTGACAGCATCAGTGCTCCGTCTGCGTTGGGTCTTCGCCAACATGATCATCCGCCTCTGTTTTCGCCTTCCGGAGATGACTTCAAACAAGGTTTCGATGATAACAGGGTCTTGGACGTTCGAGATCCTGGGGGTGTGAATTTGATACAAGAGTTGTTGTGCCGGGCTTGACATGTGCTCCGGTTCTGGGCTCTTCTTAGCTCTCCTGGTCCTGTCTGGATTAGGCCAAGCTGCTTCAAGGTTCCCAAAACATGTTTTATAAAGGTTTTAAAAGCCATATTGTATGTTTTTGAAATACAGAGTTTAAAACATATGCACAGGGTTGTCTGGAAGGCTCCTAGGTTTCCAGACTCAAAATGGCCCCTTGGGGCTGCTTTTTATAAAACTAGGTTGTTTTGAGAAATTCGTGGGATTTCGGGGTGTTTACAGATGCCCCTCTTTGGCCTTGTCCAAATCGATTTGGATAAGGGCAAAGATGACAAACACCCCTTTCAATGTCTCCCTAGATCTAGCCACGAAGAATATGGGATCGTCCCAATTTTAGCAAAAATCTCAATTTACAAACCCTGGTAGGAGGAGATATCACGCCAAAGGGTTTTACATGGAATCTGGTCCTAAATGGGATCATGTTCATGCAAGTACCATGCGTGGAATGCAAATGACATGGGTGTGGTGCCAAGAGTGGCGACCTCCTAGAGACCAGATGTGGTCGAACTCTAGAGACTTACAAGGCCTACTGCTCCAAGTGAGCACAATCCTATGCTGTTCGATGTTCGATTTTCAAAAGTTATTTACAAAGCTATTTACAAAAGGGACAACTGTCTTGAGTCTCGATCCTAAGGATCTCGAGCTCTCCGTGCTTGCCCTTGTTTGAGTCTTAACACTCGCTTATCTAGCGGAGGTTTTATAAGAAAACAAGGCATATTTCAAATTCCTACGCCTTACTCGAAACGTCGAATTCTCAAACAAGATGAAATTCAAGTAAGTAAATCCTATTTTTACTTTAGGATTCCTCGAAATGAACCATGCTTCAGCTTGGGATAAGCCAGGGGTGGGAAAGAGATACCACGGTCCCTTTTGAAGCGTCCCGTGGTTTGAGGCACAGAAGGCGGAAAACTGCTCTTTTTGAGCTTTTTGGCCTCTTTTTCCTTTTTTCATCGAGGGTCTCCCTTTGGGAGTATTTTTTCTTTAATCCCTCTTTTTCATAAGAGAATCGATTTTTCTTTTAAATTCTGGTTTCTTTCTTTTGGAAAGAGACTTTGAATGGGAAATTCCCTTTTGTTTTGGGCCTTTGTTTTTCTTTTGGAAATAGAAGAGAAGAGGGGAGGACTTATCCCGAGCCTACACTCGATCCATTCCAGATCAGCCTATTTAGAAATAGCACGTACTACTTGCAAGTATCTTGCTATATTGAACTAGGCCTTTCTTTGTAAGAGGAAGGATTTTGAAATGTAACCACGATTTTGAAGACTCCGCTCTTTCACAAGTGCGAATTCTCTCACTCAGGGTCTCATGAGTTTGCCTTTGCACCTTATTCACATGTCTCAGGGCAGCTATCCCTAAAATTTTTCGAAAAATGGAATTTAATCCAGATCCTACACATGATACTTCTTTAAGTATTGAACATTGATAGGATCTGCTAAATTCCTACCTTCTACATCGATCAACCAATACGAATTGTTCGTAGTGGTTGCTCGTACAACATAGGGTCCATCCCAGTTGGGGCGCCACTTGCCTAGGGGGTGTGGGCCACGATGGTGGATGGTTTTTAAGACCAGATCTCCCACTTCAAAGTGGCGAGGTCTCATGTGTTTGCTATAATGTCGAGCTATCCTTTGCCGGTATGCACGAGCATGATCCATGGCAAGGAGTCGCCTCTCATCTAGCAAATCTAGTTCGGCCATCCTAGCATGCTGAAGCGTTTCTAGGGGGAGGTCGAGTGCTATGGATGTATGGAATGAATGCAGTTGAGTATGAATGGGAAGAATGGCGTTTGTGCCATAGACCAATTCGAATGGTGTGGCATTCGTGGGAGTCCGGATGGAAGTCCTATAAGCCCATAAGCCTTCATCCAGCTTCTCATGCCACGTCCTACCCTTCTCTAAGGTTTTCTTAATTATGCTAATGAGAGTCTTGTTTGTGGCTTCGGCTTGGCCGTTGCCTTGAGGGTAGTAGGGCGAGGAGAAGTGGTGAGTTATGCCATACATGTTGCACAACTTAACCATCCGCTCGTTCTTGAATGGGGTGCCATTATCAGACACAAGGTCTCGTGGAACCTCAAATCGAGCCAAGATATTCCTCCGGATGAAAGCCACCACATGTTGCCCCATTACATTGGTTAGGGAAATGGCTTCCACCCACTTGGAGAAATACTCCGTGGCTGCTAAAATAAATCGATGCCCATTCGAGGCCTTTGGAAATATTGGGCCTACGATGTCAAATGCCCACATGGTAAATGGCCAGGGGCTGACCATGGAATGCAATGCAGATGATGGGATATGAATGGCATGCCCATGCACTTGACATGGATGACACTTTCTAACATGGTCGTGGCAATACCTTTTTAGGGTGGACCAAAAATAGCCCCCTCTAAGTATTTTCATTGCCATCATGTTGGCATTAACATGACCTCCACATTCTCCATCGTGGAACTCGTGCATCACTATCCTAGCCTCCTCTAGGTCGATACACCTAAGCAGAATGCCGGTAAAACTTTTTTTGTATAAGACCCCACCCAGAATGGTGTATCGGGTCGAAATCTTACGGATGAATGCCTTATCTTTGGATGTGGCATCCTCGGTGAATCCCTCATTTTCTAAAAACTGTTTGATGTCATAAAACCAAGGTTTTTCAATAGACTCTGGGTTATTTTGGCAAATATCCAAGTCGTGTGTGGATGGGTGGGGGAGCGCATGCCATATTTCCAAAGATCTGGTCCCTGAAATGGGATCGACCTTCAGGGCTGAACCCAAGGAGGAGAGGGCATCGGCGATGCCATTGTCCTCCCTTCCAATGTGTGTAAGTTTACACGATTGGAAGGACTGGACCAATCGACTAGCCAACTTGTGATATGGAAGTAGTTTCTCATTACGTACTTGCCAAATTTTCAAAACCTGGTTTATGACAAGGAGCGAATCTCCAAAGACCTCGATGCATGATGCCCCTAGAGTTTTCGAAATCCTTAAGCCTTGTATGAGTGCTTCATACTCGGCTACGTTGTTGGAACATTCGAAATCTAAGCAGACTGCTATGGGAATCTCGCCCTTTTCAGGGGAGATTAGGATGACCCCAGCACCAGCCCCTCGTTGGTTTCGTGCCCCATCAAAGTGCATCTTCCACACTTGGTTTTCGAATGAATTTGCCAAAATGTGGTTTTGAAAATGGTTTTGCAATATGCCTTCATCAGGCATTTCAATAAGAGTGGGATATGTATCCTCTAAGGGGAACTCAGCCACGTAATCTGCTAGGGCTTGCCCCTTAATGGAGATGTGGTGATGGTATTTCAGATCATACTCCATTAGAAGTAGTTGTCATTTGCCCAATCTACCCGTGAGAATGGGTTTTTCGAACAAGTGCTTGATTGGATCAAGCTTGGACACTATCCAGATCTGATGATCTAGGAAATAGTGTCTGAATTTCTGCCAAGCCCAGACTAGGGCCAAGCACGTCTTCTCCATGGCTTGATAATTTCGTTCATAAGCCAAGAGAGTTTTCGAAATATAGTACATGGCATACTCCTTATGGGTGTCATCCTCGTATTGAGCCAACAGGGCTCCTAAAGCATTTGCATGCACGGAGATGTATAATAAAAGCGGTTTTCCTTGCTTTGGAGGATTCAAAACGGGGGGATTAACCAAGTATGCCTTCAGTCTCTCGAAGGACTTTTGGCATTCGTCATCCCATAAGAATTTCGTGCCCTTCCTCAACAGTTTGTTGAAGGGTTCGCATCTAGTGGCCAGATTCGATATGAAACGGTGAATGGATTGTAAGCGACCCTGGAGGCTACGGATTTGGGTGAGATTGGAGGGTGGAGCCATGTCTATGATGGCTCGATACTTAGAGGGGTCGACTTCTATTCCCCTTTGGCTCACCATAAAGCCTAGAAGCTTCCCTGATTCTACCCCGAACACACATTTTTGAGGGTTTAGCTTTACTTTGTAAAGCCTAAGCCTTTCGAAAATCTTTTGTAAATATTCGATATGGGTGCATCGGGTTTTGGATTTCGCCAAGAGATCATCTACATACACTTCTACAAGCTCATCGTAGTACTTCAATTCAAGCACTCACACACATTGAGCTTTCGCTCTTATTCCCAAGACCTTAATCAAGGCCATACTGCAAGTTATATTTGAGTTTTATTTCATGTCGTGTGTGTAAGTCTTTCAATTCAAGCACGCACCCAGATTGAGCCTTCGCTCTTATTTGAAAGACCCAAGTAAGGGCCGTGTTATACTATTTGGGTTTAATTTCATGTTGTGTGCGTAGTACTTCAATTCAAGCACTCACACACATTGAGCTTTCGCTCTTATTCCCAAGACCTTAATCAAGGCCATACTGCAAGTTATATTTGGGTTTTATTTCATGTCGTGTGTGTAAGTCTTTCAATTCAAGCATGCACCCACATTGAGCCTTCGCTCTTATTTGCAAGACCCAAGTAAGGGCACGTATATACCCTATATACATATCTCCCTTCGGCATTTACATTACAAGTCATTTCCCTTCGGCATTGTCTTTACATTCGGGTTTTCCCTTTGGAGTAGCGTGAGTTTGCATTGCATCTACGCCATGCCAAGAGGTAGGACGCATATTGCATCAAAGCAAGCCCCGCTCAAATTCGCCCATGTAGTGGAGTGTTCATAACACACAAACTAGGTGGCCCACAAAGGGATAAAAAGAAAGACTTAGGCACGTGCAAATCCACGTGATCTAAAATCTGCAATCGCATTATAAAGACCCGAATTAAACACCTAGAACCGCTTCGTAAGCTTTTTCTCCCAAAACTCGATTTTTAAAAGCGTTCAGACTGACCCTTGCGTATCGGTGCAAGAAGGTCTGCGACGACAAGAGTTCACTTGCTCACAGTCGCCACGTTAGAAGTCAGAATTAAGATATATCTTCGCTAGCTTAGGTAAGTGTAGACGCGCGAAAATCCCCGCCTCTTCGCCTCTTCCGGGGCTTGGAGTGGATCTTATCGTGTGTCTAAGGCCTATGTATACAAATAGGGCGTGCCAGCTAGCTTACTTAAGCTAGCGAAGATATATTTAACACTGACTTCTAAACGTGGCGACTGTGAGCAAGTAAGCTCTTGTCGTCGCAGACCTTCTTGCACCGATGCGCAAGGGTCAATCTGTACGCTTTGCAAAAATCGAGTTTTTGAAGAGAAAGTCTACGAAGCGGTTCGAAGTGTCTATTTCGGGTCTTTAGGATGCGATTGCATATTTTAGATCACGTGGATTTGCACGTGCCTAAGTCTTTTCTTTTATCCCTTTTCGGGCCACCTAGTTTGTGTGTTATGAACACTCCACTACATGGGCGAATTCGAGCGGGGCTTGCTTCGATGCAATATGCGTCCTACCTCGTGGTATGGCGTAGATGCAATGCAAACTCACGCTACTCCAAAGGGAAAACCCGAAATGTAAAGACAATACTGAAGGGAAATAACAGAAGGGAAATAACCGAAGGGAGATATGTATATATCTTATGTATATGAGCCCTTACTCGGGTCTTGCAAATAAGAGCGAAGGCTCAATGTGGGTGCGTGCTTGAATTGAAAGACTTACACACACGACATGAAATTAAACCCAAATATAAATTACAGTATGGCCTTGACTAAGGTCTTGGGAGTAAGAGCGAAGGCTCAATGTGTGTGAGAGTGCTTGAATTAAAAGACTACCCACACGACATAAATGAAACCCAAATATAACTGCAATAAGGCCTTTACTAAGGTCTTGGGAGTAAGAGCGAAGGCTCAATGTGTGTGAAAGTGCTTGAATTGAAAGACTTACTCACACGACAAGAAATAAAACCCAAATAGTATAGGTCGGCCCTTACTTGGGTCTTTCAAATAAGAGCGAAAGCTCAATGTGTGTGAGAGTGCTTGAATTGAAAGACTTACTCACACGACGAGAAATGAAACCCAAATAGTATAGGTCGGCCCTTACTTGGGTCTTTCAAATAAGAGCGAAAGCTCAATGTGTGTCAGAGTGCTTGAATTGAAAGACTTACTCACACGACGAGAAATGAAACCCAAATAGTATAGGTCGGCCCTTACTTGGGTCTTTCAAATAAGAGCGAAAGCTCAATGTGTGTGAGAGTGCTTGAATTGAAAGACAACGCACCCAACTTAAACAAAACCCTTCGAGAATGAAAATATATATGTACACTTATATATTAGGGGCTGATTAGGCCCGTGTGTGTTCAAAATCGTGCACGACTAAGAGAGTGCACGTGTGTGGTTGTGCCAAGCCACGTTATTACAAGCGGGGGGAGACTATGCTCCGTTATTACAACCCCGTATCAAATTGAATCTCAAGCAAGTGTACGACTAAAGACCGAGTTTAGACACTTACGAGTAGCTGGTCCGTAGAGGTCTTGCTTGAGCGTGGACTTGGCCTTGGGCTGCAAGTGGGAGCTCCGCGAAGGTACGTGATCAAGGGTGCTGGCCGGCCGCAAGTGGGGCGCGGGATAGGCGCCTCGAAGGTGGCCGGTGGCAAGTAGATGTCACTTCAAAGTAGGGGGTTTAAAGGGGCTGAATGAGCGGGTTCTTAGGGTCACTATGGGAGTTGAGAGTTTAGGGAAGCTGGACCTAGAAGGTGAGCTAGTGGGAAGGCCGAATAGGAGATGATGGCTAGGTGGTGGCCAGCAACTTGGGTTATGCTAGGTTCGGCTAGGTTTAGGTGGTGGCGGCAAAGGGGCTGAGATGAAGGTAGGATGGGTGGCTAAGAGTGGAGAGGTGGTAGAGAAGGGGGCTAGGTAAGGTGCAGGGTACTTACCGAATGGGGAGAGGTGGCGGATGAAGAGGGAAGGTGGCGGGCAGGTGGCTGTCGGCTGGTTCGGTTGGGCTGAAGGTGGTGGCGTCCGGCTGGGCAAATGGTGGTGGTGGATGGAAGAGGGAAGGTGGCGGGCAGGTGGTGGTTGGTGGAGCAAATGGAGCAGGCGGAGGTGGGGAGTGGTCCCGGCTGGGTGAGAGAAGGGAGAAGGAGAGGGCCCGGCTGGGTGAGAGAATGGTTCCCACTTGGAAAACCCGCCCACAAGGAGGGGGGCTTAAATAGGGGATGGGTAGGTCGGTTAGGGCTGGGCTGTGGGTAGTGGTTAGGTGGTTTAGGTAGGGTGGTATGTAGATAAGGTGGGCTGGAAGGGGTTGGGCCAGATATTTTAAAACTAGGGGTTTGGGTAAATCGTGGGCTAAGGGTGGTTTAGGGGTTTAGGGCTAGGTTAGGTGGTTGGGTTTTAGGGTGAGGTTTAGTGAGCTAGGTTAGGTGATTAGGCTAGGTTTAGGCTAGGATTAGGGAAACTAATCTAGGTTTAGGGAAGGATTAGGGAAGTGGGTTAGGTGATTAGGTTGGGATTAGGACGGGATTAGGGAAGTGGGTTAGGTGATTAGGTTCAGATTAGGGGTGGATTAGGGGTTTAGGCTAGGTTTAGGCATTTTGGGCTAGGTTTAGGTGAAGGAGCTCCCTTAGCATGGACCATAGACCTTGATCACCCCATGTTGGTGTAGCCCTAGGTTAGGTTTTAGCTAATTACAAGCTTAAACCCATTCAATTAGGCTAACCCACATGATTAACCCAAACTTGACACACAAGTCAAGCTTAATACAACACTCTTGATATTTTTCAACCCCACTCTCTCTCATGTCCAATATCCCACGTGAATTTCAAGTGGGCCCCACCTCCATTTATGAGAAGGTGATATGGGCCATGGATATGGATATTGGATTGGATCTCTGGATCCAAATCCAAATCCAAGTCCACATATGGGTTTGGATTGGAATCTGGATATATATGGTCCAGATCCAATCCAAACTGAACTCTGACTCCTTCGAGCTGGGTTCGAAACGGACGATTCGTGCGGGGCCTGACAGCATCAGTACTCCGTCTATGTTGGGTCTTCGCCAACATGGTCGTCCGCCTCCGTTTCTGCCCTCCGGAGATGACTTCAAATGATATTTTGGTAAGAATAGGGTCTTGGACGTTCGAGATCCTGGGGTGTGAATCAGATACAAGAGTTGCTGCGCCGGGCTTGATAGGTGCTCCAGTTCCGGGCTCTTCTTGGCTTTCTTGGTCCTGTCTTGATCGGGCCAAGCCACTTCGGGGTTTCAAAACGTGTTTTAAAAAGGGTTTTCAAAAGCCCTATTATATGTTTTAAAAAGATAAAGTTTAAAACATATGTACAGGGTTGTTTGGAAGGCTCCTGGGTTTCCAAACTCAAAATGGCCCTTTGGGGGCTGCTTGTATAAATCCAGATTTGTTTAAGAAATTCGTGGGATTTCGGGGTGTTTAAAGTAAGCTAGCTAGCACGCTCTGTTTATATAAATAGGCCTTAGACACACGAGAGGATCCGCTCCAGGCCCCGAGAAGCCAGAGGCGGGGATTTTCCTGCGTCTACATATAGCTCGGCCCTTACTTGGGTCTTTCAAATAAGAGCGAAGGCTCAATGTGTGTGAGTGCTTGAATTGAAAGACAACACACCCAACTTAAGCAAAACCCTACGTAAGTTAAAATACATATATATATAATTATATATTAGGGGTTGATTAGGCCCGTGTGTGTTCAAAATCGTGCACAACTAAGAGAGTGCACGTGTGTGTGGGTGTGCCAAGCCACGTTATTACAAGTGGGGGGAGACTATGCTCCGTTATTACAACCCCATATCGAATTAAATTTTAAGCAAGTATACAATTAAGGACCGAGTTAGGCACTTACTAATAGCTGGTCCAAAGATGCTTTGCTTGAGCGTGGGCTTGGCCTTCGCCTTGGGCTGCAAGAGGGAGCTCCACGGAGTTGAACGGCAAGAGGTGCTGTTAGCCGGCTAGAAATGGGGCACGGGAGAGGCGCCTTGAAGATGGCCGGCTGCTTAGTGAAGGGTTGGTTTTGTGCGTGGGGCTAAGGTGAGTATGTAGGGTCACTAAGGGAGGTTGTAAGGTTAGGGAGTATGGCACTAAGGGGAGTCTAAGGGAGTACCTAGGGTTGGCGGGTGGCTGGCCGAATAGGTATATGGCAGTCGGTTGGAGTGGCCGACTTGGGGAGGCTCGGTGGTGGTGGTTTGCTAGGGTGGCTATGGGTGGAGGATGGGAAGGAAGCTAGCTAGGGTATGGGGTAAGGTGGTGGTGGGTGTGGTGAGGTGATATGGGCAGGTTTTAGGGAGTTGGGTGGAGTGGCCGGTTGTAGCTAGGGTGCCTAGGTAGTGGCGGGTAGTTGGGGTGGCTAAGGCCTGGCCGAATGGAAGTGGTGGCGGCAAGTGGCTGGTATTAGGGTAAGGTGGTGGTATGGTGGGTGGTTGAGAGTGGAGAGGGAGAGGAGAAGAAGTAAGGTGGAGTATGGGGTATTAACCGAATGATGGGAGGCGGCGGTTGGTTGAGGAGCAGCCGGGTGGGGTGGAGTGGCTGGTTCGGCCGGATGAAGAGGATGGCGACGGGTGGCTAGGGAGTGGTGGAGCAGGTGGAGCACGGTGGCGGCTGGTGGTGGTGTAGGTGGAAGAGCTGGCTGGGAGTGTGGCAGGTGGAAGATGATGGAAGATGGGCTGGAAATGGAGGACCCAAAAGCTGAAAAATCCCGCCCACTAGGGGGGGGGGGGTTTATAGCTTTTGTGAAGGGCGGTGGGGCTGGTTTTGGGGTAGTGGTTAGGTGGTCTAAGGGTGGTGGTAAGGTAGTAAGGTGGGCTGGTATTAGGGTAGGGCCAGATATTTTAAATACAAGGGGTTTTGGGTAGATTGTGTGCTAGGTTTAGGTAGGGTGGTTTAGAGGTTTAGGGTTTAGCTAGGTGGGTTGGTTTTGGGGTGAGGTTTAGTGAGGTGGGTTAGGTGATTAGGCTAGGATTAGGTTAGGTTTAGAGAAATTAAACTAGGTTTAGGGAAGGATTAGGGAAGTGGGTTAGGTGATTAGGCTAGGATTAGGCCGGGAATAGGGAAGTGGGTTAGGTGATTAGGCTAGGATTAGGGCCGGATTAGGGCAGAAGGCTAGGATTAGGTGTTTTTGGTTAGGATTAGATGAAGGAGCTCCCTTTGCATGACCCATAGACCCTAATCACATCATGTTGGTGCAGCCCTAGGTTAGGTTTTGGCTAATTACAAGCTTAAACCCACTTTAAACAGGCTAACCCACATGATTAACCCCAAACTTGACACACAAGTCAAGATTAATTACCACACTCTTTGATCTTATCCTCCCCCACTCTCTCTCATGCCCATAATCCCACGTGAAATTCAAGTGGGCCCCACCTCCATTTATGAGAAGGTGATGTGGGCCATGGATATGGATATTGGATTGGATTTTTGAATCCAAATCCAAATCTAAGTCCATACATGGGTTTGGATTGGGATCTGGATATATATGGTCCAGATCCAATCCAAACTGAATTCTGACTCCTTCGAGCTGTGTTTGAAACGAACGGTTTGTGCGGGGCCTGACAGCATCAGTACTCCGTCTGCGTTGGGTCTTCACCAACATGATCGTCTGCCTTTGTTTTCGCCTTCCGAAGTTGATTTCAAGTAATGTTTTGATGATAACAGGGTCTTGGACGTTCGAGATCCTGGGGGTGGATTCAATATGAGAGTTGTTGTGCCGAGCTCGACATGTGCTCCGGTTCCGGGCTCTCTTTAGCTTTTCTGGTCTTGTCTTGATTAGGCCAAGCTGCTTCAGGGTTTCAAAACGTGTTTTAAAAGGTTTTTAAAGCCATATTATACATTTTTGAAATATGTAAAGTTCAAAATATATGTACAGGGTTGTCTGGAAGGCTCCTGGGTGTCTAGACTCAAAATAGCCCTTTGGGCTGCTTTTACAAAACCAGGTTGTTTTGAGGAATTCGTGGGATTTCAGGGTATTTACAGATACCCCTCTTTGGCCTTGTCCAAATCGATTTGGATAAGGGCAAAGATGTCAAACACCCCTTTCAATGTCTTCCTAGATCTAGCCACGAAGAATATGGGATCATCCCAATTTTAGCAAAATCTCAATTTACAAACCCTGGTAGGAGGAGATATCATGCCAAAGGGATCCGTTATGGAATTTGGTCCTAAATGGGATCATGTTCATGCAAGTACCATGCGTGGAATGCAAATGACATGGGTGTGGTGCCAAGAGTGGCGACCTCCTAGAGACCAGATGTGGTCGAACTCTAGAGACTTACAAGGCCTGCTGCTCCAAGTGAGCAAATCCTATGCTGTTCGATGTTCGATTTTTTTCAAAATTTATTTACAAAACTATTTACAAAAGGGACAACTGTCTTGAGTCTCGATCCTAAGGATCTCGAGCTCTTCGTGCTTGCCCTTGTTTGAGTCTTAACAAGGTCGTGCTTACAAAAGAGACAACTATTTACAAAACTATTTACAAATGGTTTCACTATCATAGTCTCCTCTAGGTCGATACACCTAAGCAGAATGCCGGTAAAACTTTTTTTGTATAAAACCCCACCCAGAATGGTGTATCGGGTCGAAATCTTACGGATGAATGCCTTATCTTTAGATGTGGCATCCTCGGTGAATCCCCCATTTTCTAAAAATTGTTTTATGTCATAAAACCAGGGTTTTTCAATAGACTCTGGGTTATTTTGGCAAATGTCCAAGTCGTGTGTGGATGGGTTGGGCGCATGCCATATTTCTAAAGATCAGATCGCTGAGATGGGATCGACCTTTAGGGCTGAACCCAAGGAGGAGAGGGCATCGGCGATGCCATTGTCCTCTCTTCCCACGTGTGTGAGTTTGCACGATTGGAAGGACTGAACCAATCAAGTGGCCAACTCGTGACATGGAAGTAGTTTTTCATTACGCACTTGCCAAATTTTCAAAACCTCGTTTATGATAAGGAGCAAATCTCCAAAGACCTCGATGCATGATGCCCCTAGAGTTTTTGAAATTCTAAAGCCTTGTATGAGTGCTTCATACTTAGCTATGTTGTTGGAACATTCGAAATCTAAGCGGACTGCTATAGGAATCTCGCCCTTTTTAGGGGAGATGAGGATGACCCCAGCACCAGCCCCTCGTTGGTTTCGTGCCCCATCGAAGTGCATCTTCCACACTTGGTTTTCGAAATTGTTTGCCAAAATATGGTTTTGTAATATGCCTTCATCAGGCATTTCAACAAGTGTGGGATATGCGTCCTCCAAGGGGAACTCTGCCATGTAATCTGCTAGGGCTTGCCCCTTAATGGAGATCTGGTGATGGTATTTCAGATCATACTCCATTAGAAGGAGTTACCATTTGCCCAATCTACCTGTGAGAATGGGTTTTTCGAACAAGTGCTTGATTGGATCAAGCTTGGACACTATCCAGATCTCATGATCCAGGAAATAGTGTCTGAATTTCTGGCAGGCCCAGACTAGGGCCAAGCACGTCTTCTCCATGGCTTGATAATTCCGTTCATAAGCCAAGAGAGTTTTCGAAATATAGTAGATGGCATACTCCTTATGGGTGTCATCCTCGTATTGAGCCAATAGGGCTCCTAAAGCGTTCGTATGCACGGAGATGTAAAGTAAAAGCGGTTTTCCTTGCTTTGGAGGTTTCAAAATGGGGGGATTAACCAGGTTTGCCTTTAGTCTCTCGAAGGACCTTTGGCATTCGTTATCCCATAAGAATTTTGTGCCCTTCCTCAACAGTTTGTTGAAGGGTTCGCATCTAGTTGCCAAATTCGATATGAATCGGCGAATGGATTGTAAACGACCTTGGAGGCTACGAATTTGAGTGAGATTGGAGGGTGGAGCCATGTCTATGATGGCTCGGCACTTAGAGGGGTCGACTTCTATACCCCTTTGGCTCACCATAAAGCCCAGAAGCTTTCCTGATTCTACCCCGAATACACATTTTTGAGGGTTTAGCTTTACTTTGTAAAGCCTAAGCCTTTCGAAAATCTTTTGCAAACATTCGATATGAGTGCATCGGGTTTTGGATTTCGCCAAGAGATCATCTACATACACTTCTACGAGCTCATGAATCTGATCATGGAAGATCGTGGTCATGGCTCGTTGGTATGTCGCGCCGACATTTTTCAAACCAAAGGGCATGACTGTATAGTAGTACGTGCCCCATGGGGTTGTAAAGGCGGTCTTACCCTGATCTCGTGGGCTTAGTTTGATTTGATTATAGGTTGAATAGCCATCCATAAACGAAAACATTTCATGATTTGCAGTACTATCGACTATCAAATCTATGTTTGGTAAAGGATAATTATCCTTTGGAGTGGCTTTATTCAGGTTTCTGAAGTCGATGCATATTCGAATTTTCCCATTGGTTTTTCGAACTACAACGATATTTGACAACCAATCAGAATACGCAATGGGTTTTATAAATCCGGCTTTTAACAGATCTTCTAAACCCTCTTTGACTTGCGTGTGTACATTCGGGTGTATTTTCCTAAGCTTCTGCTTCATGGGTTTTACATCCGCATCTAAGGGAAGCCGATGCTCGACAATGCTGGGGTCTATGCCCGGCATGTCTTCATACGTCCATGCAAACACATCTAAATAGGTTCGTAGAAATGCAATGAATGCTAATCTTTCAGGTTCATGCAGACATGCGCCTATTTTGATGGATTTGGGATTGGAATCATCCCCTAGGTTTACCTCTATGAAATCTCCTCCTACTTATTGGGAAGGTCTTTCAAAATCGAGAATTTTATGAAATTCTGGGAGCTCAGAAGTGGGATCTTCCTTAAGGGGATCCACTTCTGGGTTTTGATCATTCTCATGGGCTATAGACCCGAGGGAATTTGATGCGTGGTTTTCAAAATGACCTGGTTTTGTACTCGGATTTCCAAGTGATTTTGAAATTTTTGGTCTGGTTATGCAGACGACGTTTCTTTCGAAATCCTTTTCTTTTGCCAAAGTCCTACCAGGAGCAGCTATATACAAAATCTTTTTGGTATTTTCCAATTTTTTGATTTTTTTGGGTTTTTGTAAAACAAGAACCTTGGGAACTATACAAAGCACTCTATTTTCGAGTTTTTGTTTTTCCATTGTTTTTGGCTTTTCTTCTTTTTCGATTTTTTTGATTTTAAGCTTTCCAAATGTTTTTGTATTTTTATAAAAGGGATCTTCCATCATACCTACAAAGGGAAAACACTATGGGTTAGACTCGGAATAGGAGGTCTAAATCGTAGGTCTCTTCTAAGACAGGTTCCGGGGCACCCTTGACCTAGGTGGTCACAGGGGGTGGCTCTGGCAATATTCGGGGAGTATAGTCGATCCCGTATCGGCTTGGATTAACCCTAGGAAGGATGGGCTCTAGCAGACCCTGGTTCTGTGCCCCTAGACTCTTGTAGGGCGTGTAGCCCATGTTCAATAACATGTTCCACGATTTTTTGTTTTTTAAAAAGGTTGAGTACAAATCGTGGTCCTGGAACATGATGTCGTCCATATTGTGCTCATATGGCTTCTTGTCCAGGGGCTTTGGAAATAGGAAACGCTTGGGTTTTCCTAGAAGAGTTAGAATCGGGAGGGGGCCTGCTTTGGGCAGCCCCTTCATACGTACAACCTTCCTAGGGTTGTTTAACACGAGCCGAGGGGGCTCAATCACAATTTGCCCCAACTTAGCCTCATGGGCCTGGGAGCTCGATAAACATGGGGAGTTTATGATCCCCTGAAGATGTGGGTGACTCTCACCTAGGATCACTACGACCTGGTCCCTAAAAGGGATCTTGACACACCTGTGGAAGGTGGATGGCACAGCGCACAAGCTGTGTATCTAGGGTCTTCCTAGCAACAGGTTATAATGGGGATAGATGTCCAAGACATGGAACACCCCCGTGTGTTCGATCCCTCCCGTTTCCATTGGGAGTTCGATTGATCCTAACGACCTAGACGCATTCCCATCGTATCCACTGATAACGATGGGGCTTGGGTTTACAGAAGTCAAGGTGACTCCGATTTTATACGCCACATGAAGTGGAAGGATGTTGAGCCCTCCTCCCCCATCGACTAGGCACCTGTCCAGAGAGTGGTTATTCAGAACCACCTCGATATGCAGGGCCTGGTTGTGGGACTCGTAGGGTCTATCTAAATCATCTTCCAAAAAAGTGATGGGCGATTTTGCTCCTAATAAAGCCACTTGGGCAGACAAGGATTTCGGACTTATGTTCGAATCAACCCTTGGCCCTTTCTAGAATTTTCTCTAGCACGAGTCTATGCCTAGGCGAGGTTTGTATAAGCTCTAGGATAGACATGTGGTTGGTGTAGACGCGCAAAAAAAAATCCCCGCCTCTTCGCCTCTTTCGTGGCTTGGAGTGGATCTTATCGTGCGTCTAAGGCCTATATATACAAATAGGGCGTGCCAGCTAGCTTACTTAAGCTAGCGAAGATATATTAACACTGACTTCTAAACGTGGCGACTGTGAGCAAGTGAGCTCTTTGTCGTCGCAGACCTTCTTGCACCGATGCGCAAGGGTCAGTCTGTACGCTTTTGCAAAAATCGAGTTTTTGGGGAGAAAGTCTACGAAACGGTTCGAGGTGTCTATTTCGGGTTTTTAAGATGCGATTGCATGTTTTAGATCACGTGGATTTGCACGTGCCTAAGTCTTTTCTTTTATCCCTTTTTGGGTCGCCTAGTTTGTGTGTTATGAACACTCCACTACATGGGCGAATTCGAGCGGGGGTTGCTTCGATGCAGTATGCGTCCTACCTCGTGGTATGGCGTAGATGCAATGCAAACTCACGCTACTCCGAAGGGAAAACCCGAAATGTAAAGACAATGCTGAAGGGAAATAACAGAAGGGAAATAACCGAAGGGAAATAACCGAAGGGAAATAACCGAAGGGAAATAACCGAAGGGAGATACGTATATATCTTATGTATATGAGCCCTTACTCGGGTCTTGCAAATAAGAGCGAAGGCTCAATGTGGGTGCGTGTTTGAATTGAAAGACTTACACACACGACATGAAATTAAACCCAAATATAAATTGCAGTATGGCCTTGACTAAGGTCTTGGGAGTAAGAGCGAAGGCTCAATGTGTGTGAGAGTGCTTGAATTGAAGTACTACACACACGACATAAATGAAACCCAAATATAACTGCAATATGGCCTTGACTAAGGTCTTGGGAGTAAGAGCGAAGGCTCAATGTGTGTGAAATTGCTTGAATTGAAAGACTTACTCACACGACATGAAATAAAACCCAAATAGTATAGGTCGGCCCTTACTTGGGTCTTTCAAATAAGAGCGAAAGCTCAATGTGTGTGAGAGTGTTTAAATTGAAAGACTTACTCACACGACATGAAATGAAACCCAAATAGTATAGGTCGGCCCTTACTTGGGTCTTTCAAATAAGAGCGAAAGCTCAATGTGTGTGAGAGTGTTTAATCGAAAGACAACGCACCCAACTTAAACAAAACCCTTCGGAAATGAAATATATACGTACACTTATATATTAGGGGCTGATTAGGCCCGTGTGTGTTCGAAATTGTGCACGACTAAGAGAGTGCACGTGTGTGGTTGTGCCAAGCCACGTTATTACAAGCGGGGGGAGACTATGCTCCGTTATTACAACCCCGTATCAAATTGAATTTCAAGCAAGTGTACGACTGTAGACGCGCGAAAATCCCCGCCTCTTTGCCCCTTTCGTGGCTTGGAGTGGATCTTATCGTGCGTCTAAGGCCTATGTATACAAACAGGGCGTGCCAGCTAGCTTACTTAAGCTAGCGAAGATATATCAACACTGACTTCTAAACGTGGCGACTGTGAGCAAGTGAGCTCTTGTCGTCGCAGACCTTCTTGCACCGATGCGCAAGGGTCAGTCTGTACGCTTTTGCAAAAATCGAGTTTTGGGGAGAAAGTTTACGAAACGGTTCGAGGTGTCTATTTCGGGTCTTTAAGATGCGATTGCATGTTTTAGATCACGTGGATTTGCACGTGCCTAAGTCTTTTCTTTTATCCCTTTTTGGGTCGCCTAGTTTGTGTGTTATGAACACTCCACTACATGGGCGAATTCGAGCGGGGGTTGCTTCGATGCAATATGCGTCCTACCTCGTGGTATGGCGTAGATGCAACGCAAACTCACGCTACTCCAAAGGGAAAACCCGAAAATGTAAAGACAATGCTGAAGGGAAATAACAGAAGGGAAATAACCGAAGGGAAATAACCGAAGGGAAATAACCGAAGGGAAATAACCGAAGGGAAATAACCGAAGGGAAATATGTATATATCTTATGTATATGAGCCCTTACTCGGGTCTTGCAAATAAGAGCGAAGGCTCAATGTGGGTGCGTGCTTGAATTGAAAGACTTACACACACGACATGAAATTAAACCCAAATATAAATTGCAGTATGGCCTTGACTAAGGTCTTGGGAGTAAGAGCGAAGGCTCAATGTGTGTGAGAGTGCTTGAATTGAAGTACTACACACACGACATAAATGAAACCCAAATATAACTGCAATAAGGCCTTTACTAAGGTCTTGGGAGTAAGAGCGAAGGCTCAATGTGTGTGAAAGTGCTTGAATTGAAAGACTTACTCACACGACAAGAAATGAAACCCAAATAGTATAGGTCGGCCCTTACTTGGGTCTTTCAAATAAGAGCGAAAGCTCAATGTGTGTGAGAGTGTTTAAATTGAAAGACTTACTCACACGACATGAAATGAAACCCAAATAGTATAGGTCGGCCCTTACTTGGGTCTTTCAAATAAGAGCGAAAGCTCAATGTGTGTGAGAGTGTTTAAATTGAAAGACTTACTCACACGACATGAAATGAAACCCAAATAGTATAGGTCGGCCCTTACTTGGGTCTTTCAAATAAGAGCGAAAGCTCAATGTGTGTGAGAGTGTTTAAATTGAAAGACAACGCACCCACCTTAAACAAAACCCTTCGGAAATGAAATATATACGTATACTTATATATTAGGGGCTGATTAGGCCCGTGTGTGTTCAAAGTTGTGCACGACTAAGAGAGTGCACGTGTGTGGTTGTGCCAAGCCACGTTATTACAAGCGGGGGGAGACTAGGCTCCGTTATTACAACCCCGTATCAAATTGAATTTCAAGCAAGTGTATGATTAAAGACCGAGTTTAGAAACTTACAAGTAGCTGGTCCGTAGAGGTCTTGCTTGAGCGTGGCCTTGGCTTTGGGCTGCAAATGGGAGCTCCGCGAAGGTGTGTGACCAAGGGTGCTGGCCGGCTGCAAATGGGGCGCGGGATGGACGCCTCGAAGGGGACCGGTGGCAAGTGGGCGGCGCCTCCAAGTAGGGAGTTTAGAGTGCCGACTAAGTGGGTCTTAGGGTCACTAAGGAAGTTAGGTACTAAGGGAAACTGGCCCTAAAAGGTGAGCTAGTGGGAAGGCCAAAGAGGACGCCTAGGGGAGGGGTTGGCCGAATGGGAAATGGTGGCTAAGTAGTGGCCAGCCACTTGGGTTATCCTAGGTTCGGCTAGGCTTAGGTGGTGGCGGCAAAGAGGTGGAGCTAAGGGGAAGATGGGTGGTTAAGAGTGGAGAGGTGGTAGAGAGTGGTTTTGAGGGAGTTAGGGGGACTTACCGAATGGGAAGGAGTGGCGGCAAAGGTGGCTGTCGGCTGGTGGAAGATGGGAGAAGGAGAGGGCCCGGCTGAGTGAGGTGGTGGTGTCCGGCTGGGGGGGCAGTGATGGTGGACGGAAGAGGGAGAGTGGCGGCAAAGGTGGCGGCTGGTGGGGCTGGAGCTGCTGGGAAGACGGGTGAGAGGTGGGAGAAGGAGAGGGCCCGGCTGGGTGGTGGAGTGGTTCCCACTTGGAAAACCCGCCCACAATGAGGGGGGTTTAAATAGGGGATGGGTAGGTCGGTTAGGGCTGGGTTGTGGGTAGTGGTTAGGTGGTTTAGGTAGGGTAGTATGTAGATAAGGTGGGCTGGATGGGGTTGGGCCAGATATTTTAAAACTAAGGGTTTGGGAAAATCGTGGGCTAAGGGTGGTTTAGGGGTTTAGGGCTAGGTTAGGTGGTTGGGTTTTAGGGTGAGGTTTAGTGAGCTAGGTTAGGTGGTTTAGGCTAGGTTTAGGCTAGGATTAGGGAAATTAATCTAGGTTTAGGGAAGGATTAGGGAAGTGGGTTAGGTGATTAGGTTGGGATTAGGCCGGGATTAGGGAAGTGGGTTAGGTGATTAGGTTCAGATTAGGGGTGGATTAGGGGTTTAGGCTAGGTTTAGGCATTTTTGGCTAGGTTTAGGTGAAGGAGCTCCCTTAGCATGGCCCATAGACCTTGATCACCCCATGTTGGTGCAGCCCTAGGTTAGGTTTTAGCTAATTACAAGCTTAAACCCACTCAATTAGGCTAAACCACAAGATTAAACCCAAACTTGACACACAAGTCAAGCTTAATACAACACTCTTGATATTTATCACCCCCCACTCTCTCTCATGCCCAATATCCCACGTGAATTTCAAGTGGGCCCCACCTCCATTTATGAGAAGGTGATGTGGGCCATGGATATGGATATTGGATTGGATCTCTGGATCCAAATCCAAACTGAACTCTGACTCCTTCGGGCTGGGTTCGAGACGGACGATTCGTGCGGGGCCTGACAGCATCAGTGCTCCGTCTGCGTTGGGTCTTCGCCAACATGGTCGCCCGCCTCCGTTTCTGCCTTCCGGAGATGACTTCAAATGATATTTTGGTAAGAACAGGGTCTTGGACGTTCGAGATCCTGGGATGTGAATTAGATGCAAGAGTTGCTGCGCCGGGCTCGACAGGTGCTCCGGTTCCGGGCTCTTCTTGGCTCTCCTGGTCCTGTCTTGATCGGGCCAAGCCACTTCGGGGTTTCAAAACATGTTTTAAAAGGGTTTTCAAAAGCTATATCATATGTTTTTGAAAGATAAAGTTTAAAACATATATACAGGGTTTGTTTGGAAGGCTCCTGGGTTTCCAAACTCAAAATGGCCCTTTGGGGCTGCTTGTATAAAACCAGATTTGTTTAAGAAATTCGTGGGATTTCGGGGTGTTTACAGATGCCCCTCTTTGGCCTTGTCCAAATAGATTTGGATAAGGGCAAAGATGACGAACACCCCTTTTAATGTCTCCCTAGATCTAGCCACGAAGAATATGGGATCGTCCCATTTTAGCAAAAATCTCAATTTTACAAACTCTGGTAGGAGGAGATATCACGCCAAAGGGTTATACTATGGAATCTGGTCCTAAATGGGATCATGTTCATGCAAGTACCATGCGTGGAATGCAGATGACATGGGTGTGGTGCCAAGAGTGGCGACCTCCCAGAGACCAGGTGTGGTCGAACTCTAGAGACTTACAAGGCCTACTGCTCTAAGTGAGCAAAAACCCTATGCTGTTCGATGTTCGGTTTTCAAAACTTATTTACAAAAGCTATTTACAAAAGGGACAACTGTCTTGAGTCTCGATCCTAAGGATCTCGAGCTCTTCATGCTTGCCCTTGTTTGAGTCTTAACACTCGCTTATCTAGCGGAGGTTTTATAAGAAAACAAGCTTCATTTCAAATTCCTACGCCTTACTCGAAAGGTCGAATTCTCAAACAAGATGAAATTCAAGTAAGTAAATCCTATTTTTACTTTAGGATTCCTCGAAATGAACCATGCTTTAGCTTGGGATAAGCCAGGGATGGGAAAGAGATACCACGGTCCCTTCTGAAGCGTCCCGTGGTTTGAGGCACAGAAGGCGGAAAACTGCTCTTTTTGAGCTTTTTGGCCTCTTTTTCCTTTTTTTTTCCATAGAGGGTCTCCCTTTGGGAGTATTTTTTCTTTAATCCCTCTTTTTATAAGAGAATCGATTTTTCTTTTTGAAGTCTGGTTTCTTTCTTTTGGAAAGAGACTTTAAATGGGAAATTCCCTTTTGATTTGGGCCTTTGTTTTCCTTTTGGAAGGAGAAAAGAAGAGGGGAGGACTTATCCCAAGCCTACACTCGATCCATTCCAGATCAGCCTATTTAGAAATAGCACGTACTACTTGCAAGTATCTTGCTATGTTGAACTGGGCCTTTCTTTGTAAGATGAAGGATTTTGAAATGTAACCACGATTTTGAAAACTCCACTCTTTCACAAGTGCGAATTCCCTCACTCAGGGTCACACGAATTGCTTTTGCACCTTATTCACACGTCTCAGGGCAGCTATCCCTTTAAAATTTTTGAAAACTGGAATTTAATCCAGATCCTACACATGATACTTCTTTAAGTATTGAATATTGATAGGATCTGCTAAATTCCTACCTTCTACATCGATCAACCAATACGAATTGTTCGTGGTGGTTGCTCGTACAACATAGGGTCCATCCCAGTTGGGGCGCCACTTGCCTAGGGGGTGTGGGCCACGATGGTGGATGGTTTTCAAGACCAGATCTCCCACTTCAAAGTGGCGAGGTCTCATGTGTTTGCTATAATGTCGGGCTATCCTTTGCCGGTATGCACGAGCATGATCCATGGCAAGGAGTCGCCTCTCATCTAGCAAATCTAGTTCGGCCATCCTAGCATGCTGAAGCGTCTCTAGGGGGAGGTCGAGTGCAATGGATGTATGGAATGAATGCAGTTGGGTATGAATGGGAAGAATGGCGTTTGTGCCATAGACCAATTCGAATGGTGTGGCATTCGTGGGAGTCCGGATGGAAGTCCTATAAGCCCATAAGGCTTCATCCAGCTTCTCATGCCACCTCCTACCCTTCTCTAAGGTTTTCTCAATGATACCAATGAGAGTCTTGTTTGTGGCTTCGGCTTGGCCGTTGCCTTGCGGGTAGTAGGGCGAGGAGAAGTGGTGAGTTATGCCATACGTGTTGCACAACTTAACCATCCGCTCGTTCTTGAATGGGGTACCATTATCAGACACAAGGTCTCGTGGAACCCCAAATCGAGCCAAGATATTCCTCCGGATGAAAGCCACCACATGTTGCCCCATTACATTCGTTAGGGAAATGGCTTCCACCCACTTGGAGAAATACTCCGTGGCTGCTAAAATAAAACGATGCCCATTCGAGGCCTTTGGAAATATGGGGCCTACAATGTCAAACGCCCACATGGTAAATGGCCAGGGGCTGACCACGGAATGCAATGCTGATGAAGGGATATGAATGGCGTGCCCATGCACTTGACATGGATGACACTTCCTAACATGATCGTGACAATCCTTTTTCAGGGTGGACCAAAAATAACCCCCTCTAAGTATTTTCATCGCCATCATGTTGGCATTAACATGACCTCCACATTCTCCGTCGTGGAACTCGTGCATCACTATCCTAGCCTCCTCTAGGTCGATACACCTAAGCAGAATGCCGGTAAAACTCTTTTTGTATAAGACCCCACCCAGAATGGTGTATCGGGTCGAAATCTTACGAATGAATGCCCTATCTTTGGATGTGGCATCCTCGGTGAATCCCCCATTTTCTAAAAATTGTTTTATGTCATAGAACCAGGGTTTTTCAACAGACTCTGGGTTGTTTTGGCAAATATCCAAGTCGTGTGTGGATGGATGGGGCGCATGCCATATTTCCAAAGATCTGGTCCCTGAAATGGGATCGACCTTCAGGGCTGAACCCAAGGAGGAGAGGGCATCGGCGATGCCATTGTCCTCTCTTCCCACGTGTGTGAGCTTACACGACTGGAAGGATTGGACCAATCGAGTGGCCAACTCGTGATATGGAAGTAGTTTTTCATTACGTACTTGCCAAATTTTTAAAACCTGGTTTATGACAAGGAGCGAATCTCCAAAGACCTCGATGCATGATGCCCCTAGAGTTTTCGAAATCCTTAAGCCTTGTATGAGTGCTTCATACTCAGCTACTTTGTTGGAACATTCGAAATCTAAGCGGACTGCTATGGGAATCTCGCCCTTTTCAGGGGAGATTAGGATGATCCCGGCACCAGCCCCTCGTTGGTTTCGTGCCCCGTCGAAGTGCATCTTCCACACTTGGTTTTCAAAAGAATTTGCCAAAATGTGGTTTTGAAAATGGTTTTGCAATATGCCTTCATCAGGCATTTCGACAAGAGTGGGATATGCGTCCTCCAAGGGGAAGTTAGCCACGTAATCTGCTAGGGCTTGCCCTTTAACGGAGATCTGGTGATGGTACTTTAGATCATACTCCATTAGAAGGAGTTGCCATTTGCCCAATCTACCTGTGAGAATGGGTTTTTCGAACAAGTGCTTGATTGGATCAAGCTTGGACACTATCCAGATCTCATGATCTAGGAAGTAGTGTCTGAATTTCTGGCAGGCCCAGACTAGGGCCAAGCACGTCTTCTCCATGGCTTGATAATTTCGTTCATAAGCCAAGAGAGTTTTCGAAATATAGTAGATGGCATACTCCTTATGGGTGTCATCCTCGTATTGAGCCAACAGGGCTCCTAAAGCGTTTACATGCACGGAGATGTATAATAAAAGCGGTTTTCCTTGCTTTGGAGGATTCAAAACGGGGGGATTAACCAAGTATGCCTTCAGTCTCTCGAAGGACTTTTGGCATTCGTCATCCCATAAGAATTTCGTACCCTTCCTAAACAGTTTGTTGAAGGGTTCGCATCTAGTTGCCAGATTCGATATGAATCGGCGCACAGATTGTAATCGACCCTGGAGGCTACGGACTTGGGTGAGATTGGAGGGTGGAGCCATGTCTATGATGGCTCGACACTTAGAGGGGTCGACTTCTATTCCCCTTTGGCTCACCATAAAGCCTAGAAGCTTTCCTGATTCTACCCCGAACACACATTTTTGAGGGTTTAGCTTTACTTTGTAAAGCCTAAGCCTTTCGAAAATCTTTTGTAAACATTCGATATGGGTGCATCGGGTTTTGGATTTTGCCAAGAGATCATCTACATACACTTCTACAAGCTCGTGAATTTGATCATGGAAGATCGTGTTCATGGCTCGTTGGTATGTTGCGCCGGCATTTTTCAAACCAAAGGGCATGACTGTATAGCAGTACGTGCCCCATGGGGTTGTGAAGGCGGTCTTACCCTGATCTCGTGGGCTTAGTTTGATTTGATTATAGCCTGAATAGCCATCCATAAATGAAAACATTTCATGATTTGCAGTACTATCGACTATCAAATCTATGTTTGGTAAAGGATAATTATCCTTTGGAGTGGCTTTATTCAGGTTTCTGAAATCGATGCATATTCGAATTTTCCCATTGGTTTTTCGAACTACAACGATATTTGACAACCAGTCAGAATACGCAATGGGTTTTATAAATCCGGCTCTTAGCAGATCTTCTAAACCCTCTTTGACTTGCGTGTGTACATTCGGGTGTATTTTCCTAAGCTTCTGCTTTATTGGTTTTACACCTACATCTAAGGGAAGACGATGCTCGACTATGCTGGGATCTATGCCTGGCATGTCTTCATACGTCCATGCAAACACATCTAAATAGGTTTGTAAAAATGCAATGAATGCTAACTTTTCAGTTTCATGCAAGCATGCGCCTATTTTGATGGTTTTGGGATTGGAATCATCCCCTAGGTTCACCTCTACGAAATCTCCTCCTACTGATTGGGAAGGTCTTTCAAAATCGAGAATTCTATGAAATTCTGGGAGCTCAGAAGTGGGATCTTCCTCAGGGGGATCCACTTCTGGGCTTCGATCATTCTCGTGGACTTTAGACCCGAGGGAATTTGATGCGTGGTTTTCAAAACAACCTGGTTTTGTACTTGGATTTTCAAGTGATTTCGAAATTTTTGGTCTGGCTATGCAGACGACGTTTCTTTCGAAATCCTTTTCTTTCGCCAAAGTTAAACCAGGAGCAGCTATGTACAAAATCTTTTTGGTATTTTCCAAATTTTCGATTTTTTTGGGTTTTTGTAAAACAAGAACTTTGGGAACTATACAAAGCACACTTTTTTCGAGTTTTTGCTTTTCCATTGTTTTTGGTTTTTCTTGTTTTTCGATTTTTTTGGATTTTAAGTTTTCAAATGTTTTTGGTATTTTTAGAAAAAGGGATCTTCCGTCATACCTACAAAGGGAAAACACTATGGGTTAGACTCGGAATAGGAGGTCTAAACCATAGGTCTCTTCTAAGACAGGCTCCGGGGCACCCTTGACCCAGGTGGTCACAGGGGGTGGTTCCGGCGGTATTTGGGGAGTATAGCCGATCCCGTATCGGCTTGGGTTGGCCCTAGGAAGGATGGGCTCTAGGAGACCCTGGTTTTGTGCCCCTAGACTTTTGTAGGGCGTGTAGCCCATGTTCAATAACATGTTCCACGACCTTTTGTTTTTTGAAAAGATGGGATATAAGTCGTGGTCCTAGAACATGCTATCGTCCATATTAGGCTCGTAGGGCCTTTTGTCCAGGGGTTTTGGAAATAGGGAACGCTTGGGTTTTCCTAGGAGGATTAGAGTTGGGAGGGGGCCTGCTTTGGGCGGCCCCTTCACACATACAACCTTCCTAGGGTTGTTCAACACGAGCCGAGGTGGCTCAACCATGATTTGCCCCAGGTTAGCCTCATGGGCCTGGGAGTTCGATAAACAAGGGGAGTTTATGATCCCCTGAAGTTGTGGGTGACTCTCACCTAGGATCACTACGACTTGGTCCCTAAAAGGGATCTTGACACACCTGTGGAAGGTGGATGGCACAGCGCACAAACTGTGTATCCAGGGTCTTCCCAGCAACAGGTTATAATGGGGGTGGATGTCCAAGACATGGAACACCCCCGTGTGTTCGATCCCTCCCGTTTCCATTGGGAGCTCGATGGATCCTAAAGGCCTAGACGCATTCCCATCGTATCCAGTGATAACGATGGGGCTTGGGTTTACTGAAGTCAAGGTGACTCCAATTTTATACGCCACGTGAAGTGGAAGGATGTTGAGCCCTCCTCCACCATCGACTAGGCATCTGTCCAGAGAGTGGTTGTTTAGAACCACCTCGATATGCAGGGCCTGGTTATGGGTTTCGTAGGGTCTATCTACATCATCTTCCGAAAAGGTGATGGGCGATTTTGCTCCTAACAAAGCCACTTGGGCAGACAAGGACTCCGGACTTATGTTCGAATCAACCTTGGCCCTTTCTAGAATTTTCTCTAAGACAAGTCTATGCCTAGGCGAGGTTTTGATAAGCTCTAGGATAGACATGTGAATAGGAATCTTTGAAAGGTGGTTTTCGAAATCATAAGGATTTAGGATGATTTTGTCCTTATCTGCTTTTGGCAGACCACTAGGGATACATGCTTTTGAGGGGCCAGGCACACTGACCACCTTTTGAGCACCTTGAAGGTGCGGGGGTTGGTAGATCCTCCCGGATCTAGTGACTTCCCCCACGACCAGCCTAGGGTTCGCGCTAAACTTGGCTCTAAGGATGAGCTGAGGAGAACCTTGGATTTTCAAAACTGGTTTTGCCGGGGTTTCCACTCTTGATGGTCCCCGAATGACGACTTGGGCGGGCCTCTTGTATAGTACAAGGATGGGCGCACAAGCAGGTCGACCAGGTTTGGGCTTTTGCGCTAGTTCCTTGGAAATGGTGAGGGTACATACCTCCTTTCCTTTCCCACTGCCACTGGCGTGTTTGGGAAAGGGTTCCTTGAAGATAGCTTGAGGTGGCTCAGATTCCGCAGTGACCTGGAGCCGGCCCTCCGCTATCAAGTTCTCAATTTTATTTAGAAGAGAGAAGCACCGTTTGGTATCATGGCCTTTGAGCCGATGATACTTGCAAAACCGGTTTAAATACCCCCCTTTGGACGTGACTCCTTCGGGGATTTCAGGGAGTTCGATCATGCCCTGGGCAAGTAGGAGGTCTAGGACCTCTGACACAGGTTGCCCCAGCGGAGTGTACTCCCGTTTTTCAATTGGTTTTGAAAAATTGCGTTCTCTCTTATTTTCTATTTTTTCAAAATTTTTAGAAGTGCCTGCCATGCCTGGGTCCACCCGGACATTGGTGATTTTATGGGGCTTTGCCCCTTTGTCCGTTGTGGGCAGCCCATATGCGATGGGTTTTTCCACACGTGTTTTGGGAACGGCACTTCCTTTCCATAAGTGGTCGTATGTCCCTTTTCGCAAGTTGGTTTCGAAAAGGGAGGCCTTTTTGATCAACTTATGGAAAGTTGAAATCTCATGGAGCGAGAGAAGGGTTTTTAACTCGCTTTTGAAATTATCCAGGATGAGCATTACTGCGCATCCTTCGGATATAGGCTCTCGCACTTGGCCTAAAAGAGACCTCCATCTTATAATGAAGGCATGTACGTCTTCGTTCATGCCTTGCTTTGTATCCCTTAGGGTATTCAAGGTTGGCGTGACTTCCACGTTGTGTGCAAACCTTTGCATGAAGCAGTTCGCTAACTCTTCAAACGTAGCGAACTGGCTTAAGTCGTAGGAAGCCAGCCATTTGGCAGCTGTGCCCTTAAGGGATAGAGGGAACCAATACACCCATTTCATCGAGTCCTTTTTCTTCTTATGGGCTCGACGTGAGAAAAGCTGCAAGTGAGACCTAGGGTCTCCCATGCCATCATACCGATGGAAGTTCGGTATTTCATCGTCACTGTCTGTTTCGTAATCCATAGGAAGGAAATCAGACAGGGCGTAGCTTCTTTTCTCTTTATTTTGCCCTTTCAGCAGTTGCTGTAGGGCTTTACGGTCCTTTTGTGTGAAGGACTCGTGGTATTGGTTGCCTTCCATTACGGAGGCTTCTTTTTGCTTGCGAGGTTTTTCAATTTTCTTTTTAGGCCTTTGTTCACCGTTTGATGAACACGAATCGCCTACTTCAGCCTCTTGGCTGAGAGCATCGATTTTGGCCTCAAATTCCCTTCTCAAGTCCTCGATTTCATCTAGTTTTATTTTATTTTTGAAAATCCTCCTAGAGTGAGAACTTGATGCGCATGAGCCTTGGCTCGACACTTCACTTGGATTGGATTTTGACATGCTTTTCAAGCTTTTTCAAAATTTCATAAGTAAAAGCAAAGAAAACAAGTTAAAACGACACCTTTATAAAATTTTCGCAAGACTCCTACAAGTAAACTCGATTTTTGAAAAGGCTCACGTCCCACCGGGCGTGCCAATCTCTGTAGACGCGCGAAAATCCCCGCCTCTTTGCCCCTTTCGTGGCTTGGAGTGGATCTTATCGTGCGTCTAAGGCCTATGTATACAAACAGGGCGTGCCAGCTAGCTTACTTAAGCTAGCGAAGATATATCAACACTGACTTCTAAACGTGGCGACTGTGAGCAAGTGAGCTCTTGTCGTCGCAGACCTTCTTGCACCGATGCGCAAGGGTCAGTCTGTACGCTTTTGCAAAAATCGAGTTTTGGGGAGAAAGTTTACGAAACGGTTCGAGGTGTCTATTTCGGGTCTTTAAGATGCGATTGCATGTTTTAGATCACGTGGATTTGCACGTGCCTAAGTCTTTTCTTTTATCCCTTTTTGGGTCGCCTAGTTTGTGTGTTATGAACACTCCACTACATGGGCGAATTCGAGCGGGGGTTGCTTCGATGCAATATGCGTCCTACCTCGTGGTATGGCGTAGATGCAATGCAAACTCACGCTACTCCAAAGGGAAAACCCGAAAATGTAAAGACAATGCTGAAGGGAAATAACAGAAGGGAAATAACCGAAGGGAAATAACCGAAGGGAAATAACCGAAGGGAAATAACCGAAGGGAAATAACCGAAGGGAAATAACCGAAGGGAAATATGTATATATCTTATGTATATGAGCCCTTACTCGGGTCTTGCAAATAAGTGCGAAGGCTCAATGTGGGTGCGTGCTTGAATTGAAAGACTTACACACACGACATGAAATTAAACCCAAATATAAATTGCAGTATGGCCTTGACTAAGGTCTTGGGAGTAAGAGCGAAGGCTCAATGTGTGTGAGAGTGCTTGAATTGAAGTACTACACACACGACATAAATGAAACCCAAATATAACTGCAATAAGGCCTTTACTAAGGTCTTGGGAGTAAGAGCGAAGGCTCAATGTGTGTGAAAGTGCTTGAATTGAAAGACTTACTCACACGACAAGAAATGAAACCCAAATAGTATAGGTCGGCCCTTACTTGGGTCTTTCAAATAAGAGCGAAAGCTCAATGTGTGTGAGAGTGTTTAAATTGAAAGACTTACTCACACGACATGAAATGAAACCCAAATAGTATAGGTCGGCCCTTACTTGGGTCTTTCAAATAAGAGCGAAAGCTCAATGTGTGTGAGAGTGTTTAAATTGAAAGACTTACTCACACGACATGAAATGAAACCCAAATAGTATAGGTCGGCCCTTACTTGGGTCTTTCAAATAAGAGCGAAAGCTCAATGTGTGTGAGAGTGTTTAAATTGAAAGACAACGCACCCACCTTAAACAAAACCCTTCGGAAATGAAATATATACGTATACTTATATATTAGGGGCTGATTAGGCCCGTGTGTGTTCAAAGTTGTGCACGACTAAGAGAGTGCACGTGTGTGGTTGTGCCAAGCCACGTTATTACAAGCGGGGGGAGACTAGGCTCCGTTATTACAACCCCGTATCAAATTGAATTTCAAGCAAGTGTATGATTAAAGACCGAGTTTAGAAACTTACAAGTAGCTGGTCCGTAGAGGTCTTGCTTGAGCGTGGCCTTGGCTTTGGGCTGCAAATGGGAGCTCCGCGAAGGTGTGTGACCAAGGGTGCTGGCCGGCTGCAAATGGGGCGCGGGATGGACGCCTCGAAGGGGACCGGTGGCAAGTGGGCGGCGCCTCCAAGTAGGGAGTTTAGAGTGCCGACTAAGTGGGTCTTAGGGTCACTAAGGAAGTTAGGTACTAAGGGAAACTGGCCCTAAAAGGTGAGCTAGTGGGAAGGCCAAAGAGGACGCCTAGGGGAGGGGTTGGCCGAATGGGAAATGGTGGCTAAGTAGTGGCCAGCCACTTGGGTTATCCTAGGTTCGGCTAGGCTTAGGTGGTGGCGGCAAAGAGGTGGAGCTAAGGGGAAGATGGGTGGTTAAGAGTGGAGAGGTGGTAGAGAGTGGTTTTGAGGGAGTTAGGGGGACTTACCGAATGGGAAGGAGTGGCGGCAAAGGTGGCTGTCGGCTGGTGGAAGATGGGAGAAGGAGAGGGCCCGGCTGAGTGAGGTGGTGGTGTCCGGCTGGGGGGGCAGTGATGGTGGACGGAAGAGAGAGAGTGGCGGCAAAGGTGGCGGCTGGTGGGGCTGGAGCTGCTGGGAAGACGGGTGAGAGGTGGGAGAAGGAGAGGGCCCGGCTGGGTGGTGGAGTGGTTCCCACTTGGAAAACCCACCCACAATGAGGGGGGTTTAAATAGGGGATGGGTAGGTCGGTTAGGGCTGGGTTGTGGGTAGTGGTTAGGTGGTTTAGGTAGGGTAGTATGTAGATAAGGTGGGCTGGATGGGGTTGGGCCAGATATTTTAAAACTAAGGGTTTGGGAAAATCGTGGGCTAAGGGTGGTTTAGGGGTTTAGGGCTAGGTTAGGTGGTTGGGTTTTAGGGTGAGGTTTAGTGAGCTAGGTTAGGTGGTTTAGGCTAGGTTTAGGCTAGGATTAGGGAAATTAATCTAGGTTTAGGGAAGGATTAGGGAAGTGGGTTAGGTGATTAGGTTGGGATTAGGCCGGGATTAGGGAAGTGGGTTAGGTGATTAGGTTCAGATTAGGGGTGGATTAGGGGTTTAGGCTAGGTTTAGGCATTTTTGGCTAGGTTTAGGTGAAGGAGCTCCCTTAGCATGGCCCATAGACCTTGATCACCCCATGTTGGTGCAGCCCTAGGTTAGGTTTTAGCTAATTACAAGCTTAAACCCACTCAATTAGGCTAAACCACAAGATTAAACCCAAACTTGACACACAAGTCAAGCTTAATACAACACTCTTGATATTTATCACCCCCCACTCTCTCTCATGCCCAATATCCCACGTGAATTTCAAGTGGGCCCCACCTCCATTTATGAGAAGGTGATGTGGGCCATGGATATGGATATTGGATTGGATCTCTGGATCCAAATCCAAACTGAACTCTGACTCCTTCGGGCTGGGTTCGAGACGGACGATTCGTGCGGGGCCTGACAGCATCAGTGCTCCGTCTGCGTTGGGTCTTCGCCAACATGGTCGCCCGCCTCCGTTTCTGCCTTCCGGAGATGACTTCAAATGATATTTTGGTAAGAACAGGGTCTTGGACGTTCGAGATCCTGGGATGTGAATTAGATGCAAGAGTTGCTGCGCCGGGCTCGACAGGTGCTCCGGTTCCGGGCTCTTCTTGGCTCTCCTGGTCCTGTCTTGATCGGGCCAAGCCACTTCGGGGTTTCAAAACATGTTTTAAAAGGGTTTTCAAAAGCTATATCATATGTTTTTGAAAGATAAAGTTTAAAACATATATACAGGGTTTGTTTGGAAGGCTCCTGGGTTTCCAAACTCAAAATGGCCCTTTGGGGCTGCTTGTATAAAACCAGATTTGTTTAAGAAATTCGTGGGATTTCGGGGTGTTTACAACGACTAAAGACCGAGTTTAGACACTTACGAGTAGCTGGTCCGTAGAGGTCTTGCTTGAGCGTGGCCTTGGCTTTGGGCTGCAAACGGGAGCTCCGCGAAGGTGTGTGACCAAGGGTGCTGGCCGGCTGCAAATGGGGCGCGGGATGGACGCCTCGAAGGGGGCCGGTGGTAAGTAGGCGGCGCCTCCAAGTAGGGAGTTTAGAGTGGCTGACTAAGTGGGTCTTAGGGTCACTAGGGAAGTTAGGGACTTAGGGAAACTGGCCCTAAAAGTGAGCTAGTGGGAAGGCCAAATAGGACACCTAGGGGGGGGTCGGCCGAATGGGAGATGGTGGCTAAGCAGTGGCCAGCCACTTGGGTTATCCTAGGTTCGGCTAGGCTTAGATGGTGGCAGCAAAGAGGTTGAGCTAAGGGAAGATGGGTGGCCAAGAGTGGAGAGGTGGTAGAGAGTGGCTTTGAGGGAGTAAAGGGGACTTACCGAGTGGGGAAGAGTGGCGGATGGAGTGGGAGAGTGGCGGGCAGGTAGCTGTCGGCTGGTGGAGTTGGGGGAAGATGGTGGCGTCCGGCTGGGAGGCAGTGGTGGTGGACGGAAGAGGGAAGGTGGCGGAGCAGGTGGCGGCTGGTGGAGGAGCTGGAGCTGCTGGGAAGACGGGTGAGAGATGGGAGAAGGAGAGGGCCCGGCTGGGTGGTGGAGTGGTTCCCACTTGGAAAACCCGCCCACAATGAGGGGGGTTTAAATAGGGGATGGGTAGGTCGGTTAGGGCTGGGTTGTGGGTAGTGGTTAGGTGGTTTAGGTAGGGTAGTATGTAGATAAGGTGGGCTGGATGGGGTTGGGCCAGATATTTTAAAACTAGGTGTTTGGGAAAATCGTGGGCTAAGGGTGGTTTAGGGCTAGGTTAGGTGGTTGGGTTTTAGGGTGAGGTTTAGTGAGCTAGGTTAGGTGGTTTAGGCTAGGTTTAGGCTAGGATTAGGGAAATTAATCTAGGTTTAGGGAAGGATTAGGGGAGTGGGTTAGGTGATTAGGTTGGGATTAGGCCGGGATTAGAGAAGTGGGTTAGGTGATTAGGTTCAGATTAGGGGTGGATTAGGGGTTTAGGCTAGGTTTAGGCATTTTTGGCTAGGTTTAGGTGAAGGAGCTCCCTTAGCATGGCCCATAGACCTTGATCACCCCATGTTGGTGCAGCCCTAGGTTAGGTTTTAGCTAATTACAAGCTTAAACCCACTCAATTAGGCTAACCCACATGATTACCCCAAACTTGACACACAAGTCAAGCTTAATACAACACTCTTGATATTTTTCACCCCCACTCTCTCTCATGCCCAATATCCCACGTGAATTTCAAGTGGGCCCCACCTCCATTTATGAGAAGGTGATGTGGGCCATGGATATGGATATTGGATTGGATCTCTGGATCCAAATCCAAATCCAAGTCCACATATGGGTTTGGATTGGAATCTGGATATATATGGTCCAGATCCAATCCAAACTGAACTCTGACTCCTTCGAGCTGGGTTCGAGACGGACGATTTGTGCGGGGCCTGACAGCATCAGTACTCCGTCTGCGTTGGGTCTTCGCCAACATAGTCGTCCGCCTCCGTTTCTGCCTTCCGGAGATGACTTCAAATGCTATTTTGATAAGAACAGGGTCTTGGACGTTCGAGATCCTGGGGTGTGAATCAGATACAAGAGTTGCTGCGCCGGGCTTGACAGGTGCTCCGGTTCCGGGCTCTTCTTGGCTCTCCTGGTCCTGTCTTGATCGGGCCAAGCCACTTCGGGGTTTCAAAACATGTTTTAAAAGGGTTTTCAAAAGCTATATCATATGTTTTTGAAAGATAAAGTTTAAAACATATATACAGGGTTGTTTGGAAGGCTCCTGGGTTTCCAAACTCAAAAATGGCCCTTTGGGGCTGCTTGTATAAAACCAGATGGATTTTGAGAAATTCGTGGGATTTCGGGGTGTTTACAGATGCCCCTCTTTGGCCTTGTCCAAATAGATTTGGATAAGGGCAAAGATGACAAACACCCCTTTTAATGTCTCCCTAGATCTAGCCACGAAGAATATGGGATCGTCCCATTTTAGCAAAAATCTCAATTTTACAAACTCTGGTAGGAGGAGATATCGCCAAAGGGTTCACTTATGGAATCTGGTCCTAAATGGGATCATGTTCATGCAAGTACCATGCGTGGAATGCAGATGACATGGGTGTGGTGCCAAAAAGTGGCGACCTCCCAGAGACCAGGTGTGGTCGAACTTTAGAGACTTACAAGGCCTACTGCTCCAAGTGAGCAAATCCTATGCTGTTCGATGTTCGGTTTTCAAAACTTATTTACAAAACTATTTACAAAAAGGGACAACTGTCTTGAGCCTCGATCCTAAGGATCTCGAGCTCTTCGTGCTTGCCCTTGTTTGAGTCTTAACACTCGCTTATCTAGCGGAGGTTTTATAAGAAAACAAGCTTCATTTCAAATCCCTATGTCTTACTCGAAACGTCGAATTCTCAAACAAGATGAAATTCAAGTAAGTAAATCCTATTTTTACTTTAGGATTCCTCGAAATGAACCATGCTTTAGCTTGGGATAAGCCAGGGATGGGAAAGAGATACCACGGTCCCTTCTGAAGCGTCCCGTGGTTTAAGGCATAGAAGGCGGAAAACTGCTCTTTTTGAGCTTTTTGGCCTCTTTTTCCTTTTTTTTTTTCTTTTTTTTTTTTTTTTTTTATAGAGGGTCTCCCTTTGGGAGTATTTTTTCTTAATCCCTCTTTTTTTATAAGAGAATCGATTTTTCTTTTTGAAGTCTGGTTTCTTTCTTTTGGAAAGAGACTCTAAATGGGAAATTCCCTTTTGTTTTGGGCCTTTGTTTTCCTTTTGGAAGGAGAAGAGAAGAGGAGAGGACTTATCCCAAGCCTACACTCGATCCATTCCAGATCAGCCTATTTAGAAATAGCACGTACTACTTGCAAGTATCTTGCTATGTTGAACTAGGCCCTTCTTTGTAAGATGAAGGATTTTGAAATGCAACCACGATTTTGAAAACTCCACTCTTTCACAAGTGTGAATTCTCTCACTTAGGGTCACACGAGTTCGCCTTTGCACCTTATTCACATGTCTCAGGGCAGCTATCCCTAAAATTTTCGAAAACTGGAATTTAATCCAGATCCTACACATGATACTTCTTTAAGTATTGAATATTGATAGGATCTGCTAAATTCCTACCTTTTACATCGATCAACCAATACGAATTGTTCGTAGTGGTTGCTCGTACAACATAAGGTCCATCCCAATTGGGGCGCCACTTGCCTAGGGGGTGTGGGCCACGATGGTGGATGGTTCTCAAGACCAGATCTCCCACTTCAAAGTGGCGAGGTCTCATGTGTTTGCTATAATGTCGGGCTATCCTTTGCCGGTATGCACGAGCATGATCCATGGCAAGGAGTCGCCTTTCATCTAGCAAATCTAGCTCGGCCATCCTAGCATGCTGGAGCGTCTCTAGGGGGAGGTCGAGTGCAATGGATGTATGGAATGAATGCAGTTGGGTATGAATGGGAAGAATGGCGTTTGTGCCATAGACCAATTCGAATGGTGTGGCATTCGTGGGAGCCCGGATGGAAGTCCTATAAGCCCATAAGGCTTCATCCAGCTTCTCATGCCACCTCCTACCCTTCTCTAAGGTTTTCTCAATGATACCAATGAGAGTCTTGTTTGTGGCTTCGGCTTGGCCGTTGCCTTGAGGGTAGTAGGGCGAGGAGAAGTGGTGAGTTATGCCATACGTGTTGCACAACTTAACCATCCGCTCGTTCTTGAATGGGGTACCATTATCAGACACAAGGTCTCGTGGAACCCCAAATCGAGCCAAGATATTCCTCCGGATGAAAGCCACCACATGTTGCCCCATTACATTTGTTAGGGAAATGGCTTCCACCCACTTGGAGAAATACTCCGTGGCTGCTAAAATAAAACGATGCCCATTCGAGGCCTTTGGAAATATGGGGCCTACAATGTCAAACGCCCACATGGTAAATGGCCAGGGGCTGACCACGGAATGCAATGCTGATGAAGGGATATGAATGGCGTGCCCATGCACTTGACATGGATGACACTTCCTAACATCATCGTGACAATCCTTTTTCAGGGTGGACCAAAAATAACCCCCTCTAAGTATTTTCATCGCCATCATGTTGGCATTAACATGACCTCCACATTCTCCGTCGTGGAACTCGTGCATTACTATCCTAGCCTCCTCTAGGTCGATACACCTAAGCAGAATGCCAGTAAAACTCTTTTTGTATAAGACCCCACCCAGAATGGTGTATCGGGTCGAAATCTTACGAATGAACGCCCTATCTTTGGATGTGGCATCCTCGGTGAATCCCCCATTTTCTAAAAATTGTTTTATGTCATAGAACCAGGGTTTTTCAATAGACTCTGGGTTGTTTTGGCAAATATCTAAGTCGTGTGTGGATGGATGGGGCGCATGCCATATTTCCAAAGATCTGGTCCCTGAAATGGGATCGACCTTCAGGGCTGAACCCAAGGAGGAGAGGGCATCGGCGATGCCATTGTCCTCTCTTCCCACGTGTGTGAGCTTACACGACTGGAAGGAGTGGACCAATCGAGTGGCCAACTCGTGATATGGAAGTAGTTTCTCATTACGTACTTGCCAAATTTTTAAAACCTGATTTATGACAAGGAGCGAATCTCCAAAGACCTCGATGCATGATGCCCCTAGAGTTTTCGAAATCCTTAAGCCTTGTATGAGTGCTTCATACTCAGCTACGTTGTTGGAACATTCGAAATCTAAGCGGACTGCTATGGGAATCTCGCCCTTTTCAGGGGAGATTAGGATGATCCCGGCACCAGCCCCTCGTTGGTTTCGTGCCCCGTCGAAGTGCATCTTCCACACTTGGTTTTCAAAAGAATTTGCCAAAATGTGGTTTTGAAAATGGTTTTGCAATATGCCTTCATCAGGCATTTCGACAAGAGTGGGATATGCGTCCTCCAAGGGGAAGTCAGCCACGTAATCTGCTAGGGCTTGCCCCTTAACGGAGATCTGGTGATGGTATTTCAGATCATACTCCATTAGAAGGAGTTGCCATTTGCCCAATCTACCAGTGAGAATGGGTTTTTCGAACAAGTGCTTGATTGGATCAAGCCTGGACACTATCCAGATCTCATGATCTAGGAAGTAGTGTCTGAATTTCTGGCAGGCCCAGACTAGGGCCAAGCACGTCTTCTCCATGGCTTGATAATTTCGTTCATAAGCCAAGAGAGTTTTCGAAATATAGTAGATGGCATACTCCTTATGGGTGTCATCCTCGTATTGAGCCAACAGGGCTCCTAAAGCGTTTACATGCACGGAGATGTACAATAAAAGCGGTTTTCCTTGTTTTGGAGGATTCAAAACGGGGGGATTAACCAAGTATGCCTTCAGTCTCTCGAAGGACTTTTGGCATTTGTCATCCCATAAGAATTTCGTGCCCTTCCTCAACAGTTTGTTGAAGGGTTCGCATCTAGTTGCCAGATTCGATATGAATCGGCGCACAGATTGCAATCGACCCTGGAGGCTACGGACTTGGGTGAGATTGGAGGGTGGAGCCATGTCTATGATGGCTCGACACTTAGAGGGGTCAACTTCTATTCCCCTTTGGCTCACCATAAAGCCTAGAAGCTTTCCTGATTCTACCCCGAACACACATTTCTGAGGGTTTAGCTTTACTTTGTAAAGCCTAAGCCTTTCGAAAATTTTTTGTAAACATTCGATATGGGTGCATCGGGTTTTGGATTTCGCCAAGAGATCATCTACATACACTTCTACAAGCTCGTGAATTTGATCATGGAAGATCGTGTTCATGGCTCGTTGGTATGTTGCGCCGGCATTTTTCAAACCAAAGGGCATGACTGTATAGCAGTACGTGCCCCATGGGGTTGTGAAGGCGGTCTTACCCTGATCTCGTGGACTTAGTTTGATTTGATTATAGCCTGAATAGCCATCCATAAATGAAAACATTTCATGATTTGCAGTACTATCGACTATCAAATCTATGTTTGGTAAAGGATAATTATCCTTTGGAGTGGCTTTATTCAGGTTTCTGAAATCGATGCATATTCGAATTTTCCCATTGGTTTTTCGAACTACAACGATATTTGACAACCAATCAGAATACACAATGGGTTTTATAAATCCGGCTTTTAGCAGATCTTCTAAACCCTCTTTGACTTGCGTGTGTACATTCGGGTGTATTTTCCTAAGCTTCTGCTTTATTGGTTTTACACCTATATCTAAGGGAAGACGATGCTCGACTATGCTGGGATCTATGCCCGGCATGTCTTCATACGTCCATGCAAACACATCTAAATAGGTCCGTAGAAATGCCATGAATGCTAACTTTTCAGTTTTATGCAAGCATGCGCCTATTTTGATGGTTTTGGGATTGGAATCATCCCCTAGGTTCACCTCTACGAAATTTCCTCCTACTGATTGGGAAGGTCTTTCAAAATCGAGAATTTTATGAAATTCTGGGAGCTCAGAAGTGGGATCTTCCTCAAGGGGATCCACTTCTGGGCTTCGATCATTCTCGTGGGCTATAGACCCGAGGGAACTTGATGCGTGTTTTTCAAAATAACCTGGTTTTGTACTTGGATTTTCAAGTGATTTCGAAATTTTTGGTCTGGCTATGCAGACAACGTTTCTTTCGAAATCCTTTTCTTTTGCCAAAGTCATACCAGGAGCAGCTATGTACAAAATCTTTTTGGTATTTTCCAAATTTTTGATTTTTTTGGGTTTTTGTAAAACAAGAACTTTAGGAACTATACAAAGCACACTTTTTTCGAGTTTTTGCTTTTCCATTGTTTTTGGTTTTTCTTGTTTTTCAATTTTTTTGGATTTTAAGTTTTCAAATGTTTTTGGTATTTTTAGAGGAAGGGATCTTCCGTCATACCTACAAAGGGAAAACACTATGGGTTAGACTCGGAATAGGAGATCTAAACCATAGGTTTCTTCTAAGACAGGCTCCGGGGCACCCTTGACCCAGGTGGTCACAGGGGGTGGCTCCGGCGGTATTCGGGGAGTATAGCCGATCCCATATCGGCTTGGATTGGCCCTAGGAAGGATGGGCTCTAGGAGACCCTGGTTTTGTGCCCCTAGACTTTTGTAGGGCGTGTAGCCCATGTTCAATAACATGTTCCACGACCTTTTGTTTTTTGAAAAGATGGGATATAAGTCGTGGTCCTGGAACATGCTATCGTCCATATTAGGCTCGTAGGGCCTTTTGTCCAGGGGTTTTGGAAATAGGGAACGTTTGGGTTTTCCTAGGAGGATTAGAGTCGGGAGGGGGCTTGCTTTGGGCGGCCCCTTCACACATACAACCTTCCTAGGGTTGTTCAACACGAGCCGAGGTGGCTCAACCATGATTTGCCCCAGGTTAGCCTCATGGGCCTGGGAGCTCGATAAACAAGGGGAGTTTATGATCCCCTGAAGCTGTGGGTGACTCTCACCTAGGATCACTACGACCTGGTCCCTAAAAGGGATCTTGACACACTTGTGCAAGGTGGATGGCACAGCGCACAAACTGTGTATCCAGGGTCTTCCCAGCAACAGGTTATAATGGGGGTGGATGTCCAAGACATGGAATACCCCCGTGTGTTCGATCCCTCCCGTTTCCATTGGGAGTTCGATGGATCCTAAAGGCCTAGACGCATTCCCATCGTATCCAGTGATAACGATGGGGCTTGGGTTCACTGAAGTCAAGGTGACTCCGATTTTGTACGCCACGTGAAGTGGAAGGATGTTGAGCCCTCCTCCACCATCGACTAGGCACCTGTCCAGAGAGTGGTTGTTTAGAACCACCTCGATATGCAGGGCCTGGTTATGGGTTTCGTAGGGTCTATCTACATCATCTTCCGAAAAGGTGATGGGCGATTTTGCTCCTAATAAAGCCACTTGGGCAGACAAGGACTCCGGACTTATGTTCGAATCAACCTTGGCCCTTTCTAGAATTTTCTCTAAGACAAGTCTATGCCTAGGCGAGGTTTTGATAAGCTCTAGGATAGACATGTGAATAGGAATCTTTGAAAGGTGGTTTTCGAAGTCATAAGGATTTAGGATGATTTTGTCCTTATCTGCTTTTGGCAGACCACTAGGGATACATGCTTTTGAGGGGCCAGGCACACTGACCACCTTTTGAGCACCTTAAAGGTGCGGGGGTTGGTAGACCCTCCCGGATCTAGTGACTTCCCCCACGACCAGCCTAGGGTTCGCGCTAAACTTGGCTCTAAGGATGAGCTGAGGAGAACCTTGGATTTTCAAAACTGGTTTTGTCGGGGTTTCCACTTTTGGTGGTCCCCGGATGACGACTTGGGCGGGCCTCTTGTATAGTACAAGGATGGGCGCACAAGTAGGTCGACCAGGTTCGGGCTTTCGCGCTAGTTCTTTGGAAATGGTGAGGGTACATACCTCCTTTCCTTTCCCACTGCCACTGGTGTGTTTGGGAAAGGGTTCCTTGAAGATAGCTTGAGGTGGCTCAGATTCCGCAGTGACCTGGAGCCGGCCCTCCGCTATCAAGTTCTCAATTTTATTTAGAAGAGAGAAGCACCGTTTGGTATCATGGCCTTTGAGCCGATGATACTTGCAAAATCGGTTTAAATACCCCCCTTTGGACGTGACTCCTTCGGGGATTTCAGGGAGTTCGATCATGCCCTGGGCAAGTAAGAGGTCTAGGACCTCCGACACAGGTTGCCCCAGCGGAGTGTACTCCCGTTTTTCAATTGGTTTTGAAAAATTGCGTTCTCTCTTATTTTCTATTTTTTCAAAATTTTTAGAAGTGCCTGCCATGCCTGGATCCACCCGGACATTGGCGATTTTATGGGGCTTTGCCCCTTTGTCCGTTGTGGGCAGCCCATATGCGATGGGCTTTTCCACACGTGTTTTGGGAACGGCACTTCCTTTCCATAAGTGGTCGTATGTCCCTTTTCGCAAGTTGGTTTCGAAAAGGGAGGCCTTTTTGATCAACTTATGGAAAGTTGAAATCTCATGGAGCGAGAGAAGGGTTTTTAACTCGCTTTTGAAATTATCCAGGATGAGCATTACTGCGCATCCTTCGGATATAGGCTCTCGCACTTGGCCTAAAAGAGACCTCCATCTTATAATGAAGGCATGCACGTCTTCGTTCATGCCTTGCTTTGTATCCCTTAAGGTATTCAAGGTTGGCGTGACTTCCACGTTGTGTGCAAATCTTTGCATGAAGCAGTTTGCTAACTCTTCAAAAGTAGCGAACTGGCTTAAGTCGTAGGAAGCCAGCCATTTGGCAGCTGTGCCTTTAAGGGATAGGGGGAACCAATACACCCATTTCATCGAGTCCTTTTTCTTCTTATGGGCTCGACGTGAGAGAAGCTGCAAGTGAGACCTAGGGTCTCCCATGCCATCATACCGATGGAAGTTCGGTATTTCATCGTCACTGTCTGTTTCGTAATCCATAGGAAGGAAATCAGACAGGGCGTAGCTTCTTTTCTCTTTATTTTGCCCTTTCAGCAGCTGCTGTAGGGCTTTACGGTCTTTTTGTGTGAAGGACTCGTGGTATTGGTTGCCTTCCATTACGGAGGCCTCTTTTTGCTTGCGAGGTTTTTCAATTTTCTTTTTAGGCCTTTGTTCACCGTTTGATGAACACGAATCGCCTACTTCAGCCTCTTGGCTGAGAGCATCGATTTTGGCCTCAAATTCCCTTCTCAAGTCCTCGATTTCATCTAGTTTTATTTTGTTTTTGAAAATCCTCCTAGAGTGAGAACTTGATGCGCATGAGCCTTGGCTCGACACTTCACTTGGATTGGATTTTGACATTCTTTTCAAGCTTTTTCAAAATTTCCTAAGTAAAAGCAAAGAAAACAAGTTAAAACGACACCTTTATAAAATTTTCGCAAGACTTCTACAAGTAAACTCGACTTTTTGAAAAGGCTCACGTCCCACCGGGCGTGCCAATCTCTGTAGACGCGCGAAAAAAAATCCCCGCCTCTTCGCCTCTTTCGTGGCTTGGAGTGGATCTTATCGTGCGTCTAAGGCCTATATATACAAATAGGGCGTGCCAGCTAGCTTACTTAAGCTAGCGAAGATATATTAACACTGACTTCTAAACGTGGCGACTGTGAGCAAGTGAGCTCTTTGTCGTCGCAGACCTTCTTGCACCGATGCGCAAGGGTCAGTCTGTACGCTTTTGCAAAAATCGAGTTTTTGGGGAGAAAGTCTACGAAACGGTTCGAGGTGTCTATTTCGGGTTTTTAAGATGCGATTGCATGTTTTAGATCACGTGGATTTGCACGTGCCTAAGTCTTTTCTTTTATCCCTTTTTGGGTCACCTAGTTTGTGTGTTATGAACACTCCACTACATGGGCGAATTCGAGCGGGGGTTGCTTCGATGCAGTATGCGTCCTACCTCGTGGTATGGCGTAGATGCAATGCAAACTCACGCTACTCCGAAGGGAAAACCCGAAATGTAAAGACAATGCTGAAGGGAAATAACAGAAGGGAAATAACCGAAGGGAAATAACCGAAGGGAAATAACCGAAGGGAAATAACCGAAGGGAGATACGTATATATCTTATGTATATGAGCCCTTACTCGGGTCTTGCAAATAAGAGCGAAGGCTCAATGTGGGTGCGTGTTTGAATTGAAAGACTTACACACACGACATGAAATTAAACCCAAATATAAATTGCAGTATGGCCTTGACTAAGGTCTTGGGAGTAAGAGCGAAGGCTCAATGTGTGTGAGAGTGCTTGAATTGAAGTACTACACACACGACATAAATGAAACCCAAATATAACTGCAATATGGCCTTGACTAAGGTCTTGGGAGTAAGAGCGAAGGCTCAATGTGTGTGAAAGTGCTTGAATTGAAAGACTTACTCACACGACATGAAATAAAACCCAAATAGTATAGGTCGGCCCTTACTTGGGTCTTTCAAATAAGAGCGAAAGCTCAATGTGTGTGAGAGTGTTTAAATTGAAAGACTTACTCACACGACATGAAATGAAACCCAAATAGTATAGGTCGGCCCTTACTTGGGTCTTTCAAATAAGAGCGAAAGCTCAATGTGTGTGAGAGTGTTTAATCGAAAGACAACGCACCCAACTTAAACAAAACCCTTCGGAAATGAAATATATACGTACACTTATATATTAAGGGCTGATTAGGCCCGTGTGTGTTCGAAATTGTGCACGACTAAGAGAGTGCACGTGTGTGGTTGTGCCAAGCCACGTTATTACAAGCGGGGGGAGACTATGCTCCGTTATTACAACCCCGTATCAAATTGAATTTCAAGCAAGTGTACGACTAAAGACCGAGTTTAGACACTTACGAGTAGCTGGTCCGTAGAGGTCTTGCTTGAGCGTGGCCTTGGCTTTGGGCTGCAAACGGGAGCTCCGCGAAGGTGTGTGACCAAGGGTGCTGGCCGGCTGCAAATGGGGCGCGGGATGGACGCCTCGAAGGGGGCCGGTGGTAAGTAGGCGGCGCCTCCAAGTAGGGAGTTTAGAGTGGCTGACTAAGTGGGTCTTAGGGTCACTAGGGAAGTTAGGGACTTAGGGAAACTGGCCCTAAAAGTGAGCTAGTGGGAAGGCCAAATAGGACACCTAGGGGGGGTCGGCCGAATGGGAGATGGTGGCTAAGCAGTGGCCAGCCACTTGGGTTATCCTAGGTTCGGCTAGGCTTAGATGGTGGCAGCAAAGAGGTTGAGCTAAGGGGAAGATGGGTGGCCAAGAGTGGAGAGGTGGTAGAGAGTGGCTTTGAGGGAGTAAAGGGGACTTATCGAGTGGGGAAGAGTGGCGGATGGAGTGGGAGAGTGGCGGGCATTTAGCTGTCGGCTGGTGGAGTTGGGGGAAGATGGTGGCGTCCGGCTGGGAGGCAGTGGTGGTGGTCGGAAGAGGGAAGGTGGCGGAGCAGGTGGCGGCTGGTGGAGGAGCTGGAGTTGTTGGGAAGACGGGTGAGAGATGGGAGAAGGAGAGGGCCCGGCTGGGTGGTGGAGTGGTTCCCACTTGGAAAACCCGCCCACAATGAGGGGGGTTTAAATAGGGGATGGGTAGGTCGGTTAGGGCTGGGTTGTGGGTAGTGGTTAGGTGGTTTAGGTAGGGTAGTATGTAGATAAGGTGGGCTGGATGGGGTTGGGCCAGATATTTTAAAACTAGGTGTTTGGGAAAATCGTGGGCTAAGGGTGGTTTAGGGCTAGGTTAGGTGGTTGGGTTTTAGGGTGAGGTTTAGTGAGCTAGGTTAGGTGGTTTAGGCTAGGTTTAGGCTAGGATTAGGGAAATTAATCTAGGTTTAGGGAAGGATTAGGGGAGTGGGTTAGGTGATTAGGTTGGGATTAGGCCGGGATTAGGGAAGTGGGTTAGGTGATTAGGTTCAGATTAGGGGTGGATTAGGGGTTTAGGCTAGGTTTAGGCATTTTTGGCTAGGTTTAGGTGAAGGAGCTCCCTTAGCATGGCCCATAGACCTTGATCACCCCATGTTGGTGCAGCCCTAGGTTAGGTTTTAGCTAATTACAAGCTTAAACCCACTCAATTAGGCTAACCCACATGATTACCCCAAACTTGACACACAAGTCAAGCTTAATACAACACTCTTGATATTTTTCACCCCCACTCTCTCTCATGCCCAATATCCCACGTGAATTTCAAGTGGGCCCCACCTCCATTTATGAGAAGGTGATGTGGGCCATGGATATGGATATTGGATTGGATCTCTGGATCCAAATCCAAATCCAAGTCCACATATGGGTTTGGATTGGAATCTGGATATATATGGTCCAGATCCAATCCAAACTGAACTCTGACTCCTTCGAGCTGGGTTCGAGACGGACGATTTGTGCGGGGCCTGACAGCATCAGTACTCTGTCTGCGTTGGGTCTTCGCCAACATAGTCGTCCGCCTCCGTTTCTGCCTTCCGGAGATGACTTCAAATGCTATTTTGATAAGAACAGGGTCTTGGACGTTCGAGATCCTGGGGTGTGAATCAGATACAAGAGTTGCTGCGCCGGGCTTGACAGGTGCTCCGGTTCCGGGCTCTTCTTGGCTCTCCTGGTCCTGTCTTGATCGGGCCAAGCCACTTCGGGGTTTCAAAACATGTCTTAAAAGGGTTTTCAAAAGCTATATCATATGTTTTTGAAAGATAAAGTTTAAAACATATATACAGGGTTGTTTGGAAGGCTCCTGGGTTTCCAAACTCAAAAATGGCCCTTTGGGGCTGCTTCTATAAAGCCAGATGGATTTTGAGAAATTCGTGGGATTTCGGGGTGTTTACAGTTGGGAATCTTTGAAAGGTGGTTTTCGAAGTCATAAGGATTTAGGATGACTTTATCTTTGTCTGCTTTTGGCAGAACACCAGGGATACATGCTTTTGAGGGGCCAGGCACACTGACCACCCTTTTAGCACCTTGTAGGTGCGGGGGTTGATAGATCCTCCCGGATCTAGTCACTTCCCCCACGACCAGCCTAGGGTTCGCGCTAAATTTGGCTCTAAGGATGAGTTGAGGAGAACCTTAGATTTTCAAAACTGGTTTTGCCAGGGATTCCACTTTTGGTGGTCCCCGAATGACGACTTGGGCGGGCTTCTTGTATAATACAAGAGTGGGCGCACAAGTGGGTCGACCAGACTCCGGTTTTTGCACTAGTTCCTTAGAAAAGGTGAGGGTACATACCTCCTTTCCTTTCCCACTGCCACTGGCGTGTTTGGGAAAGGGTTCTTTGAAGATAGCTTGAGGTGGCTCAGGTTCCGCAGTGACCTGGAGCCGGTCCTCCGCTATCAAGTTCTCAATTTTATTTAAAAGGGAGAAGCAGCGTTTGGTATCATGGCCTTTGAGCCGATGATACTTACAAAATCGGTTCAAATACCCCCCCATGGAAGTGACTCCTTCAGGGATTTTGGGGGCTCTATCATGCCTTGGGCAAGTAGGAGGTCTAGGACCTCCGACACAGGTTGCCCCAGCGGTGTATACTCCCGTTTTTCAACCGGTTTTTGAAAATTTCGCTCCCTTTTATTTTCTACTTTTTCAAAATTTTTGGAAGTGCCTGCCACGCCCGGATCCACCTGGACATTGGCGATTTTGTGGGGCTTTGCCCCTTTGTCCATCGTGGGTAGCCCATAAGTGATGGGCTTTTCCAAGCGGGTTTTAGAAATGACACTTCCTTTCCACAAGTGATCGTATGTCCCTTTTCTCAAGTTGGTTTCGAAAAGGGACGCCTTTTTTATCAACTTATGGAAAGTTGAGATCTCATGGAGCGAGAGAAGGGTTTTTAACTCGCTTTTAAAATTATCCAGGATGAGCATGACTGCACATCCTTCAGATATGGGCTCTCGCACTTGGCCCAAAAGTGACCTCCATCGTATAATGAAGGCATGATGCCTTGCTTTGTATCCCTTAAGGTATTCAGAGTCGGCGTGACTTCTATGTTGTGTGCAAATCTTTGCATGAAGCAGTTCGCTAACTCTTCAAAAGTAGTGAACTGGCTTAAGTCGTAGGAAGCCAGCCATTTGGCAGCTATGCCTTTAAGGGATAAAGGGAACCAATACACCCATTTCATTGAGTCCTTTTTCTTCATATGGGCTCGACACGAGAAAAGTTGTAAGTGAGACCTAGGGTCTCCCATGCTGTCATACTGATGGAAGTTCGGTATTTCATCGTCACTGTCTGTTTCGTAATCCATAGGAAGGAAATTAGAAAGGGCGTAGCTTCTTTTCTCTTTATTCTGCCCTTTCAGCAACTGTTGTAGGGCTTTACGGTCCTTTTGTGTGAAGGACTCGTGGTATTGGTTGCCTGTCATTACGGAGGCCTCTTTGTGCTTGCGAGGTTTTTTAGATTTTTTCTTAGGCCTTTGTTCACCGTTTGATGAACATGAATCGCCTACTGCAGCCTCTTGGCTGAGAGCATCGATTTTGGCCTCAAATTCCCTTCTCCGGTCCTCGATTTCATCTAGTTTTATTTTGTTTTTGAAAATCCTCCTAGAGTGAGAACTTGATGCACATGAGCCTTGGCTCGACACTTCACTTGGATTGGATTTTGACATGCTTTTCAAGCTTTTTCAAAATTTCCTAAGTACAAGCAAAGAAAACAAGTTAAAAACGACACCTTTTTAACAAAATTTTTCGCAAGCTTCTAACTTAAAACTCGATTTTTGAAAGGCTCGCGTCCCATCGGGCGTGCCAATCTCTGTAGACGCAGGAAAATCCCTGCTCGTCTGGCTTCTCAGGGCCTCGAGCAGATCCTCTCGTGTGTCTAAGGCCTATTTATATAAACAAGGCGTGCCAGCTAGCTTACTTAAGCTAGCGAAGATATATTTGAACCTGACTTCTAACATGGCGATTGTGAGCAAGTGAGCTCTTGTCGTCGCAGACCTTCTTGCACAGATGCGCAAGGGTCAGTCTGTACGCTTTGAAAAACCGAGTTTTGGGATACAAAAAGCTTACGAAAGCGGTTCGAGGTGTTTAATTCGGGTCTTTAGAATGCGATTGCAGATTTTAGATCACGTGGATTTGCACGTGCCTAAGTCTTTCTTTTTATCCCTTTATGGGCCTCCTAAGTGTGTGTTATGAACACTCCACTACATGGGGCGAATTTGAGCGGGAGTACGGGGCTTGCTTCGATGCAATATGCGTCCTACCTCGTGGTATGGCTGTAGACGCGTGAAAATCCCCACGCCTCTTCGCCTTTTTCTGGGCTTGGAGTGGATCCTCTCGTGCGTCTAAGGCCTATTTATATAAATAGGGCATGCAAGCTAGCTTACCTAAGCTAGCAAAGATGTATTTTAAACTGACTTCTAATCGTGGCGACTATGAGCAAGTGAGCTCTTGTCGTCGCAGACCTTCTTGCACCAATGCGCAAGGGTCTGTCTGTACGCTTTGAAAAATCGAGTTTTTGGGATAGAAAGCCTACGAAACGGTTTGAGGTGTCTAATTCGAGTCTTTTAGATGTGGTTGCAGATTTTAGATCACGTGGATTTGCACGTGCCTAAGTCTTTCCTTTTATCCCTTTATGGGCCACCTAGTTTGTGTGTTATGAACACTCCACTGCATGGGCGAATTTGAGCGGGAATACGGGGCTTGCTTTGATGCAATATGCATCCTACCTCGTGGTATGGCGTAGATGCAATGCAAACTCACGCTACTCCAAAGGGAAAACCTGAAATCTAAAGACAATGCCGAAGGGAAATAACCGAAGGGAAATGACTTGTAATGTAAATGCCGAAGGGAGATATATATGTATAGGGTATATATATGGGCCCTTACTCGGGTCTTGCAAATAAGAGCGAAGGCTCAATGTGTGTGAGTGCTTGAATTGAAGTACTACGCACACAACATGAAATTAAACCCAAATATAACTTGCAGTATGGCCTTGATTAAGGTCTTGGGAATAAGAGCGAAAGCTCATTGTGTGTGAGTGCTTGAATTGAAGTACTACGCACACAACATGAAATTAAACCCAAATATAACTTGCAGTATGGCCTTGATTAAGGTCTTGGGAATAAGAGCGAAAGCTCAATGTGTGTGAGTGCTTGAATTGAAGTACTACTCACACAACATGAAATTAAACCCAAATAGTATAACATGGCCCTTACTTGGGTCTTTCAAATAAGAGCGAAGGCTCAATGTGTGTGAGTGCTTGAATTGAAAGACTTACACACACGACATGAAATGAAAACCCAAATAGTATAGGTCGGCCCTTACTTGGGTCTTTCAAATAAGAGCGAAGGCTCAATGTGTGTGAGTGCTTGAATTGAAAGACAACACACCCAACTTAAGCAAAACTCTACGAAAACTAAAGTATAGGTATATATTTATGTATTAGGGGCTGATTAGGCCCGTGTGTGTTCAAAATCGTGCACAACTAAGAGAGTGCACGTGTGTGGGTGTGCCAAGCCACGTTATTACAAGCGGGGGGAGACTATGCTCCGTTATTACAACCCTGTATCGAATTGAATCTTAAGCAAGTATACAACTAAGGACCGAGTTAGACACTTACTAATAGCTGGTCCGAAGATGTCTTGCTTGAACGTGGGCTTGGCCTTCGCCTTGGGCTGCAAGAGGGAGCTCCACGAGGTTGAACGGCAAGGGGTGCTAGCCGGGTGCCTTGAAGGTGGCCGGCTGCTAGCGAGGGTGCCGCCTTGACATGTGGGATTAAAGGGGCGAGGTAAGGTCACTAGGGAGAGTGTAGTATTGGGGGAGTATGGCACTAAGGGGAAGCTTAAGGGAAGGTCTAATGGGGCACCTAAGGTTGGCGGGTTGCTAAGGTGGCCGAATGAAATGACAGTCGGTTGGAGTGGTCGACTAGGAGGACTTGATGGTGGCGGGTTGCTAGAGTGGCTAGGAGTGGTGTAAGGGAAGGGAACTAGCTAGGAGATGGGGCCAGGTGGTAGTGGGTGTAGTAGGTGTATTGGGGTGATATGGGCAGGTCTTAGGGAGTTGGATAGGGTGGCCGAATGGAGCTAAGGTGTCTAGGTGGTGGCGGGTAGTTAGGGTGATTATAGGCCTGGCCGAGGGGGAGTGGTGGCAGTAAGTGGAATGGCTGGTGTTAGGGTGATATGGTAGGGGGTTAGGTGGCTGAGAGTGGAGAGGGAGTGAAGAAGTAGTAAGGTGGAGTGTAGGGTACTAACCGGATGGTGGAAGGCAGCGGGTGGTTGAGGAGCAGCCGGATGTGGGGGCTCGGCTGGTTCGGTCGGGTGAAGAGGATGGCGAGGGGGACTTCGGCTGGAATGGTGGTAGCGGTGGTGGTGCTCGGCTGGGCGGTAGTGGCGCAGGTGGTGGCTGACTGTGGGGCAGGTGGAGCAGGAGGGAATCGGCTGAGATGGAAAGGGGAGGACCTGGCTGGTGGAGGAGGGCTTCTAGATGGGAAAACCCACCCCCAAGGGGGGGGTTTATATAGGGCTGGGCTAGGTCGATTAGGGCTGGTTTTGGGGTAGTGGTTAGGTGGTTTAGGTAGGGTGGTGTGGTGATAAGGTGGGCTGGAAAGGGTAGGGCCAGATATTTTAAATACAAGTGGTTTGGGTAGGTTGTGGGCTAGGGGTGGTTTAGGGGTTTAGGGTTTAGCTAGGTGGGTTGGTTCTAGGGTGAGGTTTAGTGAGGTAGGTTAGGTGATTAGGCTAGGTTTAGGGAAATTAACCTAGGTTTAGGGAAGGATTAGGGAAGTGGGTTAGGTGATTAGGTTGGGATTAGGCCGGGATTAAGGAAGTGGGTTAGGTGATTAGGCTCAGATTAGGGCCGGATTAGGGTGGAAGGCTAGGATTAGGTGTTTTTGGTTAGGTTTAGGTGAAGGAGCTCCCTTTGCATGGCCCATGGACCTTAAACACATCATGTTGGTGCAGCCCTAGGTTAGGTTTTGGCTAATTACAAGCTTAAACCCACTTAATTAGGCTAAACCACATGATCAACCCCAAACTTGACACACAAGTCAAGCTTAATTACAACACACACTTGATCTTATCCGCCCCCACTCTCTCTCATGCCCATAATCCCACTTGAAATTCAAGTGGGCCCCACCTCCATTTATGAGAAGGTGATGTGGGCCATGGATATGGATATTGGATTGGATTTTTGAATCCAAATCCAAATCTAAATCCATACATGGGTTTGGATTGGGATCTGGATATATATGGTCCAGATCCGATCCAAACTGAACTCTGACTCCTTCGAGCTGTGTTCGAAATGAACGGTTTGTGTAGGGCCTGACAGCATCAGTGCTCCGTCTGCGTTGGGTCTTCACCAACATGATCGTCCGCCTCTGCTTTCGCCTTCCGGAGATGACTTCAAAGGATGTTTTGATGATAACAGGGTCTTGGACATTCGAGATCCTGGGGGTGTGGATTTGATACGAGAGTTGCTGTGCCGGGCTTGACATGTGCTCTGGTTCCGGTCTCTCCTTAGCTTTTCTGGTTCTGTCTGGATTAGGCCAAGCTGCTTCGGGGTTTCAAAACATGTTTTAAAAAGGTTTTAAAAGCCATATTGTATATTTTTGAAATCCAGAGTTCAAAACATATGTACAGGGTTGTCTAGAAGGCTCCTGGGTTTCCAGACTAAAAATAGCCCTTTTGGGCTGCTTTTACAAAACCAGGTTGTTTTGAGGAATTCATGGGATTTCGGGGTGTTTATAGATGCCCCTCTTTGGCCCTGTCTAAATCGATTTGGATAAGGGCAAAGATGACAAACACCCCTTTCAATGTCTCCCTAGATCTATCCACGAAGAATATGGGATCGCCCCAATCTTTAGCAAAATCTCAATTTACAAACTCTGGTAGGAGGAGATATCACGCCAAAGGGATTTACATGGAATCTGGTCCTAAATGGGATCATGTTTATGCAAATGTTCATGCGTGGAATGCAGATGCATGACATGGGTGTGGTGCCAAGAGTGGCAACCTCCTAGAGACCAGATGTGGTCGAACTCTAGAGACTTACAAGGCCTGTTGCTCCAAGTGAGCAGATCCTATGCTGTTCGATGTTCGATTTTCAAAACTTATTTACAAAAGGGACAACTGTCTTGAGTCTCGATCCTAAGGATCTCGAGCTCTCCGTGCTTGCCCTTGTTTGAGTCTTAACACTCGCTTATCTAGCGGAGGTTTTATAAGAAAACCAGCTATATTTCAAATTCCTATGCCTTACTCGAAACGTCGAATTCTCAAACAAGATGAAATTCAAGTAAGTAAATCCTATTTTTACTTTAGGATTCCTCGAAATGAACCATGCTTTAGCTTGGGATAAGCCAGAGATGGGAAAGAGATACCACGGTCCCTTCTGAAGCGTCCCGTGGTTTGAGGCACAGAAGGCGGAAAACTGCTCTTTTTAAGCTTTTTGGCCTCTTTTTCCTTTTTTTTCATCGAGGGTCTCCCTTTGGGAGTATTTTTTCTTTAATCCCTCTTTTTCACAAGGGAATCGATTTTTCTTTTGAATTCTGGTTTCTTTCTTTTGGAAAGAGACTTTGAATGGGAAATTCCCTTTGTTTGGGCTTTTGTTTTCCTTTTGGAAGGAGAAGAGAAGAGGGGAGGACTTATCCCAAGCCTACACTCGATCCATTCTAGATCAGCCTATTTAGAAATAGCACATACTACTTGCAAGTATCTTGCTATATTGAACTAGGCCTTTCTTTGTAAGAAGGATTTTGAAATGTAACCACGATTTTTGAAGACTCCACTCTTTCACAAGTGCAAATTCTCTCACTCAGGGTCACACGACTTTGCCTTTGCACCTTATTTTCATGTCTCAGGGCAGCTATCCCTCAAATTTTCGAAAACTAGAATCTAATCCAAATCCTACACATGATACTTCTTTAAGTATTGGATATTGATAGGATCTGCTAAATTCCTACCTTCTACATCGATCAACCAATACGAATTGTTCGTAGTGGTTGCTCGTACAACATAGGGTCCATCCCAGTTGGGGCGCCACTTTCCCAGGGGGTGTGGGCCACGATGGTGGATGGTTTTTAAGACCAGATCTACCACTTCAAAGTGGCGAGGTCTCATGTGTTTGCTATAATGTCGGGCTATCCTTTGCCGGTATGCACGAACATGATCCATGGCAAGGAGTCGCCTCTCATCTAGCAAATCTAGTTCGGCCATCCTAGCGTGCTGAAGCGTCTCTAGGGGGAGGTCGAGTGCTATGGATGTATGGAATGAATGTAGTTGAGTATGAATGAGAAGAATGGCGTTTGTGCCATAGACCAATTCGAATGGTGTGGCATTCGTGGGAGTCCGGATGGAAGTCCTATAAGCCCATAAGGCTTCATCCAGCTTCTCGTGCCACGTCCTACCCTTCTCTAAGGTTTTCTCAATAATACTAATGAGAGTCTTGTTTGTGGCTTCGGCTTGGCCGTTGCCTTGAGGGTAGTAGGGCGAGGAGAAGTGGTGAGTTATGCCATACGTGTTGCACAACTTAACCATCCGCTCATTCTTGAATGGGGTGCCATTATAAGACACAAGGTCTCGTGGAACCCCAAATCGAGCCAAAATATTCCTCCGAATGAAAGCCACCACATGTTGCCCCAGCACGTTGGTTAGGGATATGGCTTCCACCCACTTGGAGAAATACAACGTGGCTGCTAAAATAAATCGATGCCCATTCGAGGCCTTTGAAAATATTGGGCCTACGATGTCAAACGCCCACATGGTAAATGGCCAGGGGCTGACCACGGAATGCAATGCAGATGATGGGATATGAATGGCGTGCCCATGCACTTGACATGGATGACACTTCCTAACATGATCGTGGCAATCCTTCTTCAGGGTGGACCAAAAATAGCCCCCTCTAAGTATTTTCATTGCCATCATGTTGGCATTAACATGACCTCCACATTCTCCATCGTGGAACTCGTGCATCACTATCCTAGCCTCCTCTAGGTCGATACACCTAAGCAGAATGCCGGTAAAACTTTTTTTGTATAAGACCCCACCTAGAATGGTGTATCGGGTCGAAATCTTACGGATGAATGCCTTATCCTTGGATGTGGCATCTTCGGCGAATCCCCCATTTTCTAAAAACTGTTTGATGTCATAAAACCAGGGTTTTTCAATAGACTCTGGGTTATTTTGGCAAATATCCAAGTCGTGTGTGGATGGGTGGGGCGCATGCCATATTTCCAAAGATCTGGTCCCTGAAATGGGATCGACCTTTAGGGCTGAACCCAAGGAGGAGAGGGCATCGGCGATGCCATTGTCCTCTCTTCCTACGTGTGTGAGTTTACACGATTGGAAGGACTGGACCAATCGAGTGGCCAACTTGTGATATGGAAGTAGTTTCTCATTACGTACTTGCCAAATTTTTAAAACCTGGTTTATGAAAAGGAGCGAATCTCCAAAGACCTCGATGCATGATGCCCCTAGAGTTTTCGAAATTCTTAATCCTTGTATGAGTGCTTCATACTCAGCTACATTGTTGGAACATTTGAAATCTAAGTGGACTGCTATGGGAATCTCGCCCTTTTCAGGGGAGATTAGGATGACCCCAACACTAGCCCCTCGTTGGTTTCGTGCCCCATCGAAGTGCATCTTCCACACTTGGTTTTCGAAAGAATTTGCCAAAATGTGGTTTTGAAAATGGTTTTGCAATATGCCTTCATCAAGCATTTCAACAAGAGTGGGATATGCGTCCTCTAAGGGGAACTCAGCCACGTAATCTGCTAGGGCTTGCCCCTTAATGGAGATCTGGTGATGGTATTTCAGATCATACTCCATTAGAAGGAGTTGCCATTTGCCCAATCTACCCGTGAGAATGGGTTTTTCGAACAAGTGCTTGATTGGATCAAGTTTGGACACTATCCAGATCTCATGATCTAGGAAATAGTGTCTGAATTTTTGGCAGGCCCAGACTAGGGCCAAGCACGTCTTCTCCATGGCTTGATAATTTCGTTCATAAGCCAAGAGAGTTTTCGAAATATAGTAGATGGCATACTCCTTATGGGTGTCATCCTCGTATTGAGCCAATAGGGCTCCTAAAGCATTCGCATGCACGGAGATTTATAGTAAAAGCGGTTTTCCTTGCTTTGGAGGGTTCAAAACGGGGGGATTAACCAAGTATGCCTTCAGTCTCTCGAAGGACTTCTGGCATTCGTCATCCCATAAGAATTTCGTGCCCTTCCTCAACAGTTTGTTAAAGGGTTCGCATCTAGTGGCCAGATTCGATATGAATCGGCGAACGGATTGTAAGCGACCTTGGAGGCTACGGATTTGGATGAGATTGGAGGGTGGAGCCATGTCTATGATGGCTCGACACTTAGAGGGGTTGACTTCTATTCCCCTTTGGCTCACCATAAAGCCTAGAAGCTTCCCTCATTCTACCCCGAATATACATTTTTGAGGGTTTAGCTTTACTTTGTAAAGCCTAAGCCTTTCGAAAATCTTTTGTAAACATTCGATATGAGTGCATCGGGTTTTGGATTTAGCCAAGAGATCATCTACATACACTTCTACGAGCTCATGAATCTGATCATGGAAGATCGTGGTCATGGCTCATTGGTATGTTGCGCCGGCATTTTTCAAACCAAAGGGCATGACTGTATAGCAGACGACATTTTGTACTCGGATTTCCAAAGGTCATGGCTCATTCGATATGACCAGGTTTTGTACTCGGATTTCCAAGTGATTTTGAAATTTTTGGTCTGGCTATGCAGACAACGTTTCTTTCGAAATCTTTTTCTTTTGCCAAAGTCCTACCAGGAGCAGCTATATACAAAATCTTTTTGGTATTTTCCAATTTTTCGATTTTTTTGGGTTTTTGTAAAACAAGAACCTTGGGAACTATACAAAGCACTCTATTTTCGAGTTTTTGTTTTTCCATTGTTTTTGGCTTTTCTTCTTTTTCGATTTTTTTGATTTTAAGCTTTCCAAATGTTTTTGCATTTTTATAAAAGGGATCTTCCATCATACCTACAAAGGGAAAACACTATGGGTTAGACTCAGAATAGGAGGTCTAAATCGTAGGTCTCTTCTAAGACAGGTTCCAGGGCACCCTTGACCTAGGTGGTCACAGGGGGTGGCTCTGGCAATATTCGGGGAGTATAGCCGATCCCGTATCGGCTTGGATTGACCCTAGGAAGGATGGGCTCTAGGAGACCCTGGTTCTGTGCCCCTAGACTCTTGTAGGGCGTGTAGCCCATGTTCAATAACATGTTCCATGATTTTTTGTTTTTTGAAAAGGTTGAGTACAAATCGTGGTCCTGGAACATGCTGTCGTCCATATTGTGCTCATTTGGCTTCTTGTCCAGGGGCTTTGGAAATAGGCAACGCTTGAGTTTTCCTAGAAGAGTTAGAATCAGGAGGGGGCCTACTTTGGGCGCCCCCTTCACACGTACAACCTTCCTAAGGTTGTTTAACACGAGCCGAGGTGGCTCAATCACAATATGCCCCAGGTTAGCCTCATGGGCCTGGGAGCTCTATAAACAAGGGGAGTTTATGATCCCCTGAAGCTGTGGGTGACTCTCACCTAGGATCACTACGACCTGGTCCCTAAAAGGGATCTTGACACACCTGTGGAAGGTGGATGGCACGGTGCACAAGCTGTGTATCCAGGGTCTTCCTAGCAACAGGTTATAATGGGGGTGGATGTCCAAGACATGGAACACCCCCGTGTGTTCGATCCCTCCCGTTTCCATTGAGAGTTCGATTGATCCTAACGGCCTAGACGCATTCCCATCGTATCCACTGATAACGATCAGGCTTGGGTTTACAGAAGTCAAGGTGACTCCGATTTTATACGCCACATGAAGTGGAAGGATGTTGAGCCCTCCTCCCCATCGACTAGGCACCTGTCCAGAGAGTGGTTATTCAGAACCACCTCGATATGCAGGGCCTGGTTGTGGGACTCGTAGGGTCTATCTAAATCATCTTCCAAAAAAGTGATGGGCGATTTTGCTCCTAATAAAGCCACTTGGGCAGACAAGGATTTCAGACTTATGTTCGAATCAACCTTGGCCCTTTCTAGAATTTTCTCTAGCACGAGTCTTTGCCTAGGCGAGGTTTGTATAAGCTCTAGGATAGACATGTGGATAGGAATCTTTGAAAGGTGGTTTTCGAAGTCATAAGGATTTAGGATGACTTTATCTTTGTCTGCTTTTGGCAGAACACTAGGGATACATGCTTTTGAGGGGCCAGGCACACTGACCACCTTTTTAGCACCTTGTAGGTGCGGGGGTTGATAGATCCTCTCGGATCTAGTCACTTCCCCCACGACCAGCCTAGGGTTCGCGCTAAATTTGGCTCTAAGGATGAGTTGAGGAGAACCTTAGATTTTCAAAACTGGTTTTGCCGGGGATTCTACATTTGGTGGTCCCCGAATGACAACTTGGGCGGGCTTCTTGTATAATACAAGAGTGGGCGCACAAGTGGGTCGACCAGACTCCGGTTTTTGCGCTAGTTCCTTAGAAAAGGTGAGGGTACATACCTCCTTTCCTTTCCCACTGCCACTGGCGTGTTTGGGAAAGGGTTCTTTGAAGATAGCTTGAGGTGGCTCAGGTTCCGCAGTGACCTAGAGCCGGCCCTCCGCTATCAAGTTCTCAATTTTATTTAAAAGGGAGAAACAATGTTTGGTATCATGGCCTTTGAGCCGATGATACTTACAAAATTGGTTCAAATACCCCCCCTTGGAAGTGACTCCTTCAAGGATTTCGGGGAGCTCTATCATGCCTTGGGCAAGTAGGAGGTCTAGGACCTCCGACACAGGTTGCCCCAGCGGTGTATACTCCCGTTTTTCAACCGGTTTTTGAAAATTTCGCTCCCTTTTATTTTCTACTTTTTCAAAATTTTTGGAAGTCCCTGCCACGCCCGGATCCACCTGGACATTGGCGATTTTATGGGGCTTTGCCCCTTTGTCCATCGTGGGTAGCCCATAAGTGATGGGCTTTTCTAAGCGGGTTTTAGAAACGGCACTTCCTTTCCACAAGTGATCGTATGTCCCTTTTCTCAAGTTGGTTTCTGTAAACACCCCGAAATCCCACGAATTTCTTAAACAAATCTGGTTTTGTAAAAGCAGCCCCAAAGGGCCATTTTAAGTCTGGAAACCCAGGAGCCTTCCAAACAACCCTGTATATACGTTTAAAACTTCATATTTCAAAAATATGTAATATAGCTTTTGAAAACCTTTTAAAACACGTTTTTGAAACCCCGAAGCGGCTTGGCCCGATCAAGACAGGACCAGCAAAGAGCTAAGAAGAGCCCAGAACCGGAGCACATGTCAAGCCCAGCACAGCAACTCTTGTATCACATCCATACCCCTAGGATCTCGAACGTCTAAGACCCTGTTCTTATCAAAATGTCATTTGAAGTCATCTCCAGAAGGCAGAAACGGAGGCGGACAACCATGTTGGCGAAGACCCAACGCAGACGGAGTACTGATGCTATCAGGCCCCGCACAAATCGTCCGTTTCGAACCCAGCTCGAAGGAGTCAGAGTTCAGTTTGGATTGGATCTGGACCATATATATCCAGATCCCAATCCAAACCCATGTGTGGACTTGGATTTGGATTTGGATCCAGAGATCCAATCCAATATCCATATCCATGGCCCACATCACCTTCTCATAAATGGAGGTGGGGGCCACTTGAAATTCACGTGGGATTATGGGCATGAGAGAGAGTGGGGATGGATAATATCAAGAGTGTTGTAATTAAGCTTGACTTGTGTGTCAAGTTTGGGGATAATCATGTGGGTTAGCCTAATTGAGTGGGTTTAAGCTTGTAATTAGCCAAAACCTAACCTAGGGCTGCACCAACATGAGGTGGTTAAGGTCTATGGGCCATGCAAAGGGAGCTCCTCCACCTAAACCTGACCCTAAACACCTAATCCTAGCCTACCACCCTAATCCACCCCTAATCTGAGCCTAATCACCTAACCCACTTCCCTAATCCCGGCCTAATCCCAACCTAATCACCTAACCCACTTCCCTAATCCTTCCCTAAACCTAAGTTAATTTCCCTAAACCTAGCCTAAACCTAGCCTAATCACCTAACCTAGCTCACTAAACCTCACCCTAAAACCCAACCACCTCACCTAGCTCACTAAACCTCACCCTAAAACCCAACCACCTCACCTAGCCCTAAACCCCTAAACCACCCCTAGCCCACAATCTACCCAAACCACTAGTTTTTAAAATATCTGGCCCTACCCTTTCCAGCCCACCTTATCTTCATACCACCCTACCTAAACCACCTAACCACTACCCCAAACCCAGCCCTAACCGACCTACCCATCCCTATATAAACCCTCCCCCTTGGGGGCGGGCTCTCCTATCTAGCCGAGCCCCCACTTCCCAGCCTAGCCGAGCCCCCACTTCCCAGCCTAGCCGAGCCCCCACTTCCCAGCCCAGCCGAACCTGCTCCACCGACTCCGCCTGCACCACCACCATCCCTCCATCCCACCACCACTTGCACCGCCATCTCCACCACCTCCCGACCAAGCCTCACTACCTGCCCAGCTTCTTTCCAGCTGAGCGCCATCTTCATTCCATTCGGTTAGTACCCCTTTACTTCGTCTCACCTTCTCTACTCCCTCTCCACTCTCAGCCACCTAGACCCTACCACAACACCCTACCACCAGCCATTCCCCTTTGCTGCCACCCTTCTCACTCAGCCGAACCTAGTCATCCTAGTAGCTTGCTACCACCACATTCCCCTAAGACTCCCCTTCGGCCTTTCCTTAAACTCCCCTTAGGTCCATACTCCCTAACACTCTATACTCTCCATTCGTGACCCTACCTACATACTCACTTGGCCCAGCCCCTTTAATTTTCCACATCAAGGCGACACCCACTTGCAGCCGGCCACCTTCAAGGCGCCTATCCCGCGCCCCACTTGCAGCCGGCTAGCACCCTTTGTCATTCACCCTCGCGGAGCTCCCGTTTGCAGCCCAAGGCGAAGGCCAAGCCCACGCTCAAGCAAGGCCTCTACGGACTAGCTACTCGTAAGTGCCTAAACTCGGTCTTTAGTTGTATACTTGTTTGAGATTCAATTTGATATGGGGTTGTAATAACGGAGCATAGTCTCCCCCCGCTTGTAATAACGTGGCTTAGCACACCCACACACGTGCACTCTCTTAGTTGTGCACGATTTTGAACACACACGGGCCTAATCAGCCCCTAATACATAAGTATATATATATACTTTCATTTTCGAAGGGTTTTGCTTAAGTTGGGTGCGTTGTCTTTCAATTCAAGCACTCTCACACACATTGAGCCTTCGCTCTTATTCCTAAGACCTTAGTAAAGGCCTTATTGCAGTTATATTTGGGTTTCATTTATGTCATGTGTGTAGTACTTCAATTCAAGCACTCTCACACACATTGAGCCTTCGCTCTTACTCCCAAGTCCTTAGTAAGGCCATACTGCAATTTATATTTGGGTTTAATTTCATGTCGTGTGTGTAAGTCTTTCAATTCAAGCACGCACCCACATTGAGCCTTCGCACTTATTTGCAAGACCCGAGTAAGGGCTCATATACATACTCTATATACATATCTCCCTTCGGCATTTATATTTCAAGTCATTTCCCTTCGGTTATTTCCCTTCAGTATTGTCTTTACATTTCGAGTTTTCCCTTTGGAGTAGCGTGAGTTTGCATTGCATCTACGCCATACCATGAGGTAGGATGCATATTGCATCAAAGCAAGCCCCGCTCGAATTCACCCATGTAGTGGAGTGTTCATAACACACAAACTAGGTGGCCCGAAGAGGGATAAAAGAAAAGACTTAGGCACGTGCAAATCCACGTGATCTAAAACATGCAATCTCATTTTAAAGACCCGAAATAGACACCTCGAACCGCTTCGTAGACTTTCTCTCCAAAACTCGATTTTTGCAAAGCGTACAGACTGACCCTTGCGCATCGGTGCAAGAAGGTCTACGACGACAAGAGCTTACTTGCTCACAGTCACCACGTTTAGAAGTCAGTGTTAAAAATATCTTCGCTAGCTTAGGTAAGCTAGCTGGCATGCCCTGTTTGCATACATAGGCCTTAGACACACGAGAGGATCCGCTCCGAGCCCTGAAAAGGCGAGCGGCGGGGATTTTCGCGCGTCTACAGAGATTGTACTTAGGACATTTTTTGAAAAAGCTTGAAAAGCATGTCAAAATCCAATCCAAGTGAAGTGTCGAGCCAAGGCTCATGCACATCAAGTTCTCACTCTAGGAGGATTTTCAAAAACAAAATAAAACTAGATGAAATCGAGGACTTGAGAAGGGAGTTTGAGGCCAAAATCGATGCTCTCAGCCAAGAGGCTGAAGTAGGCGATTCATGTTCATCAAACGGTGAACAAAGGCCTAAAAAGAAATCTGAAAAACCTCGCAAGCACAAAGAGGCCTCCGTAATGGAAGGCAACCAATACCATGAGTCCTTCACACAAAAGGATCGTAAAGCCCTACAGTAGTTGCTAAAAGGGCAGAATAAAGAGAAAAGAAACTACGCCGTGTCTGATTTCCTTCCTATGGATTACGAAACAGATAGTGACGATGAAATACCGAACTTCCATCGGTATGATGGCATGGGAGACCCTAGGTCTCACTTGCAGCTTTTCTCGCGTCGAGCCCATAAGAAGAAAAAGGACTCGATGAAATGGGTGTATTGGTTCCCTCTATCCCATAAAGGCACAGCTGCCAAATGGCTGGCTTCCTACGACTTAAGCCAGTTCGCTACTTTTGAAGAGTTAGCGAACTGCTTCATGCAAAGATTTGCACACAACGTAGAAGTCACGCCAACCCTGAATACCTTAAGGGATACAAAGCAAGGCATGAACGAAGACGTACATGCCTTCATTATAAGATGGAGGTCGCTTTTGGGTCAAGTGCGAGAGCCCATATCCGAAGGATGCGCAGTAATGCTCATCCTGGATAATTTTAAAAGCGAGTTAAAAACTCTTCTCTCGCTCCATGAGATTTCAATTTTCCGTAAGTTGATTAAAAAGGCCTCCCTTTTCGAAACCAACTTGCGAAAAGGGACATACGATCACTTATGGAAAGGAAGTGCCGTTCCAAAAACCCGTTTGGAAAAGCCCATCGCATATGGGCTGCCCACGACGGACAAAGGGGCAAAGCCCCATAAAATCGCCAATGTCTGGGTGGATCCAGGCGTGGCGGGCACTTCCAAAAAATTTGAAAAATTAGAAAATAAGAGGGAACGCAATTTTCAAAAACCGATTGAAAAACGGGAGTATACTCCGCTGGGGCAACCTGTGTCGGAGGTCCTAGACCTCCTACTTGCCCAGGGCATGATAGAACTCCCTGAAATCCCCGAAGGAGTTACTTCCAAAGGGGGGTATTTAAACCGATTTTGTAAGTATCATCGGCTCAAAGGCCATGATACCAAACGCTGCTTCTCTCTCTTAAATAAAATTGAGAACTTGATAGCAGAAGGCCGGCTCCAGGTCACTGCGGAACCTGAGCCACCTCAAGCTATCTTCAAGGAACCCTTTCCCAAACACGCCAGTGGTAGTGGGAAAGGAAAGGAGGTATGTACCCTCACCATTTCTAAGGAACTAGCGCGAAAGCCAGAACCTAGTCGACCTACTTGTGCGCCCATCCTTGTACTATACAAAAGGCCCACCCAAGTCGTCATTCGGGGACCACCAAAAGTGGAAACCCCGGTAAAACGAGTTTTAAAAATCCAAGGTTCTCCTCAGCTCATCCTTAGAGGCAAGTTTAGCGCGAACCCTAGGCTGGTCGTGGGGGAAGTCACTAGATCCAGGAGGATCTATCAACCCCCGCACCTTCAAGGTGCTCAAAAGGTGGTCAGTGTGCCTGGCCCCTCAAAAGCATGTATCCCTAGTGGTCTGCCAAAAGCAGATAAGGACAAAGTCATCCTAAATCCTTATGACTTCGAAAACCACCTTTCAAAGATTCCTATTCACATGTCTGTCCTAGAGCTTATAAAAACTTCGCCTAGGCATAGACTTGTATTAGAGAAAATTCTAGAAAGGGCCAAGGTTGATTTGAACATAAGTCCGGAATCCTTGTCTGCCCAAGTGGCTTTATTAGGAGCAAAATCGCCCATCACTTTTTCGGAAGATGATGTAGATAGACCCTACGAAACCCATAACCAGGCCCTGCATATCGAGGTGGTTCTAAACAACCACTCTCTGGACAGGTGCCCAGTCGATGGTGGAGGAGGGCTCAACATCCTTCCACTTCATGTGGCGTACAAAATCGGAGTCACCTTGACTTCAGTAAACCCAAGCCCCATCGTTATCTCTGGATACGATGGGAATGCGTCTAGACCTTTAGGATCCATCGAACTCCCACTGGAAATGGGAGGGATCGAACACATGGGGGTGTTCCATGTCTTGGACATCCACCCCCATTATAACCTGTTGCTGGGAAGGCCCTGGATACACAGTTTGTGCGCTGTGCCATCCACCTTCCACAGGTGTGTCAAGATCCCTTTTAGGGACCAGGTCGTAGTGATCCTAGGTGAGAGTCACCCACAGCTTCAGGGGAACATAAACTCCCCTTGTTTATCAAGCTCCCAGGCCCATGAGGCTAACCTAGGGCAAATTATGGTTGAGCCACCTCGGCTGGTGTTGAACAACCCTAGGAAGGTTGTATGTGTGAAGGGGCTGCCCAAAGCAGGCCCCCTCCCGACTCTAATCCTCCTAGGAAAACCCAAGTGTTCCCTATTTCCAAAGCCCCTAGACAAGAGACCATACGAGCCTAATATGGACGATAGCATGTTCCAGGACCACGACTTGTATCCAACTTTTTCAAAAAACAAAAAGTCGTGGAACATGTTATTGAACATGGGCTACACGCCCTACAAGAGTCTAGGGGCGCAGAACCAGGGTCTCCTAGAGCCCATCCTTCCTAGGGCCAACCCAAGCCGATATGGGATCGGCTATACTCCCCGAATACCGCCGGAGCCACCCCCTGTGACCACCTGGGTCAAGGGTGCCCCGGAGCCTGTCTTAGAAGAGACCTACGATTTAGATCTCCTATTCCGAGTCTAACCCGTAGTGTTTTCCCTTTGTAGGTATAACGGAAGATCCCTTTTCTAAAAATACAAAAACATTCGAAAAGCTTAAAATAAAAAAAATTGAAAAACAAGAAAAACCAAAAACAATGGAAAAACAAAAACTCGAAAAAAGAGTGCTTTGTATAGTTCCCAAAGTTCTTGTTTTACAAAAACCCAAAAAAATCGAAAATGTGGAAAATACCAAAAAGATTTTGTACATAGCTGCTCCTGGTAGGACTTTGGCAAAAGAAAAGGATTTCGAAAGAAACGTCTTCTGCATAGCCAGACCAAAAATTTCGAAATCACTTGAAAATCCAAGTACAAAATCAGGTCATTTTGAAAACCACGCATCAAATTCCCTCGGGTCTATAGCCCACGAGAATGATCAAAGCCCAGAAATGGATCCCCTTGAGGAAGATCCCGCTTCTGAGCTCCCAGAATTTCATAGAATTCTCGATTTTGAAAGACCTTCCCAATCAGTAGGAGGAGATTTCATAGAGGTGAACCTAGGGGATGATTCCAATCCCAAAACCATCAAAATAGGCGCATGCTTGCATGAAACCGAAAAGTTAGCATTCATTACATTTCTACGAACCTATTTAGATGTGTTTGCATGGACGTGTGAAGACATGCCGGGCATAGATCCCAGCATTGTCGAGCATCGTCTTCCCTTAGATGCAGGTATAAAACCCATAAAGCAGAAGCTTAGGAAAATACACCCGAATGTACACACGCAAGTCAAAGAGGGTTTTGAAGATCTGCTAAAAGCCGGATTTATAAAACCCATTGCGTATTCTGATTGGTTATCAAATATCGTTGTAGTTCGAAAAACCAATGGGAAAATTCGAATATGCATCGATTTCAGAAACCTGAATAAAGCCACTCCAAAGGATAATTATCCTTTACCAAACATAGATTTGATAGTCGATAGTACTGCAAATAATGAAATGTTTTCATTTATGGATGGCTATTCAGGCTATAATCAAATCAAACTAAGTCCACGAGATCACGGTAAGACCGCCTTCACAACCCCATGGGGCACGTACTGCTATACAGTCATGCCCTTTGGTTTGAAAAATGCCGGCGCAACATACCAACGAGCCATGAACACGATCTTCCATGATCAAATTCATGAGCTTGTAGAAGTGTATGTAGATGATCTCTTGGCGAAATCCAAAACCCGATGCACCCATATCGAATGTTTACAAAAGATTTTCGAAAGGCTTAGGCTTTACAAAGTAAAGCTAAACCCTAAAAAATGTGTGTTCGAGGTAGAATCAGGGAAGCTTCTAGGCTTTATGGTAAGCCAAAGGGGAATAGAAGTCGACCCCTCTAAGTGTCAGGCCATCATAGACATGGCTCCACCCTCCAATCTCACCCAAATCCGTAGCCTCCAGGGTCGATTACAATCCGTGCGCCGATTCATATCGAATCTGGCAACTAGATGCGAACCCTTCAACAAACTGTTGAGGAAGGGTACGAAATTCTTATGGGATGACGAATGCCAAAAGTCCTTCGAGAGACTGAAGGCATACTTGGTTAACCCCCCCGTTTTGAATCCTCCAAAACAAGGAAAACCACTTTTATTATACATCTCTGTGCATGTAAATGCTTTAGGAGCCCTGTTGGCTCAATACGAGGATGACACCCATAAGGAGTATGCCATCTACTATATTTCGAAAACTCTCTTGGCTTATGAACGAAATTATCAAGCCATGGAGAAGACGTGCTTGGCCCTAGTCTGGGCCTGCCAAAAATTCAGACACTATTTCCTAGATCATGAGATCTGGATAGTGTCCAAACTTGATCCAATCAAGCACTTGTTCGAAAAACCCATTCTCACGGGTAGATTGGGCAAATGGCAACTCCTTCTAATGGAGTATGATCTGAAATACCATCACCAGATCTCCATTAAGGGGCAAGCCCTAGCAGATTACGTGGCTGAGTTCCCCTTAGAGGACGCATATCCCACTCTTGTTGAAATGCCTGATGAAGGCATATTGCAAAACCATTTTCAAAACCACATTTTGGCAAATTCTTTCGAAAACCAAGTGTGGAAGATGCACTTCGATGGGGCATGAAACCAACGAGGGGCTGGTGCTGGGGTCATCCTAATCTCCCCTAAAAAGGGCGAGATTCCCATAGCAGTCCGCTTAGATTTCGAATGTTCCAACAACGTAGCTGAGTATGAAGCACTCATACAAGGCTTAAGGATTTCGAAAACTCTAGGGGCATCATGCATCGAGGTCTTTGGAGATTCGCTCCTTGTCATAAACCAAGTTTTAAAAATTTGGCAAGTACGTAATGAGAAACTACTTCCATATCACGAGTTGGCCACTCGATTGGTCCAATCCTTCCAGTCGTGTAAGCTCACACACGTAGGAAGAGAGGACAATGGCATCGCCGATGCCCTCTCCTCCTTGGGTTCAGCCCTGAAGGTCGATCCCATTTCAGGGACCAGATCTTTAGAAATATGGCATGCGCCCCACCCATCCACACACGACTTGGATATTTGCCAAAACATCCCAGAGTCTATTGAAAAACCCTGGTTCTATGACATAAAACAATTTTTAGAAAATTGGGGATTCACCGAGGATGCCACGTCCAAAGATAAGGCATTCATTCGTAAGATTTCAACCCGATACACCATTCTGGGTGGGGTCTTATACAAAAAAAGTTTTACCGACATTCTGCTTAGGTGTATCGACCTAGAGGAGGCTAGGATAGTGATGCATGAGTTCCACGATGGAGAATGTGGTGGTCATGTTAATGCCAACATGATGGCGATGAAAATACTTATAGGGGGCTATTTTTGGTCCACCCTGAAAAAGGATTGTCACGATCATGTTAGGAAGTGTCATCCGTGTCAAGTGCATGGGCACGCCATTCATATCCCATCATCTGCATTGCATTCCGTGGTCAGCCCCTGGCCATTTACCATGTGGGCGTTTGACATTGTAGGCCCAATATTTCCAAAGGCCTCGAATGGGCATCGATTTATTTTAGCAGCCACGGAGTATTTCTCCAAGTGGGTGGAAGCCATTTCCCTAACCAATGTAATGGGGCAACATGTGGTGGCTTTCATACGGAGGAATATCTTGGCTCGATTTGGGGTTCCACGAGACCTTGTGTCTGATAATGGTACCCCATTCAAGAACGAGCGGATGGTTAAGTTGTGCAACACGTATGGCATAACTCACCACTTCTCCTCGCCCTACTACCCTCAAGGCAACGGCCAAGCCGAAGCTACAAACAAGACTCTCATTAGTATTATTGAGAAAACCTTAGAGAAGGGTAGGACGTGGCATGAATGTAGACGTACGAAAATCCCCGCCTCTTTGCCTTTTTCAGGGCTCGGAGTGGATCCTCTCGTGTGTCTAAGGCCTATGTATGCAAACAGGGCGTGCCAACTAGCTTACCTAAGCTAGTGAAGATATTTTTAACACTGACTTCTAAACGTGGCGACTGTGAGCAAGTAAGCTCTTGTCGTCGCAGACCTTCTTGCACCGATGCGCAAGGGTCAGTCTGTACGCTTTGCAAAAATCGAGTTTAGAAGAGAAAGTCTACGAAGCGGTTTTGAGGTGTCTATTTCAGGTCTTTAAAATGCGATTGCATGTTTTAGATCACGTGGATTTGCACGTGCCTAAGTCTTTTCTTTTATCCCTTTTCAGGCCACCTAGTTTGTGTGTTATGAACACTCCACTACGTGGGCGAATTTCGAGCGGGGCTTGCTTTGATGCAATATGCGTCCTACCTCGTGGTATGGCATAGATGCAATGCAAACTCACGCTACTCCAAAGGGAAAACCCGAAATGTAAAGACAATACTGAAGGGAAATAACCGAAGGGAAATAACCGAAGGGAAATAACCGAAGGGAGATATGTATATAGATTATGTATATGAGCCCTTACTTGGGTCTTGCAAATAAGAGCGAAGGCTCAATGTGGGTGCGTGCTGGAATTGAAAGACTTACACACACGACATGAACTTAAACCCAAATAGAAATTGCAGAATGGCCTTGACTAAGGTCTTGGGAGTAAGAGCGAAGGCTCAATGTGTGTGAAAGTGCTTGAATTGAAAGACTTACTCACACGACATGAAATGAAACCCAAATCGTATAGGTCGGCCCTTACTTGGGTCTTTCAAATAAGAGCGAAAGCTCAATGTGTGTGAGAGTGCTTGAATTGAAAGACTTACCCACACGACATGAAATGAAAACCCAAATAGTATAGGTCGGCCCTTACTTGGGTCTTTCAAATAAGAGCGAAAGCTCAATGTGTGTGAGTGCTTGAATTGAAAGACAACGCACCCAACTTAAACAAAACCCTTCGAAAATGAAAGTATATATATACACTTATGTATTAGGGGCTGATTAGGCCCATGTGTGTTCAAAATCATGCACGACTAAGAGAGTGCACGTGTGTGGTTGTGCCAAGCCACGTTATTACAAGCGGGGGGAGACTATGCTTCGTTATTACAACCCCGTATCAAATTGAATCTCAAGCAAGTATACAACTAAAGACCGAGTTTAGGCACTTACGAGTAGCTGGTCCGTAGAGGCCTTGCTTGAGCGTGGGCTTGGCCTTCGCCTTGGGCTGCAAACGGGATCTCCGCGAGGATGGGTGACCAAGGGTGCTGGCCGGCTGCAAGTGGGGCGCGGGATAGGCGCCTCGAAGGTGGCCGGCTGCAAGTGGGTGTTGCCTTGACGTGGGCGATTAAAGGGGTGGACCAAGTGAGTGTTTAGGGTCACTAGGAGAGTCGAGTGTTTAGGGAAGGTGGACCTAAAGGGGAGTTTATGGGAAGGCCGAATGGGAGTCCTATAGGGTGGAAGAAATGGCTGGCCGGGTGCAAATGGGATGGTTAGGTAGTGGCCGGTAGTTTAGGTTGTGCTAGGTTCGGCAAAGTGAAAAGGGTGGTGACAAAGGGCTGAGATGATGATAGGGTGGGTGGCTAGGAGTGGAGAGGGAGTAGAGAAGGATTTAGGTAGAGTTGGGAATGCTTACCGAATGGGGAGAGGCGGTGGAAGGAAAAGAGGAGCAGCCGGATGTGGGAGCTCGGCTGGTTCGGTTGGGTGAAGAGGATGCTGATGGAGGGGGCTTCGGCTGGAATGGTGGTGGCGGTGGTGGTGCTGGTGGTGCTGGGAGGTGGAGCAGGTGGAACTTGGGGAAGTGGAGAGTGGTCCCGGCTGGGCTGGAAAAGGATCCTTCTTGCTAGCCCAAAACCCGCCCCCAAGGGGGGGGGTTTGAATAGGGATGGGTAGGTCGGTTAGGGCTGGGCTTGGGGTAGTGGTTAGGTGGTTTAGGTAGGGTGGTATGTAGATAAGGTGGGCTGGAAAGGGTTGGGCCAGATATTTTGAAAACTAGGGGTTTGGGTAGATTGTGGGCTAGGGGTGGTTTAGGGGTTTAGGGCTAGGTTAGGTGGTTGGGTTTTAGGGTGAGGTTTAGTGAGCTAGGTTTAGGCTAGGATTAGGGAAATTAATCTAGGTTTAGGGAAGGATTAGGGAAGCGGGTTAGGTGATTAGGTTGGGATTAGGTCGGGATTAGGGAAGTGGGTTAGGTGATTAGGCTCAGATTAGGGGCGGATTAGGGGTTTAGGCTAGGATTAGGCGTTTTGGGTTAGGTTTAGGTGAAGGAGCTCCCTTTGCATGGCCCATAGACCTTAACCACCTCATGTTGGTGCAGCCCTAGGTTAGGTTTTTGCTAATTACAAGCTTAAACCCGCTCACTTAGGCTAACCCACATGATTAAACCCAAACTTGACACACAAGTCAAGCTTAATTACAACCCTCTTGATATTTTCCATCCCCACTCTCTCTCATGCCCATGATCCCACGTGAATTTCAAGTGGGCCCCACCTCCATCTATGAGAAGGTGATGTGGGCCATGGATATGGATATTGGATTGGATCTCTGGATCCAAATCCAAATCCAAGTCCACATATGGGTTTGGATTGGGATCTGGATATATATGGTCCGGATCCAATCCAAACTGAACTCTGACTCCTTCGAGCTGGGTTCGAAACGGACGATTTCTGCGGGGCCTGACAGCATCAGTACTCCGTCTGCGTTGGGTCTTCGCCAACATGGTCGTCCGCCTCCGTTTCTGCCTTCCGGAGATGACTTCAAATGATATTTTGATAAGAACAGGGTCTTGGATGTTCGAGATCCTTGGGGTGTGAATCAGATACAAGAGTTGCTGTGCCGGGCTTGACATGTGCTCCGGTTCCGGGCTCTTCTTAGCTCTCTTGGTCCATGTCTTGATCGGGCCAAGCTGCTTCGGGGTTTCAAAAACGTATTTTTAAAAGGTTTTCAAAAGCTATATATATTTTTGAAATGCAGAGTGTAAGACATATATACAGGGTTGTCTGGAAGGCTCCTGGGTTTCCAGACTCAAAAATGGCCCTTTGGGGCTGCTTTTACGAAACCAGGTTTGTTTAAGGAATTCGTGGGATTTCGGGGTGTTTACAGATGCCCCTCTTTGGCCTTGGCCAAATTGATTTGGATAAGGGCAAAGATGAAAAACACCCCTTTCAATGTCTCCCTAGATCTATCCACGAAGAATATGGGATCGTCCCATTTTTAGCAAAATCTCAATTTACAAACTTTGGTAGGAGGAGATATCACGCCAAAGGGTTTTACTATGGAATCTGGTCCTAAATGGGATCATGTTCATGCAAGTACCATGCGTGGAATGCAAATGACATGGGTGTGGTGCCAAGAGTAGCGACCTCCCAGAGACCAGATGTGGTCGAACTCTAGAGACTTACAAGGTCTACTGCTCCAAGTGAGCAAATCCTATGCTGTTCGATGTTCGGTTTTCAAAACTTATTTACAAAAGCTATTTACAAAAGGGACAACTGTCTTGAGCCTTGATCCTAAGGATCTCGAGCTCTTCGTGCTTGCCCTTGTTTGAGTCTTAACACTCGCTTATCTAGCAGAGGTTTTATAAGAAAACAAGCTTCATTTCAAATTCCTACGCCTTACTCGAAACGTCGAATTCTCAAACAAGATGAAATTCAAGTAAGTAAATCCTATTTTTACTTTAGGATTCCTCGAAATGAACCATGCTTTAGCTTGGGATAAGCCAGGGATGGGAAAGAGATACCATGGTCCCTTCTGAAGCGTCCCCTGGTTTAAGGCGTAGAAGGCGGAAAACTGCTCTTTTTGAGCTTTTTGGCCTCTTTTTCCTTTTTTTCATAGAGGGTCTCCCTTTGGGAGTATTTTTTTTCTTTAATCCCTCTTTTTCATAAGAGAATCGCTTTTTCTTTTTCAAGTCTGGTTTCTTTCTTTTGGAAAGAGACTTTGAATGGGAAATTCCCTTTTGTTTTGGGCCTTTGTTTTCCTTTTGGAAATAGAAGAGAAGAGGGGTAGACTTATCCCAAGCCTACACTCGATCCATTCCAGATCAGCCTATTTAGAAATAGCACGTACTACTTGCAAGTATCTTGCTATGTTGAACTAGGCCTTTCTTTGTAAGAAGAAGGATTTTGAAATGTAACCACGATTTTGAAAACTCCACTCTTTCACAAGTGCGAATTCTCTCACTTAGGGTCACACGAGTTTGCCTTTGCACCTTATTCATATGTCTCAGGGCAGCTATCCCTTTTAAAATTTTCGAAAACTGGAATTTAATCCAGATCCTACACATGATACTTCTTTAAGTATTGAATATTGATAGGATCTGCTAAATTCCTACCTTCTACATCGATCAACCAATACGAATTGTTCGTAGTGGTTGCTCGTACAACATAGGGTCCATCCCAGTTGGGGCGCCACTTGCCTAGGGGGTGTGGGCCACGATGGTGGATGGTTTTTAAGACCAGATCTCCCACTTGAAAGTGGCGAGGTCTCATGTGTTTGCTATAATGTCGGGCTATCCTTTGCCGGTATGCATGAGCATGAGCCATGGCAAGGAGTCGCCTCTCATCTAGCAAATCTAGTTCGGCCATCCTAGCATGTTGAAGCGTCTCTAGGGGAAGGTCGAGTGCTATGGATGTATGGAATGAATGCAGTTGGGTATGAATGGGAAGAATGGCGTTTGTGCCATAGACCAACTCGAATGGTGTGGCATTCGTGGGAGTCCGGATGGAAGTCCTATAAGACCATAAGGCTTCATCCAGCTTCTCGTGCCACGTCCTACCCTTCTCTAAGGTTTTCTCAATAATACTAATGAGAGTCTTGTTTGTGGCTTCGGCTTGGCCGTTGCCTTGAGGGTAGTAGGGCGAGGAGAAGTGGTGAGTTATGCCATACGTGTTGCACAACTTAACCATCCGCTCGTTCTTGAATGGGGTACCATTATCAGACACAAGGTCTCGTGGAACCCCAAATCGAGCCAAGATATTCCTCCGGATGAAAGCCACCACATGTTGCCCCATTACATTGGTTAGGGAAATGGCTTCCACCTACTTGGAGAAATACTCCGTGGTTGCTAAAATAAATCGATGCCCATTCGAGGCCTTTGGAAATATTGGGCCTACAATGTCAAACGCCCACATGGTAAATGGCCAGGGGCTGACCACGGAATGCAATGCAGATGAAGGGATATGAATGGCGTATCGTGACAATCCTTTTTCAGGGTGGACCAAAAATAGCCCCCTCTAAGTATTTTCATCGCCATCATGTTGGCATTAACATGACCTCCACATTCTCCATCGTGGAACTCATGCATTACTATCCTAGCCTCCTCTAGGTCGATACACCTAAGCAGAATGCCGGTAAAACTTTTCTTGTATAAAACCCCACCCAGAATGGTGTATCAGGTCGAAATCTTACGAATGAATGCCTTATCTTTGGACGTGGCATCCTCAGTGAATCCTCCATTTTCTAAAAAATGTTTTATGTCATAGAACCAGGGTTTTTCAATAGACTCTGGGTTGTTTTGGCAAATATCTAAGTCGTGTGTAGATGGATGGGGTGCATGCCATATTTCCAAAGATCTGGTCCCTGAAATGGGATCGACCTTCAAGGCTGAGCCCAAGGAGGAGAGGGCATCGGCGATGCCATTATCCTCTCTTCCTACGTGTGTGAGCTTACACGACTGGAAGGATTGGACCAATCGAGTGGCCAGCTCGTGATATGAAAGTAGTTTCTCATTACGTACTTGCCAAATTTTTAAAACCTGGTTTATGACAAGGAGCGAATCTCCAAAGACCTCAATGCACGATGCCCCTAGAGTTTTCGAAATCCTTAAACCTTGTATGAGTGCTTCATACTCAGCTACGTTGTTGGAACATTCGAAATCTAAGCGGACTGCTATGGGAATCTCGCCCTTTTCAGGGGAGATTAGGATGACCCCAGCACCAGCCCCTCGTTGGTTTCGTGCCCCGTCGAAGTGCATCTTCCACACTTGGTTTTCGAAAGAATTTGCCAAAATGTGGTTTTGAAAATGGTTTTGCAATATGCCTTCATCAGGCATTTCGACAAGAGTGGGATATTCATCCTCTAAGGGGAATTCAGCCACGTAATATGCCAGGGCTTGCCCCTTAATGGAGATCTGGTGATGGTATTTCAGATCATACTCCATTAGAAGGAGTTGCCATTTGCCCAATCTACCCGTGAGAATGGGTTTTTCGAACAAGTGCTTGATTGGATCAAGCTTGGACTCTATCCAGACCTCATGATCTAGGAAATAGTGTCTGAACTTCTGGCAGGCCCAGACTAGGGCCAAGCACGTCTTCTCCATGGCTTGATAATTTCGTTCATAAGCCAAGAGAGTTTTCGAAATATAGTAGATGGCATACTCCTTATGGGTGTCATCCTCGTATTGAGCCAACAGGGCTCCTAAAGCATTTACATGCACAGAGATGTATAATAAAAGTGGTTTTCCTTGTTTTGGAGGATTCAAAACGGGGGGGTTAACCAAGTATGCCTTCAGTCTCTCGAAGGACTTTTGGCATTCGTCATCCCATAAGAATTTCGTACCCTTCCTCAACAGTTTGTTGAAGGGTTCGCATCTAGTTGCCAGATTCGATATGAATCGGCGCACGGATTGTAATCGACCCTGGAGGCTACGGATTTGGGTGAGATTGGAGGGTGGAGCCATGTCTATGATGGCCTGACACTTAGAGGGGTCGACTTCTATTCCCCTTTGGCTTACCATAAAGCCTAGAAGCTTCCCTGATTCTACCCCGAACACACATTTTTTAGGGTTTAGCTTTACTTTGTAAAGCCTAAGCCTTTCGAAAATCTTTTGTAAACATTCGATATGGGTGCATCGGGTTTTGGATTTCGCCAAGAGATCATCTACATACACTTCTACAAGCTCATGAATTTGATCATGGAAGATCGTGTTCATGGCTCGTTGGTATGTTGCGCCGGCATTTTTCAAACCAAAGGGCATGACTGTATAGCAGTACGTGCCCCATGGGGTTGTGAAGGCGGTCTTACCCTGATCTCGTGGACTTAGTTTGATTTGATTATAGCCTAAATAGCCATCCATGAATGAAAACATTTCATGATTTGCAGTACTATCGACTATCAAATCTATGTTGGGTAAAGGATAATTATCCTTTGGAGTGGCTTTATTCAGGTTTCTGAAATCGATGCATATTCGAATTTTCCCATTGGTTTTTCGAACTACAACGATATTTGATAACCAATCAGAATACGCAATGGGTTTTATAAATCCGGCTTTTAGCAGATCTTCTAAACCCTCTTTGACTTGCATGTGTACATTCGGGTGTATTTTCCTAAGCTTCTGCTTTATGGGTTTTACACCTGCATCTAAGGGAAGACGATGCTCGACTATGCTGGGATCTATGCCCGGCATGTCTTCATACGTCCATGCAAACACATCTAAATAGGTTCGTAGAAATGCAGTGAATGCTAACTTTTCAGTTTCATGCAAGCATGCGCCTATTTTGATGGTTTTGGGATTGGAATCATCCCCTAGGTTCACCTCTATGAAATCTCCTCCTACTGATTGGGAAGGTCTTTCAAAATCGAGAATTCTATGAAATTCTAGGAGCTCAGAAGTGGGATCTTCCTCAAGGGGATCCACTTATGGGCTTTGATCATTCTCGTGGGCTATAGACTCGAGGGAACTTGATGCGTGGTTTTCAAAATGACCTGGTTTTGTACTTGGATTTTCCAGTGATTTCGAAATTTTTGGTCTGGCTATGCAGACGACGTTTCTTTCGAAATCCTTTTCTTTTGCCAAAGTCCTACCAGGAGCAGCTATGTACAAAATCTTTTTGGTATTTTCCAAGTTTTTGATTTTTTGGGTTTTTGTAAAACAAGAACTTTGGGAACTATACAAAGCACTTTTTTCGAGTTTTTGTTTTTCCATTGTTTTTGGTTTTTCTTGTTTTTCGATTTTTTTGATTTTAAGTTTTTCAAATGTTTTTGGTATTTTTAGAAAAAGGGATCTTCCGTCATACCTACAAAGGGAAAACACTACGGGTTAGACTCGGAATAGGAGGTCTAAATCGTAGGTCTCTTCTAAGACAAGCTCCGGGGCACCCTTGACCCAGGTGGTCACAGGGGGTGGCTCTGGCGGTATTCGGGGAGTATAGCCGATCCCATATCGGCTTGGGTTGGCCCTAGGAAGGATGGGCTCTAGGAGACCCTGGTTCTGCGCCCCTAGACTCTTGTAGGGCGTGTAGCCCATGTTCAACAACATGTTCCACGACTTTTTCTTTTTTGAAAAAGTTGGATACAAGTCGTGGTCCTGGAACATGCTATCGTCCATATTAGGCTCGTATGGCCTCTTGTCCAGGGGCTTTGGAAATAGGGAACGCTTGGGTTTTCCTAAGTGGATTAAAGTCGGGAGGGGGACTGCTTTGGGCGGCCCCTTCACACATACAACCTTCCTAGGGTTGTTCAACACGAGCCGAGGTGGCTCAACCATAATTTGCCCCAGGTTAGCCTCATGGGCCTGGGAGCTTGATAAACAAGGAGAGTTTATGATCCCCTGAAGCTGTGGGTGACTCTCACCTAGGATCACTATGACCTGGTCCCTAAAAGGGATCTTGACACACCTGTGGAAGGTGGATGGCACAGCGCACAAACTGTGTATCCAGGGCCTTCCCAGCAACAGGTTATAATGGGGGTGGATGTCCAAGACATGGAACACCCCCGTGTGTTCGATCCCTCCCATTTCCATTGGGAGTTCGATGGATCCTAAAGGTCTAGACGCATTCCCATCGTATCCAGTGATAATGATGGGGCTTGGGTTCACTGAAGTCAAGGTGACTCCGATTTTGTACGCCACATGAAGTGGAAGGATGTTGAGCCCTCCTCCACCATCGACTAGGCACCTGTCCAGAGAGTGGTGGTTTAGAACCACCTCGATATGCAGGGCCTGGTTATGGGTTTCGTAGGGTCTATCTACATCATCTTCCGAAAAAGTGATGGGCAATTTTGCTCCTAATAAAGCCACTTGGGCAGACAAGGATTTCGGACTTATGTTCGAATCAACCTTGGCCCTTTCTAGAATTTTCTCTAATACAAGTCTATGCCTAGGCTAGTTTTTTATAAGCTCTAGGATAGACATGTGAATAGGAATCTTTGAAAGGTGGTTTTCGAAATCATAAGGATTTAGGATGACTTTTTCCTTATCTGCTTTTGGCAGACCACTAGGGATACATGCTTTTGAGGGGCCAGGCACACTGACCACCTTTTGAGCACCTTGAAGGTGCGGGGGTTGATAGATCCTCCTGGATCTAGTGACTTCCCCCACGACCAGCCTAGGGTTCGCGCTAAACTTGGCTCTAAGGATGAGCTGAGGAGAACCTTGGATTTTCAAAACTGGTTTTACCGGGGTTTCCACTTTTGGTGGTCCCCGAATGACGACTTGGGCGAGTCTCTTGTATAGTACAGGGATGGGCGCACAAGTAGGTCGACCAGGTTCTGGCTTTTGCACTAGTTCCTTGGAAATGGTGAGGGTACATACCTCCTTTCCTTTCCCACTGCCACTGGCGTGTTTGGGAAAGGGTTCCTTGAAGATAGCTTGAGGTGGCTCAGGTTCCACAGTGACCTGGAGCCGGCCTTCTGCTATCAAGTTCTCAATTTTATTTAAGAGAGAGAAGCAGCGTTTGGTATCATGGCCTTTGAGCCGATGATACTTACAAAATCGGTTTAAATACCCCCCTTTGGACGTTACTCCTTCAGGGATTTCAGGGAGTTCTATCATGCCCTGGGCAAGTAAGAGGTCTAGGACCTCCGACACAGGTTGCCCCAGCGGAGTATACTCCCGTTTTTCAACCGGTTTTTGAAAATTGCGTTCCCTCTTATTTTCTAATTTTTCAAAATTTTTGGAAGTGCCAGCCATGCCTGGATCCACCCGGACATTGGCGATTTTATGGGGCTTTGCCCCTTTGACCGTCGTGGGCAGCCCATATGCGATGGGCTTTTCCAAACGGGTTTTTGGAACGGCACTTCCTTTCCATAAGTGGTCGTATGTCCCTTTTCGTAAGTTGGTTTCGAAAAGGGAGGCCTTTTTGATCAACTTATGGAAAGTTGAAATCTCGTGGAGCGAGAGAAGGGTTTTTAACTCGCTTTTGAAATTATCCAGGATGAGCATTACTGCGCATCCTTCGGATATGGGCTCTCGCACTTGACCCAAAAGTGGCCTCCATCTTATAATGAAGGCATGCACGTCTTCGTTCATGCCTTGCTTTGTATCCCTTAAGGTATTCAGGGTTGGCGTGACTTCTACGTTGTGTGCAAATCTTTGCATGAAGCAGTTCGCTAACTCTTCAAAAGTAGCGAACTGGCTTAAGTCGTAGGAAGCCAGCCATTTGGCAGCTGTGCCTTTAAGGGATAAAGGGAACCAATACACCCATTTCATCGAGTCCTTTTTCTTCTTATGGGCTTGACGTGAGAAAAGTTGCAAGTGAGACCTAGGGTCTCCCATGCCATCATACCGATAGAAGTTTGATATTTCATCGTCACTGTCTGTTTCGTAGTCCATAGGAAGGAAATCAGACAGGGCGTAGCTTCTTTTCTCTTTATTCTGCCCTTTTAGCAACTGCTGTAGGGCTTTACGGTTCTTTTGTGTGAAGGACTCGTGGTATTGGTTGCCTTCCATTACGGAGGCCTCTTTTTGCTTGCGAGGTTTTTCAGATTTCTTTTTAGGCCTTTGTTCACCGTTCGATGAACATGAATCGCCTACTTCAGCCTCTTGGCTGAGAGCATCGATTTTGGCCTCAAACTCCCTTCCCAAATCCTCGATTTCATCTAGTTTTATTTTGTTTTTGAAAATCCTCCTAGAGTGAGAACTTGATGCGCATGAGCCTTGGCTCGATACTTCACTTGGATTGGATTTTGATATGCTTTTGAAGCTTTTTCAAAATATCGTAAGTACAAGCAAAAGAAAAAAACAAGTTAAAATGACACCTTTTTACAAAATTTTCGCAAGACTTCTACTTAAAAACTCGATTTTTGAAAGGCTCACGTCCCACTGGGCGTGCCAATCTCTGTAGACCCGCGAAAATCCCCGCCTCTTTGCCTTTTTCAGGGCTCGGAGTGGATCCTCTCATGTGTCTAAGGCCTATGTATGCAAACAGGGCGTGCCAGCTAGCTTACCTAAGCTAGCGAAGATATTTTTAACACTGACTTCTAAACGTGGCGACTGTGAGCAAGTAAGCTCTTGTCATCGCAGACCTTCTTGCACCGATGCGAAAGGGTCAGTCTGTACGCTTTGCAAAAATCGAGTTTTGGAGAGAAAGTCTACGAAGCGGTTTTGAGGTGTCTATTTTGGGTCTTTAAAATGCGATTGCATGTTTTAGATCACGTGGATTTACACGTGCCTAAGTCTTTTCTTTTATCCCTTTTCGGACCACCTAGTTTGTGTGTTATGAACACTCCACTACGTGGGCGAATTTCGAGCGGGGCTTGCTTTGATGCAATATACGTCCTACCTCGTGGTATGGCGTAGATGCAATGCAAACTCACGCTACTCCAAAGGGAAAACCCGAAATGTAAAGACAATACTGAAGGGAAATAACCGAAGGGAAATAACCGAAGGGAGATATGTATATAGATTATGTATATGAGCCCTTACTCGGGTCTTGCAAATAAGAGCGAAGGCTCAATGTGGGTGCGTGCTGGAATTGAAAGACTTACACACACGACATGAACTTAAACCCAAATAGAAATTGCAGTATGGCCTTGACTAAGGTCTTGGGAGTAAGAGCGAAGGCTCAATGTGTGTGAAAGTGCTTGAATTGAAAGACTTACTCACACGACATGAAATGAAACCCAAATAGTATAGGTCGGCCCTTACTTGGGTCTTTCAAATAAGAGCGAAAGCTCAATGTGTGTGAGAGTGCTTGAATTGAAAGACTTACCCACACGACATGAAATGAAAACCCAAATAGTATAGGTCGGCCCTTACTTGGGTCTTTCAAATAAGAGCGAAAGCTCAATGTGTGTGAGAATGCTTGAATTGAAAGACTTACCCACACGACATGAAATGAAATCCCAAATAGTATAGGTCGGCCCTTACTTGGGTCTTTCAAATAAGAGCGAAAGCTCAATGTGTGTGAGTGCTTGAATTGAAAGACAACGCACCCAACTTAAACAAAACCCTTCGAAAATGAAAGTATATATATACACTTATGTATTAGGGGTTGATTAGGCCCGTGTGTGTTCAAAATCGTGCACGACTAAGAGAGTGCACGTGTGTGGTTGTGCCAAGCCACGTTATTACAAGCGGGGGGGAGACTATGCTCCGTTATTACAACCCCGTATCAAATTGAATCTCAAGCAAGTATACAACTAAAGACCGAGTTTAGGCACTTACGAGTAGCTGGTCCGTAGAGGCCTTGCTTGAGCGTGGGCTTGGCCTTCGCCTTGGGCTGCAAACGGGAGCTTCGCGAGGATGGGTGACCAAGGGTGCTGGCCGGCTGCAAGTGGGGCGCCGGATAGGCGCCTCGAAGGTGGCCGGCTGCAAGTGGGTGTCGCCTTGACGTGGGCGATTAAAGGGGTGGACCAAGTGAGTGTTTAGGGTCACTAGGAGAGTCGAGTGTTTAGGGAAGGTGGACCTAAAGGGGAGTTTATGGGAAGGCCGAATGGGAGTCCTATAGGGTGGAAGAAATGGCTGGCCGGGTGCAAATGGGATGGTTAGGTAGTGGCCGGTAGTTTAGGTTGTGCTAGGTTCGGCTAAGTGAAAAGGGTGGTGACGAAGGGCTGAGATGATGATAGGGTGGGTGGCTAGGAGTGGAGAGGGAGTAGAGAAGGATTTAGGTAGAGTTGGGGAATGCTTACCGAATGGGGAGAGGCGGTGGAAGGAAAAGAGGAGCAGCCGAATGTGGGAGCTCGGCTGGTTCGGTTGGGTGAAGAGGATGCTAATGGAGGGGGCTTCGGCTGGAATGGTGGTGGCGGTGGTGGTGCTGGTGGTGCTGGGAGGTGGAGCAGGTGGAACTTGGGGAAGTGGAGAGTGGTCCCGGCTGGGCTGGAAAAGGATCCTTCTTGCTAGCCCAAAACCCGCCCCCAAGGGGGGGGGTTTGAATAGGGATGGGTAGGTCGGTTAGGGCTGGGCTTGGGGTAGTGGTTAGGTGGTTTAGGTAGGGTGGTATGTAGATAAGGTGGGCTGGAAAGGGTTGGGCCATATATTTTGAAAACTAGGGGTTTGGGTAGATTGTGGGCTAGGGGTGGTTTAGGGGTTTAGGGCTAGGTTAGGTGGTTGGGTTTTAGGGTGAGGTTTAGTGAGCTAGGTTTAGGCTAGGATTAGGAAAATTAATCTAGGTTTAGGGAAGGATTAGGAAAGCGGGTTAGGTGATTAGGTTGGGATTAGGTCGGGATTAGGGAAGTGGGTTGGGTGATTAGGCTCAGATTAGGGGCGGATTAGGGGTTTAGGCTAGGATTAGGCGTTTTGGGTTAGGTTTAGTTGAAGGAGCTCCCTTTGCATGGCCCATTGACCTTAACCACCTCATGTTGGTGCAGCCCTAGGTTAGGTTTTTGCTAATTACAAGCTTAAACCCGCTCACTTAGGCTAACCCACATGATTAAATCCAAACTTGACACACAAGTCAAGCTTAATTACAACCCTCTTGATATTTTCCATCCCCACTCTCTCTCATGCCCATGATCCCACGTGAATTTCAAGTGGGCCCCACCTCCATCTATGAGAAGGTGATGTGGGCCATGGATATGGATATTGGATTGGATCTCTGGATCCAAATCCAAATCCAAGTCCACATATGGGTTTGGATTGGGATCTGGATATATATGGTCCGGATCCAATCCAAACTGAACTCTGACTCCTTCGAGCTGGGTTCGAAATGGACGATTTGTACGGGGCCTGACAGCATCAGTACTCCGTCTGCATTGGGTCTTCGCCAACATGGTCGTCTGCCTCCATTTCTGCCTTCCGGAGGTGACTTCAAATGATATTTTGATAAGAACAGGGTCTTGGACGTTCGAGATCCTGGGGGTGTGAATTAGATACAAGAGTTGCTGTGCCGGGCTTGACATGTGCTCCGGTTCCGGGCTCTTCTTAGCTCTCTTGGTCCATGTCTTGATCGGGCCAAGCTGCTTCGGGGTTTCAAAAACGTATTTTTAAAAGGTTTTCAAAAGCTATATATATTTTTGAAATGCAGAGTGTAAGACATATATACAGGGTTGTCTGGAAGGCTCCTGGGTTTCCAGACTCAAAAATGGCCCTTTGGGGCAGCTTTTACGAAACCAGGTTTGTTTAAGGAATTCGTGGGATTTCGGGGTGTTTACAACGAGAAGCTGGATGAAGCCTTATGGGCTTATAGGACTTCCATCCGGACTCCCACGAATGCCACACCATTCGAATTGGTCTATGGCACAAACGCCAATCTTCCCATTCATACCCAACTGCATTCATTTCATACATCCATAGCACTCGACCTTCCCCCTAGAGACACTTCAGCATGCTAGGATGGCCGAACTAGATTTGCTAGATGAGAGGCGACTCCTTGCCATGGATCATGCTCGTGCCTACCGGCAAAGGATAGCCCGACATTATAGCAAACACATGAGACCTCGCCACTTTGAAGTGGGAGATCTGGTCTTAAAAACCATCCACCATCGTGGCCCACACCCCCTAGGCAAGTGGCGCCCCAACTGGGATGGACCCTATGTTGTACGAGCAACCATTACGAACAATTCGTATTGGTTGATCGATGTAGAAGGTAGGAATTTAGCAGATCCTATCAATATTCAATACTTAAAGAAGTATCATGTGTAGGATCTGGATTAAATTCCATTTTTTGAAAATTTAAGGGATAGCTGTCTTGAGCCATGTGAATAAGGTGCAAAGGCAAACTCGTGTGACCCTGAGTGAGAGAATTCGCACTTGTGAAAGAGCAGAGTTTTCAAAATCGTGGTTACATTTCAAAATCCTTCTTCTTACAAAGAAAGGCCTAGTTCAACATAGCAAGATACTTGCAAGTGGTACGTGCTATTTCTAAATAGGCTGATCTGGAATGGATCGAGTGTAGGCTTGGGATAAGTCCGCCCCTCTTCTCTTCTATTTCCAAAAGGAAAACAAAGGCCCAAAACAAAAGGGAATTTCCCACTTCGAAGTATCTTTCCAAAACAAAGAAACCAGATTTCCAAAGAAAAATCGAATCTCTTGTGAAAAAGAGGGATTAAAGAAAAAATACTCCCAAAGGGAGACCCTCTATGAAAAAAAGGAAAAAGAGGCCAAAAAGCTCAAAAAGAGCAGTTTTCCGCCTTCTATGCCTTAAACCACGGCACGCTTCAGAAGGGACCGTGGTATCTCTTTCCCATCCCTGGCTTATCCCAAGCTAAAGCATGATTCATTTCGAGGAATCCTAAAGTAAAAATAGGATTTACTTACTTGAATTTCATCTTGTTTGAGAATTCGACGTTTCGAGTAAGGCGTAGGAATTTGAAATATGCCTTGTTTTCTTATAAAACCTCCGCTAGATAAGCGAGTGTTAAGACTCAAACAAGGGCAAGCACGAAGAGCTCGAGATCCTTAGGATCGAGGCTCAAGACAGTTGTCCCTTTTGTAAATAGCTTTTGTAAATAAGTTTTGAAAACCGAACATCGAACAGCACAGGATTTGCTCACTTAGAGCAGTAGGCCTTGTAAGTCTGTAGAGTTCGACCACACCTGGTCTCTGGGAGGTCGCCACTCTTGGCACCACACCCATGTCATTTGCATTCCACGCATGGTACTTGCATGAACATGATCCCATTTAGGACCAGATTCCATAGAAAAACCCTTTGGCGTGATATCTCCTCCTACCAGAGTTTGTAAATTGAGATTTTGCTAAAATTGGGGCGATCCCATATTCTTCGTGGATAGATCTAGGGAGACATTAAAAGGGGTGTTTGTCATCTTTGCCCTTATCCAAATCGATTTGGACAAGGCCAAAAAGGGGCATCTATAAACACCCCGAAATCCCACGAATTTCTTAAACAAATCTGGTTTTGTAAAAGCAGCCCCAAAGGGCCATTTTAAGTCTGGAAACCCAGGAGCCTTCCAGACAACCCTGTATATACGTTTTAAACTTCATATTTCAAAAATATGTAATATAGCTTTTGAAAACCTTTTAAAACACGTTTTTGAAACCCCGAAGCAGCTTGGCCCGATCAAGACAGGACCAGCAAAGAGCTAAGAAGAGCCCGGAACCGGAGCACATGTCAAGCCCGGCACAGCAACTCTTGTATCACATCCATACCCCCAGGATCTCGAACGTCCAAGACCCTGTTCTTATCAAAATGTCATTTGAAGTCATCTCTGGAAGGCAGAAACGGAGGCGGACGACCATGTTGGCGAAGACCCAATGCAGACGGAGTACTGATGCTGTCAGGCCCCGCACAAATCGTCCGTTTCGAACCCAGCTCGAAGGAGTCAGAGTTCAGTTTGGATTGGATCTGGACCATATATATCCAGATCTCAATCCAAACCCATGTGTGGACTTGGATTTGGATTTGGATCCAGAGATCCAATCCAATATCCATATCCATGGCCCACATCACCTTCTCATAAATGGAGGTGGGGGCCACTTGAAATTCACTTGGGATTATGGGCATGAGAGAGAGTGGGGATGGATAATATCAAGAGTGTTGTAATTAAGCTTGACTTGTGTGTCAAGTTTGGGGATAATCATGTGGGTTAGCCTAATTGAGTGGGTTTAAGCTTGTAATTAGCCAAAACCTAACCTAGGGCTGCACCAACATGAGGTGGTTAAGGTCTATGGGCCATGCAAAGGGAGCTCCTCCACCTAAACCTGACCCTAAACACCTAATCCTAGCCTACCACCCTAATCCACCCCTAATTTGAGCCTAATCACCTAACCCACTTCCCTAATCCCGGCCTAATCCCAACCTAATCACCTAACCCACTTCCCTAATCCTTCCCTAAACCTAGGTTAATTTCCCTAAACCTAGCCTAATCACCTAACCTAGCTCACTAAACCTCACCCTAAAACCCAACCACCTAACCTAGCCCTAAACCCCTAAACCACCCCTAGCCCACAATCTACCCAAACCACTAGTTTTTAAAATATCTGGCCCTACCCTTTCCAGCCCACCTTATCTTCATACCACCCTACCTAAACCACCTAACCACTACCCCAAACCCAGCCCTAACCGACCTACCCATCCCTATATAAACCCCCCCCCTTGGGGGCGGGTTCTCCTATCTAGCCGAGCCCCCACTTCCCAGCCCAGCCGAACCGGCTCCGCCTACACCACCACCATCCCTCCATCCCACCACCACTTGCACCGCCATCTCCACCACCTCCCGGCCAAGCCTCACTACCTGCCCAGCTTCTTCCAGCCGAGCGCCATCTTCATTCCATTCGGTTAGTACCCCTTTACTTTGTCTCACCTTCTCTACTCCCTCTCCACTCTCAGCCACCTAAACCCTACCACAACACCCTACCACCAGCCATTCCCCTTTGCTGCCACCCTTCTCACTCAGCCGAACCTAGTCATCCTAGCAGCCCGCTACCACCACATTCCCCTAAGACTCCCCTTCGGCCTTTCCTTAAACTCCCCTTAGGTCCATACTCCCTAACACTCTGTACTCTCCATTCGTGACCCTACCTACATACTCACTTGGCCCAGCCCCTTTAATTTTCCACATCAAGGCGATACCCACTTGCAGCCGGCCACCTTCAAGGCGCCTATTCCGCGCCCCACTTGCAGCCGGCTAGCACCCTTTGACATTCACCCTCGCGGAGCTCCCGTTTGCAGCCCAAGGCAAAGGCCAAGCCCACGCTCAAGCAAGGCCTCTACGGACCAGCTACTCATAAGTGCCTAAACTCGGTCTTTAGTTGTATACTTGTTTGAGATTCAATTTGATATGGGGTTGTAATAACGGAGCATAGTCTCCCCCCGCTTGTAATAACGTGGCTTGGCACACCCACACACGTGCACTCTCTTAGTTGTGCACGATTTTGAACACACACGGGCCTAATCAGCCCCTAATACATAAGTATATATATACTTTCATTTACGAAGGGTTTTGCTTAAGTTGGGTGCGTTGTCTTTCAATTCAAGCACTCTCACACACATTGAGCCTTCACTCTTATTCCTAAGACCTTAGTAAAGGCCTTATTGCAGTTATATTTGGGTTTCATTTATGTCGTGTGTGTAGTACTTCAATTCAAGCACTCTCACACACATTGAGCCTTCGCTCTTACTCCCAAGACCTTAGTCAAGGCCATACTGCAATTTATATTTGGGTTTAATTTCATGTCGTGTGTGTAAGTCTTTCAATTCAAGCACGCACCCACATTGAGCCTTCGCTCTTATTTGCAAGAACCGAGTAAGGGCTCATATACATACTCTATATACATATCTCCCTTCGGCATTTATATTTCAAGTCATTTCCCTTCGGTTATTTCCCTTCAGTATTGTCTTTACATTTCGGGTTTTCCCTTTGGAGTAGCATGAGTTTGCATTGCATCTACGCCATACCACGAGGTAGGACGCATATTGCATCAAAGCAAGCCCCGCTCGAATTCGCCCATGTAGTGGAGTGTTCATAACACACAAACTAGGTGGCCCGAAGAGGGATAAAAGAAAAGACTTAGGCACGTGCAAATCCACGTGATCTAAAACATGCAATCACATTTTAAAGACCCGAAATAGACATCGTAAGTGAAAATTTTCGGTGTCTACAATTTGGCATGCCCGGTGGGACGTGAGCCTTTTCAGAAATCGAGTTTACTTGTAGAAGTCTTGCGAAAATTTTGTAAAAAGGTGTCGTTTTAACTTGTTTTCTTTGCTTGTACTTAGGAAATTTTGAAAAAGCTTGAAAAGCATGTCAAAATCCAATCCAAGTGAAGTGTCGAGCCAAGGCTCATGCGCATCAAGTTCTCACTCTAGGAGGATTTTCAAAAACAAAATAAAACTAGATGAAATCGAGGACTTGAGAAGGGAGTTTGAGGCCAAAATCGATGCTCTCGGCCAAGAGGCTGAAGTAGGCGATTCATGTTCATCGAACAGTGAACAAAGGCCTAAAAAGAAATCTGAAAAACCTCGCAAGCAAAAAGAGGCCTCCGTAATGGAAGGCAACCAATACCACGAGTCCTTCACACAAAAGGACCGTAAAGCCCTACAGCAGCTGCTGAAAGGGCAGAATAAAGAGAAAAGAAGCTACGCCCTGTCTGATTTCCTTCCTATGGATTACGAAACAGACAGTGACGATGAAATACCGAACTTCCATCGGTATGATGGCATGGGAGACCCTAGGTCTCACTTGCAACTTTTCTCATGTCGAGCCCATAAGAAGAAAAAGGACTCGATGAAATGGGTGTATTGGTTCCCTCTATCCCTTAAAGGCACAGCTGCCAAATGGCTGGCTTCCTACGACTTAAGCCAGTTCGCTACTTTTGAAGAGTTAGCGAACTGCTTCATGCAAAGATTTGCACACAACGTGGAAGTCACGCCAACCCTGAATACCTTAAGGGATACAAAGCAAGGCATGAACGAGGACGTACATGCCTTCATTATAAGATAGAGGTCTCTTTTGGGCCAAGTGCGAGAGCCCATATCCGAAGGATGCGCAGTAATGCTCATCCTGGATAATTTTAAAAGCGAGTTAAAAACCCTTCTCTCGCTCCATGAGATTTCAACTTTCCATAAGTTGATCAAAAAGGCCTCCCTTTTCGAAACCAACTTACGAAAAGGGACATACGATCACTTATGGAAAGGAAGTGCCGTTCCAAAAACCCGTTTGGAAAAGCCCATCGCATATGGGCTGCCCACGACGGACAAAGGGGCAAAGCCCCATAAAATCGCCAATGTCCGGGTGGATCCAGGCATGGCAGGTACTTCTAAAAATTTTCAAAAAATAGAAAATAAGAGAGAACGTAATTTTCAAAAACCGGTTGAAAAACGGGAGTACACTCCGCTGGGGCAACCTGTGTCGGAGGTCCTAGACCTCTTACTTGCCCAGGGCATGATCGAACTCCCTGAAATCCCCGAAGGAGTCACGTCCAAAGGGGGGTATTTAAACCGATTTTGCAAGTATCATCGGCTCAAAGGCCATGATACTAAACGCTGCTTCTCTCTTTTAAATAAAATTGAGAACTTGATAGCAGAAGGCCGGCTCCAGGTCACTGCGGAACCTAAGCCACCTCAAGCTATCTTCAAGGAACCCTTTCCCAAACACGCCAGTGGCAGTGGGAAAGGAAAGGAGGTATGTACCCTCACCATTTCCAAGGAACTAGCGCAAAAGCCAGAACCTGGTCGACCTGCTTGTGCGCCCATCCTTGTATTATACAAGAGGCCCGCCCAAGTCGTCATTCGGGGACCACCAAAAGTGGAAACCCCGGCAAAACCAGTTTTGAAAATCCAAGGTTCTCCTCAGCTCATCCTTAGAGCCAAGTTTAGCGCGAACCCTAGGCTGGTCGTGGGGGAAGTCACTAGATCCGGGAGGATCTACCAACCCCCTCACCTTCAAGGTGCTCAAAAGGTGGTCAGTGTGCCTGGCCCCTCAAAAGCATGTATCCCTAGTGGTCTGCCAAAAGCAGATAAGGACAAAATCATCCTAAATCCTTATGATTTCGAAGACCACCTTTCAAAGATTCCTATTCACATGTCTATCCTAGAGCTTATCAAAACCTCGCCTAGGCATAGACTTGTATTAGAGAAAATTCTAGAAAGGGCCAAGGTTGATTCGAACATAAGTCCGGAATCCTTGTCTGCCCAAGTGGCTTTATTAGGAGCAAAATCGCCCATCACCTTTGCGGAAGATGATGTAGATAGACCCTACGAAACCCATTACCAGGCCCTGCATATCGAGGTGGTTCTAAACAACCACTCTCTAGACAGGTGCCTAGTCGATGGTGGAGGAGGGCTCAACATCCTTCCACTTCATGTGGCGTACAAAATCGGAGTCACCTTGACTTCAGTGAACCCAAGTCCCATCGTTATCACTGGATACGATGGAAATGCGTCTAGACCTTTAGGATCCATCGAACTCCCAATGGAAACGGGAGGGATCGAACACACGGGGGTGTTCCATGTCTTGGACATCCACCCCCATTATAACCTGTTGCTGGGAAGACCCTGGATACACAGTTTGTGCGTTGTGCCATCCACCTTCCACAGGTGTGTCAAGATCCCTTTTAGGGACCAGGTCGTAGTGATCCTAGGTGAGAGTCACCCACAGCTTCAGGGGATCATAAACTCCCCTTGTTTATCGAGCTCCCAGGCCCATGAGGCTAAACTGGGGCAAATTATGGTTGAGCCACCTCGGCTCGTGTTGAACAACCCTAGGAAGGTTGTATGTGTGAAGGGGCCGCCTAAAGCAGGCCCCCTCCCAACTCTAATCCTCCTAGGAAAACCCAAGCGTTCCCTATTTCCAAAACCCCTAGACAAGAGGCCATACGAGCCTAATATGGACGATAGCATGTTCCAGGACCACGACTTATATCCCATCTTTTCAAAAAACAAAAGGTCGTGGAACATGTTATTGAACATGGGCTACACGCCCTACAAAAGTCTAGGGGCACAAAACCAGGGTCTCCTAGAGCCCATCCTTCCTAGGGCCAACCCAAGCCGATATGGGATCGGCTATACTCCCCGAATACCGCCGGAGCCACCCCCTGCGACCACCTGGGTCAAGGGTGCCCCGGAGCCTGTCTTAGAAGAGACCTATGGTTTAGACCTCCTATTCCGAGTCTAACCCGTAGTGTTTTTCCTTTGTAGGTATGACGGAAGATCCCTTTTTCTAAAAATACCAAAAACATCTAAAAAAATTAAATTCAAAAAAAAAAAATCGAAAAACAAGAAAAAACAAAAACTCAAAAAAAGAGTGCTTTGTATAGTTCCCAAAGTTCTTGTTTTACAAAAACCTAAAAAAATCGAAAATTTGGAAAATACCAAAAAGATTTTGTATATAGCTGCTCCTGGTAAGACTTTGGCAAAAGAAAAGGATTTCGAAAGAAGTGTCGTCTGCATAGCCAGACCAAAAATTTCGAAATCACTCGAAAATCCAAGTACAAAACCAGGTTATTTTGAAAACCACGCATCAAGTTCCCTCGGGTCTATAGCCCACGAGAATGATCAAAACCCAGAAGTGGATCCCCTTGAGGAAGATCCCACTTCTGAGCTCCCGGAATTTCATAGAATTCTCGATTTTGAAAGACCTTCCCAATCAGTAGGAGGAGATTTCGTAGAAGTGAACCTAGGGGATGATTCCAATCCCAAAACCATCAAAATAGGCGCATGCTTGCATGAAACTGAAAAGTTAGCATTCATTGCATTTCTACGAACCTATTTAGATGTGTTTGCATGGACGTATGAAGGCATGCCGGGCATAGATCCCAGCATAGTCGAGCATCGTCTTCCCTTAGATACAGGTGTAAAACCCATAAAGCAGAAGCTTAGGAAAATACACCCGAATGTACACACGCAAGTCAAAGAGGGTTTAGAAGATCTGCTAAAAGCCGGATTTATAAAACCCATTGCGTATTCTGATTGGTTGTCAAATATCGTTATGGTTCGAAAAACCAATGGGAAAATTCGAATATGCATCGATTTCAGAAACCTGAATAAAGCCACTCCAAAGGATAATTATCCTTTACCAAACATTGATTTGATAGTCGATAGTACTGCAAATCATGAAATGTTTTCATTTATGGATGGCTATTCAGGCTATAATCAAATCAAACTAAGTCCACGAGATCAGGGTAAGACCGCCTTCACAACCCCATGGGGCACGTACTGCTATACAGTCATGCCCTTTGGTTTGAAAAATGCCGGCGCAACATACCAACGAGCCATGAACACGATCTTTCATGATCAAATTCATGAGCTTGTAGAAGTGTATGTAGATGATCTCTTGGCGAAATCCAAAACCCGATGCACCCATATCGAATGTTTACAAAAGATTTTCGAAAGGCTTAGGCTTTACAAAGTAAAGCTAAACCCTCAAAAATATGTGTTCGGGGTAGAATCAGGGAAGCTTCTAGGCTTTATGGTGAGCCAAAGGGGAATAGAAGTCGACCCCTCTAAGTGTCGAGCCATCATAGACATGGCTCCACCCTCCAATCTCACCCAAGTCCGTAGCCTCCAGGGTCGATTACAATCTGTGCGCCGATTCATATCGAATCTGGCAACTAGATGCGAACCCTTCAACAAACTGTTGAGGAAGGGCACGAAATTTTTATGGGATGACGAATGCCAAAAGTCCTTCGAGAGACTGAAGGCATACCTGGTTAATCCCCCCGTTTTGAATCCTCCAAAACAAGGAAAACCGCTTTTATTATACATCTCCGTGCATGTAAACGCTTTAGGAGCCCTGTTGGCTCAATACGAGGATGACACCCATAAGGAGTATGCCATCTACTATATTTCGAAAACTCTCTTGGCTTATGAACGAAATTATCAAGCCATGGAGAAGACGTGCTTGGCCCTAGTCTGGGCCTGCCAGAAGTTCAGACACTATTTCCTAGATCATGAGATCTGGATAGTGTCCAAGCTTGATCCAATCAAGCACTTGTTCGAAAAACCCATTCTCACAGGTAGATTGGGCAAATGGCAACTCCTTCTAATGGAGTATGATCTGAAATACCATCACCAGATCTCCATTAAGGGGCAAGCCCTAGCAGATTACGTGGCTGAATTCCCCTTAGAGGACGCATATCCCACTCTTGTCGAAATGCCTGATGAAGGCATATTGCAAAACCATTTTCAAAACCACATTTTGGAAAATTCTTTCGAAAACCAAGTGTGGAAGATGCACTTCGATGGGGCACGAAACCAACGAGGGGCTGGTGCCGGGATCATCCTAATCTCCCCTGAAAAGGGCGAGATTCCCATAGCAGTCCGCTTAGATTTCGAATGTTCCAACAACGTGGCTGAGTATGAAGCACTCATACAAGGCTTAAGGATTTCGAAAACTCTAGGGGCATCATGCATCGAGGTCTTTGGAGATTCACTCCTTGTCATAAACCAGGTTTTAAAAATTTGGCAAGTACGTAATGAGAAACTACTTCCATATCACGAGTTGGCCACTCGATTGGTCCAATCCTTCCAGTCGTGTAAGCTCACACACGTGGGAAGAGAAGACATTGGCATCGCCGATGCCCTCTCCTCCTTGGGCTCAGCCCTGAAGGTCGATCCCATATCTGGGACCAGATCTTTGGAAATATGGCATGCGCCCCATCCATCCACACACGACTTGGATATTTGCCAAAACAACCCAGAGTCTATTGAAAAACCCTGGTTCTATGACATAAAACAATTTTTAGAAAATGGGGGATTTACCGAGGATGCCACATCCAAAGATAAGGCATTCATTCGTAAGATTTCGACTTGATACACCATTCTGGGTGGGGTCTTATACAAAAAGAGTTTTACCGGCATTCTGCTTAGGTGTATCGACCTAGAGGAGGCTAGGATAGTGATGCATGAGTTCCACGATGGAGAATGTGGAGGTCATGTTGATGCCAACATGATGGCAATGAAAATACTTAGAGGGGGTTATTTTTGGTCCACCCTGAAAAAGGATTGTCACGATCATGTTAGGAAGTGTCATCCATGTCAAGTGCATGGGCACGCCATTCATATCCCTTCATCTGCATTGCATTCCGTGGTCAGCCCCTGGCCATTTACCATGTGGGCGTTTGACATTGTAGGCCCCATATTTCCAAAATTTTATAGGGATAGCTGCCTTGAGACATGTGAATAAGGTGCAAAGGCAACTCGTGTGACCCTAAGTAAGAGAATTCGCACTTGTGAAAGAGTGGAGTTTTCAAAATCGTGGTTGCATTTCAAAATCCTTCATCTTACAAAGAAAGGCCTAGTTCAACATAGCAAGATACTTGCAAGTAGTACGTGCTATTTCTAAATAGGCTGATCTGGAATGGATCGAGTGTAGGCTTGGGATAAGTCCTCCCCTCTTCTCTTCTCCTTCCAAAAGGAAAACAAAGGCCCAAAACAAAAGGGAATTTCCCATTTAAAGTCTCTTTCCAAAAGAAAGAAACCAGACTTCAAAAAGAAAAATCGATTCTCTTATGAAAAAGAGGGATTAAAGAAAAAATACTCTCAAAGGGAGACCCTCTATGGAAAAAAGGAAAAAGAGGCCAAAAAGCTCAAAAGGAGCAGTTTTCCGCCTTCTATGCCTTAAACCACGGGACGCTTCAGAAGGGACCGTGGTATCTCTTTCCCATCCCTGGCTTATCCCAAGCTAAAGCATGGTTCATTTCGAGGAATCCTAAAGTAAAAATAGGATTTACTTACTTGAATTTCATCTTGTTTGAGAATTCGACGTTTCGAGTAAGGCGTAGGAATTTGAAATGAAGCTTGTTTTCTTATAAAACCTCCGCTAGATAAGCGAGTGTTAAGACTCAAACAAGGGCAAGCACGAAGAGCTCGAGATCCTTAGGATCGAGGCTCAAGACAGTTGTCCCTTTTGTAAATAGCTTTTGTAAATAAGTTTTGAAAACCGAACATCGAACAGCATAGGATTTGCTCACTTGAGCAATAGGCCTTGTAAGTCTCTAGAGTTCGACCACATCTGGTCTCTGGGAGGTCGCCACTCTTGGCACCACACCCATGTCATTTGCATTCCACGCATGGTACTTGCATGAACATGATCCCATTTAGGACCAGATTCCATAAGTATAACCCTTTGGCGTGATATCTCCTCCTACCAGAGTTTGTAAAATTGAGATTTTGCTAAAATGGGACGATCCCATATTCTTCGTGGCTAGATCTAGGGAGACATTGAAAGGGGTGTTTGTCATCTTTGCCCTTATCCAAATCTATTTGGACAAGGCCAAAGAGGGGCATCTGTAAACACCCCGAAATCCCACGAATTTCTCAAATTCATCTGGTTTTGTAAAAGCAGCCCCAAAGGGCTATTTTGAGTCAAAGAGGGGCATCTGTAAACACCCCGAAATCCCACGAATTTCTCAAATTCATCTGGTTTTGTAAAAGCAGCCCCAAAGGGCTATTTTGAGTCTGGAAACCCAGGAGCCTTCCAGACAACCCTGTACATATGTTTTAAACTATATCTTTCAAAAACATACGATATGGCTTTTGAAAACTCTTTTAAAACATGTTTTGAAACCCCGAAGTGGCTTGGCCCGATCAAGACAGGACCAGGAGAGCCAAGAAGAGCCCGGAACCGGAGCACATGTCAAGCCCGGCACAGCAACTCTAGTATCTGATTCACACCCTCAGGATCTCGAACGTCCAAGACCCTGTTCTTATCAAAATATCCTTTGAAGTCATCTCCGGAAGGCAGAAACGGAGGCGGACGACTATATTAGCGAAGACCCAACGCAGACGGAGTACTGATGCTGTCAGGCCCCACACGAATCGTCCGTTTCGAACCCAGCTCGAAGGAGTCAGAGTTCAGTTTGGATTGGATCTGGACCATATATATCCATATTCCAATCCAAACCCATATGTGGACTTGGATTTGGATTTGGATCCAGAGATCCAATCCAATATCCATATCCATGGCCCACATCACCTTCTCATAAATGGAGGTGGGGCCCACTTGAAATTCACGTGGGATATTGGGCATGAGAGAGAGTGGGGGTGAAAAATATCAAGAGTGTTGTATTAAGCTTGACTTGTGTGTCAAGTTTGGGTTAATCATGTGGGTTAGCCTAATTGAGTGGGTTTAAGCGTGTAATTAGCTAAAACCTAACCTAGGGCTGCACCAACATGGGGTGATCAAGGTCTATGGGTCATGCTAGGGGAGCTCCCTCACCTAAACCTAGCCCAAAATGCCTAAACCTAGCCTAAACCCCTAATCCACCCCTAATCTGAGCCTAATCACCTAACCCACTTCCCTAATCCCGTCCTAATCCCAACCTAATCACCTAACCCACTTCCCTAATCCTTCCCTAAACCTAGATTAATTTCCCTAATCCTAGCCTAAACCTAGCCTAATCACCTAACCTAGCTCACTAAACCTCACCCTAAAACCCAACCACCTAACCTAGCCCTAAACCCCTAAACCACCCTTAGCCCACGATTTACCCAAACCCCTAGTTTTAAAATATCTGGCCCAACCCTTTCCAGCCCACCTTATCTACATACCACCCTACCTAAACTACCTAACCACTACCCTCAGCCCAGCCCTAACCGACCTACCCATCCCCTATTTAAACCCCCCTCCTTGGGGGCGGGTTTTCGAAGTGGGAGCCCTCACCTCAGCCCAGCCGAATCCACTCTCCAACCTGTCCGCCTGCTCCACTCCCCAACTGCTCCATCAGCTCCACCTGCACCGCCACCTTCCCTCTTCCATCCACCACCACCATCCCTCAGCCGGACGCCACCACCTCCACCCAACCGAACCAGCCAACAGCCCAGCCGACTCCACTCTCCAACCTGCCCGCCTGCTTCCCACTTCATCCGCCACCTCTCCCCATTCGGTAAGTACCCTGCACCTCACCTAGCCCCCTTCTCTACTACCTCTCCACTCCTAGCCACCCATCCTATCTTCATCTCAGCCCCTTTGCCACCACCACTTTAACCTAGCCGAACCTAGTATAACCCAAACGGCCGGCCACTACCTAGCCATCATTTCCCATTCGGCCTTCCCCTAGGTGTCCTATTCGGCCTTCCCACCAGCTCACCTTTTAGGTCCAGTTTCCCTAAACTCTCAACTCCCCTAGTGACCCTAAGAACCCGTAAGTGAAAATTTTCGGTGTCTACAGTAAGCTAGCTGGCACGCCCTGTTTGCATACATAGGCCTTAGACACACGAGAGGATCCGCTCCGAGCCCTGAAAAGGCGAGAGGCGGGGATTTTCGCGCGTCTACAGTTTCAAAAAGGGACGCCTTTTTTATCAACTTATGGAAAGTTGAGATCTCATAGAGCGAGAGAAGGGTTTTTAACTCGCTTTTAAAATTATCCAGGATGAGCATGACTGCACATCCTTCGGATATGGGCTCTCGCACTTGGCCCAAAAGTGACCTCCATCGTATAATGAAGGCATGTACGTCTTCGTTCATGCCTTCCTTTGTATCCCTTAAGGTATTCAGAGTCAGCGTGACTTCTACGTTGTGTGCAAATCTTTGCATGAAGCAGTTCGCTAACTCTTCAAAAGTAGCGAACTGGCTTAAGTCGTAGGAAGCCAGCCATTTGGCAGCTGTGCCTTTAAGGGATAAAGGGAACCAATACACCCATTTCATCGAGTCCTTTTTCTTCATATGGGCTCGACGCGAGAAAAGTTGCAAGTGAGACCTAGGGTCTCCCATGCCGTCATACCGATGGAAGTTCGGTATTTCATCGTCACTGTCTGTTTCGTAATCCATAGGAAGGAAATCAGACAGGGCGTAGCTTCTTTTCTCTTTATTCTGCCCTTTCAGCAACTGCTGTAGGGCTTTACGGTCCTTTTGTGTGAAGGACTCGTGGTATTGGTTGCCTTCCATTACGGAGGCCTCTTTGTGCTTGCGAGGTTTTTTAGATTTTTTCTTAGACCTTTGTTCACCGTTTGATGAACATGAATCGCCTACTTCAGCCTCTTGGCTGAGAGCATCGATTTTGGCCTCAAATTCCCTTCTCAGGTCCTCGATTTCATCTAGTTTTATTTTGTTTTTGAAAATCCTCCTAGAGTGAGAACTTGATGCGCATGAGCCTTGGCTCGACACTTCACTTGGATTGGATTTTGACATGCTTTTCAAGCTTTTTCAAAATTTTCTAAGTACAAGCAAAGAAAACAAGTTAAAAACGATACCTTTTTAACAAAATTTTTCGCAAGCTTCTAACTTAAAACTCGATTTTTGAAAGGCTCACGTCCCACTGGGCGTGCCAATCTCTGTAGATGCAGGAAAATCCCCAATCGTCTGGCTTCTCAGGGCCTCGAGCAGATCCTCTCGTATGTCTAAGGCCTATTTATATAAACAAGGCGTGTCAGCTAGCTTACTTAAGCTAGCGAAGATATATTTGAACCTAACTTCTAACGTGGCGACTGTGAGCAAGTGAGCTCTTGTCGTCGCAGACCTTCTTGCACCGATGCGCAAGGGTCAGTCTGTACACTTTGAAAAACTGAGTTTTGGGATAGAAAAAGCTTACGAAAGCGGTTCGAGGTTGTAAACACCCCGAAATCCCACAAACTTCTCAAACAAACCTGGTTTTGTAAAAGCAGCCCCAAAGGGCCATTTTGAGTCTAGAAACCCAGGAGCCTTTCAGACAACCCTGTACATATATTTTGAACTTTACATATTTCAAAAATGTATAATATGGCTTTAAAAACCTTTTAAAACACGTTTTGAAACCCCAAAGCAGCTTGGCCTAATCAAGACAAGACTAGAAAAGCTAAAGAGAGCCCGGAACTGGAGCACATGTCGAGCCCGACACAACAACTCTCATATTGAATCCACCCCCAGGCCTGTTATCATCAAAACATACTTTGAAATCATCTCTGGAAGGCGAAAACAGAGGCGGACGATCATGTTGGCGAAGACCCAACGCAGACGGAGTACTGATGCTGTCAGGCCCCGCACAAACCGTTCGTTTCGAACACAGCTCGAAGGAGTCAGAATTCAGTTTGGATTGGATCTGAACCATATATATCCAGATCCCAATCCGAACCCATGTGTGGACTTGAATTTGGATTTGGATCCAGAGATCCAATCCAATATCCATATCCATGGCCCACATCACCTTCTCATAAATGGAGGTGGGGCCCACTTGAATTTCACGTGGGATTATGGGCATGAGAGAGAGTGGGGGAGGATAAGATCAAGTGTGTGTTGTAATTAAGCTTGACTTGTGTGTCAAGTTTGGGGTTAATCATGTAATTAGCCTAATTAAGTGGGTTTAAGCTTGTAATTAGCCAAAACCTAACCTAGGGCTGCACCAACATGATATGATTAGTGTCCATGGGTCATGCAAATGGAGCTCCTTCACCTAATCCTAACTAAAAACACCTAATCCTAGCCTTCTATCCTAATCCGGTCCTAATCTGAGCCTAATCACCTAACCCACTTCCCTAATCCCGGCCTAATCCCAACCTAATCACCTAACCCACTTCCCTAATCCTTCCCTAAACCTAGGTTAATTTCCTTAAACCTAACCTAATCCTCTAACCACTACCCTAATACTAGCCCCAACCGCCTCTTGCAACCCTATATAAACCCCCCCCCCCTAAGGGGCAGGTTTTCCTATCTTGGGTCCTCCATTCTCCAGCCCAACCGACTCCAACCTTGCTCCACTTGCCCCACAGCCAGCCACCACCTGCGCCACTACCTCCCAGCCGAGCACCACTTCCACCACCACTCCGGCCAAGGTCCACATCGCCACCATTCCGCCCGGCCGAACCCCATCCTGCGCATCCAAGACACCCGGCTGCTCCCCTTCCATCCGCCACCGCCTCTTCACTCGGTTAGTACCCCACACTCCACCTTACTCCTTCTCCACTCCCACTCCACTCTCAGCCACCCACCATACCACCACCTTACCCTAATACCAGCCACTTGCCGCCACCACTCCCACTCGGCCAAGCCATAACCACCCTAACTACCCGCCACTACCTAGATACCCTAGCTACACCCGGCCACCCCATCCAACTCCCTAAGACCTGCCCATATTACCTCCCCACATCCACCACTACCTTACCCCATCTCCTAGCTAGTTCCCTTCCCTTCCACCACTCCTAGCCACCCTAGCAGCCCGCCACCACCAAGTCCCCCTAGTCGGCCACTCCAACCAACTGTCACCTTTCCATTTGGCTAGCCACCCGCCAACCTTAGGTGCTTCATTAGACACTCCCTTAGGCTCCCCTTAGTGTCATACTCCCTAACCTCATGACCCTTCCTTAGTGACCCTACATACTCACCTTGGCCCCACACGCCAAGGCAGCCCCTTTCCAAGTTGCCGGCCACCTTTGAGGCTCCCCTTCCGCGTGCCCAAGGCACCCAGCCAGCAACCCCTTGCCGTTCAAGGCCGCGGAGCTCCCTCTTGCAGCCCAAGGCGAAGGCCAAGCCCACGCTCAAGCAAGGCTTCTTCGGACCAGCTATTAGTAAGTGCCTAACTCGGTCCTTAGTTGTATACTTGCTTAAAATTCAATTCGATACGGGGTTGTAATAACGAAGCATAGTCTCCCCCCGCTTGTAATAATGTGGCTTGGCACACCCACACACACGTACACTCTCTTAATTGTGCACGATTTTGAACACACACGGGTCTAATCAGCCCCTAATACATAAATATATATATATATATATACTTTAATTTTCGTAGGGTTTTGCTTAAGTTGGGTGTGTTGTCTTTCAATTCAAGCACTCACACACATTGAGCCTTCGCTCTTATTTGAAAGACCCAAGTAAGGGCCGAGCTATACTATTTGGGTTTTCATTTCATGTCGTGTGTGTAAGTTTTTCAATTCAAGCACTCACACACATTGAGCCTTCGCTCTTATTTGAAAGACCCAAGTAAGGGCCGAGCTATACTATTTGGGTTTTCATTTCATGTCGTGTGTGTAAGTCTTTCAATTCAAGCACTCACACACATTGAGCCTTCGCTCTTATTTGAAAGACCCAAGTAAGGGCCGTGCTATACTATTTGGGTTTTCATTTCATGTCGTGTGTGTAAGTCTTTCAATTCAAGCACTCACACACATTGAGCCTTCGCTCTTATTTGAAAGACCCAAGTAAGGGCCGTGCTATACTATTTGGTTTTCATTTCATGTTGTGTGTGTAAGTCTTTCAATTCAAGCACTCACACACATTGAGCCTTCGCTCTTATTTGAAGGACCCAAGTAAGGGCCGTGTTATACTATTTGGGTTTAATTTCATGTTGTGTGCGTAGTACTTCAATTCAAGCACTCACACACATTGAGCTTTCGCTCTTATTCCCGAGACCTTAATCAAGGGCATACTACAAGTTATATTTGGGTTTTATTTCATGTCGTGTGTGTAAGTCTTTCAATTCAAGCACGCACCCACATTGAGCCTTCGCTCTTATTTGTAAGACCCAAGTAAGGGCACGTATATACCCTATATACATATCTCCCTTCGGCATTTACATTACAAGTCATTTCCCTTCGGTTATTTCCCTTCGGCATTGTCTTTACATTCGGGTTTTCCCTTTGGAGTAGCATGAGTTTGCATTGCATCTACGCCATACCATGAGGTAGGACGCATATTGCATCGAAGCAAGCCCCGTATTCCCGCTCAAATTCACCCCATGTAGTGGAGTGTTCATTACACACAAACTAGGTGGCCCAAAAAGGGATAAAAGGAAAGACTTAGGCACGTGCAAATACACGTGATCTAAAATCTGCCATCGTATTAAAAACCTGAATCAAAAACACCTCAAACCGCTTTGTAAGCTTTTTCTATCCCAAAACTCGATTTTTCAAAGCGTACAGACTGACCCTTGCGCATCGGTGCAAGAAGGTCTGCGATGACAAGAGCTCACTTGCTCACAGTCGCCACGTTAGAAGTTAGCTTAAAATATATCTTCGCTAGCTTAGGTAAGCTAGCTGGCACGCCTTGTTTATATAAATAGGCCTTAGACACACGAGAGGATCCGCTCCAGGCCCTGAGAAGCCAGAGGCGGGGATTATCGCACGTCTACAGAGGTGTTTAATTCGGGTCTTTAGAATTCGATTGCAGATTTTAGATCACGTGGATTTGCACGTGCCTAAGTCTTTCTTTTTATCCCTTTATGGGCCTCCTAAGTGTGTGTTAAGAACACTCCACTACATGGGGCGAATTTGAGCGGGAGTACGGGGCTTGCTTCGATGCAATATGCGTCCTACCTCGTGGTATGGCGTAGATGCAATGCAAACTCACGCTACTCCACAGGGAAGACCCGAATGTAAAGACAATGCCGAAGGGAAATAACCGAAGGGAAATAACCAAAGGGAGAAGACTTGTAATGTAGATGCCGAAGGGAGATACGTATATAAGGTATATATATGGGCCCTTACTCGGGTCTTGCAAATAAGAGCGAAGGCTCAATGTGGGTGCATGCTTTAATTGAAAGACTTACACACACGACATGAAATGAAACCCAAATATAACTTGCAGTATGGCCTTGATTAAGGTCTTGGGAATAAGAGCGAAAGCTCAATGTGTGTGAGTGCTTGAAATTGAAGTACTACGCACACAACATGAAATTAAACCCAAATAGTATAACACGGCCCTTACTTGGGTCTTACAAATAAGAGCGAAGGCTCAATGTGTGTGAGTGCTTGAATTGAAAGACTTACACACACGACATGAAATGAAAACCCAAATAGTATAGCACGGCCCTTACTTGGGTCTTTCAAATAAGAGCGAAGGCTCAATGTGTGTGAGTGCTTGAATTGAAAGACTTACACACACGACATGAAATGAAAACCCAAATAGTATAGCTCGGCCCTTACTTGGGTCTTTCAAATAAGAGCGAAGGCTCAATGTGTGTGAGTGCTTGAATTGAAAGACTTACACACACGACATGAAATGAAAACCCTAATAGTATAGCTTGGCCCTTACTTGGGTCTTTCAAATAAGAGCGAAGGCTCAATGTGTGTGAGTGCTTGAATTGAAAGACTTACACACACGACATGAAATAAAAACCCTAATAGTATAGCTTGGCCCTTACTCGGGTCTTGCAAATAAGAGCGAAGGCTCAATGTGGGTGCATGCTTTAATTGAAAGACTTACACACACGACATGAAATGAAACCCAAATATAACTTGCAGTATGGCCTTGATTAAGGTCTTGGGAATAAGAGCGAAAGCTCAATGTGTGTGAGTGCTTGAATTGAAGTACTACGCACACAACATGAAATTAAACCCAAATAGTATAACACGGCCCTTACTTGGGTCCTTCAAATAAGAGCGAAGGCTCAATGCGTGTGAGTGCTTGAATTGAAAGACTTACACACACAACATGAAATGAAAACCAAATAGTATAGCACGGCCCTTACTTGGGTCTTTCAAATAAGAGCGAAGGCTCAATGTGTGTGAGTGCTTGAATTGAAAGACTTACACACACGAAATGAAATGAAAACCCAAATAGTATAGCTCGGCCCTTACTTGGGTCTTTCAAATAAGAGTGAAGGCTCAATGTGTGTGAGTGCTTGAATTGAAAGACTTACACACACGACATGAAATGAAAACCCTAATAGTATAGCTCGGCCCTTACTTGGGTCTTTCAAATCAGAGCGAAGGCTCAATGTGTGTGAGTGCTTGAATTGAAAGAATTACACACACGACATGAAATGAAAACCCAAATAGTATAGCTCGGCCCTTAATTGGGTCTTTCAAATAAGAGCGAAGGCTCAATGTGTGTGAGTGCTTGAATTGAAAGACAACACACCCAACTTAAGCAAAACCCTACGTAAGTTAAAATACATATATATATAATTATATATTAGGGGTTGATTAGGCCCGTGTGTGTTCAAAATCGTGCACAACTAAGAGAGCGCGTGTGTGTGGGTGTGCCAAGCCACGTTATTACAAGCGGGGGGAGACTATGCTCCATTATTACAACCCCGTATCAAATTAAATTTTAAGCAAGTATACAACTAAGGATCAAGTTAGGCACTTACTAATAGCTGGTTCGAAGATGCCTTCCTTGAGCGTGGGCTTGGCCTTCGCCTTGGGCTGCAAGAGAGAGCTCCGCGGAGTTGAACGGCAAGAGGGGCTGTTGGCCGGCTGGAAATGGGGTGCGGGAGAGGCGCGTTGAAGATGGTCGGCTGCTTAGTGAAGGGCTGGTTTTGTGCGTGGGGCTAAGGTGAGTATGTAGGGTCACTAAGGGAGGTTGTAAGGTTAGGGAGTATGGCACTAAGGGGGAGTCTAAGGGAGTGTCTAAGGGAGTACCTAGGGTTGGCGGGTGGCTGGCCGAATAGGTATATGGCAGTCGGTTGGAGTAGCCGACTAGGGGAGGCTCGGTGGTGGTGGTTTGCTAGGGTGGCTATGGGTGGAGGATGGGAAGGAAGCTAGCTAGGGTATGAGGTAAGGTGGTGGTGGGTGTGGTGAGGTGATATGGGCAGGTTTTAGGGAGTTGGGTGGAGTGGCCGGGTGTAGCTAGGGTGTCTAGGTAGTGGCGGGTAGTTGGGGTGGCTAAGGCCTGGCCGAATGGAAGTGGTGGCGGCAAGTGGCTGGTATTAGGGTAAGGTGGTGGTATGGTGGGTGGCTGAGAGTGGAGAGGGAGTGGAGAAGAAGTAAGGTGGAGTATGGGGTACTAACCGAATGATGGGAGGTGGCGGTTGGTTGAGGAGCAGCCGGGTGGGGTGGAGTGGCTGGTTCGGCCGGATGAAGAGGATGGCGACGGGTGGCTGGGGAGTGGTGGAGCAGGTGGAGCACGGTGGCAGCTGGTGGTGGTGCAGGTGGAAGAGCCGGCTGGGAGTGGGGCAGGTGGAAGATGATGGAAGATGGGCTGGAAATGGAGGACCCAAAAGCTGAAAAACCCGCCCACTAGGGGGGGGGGGGGTTCTAGCTTTTGTGAAGGGCGATGGGGCTGGTTTTGGGGTAGTGGTTAGGTGGTCTAGGGGTGGTGGTAAGGTAGTAAGGTGGGCTGGTATTAGGGTAAGGCCAGATATTTTAAATACAAGGGGTTTTGGGTAGATTGTGTGCTAGGTTTAGGTAGGGTGGTTTTAGCTAGGTGGGTTGGTTTTGGGGTGAGGTTTAGTGAGGTGGGTTAGGTGATTAGGCTAGGATTAGGTTAGGTTTAGGAAAATTAACCTAGGTTTAGGGAAGGATTAGGGAAGTGGGTTAGGTGATTAGGCTAGGATTAAGCTAGGATTAGGGAAGTGGGTTAGGTGATTAGGCTAGGATTAGGGTCGGATTAGGGCAGAAGGCTAGGATTAGGTGTTTTTGGTTAGGATTAGATGAAGGAGCTCCCTTTGCATGACCCATAGACCCTAATCACATCATGTTGGTGCAGCCCTAGGTTAGGTTTTGGCTAATTACAAGCTTAAACCCACTTTAATCAGGCTAACCCACATGATTAACCCCAAACTTGACACACAAGTCAAGCTTAATTACAACACTCTTTGATCTTATCTTCCCCCACTCTCTCTCATGCCCATAATCCCACGTGAAATTCAAGTGGGCCCCACCTCCATTTATGAGAAGGTGATGTGGGCCATGGATATGGATATTGGATTGGATTTTTGAATCCAAATCCAAATCTAAGTCCATACATGGGTTTGGATTGGGATCTGGATATATATGGTCCAGATCCAATCCAAACTGAATTCTGACTCCTTCGAGCTGTGTTCGAAACGAACGATTTGTGCGGGGCCTGACAGCATCAGTACTCCGTCTGTGTTGGGTCTTCGCCAACATGATCGTTCGCCTCTGTTTTCGCCTTCCGAAGCTGATTTCAAGTAATGTTTTGATGATAACAGGGTCTTGGACGTTCGAGATCCTGGGGGTGGATTCAATATGAGAGTTGTTGTGTCGGGCTCGACATGTGCTCCGGTTCCGGGCTCTCTTTAGCTTTTCTGGTCCTGTCTTGATTAGGCCAAGCTGCTTTGGGGTTTCAAAATGTGTTTTAAAAGGTTTTTAAAGCCATATTATACATTTTTGAAATATGTAAAGTTCAAAATATATGTACAGGGTTGTCTGGAAGGCTCCTGGGTTTCCAAACTCAAAATAGCCCTTTGGGGCTGCTTTTACAAAACCAGGCTGTTTTGAGGAATTCGTGGGATTTCGGGGTGTTTACAGTATCTTGATGTGGGTAGAGAATAATGAATTACCTCTGTTGTTTTTCTGTTGTTCTTGTTCAGCTATGCTGGGGTAGGACTGCACCAAATTGGTCAGTCACTTGACTGGCACCAATAGGTCCGGTGGTGGAGGTTGCTGCTGTTGCACCTGGAGGGAGCTAACTTGTTGCTCAAGATGGTCTAAGCACAACATCATCTGCACGAGGACATGTTCGAGGGACATTCGGTCTAATGAGCCTTTGTCTTTGGCTGCCTCTCTTTTGCTCTTCCCAATTTTCAACTAATTACAATGACTCTTTATAGACCGTATTACAACCTCAATCCTTTACTGGACGACTATTTAATACAATTTTAAGCCAAATAGACCTGAAATTACAGATATTCTCCAAAACTGAATTATAGTGAACTGTCCCAAAAATTGGCTCAAACTTAAAACATAAATTCTGATCACTTCCAGTACTCTTTTGGCAAAGTGTCAATTCTATGAACATTATAATGTGTCTAGTAATTTTTAAAATAAATTTCATAGAAAACTCCACCATTTGTCCCAAAAAAGTAGCTATACACAATAAATTGTTTTTGTTGCCGACAGTTCTATCGGACTTCCAATCAGAGGCCCTTTTCAGTAGCAAATGACATCTAATTTCCATGATTCTCACTTCTCTAAACTTCTGACACATTGGAGAAAGTTTGTTCTTTTACATACTGTGGTTGGTTATTGTCGATCGTTTGAAATTTTGAGCACAAACTTAACAAATTTTCCAATGAGACGAGTTCAATTCTGTTTTAGTAGAGTTTTTACTTCTGTCAATAACCGAGTGATTGGAATCCACCAGAATTAGAGATAAAATTTTGGTAACAACAAAAACTCTACTAAAATAGAATTGAACTTGTCTGACGAGCAAATTTGTTAAGTTTGTGCTCAAAATTCTGAACGATCAAGGTAACAAACCGCGATTTATAAAGAGAACAAACTTGCCAAATAGACAATCAAATTGAGAGGTTAAACACAATGGTTGAGGAGTACCTACGTCATTATATCATCACTATTGAAAAAAATTGGGTAGCACTTCTAGAAGTAGCACAATACAACTGCAACTCTCACAATAGTTCGTCCACACAGAAAAGTTCCTTTGAACTAACGCTTGGTTGGCAACCCTTAGGACCATTGGAGTTGGTTCAAGGGGATGAAGACACCAGTTGTCCAACGACACTTAGAGAGTTGAGAGAGAAGAACCTTCTACATAGATGCTAGGGTGTCACTCGAGAGAGCTCGAGCTAGAATGGTAAAATATGAAGACAAGTATCACAAACTGGTAGAATTCAAAGTAGGAGATCAAGTATTACTTCGAATTCTAAAGTATATTCATCAACAAAACTACAAAGGGAGCCACTTGGAGCTCATATCAAAATATGACAAACCATTCAAGGTGACAAAGAGTGGGATAAGTAGCCTATAGATTAGAGCTTTCAGATAAATTAAAAATCCATCTAGTGTTTCACATAACCCAACTGAAGAGGTACTTCGAGAATCCATTAAGAACAAATCGTCAAACACCACCTATACATAAAGGGGTCACAATAATCAACACTATACTAGCATACAGGGACGAAGTTATAGGACCAAGATGCCAACTTTAGTACCTCGTACGTTGGACCGGGAAGAGTCTGGATGACGACTCATGGGTTCCCAATGCACAGTTGTGGCAGTACGAATAATTGATCCAGACATATCACGAGGCCTCGAGGACAAGTACAAACTTAGTTGAGGGAGAGTTGTCAAGAGACAAGGCAGAGCATACACGATCGTAGCGCATTGCCCTAACTCCACACTTGCCTACCACCCATGCATCACAACTGCTCATTTGTCAACCCGTATTTCAGGTTGTTGAAATTGTACAACCTCACCTAGCAACCCTATATGACCTTAACTAGGTGAACCTAACTAAGTGGGTTTGGTCTAGGCTAAGTTTGTTACAAAATATAACCAACCAATGGACTGAAAGCTACTAGACGCCAGTAGGCACCAACTAGCGCAAAGGATATTTGGTGGAATATCCTTGGTTGCTGGCCACCTGACCCATACCTATAAAAAGGGGCAGTGGGGCATCTTGTGAGGAGTCTAGAGTGAGTGTGCTTGAGTGTTGTACCGACCCTAGAGAGAGAGAAAGGGAGGGTGGGACTTGTAACATGCCGTGAAGGCAACTCTTGTCGGGTGTATACTTTGACTGTGGAATGCAATGGTATTCTTCTTCCTCTTACTTGCTGCCTAACTACATGGATGTTGTGTGTGTAAGCAAGGATCAAAGCTAGGGTAGGTAGAAGCCCAAAGAGGAGGACAAGATTCCACCTTGGTGTCTCAAGTCAAGAAAGAGAGGAAAACTGCATGCATGGGTTCCCCCTGCACGGTTTGAAGTCGACTGAGAGTAGAAAGCCTTCTGCTTGCTATCACGAGGCAAGTAACCTCACTTTAGTTGGGGTTTAACTTAAATTCATGACACCACTTGCCGCATGCGATGCACAGCTCTCACGCGCCCTCCCATGCGATGCTCTTCTCAAACACGTCGATGCGTGCCCCAACATTTCCCATGCATCCTCCAACTTGTCCAATCCCCTTCCCACATATCCGATGTGTGGATGTTCCCAACAGCTGTGCAACAGGTTGGTCTCCAAGTATATTGGAGTTGGACTCTGTAAACACCCCAAAATCCCACGAATTTCTCAAATAACCTGTGCAACGTGTGGATGTCCCCAACAGCTGTGAGTGCTTGAATTGAAAGACTTACACACACAACATGAAATGAAAACCAAATAGTATAGCACGGCCCTTACTTGGGTCTTTCAAATAAGAGCTAAGGCTCAATGTGTGTGAGTGCTTGAATTGAAAGACTTACACACACGAAATGAAATGAAAACCCAAATAGTATAGCTCGGCCCTTACTTGGGTCTTTCAAATAAGAGCGAAGGCTCAATGTGTGTGAGTGCTTGAATTGAAAGACTTACACACACGACATGAAATGAAAACCCTAATAGTATAGCTCGGCCCTTACTTGGGTCTTTCAAATCAGAGCGAAGGCTCAATGTGTGTGAGTGCTTGAATTGAAAGACTTACACACACGACATGAAATGAAAACCCAAATAGTATAGCTCGGCCCTTACTTGGGTCTTTCAAATCAGAGCGAAGGCTCAATGTGTGTGAGTGCTTGAATTGAAAGACTTACACACACGACATGAAATGAAAACCCAAATAGTATAGCACGGCCCTTACTTGGGTCTTTCAAATAAGAGCGAAGGCTCAATGTGTGTGAGTGCTTGAATTGAAAGACTTACACACACGACATGAAATGAAAACCCAAATAGTATAGCTCGGCCCTTACTTGGGTCTTTCAAATAAGAGCGAAGGCTCAATGTGTGTGAGTGCTTGAATTGAAAGACTTACACACACGACATGAAATGAAAACCCTAATAGTATAGCTTGGCCCTTACTTGGGTCTTTCAAATAAGAGCGAAGGCTCAATGTGTGTGAGTGCTTGAATTGAAAGACTTACACACACGGCCCTTACTTGGGTCCTTCAAATAAGAGCGAAGGCTCAATGTGTGTGAGTGCTTGAATTGAAAGACTTACACACACGAAATGAAATGAAAACCCAAATAGTATAACACGGCCCTTACTTGGGTCCTTCAAATAAGAGCGAAGGCTCAATGCGTGTGAGTGCTTGAATTGAAAGACTTACACACACAACATGAAATGAAAACCAAATAGTATAGCACGGCCCTTACTTGGGTCTTTCAAATAAGAGCGAAGGCTCAATGTGTGTGAGTGCTTGAATTGAAAGACTTACACAAACGAAATGAAATGAAAACCCAAATAGTATAGCTCGGCCCTTACTTGGGTCTTTCAAATAAGAGCGAAGGCTCAATGTGTGTGAGTGCTTGAATTGAAAGACTTACACACACGACATGAAATGAAAACCCTAATAGTATAGCTCGGCCCTTACTTGGGTCTTTCAAATCAGAGCGAAGGCTCAATGTGTGTGAGTGCTTGAATTGAAAGACTTACACACACGACATGAAATGAAAACCCAAAGGGCTATTTTGAGTCTGGAAACCCAGGAGCCTTCCAGGCAACCCTGTACATATGTTTTAAACTATATATGTTTTAAAATATGTATAATGTAGTTTTAAAACCTTTTAAAAGATGTCCCCACAAAGCGACTTAGCCTGATAAAAGCAGGACCAGAAGAGCGAAAATCTGAAAGGTTAGCACTGACCTTCTCAAATAATCTCTGTAGACGCACGACAATCCCCGCCTCTCACCTTTTCAGGTACTCGAAGCGGATCCTCTCGTGCGTCTAAGGCCTTATTTATGCAAACAGGGCGTGCCAGCTAGCTTACCTAAGTTAGCGAAGATATATTTAACACTGACTTCTAATCGTGGCGACTGTGAGCAAGTGAGCTCTTGTCGTCGCAGACCTTCTTGCACCGATATTTTAGTGATTAGGGTTGGGCCAGATATTTTAAATACAAGTGGTTTGGGTAGGTTGTGGGCTAGGGGTGGTTTAGGGGTTTAGGGTTTGGTTAGGTGGGTGGGTTCTAGGGTGAGGTTTAGTGAGCTAGGTTAGGTGATTAGGCTAGGATTAGGCTAGGTTTAGGGAAATTAACCTAGGTTTAGGGAAGGATTAGGGAAGTGGGTTAGGTGATTAGGCTCAGATTAGGGGTGGATTAGGGTGGAAGGCTAGGATTAGGTGTTTTGGGTTAGGTTTAGGTGAAGGAGCTCCCTTTGCATGGCCCATAGACCTTAGCCACTTCATGTTGGTGCAGCCCTAGGTTAGGTTTTGGCTAATTACAAGCTTAAACCCACTTAATTAGGCTAACCCACATGACTAACCCCAAACTTGACACACAAGTCAAGCTTAATTACAACACACTTGATCTTATCCATCCCCACTCTCTCTCATGCCCATAATCCCACGTGAAATTCAAGTGGGCCCCACCTCCATTTATGAGAAGGTGATGTGGGCCATGGATATGGATATTGGATTGGATTTTTGAATCCAAATCCAAGTCCATACATGGGTTTGGATTGGGATCTGGATATATATGGTCCAGATCCGATCCAAACTGAACTCTGACTCCTTCGAGCTGTGTTCGAAACGGACGATTTGTGCGGGGTCTGACAGCATCAGCACTCCGTCTGCGTTGGGTCTTCGCCAACATGATTGTCCGCCTCCGTTTCTGCCTTCTGGAGATGACTTCAAATAACATTTTGATAATAACAGGGTCTTGGACGTTCGAGATCCTGGGGTGTGAATTTGATACAAGAGTTGTTGTGCCGGGCTCAACATGTGCTCCGGTTCCGGGCTCTCTTTGACTTCGCTGGTCCTGTCTTGATTAGGCCAAGCTGCTTTGGGGTTTCAAAACATGTTTTTTAAAAAGGTTTTTAAAAGCCATATTATATATTTTTGAAATACAAAGTTTAAAACATATATAAAGGGTTGTTTGGAAGGCTCCTGGGTTTCCAGACTCAAAATGGCCCTTTGGGGCTGCTTTTGCAAAACCAGGTTGTTTTGAGGAATTTGTGGGATTTCGGGGTGTTTACACCCGGCACATGAACTCTCGTATTAGATTCATCCCCAGAATCTCGAACATCTAAGCCCTTGTTATCAACAAAACTGTTTGAAATCATCTCCGAAAGGTGAAAACAGGAGCGGACGACAATGTTGGTGAAGACCCAACGCAAGACGGAGTACTGATGCTGTCAGGCCCCGCACAAACCGTTCGTTTCGAACATACCCCGAAGGAGTCAGAAATTCAGCTTTGGATTGGATCTGGACCATATATATCCAGATCAAAATCCAAACATATATATCAAGATCCAATCCAATATCCACATCCAGGGCCCACATCACCTTCTCATAAATGGAGGTGGGGCCCACAAGAAATTCACGTGGAAATCTTGGGTATGAGAGAGAATGGGGAGGATAAGATATGAGTGCAATGTGTTAAGCTTGACTTGTGTGTCAAGTTTTGGGTTAATCATGTGGGTTAGCCTAATGAGTGTGGGTTTAAGTTTGTATGCACCTACACCTAACCTAGGGCTGCACCAACTTGATGCAACTAGGTCCATGGGCCATGCAAAGGGATGCTCCTAACCCTTATCATAAGCCTAAAACCCCTTACCTAGCCGTTTCCCCCTAATCCCGACCTAATCCTAGCCTAATCACCTAACCCACTTCCCTAATCTTTCCCTAAACCTAACCTAATCACCTAACCCACTTTCCTAATCCTTCCCTAAACCTAGCCTAATTCCCCTAATCCCGACCTAATCCTAGCCTAAACACCTAACCCACCTCACTAAACCTCACCCTAAGCCCAACCCACCTAGCTAAGCCCTAAACCACTAAACCAGCCCACCTAAATCCCTAGCACACCATATCCCTAAACCCACCTAAGACAAATATCTAGCCCACCTAAATATCTGGCCCACCTTATCCCTAAACCACCACCACCATACCCCTAAACCAGCCCCCCAATACCAGCCCAAACCGACCCCACAAAAACCTATAAACCCCCCCCCTAGTGGGCGGGTTTTGCATAAATCTTTGGGCAATTCAGCCCTTCCTCTCCTCTCTCATCCCTTTCTCTCTTCTCTCACCTGCTCCCCCTTGGAACCCGGCCAGCTTCACTCCACGCCACCTCCACCATCTAGCCAGCTCCACTCCACGCCACTGGCTGCACCTGCCACCTTCCATTCGGCTGCCCCCTTGACACCCGCCACCTTCACCCTCCGGCCAACCTTCACTCCGGTTAGTATCCCAACTCAACACCATCTTTTCTTCACTCCCCCTCCACTCTTAGCCACCACCCGCCACCCTTCCTTAGCCTAGCCTCCACTTCATCCAGTCGGCCACCACCTGCCACCTTCCACCATTCGGCCCATCTACCCGACTGCACCATCTGCCCCTCCTTTGCCTTAGACAACACCCTAGCTAACACCCTTGGCCTTACCTCTTCCCTTAGATTTGGGTTTTAAGGTTCAGCAGTGTGCGTAGTCTTTACATATATACACAACACACACTTGCACAATTGAGTCTTTCCGCTCTTAAGATATAGCCATATTTCCCTTTTGCAATTTCCCTTTTGCAATTTACATTAAGTCATTTCCCTTCTGCATTGTCTTTCAATTCGGGTTTTCCCTTTGGAGTTGCGTGAGTTTGCATTGTATATATGTCATACCACGAGTTAGGACGCATTTTGCATCAAAGCAAACCCCACACTCCCGCTCAAAATTGCCCCACTTAGGTCATGTGTGCATACGCACGCCTAGTTGGCCCGAAAAGGGATAAAAAGAAAGACATAGGCACGTGCAAATCCACGTGAAATAAAACTTGAAAACCATACAAATTAGCCCGAATCGAACACCTCAAACATTTTCTTAGGTTATTTCTAAAACTCGATTTTCTAAGCATACAGACTGACCCTTGCGCATCGGTGCAAGAAGGTCTGTGACAAAATGAGCTTGCGTGCTAACAGTCGCCACGATAGGAGTCAGATTTCAAAATATCTCTTCGTTAGCTTAAGCAAGCTAGCTGGCACGCCCTTTTGCTTAAATACGACTTAGACACACGAAAAGATTCACTTCAGGCCTAGAAACCAGAGGCAGGATTTTTCAGCGTCTATAGGATTTGGCATGCCCGGTGGGACGTGAGTCTTTTGAAAATCGAGTCATATTAGAAACCTTGCGAAATTTTTTCCAAATGTGTCATTTTTAACTCTTGTTTTGTACTTCATGCATAGGATTTTGAAAGCTTGAAAGCATGTCGAAATCAAACCCAAGTGAAGTGTCGAGCCAAGGCTCATGCTCATCAAGTTCTCATTCTAGGAGAGTTTTGAAAAATAAAAACAAACTAGAAGAGATAGAAGATTTGAGAAGGGAATTCGAGGCCAAAATCGATGCTCTTAGCCAAGAGGCTGAAGCAGGAGATTCATGTTCATCGAATAGTCAACAAAAGGCCAAGAAAAGACCTGAAAAACCTCACAAAAATAAAGAGGCCTCCGTAATAGAAGGCAACCAATACCACAAGTCCTTCAGACAAAAAGACCGTAAAGCCCTACAGCAACTGCTGAAAGGGCAAAGTAAAGAGAACTGGAGTTACGCCCTGTCTGATTTCCTACCTATGGATTATGAAACAGATAGTGATGATGAAATACCGAACTTCCATCGGTATGACGGCATGGGAGACCCTAGGTCTCACCTGCAACTTTTCTCACGTCGAGCCCATAAGAAGAAAAAGGACTCGATGAAATGGGTGTATTGGTTCCCTCTATCCCTTAAAGGCACAGCTGCCAAATTGCTGGCTTCCTACGATCTAAGCCAGTTCGCTACTTTTGAAGAGTTAGCGGACTGCTTTATGCAAAGATTTGCACATAACATAGAAGTCACGCCAACTTTAAACACTTTAAGGGATACAAAGCAAGGCATGAACGAAGACGTTCATGCCTTCATTATTCGATGGAGGTCCCTTTTAGGGCAAGTGTGAGAGCCAATATCCGAAGGATGCGCAGTCATGCTCATCCTAGATAATTTTAAAAATGAATTAAAAACCCTTCTCTCTCTTCACGAAATCTCAACTTTCCATAAGTTGATTAAAAAAGCATCCCTTTTCGAAACCAATTTGAAGAAAGGGATATACGATCACTTATGGAAAGGAAGTGCCATTTCGAAAACCCGCTTGGAGAAGCCCATCACTTATGGGCTACCCACGATGGACAAAGGGGCAAAACCCTACAAAGTTGCCAATGTCCGGGTGGATCCAAGCCCGACGACCACTTCAAAAAAATTTGAAAAATTAGAAAACAAAAGGGAGAAAAACTTCCAAAAACCCTTTGAAAAACGGGAGTACACTCCGCTAGGGCAACCTATGTTGGAGGTCCTAGACCTCCTACTTGCCCAGTGCATGATTGAACTCTCCGAAATTCCTAAGGGAGTCACTTCCAAAAGGGGATATTTAAACCGCTTTTGTAAGTATCATCGGCTCAAAGGCCATGATACAAAGCATTGTTTCTCCCTTTTAAACAAAATCGAGAACTTGATAGTAGAGGCCAGCTCCAGGTCACTGAGGAACCCGAGTCAGCTCAAGCTATCTTTAAAGAACCCTTTCCCAAGCACGCCAGTAGCAGTGAGAAAGGAAAGGAGGTATGTACCCTCACCTTTTCGAAAGATCTAGCACATTCATCTGAGTTTGGTCGATCCACTTGTGTGTCTACTCTTGTACTTTACAAAAAACCTACCCAAGTAATCATCCGAGGACCACCAAGAGTTGAATCCCCGACTAAACCAGTTTTAAAGATTCAAGGCGCTCCAAAACTCACGGTTAGAGCCATATTAGGTGCGAAGCCTAGGTTGGTCGTGGGAGAAGTGACAAGATCCGGGAGGATCTATCAACCCCCACACCTACAAAGTGCTAAAAAGGTAGTCAGTGTGCATGGCCCCTCAAAAGCATGTATTCCTAGAGTTCTGCCGAAAGTAGATAATGAGAAAATCATTTTAAACCCTTATGATTTCGAAAACCATCTTTCAAAGATTCCTATTCACATGTCCATCCTAGAGCTAATACAAACTTCGCCTAGGCATAGACTTGTGCTAGAGAAAATTCTAGAAAGAGCTAAGGTTAGTTCGAACATAACCCCTGAATCCTTGTCTAACCAAGTGGCATCAATAGGAGCAAAATCACCCATCACTTTCTCGGAAGACGATATAGATAGACCCTACGAGTCCCATAACTAGGCCCTGCATATCGAGGTGGTTCTGAATAACCACTCTCTGGATAGGTGCCTAGTCGATGGGGGAGGAGGGCTCAACATCCTTCCACTTCATGTAGCGTATCAAATCGGAGTCACCTTGACTTCTGTGAACCCAAGTCCCATCGTTATCACTGGATACGATGAGAATGCATCTAGACCCTTAGGATCGATCGAACTCCCTATGAAAACGGGAGGGATCACACACACGGGGGTGTTCCATGTCTTGGACATCTACCCCCATTATAACCTGTTGTTGGGAAGGCCCTGGATATACAGCTTGTGCGCTGTGCCATCCACCTTCTACAGGTGTGTTAAAATCCCTTTTAGGGACCAAGTCGTGGTGATCCTAGGCAAGAGTCACCCTCAGCTTCAGGGGTTCATAAACTCCCCTTGTTTGTCGAGTTCCCAGGCCCATGAGGCTAACCTGGGGCAGACCATGGTCGAGCCGCCAAGGCTCATGTTAAACAACCCTAGGAAGGTCGTGTATGTAAAGGGTCATCCAAGCCTGGCCCCCTCAAAATCTTGACCCTTCTAGGAAGACCCAAACATCCCTTATTTCCAAAACCCCTGGACAAAAAGCCCTATGTCCATGACATAGACGACAGCAAGTTCCAGGACCACGACCTATATTCCAATTTTTCAAAAAACAAAAAATCGTGGAACATGTTGTTGAACATGGGCTATACGCCTTATAAAAGTCTAGGGGCACAAAATCAGGGTCTCCTAGAGCCAATCCTTCCTAGGGCCAACCCAAGCTGATATGGGATCGGCTATACTCCCAAAATACCACCAGAGCCACCCCCTATGACCACCTGGGTCAAGGGTGCCCTGGAGCCTACCCTAGAAGAGACCTACGATTTAGACCTCTTATTTCGAGTCTAACCTGTAGTGTTTTCCCTTTGAAGGTATGATGGAAGATTCCTTTTATAAAAATACAAAAACATTTGAAAAACTCAAAATCAAAAAAATGGAAAAATTGCAAAAACCAAAAACATTGGAAAATCAAAAACTCGAAAAAAGAGTAGTTTGTATAGTTCCTAAAGTTCTTGTTTTGCAAAAACACAAAAAAATTGAAAATCTACAAAATACCAAAAAGATTTTGTACATAGTTGCTCCTGGTAGGACTTTGGAAAAAGAAAAGGATTTCGAAAGGAACGTCGTCTGCATAGCCAGACCAAAGATTTCGAAATCAATTAAAATTCCAAGTGTAAAACCAAGTCTTTTGAAAAACCACGTATCAAATTCCCTCGGGTCTATAACCCACGAGAATGATCGAAACCCAGAAGTGGATCCCCTTGAGGAAGATCCCACTTCTGAGTTCCCAGAATTTCATAAAATTCTTGATTTTGAAAGACCTTCCAATTCAGTAGGAGGAGATTTCATAGAGGTGAACCTAGGGAGTGATTCCAATCCCAAACCTATCAAGATAGGCGCATGTTTGCATGAGCATGAAAGATCAGCATTCATTGCATTTCTATGAACCTACTTAGATGTGTTTGCATTGACGTATGAAGACATGCCGGGCATAGATCCCAGCATTGTTGAACATCGTCTTCCCTTAGATGCGGATGTGAAACCCAGAAAGCAAAAGCTTAGGAAAATACATCCGAATGTACACGCACAAGTCAAAGAGGGTTTAGAAGATCTGCTAAAAGCTGCATTTATAAAACCCATTGCGTATTCTGATTGGTTATCAAACATCATTGTAGTTCGAAAAACCAATGGGAAGATTCGAATATGCATCGATTTCAGAAACCTGAATAAAGCTACTCCAAAGGATAATTATCCTTTACCAAACGTAGATTTGATAGTCGATAGTACTGCAAATCACGAGATGTTTCGTTTATGGATGGCTATTCAAGGTATAATCAAATTAAATTAAGTCCACGAGATCAGGGTAAGACCGCATTCACAACCCCGTGGGGTGCGTACTGCTATACAGTCATACCCTTTGGTTTGAAAAATGCCGGCGCAACATACCAGAGAGCCATGACCGTGATCTTCCATGATCAGATTCATGAGCTCGTAGAAGTGTATGTAGATGATCTCTTGGCAAAATCCAAAACCCGATGCACTCATATCGAATGTTTGCAAAAGATTTTCGAAAGGCTTAGGCTTTACAAAGTAAAGCTAAACCCTCAAAAATGTGTATTCGAAGTAGAGTCTGGAAAGCTTCTAGGCTTTATGGTGAGCCAAAGGGGTGTAGAAGTCGACCCCTCTATGTGTCGAGCCATCATAGACATGGCTCCACCCTCCAATCTCACACAAATTCGTAGCCTCCAAGGTCGATTACAGTCCCTTTGCCGGTTTATATCAAACCTAGCAACTAGATGCGAACCCTTCAAGAGATTGCCAAAAGTCCTTCGAGAGACTAAAGGCATACCTGGTTAATCCCCCTATTTTGAATCCTCCAAAGCAAGGAAAACCTCTTTTGCTTTACATTTCCGTGCATGCGAATGCTTTGGGAGCTCTATTAACTCAATACGAGGATGACACCCATAAGGAGTGTGTCATCTATTATATTTCGAAAACTCTCTTGGCTTATGAAAGGAATTATCAAGCCATGGAGAAGACGTGCTTGGCCCTAGTCTGGGCCCGCCAGAAATTTCGACACTATTTCCTAGATCATGAGATCTGGATAGTGTCCAAGCTTGATCCAATCAAGCACTTGTTCGAAAAACCCATTCTCACTGGTAGATTGGGCAAATGGCAACTCCTTTTAATGGAGTATGACCAAAAATACCATCACCAGATCTCCATTAAGGGGCAAGCCCTGGCTGACTACATGGATGAGTTCCCCTAGAGGACGCATATCCCACATTTGATGAAATGCCTGATGAAGGCATATTGCAAAACCATTTTCAAAACCACATTTTCGCAAACTCTTTCGAAAACCAAGTGTGGAAAATGCACTTCGATGGGGCACGAAACCAACGAGGGGCTGGTGCTGGGGTTATCCTCATATCCCCTGAAAAGGGCGAGATTCCCATAGCAATCCGCCTAGATTTCGAATGTTCCAACAACATAGCTGAGTATGAAGCACTCATACAAGGCTTAAGGATTTCGAAAACTCTAGGGGCATCATGCATCGAGGTCTTTGGAGATTTGCTCCTCGTTATAAACCAAGTTTTGAAAATTTGGCAAGTACGTAATGAAAAACTACTTCCATATCACGAGTTGGTCACTCGATTGGTTGAGTCATTCCAATCGTGTAAACTCACACACGTAGGAAGAAAGGATAATGGCATTGCTGATGCCCTCTCCTCCTTGGGTTCAGCCCTAAAGGTCGATCCCATTTCTGGGACTCAATCCTTAGAGATATGGCATGCGCCCAACCCATCCACACACGATTTGGATATTTGCCAAAATAACCCAGATTCTGTTGAAAAACCTTGGTTTTACGACATTAAATGTTTTCTAGAAAATGGGGGATTCATCGAGGATGCTACATCCAAAGATAAGGCATTCATCTGTAAATTTTCAACCCGATACACCATTCTAGGTGGGGTTTTGTACAAAAAAAGTTTTACCAACATCCTACTAAGATGTGTCGACTTAGAGGAGGCTAGGATTGTTATGCATGGGTTCCACGATGGAGAATGTGGAGGTCATGTTAATGCTAACATAATGGCAATGAAAATACTTAGAGCGGGCTATTTTTGGTCCACCCTGAAAAAGGATTGTCACGATCATGTTAGAAAGTGTCATCCATGTCAAGTGCATGGGCACGTCATTCATATCCCATCATCTGCATTGCATTCTGTGGTCAGCCCCTGGCCATTTACCATGTGCGTTTGATATCGTAGGCCCGATCTTTCCAAAAGCCTCGAATGGGCATAGATTCCTTTTGGCAGCCACTGAGTATTTCTCCAAGTGGGTGGAAGCCATCTCCCTGACCAACGTACAAGGGCAACATGTGGTGGCTTTCGTTAGGAGGAATATCTTGGCTCGATTTGGGGTTCCACGAGACCTTGTGTCCGATAATGGCACCCCATTCAAAAACGAGCGGATGGTTAAGTTGTGCAACACGTATGGCATAACTCACCACTTCTCCTCGCCCTACTACCCTCAAGGCAACGGCCAAGCCGAAGCCACGAATAAGACTCTCATTAGCATAATTGAGAAGACTTTAGAGAAGGGTAGGACGTGGCACGAGAAGCTGGATGAAGCCTTATGGGCTTATAGGACTTCCATCCGGACTCCCACGAATGCCACACCATTCGAATTGGTCTATGGCACAAACGCCAGTCTTCCCATTCATACACAATTGCATTCATTCCATACATCCATCGCACTCGACCTCCCCCTAGAGACGCTTCAGCATGCTAGGATGGCCAAACTAGATTTGCTAGATGAGAGGCGACTCCTTGCTATGGATCATGCTCGTGCATACTGGCAAAGGATAGCCCGACACTATGGCAAACACATGAGACCTCGCCACTTTGAAGTGGGAGATCTGGCTTTGAAAATCATCCACTATCGTGGCCCACATCCACTTGGAAAGTGGCGCCCCAAGTGGGATGGACCCTATGTTGTACATGCAACCACCACGAACAACTCATATTAGTTGATCGATGTAGAAGGTAGGAATTTAGCAGATCCTATCAACATTCAATACTTAAAGAAGTATTATGTGTAGGATTTAGATTAAATTTCCATTTTTGAAAACCTTTAGGGATAGCTGCTTTGAAACTTCAAAAGTAAGCTTCAAAAGTGAATCGTGTGACCCTAAGTGAGAGAATTCGCACTTGTGAAAGAATGGAGTCTTCCAAACACGTGGTTACATTTCAAAATCCTTCTTCTTACAAAGAAAGGCCTAGTTCAATATAGCAAGATACTTGCAAGTAGTACGTGCTATTTCTAAATATGCTAATTTGGAATGGATCGAGTGTGACCTTGGGATAAGTCCTCCCCTCTTCTTTTCTCCTTCCAAAAGGAAAACATGGCCAAAATAAAGGGAATTCCCCATCCAAAGTCTCTTTCCAAAAGAAAGAAACCAGAATCAAAAAGAAAAAAATCGATTCCCTTGTGAAAAAAAAGAGGGATTAAAGAAACAATACTCCCAAAGGGAGACCCTCTATGAAAAAAAGGGAAAAAGAGGCCAAAAAGCTCAAAATGAGCAGTTTTGCGTCTTCTATGCCTTAAACCACAGGACGCTTCAGAAGGGACCGTGGTATCTCTTTCCCATCCCTGGCTTATCCCAAGTATAAACATGGTTCAATTTGAGGAATCCTAAAGTAAAAATAGGATTTACTTACTTGAATTTCATTTTGTTTGAGAATTCGACGTTTCGAGTAAGACATAGGAATCTTGAAATGTAGCTTGTTTTCTTATAAAACCTCCACTAGATTAGCGAGTGTCAAGACTCAAGCAAAGGCAAACACGAAGAACTCGAGATCCTTAGGATTGAGGCTCAGGACAGTTTTCCCTTTTTGTAAATAGATTTTGTAAATAGATTTTGAAAAATCGAACATCAAACAGCATAGGGCCTGCTCACTTGGAGCAACAGACCGTCGTAAGCCTCAAGAGTTCGACCATGTATCTGGTCTCTAGGAGGTCGCCATTCTTGGCATCCCATCCATGTCATGCATCTGCATATCCACGCATAACATGATCCCATTTAGGACCAGATTCCATACATATCCCTTTGGCGTGATGTCTCCTCCTACCAGAGTTTTAAAAGTGAGATTTTGCTAAAGATTGGGATGATCCCATATTTTCGTGCATAGATCTAGGGAGACATTGAAAGGGGTGTTTGTCGTCTTTGCCATTATCCAAATCAATTTGGATAATGCCAAAGAGGGTGTAGACGCGCGAAAATCCCCGCCTCTTCGCCTCTTTCGTGGCTTGGAGTGGATCTTATCGTGCGTCTAAGGCCTATATATACAAATAGGGCGTGCCAGCTAGCTTACTTAAGCTAGCGAAGATATATTAACACTGACTTCTAAACGTGGCGACTGTGAGCAAGTGAGCTCTTGTCGTCGCAGACCTTCTTGCACCGATGCGCAAGGGTCAGTCTGTACGCTTTTGCAAAAATCGAGTTTTTGGGGAGAAAGTCTACGAAACGGTTCGAGGTGTCTATTTCGGGTTTTTAAGATGCGATTGCATGTTTTAGATCACGTGGATTTGCACGTGCCTAAGTCTTTTCTTTTATCCCTTTTTGGGTCGCCTAGTTTGTGTGTTATGAACACTCCACTACATGGGCGAATTCGAGCGGGGGTTGCTTCGATGCAATATGCGTCCTACCTCGTGGTATGGCGTAGATGCAATGCAAACTCATGCTACTCCAAAGGGAAAACCCGAAATGTAAAGACAATGCTGAAGGGAAATAACAGAAGGGAAATAACCGAAGGGAAATAACCGAAGGGAAATAACCGAAGGGAAATAACCGAAGGGAGATACGTATATATCTTATGTATATGAGCCCTTACTCGGGTCTTGCAAATAAGAGCGAAGGCTCAATGTGGGTGCGTGTTTGAATTGAAAGACTTACACACACGACATGAAATTAAACCCAAATATAAATTGCAGTATGGCCTTGACTAAGGTCTTGGGAGTAAGAGCGAAGGCTCAATGTGTGTGAGAGTGCTTGAATTGAAGTACTACACACACGACATAAACGAAACCCAAATATAACTGCAATAAGGCCTTTACTAAGGTCTTGGGAGTAAGAGCGAAGGCTCAATGTGTGTGAAAGTGCTTGAATTGAAAGACTTACTCACACGACAAGAAAGGAAACCCAAATAGTATAGGTCGGCCCTTACTTGGGTCTTTCAAATAAGAGCGAAAGCTCAATGTGTGTGAGAGTGTTCGAATTGAAAGACTTACTCACACGACATGAAATGAAACCCAAATAGTATAGGTCGGCCCTTACTTGGGTCTTTCAAATAAGAGCAAAAGCTCAATGTGTGTGAGAGTGTTCGAATTGAAAGACAACGCACCCAACTTAAACAAAACCCTTCGGAAATGAAATATATACGTACACTTATATATTAGGGGCTGATTAGGCCCGTGTGTGTTCAAAATTGTGCACGACTAAGAGAGTGCACGTGTGTGGTTGTGCCAAGCCACGTTATTACAAGCGGGGGGAGACTATGCTCCGTTATTACAACCCCGTATCAAATTGAATTTCAAGCAAGTGTACGACTAAAGACCGAGTTTAGACACTTACGAGTAGCTGGTCCGTAGAGGTCTTGCTTGAGCGTGGCCTTGGCTTTGGGCTGCAAACGGGAGCTCCGCGAAGGTATGTGCTCAAGGGTGCTGGCCGGCTGCAAATGGGGCGCGGGATGGACGCCTCGAAGGGGACCGGTGGCAAGTGGGCGGCGCCTCCAAGTAGGGAGTTTAGAGTGGCTGAGCAAGTGGGTCTTAGGGTCACTAGGGAAGTTAGGTACTTAGGGAAACTGGACCTAAAAGGTGAGCTAGTGGGAAGGCCAAAGAAGACACCTAGGGGGGGGGGGTTGGCCGAATGGGAGATGGTGGCTGAGTAGTGGCCAGCCACTTGGGTTATCCTAGGTTCGGCTAGGCTTAGATGGTGGCGGCAAAGAGGTGGAGCTAAGGGGAAGATGGGTGGCTAAGAGTGGAGAGGTGGTAGAGAGTGGTTTTGAGGGAGTTAGGGGGACTTACCGAATGGGAAGGAGTGGCGGAGGGAGTGGGAGAGTGGCGGGCAGGTGGCTGTCGGCTGGTGGAGTTTGGGGGAAGATGGTGGCGTCCAGCTGGGGGGCAGTGGTGGTGGACGGAAGAGGGAAGGTGGCGGAGTAGGTGGCGGCTGGTGGAGGAGCTGGAGCGGCTGGGGAGTGGTCACGGCTGGATGGAAGATGGAAGAAGGAGAGGGCCCGGCTGGGAGTGGAGAGTGGTTCCCACTTCGAAAACCCGCCCACAATGAGGGGGGTTTAAATAGGGGATGGGTAGGTCGGTTAGGGTTGGGTTGTGGGTAGTGGTTAGGTGGTTTAGGTAGGGTAGTATGTAGATAAGGTGGGCTGGATGGGGTTGGGCCAGGTATTTTAAAACTAGGTGTTTGGGAAAATCGTGGGCTAAGGGTGGTTTAGGACTAGGTTAGGTGGTTGGGTTTTAGGGTGAGGTTTAGTGAGCTAGGTTAGGTGGTTTAGGCTAGGTTTAGGCTAGGATTAGGGAAATTAATCTAGGTTTAGGGAAGGATTAGGGAAGTGGGTTAGGTGATTAGGTTGGGATTAGGCCGGGATTAGGGAAGTGGGTTAGGTGATTAGGTTCAGATTAGGGGTGGATTAGGGGTTTAGGCTAGGTTTAGGCATTTTGGGTTAGGTTTAGGTGAAGGAGCTCCCTTAGCATGGCCCATAGACCTTGATCACCCCATGTTGGTGCAGCCCTAGGTTAGGTTTTAGCTAATTACAAGCTTAAACCCACTCAATTAGGCTAACCCACAAGATTAAACCCAAACTTGACACACAAGTCAAGCTTAATACAACACTCTTGATATTTTTCACCCCCACTCTCTCTCATGCCCAATATCCCACGTGAATTTCAAGTGGGCCCCACCTCCATTTATGAGAAGGTGATGTGGGCCATGGATATGGATATTGGATTGGATCTCTGGATCCAAATCCAAATCCAAGTCCACATATGGGTTTGGATTGGAATCTGGATATATATGGTCCAGATCCAATCCAAACTGAACTCTGACTCCTTCGAGCTGGGTTCGAAACGGACGATTCGTGCGGGGCCTGACAGCATCAGTACTCCGTCTGCGTTGGGTCTTCGCCAACATAGTCGTCCGCCTCCGTTTCTGCCTTCCGGAGATGACTTCAAATGCTATTTTGATAAGAACAGGGTCTTGGACGTTCGAGATCCTGGGGTGTGAATCAGATACAACAGTTGCTGCGCCGGGCTCGACAGGTGCTCCGGTTCCGGGCTCTTCTTGGCTCTCCTGGTCCTGTCTTGATCGGGCCAAGCCACTTCGGGGTTTCAAAACATGTTTTAAAAGGGTTTTCAAAAGCTATATCATATGTTTTTGAAAGATAAAGTTTAAAACATATACACAGGGTTGTTTGGAAGGCTCCTGGGTTTCCAAACTCAAAATGGCCCTTTGGGGCTGCTTGTATAAAACCAGATGGATTTTGAGAAATTCGTGGGATTTCGGGGTGTTTACAGATGCCCCTCTTTGGCCTTGTCCAAATAGATTTGGATAAGGGCAAAGATGACAAACACCCCTTTTAATGTCTCCCTAGATCTAGCCACGAAGAATATGGGATCGTCCCATTTTAGCAAAATCTCAATTTTACAAACTCTGGTAGGAGGAGATATCACACCAAAGGGTTTTACTATGGAATCTGGTCCTAAATGGGATCATGTTCATGCATGTACCATGCGTGGAATGCAGATGACATGGGTGTGGTGCCAAGAGTGGCGACCTCCCAGAGACCAGATGTAGTCGAACTCTAGAGACTTACAAGGTCTCTTGCTCCAAGTGAGCAAATCCTATGCTGTTCGATGTTCGGTTTTCAAAACTTATTTACAAAACTATTTACAAAAAGGGACAACTGTCTTGAGCCTCGATCCTAAGGATCTCGAGCTCTTCGTGCTTGCCCTTGTTTGAGTCTTAACACTCGCTTATCTAGCGGAGGTTTTATAAGAAAACAAGCTTCATTTCAAATCCCTATGTCTTACTCGAAACGTCGAATTCTCAAACAAGATGAAATTCAAGTAAGTAAATCCTATTTTTACTTTAGGATTCCTCGAAATGAACCATGCTTTAGCTTGGGATAAGCCAGGGATGGGAAAGAGATACCACGGTCCCTTCTGAAGCGTCCCGTGGTTTAAGGCATAGAAGGCGGAAAACTGCTCTTTTTGAGCTTTTTGGCCTCTTTTTCCTTTTTTTCCATAGAGGGTCTCCCTTTGGGAGTATTTTTTCTTAATCCCTCTTTTTTTATAAGAGAATCGATTTTTCTTTTTGAAGTCTGGTTTCTTTCTTTTGGAAAGAGACTCTAAATGGGAAATTCCCTTTTGTTTTGGGCCTTTGTTTTCCTTTTGGAAGGAGAAGAGAAGAGGAGAGGACTTATCCCAAGCCTACACTCGATCCATTCCAGATCAGCCTATTTAGAAATAGCACGTACTACTTGCAAGTATCTTGCTATGTTGAACTAGGCCCTTCTTTGTAAGATGAAGGATTTTGAAATGCAACCACGATTTTGAAAACTCCACTCTTTCACAAGTGTGAATTCTCTCACTTAGGGTCACACGAGTTCGCCTTTGCACCTTATTCACATGTCTCAGGGCAGCTATCCCTAAAATTTTCGAAAACTGGAATTTAATCCAGATCCTACACATGATACTTCTTTAAGTATTGAATATTGATAGGATCTGCTAAATTCCTACCTTTTACATCGATCAACCAATACGAATTGTTCATAGTGGTTGCTCGTACAACATAAGGTCCATCCCAATTGGGGCGCCACTTGCCTAGGGGGTGTGGGCCACGATGGTGGATGGTTTTCAAGACCAGATCTCCCACTTCAAAGTGGCGAGGTCTCATGTGTTTGCTATAATGTCGGGCTATCCTTTGCCGGTATGCACGAGCATGATCCATGGCAAGGAGTCGCCTCTCATCTAGCAAATCTAGTTCGGCCATCCTAGCATGCTGAAGCGTCTCTAGGGGGAGGTCGAGTGCAATGGATGTATGGAATGAATGCAGTTGGGTATGAATGGGAAGAATGGCGTTTGTGCCATAGACCAATTCGAATGGCGTGGCATTCGTGGGAGCTCGGATGGAAGTCCTATAAGCCCATAAGGCTTCATCCAGCTTCTCATGCCACCTCCTACCCTTCTCTAAGGTCTTCTCAATGATACCAATGAGAGTCTTGTTTGTGGCTTCGGCTTGGCCGTTGCCTTGAGGGTAGTAGGGCGAGGAGAAGTGGTGAGTTATGCCATACGTGTTGCACAACTTAACCATCCGCTCGTTCTTGAATGGGTACCATTATCAGACACAAGGTCTCGTGGAACCCCAAATCGAGCCAAGATATTCCTCCGGATGAAAGCCACCACATGTTGCCCCATTACATTCGTTAGGGAAATGGCTTCCACCCACTTGGAGAAATACTCCGTGGCTGCTAAAATAAAACGATGCCCATTCGAGGCCTTCGGAAATATGGGGCCTACAATGTCAAACGCCCACATGGTAAATGGCCAGGGGCTGACCACGGAATGCAATGCAGATGAAGGGATATGAATGGCGTGCCCATGCACTTGACATGGATGACACTTTCTAACATGATCGTGACAATCCTTTTTCAGGGTGGACCAAAAATAGCCCCCTCTAAGTATTTTCATCGCCATCATGTTGGCATTAACATGACCTCCACATTCTCCATCGTGGAACTCGTGCATCACTATCCTAGCCTCCTCTAGGTCGATACACCTAAGCAGAATGCCGGTAAAACTCTTTTTGTATAAGACCCCACCCAGAATGGTGTATCGGGTCGAAATCTTACGAATGAATGCCCTATCTTTGGATGTGGCATCCTCGGTGAATCCCCCATTTTCTAAAAATTGTTTTATGTCATAGAACCAGGGTTTTTCAATAGACTCTGGGTTGTTTTGGCAAATATCCAAGTCGTGTGTGGATGGATGGGGCGCATGCCATATTTCCAAAGATCTGGTCCCTGAAATGGGATCGACCTTCAGGGCTGAACCCAAGGAAGAGAGGGCATCGGCGATGCCATTGTCCTCTCTTCCCACGTGTGTGAGCTTACACGACTGGAAGGAGTGGACCAATCGAGTGGCCAACTCGTGATATGGAAGTAGTTTCTCATTACGTACTTGCCAAATTTTTAACACCTGGTTTATGACAAGGAGCGAATCTCCAAAGACCTCGATGCATGATGCCCCTAGAGTTTTCGAAATCCTTAAGCCTTGTATGAGTGCTTCATACTCAGCTACGTTGTTGGAACATTCGAAATCTAAGCGGACTGCTATGGGAATCTCGCCCTTTTCAGGGGAGATTAGGATGATCCCGGCACCAGCCCCTCGTTGGTTTCGTGCCCCGTCGAAGTGCATCTTCCACACTTGGTTTTCGAAAGAATTTGCCAAAATGTGGTTTTGAAAATGGTTTTGCAATATGCCTTCATCAGGCATTTCGACAAGAGTGGGATATGCGTCCTCCAAGGGGAAGTCAGCCACGTAATCTGCTAGGGCTTGCCCCTTAACGGAGATCTGGTGATGGTATTTCAGATCATACTCCATTAGAAGGAGTTGCCATTTGCCCAATCTACCCGTGAGAATGGGTTTTTCGAACAAGTGCTTGATTGGATCAAGCTTGGACACTATCCAGATCTCATGATCTAGGAAGTAGTGTCTGAATTTCTGGCAGGCCCAGACTAGGGCCAAGCACGTCTTCTCCATGGCTTGATAATTTCGTTCATAAGCCAAGAGAGTTTTCGAAATATAGTAGATGGCATACTCCTTATGGGTGTCATCCTCGTATTGAGCCAACAGGGCTCCTAAAGCGTTTACATGCACGGAGATGTATAATAAAAGCGGTTTTCCTTGTTTTGGAGGATTCAAAACGGGGGGATTAACCAAGTATGCTTTTAGTCTCTCGAAGGACTTTTGGCATTCGTCATCCCATAAGAATTTCGTGCCCTTCCTCAACAGTTTGTTAAAGGTTTCGCATCTAGTTGCCAGATTCGATATGAATCGGCGCACAGATTGCAATCGACCCTGGAGGCTACGGACTTGGGTGAGATTGGAGGGTGGAGCCATGTCTATGATGGCTCGACACTTAGAGGGGTCAACTTCTATTCCCCTTTGGCTCACCATAAAGCCTAGAAGCTTTCCTGATTCTACCCCGAACACACATTTCTGAGGGTTTAGCTTTACTTTGTAAAGCCTAAGCCTTTCAAAAATTTTTTGTAAACATTCGATATGGGTGCATCGGGTTTTGGATTTCGCCAAGAGATCATCTACATACACTTCTACAAGCTCGTGAATTTGATCATGGAAGATCGTGTTCATGGCTCGTTGGTATGTTGCGCCGGCATTTTTCAAACCAAAGGGCATGACTGTATAGCAGTACGTGCCCCATGGGGTTGTGAAGGCGGTCTTACCCTGATCTCGTGGGCTTAGTTTGATTTGATTATAGCCTGAATAGCCATCCATAAATGAAAACATTTCATGATTTGCAGTACTATCGACTATCAAATCTATGTTTGGTAAAGGATAATTATCCTTTGGAGTGGCTTTATTCAGGTTTCTGAAATCGATGCATATTCGAATTTTCCCATTGGTTTTTCGAACTACAACGATATTTGACAACCAATCAGAATACGCAATGGGTTTTATAAATCCGGCTTTTAGCAGATCTTCTAAACCCTCTTTGACTTGCGTGTGTACATTCGGGTGTATTTTCCTAAGCTTCTGCTTTATTGGTTTTACACCTATATCTAAGGGAAGACGATGCTCGACTATGCTGGGATCTATGCCCGGCATGTCTTCATACGTCCATGCAAACACATCTAAATAGGTTCGTAGAAATGCAATGAATGCTAACTTTTCAGTTTCATGCAAGCATGCGCCTATTTTGATGGTTTTGGGATTGGAATCATCCCCTAGGTTCACCTCTACGAAATCTCCTCCTACTGATTGGGAAGGTCTTTCAAAATCGAGAATTCTATGAAATTCTGGGAGCTCAGAAGTGGGATCTTCCTCAAGGAGATCCACTTCTGGGCTTTGATCATTCTCGTGGGCTTTAGACCCGAGGGAACTTGATGCGTGGTTTTCAAAATAACCTGGTTTTGTACTTGGATTTTCAAGTGATTTCGAAATTTTTGGTCTGGCTATGCAGACAACGTTTCTTTCGAAATCCTTTTCTTTCGCCAAAGTCATACCAGGAGCAGCTATGTACAAAATCTTTTTGGTATTTTCCAAATTTTCGATTTTTTTGGGTTTTTGTAAAACAAGAACTTTGGGAACTATACAAAGCACATTTTTTTCGAGTTTTTGTTTTTCCATTGTTTTTGGTTTTTCTTGTTTTTCGATTTTTTTGATTTTAAGTTTTCAAATGTTTTTGGTATTTTTAGAAAAAGGGATCTTCCGTCATACCTACAAAGGGAAAACACTATGGGTTAGACTCGGAATAGGAGATCTAAACCATAGGTTTCTTCTAAGACAGGCTCCGGGGCACCCTTGACCCAGGTGGTCACAGGGGGTGGTTCCGGCGGTATTTGGGGAGTATAGCCGATCCCATATCGGCTTGGGTTGGCCCTAGGCAGGATGGGCTCTAGGAGACCCTGGTTTTGTGCCCCCAGACTTTTATAGGGCGTGTAGCCCATGTTCAATAACATGTTCCACGACCTTTTGTTTTTTGAAAAGATGGGATATAAGTCGTGGTCCTGGAACATGCTATCGTCCATATTAGGCTCGTAGGGCCTTTTGTCCAGGGGTTTTGGAAATAGGGAACGTTTGGGTTTTCCTAGGAGGATTAGAGTCGGGAGGGGGCCTGCTTTGGGCGGCCCCTTCACACATACAACCTTCCTAGGGTTGTTCAACACGAGCCGAGGTGGCTCAACCATAATTTGCCCCAGGTTAGCCTCATAGGCCTGGGAGCTCGATAAACAAGGGGAGTTTATGATCCCCTGAAGTTGTGGGTGACTCTCACCTAGGATCACTACGACTTGGTCCCTAAAAGGGATCTTGACACACTTGTGGAAGGTGGATGGCACAGCGCACAAACTGTGTATCCAGGGTCTTCCCAGCAACAGGTTATAATGGGGGTGGATGTCCAAGACATGGAACACCCCCGTGTGTTCGATCCCTCCCGTTTCCATTGGGAGTTCGATGGATCCTAAAGGCCTAGACGCATTCCCATCGTATCCAGTGATAACGATGGGGCTTGGGTTCACTGAAGTCAAGGTGACTCCGATTTTGTACGCCACGTGAAGTGGAAGGATGTTGAGCCCTCCTCCACCATCGACTAGGCACCTGTCCAGAGAGTGGTTGTTTAGAACCACCTCGATATGCAGGGCCTGGTTATGGGTTTCGTAGGGTCTATCTACATCATCTTCCGAAAAGGTGATGGGCGATTTTGCTCCTAATAAAGCCACTTGGGCAGACAAGGACTCCGGACTTATGTTCGAATCAACCTTGGCCCTTTCTAGAATTTTCTCTAAGACAAGTCTATGCCTAGGCGAGGTTTTGATAAGCTCTAGGATAGACATGTGAATAGGAATATTTGAAAGGTGGTTTTCGAAGTCATAAGGATTTAGGATGATTTTGTCCTTATATGCTTTTGGCAGACCACTAGGGATACATGCTTTTGAGGGGCCAGGCACACTGACCACCTTTTGAGCACCTTGAAGGTGCGGGGGTTGGTAGACCCTCCCGGATCTAGTGACTTCCCCCACGACCAGCCTAGGGTTCGCGCTAAACTTGGCTCTAAGGATGAGCTGAGGAGAACCTTGGATTTTCAAAACTGGTTTTGTCGGGGTTTCCACTTTTGGTGGTCCCCGGATGACGACTTGGGCGGGCCTCTTGTATAGTACAAGGATGGGCGCACAAGTAGGTCGACCAGGTTCGGGCTTTCGCGCTAGTTCCTTGGAAATGGTGAGGGTACATACCTCCTTTCCTTTCCCACTGCCACTGGCGTGTTTGGGAAAGGGTTCCTTGAAGATAGCTTGAGGTGGCTCAGATTCCGCAGTGACCTAGAGCCGGCCCTCCGCTATCAAGTTCTCAATTTTATTTAGAAGAGAGAAGCACCGTTTGGTATCATGGCCGTTGAGCCGATGATACTTGCAAAACCGGTTTAAATACCCCCCTTTGGACGTGACTCCTTCGGGGATTTCAGGGAGTTCGATCATGCCCTGGGCAAGTAGGAGGTCTAGGACCTCCGACACAGGTTGCCCCAACGGAGTGTACTCCCGTTTTTCAATTGGTTTTGAAAAATTGCGTTCTCTCTTATTTTCTATTTTTTCAAAATTTTTAGAAGTGCCTGCCATGCCTGGATCCACCCGGACATTGGCGATTTTATGGGGCTTTGCCCCTTTGTCCGTTGTGGGCAGCCCATAGGCGATGGGCTTTTCCACACGTGTTTTGGGAATGGCACTTCCTTTCCATAAGTGGTCGTATGTCCCTTTTCGCAAGTTGGTTTCGAAAGGGAGGCCTTTTTATCAACTTATGGAAAGTTGAAATCTCATGGAGCGAGAGAAGGGTTTTTAACTCGCTTTTGAAATTATCCAGGATGAGCATCACTGCACATCCTTCGGATATAGGCTCTCGCACTTGGCCTAAAAGAGACCTCCATCTTATAATGAAGGCATGCACGTCTTCGTTCATGCCTTGCTTTGTATCCCTTAAGGTATTCAGGGTTGGTGTGACTTCCACGTTGTGTGCAAATCTTTGCATGAAGCAGTTCGCTAACTCTTCAAAAGTAGCGAACTGGCTTAAGTCGTAGGAAGCCAGCCATTTGGCAGCTGTGCCTTTAAGGGATAGGGGGAACCAATACACCCATTTCATCGAGTCCTTTTTCTTCTTATGGGCTCGACGTGAGAAAAGCTGCAAGTGAGACATAGGGTCTCCCATGCCATCATACCGATGGAAGTTCGGTATTTCATCGTCACTGTCTGTTTCGTAATCCATAGGAAGGAAATCAGACAGGGCGTAGCTTCTTTTCTCTTTATTTTGCCCTTTCAGCAGCTGCTGTAGGGCTTTACGGTCCTTTTGTGTGAAGGACTCGTGGTATTGGTTGCCTTCCATTACGGAGGCCTCTTTTTGCTTGCGAGGTTTTTCAATTTTCTTTCTAGGCCTTTGTTCACCGTTTGATGAACACGAATCGCCTACTTCAGCCTCTTGGCTGAGAGCATCGATTTTGGCCTCAAATTCCCTTCTCAAGTCCTCGATTTCATCTAGTTTTATTTTGTTTTTGAAAATCCTCCTAGAGTGAGAACTTGATGCGCATGAGCCTTGGCTCGACACTTCACTTGGATTGGATTTTGACATTCTTTTCAAGCTTTTTCAAAATTTCCTAAGTAAAAGCAAAGAAAACAAGTTAAAACGACACCTTTATAAAATTTTCGCAAGACTTCTACAAGTAAACTCGACTTTTTGAAAAGGCTCACGTCCCACCGGCCGTGCCAATCTCTGTAGACGCGCGAAAATCCCCGCCTCTTCGCCTCTTTCGTGGCTTGGAGTGGATCTTATCGTGCGTCTAAGGCCTATATATACAAATAGGGCGTGCCAGCTAGCTTACTTAAGCTAGCGAAGATATATTAACACTGACTTCTAAACGTGGCGACTGTGAGCAAGTGAGCTCTTGTCGTCGCAGACCTTCTTGCACCGATGCGCAAGGGTCAGTCTGTACGCTTTTGCAAAAATCGAGTTTTTGGGGAGAAAGTCTACGAAACGGTTCGAGGTGTCTATTTCGGGTTTTTAAGATGCGATTGCATGTTTTAGATCACGTGGATTTGCACGTGCCTAAGTCTTTTCTTTTATCCCTTTTTGGGTCGCCTAGTTTGTGTGTTATGAACACTCCACTACATGGGTGAATTCGAGCGGGGGTTGCTTCGATGCAATATGCGTCCTACCTCGTGGTATGGCGTAGATGCAATGCAAACTCACGCTACTCCAAAGGGAAAACCCGAAATGTAAAGACAATGCTGAAGGGAAATAACAGAAGGGAAATAACCGAAGGGAAATAACCGAAGGGAAATAACCGAAGGGAGATACGTATATATCTTATGTATATGAGCCCTTACTCGGGTCTTGCAAATAAGAGCGAAGGCTCAATGTGGGTGCGTGTTTGAATTGAAAGACTTACACACACGACATGAAATTAAACCCAAATATAAATTGCAGTATGGCCTTGACTAAGGTCTTGGGAGTAAGAGCGAAGGCTCAATGTGTGTGAGAGTGCTTGAATTGAAGTACTACACACACGACATAAATGAAACCCAAATATAACTGCAATAAGGCCTTTACTAAGGTCTTGGGAGTAAGAGCGAAGGCTCAATGTGTGTGAAAGTGCTTGAATTGAAAGACTTACTCACACGACAAGAAAGGAAACCCAAATAGTATAGGTCGGCCCTTACTTGGGTCTTTCAAATAAGAGCGAAAGCTCAATGTGTGTGAGAGTGTTCGAATTGAAAGACTTACTCACACGACATGAAATGAAACCCAAATAGTATAGGTCGGCCCTTACTTGGGTCTTTCAAATAAGAGCGAAAGCTCAATGTGTGTGAGAGTGTTCGAATTGAAAGACAACGCACCCAACTTAAACAAAACCCTTCGGAAATGAAATATATACGTACACTTATATATTAGGGGCTGATTAGGCCCGTGTGTGTTCAAAATTGTGCACGACTAAGAGAGTGCACGTGTGTGGTTGTGCCAAGCCACGTTATTACAAGCGGGGGGAGACTATGCTCCGTTATTACAACCCCGTATCAAATTGAATTTCAAGCAAGTGTACGACTAAAGACCGAGTTTAGACACTTACGAGTAGCTGGTCCGTAGAGGTCTTGCTTGAGCGTGGCCTTGGCTTTGGGCTGCAAACGGGAGCTCCGCGAAGGTATGTGCTCAAGGGTGCTGGCCGGCTGCAAATGGGGCGCGGGATGGACGCCTCGAAGGGGACCGGTGGCAAGTGGGCGGCGCCTCCAAGTAGGGAGTTTAGAGTGGCTGAGCAAGTGGGTCTTAGGGTCACTAGGGAAGTTAGGTACTTAGGGAAACTGGACCTAAAAGGTGAGCTAGTGGGAAGGCCAAAGAAGACACCTAGGGGGGGGGGTTGGCCGAATGGGAGATGGTGGCTGAGTAGTGGCCAGCCACTTGGGTTATCCTAGGTTCGGCTAGGCTTAGATGGTGGCGGCAAAGAGGTGGAGCTAAGGGGAAGATGGGTGGCTAAGAGTGGAGAGGTGGTAGAGAGTGGTTTTGAGGGAGTTAGGGGGACTTACCGAATGGGAAGGAGTGGCGGAGGGAGTGGGAGAGTGGCGGGCAGGTGGCTGTCGGCTGGTGGAGTTTGGGGGAAGATGGTGGCGTCCAGCTGGGGGGCAGTGGTGGTGGACGGAAGAGGGAAGGTGGCGGAGCAGGTGGCGGCTGGTGGAGGAGCTGGAGCGGCTGGGGAGTGGTCACGGCTGGATGGAAGATGGAAGAAGGAGAGGGCCCGGCTGGGAGTGGAGAGTGGTTCCCACTTGGAAAACCCGCCCACAATGAGGGGGGTTTAAATAGGGGATGGGTAGGTCGGTTAGGGTTGGGTTGTGGGTAGTGGTTAGGTGGTTTAGGTAGGGTAGTATGTAGATAAGGTGGGCTGGATGGGGTTGGGCCAGGTATTTTAAAACTAGGTGTTTGGGAAAATCGTGGGCTAAGGGTGGTTTAGGACTAGGTTAGGTGGTTGGGTTTTAGGGTGAGGTTTAGTGAGCTAGGTTAGGTGGTTTAGGCTAGGTTTAGGCTAGGATTAGGGAAATTAATCTAGGTTTAGGGAAGGATTAGGGAAGTGGGTTAGGTGATTAGGTTGGGATTAGGCCGGGATTAGGGAAGTGGGTTAGGTGATTAGGTTCAGATTAGGGGTGGATTAGGGGTTTAGGCTAGGTTTAGGCATTTTGGGTTAGGTTTAGGTGAAGGAGCTCCCTTAGCATGGCCCATAGACCTTGATCACCCCATGTTGGTGCAGCCCTAGGTTAGGTTTTAGCTAATTACAAGCTTAAACCCACTCAATTAGGCTAACCCACAAGATTAAACCCAAACTTGACACACAAGTCAAGCTTAATACAACACTCTTGATATTTTTCACCCCCACTCTCTCTCATGCCCAATATCCCACGTGAATTTCAAGTGGGCCCCACCTCCATTTATGAGAAGGTGATGTGGGCCATGGATATGGATATTGGATTGGATCTCTGGATCCAAATCCAAATCCAAGTCCACATATGGGTTTGGATTGGAATCTGGATATATATGGTCCAGATCCAATCCAAACTGAACTCTGACTCCTTCGAGCTGGGTTCGAAACGGACGATTCGTGCGGGGCCTGACAGCATCAGTACTCCGTCTGCGTTGGGTCTTCGCCAACATAGTCGTCCGCCTCCGTTTCTGCCTTCCGGAGATGACTTCAAATGCTATTTTGATAAGAACAGGGTCTTGGACGTTCGAGATCCTGGGGTGTGAATCAGATACAAGAGTTGCTGCGCCGGGCTCGACAGGTGCTCCGGTTCCGGGCTCTTCTTGGCTCTCCTGGTCCTGTCTTGATCGGGCCAAGCCACTTCGGGGTTTCAAAACATGTTTTAAAAGGGTTTTCAAAAGCTATATCATATGTTTTTGAAAGATAAAGTTTAAAACATATACACAGGGTTGTTTGGAAGGCTCCTGGGTTTCCAAACTCAAAATGGCCCTTTGGGGCTGCTTGTATAAAACCAGATGGATTTTGAGAAATTCGTGGGATTTCGGGGTGTTTACAGAGGGGCATCTGTAAACACCCCAAAATCCCACGAATTTCTCAAATAACCTGGTTTTGCAAAAGCTGCCCCAAAGGGCTATTTTGAGTCTGGAAACCCAGGATCCTTCCAAGCAACCCTGTACAGATGCTTTAAACTATATATGTTTTAAAATATGTATAATGTAGTTTTAAAACCTTTTAAAAGATGTTTTGAAACCCCACAAAGCGACTTAGCCTGATAAAAGTAGGACCAGAAGAGCGAAAGAGAGCCCGGAACTGCAGCACATGTCGAGCCCGGCACATTGTAAACACCCCAAAATCCCATGAATTTCTCAAATCCATCTAGTTTTGTAAAAGCAGCCCCAAAGGGCCATTTTGAGTCTGGAAACCCAGGAGCCTTCTAGACAACCCTGTACATATGTTTTGAACTTTATATTTCAAAAATATACGATATGGCTTTTAAAAACCTTTTTAAAACATGCTTTGAAACCCCGAAGCTGCTTGGCCTCATCCAGACAGGACTAGGAAAGCCAAAGAGAGCTCAGAACCGGAGCACATGTCAAGCCCGGCACAACAACTCTCGTATCAAATCAACCCTCAGGATCTCGAACGTCCAAGACCCTGTTATCATCAAAACATCATTTGAAGTCATCTCCGGAAGGCGAAAATAGAGGCGGACGATCATGTTGGCGAAGACCCAACGCAGACGAAGTACTGATGCTGTCAGACCCCGTACAAACCGTTCATTTCGAATACAGCCCGAAGGAGTCAGAGTTCAGTTTGGATTGGATCTAGACCATATATATCCAGATCCCAATCCAAACCCATGTATGGACTTAGATTTGGATTTGGATTCAAAAATCCAATCCAATATCCATATCCATGGCCCACATCACCTTCTCATAAATGGAGGTGGGGCCCACTTGAATTTCACGTGGGATTATGGGCATGAGAGAGAGTGGGGGAGGATAAGATCAAGTGTGTGTTGTAATTAAGCTTGACTTGTGTGTCAAGTTTGGGGTTAATCATGTGGGTTAGCCTAATTAAGTGGGTTTAAGCTTGTAATTAGCCAAAACCTAACCTAGGGCTGCACCAACATGATGTGATTAAGGTCCATGGGTCATGCAAAGGGAGCTCCTTAGCCTAATCCTAACTAAAAACACCTAATCCTAGACTTCTACCCTAATCTGGTCCTAATTTGAGCCTAATCACCTAACCCACTTCCCTAATCCTGGCCTAATCCCAACCTAATCACCTAACCCACATCCCTAATCCTTCCCTAAACCTAGGTTAATTTCCCTAAACGTAACCTAATCCTAGCCTAATCACCTAACCTACCTCACTAAACCTCACCCTAAAACCAACCCACCTAGCTAAACGCTAAACCTCTAAACCACCCCTAGCCCACAACTTACCCAAAACCCCTTGTATTTAAAATATCTGGCCCTACCCTAATACCAGCCCACCTTACTACCTTACCACCCTCCCTAGACCACCTAACCACTACCCCAAAACCAGCCCCAACCGCCTCTTGCAGCCCTATATAAACCCCCCCCCTTTGGGGCAGGTTTTTCCCATCTTCCATCATCTCGGGTCCCCCATTCCCAGCCGATCACCTCTTCTCCACTTCCACCTGCCCCACAGCCAGTCACCACCTGCGCCACTACCTCCCAGCTGAGCACCACCACCACTCCAGCCAAGGTCCACATCACCACCATTCCGTCCAGCGGAACCCCATCTTGCGCATCCAAGGCAACCGGCTGCTCCCCTTCTATCCGCCACCACCAAGTTTCCTTAGTCGGCCACTCCAACCGACTGTCACCTCTTCATTCGGCCAGCCACCCGCCAACTTTAGGTGCTCCATTAGACCTTCTCTTAGGCTCCCCCTTAGTGTCATACTCCCTAACACTACACCCTCCCTTAGTGACCCTACGTACCCACCTTGGCCCCACACGCCAAGGCAGCCCCTTTCTAAGTAGCCGGCCACCTTCAAGGCATCTCTTTCGCGCACCTAAGGCACCCGGCCAACAGCCCCTTGCCGTTCAACTCCGCGGAGCTCCCTCTTGCAGCCCAAGGCGAAGGCCAAGCCCACGCTCAAGCAAGGCATCTTCAGACCAGCTATTAGTAAGTGCCTAACTCGGTCCTTAGTTGTATACTTGCTTAAGATTCAATTCGATACGGGGTTGTAATAACGGAGCATAGTCTCCCCCCGCTTGTAATAACGTGGCTTGGCACACCCACACACGTGCACTCTCTTAGTTGTGCACGATTTTGAACACACACGGGCCTAATCAGCCCCTAATACATAAATATATATATGTACTTTAATTTTCGTAGGGTTTTGCTTAAGTTGGGTGTGTTGTCTTTCAATTCAAGCACTCACACACATTGAGCCTTCGCTCTTATTTGAAAGACCCAAGTAAGGGCCGAGCTATTTGGGTTTCATTTCATGTCGTGTGTGTAAGTCTTTCAATTCAAGCACGCACCCACATTGAGCCTTCGCTGTTATTTGAAAGACCCAAGTAAGGGCCGTGTTATACTATTTGGGTTTAATTTCATGTTGTGTGCCCGGTACTTCAATTCAAGCACTCACACACATTGAGCTTTCGCTCTTATTCCCAAGACCTTAATCAAGGCCATACTGCAAGTTATATTTGGGTTTTATTTCATGTCGTGTGTGTAAGTCTTTCAATTCAAGCACGCACCCACATTGAGCCTTCGTTCTTATTTGCAAGACCCAAGTAAGGGCACGTATATACCCTATATACATATCTCCCTTCGGCATTTACATTACAAGTCATTTCCCTTCGGTTATTTCCCTTCGGCATTGTCTTTACATTCGGGTTTTCCCTTTGGAGTAGCGTGAGTTTGCATTGCATCTACGTCATACCACGAGGTAGGACGCATATTGCATCAAAGCAAGCCCCGCTCAAATTCGCCCATGTAGTGGAGTGTTCATAACACACAAACTAGGTGGCCCACAAAGGGATAAAAAGAAAGACTTAGGCACGTGCAAATCCACGTGATCTAAAATCTGCAATCGCATTATAAAGACCCGAATTAAACACCTCGAATCGCTTCGTAAGCTTTTTCTCCCAAAACTCGATTTTTAAAAGCATACAGACTGACCCTTGCGCATCGGTGCAAGAAGGTCTGCGACGACAAGAGCACACTTGCTCACAGTCACCACGTTAGAAGTCAGAATTAAGATATATCTTGTCTAGCTTAGGTAAGCTAGCTGGTGTAGACGCGCGAAAATCCCCGCCTCTCGCCTTTTCAGGGCTCGGAGCGGATCCTCTCATGTGTCAGGCCTATGTATGCAAACAGGGCGTGCCAGCTAGCTTACCTAAGCTAGCGAAGATATTTTTTTAACACTGACTTCTAAACGTGGCGACTGTGAGCAAGTAAGCTCTTGTCGTCGCAGACCTTCTTGCACCGATGCGCAAGGGTCAGTCTGTACGCTTTGCAAAAATCGAGTTTTGGAGAGAAAGTCTACAAAGCGGTTCGAGGTGTCTATTTCAGGTCTTTAAAATGCGATTGCATGTTTTAGATCACGTGGATTTGCACGTGCCTAAGTCTTTTCTTTTATCCCTTTTCGGGCCACCTAGTTTGTGTGTTATGAACACTCCACTACATGGGCGAATTCGAGCGGGGCTTGCTTCGATGCAATATGCGTCCTACCTCGTGGTATGGCGTAGATGCAATGCAAACTCACGCTACTCCAAAGGGAAAACCCGAAATGTAAAGACAATACTGAAGGGAAATAACCGAAGGTAAATAACTGAAGGGAAATAACCGAAGGGAAATAACCGAAGGGAAATGACTTGAAATATAAATGCCGAAGGGAGATATGTATATAGATTATATATATGAGCCCTTACTCGGGTCTTGCAAATAAGAGCGAAGGCTCAATGTGGGTGCGTGCTTGAATTGAAAGACTTACACACACAACATGAAATTAAACCCAAATATAAATTGCAGTATGGCCTTGACTAAGGTCTTGGGAGTAAGAGCGAAGGCTCAATGTGTGTGAGAGTGCTTGAATTGAAGTACTACACACACGACATAAATGAAACCCAAATATAACTGCAATAAGGCCTTTACAAAGGTCTTGGGAATAAGAGCGAAGGCTCAATGTGTGTGAGAGTGCTTGAATTGAAAGACTTACTCACACGACGTGAAATGAAACCCAAATAGTATAGGTCGGCCCTTACTTGGGTCTTTCAAATAAGAGCGAAAGCTCAATGTGTGTGAGTGCTTGAATTGAAAGACAACGCACCCAACTTAAGCAAAAACCCTTCGAAAATGAAAGTATATATATCTACTTATGTATTAGGGGCTGATTAGGCCCGTGTGTGTATAAATCGTGCACAACTAAGAGAGTGCACGTGTGTGGGTGTGTCAAGCCACGTTATTACAAGCGGGGGGAGACTACGCTCCGTTATTACAACCCTGTATCAAATTGAATCTCAAGCAAGTATACAACTAAAGACCAAGTTTAGGCACTTACGAGTAGCTGGTCCGTAGAGGCCTTGCTTGAGCGTGGGCTTGGCCTTCTCCTTGGGATGCAAACGGGAGCTCCGCGAGGGTGAGCGACAAAGGGTGCTGGCCGGCTGCAAGTGGGGCGCGGGATAGGCGCCTCGAAGGTGGCCGGCGGCAAGTGGGTGTCGCCTTGATGTAGAAAATTAAAGGGGTTGGACCAAGTATGTAGGTAGGGTCACGAATAGAGAGTATAGAGTGTTAGGGAAGATGGACCTAAGGGGAGTTTAAGGGAAGGCCGAATGGGAGTCCTAGGGGAATGTGGTGGTAGCGGGCTGCTAGGATGACTTTGTTCGGCTGAGTGAGAAGGGTGGCAGCAAAGGGGGATGGCTGGTGGTAGGGTGTTGTGGTAGGGTTTAGGTGGCTGAGAGTGGAGAGGGAGTAGAGAAGGTGAGACGAAGTAAGGGGTACTAACCGAATGGAATGAAGGTGGTGCTCGGCTGGAAGGAAGATGGGCAGGTTGTGAGGCTCGGTCGGGAGGTGGTGGAGATGGCGGTGCAAGTGGTGGTGGGATGGAGGGATGGTGGTGGTGCAGGCGGAGCAGGTGGAGCAGGTTCGGCTAGACTTGGGGAAGGAGAGGACCCGGCTGGGATCTAGGTCGGCTTCTAGATAGGAAAACCCGCCCCAAGAGGGGGGGTTTATATAGGGAGTTGGGTAGGTCGGTTAGGGCTGGGTTTGGGGTAGTGGTTAGGTGGTTTAGGTAGGGTGGTATGAAGATAAGGTGGGCTGGAAAGGGTAGGGCCAGATATTTTAAAAACTAGTGGTTTGGGTAGATTGTGGGCTAGGGGTGGTTTGGGGGTTTAGGGCTAGGTTAGGTGGTTGGGTTCTAGGGTGAGGTTTAGTGAGCTAGGTTAGGTGATTAGGCTAGGTTTAGGCTAGGTTTAGGGAAATTAACCTAGGTTTAGGGAAGGATTAGGGAAGTGGGTTAGGTGATTAGGTTGGGATTAGGCCGGGATTAGGGAAGTGGGTTAGGTGATTAGGCTCAGATTAGGGGTGGATTAGGGTGGTAGGCTAGGATTAAGTGTTTTGGGTTAGGTTTAGGTGAAGGAGCTCCCTTTGCATGGCCCATAGACCTTAACCACCTCATGTTGGTGCAGCCCTAGGTTAGGTTTTGGCTAATTACAAGCTTAAACACACTCAATTAGGCTAACCCACATGATTAAACCCAAACTTGACACACAAGTCAAGCTTAATTACAACACTCTTGATATTATCCATCCCCACTCTCTCTCACGCCCATAATCCCACGTGAATTTCAAGTGGGCCCCACCTCCATTTATGAGAAGGTGATGTGGGCCATGGATATGGATATTGGATTGGATCTCTGGATCCAAATCCAAATCCAAGTCCACATATGGGTTTGGATTGGGATCTGGATATATATGGTCCAGATCCAATCCAAACTGAACTCCGACTCCTTCGAGCTGGGTTCGAAACGGACGATTTGTGCGGGGCCTGACAGCATCAGTACTCCATCTGCGTTGGGTCTTCGCCAACATGGTCGTCCGCCTCCGTTTCTGCCTTCCAAAGATGACTTCAAATGACATTTTGATAAGAACAGGGTCTTGGACGTTCGAGATCCTGGGGGTATGGATGTGATACGAGAGTTGCTGTGTCGGGCTTGACATGTGCTCCGGTTCCGGGCTCTCTTTGACATTGCTGGTCCTGTCTTGATTAGGCCAAGCTGCTTTGGGGTTTCAAAACGTGTTTTAAAAGGTTTTCAAAAACCATATTACATATTTTTGAAATACAGAGTTTAAAACATATGTACAGGGTTGTTTGGAAGGCTCCTGGTTTCTAGACTCAAAATGGCCCTCTTGGGCTGCTTGTACAAAACCAGGTTGTTTTGAAGAAATTCATGGGATTTCGGGGTGTTTACAGCTGGCACGCCCTGTTTATATAAATAGGCCTTAGACACACGAGAGGATCCGCTCTAGGCCCTGAGAAGCCAGAGGCAGGGATTTTTGCGCGTCTACACACATGAACTCTCGTATTAGATTCATCCCCAGAATCTCGAACATCCAAGCCCCTGTTATCAACAAAATTGTTTGAAATCATCTCCAGAAGGTGAAAATAGGAGCGGACAACAATGTTGGCGAAGACCCAATGCAAGACGGAGTACTGATGCTGTCAGGCCCCGCACAAATCGTTCGTTTCGAACATACCCCGAAGGAGTCAGAAATTCAGCTTTGGATTGGATCTGGACCATATATATCCAGATCCAAATCCAAACATATATGTGGATTTGGATCCAAAGATCCAATCCAATATCCATATCCAGGGCCCACATCACCTTCTCATAAATGGAGGTGGGGCCTACAAGAAATTCACGTGGAAATCTTGGGTATGAGAGAGAATGGGGAGGATAAGATATGAGTGCAATGTGTTAAGCTTGACTTGTGTGTCAAGTTTTGGGTTAATCATGTGGGTTAGCCTAATGAGTGTGGGTTTAAGCTTGTATGCACCTACACCTAACCTAGGGCTGCACCAACTTGATGCAACTAGGTCCATGGGCCATGCAAAGGGATGCTCCTAACCCTAATCATAAGCCTAAAACCCCTTACCTAGCCGTTTCCCCCTAATCCCGACCTAATCCTAGCCTAATCACCTAACCCACTTCCCTAATCCTTTCCTAAACCTAACCTAATCACCTAACCCACTTCCCTAATCCTTCCCTAAACCTAGCCTAATTCCCCTAATCCTGACCTAATCCTAGCCTAAACACCTAACCCACCTCACTAAACCTCACCCTAAGCCCAACCCACCTAGCTAAGCCCTAAACCACTAAACCAGCCCACCTAAATCCCTAGCACACCATATCCCTAAAACCACCTAAGACAAATATCTGGCCCACCTAAATATCTGGCCCACCTTATCCCCAAACCACCACCACCATACCCCTAAACCAACCCCCCAATACCAGCCCAAACCGACCCCACAAAAACCTATAAACCCCCCCCCTAGTGGGCGGGTTTTGCATAAATCTTTGGGCAATTCAGCCCTTCCTCTCCTCTCTCATCCCTTTCTCTCTTCTCTCACCTGCTCCCCCTTGGAACCCGGCCAGCTCCACTCCACACCACCTCCACCCTCCAGCCAGCTCCACTCCACGCCACTGGCTGCACCTGCCACCTTCCATTCGGCTGCCCCCTTGACACCCGCCACCTTCACCCTCCGGCCAACCTTCACTCCGGTTAGTATCCCAACTCAACACCATCTTTTCTTCACTCCCCCTCCACTCTTAGCCACCACCCGCCACCCTTCCTTAGCCTAGCCTCCACTTCATCCAGTCGGCCACCACCTGCCACCTTCCACCATTCGGCCCATCTACCCGACTGCACCATCTGCCCCTCCTTTCCCTTAGACAACACCCTAGCTAACACCCTTGGCCTTACCTCTTCCCTTAAACCAGCCTCTAACTAACACCCTTACCTTCCCTAAGTACCCCAAGCCCAACTTCCGGCAGCACCTCCTCCGTTCGGCTAGCGCCAAGGTGCCACCCGCCTGCACCCTTGCCATTCGGCCAGCACCCTCCTTTGCCGCGCCCATCCAAGGAGCTCCCTCTTGCAGCCCAAGGAGCTCCCTCTTGCAGCCCAAGGCCACTCACTAGCCCAAGCGCAAGCAAGTCACGCCCGGACCAGCTATACGTAAGTGCCTAACTTGGTCCTTGTTATAGACTTGCTTAAGCTTAATTAAATTTGATACGGGGTTGTAATAATGGAGCATTGTCTCCCCCCGCTTGTAATAATGTGGTTTGGCACACCCACACACACGTGCACTTGAGCCTATCTCGCTCTTAGCTGCACACGATTTTGACACACACATGGGCTTAATCAGCCCTTAAGATATAGCTATACGTATATAATTTAAGTTGCGTGGGTTTCCTTTAAGTTGTGTGTGTTGTCTTTTAATTTTCACACTCACACACATTGAGCATTCGCTCTTATTTCCAAGACCCTAGTAAGGGCCTATTGCAATTTCATTTTGGGATGTTTTACTTCAAGTTGTGTGTGTAGTACTTCAATTCTACACTAACACATATTGAGTTTTCGCTCTTACTCCCAAGACCTTAGTTAAGGCCTATTGCAATTATATTTGGGTTTAATTTCATGTCGTGTGCGTAGTACTTCAATTCTACACTCACACACATTGAGCTTTCGCTCTTACTCCCAAGACCTTAGTTAAGGCCATATTGCAATTTATATTTGGGTTTCATTTAAGTCGTGTGAGTTGTCTTTCAATATACACACAACACCCACGCATACGTTGGCGACCTTCGGGCCCATATATATTATAAGTATTTCCCTTTCGGCTATGTCTTTAAGATTTGGGTTTTAAGGTTCAGCAGTGTGCGTAGTCTTTACATATATACACGGCACACACTTGCACAATTGAGCCTTTCCGCTCTTAAGATATAGCCATATTTCCCTTTTGCAATTTCCCTTTTTCAATTTACATTAAGTCATTTCCCTTCCGCATTGTCTTTCAATTCGGGTTTTCCCTTTGGAGTTGCGTGAGTTTGCATTGTATATACGCCATACCACGAGTTAGGATGCATATTGCATCAAAGCAAACCCCACACTCCCGCTCAAAATCACCCCACTTAGGTCATGTGTGCATACACACGCCTAGTTGGCCCGAAAAGGGATAAAAAGAAAGACATAGGCACTTGCAAATCCACGTGAAATAAAACTTGAAAACCATACAAATTAGCCCGATTCGAACACCTCAAACATTTTCCTAGGTTATTTCTAAAACTCGATTTTCTAAGCGTACAGACTGACCCTTGCGCATCGGTGCAAGAAGGTCTGCGACGAAAAGAGCTTGCTTGCTCACAGTCGCCATGATAGGAGTCAGATTTCAAAATATCTCTTCGCTAGCTTAAGCAAGCTAGTTGGCATGCCCTTTTGCTTAAATACGACTTAGACACACGAAAAGATTTGCTTCAGGCCTAGAAACCAGAGGCAGGATTTTTCGGCATCTACAGACTCGAACCGGGACTAGTAACTCGGGCAAGATCAGATTTAGTTTAGTGCCTATAAAAGAAGAGAGGGAGACCCAACCAAGGGAGGAGGAAACTAAAAAACGTGAGCTCAAGAGAGAGAAACCGATCCAAGGCCTAAGGAGGGAGAATCATCTAAGAGAAGTAAGAGAAGGAAAGAGAGACACCAAGAGAGAAGGCTTCAAGCTACCTCTATCCCCTTTCACTTCATCCCATTATTGTTGTAAGCTTGGGATTCTTGCCTTAAATCATTGTATTTTAAGAGTAAACAATAATTTTCGTAGAACATCATTGCAAACGGAGGATCACCAAGTCTAGAGCTACGCAGGAGCGGGCTATAAGTGAGAAGAATCCATTAAACTTTATGAATTTCTGTTGATTCTTCTCCAATATATCTATATCTTATACTTCATCTTTTCATTCTATGCTTATAGGTTATATCATTTCCTCTCCCATTTCTTCGGTGAATTGATTGTCTCTAACTCAACTCAAGAAGGCATAAGAGGGACATAGTTGCCCGATTATATTTGATAACAAGAATATGTAATCACTCTGATGGTGAATTAGTCATTTATAAGTTTATGTTGGAGAGGGCATTGAGCTATGATCTCATATATTTTCCAAGTGAGTAACCCTCTTTAAGAGATGTCCTAGGGATATCTATGTAGATGAGTTCCTCCCTTAACTAACATAAGTCCTCAACAAAATTCTTTGAACGATCACTAAATCATTAACTTTCTAATCGGATGCATCATTATATTTTATAAGATTTTTTTTTCAAATTTCAGCATCCTACATAAACCTAATGTGTCATCGGATTTTTTTTTAATCTATTTTTAATTGAAATGTTGCCAAAATTTTTCTTAACTGACACACTCATAGGAAAATGCCTGCTAAAAGTTTTACGAATTTTGAACGTATAAGGTTCATAAAAAAATCATCAAAGCCCGACCCAACTCAGACCGAACCTACATATGACAAAATTACCACAACCCTCGTTTGGTAAATCTAAGATAACTCGGTTTGTAGGTTCCCAAATCCCTCAAGGATGATGTTATAAAAAATCTAACATCTACCTTTCTTGAGAGAGAAATGTTATGAAAATTGAGACCTACATAGATTTATATGAGTTTTACTAAGACCTTGAGTTTTAGTCACAAGTACTATCCAAATTCCATAATAGCATTTGGTTGAAAACCTTTTTCTAATTTTTTATCTGATCACTAAAGGATCAAAAATAAAAAAATTGTAAATAAAACCTCATACTCAACACTTCCTTCGATAAATTTTTTAGGATTTGTAGACCACGAAAAGTGTCGCCATAAAATGTGAACTTTCACTTTGAATTGATTTTGTTTTCACATAAGTGAACCCAATATTGCTAAGTAAAACCAATGTGGTTTTAGAAAAGGCTTTTTCAAATCAAAATTGTTTTGAGAAAACTTCAAACTTCAAAATAACTCTCCATAAGCATCTATGCTGACCCTTGTGCGCCAATTTAAGAAGGCTTACATCGATAAAAACCTACTTTCTCACATTCATCCAATAAGTCAAAGTCATATTCAAACCTTTGTAAATTTAAGAAAACTTGTTGGCATGCTTGCACACATTTTTTGAAAGAAAAGTTTTAAGTCCATATACAACCAAAAATTTTGTTTACAAAAAAATTAGTACGCCTGATGGGACCTTGGTCTTAAGGAGTCGTTTTGATTCTGCTGAGTTCTTTGAAAACAATTCGAACTTTGTTCTAAACTCTTTTCAAAACTTGTCTATTGGTCAAAATATCTAAGTATAGGTTGAAAACTTCGAAGCATACATCATGTCAAGTTCGAAGGTTCATGTGAAGACGTGCTGAACAAGGCTTCTTCAAGTTATATAAGTCGGTTTTTAAAAACAACTCAAACGTACCTCAAATTACTATCTCAAACTTGGGATGATATCGAACCTGGATGATAGGATTGCCTCTCTAAAAGGAGAGTTGAGAGAATTAAGAATTAAAAAAAAGATTGTCACCTTAAGCCAAATGGCCGATGCAATTGAGTCATGTTCTTTACATGAAAAACAATCTTGGGTCTGTAGGAAGACAAATCATATTCAAAAAACCAAACTGACCTCCAAATTTGAAGAAGGGAAGAAAAACCTTGAGTCCTTCAGCCTAAAGTAGGAGGGTTATACAACAATTGTTTAAAAACCATTCAAAAGAAAAGAGGGTATACTCACTATTAGATTTTTTACCATCTGATTATCAAACTTATAGTGAGGATGAATTGCTAAGCTTTCACTTATACGATACCAGTGGAGATCCTAGATCCCATTTGCAACTCTTTTCTAGAAAGGTCTATAAAAAAAAGAAAGATCCATCCAAATGGGTATATTGGTTCCCACACTCCCTCGAGGAGAATGCATCGAAGTGGTTGACCTCGATTTGAGTTAATTCACCACATTTAAAGATCTTGTCAATTGCTTAATGCAAAGGTTCTCATACAATATTGAGGTTACCCCGACTCTCAACTCTTTGAGAGATGCTAAGCATGCTCACAATGAGGATGCCCATGCCTTCATTATGAGATGGAGATCTTTAATCAAGTAAATCAAGGAGTCCATATCCGAGGGTTGTGTGATAATGTTGATTTTAGAAAATTTCAAAATTGATTTCAAAGCCCTCCACTCTCTTCATGAAATTAGCACACTTGAAAAACTTATCAAAAAATTGTCTCTTTTTTAATCAAACTTGAAAAAGGGGGTGTACGATGACCTTTTAAAAGCTAAGGGCCTATCTCAATACCAAAGCCCATAGTCTATTGATCATCTATCCTGAATGGAGAGGTGAAGTCTCAAAACATAGCAAGTGTTAGGGTTGAGCCTTCCCCATCTAATACCAATAATTTTTTTTTTTCCAAAGTTCTCATGGATTGATTGAACTTCTCATGGAAATAGGCTCAATCCAATATATAGGGTTGTCTCATGTCTTAGAAATGAACCCTCATTACAACTTATTGCTAGGAAGGCCTTGGATAGCATGATATTTATTGGATTCTAATTTATATTTTTATAAGTAGCTTCGTATGGATGATATGTAGTATTTCTTAAAAATGGTCTCAAATTAGGGATCGGTATGATACTTCTAGTGTTGTGCTCCTATGGCTTGACAATTTCGAGTAGTTTTCATAATAACTAGAGTTATTACTCATAGAATCTATATTTTATTTTTTTGTATGGGATCCATGTGACACATTTAGTGTTATTTGCATATGTCTTGATCTCTTTGAGTACTACTCTTAGATTTTAATTTTGATATTTTGATGTACTTATATTGTTTTTATCTACTTGTGCCTTTTGGATTTGATTTCAAAAATATAGGTTTTACTTTGTTTTAAACCATTTCAAACTAAATCATTTTGGAAAAATTGTTTTTATTTGATTTTCAATCTTGGGAAAGTAGGAATCATCAATATCTGCATTTTAGTAACATTCTCTTAACTTTCAAAATATTGAAATAATTTACTATTGAGATATATTAGCTTATAAATTAGCTAGTGTCTTGTTCGTTTCATGTTGTCTTCTGGTATTTGTACTCAATGTAATTGATTTTCATGGATGCTTCCTAATCCATGCTTCATTGATGTATTCTAATATATTGATTTTGTGTATGTGCTGAAATGTTATATTTTGAGACAAAAGCCAAGGCTTGAAGAAAAGAAAAAAAGTTTAAAAGTGAAAAGAAAAGCAAAAGTAGAGTAAAGTTCTATTTTATGAATTTCCTTTTAAGTTATCATCCTTTGTGCACGCAGGATAATTCAAAAGGGACTGAGTAAGCCTTATTTTGTATCTTCTTATATTTAGGATATCATGCTCTTATATGATGAGTCCTGAGAGTTTATTACATTTGAGGATGGATTTAGGAGTCCTAGCTTGTTTATTTGTATATGAGTCACTAGATGACTATTTTTAACATTTTGAAAATTAAGATTCTAATTATCAAAATTGATATTGTCATCTTCATCTATTAGTACTTTGAGGTTGAGAGTTGAGTGGAGATGCTTTATTCTTCTTAATTTTATTTGAAGTAATCCATTCAAAGAGGTTTCTTTTTTAAAATACTTTATGATTTTCCAACATGAGCTATGATCACTTGCTAGTAATTTACTTACATGATTGTTCTTGTCTTACTACATAGGTTTTGTTTTGATATTTGTGAGAGGTCTTTTTCTTTTCTTTTAGCTTGTATTAAAATGTATATCCTCCATTGTGACATTTCAATATAGGCATTATTTGTCCCAACTATGTTGATATTGTGCACTTAATTACCTCATGACATATATCAAGTCACATCCATGATGAATTCTCATTATATAAATGCATTTTTATATCATTGATGATGAGAGTCAAGTTTGGTTCTCCCTTTGCCATTGGGTTTAAAGCCTTTTTGTCACACCCACTCGGGTCGCGACCACGACCTAGCCCGAACCAATGCCACGTGGTCGCTTCTCGCACTGGCATGATTGTGAGCAGTATCCAAATACAATACTAATTTAATTCAAAGCTATGTCGCAGTGTCGCAACTGTAGACATGAAAATTCTCATTCCAAAGTTTATGAGACAAACTTGAAATGAAACTTTCCACACCTATGCTTGCGCGAGCGTGCCAGCTAGTTCAAAACCAGCAAATGTTTGTAAGACTTCTAGGCGATTGTGTACAAGCGGGATCTTTTCACTCACACCTTCTTGAGCCGATGCTAAGGGTCAGTGTTGAGCGCTTAGGAACTTCATTTTACAGCAAAACACGACTCCCTTTTACATAAACAAGTGTCTTTGAAAAAATTGTTGAACTTGTGCACTCGGATTCAATACCTGGAAAAACACAAGCTGCTGAAAATAGAGAATTCTGTTTTCAGAGCTGTTTTCTAGGTGAGTTTTAAAGGCAACACAGACTTCCAAAAATTATCAAGATTTTATCAGACGAAGCTGGTAGTGTGGAGAGACTGTAGCCCTTTTCAAATCTGCATTTGGAGCAGTATTGAATCATAAACAAATAATCTACCTAGACCACCTCACTGACTCGGGATAGTTCTGTTTCAGAAATACAAAAACTCAAAGATGAGTCTGTATCTCTCTGCTCAGAACTCTTATTTTGATGATTTTGATGTTTCTGAAAAGCTATGGATGTTAGCTTTCCAATGCATTAAAAATCAATTAATTTGGACTCCTGTGGACAGAGATATAGGACTTTTACCCAACCTTTGTTTTAGGAAATCCGACTGTGCAGACAGTGGTGCAGAAATTTGGTCGTTCTTAATATGTTTTTATTACATGGCTGAGTAGCCCTAAAATCTTGTAAATTTTATATAGAGTGCCCAAAGGTGTGTATAACAAGTGTGCAAAATTTCAGATAAAAAGGATCAACCGTTCGGAAATTAAAATTGCTGCAATCATCAGATATAGAGATGCTGAAAGTTCAGATTTCGGTTTTTAAGAATCTAATGATGCAAACTCACCCGAATTTAAAATGCAACAACTCTACATTCCCAAATTAAATTGCTGAATTGAAATGAAGGGAAATCATATTTATAAGCATAAGCATAGAGGGGGTAGAGAATATAGAGTGATTATAGATTATATTGGGGAAGAAGCATATAAGCAAACACATAGAGTGCGTATGTGCAATAGTGAAAATTCTGCAAATGTAAATGAGGGCATCAAATCTACTCACTATTACAACGTGGGGGGAGACTTTGCTCCATTAATACAACCCCAATTTAATTGAATTAATATGGAAGAAGGTTTTAAAAATAAAGGAAGAAGTACTTACAACTTTTGTCTCCGATCGGCCGGAATTCCAAGAGTGGAATCTGGCCAGCCCTTCTTCTTCTTCCTTCTATCTTCCGCACTCTCCCTCCTATGTCTACCCTCTTTTTCCCCTCTCTTTTCCTTCACTTGCAGCCCACGATTTTCCCTTATGCAGGCCCTCTTTTCCAGCCCCAATTCTCAAAATTTTGATGAGAGATGAAGATAACCCAAGCCTCCTCCAACTTGCTCCCCCTTGGCCCCTTTTATAGGCCAAAGGGGGCTGGTTTTTAGCCCCTTCCATGGGGCGGATTGGACCAGCTCCTTGTTGGTTCTTGATCCAATTTGGCCCAGCTATATGTGGTCCATCTTGTTGACTTGAACCAGCCCATGTGGGCTGGGCCTAGGTGCAGCCAACTTAGTCTTTGGGTGTAGCCGATTCAAGCTTGTCTAATGTTTTGTCCTAGCATGTATTGAACTTGATACCAAGTAGTGGCCGGGTATGCCTAATTAGGCTCTTCCAATTCAATGCCTCATTTGATATTTGATTCTTGAATGATCCGGCTCCACTTTGATTTTGATTCCATACGGCTTCACCATGGTCTCGAGTTCAACTTGAAATGTTGTTGAATTGGATGAGCTTGAACTAGGTCCTGGATAAACTCGATCTTCTCCTAGTTTCGGATAAGCTTTAGAATTTGATCTTGATTCTGATATGCTCCCACTTTATCATCTTTGCTTTTTGGGAATCGATGTGGATCCAGGATTGGGTCTCACCTGTTTATCTGCTTCAAAAACTCATGAGTTGTTTGAATTTAAAACCTTTATTTTGAAATATTTCCCAAAAGGCTTAAACTTTAAAATTTGGGGTTTTGAATATAAAGGCTTTAAATTGGCTTTCAAAATTTAGGAGTTTTTGAAAAAATTTAAAAAAAATTGAGTGTTTACAGCAACTAACACTATCAGGACTCAATGAAATATCTAGCTTAAATAAATGCTCATACCAAAATTCTAAACAATCCACCCAAAATGGTGTAGGACTCACCAGACATAACCCCGAATAACAAGATTTTTTAAATCATCTAATACTTATCATACCATCTAAAATAAAAGGGTAGCTCTATCCAATTGCTACTCTGCTCCGTACGCCTTGGAAGTGCTAGCTTCAAGACGAGCTATAAAATAATAGGGTGAACTCCTACACATAGCTCATTAGGGAGGTTAAACATCTTTAAATATAATTTCATTCATAATTTCACAATCTTTTCATAACAAATCACAATTTCATTTCTAAATCATGATCTCAAATTAATACTTACACATTCACACACGCATACACATACACATATAATTAGTTATAATAATAACAACTCATATTGTGTCTGCCCCAAAGGTCATAGGAGTGGCCCAACCCTCCCTAACGTAACCTTGGTAACTCCATCCAAGATGGTAACCACGCCGACTCTCACGACAGAGTGCTCGAGAATATACCCTATATTTGTCCCAAGCCGGATCGCTCGAGTGACTTGTAAGTCTCTAGAGACCCCACACAATCCACACAAATATGGCTCATATATTCACACATCATTACATTTCAAAACAATTTCCAATTCATCACATTCACAAATCATGTCTGGATCCACAACTATCCAAATCCATATCCATACAATATTTAAATATCATGTTCATGCAACACATGCATATCAAAACATGCTCTCTATCAATTAAAGTCATAAACAAGTTCTACTTCAAAAGCATACTGAATAACATATAATTGTGAACATCATTTCATAAATATCAATAAAATATTTATCAATCATGCACATTTAAATCCATCTAAAATAAGAAAATCACTTTTAGCATGGTTCTATAAAAGAATGTACAGCTTCTACCTGAAGGAGCACTAAGATCCAATCCCCAAACTGTTGGATTGTACTTATTACCGCCAAGTCCTCCAATTTTAATCTGTAAATAATTATAAATAATTAAAGTATTAAAAGTGATTTATCTATGAAAATAATGCAATAAACCATATCCAAATTGGATCTCAAACGACCCTAAAATCACTAAAAACTTAATTTTGATCCATTTAAGCTATCTTGGATCCGAACTGATACCTAAATCCATATCTGATCCAAACTGAGTGACACTAAGTAGCTTGTGTCACTGTGTTGATATAAAACCTACAACTATTGACACGGGTCTTATTTTTTACCCAAAACCCATTTTAAGACACGACCCAAACCTAACCAATTTCTAACACAGCAACACAAAACTCTTCCTTGACATATCACATGATGACACAACATGAATAAGTATCATTTTAATGTATTTCATACATGACACGACATAAAAATCAGGACACACCCAAAAGGGGTTAGTTCCGTTGGTTTTTCAGTGTCGATTTCACCAATTTTTGGGAGTGATTGAGACCGACGATAGTGTTTTGGCCAGAAAATTCATGGAAAAATGGTAACTCTAATTTAAGGAAAAATTCATAAATCTATACTCATTTTCAACCGATTTTCGAGTATTAAGACTTGTTTTTGAATGTTTAGCATAAATCAAGCAAAAGCCCTTTGATCTAACTCAAATTTAGCAACTAAAAATGAAGAAAAATGGATGAGTAACGATGAGGGATTCTTGCCAGATTTTTATTGACTGCTCAACATCATCACGACTCGCCCATTTCCTCCTAGTGCTACCCCACAATGGAGGTCCTCTTATAAAGCCTCACCAGGATGGTAACTTGCCTCAACATGGCAGTTACCATCCTTGTGGTCTATCATTGAGGTCCAGCAATGCCCAAATCGGGCGTTGTTGTTTCCTTAGGCCCGAGCGGGTCTGGATCCAAACCCGCATCACTCCAACCTATTATACTTTTCCTTATGATGCTAGAGATATTTTGCTTAACATTGCTCTTATATGATAGTCCCTTATTGTTTAAGAAGGTTTTTCTAAGTCTATTTCGGGTTCTCTTCATCCGAGCTAGACTTTTCTCCTTCACTTTACTTTTATTTCTACAACATCAATGATATTACTTAGGTTTATGCCTTCATTTCCCCCCATCTTATTCTTTTCCAACTCACTTTATCTTTGGGTCACCTCATTTGCATTTTTCTTAGCTTGCTATCTTCAATTTTATAGATTTTCATAATATGGTTTTATGTGGCTTCTTCTTCTACAATGTATTCACCTGGTCTTGCTAGAGGTCCTTTTTTGTTGCAAGAATTTTGCAAGAGGTTGAAAGGTATATGTAAACACCCCAAATCTTCTATATTTCAAAAACTCTCAAAACACCAAAAAGTTCGTTTGAGCCAAAACGACGACCTGTTTTGAAATGTGAAAATAGGTACAGAAGGCAAAAGAATACCCTAGGCCCGAAGAGGATTCAAGCCCAGAGCTTCAGAAGCCACTCCCTGATAAAAAAACAAAAGAAAGCTGAGCCCGTTTGATGAAAAGCTCAACGGAGTCCAGAACGGCGAGACGGAGTCCGGACGACAAAGTTGGGAAAAACCCAGCACCAGACGGAGCGCTGATGAAGCCAGTGCCCGCACAGATCGTTCGCCTCGAGAAGCCAAGAAGGACTGTCCGAAGAAATTTTGATTTGGATCTGCACCATAAATATCCAGATCCAAATCCATGTAATGAATAGTGTTTGGATTTGGGCCAATCCAAATAGTGTTTGGGTTGATCCAAATAGTGTTTGGATTTGGATTGGATCCAAATAGTGTTTGGATTGGATCGGATCTAGATCAAAATATCCAGATCCGTATCCATAAAAATATTGGGTTTGGATCGGATACGGATCTCAAAATATCCGAGATCCAATATCTAGATCCAAATAGTGTTTGGATTTGGGTATGGATCCAAACCCAAACCCAAACCCAAATCCAAGACCCACCTCAAATCTCTATAAATAGAGGTGAGGCGGTCCATGTAAAGGGTTCATGCAAATATTTGGGAGGAGAGAGAGGGAGTGATAGACCTAGCCATGTGGGCTCATTGGGTGAGGTGGGTTCAAGCCATGTGGGCTAAGTGGGTCTAGACCTAGGGGCTACAACCAAGGTGGGCTGGACCAAGTGGCTGCAACCGTGGAGACGTGAGCTCAAGCCATGAAGGATCGGCTCCAAGAGGTAAGCCTAACCTAGCTTAGCCATTCTCTCTACACCCCTCTAAACCTAACCCAACCTAGCCTAGGTTCGAACCAACCTAACCCTAACTGAACCCTAACTAGACCTAACCTAACCCCAACCGCCTCAAACCATCCCTAACAAACCCCAACAACTTCACCCCGGCCGGCAGTGAGCAAACAGCGCCTGCCGCGCGCCCCTTCTGCTGCCCTGCGCCCTTGTTGCCTGCCGCGCCACGCGCCACAGCGCGCCCCGCAGCACACCGCGCCCTGCTTCCTGCCGCGCGCCCCTCGGCTGCCTACACGCCCCGCGCCGCAGCGCGTCCTGCGCCACAGCGCGCCCCGCGCCACTGCAGCCGCGTCAGGCGCCCGTCTGCTGCGCCAGAAGCCCAACGGTCGCGCCAGCCACCCGACTGCTCCCAGCCGACTTGACCACCCCCCTGCCGACCTAACCTGCACCTTGGCCGTGACCTGCACCCTAGGACAGACCCTAGGACAGACCCTACACAGCCCCCGTCTTGGCCGAACCTTAGTTCTCCTAAGACCCTAATCGTGCCCCATAGAACCTCCCTCAAAGCTACCTAGGATAACCCCCTCTTGGCTGCCCAAGGTGAACCGTGAGCCCACGTGCAAGCAAGTTGAACATGGACCAGCTATTTGTAAGTGTCTAAACTTGGTCTATTACATTAACTTGCTTTATATTCAATTAAATTTTGATACGAGGTTGTAGTAAAGGAGCTTCATCTCCCCCCGATTGTAATAACGTGGTTTGACACACCCACACACACGCGCACTTGAGCCTTTCCGCTCTTAGTCGTACACTTCTTGCACACACACGGGCCTAACAAGCCCTTAATATATAGTTATATTTATATATTTTAAGTCAAGGGGGTTTTTAATTAAGTCGTGTGTGTTGTCTTTTGTAGACACCGAAAATTTTCACTTACGGGTTCTTAGGCCTGAAGTGAACCTTTTCGCAATCTACTTCGCTTTATGGGCGTGCCAGCTAGTTTACTTTAACTAGCAAAGTATGTTTTGAAAACAATCTGACTTTTGAAAGGCGATTGTAGGCAAGCGGGATTTTTACGTCGCAGACCTTCTTGCACCGATGCGCAAGGGTCAGTCTGTACGCTTAGAGACTTCGTTTTGAAACAAGTTTAACTCAAAATATTTTAAATGAAGAAGTGTTTTAAAATCTTTTGAAAACCATGCATTTGGGCGATTTTGACTTTGTAAGGGTTGGACGACCCTAAGTCTTTCAAATTTTAATCTACTTAGGCACGATGGGCGTGCATCGAAATAGCCTAAGTCTTGCACGATTTGATTCGGGTTTGTACGATTTTCAGATTTTAGATCACGTGGATTTTCACGTGCCTAAGTCTTTCTTTTTATCCCTTTATGGGCCACCTAGGTATGTGTTATGAACACTCCACTACATGGGGCGAATTTGAGCGGGAGTACAGGGCTTGCTTCGATGCAATATGCGTCCTACCTCGTGGTATGGCGTAGATGCAATGCAAACTCATGCTACTCCAAAGGGAAAACCCGAATTTAAAAGACAATGCCGAAGGGAAATTGCCGAAGGGAAATAACCGAAGGGAAATGACTTGTAAAGTAAATAGCCGAAGGGAAATGACTTGTAAAGTAAATAGCGGAAGGGGAAATATGGCTATATCTTAAGAGCGGAAAGGCTCAATTGTGTAAGTGTGTGTCGTGTATATATTGAAAGACAACGCACACGACTTGAACCTTAAAACCCGAATCTTAAAGACGTAGCCGAAAGAAATACTTTATATAGAGTATATGTAGGGGCCCTTACTTGGGTCTTATAAATAAGAGCGAAGGCTCAATGTGTGTGCGTGCTTGAATTGAAAGACTTACACACACGACATGAAATGAAACCCAAATATAAATTGCAGTATGCCTTGACTAAGGTCTTGGGATTAAGAGCGAAAGCTCAATGTGTGTGAGTGTAGAATTGAAGTACTACGCACACGACATAAATGAAACCCAAATATAACTGCAATAAGGCCTTTACTAAGGTCTTGGGAGTAAGAGCGAAGGCTCAATGTGTGTGCGTGTGGAAAATGGAAAGACAACACACACGACTTAATTAAAAACCCCCTTGACTTAAAATATATAAATATAACTATATATTAAGGGCTTGTTAGGCCCGTGTATGTGCAAGAAGTGTACGACTAAGAGCGGAAAGGCTCAAGTGCGTGTGTGTGTGGGTGTGTCAAACCACGTTATTATAATCGGGGGGAGACGAAGCTCCTTTACTATAACCCCGTATCAAAATTTAATTGAATATAAAGCAAGTTAATGTAATAGACCAAGTTTTGACACTTACAAATAGCCGGTCCATGTTCAACTTGCTTGCACGTGGGCTCACGGTTCACCTTGGGCAGCCAAGAGGGGGTTATCCTAGGTGGCTTTAAGAGAGGTTCTGTGAGGCACGGTTAGGGTCTTAGGGGAACTAAGGTTCGGCCAAGACGGGGGCTGTGTAGGGTCTGTCCTAGGGTCTGTCCTAGGGTGCAGGTCACGGCCAGGGTGCAGGTTAGGTCGGCAGGAGGGTGGTCAAGTCGGCAGGAAGGTGGACAGGGCGGCAGGGAGGCAGTCGGGTCGGCAGGGAGGCGTCTGGCGCCTGGCGCAGCAGACGGGCGCCTGGCGCTGGGCGCGCTGGGGCGCAGGGCGCGCAGTAGCGCGGGACGGCTGCGGCACGGGGCGTGCAGGCGACAGAGGGGCTCGTGGCAGGAAGCAGGGCGCGCGGCAGGACTCAGGGCGCGCGGCAGGCGCTGGTTGCTCACGGCCGGCCGGGGTGAAGTTTTTGGGGTTTGTTAGGGATGGTTTGAGGCGGTTGGGGTTAGGTTAGGTCTAGTTAGGGTTCAGTTAGGGTTAGGTTGGTTCAGTTAGGGTTAGGTAGGTTCGAACCTAGGCTAGGTTGGGGTTAGGTTTACCTCTTGGAGCCGGTCCTTCTTGGCTTGAGCCCACGTCTCCACGGTTGCAGCCACTTGGTCCAGCCCACCTTGGTGGCAGCCCCTTGGTCTAGACCCACTTAGCCCACATGGCTTGAACCCACCTCACCCAATGAGCCCACATGGCTAGGTCTATCACTCCCTCTCTCTCCTCCCAAATATTTGCATGAACCCTTTACATGGACCCCCTCACCTCTATTTATAGAGATTTGAGGTGGGTCTTGGATTTGGGTTTGGGTTTGGGGTTTGGATCCATACCCAAATCCAAACACTATTTGGATCTAGATATTGGATCTCGGATATTTTGAGATCCGTATCCGATCCAAACCCAACATTTTTATGGATATGGATCTGGATATTTTGATCCAGATCCGATCCAATCAAACATTATTTGGATCCAATCCAAATCCAAACACTATTTGGATCGACCCAAACACTATTTGGATTGGCCCAAATCCAAACACTATTCATTACATGGATTTGGATCTGGATATATATGGTCCAGATCCAAATCAAAATTTCTTCGGACAGTCCTTCTTGGCTTCTCGAGGCGAACGATCTGTGTGGGCACTGGCTTCATCAGCGCTCCGTCTGGTGCTGGGTTTTCCCCAACTTTGTCGTTCGGACTCCGTTTCGCCGTTCTGGACTCCGTTGAGCTTTTCATCAAATGGGCTCTGCTTTCTTTTGTTTTTTTTTTTATCAGGGAGTGGCTTCTGAAGCTCTGGGCTTGAATCCTCTTCGGGCCTAGGGTCTTCTTTTGCCTTCTGTACCTGTTTTCACATTTCAAAACAGGTCGTCGTTTTGGCTCAAACGAGCTTTTTGGTGTTTTGAGAGTTTTTGAAATATAGAAGATTTGGGGTGTTTACATCTTTCCATTTTCCACACGCACACACATTGAGCCTTCGCTCTTACTCCCAAGACCTTAGTAAAGGCCTTATTGCAGTTATATTTGGGTTTCATTTATGTCGTGTACGTAGTACTTCAATTCTACACTCACACACATTGAGCTTTCGCTCTTACTCCCAAGACCTTAGTCAAGGCATACTGCAATTTATATTTGGGTTTCATTTCATGTCGTGTGTGTAAGTCTTTCAATTCAAGCACGCACACACATTGAGCCTTCGCTCTTATTTACAAGACCCAAGTAAGGGCCCCTACATATACTCTATATAAAGTATTTCTTTCGGCTATGTCTTTAAGATTCGGGTTTTAAGGTTCAAGTCGTGTGCGTTGTCTTTCAAATATATACACAACACACACTTACACAATTGAGCCTTTCCGCTCTTAAGATATAGCCATATTTCCCCTTCCGCTATTTACTTTACAAGTCATTTCCCTTCGGCTATTTACTTTACAAGTCATTTCCCTTCGGTTATTTCCCTTCGGCATTGTCTTTTAAATTCGGGTTTTCCCTTTGGAGTAGCATGAGTTTGCATTGCATCTACGCCATACCACGAGGTAGGACGCATATTGCATCGAAGCAAGCCCCATACTCCCGCTCAAATTCGCCCCATGTAGTGGAGTGTTCATAACACACACCTAGGTGGCCCATAAAGGGATAAAAAGAAAGACTTAGGCACGTGCAAATCCACGTGATCTAAAATCTGAAAATCGTACAAACCCGAATCAATCGTGCAAACACGCCAAGACTTAGGCTATTTCGATGCACGCCCATCGTGCCTAAGTAGATTAAAATTTGAAAGACTTAGGGTCGTCCAACCCTTACAAAGTCAAAATCGCCCAAATGCATGGTTTTCAAAAGGTTTTAAAATACTTCTTCATTCAAAATATATTTTGAGTTAAACTTGTTTCAAAACGAAGTCTCTAAGCGTACAGACTAACCCTTGCATATCGGTGCAAGAAGGTTTGCGACGTAGAAATCCCGCTTGCCTACAATCGCCTTTCAAAAGTCAGATTATTTTCAAAACATACTTTGCTAGTTAAAGTAAACTAGCTGGCACGCCCATAAAGCGAATGTAGATTGTGAAAAGGTTCACTTCAGGCCTAAGAACCCGTAAGTGAAAATTTTCGGTGTCTACAGTATACCACCTCTCTTCAGTTTGATCTTGTCGGGCACTCTAAGAGGGAGAAGCCATCATTTTATCCCACCATCACTTCCCTCTATCCCATTGGATTCTAATTGGTAATGCATCACTATAGTTGCTATCCTACCAACCATTCTTATGTTTTGTTGAGAGGAGTTAGAGATAGATTTAGAGGTTAAGAGAGATATATGTGATAACTTAAGGACACTTTAGAAGGGACTAAAGTTATTCAAAGTGTGCCTTGAGGATACTTTAGAAGAGTCTCAAGGACAATTGAGTAGGACCTATGCTCACAACATCATATTAGAAAGAAAGAAGTCACTTATTAATAACTTATCTTCAAGAACAAGACTCAAGTATCATTTTTACATTGTCTTGAAAATTAATTATTTTAGAACCTATTTTATGAACAAACTCATCTTTCCCAAAAGTGTCAAGATTATTCCTTTTAAGATGTCCCAACAAGAGGTCATAGCTATGATAAAATGGAAAATAACTTGATTCATCTTTATTGAACATAAAAAATTGTGTTTTATTTATTAGGAGTTCCCTTTCTTTGAATGTATGCTGGTCTACGGAGAGATTTTGTATCTTCCACTTGAAGTTCCTATCTTTGATGAAGAATAACATAACATAACATGATACTCGTAGGCCATCTCATGCCATAGTAGTCATTCATTTTGGCTAAACAATGCATTTGCCATGTAGTTTGCTACATGATTTGCCTCCTGAAATACCAATTTCCACCTAACTTCCCAATCTATGGAGAGTTCATGCACCATATCTTTGTCCACTACCTCGTATACACCTATACACGTTGCATATTTTAGGCAACATTTGCATTATCCACTTGGATTTAAATCCTTATCTTCTTGTCCAAGTGTCCGTCACACTAATCTCTCCACAACTCTATTCTATCTACACTATGCATGCCAATTTTCAAAAGAAATCTTCCTTACCACTGATTACTGCTATCTCTTTTGATAGCAATAACACCTTCTCTATTTTAGGCACCACACTTTCTAGCACTTATTGTACTAGGTTGGGCAACTCCATCTCTTTTGATAGCAATAACACCTTCTCGCAAGGGTTCCCACATTCCTCCATGCCCTTGTGAGATTGCTTTAATACTACTTAACACATCTTCGGCTCACAGATTTGTTGTTGTGTTGGCCATCATGCAAAGTTTTCAAAGTAAATGGAGGTTTGACATTCTAGAAAACCAATATATTCTACCACCTACAATTATACCAGCACATAAATGTGAAAATTTGCTCTCATTCAATATCCAATGTGTCATGCATTGATCCTTGTAAGTTGTGAGATGCTTTTTCAAAATAAGGAGTCATGACACTTGGATTAATGTTACTATAAGGGGTTCACTGAAGAGCCATTCAAATGAATGGTTGTGCCATTTTAATGAAGAGGCACCCATTATATGAGCACTATTATTGTTTCTAAGGGTGCACATCCTATTAAGGTAACATTAACTCAACAGACAACAATTTAGGTGGCATCCGTTTAACTCAAAACACAACATATACGTTATGCATAAAGTTCAAAATTCTCGAAAGTGAAGAGTTGTAACTCTTCAAGGATGGAGCCTCACAATCTTCATACACACATTTGATTTTTAATGCATATATCAAATTTTCTTGTTGTTTGCTCTCTTGAATCTTATTTTTCTCTTTCTTCAACTTCCTTCAACATCATGCCATCTTATAATCACTTTGAAAATCAATCTCCACAACCTTTTGTGTGCAGAAAGTGTTGTTGAGAAACAACATTCTATGTACACTGATTGAAGTCGAGGCTCAATTATATGCATGCAAGATGAACCTGTAAACACCCAAAATCAAAATATATTCAAAACTCTCAATTTCGAAAGTCAATTAAAAACCTTTTATAAACTTCCAATTTTGAAAATCCCAATCTTTTTAAAGTTCAAGTCTTTTTAGGAACATTTCAAAATAAAGGTTTTAAATTGAAGTTAAAAGCCCGAGTAATTCAAGACAAATCGGACGAACAGATGAAGACCCAGTCCAATTCCGGATCGAATCCAATTCCGGAAGCAGAGGATGGACCAAGTCAGAAGCCTATCCTCTTTAGATAAGGCAAGTAACAAAGCATATCAAGTAGGATACAAAGATAAAAGCTTAATGGAATTGGATAAGACGAAGGCCGACCCACTTCAAGGAACGAATCATTTCAAGACACGTGATCAGTTTAAGTTTAAATCAAAGGCCAAGGTAGACCAGCTTTTACCAAATGAATTGGGTTTGAAAAAGTTGATTTTGAAGAACCACCAAAGCTGCATCCAATCGATATGTTAATGTGGATCAAGTCAAACAAAGATAGGCTACACCAAGCCTAGCCGGCCACATAGGTACACCCGGCTAGGGCTAAACGTGCCCAACAAAGACTCAAAAATCAGCTCACATGGGGCTGGTCCATATCACCACAAGGGAACCACTCAACCTTGAATCATGGACTGGACATGGAGCATACCAAACCCACCCCAATGAAGGGCCTAGAACCAGCCCCTTGGCCTATAAATAGGGCCAAGGGGGGGCCGGTTCTCCATCTTGGAATTAATTTGGAGAGTTTGCTATCTTGAGGATTGGTGAGAGAGAGAGTTAGGGGCTGGTCTTGGGCTTAGCAAGGAGGGGTTGCACCAACCTTGGGTCGTGGGCTGCAAGGGAGTGAAGCGAGGGATTGGGGATAGTTCTAGGCTAGGGGCTGCATATAGTAAGTGAAAGTGAGGCATTGAGTCAAGGAAGAAGGAGGCCAAATTCCACACTTGGGAATTTCGTCATCTTGGGTGAAAATTTGTAAGTATTCCTAAACCTTGATTCTAATCCTTCTTCTCCTTTAATTCAATTTAAAAGGGGTTGTATTAATGGAGCCTTGTCTCCCCCCATGTTGTAATAATGAGTAGATTTGCTGAATTTTCATTCACGTATGCACTCTATGTGTTTGTTTATGTGATTCTTCCACAATATATTCTATAGAACACTCTATAATCTCTACCCCTTCTATGCTTAAGCTTATATACATATTTCCCTTCACTTCCTTTCAGCAATTTTAATTCGTGATGTTGTGTTGTTGCAATTTCAATTCGTGTGAGTTTGCATCATGTATGGTTCTAAAAACTGAAAACTGGATTTTATCATCTCTGCATATGTTGATTAATTGATTTTTAATTCTCGAACCTCTATTCTAATTGCTCCGAAACTTTGCACACATATTTCACACACAGACCCACTTCTAATAAACTTTTCAAGAATTTTAGGGTTGTCCAACCTTGTAAATAAAAATATGCAAAATCAGAATAATTTATGTAAACTGTCTGTCAAACTAGTTTTCCTACAATAACGCCTGGGTTTTCATCCCATAGCTTTGTTTGTAGGTCTCCAAAATCGATGATTTTTTATTCATTGAAAATTTGACATCCATAGCTTTCCATCAAGATTAAATTCATTAAATTTGGAACTCTGAGCACTTAGATAGAGGCTCATCTTGGAGTCTCTGTATTTTTGTGACAGAATAGTTCTGGGTGCTTGAGCAGAGATACTTCCCAGATTTAATTTTGCAGCAATATAGTTTCGGATCATGATCTGAAAAGTGCTACAGACTCTCTACATCTCAGGCTTTGTCTTATAAAATTTTGATAATTTTAGGAGGTCTGTGAGGTATTGAAAACGATTCGAGAAAATAGTCCTAAAAATAGAACTTTCTGTTTTTCAGCACTTTTCATTTGGAAACTTGAAACTAAGTGCACTCACTTTTCTTTGAAGAACACCTCATCCCCACATGAATTGGAGTTTCTCACATCTAGAATTGAAGTTTCTAAGCACTTAGGCTAACCCTTGGGCATTGGTTCAAGAAGGTTTAAAGTGAAAAGAGCTCACTTAGCCCAATCGCCAATTGAAGTCGCATTTGATTTATATACTTTGCTAGTTTTTTTTGAAAACTAGCTAGCACGCTCGTGCAAGAGTAAATTGGAAATTATCATTTCAAGTCTCTATATAGGCTTGGAGTGAAAATTTCGCGTCTACAGAACCAAGGGCGCTTCTTTGTATCCTGAAGGAGGTTCACTGAATAGCCGCTTACATCTAATGATTGATTTCAATGATAGCGAATCAAGCCATCCAAAGAGTGAATCACATGCCTAGGAGCGGCTAAGCACATTCCTATCAAACTTGTTTTCTCTTTTAGATAGGTCGTGACAATCATCTTCTTGAATGTGGTCATAAAGTCCTCAAAATTTTCCTTCGTGGTGGTGATTCTCACTTCTGTGCCTGTGAAGAACATACTCAACGAGTGGATCAAATTGAACAACAACAACAACAATAAACAAGTAGAAGGCCACACCACCAATTACTATTCACTTATTGTGGCTTGCTTGAACGAGCTACTGTGAAGGTATTCAATATTTCATAAGTTAGTAGAGTGCATTAACACAAAGAAATATCACAATAGTAAAGAGCAAGTTCGGTGTGAGTAGTGCTCAATTCTCTTGTCAAAAACATATTAGGAATCCTTTATAAGTTCCAGTTGAATCATTCCGTCCTATGCAAACTAAAGAAATGATTTACATCTCATGGTTGCAATAGGTGTCTCTATGATGGGCTGATTGAAATGCAATCCTAGACCACGTGGACCATTGTTATGAGAGATTGTTCTTCTATGTGGCATTGACATCTCTCCACATTAGTAAGTAGCCTATAGTGCTTCAGTAGCAATAAAAACATCCAGATCCTCTTGGGTACATTAATGAACATTTTATCTTCCAACTTTGATCATGTATCGAGGTTGGGATCTTTAGAAGCAATTAATATGCGGAGGCCATTATGAACTTGAAAAGTGTATATCCAAACCTGACGTTGCTGCTAACTTAGTGTTGTAGAGCACAACCTTGAATCAAGCTTTTTATGTTTGGGGAAGGAGAATACCAATAATTTCGCTGTTCTAGGGGCAATTATAAGACTTGTAACTCTCACTTCTTCTATTGAGAGTAGCTATTACAAGGTTTACTGCATACCAATAGCCCTCACACGTGGTCTATATGGCACATGGATTCGGATATGGAGGTTCACACTAGATTTGATTTGGTTTAGAGTCGTTTGGATCCGTTTAGAGCCATTTGGGTCATAGCTCAAGTATTGGGTTTGGATTTTGACCTAGGTTGTGTTAGGATCCAAATTAGGGTTATGCTGTCACATTTGTAGTGTCATTGATAAGTTTCTCATTAATGTTGTGTCATCGTGTCAGTGTGATAGGGTCTTTTCTATATTTGGCTCCTAGTCTATACAATGATGCTGGTCCATATTATAGAGAAGATTTTGGCATAATCTACATTTGAGAATTTCTTTGTTTCTCTTGAGTTGAGAGAGACAGACGAGAATAATCAACCATGAGAGAGATAAGTCCAACTAGTGTGAATGACATGAATTTCAAGCGGGTTCTTTGAGAAGCAATTGAGCAACTTATTGTGAAGACTCGACATTGCTTCCACATGTTTTTGAGAGTATCCAGAGTCCATCGCGTGACACTAGCTCTATAAGACAGAGGTGCCCCATCCAACTTTGAACCACATGAAATAGCTTGTCGTTGCCCAACACTAAGTCTTCTCATTTCGGTGCCTTACTCAAACTTCGATGAGCAAGTTCCCTCCCAATTACAGACTCTAAGAATAACACCAGGTCGTCCGTGAAGAATATGCAAGAGAGTCGTGACTCGTTACAACCCATTTTGAAAAGTTTCCACATATCTTTGTGCACCGCTTTAACATTTCATACATAACACAAACATATAGGCATATAGCAAGTCGCCCTATCCCACTCCTCGAGATGGTTTGATTCTTTAGTGTGATACGCCCATTCCATATGATGTTGGTGCTACTAGGGGGCCATCCCTCTGCCAATGTTCGAAGGAGCACATTGGGAAAATGGACATCAACGAATGTGTCCTTGATGAAGTTCCAAAGTAGTTGGTCGTAAAGAATTAACATCCACAAAGAATAGGTTTCCCAATTCCAAAACAAAGTTTCAAACTAGAAGTACCCTGGAGATATCTCAATATCCACTTCACATCTTTCCAATGCTCTACCTAGATTGGAAAGAAATGACTAACCACACCAACGCATGAGCTATATCGGGCCTTGTGCAAACCATTGCATACATCAAACTTCCTACTGATGCATAAGGAACACGTTGCATGTCTTGTTTCTCTTCATCACTAGAAGGAGCTTGTCTAGTGCTAAGCTTAAAGTGTAAAGCAAGAGGTGTACTTACAACTTTAGCTTTATCTAAGTGAAACCGCTTGAAGCACTTTCTCAATGTACTTCTCTGTGATAACCATAACTTCTTGGCCACTTATCACGAGTAATCTGCATGCCAAGAATATGCTACTTGCTTTGGTCCTAAAGTCTTTCATGGGAAAAGACTTACAAAGTTTCTTTTTCAACCTCTCAATTGTAGAAATATTATCACTAACAACCAATATATCATCAACATAGAGTAATAAATAATGAAATCATTATCACAAAATTTATGCACAAAAACAAAATGGTCATAGTAGTCTTCTTGAATCCCTACTAATCATAACAGACTCAAACTTCTTGTACCATTGCCTCGGGGCTTGTTTCAAGCCATACAAACTTTTCTTCAACTTGCGTAGACATAATTTTCTTTACCCTTCATCACAAAACCCTCGGGTTGCTCCACGTATATTTCCTCCTCCAAATCACCATGAAGGAAAGCAATTTTAACATCCATCGCTCAACCTCTAAATCAAGACTTGTTGCCAAACCAAGAACAACTCTAATGGAAGACATTTTAACAACCGACGAAAAGATTTCCTCAAAATCAATCCCTTTTTTTTCGACGGTAGCCTTTGACAACTAATCTAGCTTTGTATCTTGGAGTGGAAGTATTCTCATCATTCTTCAACCTTGTAAATCCACCGATTTTGCAAAGCTTTTCTATCCTTAAGCAACTTAACCAACTCATAAGTTTGATTGTCAAGCAAAGATTTCATCTCATCCTTCATTGCTACAACCCATTCTACCTTACTCGCTCACTCTCCATAGCCTCTTCAGTAGCACTCGTGTTCTCCTCACGTCGTGAGGAGCACATATTCATCGATGAATAACGGGTAGAGGGAATAAGATGTCTGGAAGACCTCCTAAGTGAAACAACAAGTTCATCAACAACCTCACGAGCAGGAGCATCTACCTCATCAAAGAACATTATCAACAACATCCTCAACCTAATCACCTTGAATATGATTATGCACATCATCATGATTGCCAAAGTTAGCTACATCAAGCATATGAGACTCGGAACTAGATCAATATCAACCAAACCATCGGTACTCGGAGACTCGACTTTTTTGCCTTGTCAATATCTTCAATGGTCCGATCCTCCATGAAAATAACATCACGATTTCTAACAAGCTTCTTCTCAATGGATCATACAATCTATAGCCAAACTCATCATGACCATAGCCAATGAAGATACACATTACCTAGTCTTGACATCTAACTTGGACCTCTCATCTTTGGGCACATGTACAAATGCTCTACACCCAAAGACACGTAAGTGGTCATAGGAAACATCCTTTCCATACCACACTCTATCGAAACATCACACAGCAACAACAAAAGATAAATTAATAACATGTGCGCAAAGTATACAAAGCCTCACCCCAAAAAGATCCAAGTAACTTTGCTTCGAAAAGCAAACATCTAACTCTCTCCATCAATGTCTGTTCATCTCTCTTGCCAGGCCATTAAGTCGAGGAGTCTTAGGGGGCGTCTTCTAGTGTCTAATACCTGCGTGCTCACAATACTCATCAAATGGTCCACAATATCCAAATGTTTTAGTCCTCATTGGACCATAAAGATCTAAATGTATCAACTCGAGCACCTCGATTTTCTAGAAAGGAGATGACTCTTGAAAGAGACTCTATTACGCTAATTTCCCAGACCAAACAATTTGAAGTACACTTTTCTAAACTTGCACCCTTCAAACACGAGAAAGTAGATTTTTCTTAACTTGGCCAACCAGTATCCAAGTTAGATCTTCTCTGCTAATGTGGCTAAGTTTCTTGTGCCATAACTACGTTTCTGAATTATCACGCTCGGTATGTGCCAACTATGACATCAATTGAAGCTGAAACCTTGGTCCCCAGTACAAACATGGGTTACTTAACTTTTCATGTGCCTGACAACCAGAGAACCATGTAGTGAGTTTCCCTTTGTCTACAACTAAAGGGTACTATAATAGCTATCATCATCGAAGAACGCTAGTGAGAAATCAAATGCAAATAGATGTCTAGGAAGTGCGTGTCTAACATTCTTACTAAAATCAACTTTGTCCCATTACTTATTTACCAAACAAGCAGGTGTCAATGTCAATTACCTTTGACATACCACCATTACCCATCTTCAGAAACCTTATAATCACTAGGAGTTTAAGATGAGAAGAAATCCTTCCTAAATGTCACATGAAAACGAGCACCCTTTGTCAACATCCAGTGGTCTAATCACAAGCAACATTAATCAAATTCTCATTGCAGTAGATATTCACAAGATCTCTTCCTACTTACATTAGTGTATGGCGATCGATCATGTTATCATTATCCTTCTTTTGTTGTTTACCTTTGTTACCACTTGTTCTCCTATTTTCCATCGACTTATGGGAGAACCTTTAGGCATATGCTCCTTTTTACCCTGATAGTTGGCGTTTCAAGGTTTTTATATTTGAACATTGATTTGCTTCTACTCTTCACTTTTTGCCTCTATTGCCTTGTCCACTGATCCTCTCAATTACTTCTGCTCCACTGTTTTGATAATCAAAACCTTTAGCTATTGAAGAAGAACGCTGCTGGAGTTCGTCATCGACTTATGTACTTCATTTAAAAGCGAGTGAGTCTTTACGTAATTCATGGTCACAACACCTCACGGGGAGAACAAAAACTAGTCAAAATGTGACTCCGGGAGATTTTCCCAGAGAATTAAGTTAGAGTAAGTAACCAAAGTCCCAATTTTTCATCTTCAAGTTTTACACTAACGTGTTGGACAAGCTTGGTGGCAAGCCATCTTTGAAAATCAACTTAAGTGACTCAGAGAATAGAAATTATCATTCCTACGTAACTTACGAGTTCACTTTTAACTTGAACAGAATGAATTTGGTGTTCCCGGAACTAGGAGGCATACAAAGGTCTCGAGCTTTCTAACAAAGATTTGGCATGCGTGAATCATTAACAATATGATTCAAAACATTATCATCTACCATTTGCCAAATAAAACCCATGGCAATCTCGTATTCAAAAAACCCAATCTTCTTCAGTTTAGCCCAGGCTTATCACAAGCAAACAGGTAAATGTAATTTTTTCACAAATAGTAAGTCTTTTATTTTTCCTTTCCACTTGTGGTAATTTGTGCCATTGAGCTAATCGTTACCTAACGTAATTTTGGCTCGATCGTTCAATCAAGTAAGCAGCCAAATAGAATTTCTACAATGCCGGTGTTGTGAAAAGAAAAAGGGAGTTAATGCTTGTAATGAAGCAACCAACCTTGTAACGTGTAATAAATATTTATACACTTGAAGAACTCTATGAGAGCAAAATATACAATGTTAAAAATATCATAAATTGATATATCCAATAATGCACAAAAATAAATAGGTTAAGAGAGCAGCGCGCGGTGCGTGAAAAAGCTCGCTTGATTTGAGAGATAAAAACCACGGGACTTGTCTAGAAAAATCTCATTATAACGGTCGATGAGTCGTGACAAAAGTTTCTCGATAAATAAGGATATCCACCAATGGCTCTATAACTAACAAAGTAGAAATTATGAAAGTAACAAAGTTGAAAACTTCATGAGAATCTATTAATATAAAATGCATGATCTGTTGATTGAATCGACAATTAAACCTTCGAAACATATGAATAGTCAAAACAAAAAAGACAAAATAAAACACAGAGGAGACACCGATCAGAAACGTGAAAAAGAGACAGAAACATTAGGCTAGTTCTCAAAGTATGTTCTTACTTCTTAGTCACATCAAAATATAATACCTAGTCAAACAATGGAAGTATCCAACTATCTTCTGCACGCCTAGTCCTAGAACTTAACTAAAAACTTAGGCCAGGAATAGTAATAGTAAATATATGACGCATTACATGAATTTTTTAAATTTATATAGAATTTAAATAAATATAAATAAAAATATTAAAATTAAAAATAAAATATGTATAATTAATTTCTTCAAATATAATTTAAAAAATAAATAAATAATAAAAAAATATTTAAAAAGAAGATATATATATAATTAATTAAAAATAATTTAAATTTAAATTTTTTAAAAAAATAAAAATAAAATATGTCACTTTTAAAAAGAGAATAATTTAAAAAAATTAAGTCACTCTAAAAAAATATACTTTCATTTGTTAAATAAAGGTATAAAGGTCGATGACAAAGGACAAAGAGTCATTTCCACAATACTTTTAGACTCTGGTCGTGGATATCTACGATGTGTTTTTCTTTTTTAGTTTTATTTTTATTTCTTTCCTGTCTGTTTCCACAGCTCCTTTTGGAGCTCTGGTCGTGGATATCTACGACAACACTAATGTTATCTTCATTATTTAGATTATATAACCCCCTTTATTGGTTCTGTATAAACCCAGTTACTTTTGGCAGCAGAGATAGACACTTTGCATAGCAATTTGAACTCTCCCAAAATTGCTTGGATGATTTGGATAGCAATTTTATTAGTTTCTCTTACTTATCTGCTACTATGGAGAAGCAGTAAGAAAGGAAAGAGATTACCTCCTGGTCAAGAGGGTTGCCAATTTTGGGTAGCCTTCACATGTTGGGGCAAATCCTCATCGTGATCTGCACCAACTAGCCCAAAAACATGGACCTATCATGTACTTGCGCTTGGAGTTTTGTGCCCACCATAGTTGTTTCTTCACCCAAGCTGCTGAACTGTTCCTCAAGACCCATGACCATGTCTTCCTTGGGGCCAAAGGCCATGTCTTGGAACAAAAACTGGCTGGAAATATGAGTTTTTGCTAGTAGACCACCTCATGAGGCTGCAAAAATTACATGTCTTGGGAGCAGAGAAACTTGAGCTTTGGTAGAATATGGTTCTTATTGGCAGCAACATGCGTAAGATGTGCACCTTGGAGTTACTAAGCCATACCAAAATTAACTCCTTCAAAAGCATGAGGAAGAGGAGCTTGGTTTATTGATCAAGCTTCTAAGAGAGAAGCAGCCAGTGATGGAGTTGCTGTTGATCTAAGTGCCAAGTTGCAACACTCAGTGCAGACATGAGTTGTAGAATGGTTTTAGGGAGGAAGTACATGGACAAGGAATTGGATGAGAAGGGCTTCAAGGCTGTGATGCAAGAGGGAATGCATTTAACAGCAACCCCTAACATAGGTGATTACATTCCTTTCGTTTCTGCACTTGACCTTCAAGGGCTAAATAGGCGCATGAATAGTAGTGCGCAAAATCTTGATGACTTCTTTGAGAAAGTTATTGATGAGCATATGCAATCAGAGAACAGAAAACAGGAAATTTTGTGGATGTCATGTTGGGCTTTGTTGGTACAAGAATCTGAATACTGTAATTGAACGTCCGATTTTGTGGATGTCATGTTGGGCTTTGTTGGTACTGAAGAATCTGAATACTGTATTGAAACGTCCCAATATCAAAGCCGTATTGCTGGTAAAAGGAATGACGTAGTTGAGGCTTTTCCTCAAGAGTACATTTGTTTATGTATACTTACACATACAACACCTTACGTACCCCACACACATATTACCTCACGTCTGAACACTTTTCACACTTAATTTCACCCTCATTGGGAATGGTTGGATTATGGATAAATGGATCCAACTGGCACCCCTATTTTTTGCACAACTATACTATATATACTATATATTCTGTCACATATCCCACATATATAAGGTGATGTGTTTCTAGTTTCTTAGGGAGGCGGAAGGAGCATTTTTCTTTCCTCAATTTCATTTTTTTAAGTTTACATACTTACATAGGAGTTGCAAGCACCAGCATACAGGGAAGGGGGGGAAAGGTGGAGGATCAAACCTCCAGCATCATCTACATCAAAAGTCACACCCAAGTTCTAAAATTCTTAGACGGATACCAATTGAGCTACAAGCTAGTTGGCTCCTCATACTGATTTTTACAACTTAAGCTGTCCATAGTTCTCACTTTAACATGTTCCTTTGACATGCACTATTTTTTTATTTTTTGCACAGGATATCCTGGCGGGCTCAATGCAGACTACTTCTGCTACAGCAATAGAGTGGGCACTTTCAGGGCTCATCAAGCATCCAAGGGTGATGAAGAAACTCCAAATGGAGTTGGAAACTGTGAGTGGGTATAAAGAGGAAGGTAGAGGAATCAGACTTGAACAACTTGGAGTATTTGGACATGGTTATAAAGGAAAGCTTGAGGATCCATCCAGTTGGACCATTACTAATACCACACCAATCTATGGAAGAAGATTGCATAGTTGGAGATTTTTCATACCCTAAAAATCAAGGGTCATAATAAATGCATGGGCAATTATGAGAGAGCCAAGTGCATGGACTGACCCAGAGAGTTTTGGCCAGAGAGATTTGAGGGAAGCAACATAGATGTCCGGAGGGCGTGGACTTCCAGCTGATACCATTGGGTCTGTGCAGAAGGGGCTGTCCCGGATTGCAGTTAGGTCTAACTGTGGTTCGTTTAGTGGTGGCACAGCTTGTGCATTGCTTTGATTGGAGGCTACACAAATGACATGTTGCCAACTGAATTGGACATGACTGAGGGAGTTTGGCCTCACAATGCCTAGGGCCAACCATCTAGTTGCCATTCCTACTTATCGGCTTCACAATGAAAGGGATTAGGGAAAAATGTATTAGTTACATTCTATTTTATGTTTGATTAGGTTGATTTGAATAAGATTAAGAGAGAAATAAATAATCCTTTCCTTCCTTCTCATCATTAAGATCGTTATATTTCTATCAATGAAAAATATTGTTTTTCTTATACATACACGTACATACATGAAGGTAGCCTAGGAACAAGTTGGGTGGATTTTTCATTTTTTCTTTTCATTTTAGTTGAAAGATAGTGCTGTTTAGATTGCCACGTCATTTGTAATGATTTCTTGTCATGACCCGAACTTGGAGTCTATCAGCGGCTTATAACATGGACACATCATATATTAGCCGAAGCCACATAAGCCTCTAAACTTGTAAACAATTATCCTTTACACATTAGAGAGTTGGATATGCTTTTGGGATAATGAACCTAGGTGCTGTTATCTAAAATTTAAGAATTAAATAAAATAATTGTATTGTTCATAATTGATGTATTTAGATCCTCTCATGTAATTTTTCTCTCGTGTAATCAAGTAAAAGAAAAAAATAAATATAAAAGTATTTATTAGTAAGATCTAATTATGATTTATAGAAATTTCTTTATAACATTTATATCTATTTCTCTCTATCTACTTGATCTTGTGAGAGAAAAATATAATACAAAGAAAATTTAAATCCATAACTGATATATCACTCTGTTAGTATTTTTTATGGTTATAGTGCAAATTATTGGGAAGACCCATTTGAACTTGATAAAGTTGTGTGAGTAATTTTGCCTTAACAATGCTTTTTCTACTCTTTGGGTGGTTGGATGATAGTTGTTGATATATTTTGAGGCTTGCAAGGCTTGGGTGAACCTATTAACCCGTCTTGGTCATGCGCTAGTCATGGACTCCAGGTTTTGGGTCATGACACTTTTCGAATAAACTTTTTGTGTTATATAGCACATCTCATATAGTTTTTCTACATTATGTTATAACCAAAAAATTGTAAGGATCAAACCCTTAAAAATTGTTGAGATTAAACCCTTACCTTTGTGCCACGATTTGAATATAAGGGAGTTCATGGGTGCGGCAATCTTCGACCTGTCCATCAGTAACTTAAATGGGAGGTAGAAGGAGAAGAGAGACAACCATACCTTTCATGTGTAATAATTAAAGAAAATTTAACACCATCAATCAATAAAAAAGTGTATATTTAACGTTTCAGCAATCTTCTTTCTGATATACATAGATTAACCTACAACTTTGCATATATCTGGCTTGCGGCTCGGCTTACAAAATGTCTCTGCCTATATGCAAGATTTGTTTTTTCTTTTTCTCTTAAACACATACAAACTTGAAATAAAAGAAAGACTCTAACACAACACTGAATCAACAGCCCATGTTGACAGGCTTATTCTTAATGAAGTCAACACTGAATCAACAGCTCTCCATGTTGACAGGCTTGGTTCTTAATGAAGTTCAACCATGATCATTCCATGTAGCCTAAAGAAAAAAAGTCAAGGCAAGGCAAAAATAACCATATGTTCACACCAGTGCTACTTTGAACCAACCAAAAGAGGAAAAAAAAATCTCTTATTGCAGTATGGTTCCATTCCCAGTCTTTCTTCGCCAAATAGCTTCTCTCATTCATGTTCAAAAACCTCCTTTGAATGAGTTAGTAGTCCTTGCTTAGAATGAGATGTCAAGCCATCTAGCATATCATATATATACAAGGTTTTAGGGTGATCTCTATCTTCAACAGTAAATATGGGAGATTTCCCGTTCACTTGAATAATGCTTTTGTCCAGGAGATTTCCCTCACTTGAAGATATTTCATCTTTCTTCTTATAGCTGCAACTCCATCCCACATTTCAGCTGACGCATATATGTTAGCCATCTCCACGTATGGAACTGCCACCTGGGCTCCAATTCATATAGCCGTTCAGACACATACTTACCCAATTCTCCATCTTACCATGAAGTTTGCAAGCAGAGAGCAATGCACTCCATATGCCAGCATCAGGTTCGAAAGGCATACTTTCAATAATTTCTAATGCTTCTCTCAGTTGTCCTCTACGACCAAGAAGATCAACCATACACGAATAATGGTCTATACCAGAGGCGTATACCATACTTTTGCGTCATCATGTTGAAGCACTCCAATCCTCTTTCGAGTAAACCTCCATGTGCACAAGCTTGGAGAACAGCTAGAAATGTTATGTGGTTTGGTTTCATTCCCATGTCCACCATCATAAAAAGAGGTTTAGAGCATCTTTAACATCGCCATTCAAAGCACAAGCAGTAATCATGGTTGTCAGGAGACAACAGTTCTGTTAGCCATGGTGTAGAAAAGCTCCCGAGCATCTTTAAAACTTCCACACTTTGCATACATGTCCATGAGTGCATTTTTCACATTCACGTTCATCACACCGGCATTCCTACTACAATAACCATGCAACCACTGTCCCTGATGGAGTGCACCAGCATGAGCACAAGCGGAAAGAACAGTGACAATGGTGGCAGAATCAGGATTCACTCCTCTCACTTGCATCTTTCTGAACAGCTGAATTGCTTCTTTGAAATCCCCGGATTGCACAAAACCTGAGATCATGGAGGTCCAGCACACCACGTTTCTCTCGGGCATTTTATTGAACATTGCACGTGCTATGCTCAATGCCCCACATTTTGCATACATATTAATCAAAGAAGTACCTAACTGAACACCAATCTTTAATCCAACTTCATCTATAAGGGAATGTACCTTCCGACCGGATTCAAGATCACCAAGATGTGCACATGCAGTCATGACGGAGACCATTGTGCATTCATCTGGCTTTATGCCATTAGAAGTCATCTCCCTGAAAAGATGCAATGCGTCCTCATTCTCCCCATTCTGCGAACAGCCAGCAATAATGGTATTCCAAGAAATCACGTCAGCTACTAAGCCTGCCACGGCCCCATAAAAGACTTGTCTTGCAATTCCTAACATACCAAATGTGGCGTACATATGAATGAACGAATTCTGCACAAAGACATCCTTCTCAAACCCGAATTTGATGCTTGCAGCATGCAATTCCCTGCCTTTGCATGGTAAAGAAGCACGACTGCATGCCCTTGCAGCAAAGGGGAAGGAGAAGTTATTTGGTCGAGCTGTGCCTGAATGGAATGTGTGGTTGTAGAGAATGAGGGCATCGTGAGGAGCAGGGCCAGCGGCAAGAACCCTAAGAATGGCATTGAGCACGAAGAGATTACCACAAAAGGCACCAGTTGTTAGTATGTGAGCAAGAATCTGGTCTAGTTGGTGTTGGCAGTTGACATTGGTACATTGTGGGATAAGGGAGAGCAATGAAGGTGTTCTTATGTGGAGAATGTACGTTGCTGGGGTAGGGATTGGATCCCTTGAGACACTTCTTTGATTTGAACGAAACTTCGGGGTTCTTGAAACAACAGTAGTGCCACGTTTCATTCACCTTCCTTACCTGTGGCAAAAAAAGTCACCCTTTATTTATTTTTCTTTCTTTTCCAGTTGAGTGAAAAGTGGCTGAAACGCATAAAAAGCAGATTGCTGTCCTGCCATGTCATAGAAAAGAAAAAGCACAAGTGACTTCTCCCAAACTAATATTTGATACTACTCAAACATTAACAAAATCTGACTATGTGAGGGATTTCAGGTTACACCAACTAAGTATGCGTTCATGAAACCAATCCGATGTATGCACTAAGAAGGGAACAATAGAACATAATGAATTGACACAGTCGATCCGACTAAAATCAAATGAACTTCAAGATGCTTAAATAGATATCATATTACCAAAAATTGGAAAAAAGTACCCAAATTCCTACATACGTTTATTAAGTAGTGCAATGGTATATTTAGATACATCAAGGTGATTCTCTGGACCAACAACATTAGGACGACTCTAAGCATCAGAATGTCTTACGTCACAACTCGGGGCCAATATTTTGATGACTCTAAGCATCAGAATCATAAGTGTTTAAACTCATACTCATAAAGGTTCAGCTCTTCACAGATTGCAAATAGAATCTGTCTCCTTCGCATTTTTCTTGCTCAGAGTCTCAGACGGAACAAAAATTATTAAGATCAAGAGCTAGTTTACCCTGTTAAAAATTTTAGGTGTGTCAAAGGTTTCTGATGTTGCATTTTTCTTGCTCAGAGTCTCAGATGGAACAAAAATTATTAAGATCAAGAGCTAGTTTACCCTGTTAAAAGTTTTAGGTGTGTGAAAGGTTTCTAATGTTTACTACTTATATTTGTAGTTTTGCTCATTGAGGATACTGTTAAAACATATAATAGTCATGGGCCATTAGGGCCCGTGGACCACCTTGATCTGGCCAGGCCAATAGGGCCCCCAACTAGCCGTTGGGGGCTGATCATCAAACTCCCAACAGCTAGTTTAGATAGCCTTTGGGACCTCTCTCTTTTTTCCTCTCCCTAATGTAAATGTTGTATTTCATGCTCTATAAATACAACCTTTTTTCATTAATAAATTAAGTCCTTTGTGGCTGCTTTGTGTACAAATTTGATTCAGGAATTTACTGATTTCTTTAACATGATATCAGAGCTAGGTTGGATTGCTTCATCGTGTTTGTGAAGCCTGTTCCTACATCTGGCTTGCAATGGGTGAACGGCGATGATGGTGCAGTTTTCGAAAGTGGTGGTATCTCCTTTATGATTTACGAGACAGATGCAGTGAGAAAGAGAGTTCTGGCTTTGTGTGGTCTTTGAAGACTAGGAGGAAGACATGAGTTTATGGATTTTTATGACAGTTGGCTCGGTGGGAAACAGAAATGCTGACATGCATAGTGTGCACGAAGCATCTGGATGGGTCATTATGGAGTAGCCAGAAAACTCGCTGAGAATGCCGTTTGTGGTGGTGCCATACGATTTGAAATTATTCCCAACGACGTTCGAATTCTCATTGTAGCTCCCAAATATCTCGAGAGCACCATTGCTATCATCACCATAGTGATTGAACTCATGCTGCCCGACATTTCCTTTATCGTCGTAGTTGTTGAACTAGTTGATGTTGTCCGACAAGTACGAGGTGAACTAGGAAGTGCCAACGTTTCCGTCCGATTTATATCGTGTAAAGTCCTAAGAGCGATTGTCTCTGTCCGCCATAGGTCCTGAAGGAATCCTTCGCGACGTTGCTGCCGACGGAGTGGTTGGTGAAGTCGTTGGTTCTAGAGTCGGCGACCTTGATGTAGTTGGCAAAATCCCGATTGTTGTACACCATGAAGCTGGTGTCATTGGACACAGGCTCAACGGGTTTCTTCATCTTGAGAGAGACGCAATAGAGATTAGTGGAAGCACAAAAGGAAGGGAGGTGTTGTTGAAGAGTATGAGACTCGATGTAGCTGGAGTAAGCAGTCGCTTGGGTGGCATTAAGAGGGGAGGCTTTGCTGAGATGGAAGGCCAAAAGATCCTCGCCCAGGAACGTCCTATGCCAATATCTGAGAAGGGACATATCCAGACCTATCTGTTTGATCCAATTTGACCTTGTTTGGTATTTAGATTCGAATCCATCTAGGTGTGCACCTTCCAACTTATTTATTTTTTAATATTTGTTGGATTAATTGTTTAGTGACTCATTTGCAAGAAAATTTATTTGTTGTTTGTTTGACAATAAGTTGGATCTTCATGTATGATTGAGATCCATGTTGTTGGCCTTTTGTTGAAGACCTTATTTTGTTATTAAGGTGTTTCATGTTGTTGGCCTTTTGTTGAAAATCAAATAATGTTTGAAGATGCACTTATTGTTATTTGAGAATGAAAACTTGGTTGTTGAATGAATTTGAAAAATATTTGTTGACAATAAGTTGCATCTACTTTTATGACTAAGATCCATGTTATTGGCCTTTTGTTGAAGACCTTTATGATTAAGGTGCTTCATGTTGGTGGCCTTTTATTGAAAATTAATTGATATTTGAAGATGCACTTATTATTATTTGAAGTTTTGTGATCTTGATAACTTTAAGGTTGCTTTTTCATGAGATTATGATCTCCACTTGTTGGCCTTTTGTTTGAGATCTTTGTGATTAAGATGCTTCATGTTGTTAGCCTTTTTATCAAAGAGTAATCAATATTGAAAAAGCACTTATAGTTATCAATGTTGAAGCGATTCACCTTTTTAGATGTCTTATGGAACATTTTAGAGCAAAAAAGAAAAACCTTCACATGATATTTATTGATCTACAAAAAGCTTACGATAGAGTACCGAGGGAGGTTCTTTGGAGAACCTTAGAAAAAAGAGGCATCCCATTAACATTCATAAACCTTATAAGAGACATGTACGATGGTGTAAAAACATGTGTGAGGACTCGTGAAGGAATGACTGACTTCTTTGAAGTTAATATTGGGTTACATCAAGGATCAACTTTAAGTCCATACTTATTTATAATGGTGATTGATAAGTTAATAAAACATATAAGATAAAGTACCTTGGTGTATGTTATTTGCATGACAATGTGTTAGTGGAGGAGTCTAAGGAAAAAGTTCATAGAAAATTGGAACTATGGAGAGAAACATTAGAAAGTAAAGCTTCCGACTTAGTAGAACAAAGACAATATATATGGAATGTAAGTTTGATCATTTGGTTACTTCAGAGGACATAGAAATTAAAATTGACATACATTGCATCCCCAAAAGGAAAGTTTTAAATACCTAGTGTCAATTTTTTAGAGTCATGGAAGAATTGATGGAGATGTTACGCATATAATTAATGCTGGTTGGTTAAAATGGAGAGGAGCATCAAGTATTCTTTGTGATAAGAAGATACCATTAAAGTTAAAAGGTAAATATAGTAGAGCAGCAATTAGACTTGCCATGTTTTATAGTTCTAAGTGTTGAGCAATTAATCATCAACATGTACAAAAGATGTCTGTGACAGAAATGAAGATGTTGAGATGAGTGAGTGGTCATAAAAGAAAATATTGTATACATAATGAGGTTATTAGAAATAAATTATGTGTGGCACCAATAGAGGATAAAATGAGAGAATATCATTTAAGGTGGTTTGGACATATAGACAGAAGATCAAAAGAACCTTAAAGAATGATCTAGATTATTGTGAGTGAACCGCTAACATGGCACATGATAGGGCTCTGTGGAAACAAAGAATTCATGTAGCTGACTCCGTCTAGTATGGGAAAAGGCTTAGTTGTTGTTGTTTGTTGTTGTTGTTAATTTGGTCACAATTGAAATAGGCTTTATTTGACTTGTTTTGATAATAGGTAGATCTGCCCACCAATTCCCAACATATATCTTTTGTGTGTTGTGTTTTTTCGCAATGAGAACAAAACAACTTATCCTTCTTCATAAGTACGCTGAGATCTACCTCAACCACATCCATATCATCCTCTACCACGAGTGAATGAAGAATTAGTTGGATTTCTGCCATGAAATGCAATTGTTTCTGGGCTGATTTTGATTTTTTTTCTAAATGCCTCTGATCTTCTTCCCCAGTAGTAGAGAGTACACTATGTTTAAGGAAGGAAGCTCTTCTATGCTTAGAATATTATTTTTGACAATCTCATATTTAGAAGAAATACCCACAAAAGATCAAACACTTTTCATCTTTCAAATTCCTCATTGTGTTCTTTCATGCAACTTTGACATTTATTTTAAAATAGAATTGCAACTCTTCTCATAAACCTCGAAGTTCAGCATAATACTCACTTACAAACCTTCCACCTTGTCGACACTTTTGAATCTTCTCAATAGTATCATACTTCTTAGCTATATTTTTTCTTTGAACGTAGGCATCCTCGACATCCAACTAAATGTCCTTGGTTGATTCTAAGAACATGAAGGTATTGCTTATGGACGACACTATTGAGTGTAGGAGCCATGCGCTGACTAATGCATTCTTTGATAGGAAAGATCAGTGCTTAGATAGTTCTTGCCATCTAATTTCAGATTTCTAATCTGAAAAACATCTCCCATGTCTAAAGCATTGTTTTCACAACTATCCACCATCTTCCTTTTATCGGTCAATATCAAACACCCCCTTTCTCTGGGACTGATAGAGTTCTTTACTCTTTTTCTAAATTTCTTTTTCATAATGAATCTATGTGGTTGTATAACTAACCTGATCACATTTTTCGAGGCTGCAATAGATCTATGCTGCCCTAGAAGTCTTCAAACTCTTAAATCATCAGCACACATGTGCTAATCTTCTCGATTAGGCTCTGATACCATGTTGAAATTGACCCACACACTTAGAAATTAGAATCAGGAACAATGGAGATTTCTGGAATCAAGGAGGTTGACACCCTCATGGTTGCCGCAGACTCTCTCTCTTTATTTCCTCAAATCTACTCTACATGATTACAATTAGGGTACTTAATACAGATTTCTAACTTCAAAGTCTAAAATACCCCTAATTAGTGTTAAATCAGATCTGATCCAATAGGATTTGAATCCAATAGAATTCACAATGACTAAATTACATAAATACAAAATACAAAGACTGAATGTGCAGAAATACAAAGACTAAATGTCTGAAATTCATGATATCTATGACTTCAACATGTAGTACCATGAGACAGAATGCTACGCTGATTTTGACTGCAAATGTTGTGTTATGATCCAGTCACTATTTTTCCTTTCACTGTGTAATTTGGTTTGTTTCTCAAGTTCACATTTGTACATCTTATGGTGCATGCTTCAGATTTATTATTTGTGTTGTGCATTCATCCATTCCAGTTATTTGATAGTCTAAGTTTTTATGCTTCATTATGTTGTTAGAATAATGTTCTTCGATATTGAAGCTTTAAGTACTTCCTCATCTCATCCAGCTTACACCACTATGCACTATAGAACTTACTCTAAGCTATAGTAAGGTCTATAGTGCATAGTGGTGTAAGCCCGATGAGATGAGGAAATTCTATTGACAACATTTAGAATAATGTTCTTCGACACATGTGCTCATGTTACTCTTTGCTAAACTAACATGCTATTAACAACATTGGTCATAAGAATTGTCCTTAAGCACTCTGCGGCTAGGGTTCTGGCCAGCAGCGAGAGCCTGTGGAGGTTTTCTAATCTCTACTAATCTGAGTGGATCTGTAATCCTGGCAGCATCTCTTCTTTCCAGTCTGAAGAGAGGAACGTTTTTTTGGGGTGAGAATGGAACTAGGCAGGTAAACGGTGATGGTAGAATCAATGACATCAGAATGAATTCAACAATGCAATGCCTGTCAGCGGAGGAGACCCTCACGGTTGGAGTCATGATGGAGGAGGAGAGTTTGGATACGCAACAAAGCTACCACATGGTGGGATTCCTAATTTGGAACTGCCCCTACAACTTTCAGGCACTTGCAAGGATGATGGAGAGGGTTTAGTGCCCCTACAAAATCTTGGAATACAAAAAAATTGATGAGAACATCCTCAGCTTTGAATTCAGGTGCAGAAAGGATCACAACCAAGTCCTGGCCGAGAGACCATGGTCATTCCATAAGCACATGTGTCCAAGACTGTGACTGTATTACAAAATGGACATTCCATCATCAGACCATGGTCATTCCATAAGCACATGTGTCCAATCTGAAATCAAGTTCAACAAGTCTCCTTTCTAGATTTAGGTTGCCGATCTGCCTATTGGGGCAATGACAAAATGGACTGGAGAACAGATTGAGAATAATATGGCTGTATGCTTGGATGTAGACACAAATCAAAATGGTCTGATGATTGGTAGTCAACTATGAATCCAAGTATTGGTTGATGTCGCAAAGCTGCTTAGAAGGGGAATGAAGGTGCAACTCCAACCCATGCAATGAAGTAACGGTACTTTATCAAATACAAGCACCTGCCCAATTTTTGTTATGGGTGCAAAAGGATTGGACACATTTTTGATGATTGCAGAAAAGAGTGTGGGGTGAATGAAGAAGATCTCCAATATGGAGATTGGCTCCTCGAAACCGGTGATATATCGAGGAAAGAAGGAAGCCATTGACAATTGGGAAGAAATCTATTGAGGACAGTGGGTGGATGCAGACCCAAGAACCTTGGCGTTCTATTTCTGAAGCGAAGTGTGAGAGCTTTGCCAACAGTCCGATTAAAACAAAAGGAGAAGGGCTGAGACTCAAGGAGGAGGTGCCCAAGAACAAAGAGGCACCACAAGAAGCGGCTACATCAATGAAGCTAGATATAGCTCTTACGAGTCCCTCTTCAAATGAATCAGACCCTCTTTTACTTGGGAGTGGACGTCGGGATGGATTTTCCTGAGCTTTTGTTTCACGGGTTTTGCTTTTGGTTCTAGAGGTAGATGATGCTCTACAAACCTAGGGTTTTGCATTTGTTTCACGGGTTTCATGATTTGTAGTGTTATCCACTATCAATTCAATATTTGGAAGTAGAAAATTATCTTTTGGAGCGACTTTATTCAAAATTCTAAAATCAATGCAAATACAAATTTTTTTATTGGACTTTTGAACAACAACAATATTTGAAAGTCATTCAGAATAAGCAATGGGTTTTATAAATCCAACTTTTAAAAGATGTTCTAAACCCTCCTTTACTTGGGAGTAGACATCGGGGTGAATTTTCTTAAGCTTTTGTTTCACGGGTTTTGCATTTGGTTCTAGAAGTAAATGATGCTCTACAATCTTAGGGTCTAAACAAGGCATATCTTTATAGATCCACGCAAAAACATCTATATACGATTTCAAAAATGCAATGAATGATGCATTTTCATACTCATACAAACAAGTACCTATTTTGACACACTTTGGGTTAGACTCACTCCCTAAATTGATCTCTAGGAAATCCCCTCCTACAAAATTTAAAGGTTTTTTCAAGTTAAGGGTTTTATGAAATTCAGGAAGCTCGGAAGCTTAATCATCCTCATGGATGATGAGATCTTCCTCTTTGCTTTGATCTCTAAGTGCTTTGATTTCTAAGAAAGTATTATACACAAGAGAAGGGTTATGTACAAAAGGATTATTTACAATGGCACGAGACAATTTGGGTTTGAGGATATACATGAGTTTTGTCAAAACCAATTTATGAGTTTGTACATGGTTTTGAAAACCAAAATTTTTGAGATTTTTGACTTTTTAAAAATTTTTGGAGTTTTCCAAACAAATGCCAAAATGAAGAACATAAAAGACTTTCTTTTTGAAATTTTCAGATTTTTCAAATGTTTTTGGGTTTTGAAAGTTTTTTAATTTTTTTGGTTTTTCCAAATATATATTTTTTTTGAATTTTTTTTTAGAAAGGGGTCTTCCATTAAACCTAGAAAGGAAACACCATGAATTAGACTCCAAACAAGAGGTCTAGGCCATTGATTTTGATTTTAGTTGGCTCTAGGATACCCTTCACCTAAGTGGTCTTAGGTGGCGGCTCAGGGGGTATGGATGGGTTGTATCCTAAACCATGTTTACCCAAGTTAGGTAGAGGTAAGATAGGTTCTAATCTACCTTGGTTATTGGCTCTTACACCTTGGTATGGTGTATACCTCGTGTTAATAACATATTTCACAGCTTTTTAAGTTTTGAAAATTTTTGATAAAGATGATGGCCTTGGAATAATGTATCGTCCATTGCAATGGTTATACATTTGGGCTTTGTTGGGTGTGCCTAAGAAGTGTATGACTTTAGAGGTGGAAGGGTTTGACTCTCCTAGGATGCACACGACCCTAGGAGTGGAAGACTTGGGTGATTTGTGTGTTCCTAAGAGATGAATGATCTTGGGAATGGGGGGATGAGAAGTAGACGACTTGGGTGAATTGGGTGTCTCCATGATCCTTTTCACACCACCAAATGGGTCACTTGATAGGCAAGGGAAATTTTGTATTTCCTTGAATGTGGGTTGTCTTCTCGAAAGACTACCACGACCATGGTTATCCAATAGGATTTTAAGGTACTTGTGAAAGGTTGAAGGGACCTCTCGGAGGGAGTGTATCCAAGGTCTCTCTAACAATAAGTTGTAGTGAGGGTTTATGTCTAAGACATGAAACAACCCTACATGTGATATTTGGCCGACTTCCATGGGTAACTTTATGGAGCCTAAGGTGTGGGATGAGTTATCATCGTATCGTGTGATGACAATTGAACTCGGTTCAAGGCTAGATATGAGTACTATTTGGAAGGCCACATGGAGAGGAATAATATTTAGATCTCCTCCCTCATCAACCAATCACTTGTTGAGAGTATAGTGCTTCAATACCACTAACTGCAAAGCTTGGTTGTGGGTTGTATAAGGTCTTTCTAATTTCCTTGAGATGCATTAGAGATGCATGTTTTTAGGGAGTCAGGCAAAACAATCACCCCCTTGCTAGCTTGTTTAGCTAAGTGTGGGGGTTGATAGATCCTTCCAAATCTAGTCACCTCTCCTATACTCTCCCTAGGGCTCAATCCTAACTTTGCTCTAATTTCATGCCTTGGAGCGCCTCAAATCTCTATAAAGACTCCAACCGGGTGCGAGACTCTAAGCGCTCCCCAAATCACTATTTGCTTGTCTTTTTTATTAGGAGAGAGTGGTATGTGACAAGTAGTGTGAATCGTATGCAATACATGCTCAATCCTATAAGTTTGAATTGGAAGAAGACATACCCCTTTATCCTTCCCACTTGTGCTTGTGTGGTTTGGGAAGGGCTCTTTGAAAATTGCTTAACGGAGCTCTAGTTCCTCCGAGATATGGAGCCTACCCTACTCTAGAAGACTTTGATCAAGTACCATCCACCCTTCTTGAATGAAAGTACTCATAAATACACTTAAACAAAGAAGACAAAAGAAGAAAAAAGAACTGAAAAGCTCTTTTGCTTTTTTTATCTTTATACCCTTTTTTATAAGAGAGAGTTGGGGTACACGAAATTAGAAGGTTTATAATGATTTTGTAAGACATTCAGTAATTACTCCTTTTTATTTTCAATTCCAATGAATAAGAAAGTATACAAAGAAAATAGCAAGTCTTCCAAGACAATGGTTGGCTCTTTCCTTCGTAAAAAGTGATTTTTAACTTCACAAACCCAAACTTCATGTTTTTAACTCTCCAAATCTTAAAATCAGATTTTTAACTTTCTAATTCGATTAGCATAATTCATATTTCAAAATTTAGAAAGCCTAGAGATAAAGTTTAGATTTTAAAATTTTTGAAATCGTTAAGATATAATCATACTTTTGAATTTTTGGAAATGATCGATATATAACCAGATTTTGAACTTTTGTAGAAACCCTTAACTAGAAGTCTACTTTTCTTGAAAGTTTTCAAAACCATAAAATTTATATTTTGTGAAACTTTTGGAAATAATTGAGTACAATCCGAAGTTTAAAAACTTTGAATAAGATTCAAATTTTAAAAACATTTTGGAATACATTTCTAACCAAATTTATGCATCAAACCCATCATGCACATGTACTCTAGGAACCATGAAAATCAATCCAAAGAATGTATACATATATAGATAGATATTTATTTTCATATGTTCATATGTATGTGTATATATAGATATGGGATATCAATACATACAAATATATACGCTTCCATAACTTGATAGATTCTTATAAGGTTTAACTCGATATGGCTAAGATAAAGATTTAGGTCCAATAGATAGACACAAAGGTTCAATGATGTTTTAACAATCGATAAGCTAAGAAAATCGAACTTGGTAATGATAAAGATTAGACTCAAAACCCATAAGTGGAATATGAAAAAGACTCAACTCAACCTTTGACGACCTATTCTATGCTCATGTTAGGTGCAAGCACATTGATAGCATCATGTTACCGTGGGGTCTCCTCAATTGGAACCAAAACACTTTTGTAGTTGCATTTCTCTCAATTATTTAAGATTTTTAGAATCATCTCATATATTTTAAAAATGAATGTCTAAAATGAATTTTATGAATCAAAACAGATTTTTCTTAAGAAAAATTTTGGGTGTTTACATATCGAACCCAATTTCATAACTGTGTACAGCATCTTGTTCCTAAGAATCAATCATAGGATGAGAATGGGTAAAGATTTCAAGTAGATACTCCTCCACAACCCCATTCATGTTGGCAGTGATAGGGCCTAGAACAATGTGGTACAAGTTGCATGATGAAAGCAAGATGACATGTGAAGAGCTTAAGGAAGAACTGTCGAACTCCCAGACGATGAAGTGTTCTATTGATGTGATAGGTTTTGGAGGATGAAGGGGTTCAAAGCAATGTTATAAAAATCATATCATATCGTACGATAAGATATAATTTTATCGCGTATCATGTGAAGATACAATACGATACAGGAGCATGTATTGCTTATGGCGATTTATCATATCGTATCATACTGTATCGTATGATATGAGGGTGTATCGTACCGTATCGTAGATACACCACCGTATCGTACAAGTCAATATCGATTTTCCTGTTATAAATTCTGGAAATCCGAAACTTACGGATTTCATTTTTTGTTTCTTCCCAATCTCTTTTTTACATCATTTCCTTGCATCTAGATCCTCTTCTTACCTTGTTCTTGTTGATTTTATGATTTATTCACAAGATTCTCGTATTTCACCTAATTCAACTCTCCATCTTTAAGGTTTTTGTCAAATCCATGTCATACCTCTTTCATTTGGCATTCTACCTGATTTTTCACTTGAAAATTTTGAGGGTTTTATAAATTATGTGATTCTTAACCTCTAAAAAACATTTTTCTTCTTATTGATTGTCCACTCTTGTCTTAATGGCTTCCGATCGAATCGATCCGGCTTGAAAATATTGCACTCCTATCTATAAAGAAAATAGGCTTGTGAGCAAGTGCATGTTTTGCAATGTTGTAAACCTTGGTGGTATTTCTCGTATGAAACATCACCTTGTGGGAACCAAGAAGGATGCTAGTGCATGTTGTCGAGTTCTCGAAATAGTGAAATATGAGATTGAGTAGGTATTGGAGGCTATGAAGGAGAAGAGATTAAGAGAGAGGGCAGAAATAGGTGGTGCTCGAAATAGTGAAATATGAGATTGAGCAGGTATTGGAGGCTATGAAGGAGAAGAGATTAAGAGTGAGAGAGGGCAGAAATAGGTGGTTGGGATATGTCTCAACCATTTAAAGATGCTACTGCTCAGGGGATGTACGGTGATTATGGTCATGGTGATGATGAATTTCATGGTGCAGTTGAGATAGAAGAAGAGATGGTTGAAGAGGGCAGGAGAAGGCGAGAAAAGGGAAAAAATGTAGGTTTTTGTGGTAGTAACGATGGAGTTGGCTCTTGTTCCACTGCAAGAGCTCCTACTCGCCTGATACCTACAAAGGGTACTAAAGGAGGTAGTAGCCCTAGTGAGATGCCTTCATTTTTTCTTTCACGTACAACTCTTGGAGCTCAGCTAGGCATTAGATCAATTATGGCTTCAAAGGAGGTAATTGAGAAAGTAGATTTAAAGTGTGCTAAAAAAAATTTTGAAAATTGCCTCCCTTTTAATGTTGCAAACTCATTTTCTTTTCAAAGTATGACGGATGCGATTGCTAGTGTAGAGTCCCTACTTATCGTGCTTTGAGGGCACATTATTGTAGAAATGGGTTGATATTGTTAATGCATAGAGTTCTGAATTTAGGGAGTCGTGGAAGGATACAAAATATTCTGTTATAACTGATGGTTGGACAGATGGTCAGCGTAGGTCTTTGGTAAACTTCCTAGTATATTGTCCCAAATGTACATTATTTTTGAAATCATATGGCTTGTCCCATATTAATAAAATTGTAGATAATTTACTCCATATTTTTAAGAAAGTCGGTGTTTCAAATATTGTTCAATTTATTATTGATAATAATGCAAATTTTAGAGCACCTGCTAAGATGCTTGAGGCAAACCATCCATCCTTAGCATGGACTCCATGTGTTGCACATTGCATAGACTTAATGCTTGAAGATTTGAGTAAAATTGATGAAATAAGAGGGACTATAGATGCATGCAAAAATATTACAAAGTTTATTTATAATCGTTCTTCTGTATTATATTTAATACGAATTCATACAGTTGGAAGGAAATTAATTAGGCCTTCATTGACAAGATTTGCTACAAATGTCATTACTTTGCCAAGTCTTGTTATACATAAAAATGCATTGAAAAAATTGTTTACATCTGATCAATGGGGCTCTATTAGTTGGTTTAGAAAGATAGAGGGGATTGTTGTGGTAGATGTTGTTTTCAATACTGATTTTTGAGAAAGTTATAGAAAATTTTTTAGGATGATTGTGCCTTTAGTTAAGGTAATGAGGATGGACAGTAAAGATAGACCTATTATGCCTTATATATATATATATATATGATAGTATGGATAAGGCCAAATTGGAAATACAAGCAAACCTTGACCGCAAGCGGTCACTTCTAAAGAAAGTTTGAAAGATAATTGATGCACGTTGGAACCGTCAAATACATCATGATTTGCATGTTGCTACATATTTCTTTAATCCTTCTATTCGATTTTCTCCTAACTTTGTGGAGGATGAAGAAGTGAAAAAGAGTATCTTAAATACAATTGACCTTGTTGAAGATTCATAACTCGTTGTAATATTCATTTAGAGTTAAACAAGTATATACAAAGTGTTGGAGATTTTGAAAGGTCAATTGCAATCTAACTCAGTTATCTTAAACAAGATAACTGGAGCATGCTTAACTGCATGATTTGGTATATGTTGCCTATAACATGAAGTTAAGGCAAAGAAAATAATTAAAAAATATATATATTATTTGTTGTTGCCTAGTTCTTGACTTTTTTCTTAATCTTATTAATAATGAATACTTGACATGACTATATTGCATTTGATATTCTTTATAATTTGAATATTCTTTCTTTACAAGCAAATGCAAAAAAATGCGAGAAGGACAAGGAAGGTGCCATATGACCCATTGAGTTACGAAAATGTTGATATTCTTGACGACTGGGTCGAAGAGTAGGAGCCTCGTATCATTTTAAAGGATGAAAATTGGAGGACACTCTAAGCCGGAGCAGAACTTGGAGTTAGAGACGATGAAAATGAAGTCGAAGGTATTGAATGGGCAGATCCTTTTATGAAGGAAGGAGATGGAGGAGATGATGATGATGATAATGGTGATGGTAGTGATACTGACTACGTTGATTATAATGTTTTTGTTGATTATGATCTACGTTGTGGATGATTGTAATTTTTTTTTAACTTTTATTTGTAACTTTGTAACGTTATCATCTTTGATGATTGTAAGTTTTAACTTTCATGATTATGATCCTAATAGTTAATGACTAATGGTATGGATTCTATGTAATATGGAATCATGAATTATGGAATCATGGATTATGGATTCATGGAATATGGAATTATATTTATAGATGCTTGTAGCCTTATTATGGAGATGTTTTTGTTATAATATGAATGTTTCTTCATTATGTTATACATGTTTTGTTCATTAATTTTAATTTATGAATGTTTTGATTTTTTTGAAAAAAAATTGTATATCGTACCCTACCGTACGATACAGCCGTATCGGTGTCCCGTGCGATACGGGCACCAATACGGTTTTTACAACATTGGTTCAAAGAGGCATGAGCAAATGGGGATTAAGCAACAAGTATGGGTTTTAGATGAGGCTCGTTAAAAGAGGAGATGAGAAGCCTATGTTGCAAGATTCATAAATAAGCATGAGATTTTGAAGTGATAAATGTGATGCTTCAACGTGTTGCTAAAGGTCCATGGGAGAGCATATATTGACACTCAAAATTTTGCGACATGAAGGCCCGTGACGAAAATAAGGAAAATAGGAGTGTGAAGTATCGATTACCAAATCAACAAAATGAAAGACCGGTTACTGGATGGCCATGACAAGAATCAGTAAAACAAGGGTGCTGTGCACTAAAATAGTGAACATCGAATACTGGTTGCCAATGTAACCTAGGACACAACAACCAAACAGGCTCATTGGATTCGACAACTAGTGGCAAAATGAACATTGTTTTGAGAACAATTGAAGTATTGTGAACTAAAGAATGCTAGAATGTTGCAGCACTACTCAAAGTAGTGGCACAATGCCAAAACCACCTTAGTAGAGACAGTTATGGATTAGTATAGTCAGTTGAATCAGAGTTATTGAAAAACCATGGGACCTGTGCAAAACCACCTCAAAAGGAGTTATTATGACCCCTGCGAATAATAATCATTGCTTTTGTGAGTTGTTTTTGCATAATAAACGTGGGAGGAGGCATCCACCTACACTGTATTGGAGAACAAAATAAAAGAGGCATAAAGAAGGAAAAAGGAGTTTCAATCATAATTTCTTTTTGCAAGATTTGCCTCTCATTTTCTTTATTCCGTTCATGAAAGTTTCTAGTAGTTAGAATTTGTAGCATAGTCCCATACTACTCATGCTCTCTATGCACATTATTGGAAGCAGTTTGCCCAGACATGATACAACCGAGGATGCTTGAGAAGCCCAATATCACCTAACAAATAGAACCAACCATTCGGCCACACCAAATAGATACATGTAAACTACATGCCCGTGATCCACTTCGGCCAAAGGTTGCCGGAGGAGCTGCTTCAACTACGTTTCCTGCCATACCACAACTTGCAAGGAGGCGGGTCTATTGCAGAGGGTTCAATTCTTGTAGCATGATCTCTTTATCGCTACTACAATTTTCAGATGAATGTTTAATTAGTGGTTATTACAAAAAAAGTTTATTGTTTTGCTTGTAGAAGGAATGGTAGATTGTGTTATAGGGATTACAAAGAAGAAAGTTTAACTACCCAACATATACTTTTACTAATGGATTTACATCTAAGAAGGGACAAAGAGGTAAAGAATAAATAAAACCAGTATTGTCCGTATCGCACCGTATCGTACCGTGGGCCACCACAATACGATACGGAAACCCGTATCGCAGGTGCGGGCGTATCGCACCGTATCGTGCGATACGGTGCGTATCGATACGCCCTGGGACCCTTATAAAGGGTCCCGGCCCGAGAGAAACCCGCAATTTTTCGCGGGTTTCCTCTCTCCTTTTGGATTCCTCAAGCTGCTTAAGAGTCGGTTTTCGCTTCCTTGGTGTTCAAAGCTCTAAAATCGTGCCCTACGGTGTCTGTCCAAGCCTCTAAACTCGGATTTAGGTATATTTTTAATGTTTTTTCCATTTTTTTTCTTTATATTTATTGTTTTTTGTGTTATTTCGGTTTTTTTTTTTGAATGACAAAATATGAAGTTATTAAGTGTGTGTATACGATTTTTATTGCATTCATGAAGTGGGAGACACTCGATTTGAGTGTTATTTAAAGATTGGGAGATTTACGAAGTGCTTTTATTTTCAGGTTTTTGTTTCAATTAAAGTACTCCATTGAGATGGCAGGAAGGGGTGGTAGAGACTCTCATTCAAAGTCTGATGATCCGGCATGACAATGAGGTATACCAGTTAGGGTTTAAGGTTAAAAATCAGATGTTTATTTTGTGAAAAGGTGGTTAGTGGTGGAATTTTAAGGTTGAAACACCACCTAGCAGGAACCAGGAAAGAAGTTGCTCCATGCACAGGCAGAGTTAGAAGTGTGCCAGAAGGTATTAAATGGCAATGCTTGCACATGATTGAGAGTATACAGGAAAGGAGACAACAAAATGATGATTTTCAAATGTGTGAAGAAGCTGATGATGCTACTGCCATTGGAGTTGGATTCACTGATAGTTTGCCTTCAGATGTTAGAACAGATATTGGTAGTAGCAATTCGCGAGCACCTAGCAGAGGAAAGAGGGTTGCAGCTGAAGACTTTGGAGGTAGCAGAAGAGGAAGTTCAGGAAGGAGTAGAGGAAGAGCTTCTTCTTCTAGCATACATTCGTTCTTTCCTCCTTCCACTACACCTGGTGCTCAGCCAGGAATTCGTGCTGCTATGGCTTCAGAACAACTGCACGATCAAGCAAACCTTGCAGTGGGCAGATGGTTTTATGATGCATGCATTCCATTTAATACAGCAAACAATTTTCATTTTCAAGCAATGGCAGATGCAATTGCTAACATTGGTCCAGGATACAGGATGCCCTCTTATCAGAAGTTGAGAGGGAAGATATTAGATTAGATCGTGATTGAAGTGCAGCAATACTGTTCGACTTTGAGACAATCGTGGAAGAAAATAGGATGCACTATCATGGCAGATGGATGGACCGATAGGCGAGGAAGAACATTGCTAAACTTTCTTGTATATTGTCCTAAAGGACTAATGTTTTTGAGATCTCTAGATATGTTAGAGGAGAGGCACACTGCAAAGATCCTACGAGAGGAATTTGATAAGGTTATACAGGAGGTTGGGCTAAAAAATGTAGTCCAATTGATTACAGATAATGCAGCTAACTACAAAGCAGCTGGAAAGGAGTTAGTTGATATTTATGGGACTTTCTACTGGACACCATGTGCAGCCCATTGTTTAGATCTCATCCTCGAGGACATTGGTGAGATGGATGAAATAAAGGCAGCAACTGAGTGTTGCCAAGATATTACAAAATTCATTTACAACCATGCATTTGTTTTGTGTATGATGAGGAGATACACAGAAGGTGCAGAGCTTCTTTGCACAGCTGCAACTCGGTTCGCAACAAACTCTTATCTGTACAGAGTATTATGAGACAGAAGCAAGCTTTAAAGAGAATGTTCTCCTCAGATGAGTGGTAACAATTTGCAGAGTTGCCACAAAACAGAAGGAACAGAAAGTTAAATGAGATTGCAGAAACAATTTTTAGAAGTTCATTTTAGAATGCATGTATCAGATTATTGAAAATTACTTGTCCTTTAGTGAAAGTTTTGAGATTAGCTGACAGCGAGGAGAAACCATCTATGGGCTACCTTTATGAAGCCATGGACAGGGCAAAAGAAGCGATCAGAAATAACTTTAATGGAAAAAAAGAGATTATGTGCCTGTGTGAAAAATAATTGATAGTAGATGGAATAAACAATTGCACCAGCCTATTCATGCAACAGCCTACTATCTAAACCCATCATTGAGGTACTCAGCAACCTTCAAAAGGGACGGTGAGGTTAATCGAGGAATCATTGAATGCATCGACAGATTAGTCCCTGATGAGAGCATAGTAGATGCGATACATCGAGAGATGGAGATATATGATAATGCTCTTCACTTGATGGGTTTGCCTGTTGCAATTTGCAACCGCTCTACGATGCGTCCAGGTACATTATTTATTTTCATATTTAAGTTGCATCTTACATTACTGTGGATTATTATGTCTCTAATATTTATATTTTTTTTACAAATATTTGGTGGAACAGGTTTGGAAGTGATTGTCCAAACCTTAGAGTTAGAGTCTTAAGCCAAACCTATAGTGCAACAGGTTGTGAAAGAAATTAGAGTGTTTTTTAACACATCCATACAAAAAAGCGCAACAGGTTGGAACACAAAAGGCTTAATGATTTGGTTTATATTCGTTGTAACATGCACCTTCGTGAAAGGTAATGTTGTATTACTTTCAAATTTTCAATTCGATATTATTTAACTTCAGTTTTCAATTGTTAATATTACTTACTAATTGTTTATCTTTGTTTGTGTCGTAGGCAATTAAAAAAAGTAAATAGAGAAGAAAGTCAATTCGATCCAATAAGTTTGGATAATTTTGAGATATTAGAAGATTGGGTTATGGAAGACACTAAAGAAAATGCCCTCCTAATAGAAGAAGACGTTGCCTGGATTAATTTGGAAGGAGCGCAACAACATTATGGAGATGAAGAATTTGATTTTGAAGAAGAAGGTATGGGCATGGCTGATGATGATGAGGATCTACAACAAGGAGAAGATGAAGATTATTTAGTTGATGATCCTGATTATAATTTGTAAAATGTAACATTATATGTAACTGTAGTGTACTGTAAAGTGTAAATTATGTCCGTATTTTATTTTTTGGATTCAAAATATGTAAATTTGGATGCAATTGTTCAATGTTGAATGCTCAATCTATACTAAACTTACATTATATGAATTTAAAGTAATTATCAGATTTTTATTGATTTTTTTCTGATTTTTTTTTCGATTTTTTACTATTTTTTATTAATTTTTAATTAATTTTTGCATTATTTTAATATTAAAGTACGATACGATACAATACACCCGTATCGTGGAGCCCAGCGATACACGATACGATACGCGTCAGACAACACTGAATAAAACTACTCAAACTAAATAAAGAACTACTAAATCGAGAATAAAGATATATTTAAAAAAGTTCTTTATGGAGATGGTTGAAATTATACATATTCAACTAGTGACATGTGGAATAATTAATAATGTATATTAGAAAAATAGTAAAAGATGTATTAAATGTATTTAAGGAATGTGTAAGATAACATTAAGACAAAGAAAATATCTTACAAATTAACTTATAAGAAGGAGAAGAAAAAGCACACAAAACTGCAAAAGACAAAATTAAAAGAATTTATATAAAAAGGTAAAAAAAAAGAAATACTTTAGAATAGCCAAGACGAGAGAAACAATCAATCCTATTTTTGTTTGATGCATTAAAGATAAGGACAAAAAGATTTAAGGAAAAGTGATGACATTAAAAGTAAATGAAGTCCAAAAACTCTTAAACTTATTTTCATAAGTTTTTAATGAAAATATTGTTAAGCCAAGAAATTGATCATTCTCGATAGTCTCACAACAACGGCTGGATCGACCATCTAGCCGTTTCCAGTGGAGGTAGTTACAGAACAAATATGTAACAACTAAATTGTTACGGATGAGTTTTATAACGGTCGGATAAAGCATCCAGAACAAAAAGCTCAATCAGGATATCCGGAAGGTGGAGTCATGCGTATAGAGCAATGCACAAAGCAAAATATAAAAAAATACAATGAAAAACACATAGCCTCCATGAAAAACTGGCTACGTGGAACTGTAAAATCACATACCTCTTCTCCTTTTATTCGTCTTCCGCATCAGAGGTCATCAGAGTTGCGCAACTAGAACCCGTCAAGAGCTGCGTGGAAAACATCTAGTGAGGACGTTGCAAAGAACGACTGGACTGTGACGAAATCCATCAGTCGTATCAAGGCCTCGCTATCTATAAAAAAAAAAGGTACACAGTTAGTTTTCAGTAAAAGAAAAGAAAATAAATATAAAAAAAAAGAGAGAAGAAGTCGAGAAGGGAAACACCCTCATTTTACTGGAAAAGAAGGCCAACTGTGGGAAACCACAATTTTTTGCCTAAGACAGCCGACAAAACAGATTAGCCAGGCTATGCAAAAAGCCAGACGATCGAACTAGAAGACCAGTCATAACCAGCAAGGGAAAAGAACAGCAAGGTTCTGCCAAAGGCCAAACGGTCGTAACAGGAGTTAAGGTCAAGAACTCGAGATCTGTCGAAAGCCAGAAAAGAGAGGAAGCCAACGGCAGGTTGCTGTCGAACTAGAGCCAAAGAGAGCCCAAGAATGTTCGCAGGACTCAAAAGATAGAGGGAGGCTCCAACGTCTGGTACACGTCGGAAGGGAGCTTCCTCCTCTCTCACTACGCTCTCTCTCCCTCTCTATTCCCTTTTATACGGCCTAAGAAACCGTCTAGAAAATCGTGAGCGAAAATCGACGGTTTCCTTAAATCGCTCCTAGGAAAACTGTATCGGGCGATGGATTGAAAATTCCATTATGCCCCAAGTCATTTTTTTAAATTACACACTATCAAAGGATAAAATTATGAAAATATCCATTATGCCCCAAGTCAAATGGGCACAAATACGATGTTGCCCTCTAGCTGTTTATAAAAATTATAGAATACCTAAAAGTTGAGTTACCTTCCTGCCCTTGCCCGATAAAAGATTTATAGTTTTGCCCTTGAAAATTTATAAATTTGGACTGAAAGATAAAATTACGTGTTTACCCTCAATTAATGACGAATTTTTAAAAAAAAGTTAAATATCAAGTTTACTATTTTGTCCCTGGTCTTTTTGATAAATTACAAAAATGGATAGACACGTAAAATAACTAGTTTACCCTGCTATTTGGAAAAATTATCAATGACAAGAATTTTTTGAAAAAAAAAAATCAGATTTGATCCTAGTTTGATTCTATAGAATAAGTTATTAAAAACTCAATAATGGTACTTAAAATTTGTATAAAATTGGTTTTAAGTACCATGAGTTATTTTCAATTGAGTAGTTAGATATTATGCATTTTGTTAGTTAAATATTTGCTATATATTACTTGCTGCTTGATATATGTTTTTCTTTTATACCATCTAATTGTTTTGCCAAACTCATAAAATGAATTGAAGAATATGTGTATCTGAATTGACAAAAAAAAATTAAACGGTCTAAATTTTCATACGTAGAAGATACAGAATCTTGTTGGCTCTTACACTAGAAGGTTTAGAGTATGTATTAAAGAAAACAATGCATCCACCACCTCCTAACGCTACAAAGCAACAAAAGAAAATGTATAAAACATTCCGAAGAGATAGTACGACAGCTAGAATTGTCATTAAGAGATAATACGATAGCTAGAACCAGTGTTGTCCGTATTGCACCGATGCGATACGCACCACGATACGATACGCAGGCCCGTATCGCAGGTGCGGGAGTATCGCATTGTATCGTGCGATACGGCCCGTATCGCACGATACGGTGCGTATCGCCCGTATCGTACGTCTTGAGACCCTTATAAAAGGTCCCAGCCCGAGATTAAGCTCCCTAAAGACCCTTAGGGCCTCCTTGGTGTTCAAAGCTCTAAAATCGTGCCCTACGGTGTTCGTCCAAGCCTCCAAACTCGGATTTAAGTATATTTTTAATGTTTTTTCCATTTTTTTCCTTTATATTTATTGTTTTTTGTGTTATTTCGATTTTTTTTTGAATGACCAAATATGAAGTTATTAAGTGTGTGTATACGATTTTTATTGCATTCATGAAGTGGGAGACACTCGATTTGAGTGTTATTTAAAGATTAGGGGATTTACAAAGTGCTTTTATTTTCAGGTTTTTGTTTCAATTAAAGTACTCCATTGAGATGGCAGGAAGGGGTGGTAGAGACTCTCATTCAAAGTCTGATGATCCGGCATGACAATGAGGTATACCAGTTGAGGGTTCAAGGTTAAAAATCAGATGTTTATTTTGTGAAAAGGTGGTTAGTGGTGAAATTTCAAGGTTGAAACACCACCTAGCAGGAACCAGAAAAGAAGTTGCTCCATGCACATGCAGAGTTAGAAGTGTGCCAGAAGGTATTAAATGGCAATGCTTGCAGATGATTGAGAGCATACAGGAAAGGAGACAACAAAATGATGATTTTCAGATGTGTGAAGAAGCTGATGATGCTATTGCCACTGGAGTTGGATTCACTGATAGTTTGCCTTCAGATGTTAGAACAGATATTGGTAGTAGCAGTTCGCGAACACCTAGCAAAGGAAAGAGGGCTGCAGCTGAAGACTTTGGAGGTGGTAGAAGAGGAAGTTCAGAAAGGAGTAGAGGAAGAGCTTCTTCTTCTAGCATACATTCGTTCTTTCCTCCTTCCACTATACCTGGTGCTCAGCCAGGAATTCGTGCTGCTATGGCTTCAGAACAACTGCACGATCAAGCAAACCTTGCAGTGGGCAGATGGTTTTATGATGCATGCATTCCATTTAATGCAGCAAACAATTTTCATTTTCAAGCAATGGCAGATGTAATTGCTAACATTGGTCCAGGATACAGGATGCCCTCTTATCAGAAGTTGAGAGGGAAGATATTATATCAGACCGTGATTGAAGTGCAGCAATACTGTTCGACCTTGAGACAATCGTGGAAGAAAACAGGATGCACTATCATGGCAGATGGATGGACCGATAGGCGAGGAAGAACATTGCTAAACTTTCTTGTATATTGTCCTAAAGGACTCATGTTTTTGAGATCTCTAGATATGTTAGAGGAGAGGCACACTGCAAAGATCCTACGAGAGAAATTTGATAAGGTTATACAGGAGGTTGGGCTAAAAAATGTAGTCCAATTGATTACAGATAATGCAGCTAACTACAAAGCAGCTGGAAAGGAGTTAGCTGATATTTATGGGACTTTCTACTGGACACCATGTGCAGCCCATTGTTTAGATCTCATCCTCGAGGACATTGGTGAGATGGATGAAATAAAGGCAGCAACTGAGTGTTGCCAAGATATTACAAAATTCATTTACATCCATGCATTTGTTTTGTGTATGATGAGGAGATACACAGAAGGTGCAGAGCTTCTTCGCACAGCTGCAACTCGGTTCGCAACAAACTTTTTATCTTTACAGAGTATTGTGAGACAGAAGCAAGCTTTAAAGAGAATGTTCTCCTCAGATGAGTGGCAACAATTTGCAGAGTTACCACAAAACAGAAGGAACAGAAAGTTAAATGAGATTGCAGAAATAATTTTTAGAAGTTCATTTTAGAATGCATGTATCAAATTATTGAAAATTACTTGTCCTTTAGTGAAAATTTTGAGATTGGCTGACAGCGAGGAGAAACCATCTATGGGCTACCTTTATGAGGCTATGGACAGGGCAAAAGAAGCGATCAGAAATAACTTTAATGGAAAAAAAAGAGATTATTTGCCCGTGTGGAAAATAATTGATAGTAGATGGAATAAACAATTGCAGCAGCCTACTATCTAAACCCATTATTGAGGTACTCAGCAACCTTCAAAAGGGACGGTGAGGTTAATCGAGGAATCATTGAATGCATCGACAGATTAGTCCCTGATGAGAGCATAGTAGATGCGATACATCGAGAGATGGAGATATATGATAATGCTCTTCACTTGATGAGTTTGCCTGTTGCAATTCGCAACCGCTCTACGATGCGTCCAGGTACATTGTTTATTTTCATATTTAAGTTGCATCTTACATTACTGTAGATTATTATGTCTCTAATGTTTATATTTTTTTTACAAATATTTGGTGGAACAGGTTTGGAAGTGATTGTCCAAACCTTAGAGATTTTGCAGTTAGAGTCTTAAGCCAAACCTGTAGTGCAACAGGTTGTGAAAGAAATTAGAGTGTTTTTTAACACATCCATACAAAAAAGCGCAAAAGGTTGGAACACAAAAGGCTTAATGATTTGGTTTATATTCGTTGTAACATGCGCCTTCGTGAAAGGTAATGTTGTATTACTTTCAAATTTTCAATTCGATATTATTTAACTTCAGTTTTCAATTGTTAATATTACTTACTAATTGTTTATCTTTGTTTGTGTCGTAGGCAATTAAAAAAAGTAAATAGAGAAGAAAGTCAATTCGATCCAATAAGTTTGGATAATTTTGAGATATTAGAAGATTGGGTTATGGAAGACACTAAAGAAAATGCCCTCCTAACAGAAGAAGACGTTGCCTGGATTAATTTGGAAGGAGCGCAACAACATTATGGAGATGAAGAATTTGATTTTGAAGAAGAAGGTATGGGCATGGCTGATGATGATGAGGATCTGCAACAAGGAGAAGATGAATATTATTTAGTTGATGATCCTGATTACAATTTGTAAAACGTAACATTATATGTAAATGTAGTGTACTGTAAAGTGTAAACTATGTTTGTATTTTATTTTTTGGATTCAAAATATGTAAATTTAGATGCAATTGTTCAATGCTGAATGCTCAATCTGTACTAAACTTACATTATATGAATTTAAAGCAATTATCAGATTTTTCTTGATTTGTTTCGATTTCTTACTATTTTTTATTAATTTTTAATTAATTTTTGCATTATTTTAATATTAAAGTATGATACGATATGATACGATACGATACGCCCGTATCGTGGAGCCCAGCGATACATGATACGATACGCGTCAGACAACACTGGCTAGAACTGTCATGTTAACATACATTAAAGGTAATCTGATTAAGGTCTTCAAAGAATATGATATCGCAAAAGAGTTGTTTGGTTAAATAACAACAAGTATGACACTACATGTTCAATTACTCCTACAAAGGTATAACTTTTATAAGATGAAATAAGGAGATAATGTAGTAGAACATATGAATCATATGATGGTAATGAGAAGAGATTTAGTTATATCCAAATCAGTCATCCTAAAATTGATGCAAATATCCACGATATTTAATAATCTTCCACCATCATAGAACATGATCATTACTGTCCTTAGACTAGGGCCTGAAACAAACCTTTCAAAATTGCCCCTCAAATTACAATTAAACAAGAACATATAAACAAAAATAAACAAGAGAAATTACTAGTGGTACAAGACGAGATAAGGTATAGCTCGAAAGCCAAAAAAATAAATAAATAAATCAAACAAAAGGTTTGACAAAAATAACAAAAATGGTGATCAATCTTTTAATAAATCGTAAAAAACCACTTTTCGGGTTAAGTGTTTAAGCTGTGGAAAAATGGGACACTATAAAACAGATTGTCGCAACAAAAAAAATAGTAGAAATAACCAATAACGTGGATAATCAGAGAAGTTGGATATAATCTACGTGATATCAGAATGCTTATACATGGGTCACCCGATGACTCGTTGGTTCATTGACTCAGAAGCGACGAGATACATCTCAAGGATCAAAGAAAGGATAATGGATCTAGAAGAATATAAACTAGGAAAACATCAGGTATACATGGGAAATAACACTTTCTCAGATGTTAAAACTAAGTCCTTTAGAATTTATGTACAAGACACACTAGTTGTACTGACTAATGTCTTAATTGTTTCATATATAAGGCACAATCTGATTTTTGTCCCTGCCTTGATTAAGAAGGGTTTTGAAGTTAGGTTTATTCCTCACAAGGTGATTGTGGGGAAGCATAAGTGTTTTTCTCTAAAGAATTTGATGTGTTCAAATTGAATATCAATGAAATTTAAAGTTCTACTTATATTGATTGTGTCATTAATGTTGATGTGAATATATGGCATAAACGCCTATGATATATAAATATTAAAAAGTTGAGAAAATTATCCAACTTTGACTTACTGCCAAGGTTTTAGGAAAACACTTTCAATAAGTGTGAAACTTGTATGCAAGGAAAAATAACAAGAAATTTTTTTATCGATGATTACTTGTGGACCATTTACAGTAAGATCACATCGAGAAAAGGTTTATTTAATAACCTTTATCGATGATTACTTGAGATATACATATATATATATATCTTTACAAATAAATCTGAGACACTTAAAATATTCAAAGAATATAAGTAGAAAGTTGAAAATCACCTAGAGTATACAATCAAAGTTTTAGATCAGATAGAGGTTATAAGTATACCTCCGTAAAAAATTTAGAATTCTGTAAAAAATTTGGTATTTCAAAGCAAAATACAATGCCCAGAATACCTCATCAACATGGTACAGCTGAAAGATATAACAAAACCTTACTAAATATGACAAGATCAATGTTAATAGATGCTTCTCTATTAAGGATATGTTAGAGAGAAGCATTAAGTACAATAATGTACATACTCAATAGAATACCATGTAAAGCTATATTCACTACACCATATGAGATATGGTTTTGAAGAAAATCTAACCTAGATCATCTTAAGAGATGGGGATTTATCACTTATGTGAAGATCCTTTATCAGTCTACAGACAAGTTAGACAATGGGTCCTTGAGATGTATATTCATCGGATATCCTAAAGGCTAGAAGGAATATCGATTTTATCATAAGGACCATAGATTGATAAAGAGCAAAAATTTAAATTCTTAGAAGACACTAAAAATGACATCCTTGAGAATAATGGTGAGTATGTTAATGATCTAGTAGATCTAGATCAATCGTCATTTGAGCCCAAAGATCTTCTTCAATCAATCAAAACTTTAAGTGGACATAAAAGACATACGATCGCATCATCCTACTTAAAATGATTATCACACTTATTTTGCTAAAGAAGTGTGCAATTCGATAGATTTAGATGAGTTGACTGTAACTTGACTTATCGGTAGACTATTGACTCATTTGAATCAAGAGTCTGAGAGAAAGTCATGGATGAGAAAATAGAATATATTGAGAAAAATCAAGTTACAGTCAACTCATCTAAATCTATCGAATTGCACAATTCTTGAGCAAAATAAGTGTGATAATCCTTTTAAGTAGGATGATGCGATCGTATGTCTTTTATGTCCACTTAAAGTTTTGATTGATTGAAGAAGATCTTTGGGCTCAAATGACGATTGATCTAGATCTACTAGATCATTAACATAGTTGGTTGATTTAACAAGAGGAAGAAAATCTATAGGTTGTAAGTGGGTTCTGAAAAAGAAATATAATGTCGATGGATCAATCGACAAGTTTAAAATGAGGTTGATTGCAAAAGGATTCTCACAAAAGAAAGGAATAGATTATAGTGAGACATATTCTCCTGTTACGAAATTTGCATCCACAAGAATAATCCTGACGATATGAGTATACTATGATTAAGATTTACATAAGTTAAATATAAAAATTGTTTTTCTAAACAGAGATTTAGTTGAAATCATATATATGCATCAACCCGAAGGATACATAGTTGAAGGCCAAAAAGATAAAGTATATAGGTTGAAAAAATCCCTATATGACCTTAAATAATTACCTCATCAATAATATTTTACTTTTCAAAGTGTCATTGTTGAACTTTGATTTGTGGCAAATGAGCTTGATCACTGTGCATATGTTTGGAACAACGAGAGTCACTTTGTCATATTATCATTATACGTAGATAACATATTATTGAATGAGAATGACAATGACATGATTGTCAAAACCAAGTCATGGTTAAACTCAATGATTGAAATGAAGGATATGGGGAAGCATCCTATATCTTCGGTATAAAGTTTTTTTGAGATAGAGAATATAAACTTCTATGCCTAAGTCAGAAGAGATATATTGATTATATCCTCAAAAAAGTTTAAAATGGGTGAATGCAAGTCTACATCTATACTCGTTGCAAAAAGAGTAAAACTAAGCAAGGCTAATTGACCTGATGGAGACGATAAGCCTAACATTCTTTATGCATAAGTTGTGGGTAGCTTGATGTATGTTATGCTATGTACAAGACCTGATATCAGCTTTTTTTGTTGGTCTTATGAGCAGATATCAAAGTAATCCTAGATGGCAGCATTGGATAGTTATAAAAAGGATTCTACGATATCTTAAAGGAACAAAATACTTGAAATTATGTTTTCAAACACATGAACAAAAAGTGGTAGGATACTCAGATGCTGACTTTGCTAGGAGTAAAGCCAGCAAATAAGCCTCAGGACAAATATTTTTATTTGGAGGTAAAGTTGTTTCTTGGACATTTAAGAAACAGGGTTGTGTAGCATTGCATACACAAGAAGCTGAGTATGTAGCTTGTTATATGACTGTAACAAGTATCATATGAGATTTGAGCTCTGACAACAATGCAGCAATTACGCTAATCAAGAGTAGAGTTGACAACTCTAAAAGCAAGAGTATAATGGTGAAATACCACTATGTTTATAATAAGGTTATTATAAATGAAATATTCATCTCATACATGCCAACTCAGGATATGTTGACAGACCCCTGACTAAAGGCATAACAGAGGATATTTTCCTCAAAACATGTTACAAACATGGGGTTTGAGATGTTTGATTGTTGTATGGATAGAAAACCACACAATGAGTAACAATTGCAATAACAATCATCAAATGACATTACTAGGAAAACCCCGCAAAAGTGGAAGAAAAACCATTATGTCAAAACATTTGACTCGAATAGTCAAGTGAGAGATGTTAAACCGAAAAACTAGTCATTCTCAACACTTTCACGAGAACGGATGGATCAACCATCAAGCCTTTTCCTATAGAGGTGGTTACGGAAAAAATTTGTAACAGTTGAACTGTTACGGATGAGTTATGTAACGGTCGAATAAGGGCTCGGATGAGTTCTATAACGGTGGAATAAGGGCTCCACAGAAAGCCCAACCAGGATATCCGGGAGATGGCACTGCTATATAAATACAAGAAACCTGATGTGTGATAAAATCACATACCTTTTCTCCTTTTTTTTCTCTTCGTCTTTCACATTAGAGGTCATTGGAGTTGACCAACTGGAACCCATCAAGAGTTGCATGAAAAACATTCGATGAGGACGTTACAGAGCACGACCAAACATTGACGGATTCCATCAAATATAAGCACTAGTATCAGTATTAGTTTACAACAGAGTTAGTCTAATTGAAAAGAGTATACCAACTATAATTTATGTCAACATTACAAAAGTAAACGAAGCCAAACCAGCACTTAAACTTACGAAAGACAACGAGAAAAATTGCATCCTGGCTGTACCTACCATACCGACACACCGATTAAGACACGAAAAGATAAAATACACCTCGACGGAACACGAGAGACAGAGGAGAATACTTGATGAAGACCTGGTTGGGGTTGGAAGCCGAGAAGAACATGGAGATGTTGAGTGAGAGATAGGCGATGCTGGCGCCGGTTCCGGTGCCGGAGACTGTCGCTGGCGGAGTCTCGGCAAGGAGATACTCAGCGTTAGCCGAATGAAGGTCGAGTTGGGGTTTTCGGGGTTTGACGGCAAGCAGAATCACGACGATGACGGCGACGACGAGAAGGGCGAGGAAGGTGAGAAGGAGGAAGAAGCAGCAGCAGCAACCCTTGAGTGTCTCCGCCGACGAGGACGCAGGCACCGTCGGCAACGGTGGCGGATAGTATCGCCGCCCTTTTTGGAGGTAGTGGTGGAAATCGCCATCTTGACCGCCGGCCGATCGCTATCCCCGCCACATCTCAGCACGATCTCCCCTTCCCACGCTCCTCCTTTTCTCTCTTTATGTCCGCTTCCGGAAAAAGCCAAAACTTTATTGTCCGTGCATGACCTAAATTACAGAACTCCTCCTAGAACTTCTCTAAAATTAAAGAAATAACACCCGTAGATAGCGCTTTAGTTTACTGAGGTCGTCGACGTTTGTAATACTGGATAAGAACCTTCTTGGGAAGCTTAAAGCACCAGGACGCCGCCATGGTTAATTTTTAAAAGATTAAAAGAAAAAAACGTGCAGACTAGTGTATGTGGAATAACTTGTGGGATTTGTTGTTCTAGGCAAAAACATTAAGTTTGCAAATTAATAAGTCTTTTTATGGTTTGAGATAAGCCCTTAAAGAATGGTATCAAAATTTTAAATAATTTTTTTTACAAATAGCTTTAAAATAAATGAATAAGATATTTTGTGTTTATAATTATTTTTATCATGAAAAAGGTTGTTTCATTTGTTCATATATTGATGATATTTTTGTTTTTTTTATTAATTTAAAAGAAGTTAAAAATGACAAAAGGTTGTCTAGCAATTTTGACATAAAATATATGAAGAGAGTTGATGTTATTCTATGTATTAGAATAATAAGGGAAGCTAATAATATTGGTCTTTTGCAATATCATTATATTGAAAAAGCTTTAAACAAATATGACTAAAGGCAAAAATGGAGTACGCTAAAGGCATTGCATATACAATGAGTATATTAAGGTTGTCTAGCAATTTTGATTCTTATCATGTCTCTTCTCCATTTAACGTGTCAAATTAGTACCAAATAAAGGTTTTCCTATGGCAAAAATAGAGTATGCTAAAGGCATTGCATATACAATGAGTATATTAAGCCGGTATGCAAGAAATCCAAGTAAAGACAACTTACATGTTGTTCATCGAATATTAAAATACTTGAAAGGAAAAAATAGATATAGCTTAGTCTACAAAGGAAATCCTTCGATTTTAAACGCATATTCAAATACCAGTGATTGGATCTTCATACTTGGTGGAGGTGCAATTTCTTGGGATTCAAGGAAGTAAATATGCATGATAGACTGTGTCATGGTTGCTAAATTTGTAGCTTTGGCTGCACTAGAGAAATAAGTAGAATAACCAAGAAATTTACTTCATGAAATTCGGATATGTCCAAATCCTATCACACTCACATCGATGAACTATGATAGCCAAAGTACAATATTAAAGGCTTATTGCCAAACGTATAGCAGGAAATCCATATTAGTTTGAGGTACAATTTTACGAAAGATCTTATAAAGAATTAATTAATTTCTATTATTTATTTAAGATGAAAACTAAATCTTGTAGATTCTTTCACAAAAGGTTTGAAAAGGGATCTAATGTGAGAGATGTAAATACCCTAAAAATATTTTTCAAAATAAACTAGAGCATTTTTTAAAAGAATCTATGATTTGAAAATGTCCTATGGATTTGATAAAATCAAAAACATCATTTTCGAAATAAAAAGGTTTTTGGAAAATATTTTGAAACCTTAGGATCAACTTCACCCATGTAAGGGATCACCCTTTCATTGCCGGTCCCAAGCCCGGATAAAGGAGGACGGTTGTGTTAGGCTTCCGACAGTCAGCGTAAAACTCCGTCAAATTTTTATAACATGGATTACAAAAATTATGAGCATTGCTTTGGGGCATTCCCGCCTAGCGACATGCTGCAGAGTCCAATTGTAGTAATAAGTAAGTAAGGGCCACTACATTTTCGCCCGAATGTAGTGAATCAATTGCAGAGAGGGTTCCCACATCATGGACGGGTGTGGGTAAAGAAGTTAGTCTCGCTACATTGCCGCCTGAATGTAGTGAATAATTTTCAGAGAGGGTCTCCACATTTTGAATATGGACGGTTGCGGGGGGTAAGGAAGCTAGTCCTAGATAATAAGATTCGTATTGGTTCTTGGAATATCGAAATATTATCCGGTAAGCTAATGGAGGTGGTAGATACTATGATTCGTAGAAATATTCATATTCTATGTTTACAAGAGACAAAATGGGTTGGAGAAAAAGCAAAGGTGATAGAGGATAAAGGTTTTAAATTATGGTACTCAGGTAAAGAAAAGGCTCGAAACGGAGTTGGTATTATCATAAATAAAGATTTAAAGGATAGTGTAGTAGACATACAACGATATGGTGACCGAATCATGACGTGAAAATTAGTGTTAGGAGCAGAGGTTTTGAATATAGTTTGTGCTTACGCACCTAAGTAGGACTAAAAGATAGTATAAAGATAACTTTTTGAGAAGAGTTAAATAAGGTGATTCAAAAGATTCCACAAAGGGAGATGATTTGTGTAGGAGGAGACTTAAATGGACATGTCGGTAAAGAGACATTAGGATATCAAGGTATTCATGAAAACTTTGGTTTTGGGGATATAAATGAGGAAGGTAGGGATATTTAAATTTTGCTATGGCAATTGATCTCTTTATAGTCAATACAATATTCAAAAAATGAGCTGAACATTTAATTACTTATAAGAGTGGCTTATCACAAACACATATTGATTACTTTATTTTTAAAAAAAAAGATAGAGTGCGTTTAAAGATTGCAAGGTAATTCCAAGAGAGATTAATTACCCAACATCGACTTTTAGTTATGGATTTACAAATAAAAAATGGACAAAGAAGAAAAGAGTGCATCGAGCTATTCGGACTAAATGGTAGAACCTCAAAAGCAAGAAAGAAGATATATTTAAACAGAAAGACCTTCAAGGAGATGTTTGGAATTATGTTGATACACCCTATGATATGTGAAACAATATGGCTATACATATTAGAAAAGTGGCGAAAGATGTGTTAGGTGTATCTAAGGGAGGTGTACTGGCACAAAAAAAAGCTCGGTGGTGGAGTGAAATAGTGCAAAATAAAATCAAGGCAAAGAGGGCATGTTACAAATTACATTATGATAAAAAAACTAGTGAAACTTTAGAGACTTATAATAAAGCAAAGAAGGAAACGAAAAAGGCCGTGAGTGAAGCAAAAATAAAAATTTGGGAGGATTTATATAAAAAACTCAACTTAAAAGAGGGTGAAAGAGATATTTTTAGGATAGCTAGGGCTAGAGATAAGAAAACTAAAGATCTTAATTATGTTAGATGCATCAAGGACGAGGATGAAAAAATTCTAGTGGCAAATGATGATATAAGAAATAGTTGAAAAAATTATTTTTATAAGCTTTTTAATAAAAATAAAGATGTTAGTATTAGCTTAGGAGAGTTAGCCAAATCAGAAAAGTATATAAACCACAATTTCTACTGATGTATTCAAAAGAATGAAGTCAAAGAGGCTCTTAAACATATGAAGGGTGGTAAATCGGTAGGACGAGATAATATTCCTATAGAAGTTCGGAAAATATTGAAGAAATAGGAATCACTTGGCTCCCAAGACTATTTAATGAAATATGGAAAAACCAAAAGATGCCCGAGGAATGGAAAGCAAGTACACTTATACCCATATATAAGAACAAGGGATACATTCAAAATTGTGTGAATTGTCGAGGTATGAAGTTAATGAGCCATACTATGAAATTATGGGAAAGAATTATCGAACGTAGGTTAAGACAAATATCAAGTACAACAGATAACCAATTTGGATTTATGCCAGACAGATCTACTGTTGAAGTTATTCACCTTTTGAGATGTCTTATAGAACATTTTAGAGCAAAAAAGAAAGACCGTCACATGATATTTATTGATCTAGAAAAAGCTTATGATAGAGTACCGAGGGAGGTTCTTTGGAGAACTTTGGAAAAAAGAGGTATCCCATTGACATACATTAACCTTATAAGAGACATGTATGATGGTGCAAAAACATGTGTGAGGACTCACGAAGGAATGATAGACTTCTTTGAAGTTAATATTGGGTTACATTAAGGATCACCTTTAAGTCTATACTTATTTATAATGGTGATTGATGAGTTAACAAAACTTACATTCCATATTTATAATGGTGATTGATGAGTTATTTGAAGATGACATTGTATTAGTGGAGGAGTCTAAGGAAAAAGTTAATAGAAAATTGGAGCTATGGAGAGAAACATTAGAAAGCAAAGGCCTCCGACTTAGTAGAACAAAGACAAAATATATGGAATGTAAGTTTGATCATTTGGTTACCTTAGAGGAAAGAAATTAAAATTGGCACACATTGCATCCCCCAAAAGGAAAGTTTTAAATACCTAGCATCAATTTTTCAGAGTAATGGAAGAATTGATGGAGATGTTACATATAGAGTTAATGCTGGTTGGTTAAAATGGAGAGGAGCATCAATTATTCTTTGTGATAAGAAGATACCATTAAAGTTAAAAGGTAAATATTATAGAACAGTAATTAGGCCTGCCATGTTTTATTGTTCTGAGTGTTGGGCAGTTAATCGTCAACATGTACAAAAGATGTCTGTGACGGAAATGAAGATGTTGAGATGGATGAGTGGTCATACAACAAAAGACCATATACATAATGAGGTTAATAGAAACAAATTAGGAGTGACGCCAATAGAGGATAAAATGAGAGAATATCGTTTAAGATGGTTTGGACATATAGAAAGAAGATCAAAAGAAGAATCTTTGAGAAAGTATGAAAAATTAAATTTGGAAAGTATTAAAATAGCTAGAGGACAACCACAAAAGTCTTGGAAAGAAACAATAAAGAATGATCTAGCTTATTGTGAGTTAACTGCTAACATGGCACACGATAGGGATCTTTGGAAACAAAGAATCCATGTAGCCAACACCGTCTAGTATGGAAAAAGGCTTAGTTGTTGTTGTTTGTTGTATTTTGAAACCCTAGGATCACAAAATTCAAATTTTAAAATACAAAAGGAAAGGTTGATTCAACCAAAGATAAGGTAATGCCCGAATCGACAGGAGACGAAACTTCCGAAAAAGATAAGGACAAGAGAAAGGTGAGGTTCATCCAAATCAAGCAAGCAAGACTCGACCCAAGCCAAGGTTCAAAGGGAAACTCAGCTCACATTCGAATAAAGAGGTGGGGTGATTCAATGTTAAATGGTTCGGTCAAAACCACCTTGCCTAAGTTCAAGACAATCCACGCTCATTTCATGGACAAACCGCACCAAGAAGACACGACTTACCTCGACCAATTGCACCTAGGGTTGCACCCTTGACCAAGACCAATCCACATGGACTCATGGGAGACCACTCCGATGTCCCACATGGCCCATGTGTAGCTCTAAAAATCTATAAATTTTGGATTGTTATTAATGCAAATCAAGTCTCCCATAATGAGCCCAAAACTTGATCCAAGGAAGGCCCATGCACCTACTATGTCAGACCTACCTACTTAGTCTTCATTAAGTGATTTTACCTTAAAATCGGTCATCACTAATCTCTCCCATGACCCTACTATACAAGAGACCTTAAATCAGTTGAGCCAAGACAAACTCATAGAGTTTGATGATATTGACTTCAATAGTCACCATCTATCTTATCACCCATCTAGGACAGATGGACCTAGCTCCATACTCCCTTTCTCATATAGTTATCATATCTCAGTAGAATATAAGTTTTACATGCAATGATATGAGTATGTAAATCACTCTAATGGTGGATTAAATATCCATAAGTTTGTGTAGGAGCAGGCAATGGATTATGATCGCATATATATTTAAGAGAGCTATCCTCTTGGAGAGAGATGCCCCGTGATTTTATATGTAGATGAGCTACCTCCCCAAACAGACACAAATACTAAATGTAAATTTCTTTAGATGATCACTAATACATTAAGGATCAAATCGGATGCATCGTTAGATTCTAAAAAGAAAACTTTGATTTCAGCATCCTGAATATGTCTGATCTCTGAATTTTCCAGCCTTCGTCCTTGGTCAAAATTTCCTGAAATTTGGTCTGAACGTTGTACACACTGGTTAACATCGAATAAAATTTTCAAGAATTTTGGATATGAATGAGGCTGAGAATAAAATAATTAAAAACCGAACTTAGCCTAAGACAAAATCTGTGTGTATTGAAAATCTCATGACACACCTTGGGTAAAACTCTCATAACTCTGTCCATAGGGATCCAAAATTCGTGAAAATGGTCTTTTTTGAAAGCTTATTTCCATAGCTTTCTAACTTGACAAATTTCATAAAATCTATATTTTACGTATAGAGACACAAACATTTTAATAAGCCTTTGTATTTCTGTAACATGTATTTTCTAAATTTCAGAACCACATTCAGTTGGAAATTTTTCCAGATTTAATTCTGATTATCTAGAGAACAAAAAATCTAAACAAAAATACTTAAAGAAACTCCATATCTCCTTGCTTATGTAAAATTTTCGGGATTTTGGGATCCCTTGAAAACCACAAAAATATTACAAACATCTGTTGGTGGAAATAGAATCAATTCTGTTTTCAAAACTGAAATTGATTTCATTAAGTGTGACAAACTAGTTTTGGAAAATCCGTTTTAATTAAAACTTGTTTTAAAGAAATCATGGATCATAAATTACTCTTCCTAAGTGATTGGCCCTTGAGCGATATTTTAAGAAGGTCTATGACAATAAGAATTCACTTATCCACAATTGCCTAATAGTCAGAAAATAACTTTGCAAGTTTGAGTAAACTTGCTAGCACCCTCACGCATAGTTTTTGAAATCAAATTTTTAAGTCGATGTAGACGTGATTTTATTTCAAATCGTGTGATCCGAAATCAAACCCTCGAACTACGTCAGGTTGCGCGAGCGTGCCAGTTAGTTTATCAAAACTAACAAATTCTGATTTTCTGACTTCTAAGAACGATTGTGGACAAGTGAGATCTTTTCGACTTAGGCCTTCTTGAACCGGCGCTCAAGGGTCAGCCTAGACGCTTGAAATTTGTTTGAATCCGTTAATTCGAGAAAGGAAAAACCAGATTTTTCAATAGTTTCAGATTTGTGTTTAAGTTCTTGATTTCTGAAAATTTTCAGATTCTGAAAGTTGCAGAATCTGTTCAGTTCCAAAGACCTGTTCTTCGAATTTTTAAAAATGCTTCTGATTCTCCAAAAATTCTAAAACTTTTACAGAATAGAGACACGTGTGTGTAGAATCAGAATATATTTTTATTTTATAATTTTGTTCTTTATTTTCTGAGAATTAAATACAGAATCAGAAACTGTTATAAAATTCGGAACAACCCTGTTTCTGTGAATCAGAAGCTCAGAAAAACAGCAATATCTCAGCACTCAATCATCCAATTTCGATAAAATTTGTTGTGTTAGAAAGATACGGATGTTAGGTTTCCGAAGAATCAAATTTCATCCAATTTCATTCAGTGGTTGAAGAGATATGGGCAAAAGAACAGAGGTCTGTTACTGAACGTTCTGTTTCTGTAAAACGCAATCTGGATTTTGTATAAACTTCACGGATCTAATTGGCTAGGCAACAGTTCATAAAAATTCCTCAAAATTTTATCTAAGAACGTCTGATATGTCTAGATTATTCATGCAAAATTTTGAAGCAATTGGCTTATCCGTTTGGCTATAAAAATTCCGTGATCAGACGCGTGTGCACGGACAGTTTCAGAAACCAAGTTTGCAGAAAATTTCAGAAAGTTCCTAACGTGATTCTAAAACGAAATTCAACCTGTATCAGTCCTAATGATGCATGGAAATCATCTAAACATGGATTTTAATTCCGTTCATGAAGGAATCATGCATGTTTGTATCGATATAAATGAAGAACATGGGCTCAAGGCCTTGATTCACGTACAAATTTCCAGAATCTGTGCTTTTTCAGATTCTCATGAATTAAAACCAATTTGTGCAAGAATTCCAACCTATGTGAGTGAGAGGAGACGTAGGAGCACTTCGCCGGATGATCGTCGGACGTCGGAACCAGGCCGGACTTCCTTCTTCTCCTTCTTCTCTTCCTTTCTCTCTCTCTCTCTCTCTATTTCTCTAAATTTTCGGACTGAACCTCTTGATGCTCGTTGGTTGATCGTCGCTGGTTGATGCCTGATCCGTTGATGGAAGAGTCCTTTTATAGGCTCATGGATGCCTGTTGGTTGGGATTTGGGTGAGTTCGATTTTGATAAACTCAATCTCTTGGCTGATCTCCTCTGATATGATTTGATAAGCATAATCCTCTGTATTTGATTCCATCTGGTTTGCTGAACGTTATCTGAATTATTTGAACGTTGTTTGTAATGTGAGTTGTTATTTCCTTGGTTTTATCTTTAACGTAATCTTCTGCTCCTTTTTCAATCTATCACAGATAAGGATGAGAAATTCTGCAGCTAGCACGTTCTGTTGAAGGTTGTTGACCAGATTCAGCTGGAAGTCGTTGAAGTCTGTTGAAGATCAGTTCACGAGAATGATCATCACAATGGGTCATCTTTTCCAACCGAACTCCTTTCTCAAATGATGATCAATTCTGAAAATTTGGTCTTCGTGTAAGTATTTCATCAAGGATTCTGTGAGTGCCGCAGAAGATTCAGAGTCACGTCCAATGTTTCTTTTGTGTTACTGCAATAGTGAATAGCTTGTTCCTAACTGCTAATATTTGCAGCCTTCATGCCAGTTCTTTTTATCATCACGTGTTGGAGTTTTGCTGGAATCATTTCAAAGCAATCCCCACCAACACACTTCTTCCTGGTTCTTACCAGCTCATGATCCTTGAACTCTGTCAAATGGGAATTTAGTGTGACTTGACTGCTAACTAGAAACTTCTCCCGGCATTTTGCATACAGCATGTTAAGAGGCAATCCTTCGTCATCTGGATGACCCAGTTGATGCTCTGCAAGGATCCTGAAAACACCTTGAGCATTCGGTGTCAGACTCTGAAGGACTATTGTAGCTGTCCTCGAATTCTGAGTGGCGCCACCACTCGCAAGAATCATGGGCATGAAGGTACTTTCAACTTTGTAAGGAGCAAATGTTGGGACATGGTACCAGCACCAATTGAACTGGGTGCTAACCATCTTCTTGTCCCACAAAAGAAGACTATTAACATGGTCGACAGATGCTATGACACGAACTTGAGAGCAGCCAGCCAAACGAGCAAGATACTGTTGTGATTCACCATCCCGTAACCCAGGCCCATCTATATTGTGAATTACTGCACAAACAATGCAATCATTCTCTTTTGATTGAGACCCACCCAAGAAATGCAAAAGCTCCTCCATGGATTGTGAGCTAAATGTCTGAGTTACTTTAGACTTGTTCCTTGAGGAAATTCTTGCTTTGCTTTTCATGTCATCCCACAGAATCTCAGCCATGGATACTACAGCATGTTTGATATTAATAGATTGAAGGTAGCCATTGATGACAACAACTCCATAATTATCTGAGCTCAAAACTCCATCTCGAATACAAACTTCTATAGCTTTTCAACAAAGATGCTGTCTCCTTCTCGTGCTTAGTCACCAAACTGGATGCTGCATCTCTCAGCTCCTTTTCGTCGAGGGGTTCGATGTCGGAAAGCTTCTTGCGGAGTTTTCTGGATTTGGGTGATCCCAATTCCTTGGAAAGGAAGTAGTTGCGAGAGAATCCAAACTCCTCCTCTTCCCCTTCCTCGTCTTCTGCCTCCATTGCACCACAACAATTTCAACAGTCTAGCTCAACACAGAATAAGCAGAAAAGTATTAACAAATAGCCACTTCTAAGGAAACATGATGAGTCTCAATTGAATCTTTTACATGTATAAGAGTACTCAAGTAGTCTTCCGTTATCTGTATATGCCATGAACGTGGCTATGCAAATCCATATTACATACTTACCTATTATGAATGTATTCAAATAGGCCTATGTTACGTTTTTGAAAATCAACTTTCATGCTCATTCAATCCTTTCCATGAGTGTTGGGATATTAAAATTGCTCTTATCATAACATATCAATAGCATACCAGTAACAAATGACAATGCAAATTGATGTATATCAATACTAATTACCTCAATACCCAAACATAACGTAGACACGTTACGAGAGGCGTTCGATACCAAACCTTCATTTTTGGAGGCTTTCGTTCTTGCTTCCACCTTTCCTTTCTTTTGATAATACCGACCTTACCCTCTAGAAATTGATTTCTTTCCAAATGTGAGCTTTTCTTTCTAGGAAGCTCACTTTCCCTTTTTGATGCTCGTTTTCCCTTTCTGGGCGTCCACCGTCCTTTTCAGGTGTCAACTTGTCTTTTTGATACTTGTATCTTTTCAAAAGGCAAGCTTTCAACATACTTTTTGTCATAAATCTTTTAAGAAAACGAAATCCTGTTTTTCCAGTACTAAGGGTAAAATCGTCATTTTTCCAAATTTTGTCAAAACTCAAAACTTTCAGAACAGAAAGCATTCTTTCATCATTTTAAAGCTTCCATAAAATTTTGGTACCAAAACAAACTCGTTTAGTGCCTTTTTCCTTCAGAAACCCCAAAATTTGCCAAAATGGCCACTTTCCTAAAAAGGTAAGAATTTTAAAAGAAAATTTTGGGTGTCTACAGATGCCCCTCTTTGGCGTTATCCCAAATTTATTTGGATAATGTCAAAGAAGAAAACACCCATTTGCTTTTCTTCCTTAGAGACATCTTGAGAAAATGTGATCCCCTTTTGTTCCATGACATCTCTTTTCTTGGAATGACTATTATAAGGAGATTTTCTTTTGAGAGACTGAGGCAAAACTGACTTTCATGCCTCTATGGACGACCAGTACATGTATGCCTGTGTCAAAAAGTTATGGGATCTATGAACTACTAGCTTATGTATGCATGTTCCAAATGTTATGGGATCCATGGACTACCAGTTTATGTATGCATGTTCCAAATGTTATGGGATTTCATGCCTATAAATCTTTTTTTTTTTTTTTTTTTTTTTTTTTTTTTTTTTTTTTTTTTTTTTTCTTTTTTTTTTTTTTTTTTTTTTTTTCTCTTTTTTTTTTTGAAGTTGCCCCTCTTATGACATAAGGGCCATCCCATTTGGGTCGCCATTTTCCTAGTGGATGTGGGCCTCTATGATGGATGATTTTTAGAACTAGGTCCCCTACCTTGAAATCGCGAGCTTTCATGTGTTTTTCATAGTGCCTAGCTATCCTTTGCCTATATGCATATGCATGATTCATGGCAAGAAGTCTTTTTTCATCAATAAGGTCAAGCTCGGCCAACCTGGCTTCTTGTAGAGTTTCTATAGGTAGGTCCAATGCTAAAGCAGTATGGTATGAATGCAGTTTGGCATGGATGGGTAATATGGCACTTGTACCATAAACTAATTCAAATGGTGTAGTGTTTGTGGGTGTGCGAATGGATGTCCTATAAGCCCACAGAGCCTCATCTAATTTCTCATGCCATGCCCTACCCTTCTCTAAAGTCTTTTCTATTATGCTTATGAGGGTCTTATTGGTAGCTTCGGCTTGACCGTTACCTTGGGGATAGTAGGGTGATGAAAAATGCTGTGTAATCCCATAGGTTCTACATAATTTCTCGACTTTTTCATTCTTAAAGGGAGTGCCATTATCTGAAACCAAATCCCTTGGGATTCCAAATCTAGTAAGTATATTTTTCTTAATGAATGCCACTACATGTTGCCCTTGGACGTTAGCCAAGGAAGTAGCTTCAACCCATTTAGAAAAATATTCTGTTGCTCCTAAAATGAATCTATGCCCATTTGAGGCGGTGGGTGAAATGGGCCCTATAATGTCAAATGCCACATGGTGAAGGGCCATGGACTCACGACTGAATTCAATGCTGATGATGGAATATGGATGGCGTTCCCATGTACCTGACATTGGTGACACTTCCTAACATGTTGGTGACAATCCTGCTTTAGTGTGGACCAAAAATACCCTGCTCTAAGTATTTTCATTGCCATCATATTAGCATTGACATGACCTCCACATTCCCCATCGTGGAATTCATGCATGATTACCTTAGCCTCTTCGTCATCTATACACCTCAACAAAATCCCAGTGAAGCTTTTCTTATAAAGGACACCTCCCAAGATAACATATCGGGTTGAAACTTTCCTTATAAAAATCTTATCTTTAGGGGAAGCAAAATCAGGAAAACTTCCATTTTCTAAAAAGTTTCTAATATCATAAAACCAGGGTTTTTCATTGCTATTTTGGTCATTTTGGCAGGTTTCAAAACTGTGTGTGGATGGGTTAGGTAGGTGGACGATTTCTAAAAACCTAGCTCCCGTAAAGGGGTCTATTTTTATGGAAGATCCTAGTGATGACAGGGCGTCTGCCACACTATTATCCTCCCTACCTATGTGGGTGAGTGTGCATTCTTGGAAAGAGCTAACCAATTGGATAGATAATTCAAAGTAGGGAGTCAACTTCTCATTCTTAACTTGCCAAATTTTTGAAACTTGATTTATAACAAGCATGGAATCTCCAAAAATTTCCACTCGCGATGCCCCTAGATTTTTCAAAACTTTTAGGCCTTGTATGAGTGCTTCATATTCAGCCACATTATTGGTACATGGGAAATCTAATCGAAAAGCCATTGGGATTTCAGCCTTTTCAGGGGATATGAGCAAGATTCCCACACCTGCTCCATGTTGATTTCTTGACCCATCAAAATACATTTTCCATACTTGGTTATTATTGAAATGATTTGATAAAATATGTTTTTGAAAGTCGTGGGAAAAGATGCCTTCATCGGGCATTTTATCATGTATGGAATACGTATCTTTCAAAGGTAAGTCAGCAACATGGTCGGCCAAGGCCTGCCCCTTGATAGAACTTTGGTGATGGAATTTTAAATCATATTCCATCAAAAGAAGTTGCCATTTACCAAGCCTACCGGTTAAGATAGGTTTTTCAAAAAGATGTTTGATAGGGTCTAGTTTAGATACTATCCAGATCTCATGATCTAGGAAATAGTGCCTAAACTTTTGGCAAGCCCATACCAAAGCTAAACACGTCTTCTCCATGGCTGGATATTTTCTTTCATATGCCAACAGAGTTTTTGAAATATAGTAAATAGCATATTCTTTAAGACTGTCATTTTCATATTGAGCCAGCAAAGCTCCCAATGCATTCTCATGAATGGAAATGTAAAGTAACAAGGGTTTTCCTGGTTTTGGAGGTTTCAAAACGGGAGGGTTTGTCAAATATGATTTTAGTCTTTCAAAAGCATTTTGACAATCACTATCCCAATCAAACTTAACCCCTTTCCTTAGGAGTTTGTTGAAAGGCTCACATCTCGTGGCTAAGTTGGAGATAAATCTCCGAATTGCTTGAAGTCGTCCTTGGAGACTTCGAATTTGGGTCAAATTAGAAGGTGGAGGCATGTCTATGATGGCTCGACATTTAGAAGGGTCGACCTCTATACCTCTTTGGCTGACTATAAATCCTAGAAGTTTCCCTGATTCCACTCCAAAAACACATTTTTGAGGGTTCAATTTCACTTTATAAATCCTAAGTCTTTCAAAAACCTTTTGCAAAGTTTCCAAATGTAAATTTCGGGTTTTTGATTTTACTAAGAGATCATCTACGTATACTTCCAAAAGCTCATGAATTTGATCATGGAAAATCGTGGTCATGGCTCTTTGGTATGTGGCCCCTGCATTTTTCAAACCAAAAGGCATAACAGTATAGCAATACGTACCCCAAGGAGTAGTGAAAGCCGTTTTGGCTTGGTCTTTTGGTGCTAGTTTAATTTGATTGTAACCCGAATAGCCATCCATAAAAGAAAACATTTCATGATTTGCAGTGCTATCTACTATCAAATCTATGTTTGGAAGTGGAAAGTTATCTTTCAGAGTGGCTTTATTCAAATTTCGAAAATCTATGCAAATACGAATTTTTCCATTGCTTTTTCTAACTATAACAATATTTGAAAGCCAATCAGAATATGCAATGATTTTTATAAATCCAGCTTTTAAAAGATCTTCTAACCCTTCTTTTACTTGGGAGTGGATATCAGGATGAATTTTCTTAAGTTTTTGTTTTACGGGTTTGACTTGGGGGTCTAATGGCAACTGATGCTCTACCACACGAGGATCTAAACCAGGCATATCCTCATAAGTCCATGCAAACACGTCTATATAGTCCTTTAAGAATGCAATGAAGGATGCTTTCTCATGCTCATGCAAACAAAGACCTATCTTGACTTTCTTTGGATTTGACTCACTCCCTAAGTTGACTTCCACAAAATCTCCCCCTACGGCACTAGAAGGTTTATCCAAGTCTAAGACTTTATGGAATTCAGGTAGGCTAGAGGTGAGATCATCCTCATGAATGAGGGGATCCTCCTTTCCGCCTTGATCATTTTCAAGCATCTTTGTCTCTAGGAAAATATCAAAAGAAGACATTTTTGAATCTAAACTTTTCTGTTTTTGGGAAATAAACATTTTTTTTGAGTTTTCATAATTTTCTATTTTTTTGGATTTTTGAAAACAAACAAAAGGGGAAACTAGCATTTTTTTGGATTTTTGATAATTTTCATCATAAATAACAAAAGGGGAAACAACTAAATCTTTGGAAATCAAATATTTTTTTGGGTTTTTGGGTTTTTCTAGATTTTTTTGGTTTTTGGAAATATATACTTTTTTTGTATTTTTCCCAAAAGAGGGATCTTCCATCAAACCTGCAAAGAAAACACTATGAATTAGACTCCAAATAAGATGTCTAAACCATAGGTCTCGGTTTTAGCGGGTTCTAAGGCACCCTTAACCCAATTGGTTTTGGGTGGTGGCTCGGGTGGTATGGATAGGCTATACCCTAAACCATGGCGTCCTATATTTGGCATGGGTGTAATAGGCTCTAGTTTTCCTTGGCCTTGAACCCCTAATCCTTGGTAAGGAGTATATCCCATATTTAGCAACATCTTCCAAGGTTTTTTGAATTTTGAAAATATTTGATATAGAGGATGATTTTGGAAAGATGAATCATCTATGACAGGTTTACTTATCCTAATGGTTCTTTTGGGAAGATGGAGGGATTTGGAAAGTTTTGACTCGCCTAAAATGTGAACTACTCTCGTTTTGGAAGATTTAGCTATTTCAGGGAGGTTTATTTTGGCAGTTTCCCGATTGGTCTTTACTTCCTGGTTTGGCTCCCTTGATATACAAGGAAAGGTTTGTATTCCATTCAATTGGGGATGGTCTTCTCCAAAAACAACCACTACCCGATTTTTCCATGGGATTTTGAGGCATCTGTGGAAGGTGGATGGGATGGCTCTAAGAGAGTGTATCCATGGTCTTCCTAATAATAGGTTGTAATGGGGATTTATATCCAAGACATGGAATAATCCCTCGTGAGGTATTTGTCCGACTTTCATGGGTAACTTTATGGAGCCTAAGGGGTTGGATGGGTTCCCATCATATCTTGTAATGGTTATGGGACTTGGTTCAAGCATAGAGGTAGAGATTCCTATTTGGAAAGCCACATGGAGGGGAAGGATATTAAGGCCTCCTCCTCCATCGACTAGGCATTTACTAATAGGGTAGCCATTTAACATAACTTCTATATGGAGTGCTTGGTTATGGATCACATCATACTTTCCCAAATCATTCTCTGTGAATACAATGGAAGTTTTTGCAAAGACGGGAGAAACCAAGGTAGATAGGGATTCAGGGGATATCGTAGTGTCGACTCTAGTCTTCTCTAAAATCTCCTCTAGGACTCGTCTATGCTTGGGAGAAATTTTTATCAGTTCCAAGATAGACATGTTTATGGGGAGTTTAGAAAGATGCATTTCTAGGTCATAGGGGTTTATTACCACACCCTTTTTATCGACACCCTGGGATGAGTTTGGTATGCATGCTTGTGGGGGGCCTGGTAGAACGACCACTCCCTTGCTTGTTTGTTTTGCTAAGTGTGGGGGTTGGTAGATCCTCCCGGATCTAGTCACTTTCTCTACACTATCCCTAGGGCTCGTTCCTATTTTGGCTCTAACTTGGTGTCTCGGGACACCTCGAATCACTACCAAGGCTCTAGCCGGGGGCGGGTTTCGAAGTGCTCCTCGGATCACTATTGCTTGGGCATTTTTTATTTCGGGAAAGTGTGGTGTGTGAGGTGTGGGATGCACGATATGCACTGCATGATTAGAGTGTGATAGGGAGCATACCTCTTTTTCCTTCCCACTCGTACTGGCGTGGTTAGGGAAGGGTTCTTTAAAAATGGCCTGGGGTGACTCTGGCTCTTCAGACACGTGTAGCTTACCTTGCTCGATCAAATCCTCTATCCTATTCTTCAGGGTGTAGCAGTGTTGGGTATCATGGCCCTTAAGCCTATGATATTTACAAAACTTGTTTAAAAACTTTCCTTGGGGTGGTGCCCCTTCGGGAATCTCTGGGAGTGTTGTAAGACCTTGTGCCAATAGGATGTCTAGGACCTCTGTGAGTGGTTGTCCTAGGTTAGTGTACTCCCTTCTTTCAAATCTCTTTTTATTTTTTTGGTTCTTTTCGAGATCTTTTTGCCCTGAAGGTTTTGGGGGTCCTGCTAAACCTTGCTCTACTCGAACATTAGCCACTTTTGGTACTTTAATCCCTCCCTCTGGTGCATGTGGCCCATATGCCCCAGGTTTTTCAAATTTTTTTGGAAAACTTTTTCCTTTCCATAAATCTTCATAAGTTCCCTTTTTCAAATTGGTCTCGAAAAGGGAAGCTTTCTTGATCAATTTTTGGAAAGTAGAAATCTCATGTAAGGAAAGGAGGACTTTCAAATCAGTTTTGAAATTGTCTAGGATGAGCATCACTGCGCACCCTTCGGAGATAGGTTCTTTGACTTGCCCCAAGATTGATCTCCATCTAACGATAAACGCGTGGGCGTCTTCGTTAGGGCCTTGTTTGGTGTCCCTCAATGTATTTAAAGTGGGGGTAACTTCAACATTGTGCGAAAATCTTTGCATAAAACAGTTGGCTAATTCTTCAAAATCGACAAACTGGCTTAAGTCATAAGAGGCCAACCATTTTGCAGCACTCCCTTTTAAAGAATGAGGGAACCAATAGACCCACTTAGAGGAGTCTTTTTTCTTTTTATAGGCACTTCGGGAGAAAAGTTGGAGATGAGACCTAGGGTCTCCGTTTCCATCATAACGGTGGAAGCTGGGTATCTCATCATCACTATCGGTTTGGTAATCGAAAGGTAGGAAATCTGATAAGGAATAGGATTTTTTCTCATGTTTTTGGTTTTTCAAAAGTTGATGTAGAGCCTTTCGATCTTTCATGGTGAAGGATTCGGGCTCAAGTTCTTCTTCGATTTTGGAAACGACCCTAGGCTTCCTACAGTGGTTTGATTTCCTATTCGTTTTGGTTTTCCTATCATGGGAAGAGCAGGATTCGACTGCTTCAGCTTCTTGGCTTAAAGCGTCGATTTCTTCTCTTAGTACCTTTATTCCCTCCCTTAGGGCAGCAAACCTGTCTCCTTTTGAAAAGCTTTTTGAAATTTTGTTCGAGCAGCGGCTGGTAGAGCGGGAGACCCGACTGGATACCTCACAAGATCCTTCTGAGCTCGACATGATCAACCTGTTTGAGCCAACTTATCACAAACCTGAAAATTGAATTAGTATAATGGATTCAAACAAAATTTCAAAGTCTCAACTCCCACCGGGCGTGCCAAATCTGTAGACGTGATTTTATTTCAAATCGTGGGATCCGAAATCAAACCCTCGAACTACGTTAGGTTGCGCGAGCGTGCCAGTTAGTTTATCAAAACTAACAAATTCTGATTTTCTAACTTCTGAGAACGATTGTGGACAAGTGAGATCTTTTCGACTTAGGCCTTCTTGAACCGGCGCTCAAGGGTCAGCCTAGACGCTTGAAATTTGTTTGAATCCGTTAATTCGAGAAAGGAAAAACCAGATTTTTCAATAGTTTCAGATTTGTGTTTAAGTTCTTGATTTCTGAAAATTTTCAGATTCTGAAAGTTGCAGAATCTGTTCAGTTCCAAAGACCTGTTCTTCGAATTTTTAAAAATGCTTCTGATTCTCCAAAAATTCTAAAGCTTTTACAGAATAGAGACACGTGTGTGTAGAATCAGAATATATTTTTATTTTATAATTTTGTTCTTTATTTTCTGAGAATTAAATACAGAATCAGAAACTGTTATAAAATTCGGAACAACCCTGTTTCTGTGAATCAGAAGCTCAGAAAAACAGCAATATCTCAGCACTCAATCATCCAATTTCGATAAAATTTGTTGTGTTAGAAAGATACGGATGTTAGGTTTCCGAAGAATCAAATTTCATCCAATTTCATTCAGTGGTTGAAGAGATATGGGCAAAAGAACAGAGGTCTGTTACTGAACGTTCTGTTTCTGTAAAACGCAATCTGGATTTTGTATAAACTTCACGGATCTAATTGGCTAGGCAACAGTTCATAAAAATTCCTCAAAATTTTATCTAAGAACGTCTGATATGTCTAGATTATTCATGCAAAATTTCGAAGCAATTGGCTTATCCGTTTGGCTATAAAAATTCCGTGATCAGACGCGTGTGCACGGACAGTTTCAGAAACCAAGTTTGCAGAAAATTTCAGAAAGTTCCTAACGTGATTCTAAAACGAAATTCAACCTGTATCAGTCCTAATGATGCATGGAAATCATCTAAACATGGATTTTAATTCCGTTCATGAAGGAATCATGCATGTTTGTATCGATATAAATGAAGAACATGGGCTCAAGGCCTTGATTCACGTACAAATTTCCAGAATCTGTGCTTTTTCAGATTCTCATGAATTAAAACCAATTTGTGCAAGAATTCCAACCTATGTGAGTGAGAGGAGACGTAGGAGCACTTCGCCGGATGATCGTCGGACGTCGGAACCAGGCCGGACTTCCTTCTTCTCCTTCTTCTCTTCCTTTCTCTCTCTCTCTCTCTATTTCTCTAAATTTTCGGACTGAACCTCTTGATGCTCGTTGGTTGATCGTCGCTGGTTGATGCCTGATCCGTTGATGGAAGAGTCCTTTTATAGGCTCATGGATGCCTGTTGGTTGGGATTTGGGTGAGTTCGATTTTGATAAACTCAATCTCTTGGCTGATCTCCTCTGATATGATTTGATAAGCATAATCCTCTGTATTTGATTCCATCTGGTTTGCTGAACGTTATCTGAATTATTTGAACGTTGTTTGTAATGTGAGTTGTTATTTCCTTGGTTTTATCTTTAACGTAATCTTCTGCTCCTTTTTCAATCTATCACAGATAAGGATGAGAAATTCTGCAGCTAGCACGTTCTGTTGAAGGTTGTTGACCAGATTCAGCTGGAAGTCGTTGAAGTCTGTTGAAGATCAGTTCACGAGAATGATCATCACAATGGGTCATCTTTTCCAACCGAACTCCTTTCTCAAATGATGATCAATTCTGAAAATTTGGTCTTCGTGTAAGTATTTCATCAAGGATTCTGTGAGTGCCGCAGAAGATTCAGAGTCACGTCCAATGTTTCTTTTGTGTTACTGCAATAGTGAATAGCTTGTTCCTAACTGCTAATATTTGCAGCCTTCATGCCAGTTCTTTTTATCATCACGTGTTGGAGTTTTGCTGGAATCATTTCAAAGCAATCCCCACCAACACACTTCTTCCTGGTTCTTACCAGCTCATGATCCTTGAACTCTGTCAAATGGGAATTTAGTGTGACTTGACTGCTAACTAGAAACTTCTCCCGGCATTTTGCATACAGCATGTTAAGAGGCAATCCTTCGTCATCTGGATGACCCAGTTGATGCTCTGCAAGGATCCTGAAAACACCTTGAGCATTCGGTGTCAGACTCTGAAGGACTATTGTAGCTGTCCTCGAATTCTGAGTGGCGCCACCACTCGCAAGAATCATGGGCATGAAGGTACTTTCAACTTTGTAAGGAGCAAATGTTGGGACATGGTACCAGCACCAATTGAACTGGGTGCTAACCATCTTCTTGTCCCACAAAAGAAGACTATTAACATGGTCGACGGATGCTATGACACGAACTTGAGAGCAGCCAGCCAAACGAGCAAGATACTGTTGTGATTCACCATCCCGTAACCCAGGCCCATCTATATTGTGAATTACTGCACAAACAATGCAATCATTCTCTTTTGATTGAGACCCATCCAAGAAATGCAAAAGCTCCTCCATGGATTGTGAGCTAAATGTCTGAGTTACTTTAGACTTGTTCCTTGAGGAAATTCTTGCTTTGCTTTTCATGTCATCCCACAGAATCTCAGCCATGGATACTACAACATGTTTGATATTAATAGATTGAAGGTAGCCATTGATGACAACAACTCCATAATTATCTGAGCTCAAAACTCCATCTCGAATACAAACTTCTATAGCTTTTCAACAAAGATGCTGTCTCCTTCTCGTGCTTAGTCACCAAACTGGATGCTGCATCTCTCAGCTCCTTTTCGTCGAGGGGTTCGATGTCGGAAAGCTTCTTGCGGAGTTTTCTGGATTTGGGTGATCCCAATTCCTTGGAAAGGAAGTAGTTGCGAGAGAATCCAAACTCCTCCTCTTCCCCTTCCTCGTCTTCTGCCTCCATTGCACCACAACAATTTCAACAGTCTAGCTCAACACAGAATAAGCAGAAAAGTATTAACAAATAGCCACTTCTAAGGAAACATGATGAGTCTCAATTGAATCTTTTACATGTATAAGAGTACTCAAGTAGTCTTCCGTTATCTGTATATGCCATGAACGTGGCTATGCAAATCCATATTACATACTTACCTATTATGAATGTATTCAAATAGGCCTATGTTACGTTTTTGAAAATCAACTTTCATGCTCATTCAATCCTTTCCATGAGTGTTGGGATATTAAAATTGCTCTTATCATAACATATCAATAGCATACCAGTAACAAATGACAATGCAAATTGATGTATATCAATACTAATTACCTCAATACCCAAACATAACGTAGACACGTTACGAGAGGCGTTCGATACCAAACCTTCATTTTTGGAGGCTTTCGTTCTTGCTTCCACCTTTCCTTTCTTTTGATAATACCGACCTTACCCTATAGAAATTGATTTCTTTCCAAATGTGAGCTTTTCTTTCTAGGAAGCTCACTTTCCCTTTTTGATGCTCGTTTTCCCTTTCTGGGCGTCCACCGTCCTTTTCAGGTGTCAACTTGTCTTTTTGATACTTGTATCTTTTCAAAAGGCAAGCTTTCAACATACTTTTTGTCATAAATCTTTTAAGAAAACGAAATCCTGTTTTTCCAGTACTAAGGGTAAAATCGTCATTTTTCCAAATTTTGTCAAAACTCAAAACTTTCAGAACGGAAAGCATTCTTTCATCATTTTAAAGCTTCCATAAAATTTTGGTACCAAAACAAACTCGTTTAGTGCCTTTTTCCTTCAGAAACCCCAAAATTTGCCAAAATGGTCACTTTCCTAAAAAGGTAAGAATTTTAAAAGAAAATTTTGGGTGTGTACAGTCGATCACATGACCGAAAAATTTTGTTACAGGTATATAGTTGAATAAAAATTAAATAACTTTTAAGAAGTCAAATAGGTTCATCTAATTAGTTCACTTGACCATGGTTCCATCCCCTGATAACCTTAACTTTCTTGATACTTGGTTAACCTACATCAACATACCTTAACCCATCTATTATCCTACATTGCTCTATCCATATTTGATGCACATATCTATATGGCTTGACCTCAGCTATTTTGGATGATTCATGGTAAAATAATGTTATGGTTGGACTAAGTTATGAAACGATTAAGTTTCTTCTCAAGACAATGATAGATTTGCATTGAATAAAAAAGGAGGTATGCCAAACTCATGCTACGATGGAGAACGACCAGTTATAGCAAATATCAAGAAGGATTAACCAGTCTAAGTACAATACAATCAATTTTAATGTAGGAAAGAGTCAGTCATTGCCTTGGAAGACTTGTTATTTTCTTTGTAGACTTTTTTATTCATTAGAATTGAAAATAGAAGGTATAGTTACTAGAATTTTATTGTAAAATCATTATAAATTTTCTAGTTTTGTGTACCCCGATTCTCTCATATAAAAAGGGGTCTCCTCTCCCACTGTAAGCTTAAAAAAATTCAGGAAAGATCCAAAAAGGTACACAAGATTTTTGGTTCCTTCTTTTATCTTCTTTGTTTAAGTGTGTTTGTGGTGCTTTCAATCATGAAGGGTGGAGGGTTCTGTCATGGACATGAGTTCATGGCGCCCGCGCCCGCACCCACATGCCACCCATCATCCGGGAGCTTCACGATGCATGTGTCAGGCGACGCACGGGCGTAGATGCACGCGCCATGTGATGTAAACTCCTCTTGTACATATGTGTTTCATAGTGTAGCACATGTTTGTATTCGGTCCCTTGTAAGCCTAGGTATGAGTTTGTAAACTTGGGCAAGTCGGGTCTTGAAACTAGGCATAGGTGGTGTCTAGAGTCGGTTCCATTATGGGCTAGGTTTAAGTGATGTTAGCTAGGTCAGTTCCATTCGGTTGCTGGCTGGGAATAGCTTGAACCGAGTGATGGCATATGTGACACTTGGAGGGAGCAGTTACTAGTTAGAGTAATCGACTCTTTCATGGGACTGCATGGAAGGAACGATTACAACAGTTCCAGCCCCATGCCTTTAATTAGGGATGTTGCGGTTACAGGGTGGAAGGAAGCTGAAGTTGAAGAGGCAACCCTTGGACAACTGCGGCTGGAGTTATGGGAAGCTAAAGTGCTTGCGAATAGCTGCTGAAGAGTTACTCCATCGTGACAACTGGTTCAACTTCTGGAGATGAAGTGCAGACCGAGTGAACTATAAAGCTGCCGTGATAGCCACTTGGAAGTGGGCTTTTTCCCCTGTGTCTTGTGACCTTCACCGTGAGTCTAGGTGAGTTGTATCTCAGCTTGGTTCTTGAGAAGAACCTTAACTAGCTAGGGGTGATGGTGTGTGGTGAAAACCAAGTGGATGTATGTGCAGTCCATGCGTGTGTCTTCATGATTCGGTTTGTACCAAGTTGGGAGTGAATGACAGCAAGTGATCGTGTTCTTCTTCGTGAGCTTGCTTGTGTCTAAACCTAAGTAAGTGTATGTGTGTGTGAGACATGTATCATTAAAGAAGAACACCCACTGAGCATTCGGTGTGCAGCTGAAGCCAGAAAATACTTCGGCATAGCGCGCGCAAAAAGGGGTTGAAAGAATAAAGAGTTGATTCTTGCCATCACAGGTAAACATAATTTCGAAAAATTGGTTTTGAAATTCGACCCATGACAGTTTGGTATCAGAGCCTAATCACTCGATTCTATGCCATTTGATCCATTAAACTGATCAAACACACGTTTGAAATCGAATCGTAAGTGGACAGAAAATTCTACTAAAATTTTTTTCTCCACATTTTTTGATTCGATTGTGGACTAGAAAAGTTGATTAAAATGAAAAGAAAACTATTTGAAAATGTGATTCTATCAAAGTGTGATAGAACACACTCGGTATAAGAAAAACACAGGTGGATCTGTCTGAAAACTTCGGTAAATGCAGACCAAAAAACCAGAAATTCAAAAACTGAATTTCTATTGTAAATCCATGAAGAACTGAACATTTTTGGTGAATTCTTGGATTAACAACTTGTTTCTTAGTGACAAGACATCAAGAGCAGGTTCAGGTGGACATGGGACAACCGTGCATTGCCAGAATTTTGAAGAAAATCCACTGAAAAACCAGTTGTTGATAGTCGACGGAGTTTGTTATACAAAATCCTGATATGGATTTTGGAGATTTTGTATGGTAAGTTTGACAGGGTAAAACTGGTTGGATTGTGCCGAAAATTGATGTGCACATTCTCTATATATCAAACTAGTTCACAGTTTTTTAAATTTTGCATTCGGTGTCTTTAAATACTTAGTTTTGGGTCTAAAAGTTAGCCAAAAATTAGTTGTGCAAAATTTCAATTTTCTGCAAAAAAATTCAGTTTGTGTCTGTAATTGTATTTTAGTTCGGGTCAGTTGGTTCTGAATTCTGTGTCAATCCCTTGTAACGAGTCTAAACAAGACAAGAATGGGGAAGACAAGGAGTGGAGCAGGAGAAGATGCCGGTTCTTCCCACTGAACAGAAACGAACGATGTATTAATACAGATTTTGTAGAGATTGGATTCCTTGCAGGTGATGCAGGCTAAACTTCAACATAATCAAGACTCAATGAAAGAAAGTCAGGCCCAACTTGCCGTGCATGTGGCTCAATTGCAGAAGCAGCCAATGCTGGCATCCATCGAAACGAGATCCGACAACAGGAACACAACCCGGGTTCTTCAATAGGCTTGTGTGAAATGGCACGTGATTTTAACCTTGCTTGTTCGAAACTCAAAGTTCCCGAACCAACACCATTTGAAGGGGTTCGAGATAGGAAATTCCTAGAGAACTTTTTATGGGATTTGGAGAGATACTTGAGTGTATCCCAAGTAGCCGAACATAGCAGAGTGCTAGTAGCTACTTTGTTTTTGAGGGACGATGCAAAGGTATGGTGGTGCACGTGAGAAGTTGCTGCCGCCAGTGGTGGTGCCGCTCTTCCTTCGACTTGGGAAGAATTCTACAATGAACTTTGGAATCAGTTCACCCTACAAATAGTAGTCACCAGACTTGAGAGCTTCTCATGAAGCTTAAGTGCACGGGTACTCTCCATGAGTACGTGCAATGCTTCAGCTCTTTGCCTTTAGATATTCAAGACATGATCGAAGTAGACAAATTATTCTACTTTGAGCAGGGACTTCAGCCTTGGGCTCAAGTTGAGCTTAGACGAAGGTATCCTTCAATCGTGTTAGAAGCTATTTCAGTCGTGGAGAGCTTTGTAGACCTCCGATCTACAAAGAGTGATGATAATTCTAAGAGAAAGGATAAGAAAACCGAATTGGGAAAAAGCAAAAACAAGAGGTGGAAAAAGAAGAAAAAGGGTTCAGCCGAGGGTTTGAAAGAAGGGTCGGGTGGATCCAAGAAAAGTAAGGATGGTCCACGTAAGGAGGCTAAACCACAGGGCACATGCTTTATATGCCAAGGGCCTCACCTTATGAAATTTTGCCCCAAAAAGGCAAAAATGGCGGCCATGACTACCGAAGAAGAGACGGCGGGCACTAACACTAGCACCAACACCCAAGCTGCATCATTCCAACTCTTGGGCGCAACTTGTGTGCGGGACGGATCGAGCCGAAGTTTGATTTTTATCGAGGCACGCATAGGCGACGCCGTAGTGCGTGCATTGATAGACACAGACGCTTCCCATTCGATCATCCCACACAGTGGGGTTTAAGGCTAGAACAATCAGAACAGAGGTTGAAGACCGTCAACATGAACGCAAGCAGGGTATCTGGGATAGCTAGGGCTTGCCGTGTCCAAGTTGGGTGTAGGAACGGTAGCTTGGATTTCATAGTAAGCACAATGGATGATTTTGGAGTTGTGCTTGGTTGTGATTTCTTTTGTGCAACCAACATGATGGCCGCACCACACCTTAGTGGATTGGTGTACATGGATCCCACACAACCAGGGTTTGTACCTCAATGTGACCCAAGTAAGGCTCCCAACCTTCCGACCTGCGGAGCGATTTACTTATCAGCTATGTAGCTCAAAATCGATCTCCGTAAGGGACACCCCACATTACTTGCGGTTTTGAGAGAGGATGAGATGGATTCGGGGAGAAGAGGGTTCCACCAGAGATAGAGCAGGTGTTGCTCACCTTCCAAGACATTATGCCATTAGAACTCCCTAAAAGTCTACCACCTAGGCGGAGTACCGACCACGAGATCATGTTGGAACCGAGGGTGAGAGCATCATCCTGAGCCGCTTATAGGATGAGTCCTCAGGAGTTAGAGGAGCTCTTGGAAGCGGGGATGATACAACCATCGAAGTCACCCTTTGGTTCACCAGTGCTTTTCCAAAAGAAGTCAGTTGGTTCACTACGGATGTGTGTAGACTACCAAGCACTGAACAAGGTAATGGTGAAGGACCGTTACCCAATCCCATTAGTAGCTGACCTCTTTGATTATCTCGGAGGAGCGAGGTGGTTCACGAAGTTGGACCTTAGATCGGGCTATTGGCAGGTGAGGATAGCACTTGGGGATGAGGCCAAGACAGCCATGGTGATGCAGTACGGGGCGTATGAGTTCCTTGTGATGCCTTTCGGGCTCACAAATGCACCTGCAACCTTCTACAGACTTATGAATGAAGTATTGGCAGGGTTTGTCGATGAGTTTGTAGTTGTATATCTCATTGATATCGTGATCTATAGTCGGAGCTTAGAGGAGCATGTCCCACATCTCACCGCACTGTTTGAGAGACTTAGATCACACTCTCTCTATGTGAAGAGAGAGAAAAGTGAGTTTGTGAGGAACACTATCACTTTTCTTGGGCACATTATCGGTGGAGGCGAGATCCGCATGGACCTCAAGAAAGTTCGTGCTATCGAATGGTGGGAAACTCCGAAAGATGATGGTGAGTTATGGAGTTTTCTTGGTCTAGCAAACTATTACCGAAAATTCATTCGAGACCTTTCGAAGATTGCTGCACCTTTGATCAAGCTATTGAAGAAAGGGAGAGCTTGGGATTGGACGCCCAAGTGCATAAAGTCCTTCAAGGCCCTAAAAGCCTTGATTTATCAGGAGCTAGTGCTACGTCTTCGAGACTTTAGTAGGCCCTTCGAAGTACACACGGATGGGAGTAGCCGAGCACTAAATGGTGTTCTGACCTAGGAGGGACATCCGATAGCTTTCGAAAGTAGGAAGCTAAAAGACATAGAAACTCGGTATCCCGCTCATGAGAAAGAATTGCTGGCAGTCGTACATTGCCTTCAGATATGGAGAGTTTATCTTCTCGGATTCCACTTCTCTATTCTTACAGACAATGTGGCGAATACCTTCTTCAAGACTTAGAAGAAGCTCAACCTATGGTAGACACGTTGGCTTGAGGCTTTAGAAGAGTATGATTTCAATTGGGTATATAGGCCAGGCAGAGAGAACGTTGTAGCTGATGTATTAAGTCGAAAGAGGGTGGAGACCCTTAGCGCCATTACAAGAGTACGTGGGGATATGATTGATTAGGTAAGGCAGGTTGTTAACTAGGATACCTCGTATATGCATATCATGACTCAAGTAAAATCTTGTGTGATGGACAGATATGAGATCCGAGATGGCTTGGTTTGGACTAAGACACGTCGGTTGTTTATACCCGGAGTTGGTGACTTGAGACGAATGCTTATGCACGAGGCACATGACGCAGAGTATGTGGGACATTCAGGGGTAGAGAGTACTGTCTTCCTTCTTACACACTGGTATTACTAGCCCCGCATGGTGTGCGACGTAGCAGACTACATACGAATGTGTCCTACTTGTCAGCAAAATAAAGTTGAGCGTCAGCGATCAACTGGGTTGCTCCAACCTCTTCCAATTCCAGAGAGACTGTGGAAATCTGTTTCCATGGACTTCATTTTAGGCTTGCCTCGAGTGGACGACTTTGAGATGATTCTCGTTGTAGTGGATCGATTCTCGAAGTACGACATCTTCATTCCTGCACCACGGGAGTGTAATGTGAAAGAGACCGTATGCCTATTCTTTAGAAATGTGGTTAAACATTTCGGAGTGCCGGAAGAGATAATAAGTGACCGTGATGCTCGCTTTAAGAGTCGGTTTTGGATTAAGTTGTTTAGACTGATGGGAACATGACTCCTATTCTCATCAGCACATCACCCACAAACCGATGGACAAACGAAAAGACTCAACGCGATGCTTGAGGAGTACCTATGCCACTACGTCTCAGCGAGTCAGAGAAACTGGGTGTTACTCTTAGAAGTGGCGTAATACAGCTATAACTCCCATAAGAGTTCAGTCACTAGGAAGAATCCCTTTGAGCTTACGTTGGGATGACATCCATTAGGGCCCTTAGAGTTGGTACTGGGGGATGGGACAGGGAATTGTCCAGTAGCCTTGCGTGAGGTACACGACATGTAGACCCTGTATAAAGAAGCGAAGTCTTCACTTGAGAGAGTAGGGGCCCGAATGGCGAAACAAGCAAATAAGCATCGACGTGACGTTGAGTTCGAGATTGGAGACCAGGTTTGGCTTTGGATACCTGAGTATATCCAGAAGCAGGTGTACAAAGGAAGTCACATGGGTTTGAAGCCGAAGTACGATGGACCATTAAGAGTGATACAACGGGTAGGTAAGATTGCTTACCGATTGGAGTTGCTAGATCGACTGAAGATTCATTTATTTATCCATGTATCCCAGCTAAAGAAGTACTTCGAGGATCCACAGAGGCTTGATCGTAGACCACCGCCGTTGGTGAGACAAGATATTCCAATAGTCGAGGCAGTGATCGTGCATAAAGTGCAGGGCATAGGATCACGACGACTGATACAATATCTTGTATGGTGGACAGGCAAGAGCACTGACAACTCGTGGGTGCCATGCGCACAACTTTGGCAGTATGAGTAGATGCTACGCGACTACCATGCGGCCTCGGGGACGAGTTTGGATTCCATTGGGGGAGAGTTGTCACGGACATAAGTTCATGGCGCGCCACCCATCATCCAGGAGCTTCACTACGTGCACGCCAAGCGACGCACGGGCATAGATGCATGCGCTATGTGATGTAAACCCCTCTTGTACATATGTGTTTCGTAATGTAGCACACGTTTGTATTCGGTCCCTTGTAAGCCCGGGTATGAGTTTGTAAACTTAGGCAAGTCGGGTCTTGAAACTAAGCATAGGTGGTGTCTAGAGTCGGTTCCATTATGGGTTAGGTTTAAGTGATGTTAGCTAGGTTAGTTCCATTCGGTTGCTGGCTGGGAATAGCTTGAACTGAGTGATGGTTGGGAATAGCGGTTACTAGTTAGAGTAACCGACTCTTTCATGGGACTGCATGGAGGGAACGATTACAACAGTTCCAGCCCCATGCCTTTAATTAGGGATGTTGCGGTTACAGGGTGGAAGGAAGCTGAAGTTGAAGAGGCTACGCTTGGACAACTGCGGCTGGAGTTATGGAAAGCTGAAGTGCTTGCGGGCAACTGCTGAAGAGTTACTCCATCGTGACAGCTGGTTCAACTTCTGGAGATGAAGTGCGGGACGAGTGCACTATAAAGCTACCGTGACAGCCACTTGGAAGTGGGCTTTTTCCCCTGTGTCTTGTGACCTTCACCGTGAGTCTAGGTGAGTTGTATCTCATCTTGGTTCTTGAGAAGAACCTTAACTAGCTGGGGGTGATGGAGTGTGGTGAAAACCGAGTGGATGCATGTGCAGTCCATGCGTGTGTCTTCATGATTCAGTTTGTATCAAGTTGGGAGTGAATGACAGCTAGTGATCTTGTTCTTCTTCGTGAGCTTGCTTGTGTCTAAACCTAAGTAAGTGTATGTGTGTGTGAGACGTGTACCATTGAAGAAGAAGACCCGTTGAGCATCCGGTGTGCAGCTGAAGCCAGGAAATACTGCAGCATATCACGCGTCGGAAAGGGGCTGAAAGAATCAAGAGTTGATTCTTGCCATCACTGGTAAACAGAATTTTGAAAATTTGGTTTTGAAATTCGACCCATGACAGGTTCCTAGTTCCTTTGCATTTATAGGTTAATCATTTATGTCTTTAACATTGCATATAAAAAAGAGTAGAAGCATCATAGTTCTTATTCAAGTTTCTTAGTAATTAATATTCTTGCATCCCCTTTGCATGGATTTTCTTTAACTCTCGTGCGTATTTAATTTTATAAAAGAATATTTAAAATGTGTACACACTACATATCAGGATCGTCTTCATGTCAGGATTTTCTATATTTTAAGATCTCTATAAATTTGGATTTTCTACATATCAACATTTTCTGCATCTTAACACTTTTATAATTGTTAATTAGGATATTATCTTCTTAGGATTGATTCTAGCTATATCCATTTATAGATCCATATCTATTTAAAGGTTATCTATTTTAAACACATATCCAATTTAGATATATAGCCCTTGAGACCCAAAACCAATAGGAATAGGAACTCCTTTTGTGTTGACATCTCAATTTAAGCATGGATGAATCTTTCTCTTTTAGTAGCTTGAAATTTTATAGTAGAAGAATTGACTTTTGCTTGGCGGGATAAGAAAGTGATTGTTAAAAGAACTTGATTTGGGCCCACAACATAGAAAAGAAAAGCGAATTAGAGGTAAGTTACTCTTGACTTAGAGATTGGATACATGGTGAAACCAACTCCCAAATTCCTAGTGGTTTTTTGCCACATGTCCCTCCATCTGGGCTCGCAACCAATGGATGTTCTTCTGAACATCTTTTTGTTAAAGCCGAAGAGAGATTTCAACTACTATTTTGGTGCCGGCCTCTATGAGAAGGTCTCGCTTGCCCATATTAGGGGTTTGTATGATTCCCAGAACTCTAATCTTTTCGTTCCGTTATGATCTCCGTAACGGTCCTAGGCCGTTTGTTAGTACATCCGTTTTATTTCGAGTCGTACTTTCCTTCTTGTTGTGATCAACAATTTGGGCTTGTTCAAAATATCCCTCTCCCTCTTCATTCAAGTGTCAAGTACAAAAAAAATGTAACCACTGTCTTTGCAAATGCTCACAACTGATGGATACTTTGAGGAGTGTCATCAATCTTTCTACAAACTATTGATTACTCCTTTCCCTTGGAAAAAAGACCGCTTCATTGAGGGGTGGAGGGGTTCAATCTTCTTTGGTCAACTAGCAATATATGTGACAAAGTTGGCCAATTTTGGGACTTCTAGCAGAAATCTCCAAGGCCACGCCACCACCCTCCTCTTTTTGGGAGAAAGTTGCGAGGAAAAAATCTTACAGTTGAGCCATCTCGAAGGCGTTTTACTAGGACGGCTCAGGATGCCTTGCCGCCACCTTCTCTTGAGTCCTCTTCTGGTCGGCATTTGGTATTGTCATCGTCTAGTAGTGGGGAGGAGCTTCCCGCTCCTAACGTGGCTCCTCAATCTTCCTGCCATAATCTGGACGAACTGGCATGTCTACCAATCCCGGAACCAATGAAATAGAGGTTGCTGCAGTGGATTTGCGTGTCCCCAACGTATCTTGGTAAATTATTACTCTCCACCTCTCCTTTCCTTTTTGTGTGGGTCTAAGTAGGACTTATGCTTGAACATGTGGCTGGTATCTGCAAGTTAGAGCTCTTCATCCCCTACCAAACACCGTCGTTACTGCCTTAGGGGATTGATGAAGAAGAAGAGAGCTTTTTGGTGTGACCCATTCCCTGAGTTTCCCACTACTTCCACCACGGACACCAATGCCATTTGACACTGGCAAGAAGAGTGCTCAACTACTCTAGTCATGGACTTCTCACGCTATGGCTAATGCAGTATTTCAGGTTGGCCATTCCTTGCTCGATGGTTCACCCACTCCATAGGAAGTTGATGTCACGAACCCGATTGAGGTCCATTATGGACTCCACTTAGCATTTCCTAGACCAAATGATCCGACTGGACATTTTTAAGTTTTTTGAGACACTATTTGATGAGGACATGTCGAATGATGAACATGTCCTTGAAGTGCTAGGCAGTTCATTGGTTAGAGTGCAACACTTTAGACAATTGAGGATTTCCTAAGTTCGCGAAGCTTGCCGCTATTTACTCCGTGCCTTTCAGACTCCAATCAAACAAGCATCATGAGCCCATGTCAAGGAAAGAGGTTGCTAGCCATCTTACTCGATTATAATAATTGCATTCTCAGATGAAGGACTTGGATGCTAGAGACGAGAACTTGGCAAAAATAAAGGATGTGTTGCTCCCATTACGTGCAAGTCAAAAAGGCTCCGTCACATCATGAAGCCTATAGACAAAGGATAGCTGCCCGCCCTATTGATATTGAGGCCAAGAAGGGTGAGCAAGTTAATCAATTGTCTTCCCTTGCTGAAGAGTGAGTACTTCTATGGAAAGTGAAACTTGATGCACACAACTCCTTGTTAGCTCTTCTTGGTGAACAAGTTAGGTTGCATAAGGACGATGAAGAGGCATATGCCGAGGTCTCTCCCAAACGGTTCATACATTCACTCTTTTTCTCTTCTTTTTTTCTTGTTTGCCATTGTTGCTTGGGTTATATAGTATTTTTTTGTTTCTAAGAATTGGCAATTTACTTCTCCCGTATGGAGATATATACCTTTTAAGATGCTTTGTATTAATTTTTCTTTCCATCTCTTTTCCGTACAACTCGGCTAATCGCTATGCCGCCTTCCGATTAAGCTCGGTGATTATAAAGGGGCCTTTCCAATTCGCCGACTATTTGCCTTGCTTATGATCTTTTCTTCTCAACTAGAATACTACATGTCGTACAAGGTGGCCCACATTGGAACACTTTGGGTATACATTCTTGTTGTAGCCTGTGCAACTTTGTCCTTATTTCATCTTTGGTTCTCCACTGCAATCCACTCATCTTGACCCCGTCTAGTATGAGAAAAGGCTTAGTTGTTGTTGTAACTAAAATTTATGTCTATATTAGAAAGCTTGATTAATTAGGTTTAGAAGCTACTCAAGATGTATACTGGCAAGCTTGAGCCTTGAGCTATGTTCGAGCTTGGAAAGATGGCTACGTCAAGGTACTGGGGTCAAGTTCAAGGTTTTCTTGAGACGAGCTTGAGTAGCTTGGCTCCCAAAAAACAATAAACAAAATACACATATATATGTATGTCCATGTATATACACATATATAAATATGTAAATAAGTGCACCTGATATTATATTGTTTTTTGCTTTAAATATCTCAACTTTTGATCTTAAGTGGGAGCGAGTGACTATAGGCTTGCGTCACTGCTCTCCTCTCCTCTCGCCCGCTTACCTATAGTAAATGCCTTGAGGCTATGGTGCCTTAATTTCATTGAAAGGATCAATTACATTCACCATCAGCTGATAAGCAAGGAAATCGGCTGTTGCATGTCCCTTAACTGCGGGACATGCATTAGATCAAATGGGTAAGCTTGATGAACCACTTGATTAGTTTGCCATGCAAAACCAGTCTGTTCAACAGGTAGTAGACAATATCGACTTCGCAAATTAATTGGACTTGTCAGGGTAGAAAATAATACTCCAGTCTAGTGCCGGCATGGAACTATAATAGGAAGAATTTCTCAATCCGCATATAGTTCAACCCAGCCTTGTTTAATAATCAATTGAGATCAAACGTTTGGCGTCCTGAGTGAGAAGATCTCTGATAGATTCCTCCATCGTCCAGATATATAACTTCAATGGTCTACTTCCTACAGGTGGCATCAGTACTGGTAGACTTGCCGACACTGCTTGATGTCATCAAATGCATTTCGCTGATCTCCCCCATATAAACTGCCCATTGTCTTTTAACTTTAAGAGCAATGAAAAATATTCGAGATTACCAACTACCTTAACTATAAATCTCCTACGAAAGTTTATTTGACCAAGGAGACTAGTCAATTCTCATTTGTGGGAATGTGTTTTTCTTATGGCCTTTCCTTTGTTGTTGTCTATCTCCACGCCTTTCTTGTGAACCATAAAACTGAAGACGCACCCAGCTTCCACCATGAATGCGTACTGTCACATTTATCTCCAAGCTATTGGCATTACAAACACTCGAAATTTTTCTTAAGAAAAAATCTGTTTTGGTTGCTAGAAATGGTTTCAAATATTCATTATAAAACACATGAAACGGTTCCAAAAAAATCATGAATATTTGAGCAAAAGTGCAGCTATGGGAGTGCTTCGGATCCAATTGAGGAGGCCCCATGGCAACTTGAGGTCGTCAACATGCCCATCGCCTGTGTGAGCTTAGGGTGTGCCGTCCAAGGCAGAGTGGAGTTTCTTTCTCATAAAAACAAGTTTGATTTTCATACTCTATCTATTGTTAAACATCATTAAGCCTTAGTTGTGTCCATCTATTTGACCTAGAGTTGATTCCTAGAAGCACCTACTTTGTTACATATATATATATATATATATATATATATATATATATATATATATATATATATATATATATATATATATATATATATATATATATATATATATATATATATATATATATATATAGTATTTAGGGCTCGATTAATATAATATATATGTGAAAGTTTGAATACATACACATGATGGGCTTGATGTATAACTTTTGGTTGGAGATGTATTTTGGAAAAGGCCTTTTCTTATATGACAAGTTTTCAATTTTTTGAATCTTATTCAAAAAGTTTTCTAAAAATTTTGAAAAATTGAATTATATTCAAAGGTTTCAAAAAAATTTGAAATATAAATTATGTTTACAGATTAGGAAAGTTGGAAACATGATTTTGACTTGGAAAGTTAAACACTTGATTTTTTTGGGGTTTGGAAATTTGGAAGTATATGAATATGACTGTACATATTTATGGTTTCCAAATTTAGAAAATTTGAATAAGGTTCATAGTTTTGAAAAGTTTAAGAAGCTTATTTAGGGGTTTGGAAAGTTAAAAACATGGTATTTTATGGGTTTGAAAAGTTATATAAATGTGAATGATATATTATCATCTCAAAATTTCAAATATCTAAATTATGTCCATGTGTTTAGAGATTTAAAAATGTTATTGAAGGATTTTGGAAGTTGAAAAACCTGATTTTTGGTTTTTGAAAGTATAAAAATCTGAATTATACATTCATAAAGTTTGGAAAGTCATAAAATTTGAATTATATGTTCATAGATTTGAAAAGTTATAAATTTGAATTATATATTCATAGATTTGAAAAGTTATAGCATATTCAATGAATTTGAAAAGTTGTTTTATGCATATGAACTTTACAAATTTGACGTCTACATTGTAATACATCCACTTAAAAATATGAATTGACCCATGGTTCCACCCTTGATGACCTTGACCTACTTGCTTACTTAGTTAACATACATTCATATACCATAACCTATCAATCAACCTATATGGTTCTACCCACCCATATTTGACTCACTTGTTTTGGACAGCGTATGCTTAGCAACATTATAGATGGACTAAGTTATAAAATGGTTAAATTTCTTCTCAAGATAATGTTAGGTTTTATATTGAATGGAAAAGGAGCTATGTTAGACGCTAAGATGGTGGACGACCAGTTATGGCCCATATCATGAAGGATTAACCATCTTAAGTACAACACAATCAATTTTCATAAAGGTAAGGGCCAATCATTACCTTGAAAGGCTTGTTATTCCATTGATAGACTTTCCTATTCATTGGAATTAAAAATATAAAGTTATAGTTGTTGAAATTTTATTGTATAATCATTGTACACTTGCTAATTTTTTGTACACTAACCCTCTTCTTAAAAAGGGGTCTTGTGTCCCATTGTAAACATTCAAAAACTCAAGAAAGCATCTAAGATTCAACAACAATCTAGAAAATTTCAAGAGCTTTTCGATTTTTTTCTTTTGACTTCTTTGTTTAAGTATTTGTAAGCACTTTCAATCAAAAAGAGTGGAGGGTGCATGATCCAAGTCTTCTCCAACTAAATTCTAGATTTTGATTTTTTTCATTAGGTTAATTATTTATCTTAGTTGCCTTTCATCCATAGGTTGATCCCTTATATTATTAGTATTATATTGCATAAAAAATAAAAATAGCATTGTAGTTCTTGTTCTAGTTTTATAATTATTAGTTTAATTAGTTTCATTGCATTAATCATTGAATGTAGGTTATATCATTAATATTCATCAACCTTAGATTTATATACATCCATTATCTTCCAAATAACCATTGGGTATTAAATTTGCATGCTAAATCATATCCTTCATCATTGTGTATTAGCTAACATATGTCATAAATTGTAGTTAAGATTCATTTTGCATTATTGCCATAATGGTTATATTATAGGCTCATTGTTTTGCATACTCTAGGCTCTAAAATCTCATCTAGTATACATTAAAATTATGCACCCTATTATTTGAATTTCTTGATCAATTACATGGTATTTATATAATCTTTCAAGTAATTGAGTTATCCAAATAGTCATTCATGCTTGCTATCTCATAATTGAACCTTAACCAAGATTTAATCCCATGTTACTCAAATTATCCCATAAGCTTTACATAGCCCATCCTCCACAATACAACCTAGTTGAATTTCTCGCAAGTCTACCAATTCATTTGGCTGGTCTATGTTGACAATTCCTATCTTGTGAGCAACTTTGTTGAAACACTTCACACAAGGTACAAGTAGTGTAAAGCACATATACTTGTTGCACACTCTCACTTAATTACACTAGTATTTACTGCAAGACAAATTTTGTATATATTGAGCCTTATATTCAATATCACCCATACACACAGTACTTAGAATTTTTAATCAATAATTTGTTTGTAATTCATGCTAATTAGATATGAATGCATATGCTCAATACAACATGCAGTCTATTGAGAAAGATTATCTTGATGACTTTGAATATGTAAATAACCTAGTAAGAGTAGAAATGATAATATGGTTTTGGAGAATAATTCAAGAGTCTAAAAAGAGTTGGATGATATCTCATGTTTGAGAGCGCCAAACCTCTAAGAAAAAAGATGAACATAGATATTAACTCAACATGAGAAAAAGCAAAAATAAGATATCATCCAACTCAAGAGTCATAGATCTACTATGGCTCCAAGAATTATCATTATCCCCAATCCCTTTACTCGTGTGGTCATGAAAGAAAAAGCCTAAATATCAACCTTTTACTCCTATAATTATTAAGGAAAAACCTAGGGATCAACCTTTTACTCTAGTAGTCATTCATGGACCACCTCCTTAAAATTCCACAAAATCCAGAAAGAAGTCGAATTGAACAAGAAAGAAGATAAGTTCTTAATGATCAACTAGGAAGGGCCTCTTCTATAGTCACACTTCTAGTCTCTTTTGTTTCCCAAGTTCCTACTCAGTCTCAGTTAGGATCCTCCATCCAATTCACTCATTAGGTATCTCACCTTCCTGAGGTTTAGCCTTTAAAATCTTTGGGGCATCTCATCCCTCTAGGTCATTCACGGGGGCTAATGCTTCTCTATAATTCTTCATATTCTAGGATCCTAACTCCATCCACGTAAGGGATTACTCTTGCTTGGCTGGTCCCAAGCCCGGATAAAGGAGGAGGTTGTGTTAGGCTTCCAATAGCTAGCGTGAAACTTTGTCAAATTTTTATACCATGGATTACACAAATTATGAGCATTGCTTTGGGGCGTTTCCGCCTAGCGATGCATTGTAGAGCTCGAATACAGTGAAAAGTAATCAAGGGCCACTACATTTTCACCCAGATGTAGTGAATCAATTGCAGAGAGGGTCTCCGTATTTTCAATATGGATGGATGCGGGGGGGTAAGGAAGTTAGTCCTAGATAATAAGATTCGTATTAGTTCTTTCAATATCGGAACATTGTCCGGTAAGCTAATGGATGTGGTAGATACTATGATTTAGAGAAAGATTCATATTATATGTTTACAAAAGACAAAATGGGTTGGAAAAAAAGCAAAGGAGATTGAGAATACAGGTTTTAAATTATGGTACTCAGGAAAGGAAAATGCTTGAAACGGAGTTGGTATTATCATAAATAAAGATTTAAAGGATAGTGTAATAGACATACAACGATATGGTGACCTAATCATGACGTTAAAATCAGTGTTAGGAGTAGAGGTTTTGAATATAGTTTGTGCTTATGCACCCTAAGTAGGACTAGAAGATAGTATAAAGACAGCTTTTTGGAAAGAGTTAGATAAGGCGATTCAAAGAATTCCACAAAGGGAGATGATTTGTTTAGGAGGAGACTTAAATGGATATATCGGTAAAGAGGCATTAGGATATCAAGATATTTATGGAAACTTTGGTTTTGGAGATATAAATGAGGAAGGTAGGGAGATTTTAAATTTTGTTATGGCATTTGATCTCTTTATAGTCAATACAATCTTCAAAAGACAAAATGAACATTTAATTACTTATAAGAGTGGCTTATCACAAACACAAATTGTTTACTTTATTTGTAAAAAAAAGATAGAGCGTGTTGTAAAGATTGCAAGGTAATTCCAAGAAAAAGCTTAACCAACTAACATCGACTTTTAGTTATGGATTTATAAATAAAAAATAGACAAAGAAGAAAAGAGTGCATCGAGCTATTCGGACTAAATGGGTGAACCTCAAGTGAGAAAGAAGATATATTTAAATAGAAAGTCCTTCAAGGAGATGCTTTGAATTATGTTGGTACACCTTGTGATATGTGGAATAGTATGGCTATACATATTAGGAAAGTGAAGAAAGAAGTGTTAGGTATATCTAAGGGTTGTGTACCGGCACAAAAAGAAGCTTAGTGGGGGAGTAAAGTAGTACAAAATAAAATCAAGGAAAAGAGGGCATGCTACAAATTATTATGTTAAGAAAACTAGTAAAACTTTAAAGGCTTGTGAGAAAGCAAAGAAGGAAGCGAAAAAGACCGTCAGTGAAGCAAAAGCTAAAATTTGGGAGGATTTATGTAAAAAAACTCAACTCAAAAGAGGGTGAAAGAGATATTTTTAGGATAGTTAGGGCTAGAGATAAGAAAGCTAAAGATTTAAATTATGTTAGATGCATCAAAGACGATGATCAAAAAATTCTAGAGCGATTGGAGGTAGGTCCTAAAAACTCTATTTCTAATCCATTCCTCTCTTTTAAAAAGGTTGTGAATCAAGGTTTTGTAGAATCAAAATTTGCATACACGCATGCATTCGTTGAAATTCTTGCTCCAGATTGGTGAAGCACCTTGTTGATGTAACCAACACATCATGTATATATATCCCCATACTCTTGGCAGTCAAGGCACGAAAACTATAGTTCACAGCCCATCATAAGTTGCTTCAACATTTTTCAAGGATGATTGTCCCTGGAAACCATTGCTTTAGGAATGTCATCTAGGCTAAAAAAATTTGCTTGTGGCCTAATGCACTTTCTATCAATGACAATATTCCCCGAGTCTCCATGGAATCCACCAGCATGTTGGTGATGGGAATGATACATTCATTGGTCAGGTTCAAGTTGTGATAATCTATGAAATTTGCAATTAGACAACCATTGCACATACTTCGCCGGTTGAATAAACCTAATTGATAGTAGTCGTTCCATTTTTACTTTGATCACAAGAAGGACCTTAGGAATGAACTTACAAAATGCTTTCTTGTGAGGTTGAACCCCTTCTTTCAACATGATGGAGTTTCGTTATGTTGTAACATGGCCAATCAGTTGCTTTTGGGTTTTATGTGGCAAAAGAGTATATTAATCTTAGTTGGCTTGGGTGAATCTGTTGTAACTAGGTTCATCTCAATGAGCAGATCTTGTGGTATGAAATCGAGATCTTCCCATTTCTCCATGTAATTGAACTCACCTCCACCTTCAAGTGGTCTAGTAGCATAGTGTTTATGCCCCCCCAAGCATGGCTTAGGCCATCCCATCTTCGACTTGACCTGATGGAGCCCAATCTAGCATAATTTCCTCTACACGTTTCCTTATAGAAACCCTTTGTTCATGTTGGTTTCCCTCCAACCAATCCTAAAGGCCTTGCAACATAGCTGTAGACACCCAAAATTTTCTTTTAATTCTTACCTTTTTAGGAAAGTATCCATTTTTGGTAATTTTAGGTTTTCGAAGGAAAAAGGCACTAAACGAGTTTGTTTTGGTACCAAAATTTTATGAAAGCTTTAAAATGATGAAAGAATACTTTCCTTTCTGAAAAATTCGAATTTTGACAAAATTGGAAAAAAATGACGATTTTGCCCCTGGCATGGAAAAGCTGGATTTCGTTTTCTTAAAAGATTTATGACAAAAAAATATGTTGAAAGCTTGCCTTTTGAAAAGATACAGGCATGTATAAGACAATTTGACACCTGAAAAGGTAGGTGGGTGCCCAAAAAGGAGAGCGGGCATCAAAAAGGGAAAGTGAGCTTCCTAAAAAGAAAAGTTCATATTCGGAAAGAAATCAATTGCTCGAGGGAAAAGTTGATGTTATCAAAGGAAAGAAAAGATGGAAGCAAGAACGATAGCTTCCGAAAAGCAAGGTTTGGTATCGAACACCTTTCGTAACATGTCCATGTTATGCTTGGGTGTCAAGGTAATTAGTGTATTGATATGCATCAGTTTTGCATTGTCATATGTTACTGTTATGTTACTTTTATGTTAAGAACAATGTTAATGTTTTTAACACTCATGAGGGAAATCTAGCGAGCATGATGGTTGGTTTTCAAAAACGTAACATGGGTTACTTAACACTTTTATAATAGGTAGGCACGTAACATGTAACATAACCACTTTCACTGCAAATGTACAAATAACAGTGGACTGTTTGAATACTCTTATACGTTTGGTATTAGGAGATTCAGTTGGGATCATCATGTGGAACCATCAGTTCCTTAGAAGTGGTTATTTATAGCATTTTGTTTATGTTATGTGTTTAGTTCCCTCAAGTTAAACTCCTGAGTTAGTCTTGACATAACGAAATTGTTCTCATCAGAATGAATTGTGAAGTTCTGCTGTGCTGCAGATGAATCAAATTTTTGTTGTTTAAAATGCTAAGCTGCCATCAGGTATGCTTAACAGACCATATGCGAGTGCTAATTTCTCACTGTGGTATAAAAGTGCGTTCTCCTTCTGCTCTTCTTCCACATCATGGAGAACCAAATTTGTATCCAGCACATAACCAACTGCTTTCAATTGCTCACACAAGTCCTTTAACTTCAAGTGTATCTCTTTAGTCTGTTCGTGCCTTTCATCTCCTGTTAGAAAAGCATGCACCTTATCCTTGATATGCATCCAGCTGTACCCTGGTTCTTTTGTTACTCCTCTGACTTTCATCAACTTTCTTATTTCTCGTACCTCATCCTATATGCCTAAGGAGGCATAAATGTTGGATAACAAGATATAGTTCCCTGAATCATGTGGTTCATAGAGAATCCGGCTATCATCGAGTTCCAGGATACCGTGTCTCTCACAGCCATCTCGTTGAATAGCCGAGAGACATCTGCAATGTTCCTACACTTTGCATACATTGTGATCAGACCATTTCCAACAAAGGAGTTCGAGTGGCACCCAATCTTGATTGTGAGTGAATGTATCTGTTTACCAATTCCAAGAGCCACCAGTGTTGCCAGACGCCATTGATATTGAAGACTATACCAACCCACAAATAGAGAAGAGCTGAAGGCAGAGTTGGATATGACTGAATCGCAGTACCAACGGTGGTTTCAGGAACTCACAAGGCAACTATTGAAACAAAAAATGTAACAGCAGAAAACTATCCAGCGGTCTCTCTTGCAGCAATCGCATATGCCACAACAACAATCTATGTTGTAGCCAAACCACTTACCAAGTTCAGCTCCCATCGATTTTTGCAAGGAACACCACAATAGTAAGGAGGACGTGTACAACATCCACTTACCAAATAGCACGATGATTGATTTCAGCAAGTGACGGTGGTGATCGACTCAGTGAAGGCAGGTCCATCTATAGCAACGTGAAACAACCAGCTCCACCGGACTAGCTGATCTTCCCTTATTGCCAAATCCAGCACCAACTTACCATGTTGAACCACATCAAGCCTCATCCAATTCCATGCTGGTGGTTGAATTTAGCAACTAACTACAGCAAGCAATTGCCAGAACCAGCAGCACTTCCCAAATATGATTTTTGCAGCAGAAAGTTGCCAAAAAGTTGGTTTGTCCAGCAAGGAAGTTACCTTGCCCAATTCTTCACCCAAGAGGCATCCTTTGGCCTATAAAAGGAGCCTCAAGGATGCTGCAAAGGCATCCTCCAATCACCACAAAGCACCAATCTGGGAAAACCAAGAAAACAGGAACATTCAGTCCGAAAATTCAGAGAAATAGAGAGAGAGAGAGAGAGAGAGAGAGAGAGAGAAAGGAAGAGAAGAAGGAGAAGAAGGAAGTCCTGCCTAGTTCCGACGTCCGACGTTCGTCCGGCGAAGTGCTCCTACGTCCCCTCTCACTCACACAGGTTGGAATTCTTGCACAAATTGGTTTTAATTCCTGAGAATCTGAAAAAGCACAGATTCTGGAAATTTGTACATGAATCAAGGCTTTGAGCCCATGTTCTTCATTTATATCGATACAAACATGCATGATTCCTTCATGAACGAAATTAAAATCCATGTTTAGATGATTTCCATGATTTATTAGGACTAATACAGGTTGAACTTTGTTCTAGAATCACGTTAGGAATCTTCTAAAATTTTTTGTAAAACTGGTTTCTGAAACTGTCTGTGCACACGTGTCTGATCATGGAATTTTTATAGACAAACGGATAAGCCAATTGCTTTGAAATTTTGCATGAATAATCTAGACATATCGGACGTTCTTAGATAAAATTTTGAGGAATTTTATGAATGGTTGCCTAGCCAATTAGATCCGTGAAGTTTATACAAAATCCAGATTGCGTTTTACAGAAACAGAACGTTTAGTAATAGACCTCTGTTCTTTTGCCCATATCTCTGCAACCACTGAATGAAATGGGATGAAATTTGATTCTTTGAAAACCTAACATCCGTATCTTTCTAACACAACAAATTTCATCAAAACTGGATGACTAAGCACTGAGATATTGTTGTTTTTCTGAGATTTTGATCCACAGAAACAGGGTTGTTCTGAATTTTATAACAGTTTTTGATTCTATATTTAATTCTCAGAAAATAAAGAACTAAATTATAAAATAAAAATATATTCTGATTCTACACATACGTGTCTCTATTTTGCAAAAGTTTTAGAATTTTTGGAGAATCAGAAATATTTTTAAAAATTCAGAGAACAGGCCTCTGAAACTGAACAGGTTCTGCAAATCTAAGAATCTGAAATTTTTCAGAAATCAAGAACTTAAACACAAATCTGAAACTTTGGAAAATCTGGTTTTTCCTTTCTCGAATTAACGGATTCAAACAAATTTCAAGCGTCTAGGCTGACCCTTGAGCGCCGGTTCAAGAAGGCCTAAGTCGAAAAGATCTCACTTGTCCACAATCGTTCTAAGAAGTTAGAAAAATATAATTTGTTAGTTTTAGCAAACTAACTGGCACACTCGCGCAACCCGACGTAGTTCGAGGGTTTGATTTCGAATTCCAAACGATTTGAAATAAAATCACGTCTACAGAATTGGCACGCCCGGTGGGACTTGTGACTTTGAAATTTCGTTTGAATCTGTTATGCTAACTAAATTTTCTGATTTATGATAAGTTTCCATTCACGGGGTGATTATGCCAAAATACAAAGGATCGTGTGAGATATCCAACCGAGCTGCCAAAACAGAATTGGCACGCCCGGTGGGACTTGAGTCTTAGAAACTTGTTTGAATCCGTGATACTAACTAAATTTTCAGATTTGTGATAAGATTCCATTCACAAGTTGATCATGTCGAGCTCAGAAGGATCTTGCGAGGTATCCAGCCGGGTCTCCCGCTCTACCAGCCGCTGCTCGAACAAAATTTCAAAAAGCTTTTCAAAAGAGACAGGTTCGCTGCCCTAAGGGAGGGAATAAAGGTACTAAGAGAAGAAATCGACGCTTTAAGCGAAGAAGTTGAAGTAGTCGAATCCTGCTCTTCCCATGATAGGAAAACCAAAACGAATAGGAAATCAAACCACTCTAGGAAGCCTAGGGTCGTTTCCAAAATTGGAGAAGAACTTGAGCCCGAATCCTTTACCATGAAAGATCGAAAGGCTCTACATCAACTTTTGAAAAACCAAAAACATGAAAAAAAGTCCTATGCCTTATCAGATTTCCTACCTTTCGACTACCAAACCGATAGTGATGATGAGATACCCAGCTTCCACCGTTATGATGGAAATGGAGACCCTAGGTCTCATCTCCAACTTTTCTCCCGAAGTGCCTATAAAAAGAAAAAAGACTCCTCTAAGTGGGTCTATTGGTTCCCTCATTCTCTAAAAGGAAGTGCTGCAAAATGGTTGGCCTCTTATGACTTAAGCCAGTTTACCGATTTTGAAGAATTAGCCAACTGTTTTATGCAAAGATTTTCTCACAATGTTGAAGTTACTCCCACTTTAAATACATTGAGGGACACCAAACAAGGCCCTAACGAAGACGCCCACGCGTTCATCGTTAGATGGAGATCAATCCTGGGGCAAGTCAAAGAACCTATCTCCGAAGGGTGTGCAGTGATGCTCATCCTAGACAATTTTAAAACTGATTTGAAAATCCTCCTTTCCTTACATGAGATTTCTACTTTCCGAAAATTGATCAAGAAAGCTTTCCTCTTCGAGACTAATTTGAAAAAGGGAACTTATGAAGATTTATGGAAAGGAAAAAGTTTTCCAAAAAAGTTTGAAAAACCTGGGGCATATGGGCCACATGCACCAGAGGGAGGGATAAAAGTACCAAAAGTGGCTAATGTTCGAGTAGAGCAACGTTCAGCAGGACCCTCAAAACCTTTAGGGCAAAAAGATTTCAAAAAAAACCAAAAAAATAAAAAGAGATTTGAAAGAAGGGAGTACACTAACCTAGGACAACCACTCACAGAGGTCCTAGACATACTATTGGCACAAGGTCTCACAACACTCCCAGAGATTCCCGAAGGGGCACCACCCCAAGGAAAGTTTTTAAACAAGTTTTGTAAATATCATAGGCTTAAGGGCCATGATACCCAACACTGCTACGCTCTGAAGAATAGGATAGAGGATTTGATCGAGCAAGGTAAGCTGCACGTGTCTGAAGAGCCGGAGTCACCCCAGGCCATTTTTAAAGAGCCCTTCTCTAACCATGCCAGTACAAGTGGGAAGGAAAAAGAGGTATGCTCCCAATCACACTCCAATCATACAGTGCATATCGTGCATCCCACACCTCACACACCACACTTTCCCGAAATAAAAAATGCCCAAGCAATAGTGATCCGGGGAGCGCTTAGAAACCCGCCCCCGGCTAAAGCCTTGGTAGTGATTCGAGGTGTCCCGAGACACCAAGTTAGAGCCAAAGTAGGAACGAGCCCTAGGGATAGTGTAGAGGAAGTGACTAGATCGGGGAGGATCTATCAACCCCCACACTTAGCAAAACAAACAAGCAAGGGAGTGGTCATTCTACCAGCCCCCCCACAAGCATGCATACCAAACTCATCCCAGGGTGTCGATAAAAAGGGTGTGGTAATAAACCCCTATGACCTAGAAATGCATCTTTCTAAACTCCCCATAAACATGTCTATCTTGGAATTGATAAAAATTTCTCCCAAGCATAGACGAGTCCTAGAGGAGATTTTAGAGAAGATTAGAGTCGACACTACCATATCCCCTGAATCCCTATCTACCTTGGTTTCTCCCGACTTTGCAAAAACTTCCATTGTATTCACAGAGAATGATTTGGGAAAGTATGATGTGATCCATAACCAAGCACTCCATATAGAAGTTATGTTAAACGGCTACCCTATTAGTAAATGCCTAGTCGATGGAGGAGGAGGCCTTAATATCCTCCCCCTCCATGTGGCTTTTCAAATAGGAATCTCTACCTCTATGCTTGAACCGAGTCCCATAACCATTACAGGATATGATGGGAACCCATCCAACCCCTTAGGCTCCATAAAATTACCCATGAAAGTCGGACAAATACCTCACGAGGGATTATTCCATGTCTTGGATATAAATCCCCATTACAACCTATTATTGGGAAGACCATGGATACACTCTCTTAGAGCCGTCCCATCCACCTTCCACAGATGTCTCAAAATCCCATGGAAAAATCGGGTAGTGGTTGTTTTTGGAGAAGACCATCCCCAGTTAAATGAAATACAAACCTTTCCTTGTATATCAGGAGAGCCAAATCAGGAAGTAAAGACCAATCGGGAAACTGCCAAAATAAGCCTCCCTGAAATAGCCAAACCTTCCAAAATGAGAGTAGTCCGTATTTTAGGCAAGTCAAAACCTTCCAAATCCCTCCATCTTCCCAAAAGAACCATTAGGATAAGTAAACCTGCCATAGATGATTCATCTTTCCAAAATCATCCTCTATATCAAAAAATTTCAAAATTCAAAAAACCTTGGAAGATGTTGCTAAATATGGGATATACTCCTTACCAAGGATTGGGGGTTCAAGGCCAAGGAAAACTAGAGCCTATTATACCTATGCCAAATATAGGATGCCATGGTTTAGGATATAGCCTATCCATACCACCCGAGCCACCACCGAAACCAATTGGGTTAAGGGAGCCTTAGAACCCGCTAAAATCGAGACCTATGGTTTAGACATCTTATTTGGAGTCTAATTCATAGCGTTTTCTTTGCAGGTTTGATGGAAGATCCCTCTTTTGAGAAAAATACAAAAAAAGTATATATTTCCAAAAACCAAAAAAATCTAGAAAAACCCAAAAACCCAAAAAAATGTTTGATTTCCAAAGATTTAGTTGTTTCCCCTTTTGTTATTTATGGTGAAAATTATCAAAAATCCAAAAAAATGTTGGTTTCCCCTTCTGTTTGTTTTCAAAAATCCAAAAAAATAGAAAATTATGAAAACTCAAAAAAAATGTTTATTTCCCAAAAACAGAAAGGTTTAGATTCAAAAATGTCTTCTTTTGATATTTTCCTAGAGACAAAGATGCTTGAAAATGATCAAGGTGAAAAGGAGGTGTAGACGCGCGAAAATCCCCGCCTCTTCGCCTCTTTCGGGGCTTGGAGTGGATCTTCTCGTGTGTCTAAGGCCTATGTATACAAATAGGGCGTGCCAGCTAGCTTACTTAAGCTAGCGAAGATATTTTTATCACTGACTTCTAAACGTGGCGACTGTGAGCAAGTAAGCTCTTGTCGTCGCAGACCTTCTTGCACCGATGCGCAAGGGTCAGTCTGTACGCTTTTGCAAAAATCGAGTTTTGGAGAGAAAGTCTACGAAGCGGTTCGAGGTGTCTATTTCGGGTCTTTAAGATGCGATTGCATATTTTAGATCACGTGGATTTGCACGTGCCTAAGTCTTTTCTTTTATCCCTTTTTGGGTCGCCTAGTTTGTGTGTTATGAACACTCCACTACATGGGCGAATTCGAGCGGAGCTTGTTTCGATGCAATATGCGTCCTACCTCATGGTATGGCGTAGATGCAATGCAAACTCACGCTACTCCAAAGGGAAAACCCGAAATGTAAAGACAATACTGAAGGGAAATAACAGAAGGGAAATAACCGAAGGGAAATAACCGAAGGGAAATAACCGAAGGGAGATATGTATATATCTTATGTATATGGGCCCTTACTCGGGTCTTGCAAATAAGAGCGAAGGCTCAATGTGGGTGCGTGCTTGAATTGAAAGACTTACACACACGACATGAAATGAAACCCAAATATAAATTGCAGTATGGCCTTGACTAAGGTCTTGGGAATAAGAGCGAAGGCTCAATGTGTGTGAGAGTGCTTGAATTAAAAGACTACCCACACGACATAAATGAAACCCAAATATAACTGCAATAAGGCCTTTACTAAGGTCTTGGGAGTAAGAGCGAAGGCTCAATGTGTGTGAAAGTGCTTGAATTGAAAGACTTACTCACACGACATGAAATGAAACCCAAATAGTATAGGTCGGCCCTTACTTGGGTCTTTCAAATAAGAGCGAAAGCTCAATGTGTGTGAGAGTGCTTGAATTGAAAGACTTACTCACACGACAAGAAATGAAACCCAAATAGTATAGGTCGGCCCTTACTTGGGCCTTTCAAATAAGAGCGAAAGCTCAATGTGTGTGAGAGTGCTTGAATTGAAAGACTTACTCACACGACAAGAAATGAAACCCAAATAGTATAGGTCGGCCCTTACTTGGGTCTTTCAAATAAGAGCGAAAGCTCAATGTGTGTGAGAGTGCTTGAATTGAAAGACAACGCACCCAACTTAAACAAAACCCTTCGAAAATGAAAGTATATATGTACACTTATATGTTAGGGGCTGATTAGGCCCGTGTGTGTTCAAAATCGTGCACGACTAAGAGAGTGCACGTGTGTGGTTGTGCCAAGCCACGTTATTACAAGCGGGGGGAGACTATGCTCCGTTATTACAACCCCGTATCAAATTGAATCTCAAGCAAGTGTACGACTAAAGACCGAGTTTAGACACTTACGAGTAGCTGGTCTGTAGAGGTCTTGCTTGAGCGTGGGCTTGGCCTTGGGCTGCAAGTGGGAGCTCCGCGAAGGTAGGTGATCAAGGGTGCTGGCCGGTTGCAAGTGGGGCGCGGGATAGACGCCTCGAAGGGGGCCGGTGGCAAGTAGATGGCGCCTCCAAGTAGGGGGTTTAAAGTGGCTGAATAAGTGGGTATTAGGATCACTAGGGGAGTTGGGTACTTAGGGAAACTGGACCTAAAAGGTGAGCTAGTGGGAAGGCCGAATAGGACACCTAGGGGAGTTGGCCGAATGGGAGATGATGGCTAGGTAGTGGCCAGCAACTTGGGTTATACTAGGTTCGGCTAGGTTTAGGTGGTGGCGGCAAAAGGGCTGAGATGAAGGTAGGATGGGTGGCTAAGAGTGGAGAGGTGGTAGAGAGGGGCTTTGAGGGAGTTTGGGGTACTTACCGAATGGGGAGAGGTGGCGGATGAAGTGGGAAGCAGGCGGGCAAGTGGCTGTTGGCTGATTCGGTTGGGTGAAGGTGATGGCATCCGGCTGAGGGGTGGTGGTGGTGGATGGAAGAGGGAAGGTGGCGGAGCAGGTGGCGGCTGGTGGAGCAGCTGGAGCAGGCGGAGGTGGGGAGTGGTCCCGGCTGGGTGAGAGATGGGAGAAGGAGAGGGCCCGGCTGGGTGGAATGGTGGTTTCCACTTGGAAAACCCGCCCACAAGGAGGGGGGTTTAAATAGGGGATGGGTAGGTCGGTTAGGGCTGGGCTGTGGGTAGTGGTTAGGTGGTTTAGGTAGGGTGGTATGTAGATAAGTTGGGCTGGAAGGGGTTGGGCCAGATATTTTAAAACTAGGGGTTTGGGTAAATCGTGGGCTAAGGGTGGTTTAGGGGTTTAGGGCTAGGTTAGGTGGTTGGGTTTTAGGGTGAGGTTTAGTGAGCTAGGTTAGGTGATTAGGCTAGGATTAGGGAAATTAATCTAGGTTTAGGGAAGGATTAGGGAAGTGGGTTAGGTGATTAGGTTGGGATTAGGACGGGATTAGGGAAGTGGGTTAGGTGATTAGGTTCGGATTAGGGGTGGATTAGGGGTTTAGGCTAGGTTTAGGCATTTTGGGCTAGGTTTAGGTGAAGGAGCTCCCTTAGCATGGCCCATAGACCTTGATCACCCCATGTTGGTGCAACCCTAGGTTAGGTTTTAGCTAATTACAAGCTTAAACCCACTCAATTAGGCTAACCCACATGATTAACCCAAACTTGACACACAAGTCAAGCTTAATACAAAACTCTTGATATTTTTCACCCCCACTCTCTCTCATGCCCAATATCCCACGTGAAACTCAAGTGGGCCCCACCTCCATTTATGAGAAGGTGATGTGGGCCATGGATATGGATATTGGATTGGATCTCTGGATCCAAATCCAAATCCAAGTCCACATATGGGTTTGGATTGGGATCTGGATATATATGGTCCAGATCCAATCCAAACTGAACTCTGACTCCTTCGAGCTGGGTTCGAAACGGACGATTCGTGCGGGGCCTGACAGCATCAGTACTCCGTCTGCGTTGGGTCTTCGCCAACATGGTCGTCCGCCTCCGGTTCTGCCTTCCGGTGATGACTTTAAATGCTATTTTGATAAGAACAGGGTCTTGGACGTTCGAGATCCTGGGGTGTGAATCAGATACAAGAGTTGCTGCGTCGGGCTCGACAGGTGCTCCGGTTCCGGGCTCTTCTTGGCTCTCCTGGTCCTGTCTTGATCGGGCCAAGCCACTTCGGGGTTTCAAAACATGTTTTAGAAGGTTTTCAAAAGCCATATTATATGTTTTTGAAATATAAAGTTTAAAACATATATGCAGGGTTGTTTGGAAGGCTCCTGGGTTTCCAAACTCAAAATGGCCCTTTGGGGCTGCTTGTATAAAACCAGATGGATTTTGAGAAATTCGTGGGATTTCGGGGTGTTTACAGATGCCCCTCTTTGGCCTTGTCCAAATAGATTTGGATAAGGGCAAAGATGACAAACACCCCTTTTAATGTCTCCCTAGATCTAGCCACGAAGAATATGGGATCGTCCCATTTTAGCAAAATCTCAATTTTACAAGCTCTGGTAGGAGGAGATATCACGCGAAAGGGTTATTTATGGAATCTGGTCCTATATGGGATCATGTTCATGCAAGTACAATGCGTGGAATGCAGATGACATGGGTGTGGTGCCAAGAGTGGCGACCTCCCAGAGACCAGATGTGGTCGAACTCTAGAGACTTACAAGGTCTATTGCTCCAAGTGAGCAAATCCTATGCTGTTCTATGTTCGGTTTTCAAAACTTATTTACAAAACTATTTACAAAAGAGACAACTGTCTTGAGCCTCGATCCTAAGGATCTCGAGCTCTTCATGCTTGCCCTTGTTTGAGTCTTAACACTCGCTTATCTAGCCGAGGTTTTATAAGAAAACAAGCTTCATTTCAAATTCCTACGTCTTACTCGAAACGTCGAATTCTCAAACAAGATGAAATTCAAGTAAGTAAATCCTATTTTTACTTTAGGATTCCTCGAAATGAACCATGCTTTAGCTTGGGATAAGTCAGGGATGGGAAAGAGATACCACGGTCCCTTCTGAAGTGTCCCGTGGTTTAAGGCATAGAAGGCGGAAAACTGCTCTTTTTGAGCTTTTTGGCCTCTTTTTTCCTTTTTTTCATAGAGGGTCTCCCTTTGGGAGTATTTTTTCTTTAATCCCTCTTTTTTATAAGAGAATCGATTTTTCTTTTTGAAGTCTGGTTTCTTTCTTTTGGAAAGAGACTTTAAATGGGAAATTCCCTTTTGATTTGGGCCTTTGTTTTCCTTTTGGAAATAGAAGAGAAGAGGGGAGGACTTATCCCAAGCCTACACTCGATCCATTCCAGATCAGCCTATTTAGAAATAGCACGTACTACTTGCAAGTATCTTGCTATGTTGAACTAGGCCTTTCTTTGTAAGATGAAGGATTTTGAAATGCAACCACGATTTTGAAAACTCCACTCTTTCACAAGTGCGAATTCTCTTACTTAGGGTCACACGAGTTGCCTTTGCACCTTATTCACGTCTCAGGGCAGCTATCCCTATAAAATTTTTGAAAACTGGAATTTAATCCAAATCCTACACATGATATTTCTTTAAGTATTGAATATTGATAGGATTTGCTAAATTCCTACCTTCTACATCGATCAACCAATACGAATTGTTCGTAGTGGTTGCTCGTACAACATAGGGTCCATCCCAGTTGGGGCGCCACTTACCTAGGGGGTGTGGGCAACGATGGTGGATGGTTTTCAAGACCAGATCTCCCACTTCAAAGTGGCGAGGTCTTATGTGTTTGCTATAATGTCGGGCTATCCTTTGCCGGTATGCACGAGCATGATCCATGGCAAGGAGTCGCCTCTCATCTAGCAAGTCTAGTTCGGCCATCCTAGCATGCTGAAGCGTCTCTAGGGGGAGGTTGAGTGCAATGGATGTATGGAATGAATGCAGTTGGGTATGAATGGGAAGAATGACGTTTATGCCATAGACCAATTCGAATGGTGTGGCATTTGTGGGAGTCCGGATGGAAGTCCTATAAGCCCATAAGGCTTCATCCAGCTTCTCGTGCCACATCCTACCCTTCTCTAAGGTTTTCTCAATGATACCAATGAGAGTCTTGTTTGTGGCTTCGGCTTGGCCGTTGCCTTGAGGGTAGTAGGGCGAGGAGAAGTGGTGAGTTATGCCATACGTGTTGCACAACTTGACCATCCGCTCATTCTTGAACGGGGTACCGTTATCAGACACAAGGTCTCGTGGAACCCCAAATTGAGCCAAGATATTCCTCCGGATGAAAGCCACCACATGTTGCCCCATTACATTTGTTAGGGAAATGGCTTCCACCCACTTGGAGAAATACTCCGTGGCTGCTAAAATAAAACGATGCCCATTCGAGGCCTTTGGAGATATTGGGCCTACAATGTCAAACGCCTACATGGTAAATGGCCAGGGGCTGACCACGGAATACAATGCAGATGAAGGGATATGAATGGCGTGCCCATGCACTTGACATGGATGACACTTCCTAACATGATCGTGACAATCCTTTTTCAGGGTGGACCAAAAATAACCCCCTCTAAGTATTTTCATTGCCATCATGTTAGCATTAACATGACCTCCACATTCTCCATCGTGGAACTCATGCATCACTATCCTAGCCTCCTCTAGGTCGATACACCTAAGCAGAATGCCGGTAAAACTCTTTTTGTATAAGACCCCACCCAGAATGGTGTATCGGGTCGAAATCTTACGAATGAATGCCTTATCTTTGGATGTGGCATCCTCGGTGAATCCCCCATTTTCTAAAAATTGTTTTATGTCATAGAACCAGGGTTTTTCAATAGACTCTGGGTTGTTTTGGCAAATATCCAAGTCGTGTGTGGATGGATGGGGCGCATGCCATATTTCCAAAGATCTGGTCACTGAAATGGGATCGACCTTCAGGGCTGAACCCAAGGAGGAGAGGGCATCGGCGATGCCATTGTCCTCTCTCCCTACGTGTGTGAGCTTACACGACTGGAAGGTTTGGACCAATCGAGTGGCCAACTCGTGATATGGAAGTAGTTTCTCATTACGTACTTGCCAAATTTTTAAAACCTGGTTTATGACAAGGAGCGAATCTCCAAAGACCTCGATGCATGATGCCCCTAGAGTTTTCGAAATCTTTAAGCCTTGTATGAGTGCTTCATACTCAGCGACGTTGTTGGAACATTCGAAATCTAAGCGGACTGCTATGGGAATCTCACCCTTTTCAGGGGAGATTAGGATGATCCCGGCACCAGCCCCTCGTTGGTTCCGTGCCCCGTCGAAGTGCATCTTCCACACTTGGTTTTCGAAAGAATTTGCCAAAATGTGGTTTTGAAAATGGTTTTGCAATATGCCTTCATCAGGCATTTCGACAAGAGTGGGATATGCGTCTTCCAAGGGGAAGTCAGCCACGTAATCTGCTAGGGCTTGCCCCTTAACGAAGATCTGGTGATGGTATTTCAGATCATACTCCATTAGAAGGAGTTGCCATTTGCCCAATCTACCCGTGAGAATGGGTTTTTCGAACAAGTGCTTGATTGGATCAAGCTTGAACACTATCCAGATCTCATGATCTAGGAAGTAGTGTCTGAATTTCTGGCAGGCCCAGACTAGGGCCAAGCACGTCTTCTCCATGGCTTGATAATTTCGTTCATAAGCCAAGAGAGTTTTCGAAATATAGTAGATGGCATACTCCTTATGGGTGTCATCCTCGTATTGAGCCAACAGGGCTCCTAAAGCGTTCATATGCACAGAGATATATAATAAAAGCGGTTTTCCTTGTTTTGGAGGATTCAAAACGGGGGGATTAACCAAGTATGCCTTCAGTCTCTCGAAGGACTTTTGGCATTCATCATCCCATAAGAATTTCGTACCCTTCCTCAACAGTTTGTTGAAGGGTTCGCATCTAGTTGCCAGATTCGATATGAATCGGCGCACAGATTGTAATCGACCCTGGAGGCTACGGACTTGGGTGAGATTGGAGGGTGGAGCCATGTCTATGATGGCTCGACACTTAGAGGGGTCGACTTCTATTCCCCTTTGGCTCACCATAAAGCCTAGAAGCTTCCCTGATTCTACCCCTAACACACATTTTTGAGGGTTTAGCTTTACTTTGTAAAGCCTAAGCCTTTCGAAAATCTTTTGTAAACATTCGATATGGGTGCATCGGGTTTTGGATTTCGCCAAGAGATCATCTACATACACTTCTACAAGCTCATGAATTTGATCATGGAAGATCGTGTTCATGGCTCGTTGGTATGTTGCGCCGGCATTTTTCAAACCAAAGGGCATGACTGTATAGCAGTACGTGCCCCATGGGGTTGTGAAGGCGGTCTTACCCTGATCTCGTGGACTTAGTTTGATTTGATTATAGCCTGAATAGCCATCCATGAATGAAAACATTTCATGATTTGCAGTACTATCGACTATCAAATCTATGTTTGGTAAAGGATAATTATCCTTTGGAGTGGCTTTATTCAGGTTTCTGAAATCGATGCATATTCGAATCTTCCCATTGGTTTTTCGAACTACAACGATATTTGACAACCAATCAGAATACGCAATGGGTTTTATAAATCTGGCTTTTAGCAGATCTTCTAAACCCTCTTTGACTTGCGTGTGCACATTCGGGTGTATTTTCCTAAGCTTCTGCTTTATGGGTTTTACACCTGCATCTAAGGGAAGACGATGCTCGACTATGCTGGGATCTATGCCCGGCATGTCTTCATACGTCCATGCAAACACATCTAAATAGGTTCGTAGAAATGCAATGAATGCTAACTTTTCAGTTTCATGCAAGCATGTGCCTATTTTGATGGTTTTGGGATTGGAGTCATCCCCTAGGTTCACCTCTACGAAATCTCCTCCTACTGATTGGGAAGGTCTTTCAAAATCGAGAATTCTATGAAATTCTGGGAGCTCAGAAGTGGGATCTTCCTCAAGGGGATCTACTTCTGGGCTTTGATCATTCTCGTGGGCTATAGACCCGAGGGAACTTGATGCGTGGTTTTCAAAATAACCTGGTTTTGTACTGGGATTTTCAAGTGATTTCGAAATTTTTGGTCTGGCTATGCAGACGACGTTTCTTTCGAAATCCTTTTCTTTTGCCAAAGTCCTACCAGGAGCAGCTATGTACAAAATCTTTTTGGTATTTTCTTGATTTTCGATTTTTTTGGGCTTTTGTAAAACAAGAACTTTGGGAACTATACAAAGCACTCTTTTTTCGAGTTTTTGTTTTTCCATTGTTTTTGGTTTTTTTTGTTTTTCGATTTTTTTTCGATTTTAAGTTTTCAAATGTTTTTGGTATTTTTAGAAAAAGGGATCTTCCGTCATACCTACAAAGGGAAAACACTACGGGTTAGACTCGGAATAGGAGGTCTAAACCATAGGTTTCTTCTAAGACAGGCTCCGGGGCACCCTTGACCCAGGTGGTCACAGGGGGTGGCTCCGGCGGTATTCGGGGAGTATAGCCGATCCCATATCGGCTTGGGTTGGCCATAGGAAGGATGGGCTCTAGGAGACCCTGGTTTTGTGCCCCTAGACTCTTGTAGGGCGTGTAGCCCATGTTCAATAACATGTTCCACGACCTTTTGTTTTTTGAAAAGATGGGATATAAGTCGTGGTCCTGGAACATGCTATCGTCCATATTAGGCTCGTATGGCCTTTTGTCCAGGGGTTTTGGAAATAGGGAACGTTTGGGTTTTCCTAGGAGGATTAGAGTCGGGAGGGGGCCTGCTTTGGGCGGTCCCTTCACATATACAACCTTCCTAGGGTTGTTCAACATGAGCCAAGGTGGCTCAACCATAATTTGCCCTAGGTTAGCCTCATGGGCCTGGGAGCTTGATAAACAAGGGGAGTTTATGATCCCCTGAAGCTGTGGGTGACTCTCACCTAGGATCACTACGACCTGGTCCCTAAAAGGGATCTTAACACACCTGTGGAAGGTGGATGGCACAGCGCACAAACTGTGTATCCAGGGTCTTCCTAGCAACAGGTTATAATGGGGGTGGATGTCCAAGACATGGAACACCCCCGTGTGTTCGATCCCTCCCGTTTCTATTGGGAGTTCGATGGATCCTAAAGGCCTAGACGCATTCCCATCGTATCCAGTGATAACGATGGGGCTTGGGTTCACTGAAGTCAAGGTGACTCCGATTTTGTATGCCACGTGAAGTGGAAGGATGTTGAGCCCTCCTCCACCATCGACTAGGCACCTGTCCAGAGAGTGGTTGTTTAGAACCACCTCGATGTGCAGGGCCTGGTTATGGGTTTCGTAGGGTCTATCTACATCATCTTCCGAAAAGGTGATGGGCGATTTTGCTCCTAATAAAGCCACTTGGGCAGACAAGGATTCCGGACTTATGTTCGAATCAACCTTGGCCCTTTCTAGAATTTTCTCTAATACAAGTCTATGCCTAGGCGAGGTTTTTATAATCTCTAGGATAGACATGTGAATAGGAATCTTTGAAAGGTGGTTTTCGAAATCATAAGGATTTAGGATGACTTTGTCCTTATCTGCTTTTGGCAGACCACTAGGGATACATGCTTTTGAGGGGCCAGGCACACTGACCACCTTTTGAGCACCTTGAAGGTGTGGGGGTTGGTAGATCCTCCCGGATCTAGTGACTTCCCCCACGACCAGCCTAGGGTTTGCGCTAGACTTGGCTCTAAGGATGAGCTGAGGAGAACCTTGAATTTTAAAAACCGGTTTTGCCGGGGTTTCCACTTTTGGTGGTCCCCGAATGACGACTTGGGCGGGCCTTTTGTATAATACAAGGATGGGCGCACAAGCAGGTGGACCAGGTTCTGGTTTTTGCGCTAGTTCCTTGGAAATGGTGAGGGTACATACCTCCTTTCCTTTCCCACTGCCACTGGCGTGTTTGGGAAAGGGTTCCTTGAAGATAGCTTGAGGTGGCTCAGGTTCCGCGGTGACCTGGAGCCGGCCTTCTGCTATCAAGTTCTCAATTTTATTTAAAAGAGAGAAGCAACGTTTGGTATCATGGCCTTTGAGCCGATGATACTTGCAAAATCGGTTTAAATATCCCCCTTTGGACGTGACTCCTTCGGGGATTTCAGGGAGTTCGATCATGCCCTGGGCAAGTAAGAGGTCTAGGACCTCCGACACAGGTTGCCCAGCGGAGTGTACTCCCGTTTTTCAATCGGTTTTGAAAAATTGCGTTCTCTCTTATTTTCTATTTTTTCAAAATTTTTAGAAGTGCCCGCCATGCCTGGATCCACTCGGACATTGGCGATTTTATGGGGCTTTGCCCCTTTGTCCGTCGTGGGCAGCCCATATGCGATGGGCTTTTCCAAACGGGTTTTTGGAACGGCACTTCCTTTCCATAAGTGGTCGTATGTCCCTTTTCGCAAGTTGGTTTCGAAAAGGGAGGCCTTTTTGATCAACTTATGGAAAGTTGAAATCTCATGGAGCGAGAGAAGGGTTTTTAACTCGCTTTTAAAATTATCCAGGATGAGCATTACTGCGCATCCTTCGGATATGGGCTCTCGCACTTGGCCTAAAAGCGACCTCCACCTTATAATGAAGGCATGCACGTCCTCGTTCATGCCTTGCTTTGTATCCCTTAAGGTATTCAGGGTTGGCGTGACTTCCACGTTGTGTGCAAATCTTTGCATGAAGCAGTTCGCTAACTCTTCAAAAGTAGCGAACTGGCTTAAGTCGTAGGAAGCTAGCCATTTGGCAGCTGTGCCTTTAAGGGATAGAGGGAACCAATACACCCATTTCATCGAGTCCTTTTTCTTCTTATGGGCTCGACGCGAGAAAAGCTGCAAGTGAGACCTAGGGTCTCCCATGCCATCATACCGATGGAAGTTCGGTATTTCATCGTCACTGTCTGTTTCATAATCCATAGGAAGGAAATCAGACAGGGTGTAGCTTCTTTTCCCTTTATTCTGCCCTTTCAGCAGCTGCTGTAGGGCTTTACGGTCCTTTTGTGTGAAGGACTCGTGGTATTGGTTGCCTTCCATTACGGAGGCCTCTTTTTGCTTGCGAGGTTTTTCAGATTTCTTTTTAGGCCTTTGTTCACCGTTCGATGAACATGAATCGCCTACTTCAGCCTCTTGGCTGAGAGCATCGATTTTGGCCTCAAACTCCCTTCTCAAGTCCTCGATTTCATCTAGTTTTATTTTGTTTTTGAAAATCCTCCTAGAGTGAGAACTTGATGCGCATGAGCCTTGGCTCGACACTTCACTTGGATTGGACTTTGACATGCTTTTCAAGCTTTTTCAAAATTTCCTAAGTACAAGCAAAGAAAACAAGTTAAAATGACACCTTTTTACAAAATTTTCGCAAGATTTCTACAAGTAAACTCGATTTTTGAAAAGGCTCACGTCCCACCGGGCGTGCCAATCTCTGTAGACACGCGAAAATCCCTGCCTCTTCGCCTCTTCCGGGGCTTGGAGTGGATCTTCTCGTGTGTCTAAGGCCTATGTATACAAATAGGGCGTGCCAGCTAGCTTACTTAAGCTAGCGAAGATATTTTTATCACTGACTTCTAAACGTGGCGACTGTGAGCAAGTAAGCTCTTGTCGTCGCAGACCTTCTTGCACCGATGCGCAAGGGTCAGTCTGTACGCTTTTGCAAAAATCGAGTTTTGGAGAGAAAGTCTACGAAGCGGTTCGAGGTGTCTATTTCGGGTCTTTAAGATGCGATTGCATATTTTAGATCACGTGGATTTGCACGTGCCAAAGTCTTTTCTTTTATCCCTTTTTGGGTCGCCTAGTTTGTGTGTTATGAACACTCCACTACATGGGCGAATTCGAGTGGGGCTTGTTTCGATGCAATATGCGTCCTACCTCGTGGTATGGCGTAGATGCAATGCAAACTCACGCTACTCCAAAGGGAAAACCCGAAATGTAAAGACAATACTGAAGGGAAATAACAGAAGGGAAATAACCGAAGGGAAATAACCGAAGGGAAATAACCGAAGGGAGATATGTATATATCTTATGTATATGGGCCCTTACTCGGGTCTTGCAAATAAGAGCGAAGGCTCAATGTGGGTGCGTGCTTGAATTGAAAGACTTACACACACGACATGAAATGAAACCCAAATATAAATTGCAGTATGGCCTTGACTAAGGTCTTGGGAATAAGAGCGAAGGCTCAATGTGTGTGAGAGTGCTTGAATTAAAAGACTACCCACACGACATAAATGAAACCCAAATATAACTGCAATAAGGCCTTTACTAAGGTCTTGGGAGTAAGAGCGAAGGCTCAATGTGTGTGAAAGTGCTTGAATTGAAAGACTTACTCACACGACATGAAATGAAACCCAAATAGTATAGGTCGGCCCTTACTTGGGTCTTTCAAATAAGAGCGAAAGCTCAATGTGTGTGAGAGTGCTTGAATTGAAAGACTTACTCACACGACAAGAAATGAAACCCAAATAGTATAGGTCGGCCCTTACTTGGGCCTTTCAAATAAGAGCGAAAGCTCAATGTGTGTGAGAGTGCTTGAATTGAAAGACTTACTCACACGACAAGAAATGAAACCCAAATAGTATAGGTCGGCCCTTACTTGGGTCTTTCAAATAAGAGCGAAAGCTCAATGTGTGTGAGAGTGCTTGAATTGAAAGACAACGCACCCAACTTAAACAAAACCCTTCGAAAATGAAAGTATATATGTACACTTATATGTTAGGGGCTGATTAGGCCCGTGTGTGTTCAAAATCGTGCACGACTAAGAGAGTGCACGTGTGTGGTTGTGCCAAGCCACGTTATTACAAGCGGGGGGAGACTATGCTCCGTTATTACAACCCCGTATCAAATTGAATCTCAAGCAAGTGTACGACTAAAGACCGAGTTTAGACACTTACGAGTAGCTGGTCTGTAGAGGTCTTGCTTGAGCGTGGGCTTGGCCTTGGGCTGCAAGTGGGAGCTCCGCGAAGGTAGGTGATCAAGGGTGCTGGCCGGTTGCAAGTGGGGCGCGGGATAGATGCCTCGAAGGGGGCCGGTGGCAAGTAGATGGCGCCTCCAAGTAGGGGGTTTAAAGTGGCTGAATAAGTGGGTATTAGGATCACTAGGGGAGTTGGGTACTTAGGGAAACTGGACCTAAAAGGTGAGCTAGTGGGAAGGCCGAATAGGACACCTAGGGGAGTTGGCCGAATGGGAGATGATGGCTAGGTAGTGGCCAGCAACTTGGGTTATACTAGGTTCGGCTAGGTTTAGGTGGTGGCGGCAAAAGGGCTGAGATGAAGATAGGATGGGTGGCTAAGAGTGGAGAGGTGGTAGAGAGGGGCTTTGAGGGAGTTTGGGGTACTTACCGAATGGGGAGAGGTGGCAGATGAAGTGGGAAGCAGGCGGGCAAGTGGCTGTTGGCTGATTTGGTTGGGTGAAGGTGATGGCATCCGGCTGAGGGTTGGTGGTGGTGGATGGAAGAGGGAAGGTGGCGGAGCAGGTGGCGGCTGGTGGAGCAGCTGGAGCAGGCGGAGGTGGGGAGTGGTCCCGGCTGGGTGAGAGATGGGAGAAGGAGAGGGCCCGGCTGGGTGGAATGGTGGTTTCCACTTGGAAAACCCGCCCACAAGGAGGGGGGTTTAAATAGGGGATGGATAGGTCGGTTAGGGCTGGGCTGTGGGTAGTGGTTAGGTGGTTTAGGTAGGGTGGTATGTAGATAAGGTGGGCTGGAAGGGGTTGGGCCAGATATTTTAAAACTAGGGGTTTGGGTAAATCGTGGGCTAAGGGTGGTTTAGGGGTTTAGGGCTAGGTTAGGTGGTTGGGTTTTAGGGTGAGGTTTAGTGAGCTAGGTTAGGTGATTAGGCTAGGTTTAGGCTAGGATTAGGGAAATTAATCTAGGTTTAGGGAAGGATTAGGGAAGTGGGTTAGGTGATTAGGTTGGGATTAGGACGGGATTAGGGAAGTGGGTTAGGTGATTAGGTTCGGATTAGGGGTGGATTAGGGGTTTAGGCTAGGTTTAGGCATTTTGGGCTAGGTTTAGGTGAAGGAGCTCCCTTAGCATGGCCCATAGACCTTGATCACCCCATGTTGGTGCAGCCCTAGGTTAGGTTTTAGCTAATTACAAGCTTAAACCCACTCAATTAGGCTAACCCACATGATTAACCCAAACTTGACACACAAGTCAAGCTTAATACAACACTCTTGATATTTTTCACCCCCACTCTCTCTCATGCCCAATATCCCACGTGAAACTCAAGTGGGCCCCACCTCCATTTATGAGAAGGTGATGTGGGCCATGTATATGGATATTGGATTGGATCTCTGGATCCAAATCCAAATCCAAGTCCACATATGGGTTTGGATTGGGATCTGGATATACATGGTTCAGATCCAATCCAAACTGAACTCTGACTCCTTCGAGCTGGGTTCGAAACGGACGATTCGTGCGGGGCCTAACAGCATCAGTACTCCGTCTGCGTTGGGTCTTCGCCAACATGGTCGTCCGCCTCCGTTTCTACCTTCCGGAGATGACTTCAAATGCTATTTTGATAAGAACAGGGTCTTGGACGTTCGAGATCCTGGGGTGTGAATCAGATACAAGAGTTGCTGCGTCGGGCTCGACAGGTGCTCCGGTTCCGGGCTCTTCTTGGCTCTCCTGGTCCTGTCTTGATCGGGCCAAGCCACTTCGGGGTTTCAAAACATGTTTTAGAAGGTTTTCAAAAGCCATATTATATGTTTTTGAAATATAAAGTTTAAAACATATATGCAGGGTTGTTTGGAAGGCTCCTGGGTTTCCAAACTCAAAATGGCCCTTTGGGGCTGCTTGTATAAAACCAGATGGATTTTGAGAAATTCGTGGGATTTCGGGGTGTTTACAGGAGGATCCCCTCATTCATGAGGATGATCTTGCCTCTAGCCTGCTTGAATTCCATAAAGTCCTAGACTTGGATAAACCTTCTAGTGCCGAAGGGGGAGATTTTGTGGAAGTCAACTTAGGGAGTGAGTCAAATCCAAAGAAAGTCAAGATAGGTCTTTGTTTGCATAAGCATGAGAGAGCATCCTTCATTGCATTCTTAAAAGACTATATAGACGTGTTTGCATGGACTTATGAGGATATGCCTGGTTTAGATCCTCGTGTGGTAGAGCATCAGTTGCCATTAGACCCCTAAGTCAAACCCATAAAACAAAAACTTAGGAAAATTCATCCTGATATCCACTCCCAAGTAAAAGAAGGGTTAGAAGATCTTTTAAAAGCTGGATTTATAAAACCCATTGCATATTCTGATTGGCTTTCAAATATTGTTATAGTTAGAAAAAGCAATGAAAAATTTCGTATTTGCATAGATTTTCGAAATTTGAATAAAGCCACTCCAAAAGATAACTTTCCGCTTCCAAATATAGATTTGATAGTAGATAGCACTGCAAATCATGAAATGTTTTCTTTTATGGATGGCTATTCGGGTTACAATCAAATTAAACTAGCACCAAAAGACCAATCCAAAACGGCTTTCACTACTCCTTGGGGTACGTATTGCTATACTGTTATGCCTTTTGGTTTGAAAAATGCAGGGGCCACGTACCAAAGAGCCATGACCACAATTTTCCATGATCAAATTCATGAGCTTTTGGAAGTATGCGTAGATGATCTCTTAGTAAAATCAAAAACCCGAAATTTACATTTGGAAACTTTGCAAAAGGTTTTTGAAAGACTTAGGATTTATAAAGTGAAATTGAACCCTCAAAAATGTGTTTTTGGAGTGGAATCAGGGAAACTTCTAGGGTTTATGGTCAGCCAAAGAGGTATAGAGGTCGACCCTTCTAAATGTCGAGCCATCATAGACATGCCTCCACCTTCTAATCTGACCCAAATTCGAAGTCTCCAAGGACGACTTCAAGCAATTCGGAGATTTATCTCCAACTTAGTCACGAGATGTGAGCCTTTCAACAAACTCCTAAGGAAAGGGGTTAAGTTTGGTTGGGATAGTGACTGTCAAAATGCTTTTGAAAGACTAAAATCATATTTGACAAACCCTCCCGTTTTGAAACCTCCAAAACCAGGAAAACCTTTGTTACTTTACATTTCCATTCATGAGAATGCATTGGGAGCTTTGCTGGCTCAATATGAAAATGATAGTCTTAAAGAATATGCTATTTACTATATTTCAAAAACTCTGTTGGCATATGAAAGAAAATATCCAGCCATGGAGAAGACGTGTTTAGCTTTGGTATGGGCTTGCCAAAAGTTTAGGCACTATTTCCTAGATCATGAGATCTGGATAGTATCTAGACTAGACCCTATCAAACATCTTTTCGAAAAACCTATCTTAACAGGTAGGCTCGGTAAATGGCAGCTTCTTTTGATGGAATATGATTTAAAATTCCATCACCAAAGTTCTATCAAGGGGCAGGCCTTGGCCGACCATGTTGCTGACTTACCTTTGAAAGATACGTATTCCATACATGACAAAATGCCCGATGAAGGTATCTTTTCCCATGACTTTCAAAAACATATTTTATCAAATCATTCGAATAATAACCAAGTATGGAAAATGTATTTTGATGGGTCAAGAAATCAACATGGAGCAGGTGTGGGAATCTTGCTCATATCCTCTGAAAAGGCAGAAATCCCAATGGCTTTCCGATTAGATTTTTCATGTACCAATAATGTGGCTGAATATGAAGCACTCATACAAGGCCTAAAAGTCTTGAAAAATCTAGGGGCATCACGAGTGGAAATTTTTGGAGATTCCATGCTTGTTATAAATCAAGTTTCAAAAATTTGGCAGGTTAAGAATGAGAAGTTGACTCCCTACTTTGAATTAGCTATCCAATTGGTTAGCTCTTTCCAAGAATGCACACTCACTCACATAGGCAGGGAGGATAATAGTGTGGCAGACGCCTTGTCATCACTAGGATCTTCCATAAAAATAGACCCCTTTACGGGAGCTAGGTTTTTAGAAATCGTCCACCTGCCTAATCTATCCACACACAGTTTTGAAACCTGCCAAAATGATCAAAATAGCAATGAAAAACCCTGGTTTTATGATATTAGAAACTTTTTAGAAGATGGAAGTTTTCCTGATTTTGCTTCCCCTAAAGATAAGATTTTTATAAGGAAAGTTTCAACCTGATATGTTATCTTGGGAGGTGTCCTTTATAAGAAAAGTTTCACTGGGATTTTGTTGAGGTGTATAGATGACGAAGAGGCTAAGGTAATCATGCATGAATTCCACGATGGGGAATGTGGAGGTCATGTCAATGCTAATATGATGGCAATGAAAATACTTAGAGCAGGGTATTTCTGGTCCACACTAAAGCAGGATTGTCACCAACATGTTAGGAAGTGTCACCAATGTCAGGTACATGGGAACGCTATCCATATTCCATCATCAGCATTGCATTCAGTCGTGTGTCCATGGCCCTTCACCATGTGGGCATTTGACATCATAGGACCCATCTCACCCATTGCCTCAAACGGGCATAGATTCATTTTAGGAGCAACAAAATATTTTTCTAAATGGGTTGAAGCTACTTCCTTGGCTAACGTCCAAGGGCAACAGGTAGTGGCATTCATTAAGAAAAATATACTTACTAGATTTGGAATCCCAAGGGATTTGGTTTCAGATAATGGCACTCCCTTTAAGAATGAAAAAGTCGAGAAATTATGTAGAACCTATGGGATTACCCAGCATTTTTCATCACCCTACTATCCCCAAGGTAACGGTCAAGCCGAAGCTACCAATAAGACCCTCATAAGCATAATAGAAAAGAACTTAGAGAAGGGCAGGGCATGGCATGAGAAATTAGATGAGGCTCTGTGGGCTTATAGGACATCCATTCGCACACCCACAAACACTACACCATTTGAATTAGTTTATGGTACAAGTGCCATATTACCCATCCATGCCAAACTGCATTCATACCATACTGCTTTAGCATTGGACCTACCTATAGAAACTCTACAAGAAGCCTGGTTGGCCGAGCTTGACCTTATTGATGAAAAAAGACTTCTTGCCATGAATCATGCATATGCATATAGGCAAAGGATAGCTAGGCACTATGAAAAACACATAAAAGCTCGCGATTTCAAGGTAGGAGACCTAGTCCTGAAAATCATCCATCATAGAGGCCCACATCCACTAGGAAAATGGCGACCCAAATGGGATGGCTCTTATGTCATAAGAGGAGCAACTTCTAATAATGCCTATTGGTTGGTTGATGCAGAAGGAAAGAATCTGGCAGATCCCATCAATGCCCGGTATTTGAAAAGGTATTACATCTAAAATCCCCCTTATTTCCATTTGAAAAAAAAAAAAAATGTTTCCAAAAACAAAAAGGGAGGATTGGAGAATCTCCTCTAAATTTCTAGGAAAGTATACAGAAGATGGATTACCCAATCCCAAGTTAGGAGGCTGGTGTGATATAAAAGGTAGAGTTTCAAAAACATTTCCTGGTGATGTTCCAAAGATCTTTGACTTGCCATACGAAACCTAGTTTTGAAAGAGCAGGATATTTTCAAATGACAGGTGCTATTAGGAAATAGGATGTTCCTATTCAAGTCAATAATCCAAAAGGATGAGTTGTTTTCCATTCAATATCCCTGAGGAGAGGAAAAAGTCAAAAGTCGAAAAAAAAAAGGGAAGGAAACAAAAACCTCCAATATAGAGGCCTTCCTAGAAGAAAAAAAAAAAAGAAGGAAAGAAAAAACTCAAAAGAGCAGCTTCCATTAAAATCCCATCTATTTGGAACCTTGGGACGCTTCAAAAGGGACCGCGGGTAATGCTTCCTCAAAAATCTTCACAGCTCATCCTTATGGAGAAAAGGCTCGTTAGGAAAGTCCTAGAGTAAGAATAGGACCTGCTCAATTTGGATCTCATGCTGTTCCCAAGATTAGGTCTTTGTAAAGTAAGGAGGGGTGTTCCCAAGATTAGGTCTTTGTAAAGTAAGGAGGGGAGCTTTGAAATGCTATCCAAAACTTTCCATAAAACCTCTACTGAGTAGTAAGCATCAACATCTAAATGAAGGAAAAGGTGAGAAATTGGAAGTATCATTTTCTAGAAGCTAACAGGAGTTTCCCTTTTGAAAAGATGATTTCCAAAACTCCAAGCATCAAAAAGGCAATCTTAAGGAGTCATCCCATTTGAGGTAGCTACCGTTTATAGGCATGAAATCTCATAACATTTGAAACATGCATACATAAACTGGTAGTCCATAGATCCCATAACATTTGACATGTGCATACATGTACTGGTCGTCCATAGATGCATAAAAGTCAGTTTTGTCTCAGTCCCTCAAATGAAAATCTCCTTATAGTAGTCATTTCAGGAAAAGAGATGTCAGGGAACAAAGGGGATCATATTTTCTCAAGATGTCTCTAAGGAAGAAAAGCAAATGGGTGTTGTCTTCTTTGCCATCATCCAAATAAATTTGGATGATGCCGAAGAGGGACATCTGTAGACACCCAAAATTTTCTTTTAATTCTTACCTTTTTAGGAAAGTATCCATTTTTGGTAATTTTGGGTTTTCGAAGGAAAAAGGTACTAAACGAGTTTGTTTTGGTACCAAAATTTTATGAAAGCTTTAAAATGATGAAAGAATACTTTCCTTTCTGAAAAATTCGAATTTTGACAAAATTGGAAAAAAATGACGATTTTGCCCCTGGCATGGAAAAGCTGGATTTCGTTTTCTTAAAAGATTTATGACAAAAAAAATATGTTGAAAGCTTGCCTTTTGAAAAGATACAGGCATGTATAAGACAATTTGACACCTGAAAAGGCAGGTGGGTGCCCAAAAAGGAGAGCGGGCATCAAAAAGGGAAAGTGAGCTTCCTAAAAAGAAAAGTTCATATTCGGAAAGAAATCAGTTGCTCGAGGGAAAAGTTGATGTTATCAAAGGAAAGAAAAGATGGAAGCAAGAACGATAGCTTCCGAAAAGCAAGGTTTGGTATCGAACACCTTTCGTAACATGTCCATGTTATGCTTGGGTGTCAAGGTAATTAGTGTATTGATATGCATCAGTTTTGCATTGTCATATGTTACTGTTATGTTACTTTTATGTTAAGAACAATGTTAATGTTTTTAACACTCATGAGGGAAATCTAGCGAGCATGATGGTTGGTTTTCAAAAACGTAACATGGGTTACTTAACACTTTTATAATAGGTAGGTACGTAACATGTAACATAACCACTTTCACTGCAAATGTACAAATAACAGTGAACTGTTTGAATACTCTTATACGTTTGGTATTAGGAGATTCAGTTGGGATCATCATGTGGAACCATCAGTTCCTTAGAAGTGGTTATTTATAGCATTTTGTTTATGTTATGTGTTTAGTTCCCTCAAGTTAAACTCCAGAGTTAGTCTTGACATAACGAAATTGTTCTCATCAGAATGAATTGTGAAGTTCTGCTGTGCTGCAGATGAATCAAATTTTTGTTGTTTAAAATGCTAAGCTGCCATCAGGTATGCTTAACAGACCATATGCGAGTGCTAATTTCTCACTGTGGTATAAAAGTGCGTTCTCCTTCTACTCTTCTTCCACATCATGGAGAACCAAATTTGTATCCAACACATAACCAACTGCTTTCAATTGCTCACACAAGTCCTTTAACTTCAAGTGTATCTCTTTAGTTTGTTCGTGCCTTTCATCTCCTGTTAGAAAAGCATGCACCTTATCCTTGATCTGCATCCAGCTGTACCCTGGTTCTTTTGTTACTCCTCTGACTTTCATCAACTTTCTTATTTCTCGTATCTCATCCTATATGCCTAAGGAGGCATAAATGTTGGATAACAAGATATAGTTCCCTGAATCATGTGGTTCATAGAGAATCCGGCTATCATCAAGTTCCAGGATACCGTGTCTCTCACAGCCATCTCGTTGAATAGCCGAGAGACATCTTCAATGTTCCTGCACTTTGCATACATTGTGATCAGACCATTTCCAACAAAGGAGTTAGAGTGGCACCCAATCTTGATTGTGAGTGAATGTATCTGTTTACCAATTCCAAGAGCCACCAGTGTTGCCAGACGCCATTGATATTGAAGACTATACCAACCCACAAATAGAGAAGAGCTGAAGGCGGAGTTGGATATGACTGAATCGCAGTACCAATGGTGGTTTCAGGAACTCACAAGGCAGCTATTGAAACAGAAAATGTAACAGCAAGGAACTATCCAGCGGTCTCTCTTGCAGCAATCGCATATGCCACAGCAGCAATCTATGTTGTAGCCAAACCACTTACCAAGTTCAGCTCCCATTGATTTCTGCAAGGAACACCACAACAGTAAGGAGGACGTGTACAACATCCACTTACCAAATAGCACGATGATTGATTTCAGCAAGTGACGGTGGTGATCGACTCAGTGAAGGCAGGTCCATCTATAGCAACGTGAAACAACCAGCTCCACCAGACTAGCTGATCTTCCCTTACTGCCAAATCCAGCACCAACTTACCATGTTGAACCACATCAAGCCTCATCCAATTCCATGCTGGTGGTTGAATTTAGCAACTAACTACAGCAAGCAGTTGCCAGAACCAGCAACACTTCCCAAATACGATTTTTGCAGCAGAAAGTTGCCAAAAAGCTGCTTTGTCCAGCAAGGAAGTTACCTTGCCCAATTCTTCACCCAAGAGGCATTCTTTGGCCTATAAAAGGAGCCTCAAGGATGCTACAAAGGCATCCTCCAGTCACCACAAAGCACCAATCCGAGAAAACCAAGAAAACAGGAACATTCAGTCCGAAAATTCAGAGAAATAGAGAGAGAGAGAGAGGGAAAGGAAGAGAAGAAGGAGAAGAAGGAAGTCCGGCCTGGTTCCAACGTCCGACGATCGTCCAGCGAAGTGCTCCTATGTCCCCTCTCACTCACACAGGTTGGAATTCTTGCACAAATTGGTTTTAATTCTTGAGAATCTGAAAAAGCACAGATTCTGGAAATTTGTACATGAATCAAGGCTTTGAGCCCATGTTCTTCATTTATATTGATACAAACATGCATGATTCCTTCATGAACGAAATTAAAATCCATGTTTAGATGATTTCCATGATTTATTAGGACTGATACAGGTTGAACTTTGTTCTAGAATCACGTTAGGAACCTTCTGAAATTTTCTGTAAAACTGGTTTCTGAAACTGTCTGTGCACACGTGTCTGATCATAGAATTTTTATAGACAAACGGATAAGCCAATTACTTTGAAATTTTGCATGAATAATCTAGACATATCGGACGTTCTTAGATAAAATTTTGAGGAATTTTATGAATGGTTGCCTAGCCAATTAGATCCGTGAAGTTTATACAAAATCCAGATTGCGTTTTACAGAAACAGAAAGTTCAGTAACAGACCTCTGTTCTTTTGCCCATATCTCTGAAACCACTGAATGAAATGGGATGAAATTTGATTCTTTGAAAACCTAACATCCGTATCTTTCTAACACAATAAATTTCATCGAAACTGGATGTCTAAGCACTGAGATATTGCTGTTTTTCTGAGATTTTGATCCATAGAAACAGGGCTGTTCTGAATTTTATAACAGTTTCTGATTCTGTATTTAATTCTCAGAAAATAAAGAACTAAATTATAAAATAAAAATATATTCTGATTCTACACATATGTGTCTCTATTCTGCAAAAGTTTTAGAATTTTTGGAGAATCAGAAATATTTTTAAAAATTCAGAGAACAGGCCTCTGAAACTGAACAGGTTCTGCAAATCTAAGAATCTGAAATTTTTCAGAAATCAAGAACTTAAACACAAATCTGAAACTTTGGAAAATCTGGTTTTTCCTTTCTCGAATTAACGGATTCAAACAAATTTCAAGCGTCCAGGCTGACCCTTGAGCGCCGGTTCAAGAAGGCCTAAGTCGAAAAGATCTCACTTGTCCACAATCGTTCTAAGAAGTCAGAAAAACATAATTTGTTAGTTTTAGCAAACTAACTGGCACGCTCGCGCAACCCGACGTAGTTCGAGGGTTTGATTTCGAATTCCAAACGATTTGAAATAAAATCACGTCTACAATAGCTATGGGTCTATCATGGCTCTTTGACTATGTGTCATGCAGTTGGCCTTTCTGATTCAAAATCTTTTTGAGGTAACTAGTAGACATTGTCTTTCAATCTTGGATGACTATGTGTTGTACATAGAGAGAATAAAGGACAGCCTCAACGATGCTTATGATAGCTCGAAAAGGGTTAGGTATACCTTCCATTGTCTCATTCAAGTCCTTGTTCCACATTACTAGTTCTTTGTGGAGTGTGAATGGTATGCTCTGATTTGAATGAATCCAATCCCATCGAAACAAGATTATGTATGATGGCCTTGCGTCAAAGACAAAAACTACCATTGTAGATGACTTGTTCCTAATAGTCGCCTTTGCTATGACACATTCTATGGCATATGTCTCTATGCTAATGAAGTCCTTGAAGTCCATGATATCTATGTTTGCTTTTACTAGGTCATGGATAGACCTCCCTATCTTCTTCAATGCAGCTGCAAGCATTACATTATTATAGCCCCTCCATTGATCAATATTTTTTTTCTTTTGAATTTAGCTGGTTTGTCTTTCTCTTTGGTAGGCCACAAAGTAGGACAAGTGTATGATTGATCATCCACAAGCTCCATGACCAATACCTTGAGGGTCGGATCCCCTTCGGTATGAGGTTCATCGATTTTTATGAACGCGATGGGTTTAGACTATTATGGCTTGATACCAACTTCACTTGCTTGACAAACATTTTCTTGAGATATTGTTTTGCACGTGAAACTCTTTTTGCCAAATCAACAAGATCATTGTAATTTTGAGTTACTCTCAAACTGCATAACTCAGGTAGTATGTCATCAATGGTTATGGCTACGCACTATGACTCAAGCACTCCTATATCACGCTTTTTGTTGACCCACCTAGACCAAGTCATGAATTTCCTTATTGGCTCATTGAGATTTTGCTTGGTCCCAGTTACATCTGTGATGGTAGTTTGAAAGGTTGGTAAGGAGAATCTTTTATGGAAAAGCTTCTCTATCTCAACCAAATCTAAACTAGATTAAGTGATGATGTAGAGTACCAATGTAAACCCGATTGAACCCTAATTCTTCATATAGGGTCATGAGTCGGTCGATATGCTCTAGTGTGGATCTATCTTCTTTTTTTAAGAAGGTTGCAAATTTTGGGATATTGAGTGCTTTAGGGAGGCAATATAGGGCATTGATCCATTTTGAGTGTCACTTACAATAGGTTTGATTGATTGGGGAGGGAGGGGGTTATCCAACTCCACTCTAGCATGGTTTTCTTCAAGCTCAGCATTGGTACTTGGGTCCAAGGGTATGGTCACAACAGGATTGGGAGAGATTAGGCATTTATATGGTTGAATCTATTTGAGGATTTGGCCTTAATTATTTTCCTGTACCATTTGGGTCATAATATATTGGTTCATAGCGTGCTAAGGAACCCATGTTGCTAGTAAGATACACCTATGAGGCCCTTAGTTCACATGGATCTCCAATGCACCAAGGTGTGGCCTACGGGGAGCTATCGGGTATCCAAGTGCGAAGGGAGCCACACTAGCCTTGGGTCTCCTTGTGATCCATATGTTGCCATACCAGAGGTCATGCAAGGACATTAAGTGTTGAGAAAACAAACCCAGTTGCATGGGTGCACACATCCCTATTGGCATTTGAGCATGCCCCACAATTGGTCCTTGCTATGGATATAGCCCTATCTCATATTATACGAAGCACAAGGTGTTGCAATTGTATATTCAGGATATTGATCCTCAAGGCCATGTTCTAGTAATGCATTGATTTGATTTGACACCAAAGACCTTAAGATGTCCTTGTAGTGGTATAACAGAGTGTTATTGACCACTGATAGATTGGATTTGAATTTTATCTTAAGAGCCAGATAAAGTTCCAACTATATAGTGAAAGTTTTGGGTGGGGTACTACAATTTAGGTTGGTCGCTCAGCTTGATATTGGGTTCCCGCAATGCATCCAACATGCAGTTCCATGGAATTGGCTCTTTCCATCAAGATTGCTTTCTTTTGGTTAGGTATATTCCTCTCTATCTGGGAGATTAGAGTATCATCCCAAGATAAGGAATTAGAAGCTAAATTGTACTTTCTTCTCGTAAGGTCCCATCAATGTGTTAGAGAAGAGGGTGTTACCTCGAGAATCATCAAAATGTAGGTTGCATAAGTCAACTTGGTGTGGGCAAATGGTTGGTCTTGTTGGTCAAGCATTATAAGGGTTCTGAGAATATCCTTAACATTAGCTGGGTTTGAGGAGGATGTCGACAAAAATGCTTTCACAAAGCTACTTGTGCATAGAGAGCATGAGTAGTATAGGAACGGTGAGTGAGAATTCTAGGCTAGAATACTAACTACTAAGAGCTACCATGAATAAAAGCAAGAAACTAAGAGACAAATCTTTCAAAAGGAAAGAAGTTATGATTGATCCTCCTTTTTTCTTTCTTCTTTGCCCCCTTTTATACTTTCTCTTCCTACATTTATTGTCCTAAAATGGATTGCACAAGCAATGATTATTGTTTGCATGGGTCATCACAACTCCCTATGATTATTGTTCACATGGGTCATCACAACTCCCTATTGAGGTGGTTTTGCACAAGTCCCATGGGTTCCAACCACTCTAGCTTATGTGACTCTATATTGATCTATAACAAAATTTAGTCATCGTGTTTCTATATATCTAAAATATATAAAAATATCAACTCCATTTTGAGTCTTTTCCTTTTCTTAATACGATTGCATAAAACATGTGTTTCATTAGATTTTTCTCTAATCCTCTTCATCACTTGTAAATATAGAATGTTTTCCTAATCATAGTATTCATCACCTCTATGAACTTATCAATCAATATTTTAGTATTTCAAGTACCAAAATGAAGCTTGTTATTTATGACTAGCTTCCTTATGCCTACATATGTTTATGTTGAAAATGTAGAGACCCTCTGTAATTGCTCACTACATTCAGATGGTGATATAATGAGACTAACTTGCTTTACCTATACCTATTGTGAACCCTTTGCATAATTAATTCACTATATTAAGTGAAGTTAGTTATATTAATTATGCCTAACAAAAACTTTATCAATAAATATTGTTTGGGCATTCTCTTGCTTAAATCTATACCTATACCTCTGAATGCCCAAACAAAAGAGAATGATTGATATTGGTGATATAATGATGCCTAACCCTTTACCTATACCTATACCTCTTGCTTAAATCTTAAAGCAGTCAGGTCATACAAAAGAGAATGCCCAAACAAAATTTGTATAATATCTAGAATCTATAGTAGTAAATTTGATAAAGTTTTACACTGGTTGTCAAATGCCTAACACAATCCTCCTCCTTCTACATTCAAGCTTAGTATTGGTCATGGCCGAGTTCACAACCTCTAAGCAAGTCAACCTTAAATAAGTAGATGCACGATTTAGCCTTATTGTATCATGTGTGGTTCTATACCAACTGCATTTTCTAGTCCTAAGTCAATTATAAGAAGTTCGTGGAATTTTGTGCTCTTCTTTTGAATTGATAAGGAAAAAATGTCTAGAGTGGTAATAATTTTTGTTGTTTCTCACTATTGGGAGAGAAAATGAAAAAATAAACATTAAATTATGTCTTCTCCAATGGCTTGGAGCAATGGCAACAATAAAACCTCATTATGATTAGGAAGCTTCTTTATAGACTTACGGGTGGCCTATCATGTCCATGGGTAGATTCAGTTTGCGTAGCTAGGATTTGGGAGAAAATATCATTTTAGCCTAAAGGATTCATACCTTTTTTTATCATTTTGCATAACTCTAACACAACCTAATATGAAATATAAAATAAAATTGAAAGGCTTGGAACAATGACAACAATAAAACCTTTCTATGGTTAGGAAGCTTCTCTATAGACTTATGAGTGGTGTATCGAGTCGGTGGGTAGGTTCAGGTTGGGTTGTTGCAGTTTGGGGTAAACAATCATTTTACCCTAAAGGATTCATATCATTTTTGGCTATTTTGCACAACCTTGACACTACCTAACCTATGAAATGATAAAATGAACTAAAATCCATAGAAAAGAAATAAAATCATCAAGAGCTTATGTATATATTGAGAGAGTCTTATTTGTATAATGACTTTTGGTGCTTAGCATTATGCAAATATCTTCATTGTTTAATCTTTCAGAACCATGGTAGAGTTTTGAAATAAAAGTAATGTTGTACTTTGTACTTTGCATTTATTTGTATTAAATGTAAAGTAATTCAAATATTCACCGTTGATCTCAAAAATTGAATGGTGGAGATGTTTGTGCAAAACTATGCACCAAAATACATCACGCAACTAAGACGCCCTCATGTATATGTATGTATGTATGTATGTATACATATATATATATATATATATATATATATATATATATATATATATATATATATAAATATATGTATACATACATTTGTGTATATATATGTATTGATGTCAAAACCCTCTTGCATGAATGCATATAAATGTATATGTATACATACATACATATATATGTGTATGTATACATACATCTGTGTACATATATATGTATGCAGCTAAGACGGCCTCCGGCATGAATGCGCTTCATGTTAAAACCAGACCCAGACTGCATTTTGGGTTCAAAATTACCACCCTATATAGGTTGAAGGGTCAAACTGTTGATGTTCAATCCTTAACAACCTAAGTAGTAGCCATTAACCCTTTTTACCATGTACAATGTTTAACAACTTTTTCATGTAGCAAAGTACAATAGATATAACATGCCTAAGGTATGCACTTTATAATATCTACCAAAGACTCAAAAATCAGCAATGGTAGTGGCAAGAATAAACTCTAAAAACTTCCATAACATGTTGAAAATCTTAAATATGAAGACCCTCACAAAAAACATCTGCTAACAAAACATCAAATGCATTTATTTAAGCTATATGTGTGGACAAGCTTGTAATGAGAAAACTTATGAGATATTATAAATATAATTATCTTGTGGACACAAGTAAAGGAATAAAAAAATATATTGAAAGGACAAAAAGAAGAAGAGGAACAAACAAGCTTGTAAGACAAGTGTGATTTCTGTGAGGTGAATGTAACATAAGTGGTACTATAATAGATTGCAATCATCATGTTCATTATTACTAACCTTGAAAGAATCGGAAAGAACAATAGCGATGGAAAGAACTTTATCTTATCTACAAGTAGTTATGTGCTTTGAGCAATAATTTGAAACTGATAGTCAAGAGAATATTCTTATTTGGTGAAACATGGAAAGGGAGCTTATAAAAGAAAAATATCTTTTGCAACAAGTGTACTTTGAAGATAAAATAGTATCCTATTATAATATAACTATGAAAAATGTTAAGTCAAAGTAAAGAAAAGTTAGATTGGTGGACATGGAAATGGTAGTGGCTATTAAAGTTTTGAGTGCTTGATTTGAACATCGTCATTGCCTTTTAAAATGTTTTAAATTTTGTATAAAAGAACTTAAATATGGAGGAGGCAATTTTGCATGATTGTTCAAGGTTAATGTGAAGAAGAAGAAGGAGAAAAAGAAAATGTAAAGAAAAAGAGTACAATTAGTAAAAAGAAGAGTTGAGGCAAAAGTAGCTACATTGTTAGTTTTCACTACTACATGTGATGTGAGTACCTCCTCTCCTACCACTGGCGCTCTCTTTCATCCTCATTTTCTCCTCATTTCTCCCTCCCTTTCTCGTATTAAGCAAATGCAAATGCACTAAAATGTGTTTATATTGAAGGGTAGATGCACTTTGATGCATATGCTCCATCTGCACCAACTTTCATATATTTATATTTTCTCACTTTTCTTTCTACAAAATACTGAATGATAGAGGAGAATTTGGATATACAATGAATGAATAAATCATCTACTATTTATTGAGTCATGCATTAATGAGTTGAGAGTGATGAAATTGATTATTTGTTGTTATTTGAAATATAAAAAGTGTTTTGTAGTTAGGATGAGTTGATTCATTATACAAGAAGGATCAAAAGATATTGTGATTGTAATAATTCACTAGAAACATAAATGTAGAAAGGGTAAAAGTTAGCTTGGATGTGATGAAAGTGGTGAATATAATAGTAAGAAAGCAGTTGATATTTTAAAGTATCCATTGGACTGGTATGAAGAAAAAAAGATATTTGTTTACACTTCAAGGCACTAATAAAATTAATGGATTGTGGTTAATGAGATGCATAATTATCCTTCTAGATTTTATTTAGAAGAGCATGCATTTGTAGGTAGATTGACTCATATTGAATTCAACTTTGCAAATAGATGACAAAAAGTCATTGTAAGCCAAATCATATAATAACATAGTTGAAGCTAAGTGATAACTTAATGTTAACATAGTCAAATACATTTATAATGTGAGAATAAAAATAAATGAAAGAGACATGGGTAGTTAAAGAGTTCTCTAGCAACTCTTATATGAAATGAATCATTATCGGAATTGCATGTGGTATTTGAGGATACCGGCGATGGAATATGTGAGTGATATTTTACTTCTAAATTGTGCTTCAATTCAACCTTTACATGCATCTCTTAACTGAAGATTGCTTATAGTTATAAGACAAATAGGTATAAGATGACTTTTGTTAAGGTCATGGGAAATATATCTACTACAAAAACATTTCTTATGGTATTTGTTTTCATCACTTCTGAAAATAAAGAAAATTATGTTGGGGTTTGAAGGAGTTATTTACCCTCAGACAGTTTTTTTAATGTAATATACACAGATTGTGAGTTTGCAATGATGATGATGCAATCAATATAGTTTTTCTTGAGTTAGTACATTTACTATGTAGATGGCATATTACAAAAAAATTGAAAGATATATTATTCTATTGATGAGAAAGAAATAGTATACCATTGCATGTGATTTAGTTATAAGAAAGTTACTAAGTAAAGGATTTATGCAGAACATATGGGTTTAACGAAAGCAAAGTACAAGAACTATCCCACAATACTATACTATATTAAGCAATAATCATTGGTTTATATAAGAAAAAGATCATGTAAGTATGGACTGATCAGATTATGAACTATAGCACTCACACTATATGTATGCTATGTATGAAGAAAGAGTTATCCTCATAGGAGCATGCATAGAAGAGTGTTTCTTGAGGTCAAACTACTTCTACGAGAAGCTTTCTGATATCATGATGTCATAATCATTAATAAGGATGTCCGATGTCTTTCGGATGTTGTTCTTCATCTTCATGATGTGTTTGTCCATTTACTAGTGTAAATTCCAAATCAACTAAGTATAAAATCTCATATAATGACAAGATACTTAGGTTTGTAGTATGATACGTTGTTTGATAGATTGATACTATAGGAGATGGTAATTATGATTACCCACTTGTCTGGAGCTTTTGCGAAAATACAAGGTATAATGGGCCAAGGTTCATAGGTAATATTTTGTAGAAGTACATATACATGATAATGTACGTGAAGGCTATTATAAAAAGGCAGTGTTAATGACATTTTGCTCCCGATTGCTTGTAGGGTTTCTCGTTGCATACATGATGGGTGGATGTAAATACCTAGCATGGCTTTGAGAGATTGTTAATCGATGGGACGTTGTATTAATATGGCTGTGAAGTATGAGTTTGATCATGTTACTTTCATTATTTTTAAATGTCAACCATTGACATGTGTTTTATATGTTATTATGAATCAAGGTAATACTTTTTGGTTGAATATAAAGCTTGAGCTTGTATTTTATATTGTAGCTCTTATACAAATGAAGATACTTAACTTGTGTTGTATTTTAGTACATTTATATATAAAGATGGATCCCCATGCCACCTATCTATCCAATAACAGAGTGGCATACTAGAAGGTGTATCCTTCGCAAAATTTACTATAGGTACACTGCTACTATGACATGGTGGTAGCCTTACTCATTTTTTATGGAGTGCCTTACTCCCATAGGATGATATCCGAAACCGTTTATAATATCGGGTGTGGATGAGAACAAAATTACCATTAAAGTATTGCTAATTGGCATTTACTATTCCGTATTTGTATTGAAGAACATATGTTATTGAGAGGATAGAGATAATACTATTTACTATATTGGTGATTAGTTCGCATCTTTGCATTTGATAGTATACAACTCTTCTATTCATTTGATAATGAATAATATGTTATAATGCTGAGAGGTCAGGCCAACGATGGGTGGAGGGCTGGTACTAGTTTGGATTTTCTTAGAGATGTCAAAATAAGTCCTACCTAGGTGGACACCTCGGCCATAGAAAAATGCAGTGATGGTTTAGTCATTTCTGGCCCATTTACGGAATATGGCCGAATTGCCCGGCCTGTTTAGCCCTAAGGGCCCGACGTGGTTAGGATGAGTGTAGAGCCATATATATGTGTGTGCGTGTGTAATATATATATACATATGTATATATATATATATATATATATATATATATATATATATATATATATATATATATATGTGTGTGTGTGTGTGTGTGTGTATTTATGTATATCTATACATATAGAGAGAGAGGAGCAAAGTCCATGCATACACTCATCCATGCTAAAATCTTGTTAAATATCTCAATAGATCAATCTCTAAGATCATTGGTTGAGATAGTTAGAGCAAAAGCAAAATAATATTAGGTGTATTTAATGCACTTACAAAAAGAACCATAACACTTTTTCACTTTTGTAAACACCCCAAAATGAGATTATTTTCAAACAAACACTAGATTTTCAAATCTACTTTGAACTTTTAAAACCCCGGAGTTTTGGAGTTTTAACTTCTTTTCCAAATGTTTCGAAGTAAAAGGTTTTTGAACCCAGGCCAAAACCCAAGTTTTGTAAAGTAGTTGAAACAAGCAGGTGAAACCTGATCGAAAAGCCGCTCAAAGAATGGGTCAAAAAGCAAAAGAAAAGGTTCAACCCATCCGGATAAAAATAGGGACAAAAAGCAAAACGAGCATCCAGGTCGGAATCAGACTTCAGCTCCAAAACACAAAAGACGAAGCCAAAGCCCCGATGAAGCCATCGGTGATCAAACCTCAAGCCCGTGGAAACAAAAATCAGACAAAACAGAGTCCGAAAAGTGAGAAGCAGGACGGACAAGAAGACTGGGAAAAACCCAGCCCAAACGAGTCACTGGCGGAACCAGGACCCGTTCAAAACTGCCCGTTTCAAAACACCAAGAAGGACTGAAGAAAGAAGATTTTGGATTGCATCTGGATAAAAATATCCAGATCCATATCCAAATAGTATTTGGATCAGATTTGGATCTCAAAATCCAAATCCAAGATCCAAATTCAAGACCACCCCTTGGCCTATAAATAGGACCAGGGGGGTGAAAAGTTCACGTGAAAGCTTGGAGAGGGGCTTGTGAAGAGAGAGAGAGTGTGGAAAAGTCAAGCATTGTGGGCTTGACTTTGACTTTGGGGTGGGCTTGAGCCATGTTAGCCATGGACCTAGCTTGGGCTGCACCAAAGGAGCTTTGACCAAGACCATTGGCTGCAAATTGGAGGCACCAGCTGGACCAAGTGGGTTGCATGAAGAGGTGGGCTTGGCTGCGAGAGGTAAGTCCCTAAACCTAGCCCTAGGCCTAGTCAACTTAGCCTAAACCTAGCCACTACCTAACCCACCTTGTCCTAGGCTAACCCATTCCCAAACACCCAGCCACCAAACAAGAACCGAGTGCACTTGGCACTCGGTTTGACCCTTAGCACCAAATAAGAACCGAGTGCACTTGACACTCGGTTTGACCCTTAGCACCCAACAAGAACTGAGTGCACTTTGCACTCGGTTTGACCCATAGCACCCACAAACTGAGTGCACTTGGCACTCGGTTTGCACCTAGCCAACGCCCACAAACAAAGTGCACTTGGCACTCGGTCTGACCCACATCACCCAGCCACCAGGCCTTGTTGGCCTGCACATAACCCACTAAGAACCAAGTGCACAAGTGCACTCGGTCTGATCCACATCATCCAGCCACCAGGCCTAGTTGGCCTGCACTAAGCCACTACACCCTACCAAACCGACCTGCCCTTGGCTGGCCTAACCCCTGGTCGAACCCACATACCCCAGCCATGGCCAGCACCACCTGGGTTAGCCAAGCACCCCACGGCCTGCCCTTGCTGGCCCACACCCGACCTAGACCACACTCCATTCGGCCAAGCTTTCTGGCCCTAGGACCAACCCAACACATAGCCACCCAACACTCGACCATACCCTAGCTAACCTAGCCCTAGAACCCACCTTGGTTCGAGCCACCATTGGCTTGACTTGTCCCTCTAAACCCAAACCGTGCCTAGTTAGTTGGCCTTAAGCCTTGACCGACCTAGCCTCTTGGTCGAACTCACCTTGGCACCCAGTCCAAGCCCACACCCACTCGGTTGCACCTAAGTGGACCCATACCCAAGCATCGCATCGGAACCCAACCAAGGGACTTACCTCCCGGCTGCAACAAAGGCGAACCCAAGCGAACCTGAGAGACAAAACGAACGAACTTGTAAGTACATTTACATTCGGTTTTAAATTACTCAATTCAATTCAATTCGGAACAGGGTTGTAGTAATGGAGTGAAGTCTCTCCCCGAGATGTAATATTTGTGGATGAAACACGATAACACACGTGCACTTGAGCCTTCTCGCTCTTAACTGTACACGCGTACACACACGTGCACTTGAGCCTTCTCGCTCTTAACTGTACACGCGTACACACACGTGCATTGATCCTTTCCGCTCTTAAGCTAAACGTATATACTTCAATTTGGGTATTTACTTTAGTGAAAGTCGTGTGAGTTGCAATTTAAATTTCACACGAAGACACACACGTGCATTGAGCCTTTCCACTCTTAAGCTAAACGTATATACTTCAATTTGGGTATTTACTTTAGTGAAAGCTGTGTGAGTTGCACTTACATTCCGGGTATTTACATTAGTGAAAGTCGTGTGAGTTGCACTTACATTCTTAGTATTTACATTAGTGAAAGTTGTGTGAGTTGTCATTTAAATTTCACATGAGAAGCACCCACGAGCACTCGAGCCTTTCCGCTCTTCACACTCACACACATTGAGCCTTTTCGCTCTTAGGATAAAACATATTTATATATTTTTAAGTCGTGTGAGTTTACTTTAGTGGAAGTAGAGTTGCATTTCAATTCATGTGGGTTTACTTCAAGTCGAGTGAGTTGCTATTTCAATTTGGGTGAGTTCGCATCATTGCTCTCAAAAAGCCCAAAAAGGACTTCAGCATCCCTGCATTTGCTCGCTTTCAAAAAGCCCTCGAATCCTCGCTCAAACCACGTTGAAAATAGGCCACATATTCACACACCTATCAGGCCTAAATAGATACAACTCAAAAATACTTAGGGTCGTCTAGCAGTGGTAATAAAAATTGCAAAGAAGGCATACACCGAATTCATCAAACACTTATCATTCGAAGTTAACACATGTTTTGAAAAATCAAAGTTTCTAAGCGTTTAAACAGACCCTTGAGCATCGGTTCAAGAAGGTTTAAACGAAAAGATTCGCTTTCCCACAATCACCAAAGAAGTCAGAAATATTTCAAAAAACCTTTGCTAGTTTGAGTAAGCTAGCTGGCACGCTCGCAAAACGACGTAGGCACGAAAAGGTTCACTTCAGGTCTCATAAACCAAGAGTGAAAATTTTCATGTTTACAACTTTTAAAGTTAAATTCTAACCATTGATCTGACTGATCAAACAATTGACATCTTTAAGGATGTTTTAACATGGATACATGCACATTACGATATTCTCTCTCTCCCTCACTCTATACATACATATAGATACATACAGGAGTAGTGTCCCAGCTAAGCCCATGATGCCTCGCCTAGTGAGCCAACTCATCCCGGCCTATGGCCCTTTAAAAACTGGTTTGGGAGGGGCATTTTATAAGACCAAATATTGTGTGAGCTAGCCCCCCCCCCAAACACACACATACACATTTTCCTTTGCCCACCAGAGCCGGACCGGTTTGTATTGACATCTTTGGGTTTTCTTTTCCCTAATAGATAATAGGCGCGTATTTTCATCCATATACGTTATCACTTTCTTTCTATTTGGTTTAGCTAACAATTCAATTGGATATAGGTTTTCAATTAATTAGGTTTAAAAGGAAAGGAGAGAGAAAATATGGTTAAACATCACATATATGAAATAAAAGATCTAGTGGCATCACATTTAATGAATACAATCTCTAATCATTTTCCATTGTGGCATCATCAGGCTGATGGTGGGAGTTGAGCTAGACACAACCAAATGATATACATGTTGTCAACACTACTCAACAACATTCCCAAGCACCATTCATGCACGTCAATCCAATTAGTGTGTCATATGCGAGGACTACAAACAGTAGTTAATTTTAAGTTGACATTTTCATTCAATCAACCCTATTAACAACATAAAAGAATGACTGATGTACCTCTACTAAGTTCGATACTTCAGGGTATGTGGGGAGGGAGTGACTGTCCATAGTGGTTCACTTAATCTCTTAGTAAAAGTCTGAGTGTCAGCAATGTATCAATCCGTGTGTGACTCATCATATTCGTATGGACATGCCTCTCTAATGCATGTGATGGATCTAGTTACCCAACACGCATTCATGGGTCGTATTCCATTGTGTATGTGTGTAGATATGGCTTCTCTAGCCTATATTTAATGATCATTCTTATTGGAAGAGGGTTGTGTTGATAATACCCCAACTGAGGAATGACTCATTCATGCATATACTTGTGAGTGATATAGTTTTTTCAAAAATAAGATTATCAATCAATCTACAAAGAAAGAAAAATGTGATATCAACAAGATTGTCAAACACATAATGTGTAAAATAAATTTCAATTATATATCTAGTATATGTACTTCATCTACTATTATCAAGTCTAACTTTTATGACACCAAAAAAGACGAGATATAAGAGATTGCCGATGAGTAACATTTCTCGTACACTTAGTTGTTCAAGGATGCTCCTCAATCTATATTGGTTAGCCACTCACTATAAAACCATAATTACTCATAAATACATGCCTACAACACACATTAAATTTATATAACACATTATAGAAAACATATTACATTAACTAAAAACAATGTCGAAAAGATAATTATTTCGTGAAGTAGAGTAGCTTGATTGCTAAGGTGTTATGCCTAAGTGCATGAAGTTTTCTCAGTTGTATAAATAAGTAAGAGTTGTCAGACCCAAAGCATACTCACACATTCTACGAACACTGTCAACTAATAACTATATAATGACATCTAGCATCCTATCTATCAACTTGTCTAGACAAAGTGTACATCCAATATGGTACAAATGATGTGGCATAGCCTATGTCTTTGGTATGTGTGTTCGAGTTCTTTCTTTGAGCAAGTCCAACTTCACTTTGTTAGTTTAATTTTATCTTAGTCCAACTTCACTCCTCGAGATCCATATCATCCATCTTGTCACTCTGAAGGCTTCCCATTGGACTGGGATACGCGAGGGGCATTTTGAAAGAACCAAGATTGCGTGAGCCTTATCCAAGCTATCTAAGAACAAAGGTTGACGTTTTCTCATATGCTTCACACTTCATTGACCTCAAAATGTCTGCCACTTGGGTTGAGTCTTTCTCAAGGACAACAATTCCGAAGTTATTGGCAACTATAGGAACTTTTGATGGTATTTGCTGGAAGGAGTAGTCAATTGGGCAGCTTCCTTCACTGTAAATATTGATTGTAAGTAAATCCATCATTTCTGTATCCGTTAATTGGGTCTGCCTAAACCCATGCCGCTAATCCCGAAAAAGAATAACATAATGTTCTCAGCTGCTAAGTTTGAGAAACATTGGTGACTATGACAGTGCTTGACCTAAAGTGAATTAAGGCATGGGATCCATCTCGTGGAAATCCTAAATATAACCCACCCCAAAATCTTCATGGTTATAACTAAGGGCTATTTATAAGCCAAAGTAAACCCGTGGACTGTACTCTACCTAAAATATTTTCTGTATTCACACTGAACTATGTTCCATGTAACCCTTCCCTTTAGCGGCTATCCTGCTTATGTCTTCACAATGGGGTGAGATGGCACACCATCCATACAAAGTGGACTTTAATAAGTTCCTTCTATATTTTGAATGGATTAAGCACGTGCAGTTTGTAGTTCCAATTCCAATGCAAGCATATGCTACTTTTGAATTTATACATGAAAAGCAGATGTGGTAGCCGGAAAAGGGTAGGGTTGTTGGTGGATTTTCGTTTTCTTTTTGGAAAGACAAGCTTTGTTTGGCAGACACCTACCAATTATATTTCTAACTGCACAATATACAAATATTGGTACCAGTGAGGGGCGTGATTCTCCAAGGACTTTCAAACTCTCGACTTGGCTAATTTGGCAAAGTATACTGCTACAAAAGATATTTGGCTTGAAATGATTGTGGAAGTCGAAGGTTAAAACCTTTCTTCTCAGTTTGTAAAAATATTGGCTTCTTTCTGGAGGGTTGAAATAAGGAAGTTGATCTGCCCCCCTGCTAGACTAGCATCCATCAGCAATATGTAATGTTGTTAATGGTGTTTTGTCTTTGCATAACAGAAGAGCAATAGATAAAGCTTGGTGGAAGATCAATGGATGTAGCTGTTACAAAGTTGTGGCCATTCTCGGCTCGGGTTACGGTTGGACTAGTCATCCAGCCAACCTCGCGTCCATCAATCCACCCTCCCCTTCACCGCTGCGTCTTGTTCATCTCTACAAAGCAATAGAGGGTTCCTCGAAACCTTCACAATAAGGAAGAAGGTAAGATTCACCAACATTGGTATCAGAGCCTAGTTCCCTGCAAAACAGAAAGAGAGGTTCAAAAAAAAAGAAGGGGAGAGAAAGGGAGGGAACGAAAAAAAAAACGGTTGAAGGTGGCAGTCGACAGTCGACAAGGACGGCAAAAGGAAAACCCAGAGGCACACTCGATCGAAACAGCCAAAACCCTAAGGCAGGCCGAATCAGCCGAAGCCCAGAGGCAGGCCCGGCAAGAAGCCCTGATCCAGGCCGAAACAGCCGAAGCTCAGAGGTAGACCCCGAAAAAGGTCCAAGGCAGGCCGGTAAGAAGCCCTGAGGCAAGCCGAAACAGCCGAAGCTTAGAGGCAGGCCCGGCAAAAAGCCCAAGACAGGCCGGAAAAGCCTGAATCCCGAAGGCAGTCAAGCCGTCAATCGGCACGAATAGCGAAAGGAGAAACCAGTGGCAGGCTCGGCCAAAAACTCAAAGAAAACACTTTGAGGAAGGTCGAAATAGCCGAAACCCCAACATAGGCCAGCATAAAATCTCGAAGCAAAAGGCATGAGCCAAAGCAAGGAAGGCCAAAAAAATAAAAAGCTCGCCGACAGTTGACAACCGACGATCTGTCGAAACAGCTCTCCTGTAGCCCTCTTCGAACTCTCCCTGATTCTCTCTCTCTCTCTCTCTCTCTCTCTCTCTCTCTCTCTCTCTCTCTCTCTCTCGGAATACTCCAGAGAGAGAGTATTAAAAATGCTTTTAAGCGTTTCAGTAAAAAAAAAACTCGCGGTTTTCCAAAACCGCTCACGGTTTTCTGAAAACCGCCTCGGGGTCTGTTTCAAAAAGACAAAATTGCTCCTAACCCCTTTCGGATATTACGTAGTTGCCACGACAAAAAGACAATTTTACCCCTTGACAGTTTTTGAAATTTACAGAAAAACCTGGGGCTATCATTTTACGAAATTATCCAACCTGCTTTGAATAATTTCATTTCTGCCACTTAGTCAAAAGACAGGTTTACCCCTATTCTTTTGGTAAAATTATAGATTCGCGGGTTAAAATTATGATTTTAACCCCGATCAGTTGTGAATTTTATAGGAATACCAAATAGTGATTTTACAAGTTTATCTACGTGATTTTATAAAATCACAAAAGAGGACAAATAGATAAAATTACAGATTTATCCCTTGGTATCCTTTTGAGAGGTTTAGAGGCAGAAAACCCCTTAGAAATTTTTTCAAAATATTATCTGCTTCATTTTTTGCATCACTTTAACATGTCTCTTGCTATGTGTGCTTTTGTTTTTGTAATAGTTTCCTTTTTAGACCGCTTGATTGTTATTTTTGCCAAATACTTAAAAATGAGTTCTAGGATATGTGTGTCCGAATTGACAAAAATAAAAAAGCTGAACGGTCTGAACTTCTAGACATGGAAGAGAAGAATTCCTTTGGCTCTAACACTGGAAGGTTTTGAGTATGTTCTAAAGGAAACCATGCGTCCGCTACCCCAAACGCAAATGAGCAACAACTAGAAATATACAAAACATTTCTAAAAGACGATACCATAGCAAGGAAGATCATGTTAACATACATGGAGGATGACTTGATTAGGGTCTTTGAAGAATATGAGACCGCCAAAGAGTTGTTTGACTCACTAACAACTAAGTATGATACAACTACAAAATTACATGTGCAGTTGCTACTACAAAAATATAAGTCCTTCAGAATGAAAGAAGGAGAAAATGTAGTAGAGCATGTAAATCACATGCTGGTGATGGCTAAAGACTTAGCCGTAGCAAAATCAGTCATCCCCAAACCGATGCAGATATCAACCATACTGAACAGTCTACTTCCATCATAGAATATGGTCATCACTACCTTAAGATTAGGGCCTGAAGTCAACCTTTCTGAGTTGCCTCTAAAACTAGCAATTGAGCAAGAACATATGCTCAAAAACAAAAAGAAAAAATTGCTAGTGGTCCAGGATTAGTTAGCGTCTAGCTCCAAATCCAACCAGAAAAAGAAACCAAATAAAAGGTTTGGTAAGAATAACAAGAAAGGTGGTCAAAGTTTTAAGAAATCGCAGAAAACCGCTTTCCGGATCAAGTGTTTCAATTGTGGAAAGATGAGACACTATAAGAGGGATTGTCGCAACAAGAAAGATGGAGGAAACAACCCACAATGTGAACAATCATAGAAGAAGGATATAATATGCGTAATTTCAGAATGTCTATACTTAGACCGCCCAATTACAGGTTGGTGGATAGACTCGGGAGCTACAATACATATCTCAAAGACCAAGGAAGGGGCAATTGACCTGAAGGAATACCAACCCAAAGAACATCGTGTATATTTGGGAAACAGTATTTTCTCAGATGTTCTGGGTATTGGATCCTTTAGGATATTTGTATAAGACAAACCAATTATACTGACCGATGTGTTAATTGTGTCATCTATAAGGCGCAATCTGGTCTTGATCCCTGCTTTAGTTAAGAAGGCTTTTGAAGTTAGGTTTATACCTAACAAGGTAACTATGGGCAAACATGGGAGAATCTTGTTCTCAAGAGAATTTGATGTAGAACAAGGACTGTTTAAGTTAACTGATAATGAAAGTCATCAATCTTCTGCTTATATTGAGAGTGTCTTTTCTGTTGATGTGAATGTGTGGCATAAACACCTAGGGCATATAAGTCTGAAAAAGTTGAGGAAATTATCCAACTTTGACTTATTGACCGGATTTGAGGAAAAGACTTTCAACAAGTGTGAAGCTTGCATACAAGAAAAAATGTCAAGGAAAGTCTTTCCCAAGGAAACAACAAGGGCAACAACCCTGTTAGAAATTATTCAAACAGATTTATGTGGACCTTTCAAAGTAAAAACACATCGAGGAAATGGTTACTTTATAACCTTTATCGATGATTACTCTAGATATATGTATATATTTTTTGGCACATAAATCAGAGGCACTTGATGCTTTCAAAGAATATAAGTAAAAAGTAGAAAATCAATTAGGGCATTTGATCAAAGTCTTGAGATCAAACAAAGGAGGTGAGTATACCTCGGCAGAATTCTTATAATTTTGCAAAGACTTTGGTATTGCTAAACAAAATATAATGCCCAGGACACCTCAGCAAAATCGTATAGCTGAAAGATACAATAGAACCTTGTTGAACATGACAAGGTCTATGCTGATTGATGCCTCTCTTCCAAGGGTATTTTGGAGAGAAGCAATTAGTACAGCTGTTTACGTACTCAACAGAGTATCATGTAAAACAGTATTCACTACACTATATGAGATGTAGTTTAGAAGAAAACCTAACCTAGGTCATCTCAGGAGGTGGGGATCAATTGCACATGTCAAGATCCCTGATCAGTCTAGAAATAAACTAGACAGTAGGTCCTTGAGATGTATATTTATTGGATATCCAAAAGGTTCGAAAGGATATCAATTTTATCATAAGGACCACAGACTCATTGAAAGCAGAGATGTTGAATTCTTAGAAGATACTAAGAATGACATCTTGGAAAACAATGAGGAATGTGTTGATGATTTGGTAGATTTAGACCAATCATCTTTTGAGCCCATAAAAGATCTTCCTGAAACTACCGATACCTTAAGTGGACATAAGAGGCCAAGAGCCACTCCGTCCTACTTAAAGGATTATCACACTTATCTTGCAGAAAAAGTGTGTAATTCGGTAGATTTAGAGGAGTTGATTGATAACTTGACTTATCAATAAGCGATGAACTCATCGGAAGCAATAAACTAGGAGAAAGCCATGGATGAGGAAATTGAATCCATTGAGAAAAACCAAGTCAAAGAATTGACTGATTTGCCAATTGAAAGGAAAGCTATAGGCTGTAAATGGGTTCTAAAAAAAGAAATACAAGGTCGATGGTACAATCGACAAGTTTAAAGCGAGGTTGGTTGCAAAGGGTTTTTCGCAAAAAGAGGAGATAGATTATGTTGAGACATATTCCCCAGTTGCAAAATTTGCATCCATATGGATAATCCTAGTAATATCTATATACTATGATTTGGATTTACATCAGTTAGATGTAAAGACAGCCTTGTTAAATGGTGATTTAGAAGAAATCATATACATGAAGTAGCCCGAAGGATTTGTGGTTGAAGGCCAAGAAGATAAAGTGTATAGGTTGAAAAAATCTCTATATGGCCTGAAACAGTCACCTTGCCAATGATATTTGACCTTTCAAAATGCCATTATAGAACTTGGGTTTGTGGCTAACAAACTTGATCACTATGTATATGTCTGGAACAGCAGGAGCTACTTTGTCATCTTATCATTGTATGTAGATGACATATTATTGACTGAAAATGACAATGAGATGATTGTAAAAACCAAGTCATGGTTGAACTCCAAGTTCGAAATGAAGGATATGAGGGAAGCATCCTATATCCTAGGTATAAAGATCTCTCGAGATAGAGGATCTAGACTCTTATGCCTAAGTCAAGAGAGATATATAGATTATATCCTCAAGAAGTTCAAAATGGGTGAATGCAAGTCTGTAGATACACCTGTTGCAAAAGGGGTGAAATTGAGTAAGGTTGATTGTCCCGGTGAAGGAGACAATAAGCCTAATGTTTCTTATGCACAAGCTATTGGCAGCTTGATGTATGCTATGTTATGTACAAGGCCTGATATCAGCTTTGCTGTTGGTCTTGTTAGTAGATATCAAAGTAATCCTGGTTGGCAGCATTGGGTAGCTGTGAAAAGGATTCTAAGATATTTGAAAGGAACAAAGGACTTGAAACTATGCTTTCAAGCAGATGAACTGAAAGTGGTAGGATACTCAGATGCTGATTTTGCTGGGAGCAAAGATGACAGCAAATCAACCTTAGGTCAAATATTCTTATTTGGAGGTGGTGTTGTTTCTTGGGCATGCAAGAAACAGGGTTGTGTAGTATTGCATACACAGGAAGCTGAGTATGTTGTTTGTTGTATGGCTGCAATAAGTGTTATCTGTATAAGCCACTTCATACGAGATTTGAAGCTGGAGATAACAAACAAGCCAGTGGTTATCTATTGCGATAACAATGCAGCAATTACTCTTATTAAGAGTGGAGCAAATTGCTCGAAAAGCAAGCATATAATGGTAAAATACCACTATGTCCATGATATGGTTATGAGAAAGGAAATATCCATCTTATACATGCCAACAGAAGACATATTGGCAGACCCCTTAACAAAAGGCATAACGGAAGAACTCTTCTCAAAACATGTTAGAAACATGGGGTTTGAGATATGTTTGATTTGTTGTATAGGCAAACAACCATACAACGGATATACAATTGTTGTATAGGTAAATAACCATACAACGGATGACTTGTTATGTAGGGAAATAACCACACAACAGGTTCTGATTACAATAGTAATCAAGAATCGACATAACTAGGGAAAATAAAAAGTGGAAGGAAAACCACTATGTCGATACACTTGGCTCGAATGGCCAAGTGGGAGATGTTACAAAGTTGTGGCCATTCACGGCTCGGGTAACGACTGGACTAGCCATCCAGCCGTTACCTGAGGATAAGGCCAAATCTAGTAATGGACAACTGTTACCAGATTTTCCGGTAACGGCCATCCGTTACAGCTCCCAGACGAGGGAAGCCATAGGCGGATAAGCACGACGAATGGGGAAACGCCTGTGCAAGCCCCTGTGAGGGAACCTCGTGTCCATCAATCCACTCTCCCCTTCACTGCTGTGACTTGTTCATCTCTGCAAAGCAACATAGGGTTCCTGGAATCCGGCGACATCATCAGAAACCTTCACAGTAAGGAAGAAGGTAAGATTCGCCCAACAGTAGCATACCATAAGCTACAAAACATAACCTGCTGAACAAGTCTTACAAGATCTAGAATTAACAACAGTCCTACTAAGAACATAAAATGAACGCGCACACATCAAAATTTTCTTTTAAATGTGTCATGCACAATAGTCACACTTGACATGGTGGGTTATCAGTGGTGGTGACGGCCTGAGGGGGTTCCTCCCTAGGATATTCAGAAAATCTCACCTGCTTTTCGAATTCTGAAAAAAGTTTAAAATCCAGTCTCTCGATTTTTTTGAAAATATTGGTAGACTATAAATTCGGAAAACAGTATCCATCTGCCTGAAAACACTAAAAGGTTGAACTCTTTCGTGGTATTTATAATGGGTTTGGATTGGATTTTGAGAAATATTTTATCTGATTCATTTAAAATCAGTCCAATGTTGCCCTAATTCCTCTCTCCCTCTCTCTGATTGAGAACGATGATCCACTAGAGTCCCAGACCACTGCCACCACCACTACCTCCATCCACCGGTTTGGGGTATAGAGCTGCCACTGCTACCGATAGCGGCAAGATGATCACATCCCTTCTCTTTATTCCCTTTCGTAGCATTACCATTGTAAACGCATTTCTTTGAGGGATTTAAAGAGAGAGATCAACATAACACAAGTTACCACACTATGTTACAGTAACAAATCAAAATCTTGTTGGAAAATTATCCTAATCAAAGACTTTTGTGGGCACACAATATCATGACTTTGTTCCTCACGGTGTAGTTCCATCATGATTGACAATTGCTCAATGAGCAAGGCTTCTTTGTTTAAGTGGAGTCACTACTAGGGCTCTCCCAAATAGAAGGTTGGGTTTAGCTTGAAACAAAACTGCTATATGGGAGAAATAATTAATGAAGACTTTATTCAGCAGAATGACCTAACCGAGACAACCATGATCAACCCCTTAGTTACTCGATCTTACAGCATAGATTAATTTCGATATCCCTATGAGCCAAATAATAGAGTAATCCAAATCTGCTATATTCGCATTTTCTTTCCTATAATGATAATACATATAAGTTAGTTCCAGCGTCTCAAGCGTGATACTCATAAGTTGTGCTTGTAGCTCATGGAGATAAAACTGTATCCATTTAAATCAAAGCAGGGAACAAGTCTATACTACAAATAATAGAGTTGTAAGAGGTCTTAACCTGGTTTTTGTTATTTTCTCCTTAAAAATATGAACTATTGGTTAACCTGATATTGTCATTTATGGTTGCAAATGAGTTTTCCTTGCATTTTGTTTCCACCTAAAAGTCACTGCATAGTGATTGGTGGTATGCTCCATAACAATAAGTAAGTTCGTAACCACCGAAATCTCTCACACATAAATGTGATATATGATCATTATCAATAATTATTTGTTATAATTTTTCTATAATATGAGGTAGATATGTAACGCATTCTTTTGTTATGATGGTGTTTCATCTTTGTGGCATTTATAGAATTTTAGTGATGTTAATGTTTAACAGTTTGATTATCAAATTAATTTAATGATTGTCGGTAGCTATATTTGTGTTAAAATATTGTTTTTTACTATTAAAAGGTTGATTGCGCATAAACATTTAATTATATTATGATGGGCTTTTAGTATAGATAACACTTTTTTATACCTATCATTCTAAAATATAATGAAGCCCGTACTAAAGGCCTTTATTCTCTCCCACCCACCTCCCCTACCCGACTCTAAATTTTCTAGATCTGCCATTGCAGTTCTGGCTACTGCAAAACCTAGAATGGGAACCGAACCAGGCTGGGCCCTATTCAGCTTGAGGTTTAAACCACCTGGAACACAAAAAAACCATTAATTTTTGAAATTTTAAAAAATATAAAAATACAGCACCATGGTTCGAAACTGTTGGTTCTGGTTTAGGCCACGTTCAGGTTCCATGGAAGGTGAAACTGCAACAGAACCAGGAAGCCCTCAGTTCCTGGTCCAGTTCTGAGTCTAATTTCACAAGTTCAGGTTCCAGCAGGTTACCGGATGGAACCGACGGGCCACTTTTGAAATGGCCATATCTAGTTACATCATAAACAAGAAGATTCAAGCAAAGTAAGTAATGCAGTTTTTTTAAACTAGAGGCATAAAGAAATGTATGAGATATGATCCATCATAAGTTTACAATCATCTCATGAACAAAAGTTCCAAAATGATAAGAACTTAATTTCCGCTCTTTATAAAAGAAATTCTTTTAGGGATTCAAAAGAAATTAATTTGCCTCTACACAATTTAATATATTAAGTAAGCACATTATATTATAGACATAATAAATTGGTAGGGAATCACTTTGAAGCTTCTTTTTATAACTGCTTTAATAAACTTAACTAAGGAGTGTTTACTTATAAACATGTGATATCATAAGTAAATTAAAATAAAATTAAACAATTGGACAAACAACGATGATGAAGAATAAGCAAGGAGAAAGAGGAGGGGGAGGAGGACAAGAAAAAAGAAACAAGAGCGTAATTAGCTGTGTACTACCACACGTAGTGTTATAGTATCATGGCTTAGTGGGTAGGACACTATTTGCACTATCAGCGTGATATTAACAACATTTTCCATTAAAAATCCCTCGGAGCTATTGAGATATATCATATCATAAATAACTAGACATGATACAAGTTACTTTTGTGAGCTATAGCAAACTACCAACACGTATATATCTTCACCAAACAAGCATATTTCTCGCACCTTTTTTGGTAGATCAAATGTGTTCTTGTTGTCCTTTTTTTTTCCTTTCTAGTTCATGGAGTTAATAAAATACCAGTCCATGCCCTCAGGACCAATATTGAGATTTCTCATAAACGCAAGTGTGTTGCCACGCCTTATTGCTCGTTTGATGGCTGGAGCTATGCCAACCGCCCGCAGGGCTATCAGGCTTTGTTTTCTATGCAGGTTTGGAAAACACTTTGGTAGGAAAACCTTTAGGATCAGTCCTAAATGTGGTTTCTAAAAGTACATATATATTAAAAGTACATATATATTTATATATGAAGGTTGGTTTTTAATGTGTACCTCTGGCAATTCATATTCATACCTCTCCTTTATTTTTTAAAGGCATATAATTTGGTTGAGTTTTCTTTTTCAAAACACTCTTTTGAAAATATTAAATTATATTCATGCCCCTAAAAGATAAAGAGAAGCATGAATACACGACATAGGAAGTCTAGAGGAACATGTGTGTGCGTGTGTGTGTATATATATATGCATATGTGAGTGTGTGCGCTTGTGTGTGCATGCCAGGGCGGCAAGTGCATGCGTGTTATATGCATTTGCAAACAAACACACATAAAAATGTTTGAAGAGTATGTACATGGCACTGTCCACTTCTTTTTATTTTGTTTTCTCCTTTTTGATACAATTGGGAGGCTGAAGCCCAGCCACGGTGGAACTCATGAACTTAAACTTGTGAACGACCCCTAACAAGGGAAACTATTAATTGTTGTGCCGCACCCTCTCTCGATGAATCGATGTGAAAAAGACTTTGCAGGAGGCTTCCATATGCAATAATTAACTGATTCTGTTTACGTTGACTTTTTTTCACCATTATATTTGATACGTATTATATTATACCAAATTACGTTGGTCCGCTATGATCATTAGATGTCAAATTTGGAGTGCCGCCAACTCAACCTTTTGACCGGGTCGTCTTGTTGGTTCATATGGGTTCAGTCCGCAAAGGTGAATCTTTCTTCTGGGGATGCAACTAAAACATTGAAAAACAGAAAAGAGTACAATCAAATATCTGTTCGAATCTTAAAAGTATGGAGAGATGAATTTTGTGTTCAATGAGTTGGATAAGATTTGATTTAATCAAGATTTGATCACATACATACATATATATATATATATATATATATATATATATATATATATATATATATATATATATATATATATATATATATATATATATATATATATATATATATATATATATATATATATATATATATATACTTATTACGATCTTCTTTATATGGATCTTTCAGCTATATAAATATGTCTAATGAAATATCAAGTAAGATGAACAACAGAGGATTGTGGACCTTTCCCCCTTGGAGCAGGCCCGTTGGCCCAACCATATGAATTCGTTTGTCTTGTTCCTCTTTACTTATAGTTTACAAAAAATTATTTTTCGACTTAATATAAAGATCATGGATCGGATCAATGAAGGAAAAGTAAATTTTTGTCAACATAATATACAGGAACTGCTCCTGTAATGCAAGGATTGGTCGTAGTCGCGAGTTGCGTAGAGCTTTGAGTCTACGAGACTACGACATCAATTTTATTAAGGTTTGTGATGTTCATTGGGTTACAAAAGAAAAGGGTAGTCTCCAGCAGGAATTTTACGGTCCATGATTATACAAAATTGCATTTCAGTATTTAAATTTGGGTGTTACTATATATACACCCAGAATTACTAAACATGCACCCTTATTTTCCTTATTTTTGTCTGTTTTAAAAATAACCTTTTTCAGTTTCTCTCTCATAGAGAACAACAACATTTTCTCTCCCACAAAGAATCCCTTGTTTTTTGGAGCTCCGCGTTCTCTCAATCCTGGAGCGTGTGTGGCCAAATTTCATACGAGAGTCCGTAAATACCCAATCTCATTCACAACTTCCTCCACCGCAATCTCATGGTCGGTATTATCTTGATTTTATTTTTCGTTTTCATTGTGTACGTGCTCTCATCAATTGAAGATTCATGCTCCATTGGGTTGAAGTGAAGGATCGTAATCGAATCGATTGAAATGGATTAGGTTATTAGTTTCATTTTTTGGATTAACATTTTTCTATTGGCGATTGAAAGTCACAGTGGTCGGGAAAGAGACGTGGCCTAGGTGCAACATCACAATAACGGCACCATGCCTTGGCCATGTCTTGTCTTTATAAGTAACGTAATCAGAGCATGTCTCCTTATTTTCAGTCGCGTGGCCTAGATGCGGTCCATCGATTGATTTGGTGTGCTTGGGCCATAATACTTGACTTTGTAAGGTGCATCCACAACACCTTCTTCTTCTATGTAGGATGTGCCCAGCTCGCATCCTTTGTAGTTATTGCATATTCACGTATTTGAATGAAATACTTGTTTTAGATTTTGTAGAAGGAATGGCTAGGAGAGGCGAGGCGAAGATGTATCTTATAGAGGCGGACGTGTAGAAGGTTGTCTTCTGGTATTTGTCCTTCATTTTATACTTTATTATATTGAAGTATTAACCTATCTATTATGTTTATTGTTATAGTGTATTGTTGATGCCCTACGAACGATGAGACCTATGATCCAAACAATCAAACAGTACTAGCGTATGTTGCCATTACAACATAATATAATGGACCTCCTTGATGATTGTTGTGATATACAACTATATGTCTCACCAATGATAAAAAGTAGATGTGTCCATTTAGTATGTTTTTTATAGTATATAGTTGCCTTTGTGCCTATGTAACTAATTGAATGTGTGTATTTTTAACTATGAGTAATTTATTCACTTTTTCTTCTCTCTCTCTATATATAAATACACATAGACTGTAGTACACCTTTTATGTCATGTATAGAAATTTAGATAAATAGAACGAGTTTACAACTAGGAAAATAGGTAAAGTAATGTCACAATTAAAATATAGAAAGAACTTGCAACTTAATACACAAATTACTAATCATTATCCACAATACGTACATTATCATCGTTTGGTCCTCTTAGTTCAAGATAATATGCAATACACCTATAGAATGGTAAATCCCAACATCGGGGATCCATTTGTCATATATATTTGTATAAAATACAACACACTATAAGTAATCAAACTCAATACATATCAATCAATATATAAGAATTTTACAAACATGTTTTTACCACCAAAAAATATTGTGTCAAATCATCATAGCACATGTATCACACATCATATAGGTGATTGATAGTCGTTTGCCAATAATGAAAGAAATGTTATCGACCAAACTCTAAAGAGTTGCACTAATGTAACATTTCATATAATGGTTATGACCCAATCCATGCCAGACATCGACAACCAATGCTCAAAAGGGTATTATCTATCTTCCCTATATGCAATGTGATAAAGAACAACACCAACAACTCCTCCTCTACAAAAGCTAAAGAGTATATATGTCGATGCCATGCGACCTCCTTAAAATACAATCTATAAGATTCAGGTCACCATGCCCCGCCTTCTCCTAAAAGCTCTCTAATGGCACAGTTGTTGTAGCTACTATTTCAAAGAATATTTACCCATCTATCAATATATAGGATCATAAACCAAGGTATTTACTTCTTATTGGGCTATCCAAAATATATTATGTTGATAGTCTTTTTGTCACAAGAAGTATCAATACATTTAATAATGGAGTTCTGGGCCACATTGGATATAGGTCAAAACTACATGATGAAGAAAGAGGTCGCATAAGATACTTGGCTTTTTGTGAGTAGCTCTCTCCTCTCTACATGCTCAAATAGGAACAACTCTCTTAATGGATCGGTTATATGGTATGTCTTTATGACAATGAAAGAGAGTTCTTCCAATGTAGTGTGATGAGTATTTAGATGCTTGTCCAACAAGTCAATGAACTTGCTCTATTTTTCTATATTAAGATGAGTCAATAATTATTGGACAATATCATATATCTTAGATATCTTTCTTTGATACTCATCTTACGCTCAAATGTTAAAGGTCTTTTTACCCTCATGTTATAGGTTTGTTCAAAAAGCATTAATTGAAAAAAGTCAAAGAACCTCACCTCTCTTAAAAAAATACTAATCTCGTATGCACATAGCAACCAAGGTGACCGTCACAATGTATGTTGACATGAAATTGGATCAATACTTATTGTTTCCTTTTTTGATAATTAGATTAAATACATGATGTGAGACTCTTCTTTCTAGATTTCATATCATATTTTATGTATAATTTATATAATGTATACTAATAGTTCATAGTTTCTCAAATGACTTATTTAGTTTTGTAATTTATATCCCAATCAACAAATGGAGTTAGGTCCATACCATATCTAACCATACAGTAGAGCTACTGAGGGACCTTTTTAACCTATTATGTGTACTATCAACCTTGTCGACTAAGTGAGTATAAGCATTATAGGATTCAAAATAAAATTATGATCTACATATGCACAAACAAGTAAACTCACTTACCGGTTAGTTGCATGAGTATCGTAATGAATCACCTTGTCTATTCACGTTGAGACTATCCTCTCTTTATTGATGCAATCATTATTCCTTAACACAAGAATGCATTACAGGTAATTTTTTTTACTTCGTCTATCATATCCAATGGCTTTATATACATGCTTTCATCCACAGAGTCAACAATCTTCAATTAGCACCAAATACGGTATGTATTTATTTATTCATTGTCAACCAAATAATATATCTATCAGTGTTATTGATAATAAGAAACATATTGTCTCTCAGAATATGATCTCAATTGCATTCATAAGTACAAGATTATGATCACTACAAACTATATATGAGACTATGTTTGCCTTATACAACTCCCTAAAGCACTTCAACAACCGCGCATAATTATCCTCTTTCGCTATACTCATGAAGGCAAATGTCATATAAAAAATCTTACAATACTAGGAAAGGGGATCTTATACCTGTGAATGATATAGAGAAATTCTTATTAGTTAAAATAAATAACAACAAATATAACATAAGTAACTTATACATATTCATCTTATACGGTACAATCAAACTCGAACACCTTCAAGAATGCACGCAATAACTGAACTAACTGAGGATGTACAAATATAAGGTCACTAACAATGTCTGATATATGGTATGCTCTTATGCCAAGTATAGTATTAGTAAGTATTTAATGCATGCAATAGTTGATGCAGAACAGTCCGACCGTTCATCTCCTCTTTTATAATATTTATCCTTACATTATAAACGTTCCTATGATGCTAACATTCATATCTTTAAGACGTTTCAATTGTGATAAAATATGATTTGGATTGCAATAACGTTTACTTATCTCTTTTATCATACTATACTCAACATCATTGAGTCTACGTACAAATGCATGCATTTCCAAATACATTTAAATAAACGTTCGGTTTTATTCTCTCCTATAAGTAAGAATAAGCACCTTCTTTGTACTATTCCAACACCGACTTTGAACATCATTTTTTTGTTGCTTTTGTATCCGTCATTACTTTCATAATCAAGTCATAGTTTGCTTCTTACATATTTACTTTTTGACCAAAGAATAATAATAATAATATTGTGCTTCCTCCCAACATCTCTTACTCACTAAACCATCTCACCTTGACATGCAAAATACTTAATATATAGTAAATTATTAATATATAGTAAATATAAACACATAATCAAATCTATCACCCTTGCATATCATTACATGTACCATCATCCAACCAATCAACAAAATAAAGAGATCTATATATTTTTATAAAAAAAATGGTTGAAAACTAAATAGGAAAATGGCCCTTTACTTACCTTAAGTACCCTCGTAAATCACCTTGGGGGTGTGTCTTCCTGGGGACTTTAAGAAAAATGCCACTTACCGAGCTGCGAGGAAACGATTCAAGTTGAGCATACCATGTATTTTCGGCTCATATGGACTAGGCAACCTAATAGGTTATAAATGCTTCATTGGCGTGACATTTTTCTTTTTCCTGTTTTACCAGCAAACGTCGGACAAGGAACAGCCGGGACCCGCAACTCCAATTTCTCGGGTCCCACCGGAGATCGTGAAGCGTATTTGGGAGTTTTGAGATGGCCTCACGTTGTGACCGTCTCCAAAACTAAGAGAGAGAGAGAGAGAGAGAGAGAGAGAGAGGGAGCGTTGCTGCTTTGATGGGGGAGCGGAGCAGCGAACCGGGGAACTTTTTTCCCTGTCGGTGCCAATGACTGTCTCCAAAAACAATTAATTCTTCTGATTTTTAAAAGGGGAGATTCCGTTACCAACCTTGCTGAACGGTTTTTCTTCTGCAAGGGCTTCCCTCGGCTTGACTCGGTTCGGATCTAAGCTCTGGTAACCACAACCTGATTCCAGAATGACCGCCAAGCTAAGAGATTGTGTTTCTCGTCACAACAGAATAAAACAAAGGCCAATAACATGATAAAGTTTAATGTTTTGGGAAAAGCAACTGCAAAGGTACAAAAAAACATTTCTCTTTAACATTGGTCATATTGCTCAAATCGAGATGAAATAAAGTATATATATATATACAGGCGCGCACAGTATTAACACCTTGAAAGGATATTTCTTTGAGATAGATCATTTTAAGGAAACTTACTGGAATATTTGAGGAATGCACTCATGCAATTGCACCTCTTTCCATGAATATTTGAGAAAGCAGCCTTCGTGATCATGTACTACTGAACATATAATATGACGAATTGACTCGTTCAAGTCGATCTCTATAGTCTATAGAACCTAGGAAAGGGCCCACCAATCTCAACAGACGTTGTATTTTCAACGTTGAACTATATGTTTGCGTCTCGAATGGGTCACTAAGGACCTCATGTGTGTTCGTATATGTGTGTGAGGCATATGAAAAGCACAAGAAAAGTCTTTCTTGTTCTGACTTTAGAAATATCCCTACCCCCGGATGGAGAATATACCTAACCGGGCATTTCTTTTTTAGTGACTAACTTGGTCAAATTTTGATGTGCTTTTCAAACCATGTGTCTACTTAATCTTTTCTTTTTCTTGAGGAACATGTGCCTAATTAACCTTATATCATGAACCGTTTCATATTTTAATCTTGTTGCTTTATTTGCATAGTTTTTCGCGGGCATAAAGGAATCTTGGCCTTCACGATGTCTCTTATTTTCCTTTGCGTACAAAGAGTTCCAAGGTGCACAAAGAGCAACCGCTCACCTGGCTAGGGGTCGACTCACAAGTTGAAGGTCATGTTCATAAATTCGATGCCTGATATGCATCTGTCTTCGGCCTCCCCATCGTTTAAAAAGAAGAGGAGTTTGAACGGCCTCAAGGTGAGACTAGGTCTCCCGTTTGATGTACACTTCGATTAGGGAAAAAAGAAGTGTAAGCATGAGATGATCCAGTTCAATGGCCCTTGTGGCCCAGCGCCACTTTGTGTGGTAAAAGCTTTGGTTTTTGGCAGGTGTAAGGGGGTGTTCTGTAATTTTAGGGCCTGCGACTCTCCATAAAGAATAATTCTGCTCGGTGCTTTACTTAGTCGTAAATGATTTTTGTACAATATTCACAAGCAAATCTAGGCTCTCCTTTCAAATTTGGCAACTCACCTGACTACCGTTGCCAAGTTTTGCACCTTATTTAATTCAGAGAGAGAGAGAGACTCCTTCGTGATTCCCCTCCTGATGAAGAAGAAGCGAATCTAACAGATGATGAAAGAAGGTAACAGGGTTTGTGCTGCTCTCAAGTCTTGCCGATTCTCTTCTCTCTCCGTCAGAGCAGCCAACTGCTTCTCCTTCGTTGTCGTGGTCACCATCATCATCAGCCTGTTCGTCTCTGTTCTAGCAAGGCACGGAGATTATGATTACAAAGATGCGCTCTCGAAAGGCTTCCTCTATCTTGAGGCTCAGAGATCGGGCCGCCTTCCTTACAACCAGAGAGTCACCTGGCGTGGTCATTCGGGTCTTACAGATGGACTTGAGCAAGGAGTACGCATGCAAAACCTTCGCGCTTGTGCTCTTTCTTTCTTTTATTCTTTTCCGATAACCTGAATTTTATGCAATGCAGGTAGATCTTGTAGGTGGGTATTACGACGCCGGTGATCATGTCAAATTTGGATTGCCTATGGCATTTACAATCACGATGCTATCGTGGTCCATCATTGAATACAGCGATATGATTGAGAAGTCTGGAGAGATGACTCATGCTCTTGAAGCAATAAAATGGGGGACAGATTACTTCATCAAGACGCACACAGATCCCAATGTGTTGTGGGGAGAGGTATTATTTCTCAGAAATATCAACCCAAATCTCCTCCAAAGTTAAGGTTTCCTGCTTGGGTGAGAATAGCATAGGTAACGCATAGCAATTCTTATGATTGTGCAGGTAGGAGATGGTGGCACTGATCACTATTGTTGGCAACGATCGGAGGACATGACTACGTCACGCCAGGCATATAAGGTTGATGCAGAAAACCCGGGGTCGGACATTTCCGGAGAGACGGCAGCAGCCATGGCAGCAGCATCAATGGTGTTCAAGACATCCAACCCCCATTATTCCCATCTTTTGTTGCATCATGCCCAAGAGGTGAGTGGGTAAACCCTCTCCATGTATATGCCATGCGCATTTAAGTTTAGGCCATAATTCTAACTTTTTGTTTTTCTATTCTATAAAGCTCTTCGATTTTGCAGACAAGTATAGAGGGAAGTATGATGACAGCATTAAGGTTGTCAAGAACTACTATCCGTCACTTAGTGGTTACATGGATGAGCTTCTGTGGGCTGCCCTGTGGCTGCATCGAGCCACCGGCAATGTCGAATACCTAAATTATGCGATCAACAATGCGCATAGCTTCGGTGGCACCGGTTGGACCATGACCGAGTTCAGCTGGGATGTCAAGTATGCTGGTGTTCAGATCCTGGCAGCGAAGGTATGACTTACATTGCTGGTTATGCATATCTTGGCATTGTCTGCTGTATTCAGCAAACCCTGTGCATGGACTCACTAGTTGGCAATTTGAAGTCACCTTTTTCTCGTGACCCTGCAGGAAACCATTGGCGCGGAAACTCTTCCTTTAAACCTTGAGGAGTTCTTCGTACCAAGAAACTAGTGATACTGGGAAAGCCCGCCCTTGTAAAAAGGGCATCAAGATGAATAATTGCTTTTACATTAAAAAAGGCATATATTACTGATTATTGTTCATCGTTTTCACTAACAGATAGAGGATGAAAGGTCGGCGGCCTTTCTTTAGTTAAAGTAGACCGTTGCGTTGGTTTGGGGTTTTCGTGTTCAAAATCTGCAGAATTTATCTATTGGATCTGATTATGGACACATTTGTGTGTGACTTTAGGTACTGATGGAAGGAAAACACAGTGAACACGCCGAGATACTGAAGCTGTATAGGTCCAAAGCAGAGTACTATTTGTGTTCTTGCCTACAGAAGAACAAGGAGAAAAATGTTCACCTCACTCCTGCAGGCCTTCTCTTCATCAGGCAATGGAACAATATGCAATATGTAGCCAATGCAGCCTTTTTTCTTACCATATACTCGGATTACCTAAGGCAGTTCAATGAGACCCTCAGCTGCTCGAACCAAACTGTGGTCGTGCCGGACGAGCTCATGGATTTTGCCAAGTCACAAGTCGACTATATCCTAGGATCAAACCCAATGAACACAAGTTATTTGGTAGGATTTGGCCCGAAGTACCCAAGATTCGTCCACCATAGAGGTGCATCAGTGGTTTCATACAAGCAAAGCCCTGGATTCATTGGATGCACCCAGGGGTATGACAACTGGTATGGTCGCCGGGAACCTAACCCGAATAACTTGGTGGGTGCACTTGTGGGTGGACCCGACTCGAAGGACATGTTCAACGATCGTCGGTCAAACTACATGCAAACTGAAGCTTGTACCTACAACACAGTGCCTCTGGTGGGAGTCCTTGCCAAGTTGAACCACCAAAAGGACAGCAGGTTACTCCCTGATGAGAGAACAAAACAAATTTCCTCTTATTAGGAATCACATTCATTTAAAAATAGATACAAAAGGGTTCCCTTCGAAATTGCCTGTATTTGGTATAGAATACTCAAAATCATAGCTTTGCTCTTCTCATATACCATGATGTAACTACAAGGAAAACATTTTGCGGAGTTCTTTCCTTATGATTCCTTCATTTAAAAGGAAATCATATTCAAAGAGTGTGATGTATAAAAGAGAACGTAATTGTATTATGGCCTCTAGAATGCACAATCTAATTTTTCCATTAAGTCTACCATGTGAATCTTCACTCTTAAGGTCCGAACACGTGAAGCTATAAATTTCGGGCCCCTCGCGATGGTTTTGGCTCATATATGAGCATTCTCTGTATAGGAAAGGAACCCTGGGAGTGTCTCCTAATAGAAGTCAACTTTGTTGGGCACGGTGAAGAAAATTGAGCCAACCAAAAACCAAATTGTTCAAAACTTTGGTCGGCTAGGGAGTCGACTCAAAATAATCTTCAGATTGAAACTCAGAGTTTAAAACATGGTGGAGTCTTCATCTGATAGGGATAATGCTGGTAAATGAAATGAACCACGCTGTTCGTTGTTTAGCTCAATTCAGCCCGTAAAAGCTTGTCAAATGGCATTTTGGGGACTTTACCCAAGGATATTTAAGGTAATTGAAGAATGATTTTCTTGAAAGTTTTGACGTCGGACAAGAAAACCATGGAAAGCAGAAGCGGATCTAGAAAATAGTGTTAGGGGAGAATTATATATTTCATGGTGTTAGGGGGAGGAAAACATGAATCTCAACTATATATTCACTGCAAAATGTAAGCAAATCTTTAGCTCATAAAGGGGTGAAGTGCATGTTGTACATGAACATGAACATGTCTGAACGGGGGCTGTTAGGCTTGCTGTTATATCAGCTCGTTATTATAGAAAACGCATGAGTTTGGCGTGGTTACCAACCCTATATAGGGGTCTACCTATGCCAAGCCTACAGCTTTGTTCAAAACTTCATCAGCTTCCTCAGACCCACGATTTGCATCGCCAAGATTAAAGATGATGGCAATATTGTCTGGGCTGCGGCCCGAACCCAATCCTATTCCAATAGAGTAGGTTTGGTTTGATTGGATTTGGGTGCTGGTACATGATATCAAATTTGCTTTGACAGGGAATGGAGAGGTGAGGGGGGGATAACATGTACCCCATTCATACCGGTATGTGTGTATATACACGCCCACGTAAACACATATATATGTGTGTATTCATACGTGGATGTATATGTGTGCGTGAGAGAGAGTGGCGGATTGAATTTTCAACTACCTAACCAAAAAAAAAATTCAAATGTATGAGCTAGATTTAAGAAAAAGTATTACAAGTTTTATCACTACGGCTGTGAACAAATTGCCCCGATTTACGGAAACAACTACTGGAATCAAGCCTTTCTAACTCAGACATTGGCTCCTTTTGATTATCTTTGGTCATACCTGTATCTTGCTGGCAGCAAGCAACTGAAAAGAACATGAGAAGGAAATGCAAGTAGGGATGGCAACACTTGCCCAACTGGTGGACACGACCCAACAAGAGCCGAATGGGGGGCAGGAAATACCCGGTTTGACCAGGTTTGAGTTTGGGTACAGGGAATACCCAAACTGATTTGGCCGAGTATGGGAAGGGTACGGGTTAAGAAGTACCTGACCCGTCCCCACTTCTCATACAATCCGATGATATATATATATATATATATATATATATATATATATATATATATATATATATATATATATATATATATATATATATATATATATATATATATATATATACATCCTTGTGTGTATGCCTTATGTGTGTGTTGGGGTACATGATGCTCCCAATTTGTTTCTAATTACCTTATTATGTGTACGGTCTTTCCTCATCTTAGCATTTTGATTTCTGTCATGGACATCTTTTACACATGTTTATAATTAATTACCCAACACTCAGAACCATAAAATATAACATGTCTAATTACTACTTATAATATTTGCCTTCAACTTTAATGGAATACCTAATATACCTCTCCATTTTAACCAACCTACATTAATTCTATATGTAACATCTCCATCAATTTTTTCATAGTTGTGAAACCTTGACCTTAAGTATTTAAAACTTTCCTTACAAGGAATACAATGTATGTCAATCTTAATTTTTATGTCATCTGAAGTAATTAAATTATCAAACTTTCATTTCATATATTTTGTCTTTGTTTTAAGCAACAATTACTTTCTAATGTTTCTCTGTATAGTTTCAATTTCATATTAACTTTTTCCTTAGACTCATCCATTAATATAATGTCATTTGCAAATAACATACGCTGAGATTTTGTTAATTCATTAATAACTAATATAAATAAATATGGACTTAAAGTTGATCCTCAATATAATTCAATATTAACTTCAAAGAAGTTTATCATTCCTTTGTGGGGTCCTTACACATGTTTGTACATCATCATATATCTCTTATAAGATTGATGTTTGTCAATAAGATACCTTTCTTTTACAATATTTTCTAAAGAATATCTCTTGACAACCTAGGCCTTTTCTAGATCAATAAATATCATGTAAAAGTTTTTCTTTTTACTCTATATATCTACTCCAAATTGGTTTTCTGTTGTAGTGGATACTTGTCTCAACTTATGTTCAATAATTCTTTCTCATAATTTCATAGTATGACTCATCAACTTAATACTCCAATAATTTGCATAATTTTGAATGTCTCTCTTGTTCTTGTATATTATATAATTGTAGTTATCCTCCATTCCTTAGGCATCTTTTAATTTTTCATATTTTACTAAATAGCCTTATAAACCAAGTGATACTCACCTCTCTTAAGATTTTTCATACTTCTATAAGAATATTGTTTGGTTCTATAAATTTATCAACCTTCATATATTTAAGACTCTCTTTGACTTCATTCCTTTCAATACATCAGTAGAAATTGTGGTTTATATAATCTTCTAATTTGTTTAGCTTTTCTAAGCTTTTACTAATACCTATATTTTTGCTAAAAAAGTTTATAAAATAATTTTTCCATCTATTTTTGTATTATCACTTGCTAGTATGTTCTCATACTCATCTTTGACACATATAACAAAAGTAAGATCCTTAGTTTTCTTATTTTAATCTTAGTTATCTTAAAATATCTTTTTCACTTTTTTTTAGTTAAACTTTTTATATAAATTCTCTCAAATTTTAACTTTTACTTCACTGGAAATCTTTTTTGCTTCTTTTTTTTGCTTTCTTATAAGCCTCACAAATTCTACTAGTTTTGGGTATAATGCAACTTATCACATGTCATCTTCACTTTAATTTTATCTTGCATAACTTTACTTCATTATCAAGCTTCCTTTTATGGTAATATGCATCCATTAGATTTGTCCCATATCTTTGTCACTTTCCTAATATGCATAGCTATACATATTATAAGGTATACCTACATAATTTCATGCAACTCCTTGAAGAACTTTCTATTTAAATATATTTCTTTTTCATTTTTGAGGTTCCACCATTTACTCCAAGTAGCTCTATGCACCCTTTGCCTCTTTGTCTACTTTTTTACCTGCAAATTAAGTCAATGTTGGCTAGTTAAGATTTCTGCTAGAATTACCTTTCAATGCTTAAACATGATATATATTTCCTCTTATAGGCAAAATAATCAATTTGTGTTTATGATAAGCCACTCTTATAAGTAATTAAATGTTCATATCATTTCCTAAAAGTTGCTTTGTTATAAAGAGATTATATACCATAGTAAAATTTAAATTTTCGTACCTTTCTCATTTAAATCTCCAAACTATCTAATCCCTTTTTACCCACATGTCTATTTATATCTTGTCACAAACAAATCATAGAATTCTTTGGATTACATTATCTAACTTCTTCCAAAATGCTTTCTTTATGCTATCTCCTATCCTCATTTAGAAAGCATAAGAACAAACTATATTCAAAGCATATACTCTTAACACTAATTTTACCATCATAATAAGAATATCATGATATTACATGTCTACTACACCATGATTTAAATCTTTATTTAGAATATTACTAACTCCATTTCGAGTATTTTTCTTTTGTAAGTACCATAATTTAAAACATGTGTTCTCAATTTCATTTATTTTTTCTCCTACCCACTTTGTCTCTTATAAATATAGAATGTGATTGTTTCTCCTAATCATAGTATCAATCACTTACATTAGCTTATAAATCAAAATTCCTATATTTCAAGTACAATATGAATCTTACTATCTAGAAATAGTTTTCTAACCCCCTCATTTGTGTCTCCTAACAATGTGGAGACCTTTTCTACAATTGATTCACTACATTAAGGTACTAATATAGTGGGACTAACTTCTTTACTCATACCCATCCATGATGTGGAAACCCTCTTTGTAATTGACTCACTATATCTGAGCAAAGATATAGAGGTCATCGCTTACTCTTTATTGCATTCAAACTCTTGAGTATGTTGTTAAGAGAAAATACCCCAACAAAATACTTATAATATTTACAATCCATGGTAGATAAATCCGACAATGTTTTACTATAGCTATTAGAAGCCTAAAGAAACCTCCTTTATCCGAGCTTGAGATCAGCTATGCTAGGGTGATCCCTTACATGGGAAGAGTTTATGAAGATAAGTATTTTTCTTAGTCTAGTTACTCTTTTCTAGAAGAACACTCCACTTCATATATTTGTTTATTAGTATATTAATGTTTTTGTGTCTAACAATGAATAGGCTTAGTAGACATTACCGGTTCCAAACTGGTAATTAAAACTAGTAAAACTAGACCTATAATCGAGGACAACACAGTTTGGTTATGGTTCCACTTTTCATGGAACTGAATCCATACCAAAACTAAAATCTATAGTTCCAAACTACCATTTCATATATTTTTTTATATTTTTTAATTTAAAATTTTTGAAGCCTTTTCCAATTCTGAATGGTTTAGGCCCCAAATTGGGATTGAAACTAGAAACCCAACCACCAAACCCAATTAGGACGTGTTGAGACACACTGTGGTGTTGGATCATTTTAACTCTAGTGAATTGGGGAGTGTTGGGTATACAATGAACGCACTCAAACCCACCATGAATACTTATAATAAATGATATTTTAAAATGAACTTTTCTAAAATTAAGCCTAATTCATTTTCTCCTTTTTTACAACAGCAAGCGAAAGCCCAACACAGACACTCGCACATGTACGTCTCAAGAATTGAATGTACAACCTATGACATGGGAGTAAGAGCATGTTGTATTTGGCTACTAATTAATTCACTTTTCACCCAAAACCTAAAACAAGGCACAACAACTGTCATTTCTTCTCCATCCCTTGATGACTCTTACCCATGGTTGCCCAAGGTACTTTTTGTTTCTTTCTTTTTTACTCATGAAAAGCACACAACTATTTGTTATTACAGTACGTTGCCAATAGTAATATAATGCATCTATAGAGGTTGGAAAAGCTCATATCATGGTTGAGAGCCAAAAATCATATCTTATCTAGCTAGGGCATCAACAACTATATTATAACCTTTCGACATAGTCTTACTATCGAAAGCATCAAATAGATAGGCACTTCTATCTATAAGTATAGCTCTATTCTATGTGTTGTCATTGGCTTCAGCAAGACCTTGGAAGTACATTGTTAGCATCTCCTTCTACTATATCCCATCTGATTCCCAACTCTCTCACATATGATACTCCAAGGCTTGTTGCATTTAGTTTCCATCGATTCACTACATTTATACCTTTTCCCTATTTTTTTTCCATGCGACTTCTCCTTTCAATAATATTTTTTGTCCAAGTCTATAATTCTTTCCTACTCATTAATAGCTACATCAATATTGGCCTTATAGAAACCATCAAGTAGTCTTTTCTATTTACATTCAACAATTAACGTTTCTACTTATCTATGTTTGTTTGTTCTATAATTGTTGAAAGCTTGGTACAATTGACATTTCTAACATAATGCTCTGGAATTTGACTTGTAAAGGTAAACTTATCAATAGATTCTCTCATATCAAATTTATTTTCATTGCTAGTAGCCAATTTGAGTTGCTATCATATGCCAAAAGGTACAATCAGGTCGGCACCTTCTATGACCCCAGGCCACGACTAATAAACTGATAGACAAGTCAAGCGAATGTGGTCTAGGTGTGATGAGATAGTAGGGTTCTCTCTCAATCAGGGGACATTAGGATCCTCAAGCATCGTCACAATAGATTGGTTCGGTGAAGAGATGAAAAAATATATGCCTTTTCGGGTAGGGATGAGCCCCCTCCAACCTTCCCTGTTTCTCACCCAAGAAAGTTATTATGGGTTGTGGAAGCTCAAACAGTATAGAGAGAACAATCATGAGAAAAAATAGTTGATATCCAAGAAGCTATAGTGAGCGAGGCCCAAATAGTATGAAAATGGGATCCAAAAAGATATACTATAAGTCCTACATAAAAGAAACAAGAAATAAGCAAGAAGCAAAACTTAATTAATAGTCATTGTTGTTGAGAAGAGATTATGTATTTCTCCTATTCATTCCCTTTTATACCATACTAATCATTTACAACTATGAGAGAAATATGCATACTCTCTATGCACAACAACTTGCACGAGTGTAGAGCTACCTCAACCGTCGTTGTATCCCTCCATGGGATGTCCTACTTGTGTTATTCCATTTTTACATATTATAGTCCCCAGCATATGATGTCTCCATTTTAGTAGTTTCCTACATGTGGATTTTTTTCCTTTTTTGCTTATTTATATGGTGAAATTTTGGGTGATAAGAGATGCCTCTTGTGACCTTTAGTGATTTGTTGAAGTGTCACACGTCCTTTCAACATTTCACGTACAATCCCTATTTCCAAAACACATATTCCTACTATGAGTTATAAGTATGTCGCCTACAAGCATCTCATTAGTCTTTTTGTTTTCATCCTGTTTCTCACAACTCCTCATCTTTCTTGTCTTCTTTTAATCTATAAACCCTAATGGCCTTTCAAAATTCTTCTATTGGCAAGAGTGATGCCTCTTCGTTTAAACCCATGCATGTGGTCCTTCTCCCCTCCATACATATCTTACAAACATCTCTTGACCCTATTGTTGTAGACTAGTCCAACATAGGGAGGAGTTCATATGTTCGAGATCTTTCCCTTTACCTTATTTTTAGACTGGTTCCAAAAAGTCAAATGTCCTTGCCTGATAAGAAATTGGTTGAAATCTCATTCTTTATATCAATAGTGTTTGTGTCCAAAATGTCAAATATCCTTGCTTGATAAGAAATTGGTTGAAATCCCATTCTTTATATCAATAGTGTTTGTGACACATTTTCAACCTTTTAAAGCAATAACTATGCACCCTTCTAGTCATGCATGACTAGACATACCTAAAAAAAGTAAGACAATAATTAAACAAATATAAGGGTACAACAGTGGATGCCTCCTAGGGAGCATTTGTCAGGTTGGATGGACATGCCCCACGGTGCATCTATGACTCGTCTACCTACCGAAAGATATAGGAGGGCAAAAGAGAAGGAGGGGGAGAAGTAAAAGGAGAGGGACCCTTTTGTTGCCTTAGTAGGTATGCATCATGGAGGAGAAGAGAAGAGGGAGAAGGAGAAGGAATGCTATATGCTTAATAGTAGTAGCAACCACTGGTTATGGTATTGATAATAATTGTAGTGGAGAGGAGCGATGGAAGAGAGCAATGAGGAGAGAAGCTACAATGTCCCACAAGAAGGGTATTTTTATCTATGAGTATATGAATAGAAAACCGGGTTGTGGGAATAGCAATCTTGAAACAAATGATAGATATGCATATGGTGATTTTCAATGAGAATCTTGAAACAAATGATAGACATGCATATGCTTATTTTCAATGAGAAGGTGCAAGAATTCAACAGTCGAACTTTAAAGAAGAGAGCTACAGAATTGAAAGGAAAATCTTGTATTTTTAGAATTAAATCATGATACAATGCTAGAAGGAGCTGTGTGGTAAAATAGTGTCTATATAGGCAACCCCACTTAGCATTGGGAAGGGTAGGGTTTATGTTTGGTTTTGGTAATTTTGAAGGTCATCCCTAATGCATTTACTTCATGAATCACTAAGCATTATTTTCAATTAATGAAAAACTCAACTTGCTAGAGCTAAGAACACCATTTCCATGTTTTTATGTTATTAAATGTATCTTTTCGTAGCATATCAACTCCTCCATCACATCAAGATTTAAGAGATGAGAAAGGTAGTAAGAGAGCATCTCCTATGAAATATAAGGGAGAAAGCATAATTTGAGAGTGAGAGAGAGAGAGAGAGCAAAAGTACATAAAGTAGATATGTTTCGCTAAGTACTAATGACTTGTCAAATAGAAAGGAGGTAGGAAGGCCATGCAATAGACAACAATCAACACATATAAAGAATGAAGTATCAACCATAACCAATTCTCTAACATGTTTTGTTTTTGTATATATTATTAGCCATATGCAAATTGAAAATTTAAATTTCCAATCATGTGCTTTCTTTGACACTATTTATATATTTCATGTTTGGTTGGTGTATGTTTGGCTACACATGTTTTTCAGACAATTCTGATTTTTTTCTTAGGGGAGCTCATTTTTTCATATATTCTTTAGTGTTCTTTATCTATTATAGTTGCAAAAATGATCAGAAAATAGTAAAATAGAAAGGTTTATTTGTTGTGGGAAGAGGAAGAAGCCACATGCTATAGTGCATGCTTGAACAATCTCACATCCCAATAATAAAAGCATGGGGATCTTAAATCCAGATCAATGAAAATGGTACAAAGCATGATGTAAGAAAAGTTAGACCCTAAGGACAAAATCAAATACAAACTCAAGAAGATACAAATAGAGTTAGTGATTTGCAAAACATTATTGGTAAATAGTGAATTTGGTTTTGACAATGTTAAAAGGTGTTTGGTTGTTGATGATGGTGTATGGGCAGAACATGTTAAGCACAGTCTGTTAGAAAAATGAAGGCATTAGAAGCACAATGAAGTGCATAGTGAAATATTCAATGATTTTGTTGTTATAGCGCAAATTTCTGGCACAGTTGGATGATGAACACTCCTATGAATAGCCCCTCACCAAGCAAGGGTAGTTCATCCTCAAGAATAAGATAATTTTGAAAAAGCATAAAGCCATTTAAGTACAAGGGGTCAAGAAAGTTATTATGGCCATGGATAATTTTACAAATTATAAAATGATTAAAATGAGAAAATACTTACAAGTATTAACAATATATCACTATCATGGATTACTTAGTCAATATGATGTTGATAAAGCTTTAGAAATATTTGAGTAAGAACAACTATTAAATGCTTCATTATATATCTAGAAGATGATAAGATAACATAGTTCCCTCGTGAACTCTGTTTTTCTGCAAATGAAACTAGTATGTACTTGTTTTATTTCATATAATGTTGTTAGTATTTATTAGATTTGTTTGTATTTGTTTATTACATGTGATGTTTTTAGTGTTTGACTATGTTATATGTGATGATTATGTTGCTCATCATACTATATGGTTGAGCATATTTTTATTTCAATGATTATATTATTTTTTGAATTTACATTTAAAAACATATAGTAGCTATATATACATGTTTCACGTATATAATAAATTGATTATAAAATGGACAAACAAGATTATTTATTTACAACAGAAGAATCTATAATGATGGTGTGCTTTTGGGTTTCGTTTATATATTTCAACATGCATATACAACCTTGCTTTATTTATAGTGATTTTGTTCATAAGATGCTAACTTCTTGAGCAATTATTATGAAGTTAAACAATATTGTCATCTACTTTTCTATCTGAAACCATGTGTAGTCAAATTGTTTTGTGATGACATGCTATGTAATCAAGATTTATTGCATGATGCAAGAAAAGTATTCATAAAGTAACAAGTATACATGTCATATGAAAATTAGGTCAAGGAGAATCTAATCAGTGTACATAATACATGTTTCATCGATTGGATAAAACAATATTTTAATAAAATATTAGATCATGTTCAGACTAGGTAAATAATATGTGAATCCCCTAAGTGAGAAGATACCTTCCAAGGTTGCTAACCATCCAAGGTCTTTCCTATTTCATGGTATTATATTTTAGATATTTCTTATATATAAGAAATCAAGAAATGACCTTATTTTTAATTTTCATAAACATCATCTTTTAAGATTGCTTGGGAGCTACTGATAGAGCACATAATTGAACTACATTGTGAACAATTACATTATATTATCCAAAATACTTTGATAACAAAATTGTATTAGGTGTTATTAGCCTCAACATTATGTCTATATGGGATTGAAAAGAAGTATAACTGATTCGCAAGTTTTTTCAAAGTGCTCTTGATGATAATTCAACCAATCTTTGTCCCCCCATAACTTATTCTCTCCTTTATAACTCATTTAATATTATTATTTATATCAAGTAGATAAATAGACCTTGATAGAGGTTACCCATTGATACTTGGATAGGCACTTTTCGATGTGCACTACAATAAAACATATATTTGGTATCAACTGCTTGATTTCCTATATTATATAACCAAATTCCTTATCCATATCATGCACAAATAAATATGGTACTAGCAGCATGTTCTTATATCTTCATTATAACATGTGAACAAAATCTCATACATTTCAAAGATGTGTTGGAAGGGACAGTGTAATTCAACCGAGTATATTCTCAATCATCAACACTGTGCATGGCGGTAATAACCCACTAAGAGATTCGTTGACAAGTACAATATCATAAAATGATCTTAGTAGTAAGTATTTCATATTAGTGAGTGTTTTTCTACTGTTGTACTTCTTTACTATGTTTATTATGCAATTTACATATTAGTTCTTAAAGTTTGTTCCTCATAAACTTCTCTTTTTTGGAAGAGTCATATGATGATGACACTATCTAACATTATATCTAGCTCTATTTCAAGAACAAGCTAATAAAGATATATAAATTCACCATATAAAGGGAAGATGATAGAGTTCTAGATGTAATATCTTCATTCATTATGCTTCCTTTGCTTAGTAGTAGATTATTCTGGATGTAACTTGTGAGCTATGTTTAGTAGTAGACTATATTCTGAGTGTAATATCTTCAATCATTATCCACGCACTACATACTCTTCATGGTGATGTGACCCGCCAAAGGTCACTTACTCAACCAGGACCAACCTATGTCTAGCCTTCTTATGGAAGTCAATTTGTAGCGGATTGAAGGTCTAGATGACACCCCTTCAGCCCAAGATAGGAGCTAACCAAGTTGGAGTTGAAACAAAAGACTAATTAAACCTGAACTGGCTTGGAAATGTAGCACAGCGGATAACATAGCAGGCCCATAGGACGTGCTTGAGGCTAGCCAATTGATGTCATCAAGTCATTTGCATTAGGATTATGAAAAGTTTGTAATACCCTTTATAAAGGGGATGTACCTGTACAAAAATTTAAGATTTTTACAGGTTTACTAGGTGGAATAAGTTTTCTAGTAGAAAGTTTTCTTAAAGAATTTTCTCAAATGAAGTAGGTCTCTTAAGTAGAGTTGGACTTCTAAGCAATTAGCTCTCTATATAAAGAGCTCAAGGGAGAGATTTAGGTATTATTTAAAACTATATCAAGTTTTTCTTTTTTTATTATAGATTCCTTTGGTCAATATCCCTCTTTAATTGCCTTCCTTTCTGTTCCCTTCCAAATTCATTCTTATTAGTTGCTTGGTACAGAATCAAAACCGCATCATTTCAAGCTTACCACTTTCTCATGAAGGATCCGGTCTATCACAAATATGATATTGAAGTGGGATATTGTGCCTATTTAGAAAGTATTGATCTTGAAAATTTTGAAGAAGAAGCTCACTTTTGTCCTCAAGATCAGTTCTGCTATTTGAGGGATATTGAAGTAGCTAGGTTGCCTCTGCCTCCATCCCAATGTCGAGTCGCCGGCCTCCCATTACATCACAGGATAATTTCTTATGCTTATTTATGCCTATGCTTCTTTTCTGGATTAGAATTTTACCCAAATATTTGAAAATTCATGGAATTCATGGAAGATTCAAAAAAATCAGAAAACATTTTGGTGATAGATCTCCATATTTATTTTCTGGTGAATCAATTCTTATTCAAATTATAGATTTGTGTGATGAGATGTGTTCCAATAATTGAGACCCTATCAAAGAGCCTAAGACCCAAGTTGATCAGATTATTGATAGAATTCGGCTGCAGGAGAAAATTTTATCTAAAATGATGGATAAAGCCAAAAATTCTAAAACTCTTTTAAAAGACTTCTATATGTGTAAAGTCTATGGTTGAAGCCCCAATGATAGAATCATTTTCTATAAATAAGAAAGAGAGTTTGACTCTCAAGGTGTCTGAAATCTCTGTAGAAGTTGAAAAAGCTCTATTGTCCAACTTATTGAGGATCTCTTGACCAACTGGAATCAAAAGAGTCTGAACATTTTACTACAAAAGATACATTGAGTCTTGAGATTATGACCACTGATATCATGAATATTGAAGTTTTGGTTAAGGTGAAAGAAATCAAATAATTCAAAGAAGTCATGCGGTCTCTGCAGAATAGTGAAGAAAATAGGGTTATATTGCTATAATTGTACCTCTCACCTCATTATGAATTTTGGGTTGAAATTTCACATGAGGTATCGTCAAAAGCTTTTATTTTATAATAGTTAAGTATCTTGCTCAAAGAATCAAGGAACCTCACTACCTTTGAATCTTATATAAAGAAAATTCTTAAATGAGGTTCCCACTTATCTATGATGGTGACTACTTGAAGACTTCATCCGTGGTGATTGCTGACAATTATTTTGGTACCAAGAAGCATAAGATTAGTCATGGCATGTTAAGATCAACCTGCAATGAAGAATACAAAGCCAAGCGAATCTGGAATTTTTGTTGGTAAAATATTTTGCCTCAGTAGAATTGACTCGTGTGGGAGAAATTTCACCAGATATTCTGCGATCATTGATAAATCCTGAACATTTATACACTAATAGTTCTTTGAGCCAGCTTTTCAATGCAACAAGAATCATGTCAATCTAAGTTTTCAGTGCTGAAATATTATCTAATTACTCTAAAAGAATCAAGCAGATTTCTAAGACAGATCCAAACAATAAGATCTGATTTCAAAAGTCTTGCTCATATGAATTGAAGTGTAATCTATGTACAATGTCTAAATATTAGCTTATGAACTGCCTACAGGTCCCAAGATGTATTGATCAAGGGTTTCGAGTGAAGCTCGACAATGATTGTGAAGCTTTTCCACATGGTCATCGTTATGATGATGAGCCCAATATGGATGCTCCAGCCACCTTTCAGAGATGTGAATGAGACCTTCAAGAGTCTCCTCCAAAATATTTTAGCTTTCTTTGATGATAATTTGGTTTACTTAAATCTTGGAATGAACATTTTACTCATACATTTCATGTCTTATTTATACATTGAGCTTACCACTTGTGTGCCAGGATGTCTAAATGCTCTTTTAAACAGGAGTTCATGCACTATTTGGGACATTTTGTTTGTAAAGAAGGCATTAAGAACAACCCATCTAAGGTTGAAGACATGCTTTCATGGCTCACACTAAAGACCATAAGTATTTACAGGGTTTTCTTTGACTTACGAGGTATTATAAGTGTTTCATCCAAGGTTATGAGTTTCTTGCAAAGCCTTTGATGGATCAATTAAGAAATGCTCTTTTCTTGCTCGCTTAAATCTCAAGAATCCTTTAAGAAGCTCAAGTTGGTGATGTTGATCGCACTTATTCTTACCCTCCAAGACTTCATCAAAGAGTTCGTGGTCGAGACTGATGGATGTTATATTGAGGTAAGGGTTGTTCTTAAGGAAGAGGAGCATCTAATCGCATACATAAGTAAGATCATACCGCTCTGCAATCCAAAGGAGTGGATGTCCGTTTGGTATTCCATGTATCTTCCATCAAACATACGTAGGACGCACCTAAAAGTTATTCAACAACCAACACAAGGGAAGCATGATGGAAATGATGTGACCTTTAGAAAATCACTACTACTCAACCAGATCAACTTATGTTTGGTCATGTTATGAAAGTCAATTTGCAGCTGATTGAAGGTTTAGATGTCACCCCCACAGCCCAACATAGGAGCTAACCAAGTTGGGGTTGAAACAGAAGATGAATTGGACCCGAACTAGCTTGGAAAAGCTTACACATTTGATAATGTAGCAAGCCCATAGGGCATGCCCCAGACTACCCAATTGATGTCATGAATTCATTTGCATTATATTTATATTTTTTAGATTATTGAAGTTATTTTTATGTTTGAGGTTTACCTAATTAAGTGTGAGTTATCTTATTCATTCTAGAGCATAATTTCGTTCATAAGCCAAGAGAGTTTTCGAAATATAGTAGATGGCATACTCCTTATGGGTGTCATCCTCGTATTGAGCCAATAGGGCTCCTAAAGCATTCGCATGCACAGAGATGTAGAGTAAAAGCGGGTTTCCTTGCTTTGGAGGATTGAAAATGGGGGGATTAACCAGGTATGCCTTTAGTCTCTCGAAGGACTTCTGGCATTCGTCATCCCATAAGAATTTCGTGCCCTTCCTCAACAGTTTGTTGAAGGGTTCGCATCTAGTTGCCAGATTCGATATGAATCGACGAACGGATTGTAAACGACCCTGGAGGTACGGATTTGAGTAAGATTGGAGGGTGGAGCCATGTCTATAATGGCTCGACACTTAGAGGGGTCGACTTCTATACCCCTTTGGCTCACCATAAAACCCAGAAACTTCCCTGATTCTGCCCTGAATACACATTTTTGAGGGTTTAGCTTTACTTTGTAAAGCCTAAGCCTTTCAAAAATCTTTTGCAAACATTTGATATGAGTGCATCGGGTTTTAGATTTTGCCAAGAGATCATCTACATACACTTCTACGAGCTCATGAATTTGATCATGGAAGATCGTGGTCATGGCTCGTTGGTATGTTGCGCCGGCATTTTTCAAACCAAAGGGCATGATTGTATAGCAGTACGTGCCCCATGGGGTTGTGAAGGTGGTCTTACCCTGATCTCGTGGACTTAGTTTGATTTGATTATAGCCTGAATAGCCATCCATAAACGAAAACATTTCATGATTTGCAGTACTATCGACTATCAAATCTATGTTTGGTAAAGGATAATTATCCTTTGGAGTGGCTTTATTCAGGTTTCTGAAATCGATGCATATTCGAATTTTCCCATTGGTTTTTCGAACTACAACGATGTTTGACAACCAATCAGAATACGCAATGGGTTTTATAAATTCGGCTCTCTTCTAAACCCTCTTTGACTTGTGTGTGTACATTCGGGTGTATTTTCCTAAGCTTCTGCTTTATGGGTTTTACATCTGCATCTAAGGGAAGACGATGCTCGACAATACTGGGGTTTATGCCCGACATGTCTTCATACGTCCATGCAAAGACATCTAAATAGGTTCGCAGAAATGCAATGAATGCTGATCTTTCATGTTCATGCAAGCATGCGCCTATTTTGATGGATTTGGGATTGGAATCACTCCCTAGGTTTACCTCTATGAAATCTCCTCCTACTGAATTGGAAGGTCTTTCAAAATCGAGAATTTTATGAAATTCTGGGAGCTCAGAAGTGGGATCTTCCTCAAGGGGATCCACATCTGGGCTTCGATCATTCTCGTGGGTTATAGACCCGAGGGAATTTGATGCATGATTTTCAAAAAGACCTAGTTTTGTACTTGGATTTTCAATTGATTTCAAAATTTTGGGTCTGGCTATGCAGACGACGTTCCTTTCAAAATCTTTTTCCAAAGTCCTACCTGGAGCAGCTATATACAAAATCTTTTTGGTATTTTCCAAATTTTCGATTTTTTTGTGTTTTTGTAAAACAAGAACTTTAGGAACTATACAAAGCACTCTATTTTCGAGTTTTTATTTTTCCATTGTTTTTGGTTTTTCTTCTTTTCCGATTTTTTTGATTTTAAGTTTTCCAAATGTTTTTGTATTTTTATAAAAGGGATCTTCTGTCATACCTACAAAGGGAAAACACTACGGGTTAGACTCGGAATAGGAGATCTAAATCATAGGTCTCTTCTAAGGCAGGTTCCATGGGCACCCTTGACCCAGGTGGCCACAGGAGGTGGCTCTAGTGGTATTCTGGGAGTATAGTCGATCCCGTATCGGCTTGGGTTGGCCCTAGGAAGGATGGGCTCTAGGAGACCCTGGTTTTATGCCCCTAGACTTTTATAGGGCGTGTAGCCCATATTCAACAACATGTTCCATGATTTTTTGTTTTTTGAAAATTGATGATATAAATCGTGGTCCTGGAACTTGCTGTCGTCCATATTGTACTCATATGGCTTCTTGTCTAGGGGCTTTGGAAATAGGGAACGCTTGGGTTTTCCTAGAAGGGTTAAGATCGGGAGGGGGCCTGCTTTGGGCAGCCCCTTCACACATACAACCTTCCTAGGGTTGTTTAACACGAGCCTTGGTGGCTCAATCACAATCTGCCCCAGGTTAGCCTCATGGGCCTGGGAGCTCGATAAACAAGGGGAATTTATGATCCCCTAAAGCTGTGGGTGACTCTCACCTAGGATCACTACGACTTGGTCCCTGAAAGGGATCTTGACACACCTGTGGAAGGTGGATAGCACAGCGCACAAACTGTGTATCCAGGGCCTTCCCAGCAACAGGTTATAATGGGGGTGGATGTCCAAGACATGGAACACCCCCGTGTATGTGATCCCTCCCGTTTTCATTAGGAGTTCGATCGATCCTAATGGTCTAGACGCATTCCCATCGTATCCAGTGATAACGATGGGGCTTGGGTTCACAGAAGTCAAGGTGACTCCGATTTGGTATGCCACATGAAGTGAAAGGATGTTGAGCCCTCCTCCCCCATCGACTAGGCACCTGTCCAGAGAGTGGTTATTCAGAACCACCTCGATATGCAGGTCCTGGTTGTGGGACTCGTAGGGTCTATCTACATCATCTTCCGAGAAAGTGATGGGCGATTTTGCTCCTATTAAAGCCACTTGGGCATACAGGGATTTCAGACTTATGTTCGAATCAACCTTGGCTCTTTCTAGAATTTTCTCTAGCACGAGTCTATGCCTAGACGAGGTTTGTATAAGCTCTAGGATAGATATGTGGATAGGAATCTTTGAAAGGTGGTTTTCGAAGTCATAAGGATTTAGGATGACTTTATCCTTGTCTGCTTTTGGCAGAACTCCAAGAATACATGCTTTTGAGGGGCCAGGCACACTGACTAACTTTTTAGCACTTTGTAGGTACGGGGGTTGATAGATCCTCCCGGATCTAGTCACTTCCCCCACGACCAGCCTACGGTTCGCACTAAAATCGGCTCTAAGTATGAGTCTAGGAGCACCTTGAAGTTTTAAAACTGGTTTAGCTAGGGATTCAGCTCTTGGTGGTCCCCGGATGACGACTTGGGTGGGCTTCTTGTATAGTACAAGAATGGGCGCACAAGTGGGTCGACCAAACTCAGAATTTTGTGCTAGTTCCTTAGAAAAGGTGAGGGTACATACCTCCTTTCCTTTCCCACTACCACTGGCATGCTTGGGAAAGGGTTCTTTGAAGATAGCTTGAGGTGGCTCAGGTTCCGCAGTGACCTGGAGCCGGCCCTCCACTATCAAGTTCTCGATTTTATTTAAAAGAGAGAAACAACGTTTGGTATCATGGCCCTTGAGCCGATGATACTTACAAAATCGATTTAAATACCCCCCTTTGGAAGTGACTCCTTCGGGGATTTCGGGTAATTCTATCATGCCCTGGGCAAGTAGGAGGTCTAGGACCTCTGACACAGGTTGCCCCAGTGGAGTGTACTCCCGTTTTTCAACCGGTTTTTGAAAGGTTCGCTCTCTTTTGTTTTCTATCTTTTCAAAATTTTTGGAAGTGCATGCCACGCCTGGATCTACCCGGACATTGGCGATTTTATGGGGTTTTGCCCCTTTGTCCATTGTGGGTAGCCCATAAGTGATGGGCTTTTCCAAGCGGGTTTTAGAAACGGCACTTCCTTTCCATAAGTGATCGTATGTCCCTTTTCTCAAGTTCGTTTCAAAAAGAGATGCCTTTTTGATCAACTTATGGAAAATTGAGATCTCATGGAGCGAGAGAAGGGTTTTTAACTCGCTTTTAAAGTTATCTAGGATGAACATGACTGCGCATCCTTCGGATATGGGCTCTCGCACTTGGCCCAAAAGTGACCTCCATCGTATAATGAAGGCATGTACGTCTTCGTTCATGCCTTGCTTCGTATCCCTTAAAGTGTTTAGAGTCGGCGTGACTTCTACGTTGTGTACAAATCTTTGCATGAAGCAGTTCGCTAACTCTTCAAAAGTAGCGAACTGGCTTAAGTCGTAGGAAGCCAGTCATTTGGCAGCTGTGCCTTTATGGATAAAGGGAACCAATACACCCATTTCATCGAGTCCTTTTTCTTCTTATGGGCTCGACGCGAGAAAAGTTGCAAGTGAGACCTAGGGTCTCCCATGCCATCATACCGATGAAAGTTCGATATTTCATCGTCACTGTCTGTTTCGTAGTCCATAGGAAGGAAATCAAACAGGGCGTAACTTCTTTTCTCTTTATTTTGTCCTTTCAGCAGCTGCTGTAAGGTTTTACGGTCCTTTTGTGTGAAAGACTCGTGGTATTGGTTGCCTTCCATTATAGAGGCCTCTTTGTGCTTGCGAGGTTTTTCAGATTTTCTTTTGGCCTTTTGCTCACCGTTTGATGAACATGAATCGCCTACTTCAGCCTCTTGGCTGAGAGCATCGATTTTGGCCTCGAATTCCCTTCTCAGGTCCTCGATCTCGTCTAGTTTGATCTTATTTTTGAAAATCCTCCTAGAGTGAGAACATGATGCGCATGAGCCTTGGCTCGACACTTCACTTGGGTTGGATTTTGACATGCTTTTCAAGCTTTTTCAAAATTTCCTAAGTACAAGTAAAGAAAACAAAGTTAAAAACAACACCTCTTTGAAAAATTTTCGCAAGCTTCTAGACTAACTCGATTTTTGAAAGACTCACATCCCACCGGGTGTGCCAATCTACTGTAGACGCAGAAAATCTCCATCTCCCTGGTTTCTCAGTCCTAGAGCGGATCCTTTCGTGTGTCTAAGTCCTATTTGAATAAACAGGGCGTGCCAGCTAGCTTACCTAAGCTAGCGAAGATATATTTTAACCTGACTTCTAACATGGCGACTGTGAGCAAGCAAGCTCTTGTCGTCGCAGACCTTCTTGCACCGATGTGCAAGGGTCAGTATGTACGCTTTAAAAATTGAGTTTTGGAGTGGAAAAAGCCTACGAAAGTGGTTCGAGGTGTTTGATTCGGGTCTTTTTAGTACGATTTTCAGATTTTAAGTCACGTGAATTTGCACGTGCCTAAGTCTTTCTTTTTACCCCTTTATGGGCCACCTAGGTGTGTGTTATGAACACTCCACTAAATGTGGCGAAATTTGAGCGGGAGTAAGGGGTTTGCTTTGATGCAATATGCGTCCTAACTCGTGGTATGGCGTATATGCAATGCAAACTCACGCTACTCCAAAGGGAAAACCCGAATGTAAAGACAATGCCGAAGGGAAATGACTTAAGGGAAATGACTTGAAACGTAAATGCCAAAGGGAAATTGCCGAAGGGAAATACGTATATAAGGTATATATGGGCCCTTACTTGGGTCTTGCAAATAAGAGCGAAAGCTCAATGTGGGTGCGTGCTTGAATTGAAAGACTACACACACGACATGAAATGAAACCCAAATATAACTTGCAATATGGCCTTAATTAAGGTCTTGGGAATAAGAGTGAAAGCTCAATGTGTGTTAGTGCTTGAATTGAAGTACTATGCACACGACATGAAGTAAACCCAAATAGTATAACACGGCCCTTACTTGGGTCTTACAAATAAGAGCGAAGGCTCAATGTGTGTGAGTGCTTGAATTGAAGTACTACGCACACAACATGAAATTAAAACCAAATAGTATAACATGGCCCTTACTTGGGTCTTACAAATAAGAGCGAAGGCTCAATGTGTGTGCGTGCTTGAATTGAAAGACAACACACTCAACTTAAGCAAAAGCCTACGTAATTTAAAGTATATACATAGATTTATATCTTAGGGGCTGATTAGGCCCGTGTGTGTTCAAAATCGTGCACGACTAAGAGAGTGCACGTGTGTGTGGGTGTGCCAAGCCACGTTATTACAAGCGGGGGGAGACTATGCTCCGTTATTACAACCCCGTATCAAATTGAATTCAAGCAAGTCTACAACTAAGGACAGAGTTAGGCACTTACTTATAGCTGGTCCGGAGGTGACTTGCTTGAGCGTAGGCTTGGACTTCGCCTTGGGCTGCAAGAGGGAGCTCCTTTAAGTTGAACGGCAAGGGGAGGTGCTGGCCGGGTGCTTTGGGTGCGCGGGAAGGGCGCCTTGAAGGTGGTTTGGGTTAAGGTGACTAAGTAGGGTCACTAAAGGATGGGCTGGTGTTCAGGTAGGTAGTTGTAGACGCGCGAAAATCCCCGCCTCTCACCTTTTCAAGGCTCGGAGCAGATCCTCTCGTGCGTCTAAGGCCTTATTTATGCAAACAGGGCGTGCCAGCTAGCTTACCTAAGCTAAAGAAGATATATTTAACACTGACTTCTAATCGTGGCGACTGTGAGCAAGTGAGCTCTTGTCGTCACAGACCTTCTTGCACCGATGCGCAAGGGTCAGTCTGTACGCTTTGCAAAAAATCGAGTTTTGGGATAGAAAGCCTACGAAGCGGTTCGAGGTGTCTATTTTGGGTCTTTTAAATGCGATTGCCTGTTTTAGATCACGTGGATTTGCACATGCCTAAGTCTTTTCTTTTATCCCTTTTTGGGCCACCTAGTTTGTGTGTTATGAACACTCCACTACATGGGCGAATTCGAGCGGGGTTGCTTTGATGCAATATGCGTCCTACCTCGTGGTATGGCGTAGATGCAATGCAAATTCATGCTACTCCAAAGGGAAAACCCGAATGTAAAGACAATACTGAAGGAAAATAACCGAAGGGAAATGACTTGTAAAGTAAGTGCCGAAGGGAGATATGTATATAGAGTATGTATATGAGCCCTTACTCGGGTCTTGCAAATAAGAGCGAAGGCTCAATGTGGGTGCGTGCTTGAATTGAAAGACTTACACACACGACATGAAATTATACCCAAATATAAATTGCAGTATGGCCTTAACTAAGGTCTTGGGAATAAGAGCAAAAGCTCAATGTGTGTGAGTGCTTGAATTGAAGTACTACGCACACGACATAAATGAAACCCAAATATAACTGCAATAAGGCCTTTACTAAGGTCTTGGGAATAAGAGCGAAGGCTCAATGTGTGTGAGAGTGCTTGAATTGAAAGACTTACACACACGACATGAAATGAAACCAAAATAGTATAGGTCGGCCCTTACTTGGGTCTTTCAAATAAGAGCGAAAGCTCAATGTGTGTGAGAGTGCTTGAATTGGAAGACTTACCCACACGACATGAAATGAAACCCAAATAGTATAGGTCGGCCCTTACTTGGGTCTTTCAAATAAGAGCGAAAGCTCAATGTGTGTGAGAGTGCTTGAATTGAAAGACTTACCCACACGACATGAAATGAAACCCAAATAGTATAGGTCGGCCCTTACTTGGGTCTTTCAAATAAGAGCGAAAGCTCAATGTGTGTGAGTGCTTGAATTGAAAGACAACGCACCCAACTTAAGCAAAACCCTTCAAAAATGAAAGTATATGTATATACTTATGTATTAGGGGCTGATTAGGCCCGTGTGTGTTCAAAATCGTGCACAACTAAGAGAGTTCACGTGTGTGGGTGTGCCAAGCCACGTTATTACAAGCGGGGGGAGACTATGCTCCGTTATTACAACCCCGTATCGAATTGAATCTCAAACAAGTATACAACTAAAGACCCAGTTAGGCACTTACTTCTAGCTGGTCCGTAGAGGCCTTGCTTGAGCGTGGGCTTGGCCTTCGCCTTTGGCTGCAAACGGGAGCTCCGCGAGGGTGAACGACAAAGGGTGCTGGCCGGGTGCTTTGAAGGTGGCCGGCTGCAAGCAAGGGTGTCGCCTTGATGTGGGGGATTAAAGGGGCTGGACAAGGTGAGTATATAGGGTCACTAGGAGAGGATATAGTGTTAGGGAGTATGGCCCTAAGGGGAGCCTAAGGGATGACCGAATGGGACACCTAGGGGAAAAGAGATGGCTGGCCGAATGGAAGGGATAGTCGGTTGGAGTGGCCGACTAGGGGAATGTGGTGGTGGCGGGCTGCTAGGATAGCTATGGGTGGAGTATGGGAAGGAAGCTAGCTAGGTGATGGGGTTAGGTGGTAGTGGGGGTAGTGGGTGTAAGGGAGTGCTAGGGGCAGGTCTTAGGAAGTCGAATAGGGTGGCTAGGTGTAGCTAGTGTAGTTAGGTAGTGGCGGGTAGCTAGGGTGACTAAGGCTTGGCCGAGTGGGAGTGGTGGCGGCAAGTGGCTGATATTAGGGTAAGGTGGTGGTATGGTGGGTGGCTGGGAGTGGAGAGGGAGTGGAGAAGGAGCTAGGTAGAGTGTGGGGTACTAACCGGATGAAGAGGCGGCGGGTGGTAGAGGAGCAGCCGGATGTGGGGGCTCGGCTAGTTCGGTCGGGTGAAGAGGATGACGATGGAGGGGGCTTCGGCTGGAATGGTGGTGGCGGTGGTGGTGCTGGTGGTGGTGGGATGTGGAGCAGGTGGAGCTTGGGGAAGTGGAGGAAGGAGAGGACCTGGCTGGATTGGAGATGGCCTCTAGATAGGAAACCCCGCCCCCAGAGGGGGGGGGGGTTTATATAGGGATGGGTAGGTCGGTTAGGGCTGGGTTTGGGGTAGTGGTTAGGTGGTTTAGGTAGGGTGGTATGAAGATAAGGTGGGCTGGAAAGGGTAGGGCCAGATATTTTAAATACTAGTAGTTTGGGTAGATTGTGGGCTAGGGGTGGTTTTGGAGTTTAGGGTTTGGTTAGGTGGTTGGGTTCTAGGGTGAGGTTTAGTGAGCTAGGTTAGGTGATTAGGCTAGGATTAGGCTAGGTTTAGGGAAATTAACCTAGGTTTAGGGAAGGATTAGGGAAGTGGGTTAGGTGATTAGGTTGGGATTAGGTCGGGATTAGGGAAGTAGGTTAGGTGATTAGGCTCAGATTAGGGGCGGATTAGGGTGGAAGGCTAGGATTAGGTATTTTGGGTTAGGTTTAGGTGAAGGAGCTCCCTTTGCGTGGCCCATAGACCTTAACCACCTCATGTTGGTGCAGCCCTAGGTTAGGTTTTGGCTAATTACAAGCTTAAACCCACTCAATTAGGCTAACCCACATGATTAACCCCAAACTTGACACACAAGTCAAGCTTAATTACAACACTCTTGATCTTATCCACCCCCACTCTCTCTCATGCCCATGATCCCACGTGAAATTCAAGTGGGCCCCACCTCCATTTATGAGAAGGTGATGTGGGCCATGGATATGGATATTGGATTGGATCTCTGGATCCAAATCCAAATCCAAGTCCACATATGGGTTTGGATTGGGATCTGGATATATATGGTCCAGATCCGATCCAAACTGAACTCTGACTCCTTCGAGCTGTGTTCGAAATGGACGGTTTGTGCGGGGTCTGACAGCATCAGCACTCTGTCTGCGTTGGGTCTTCGCCAACATGATCGTCCGCCTCCATTTTTGCCTTTCGGAGATAACTTCAAATGACATTTTGATAATAACAGGGTCTTGGACGTTCGAGATCCTGGGGGTATGGATTTGATACGAGAGTTGCTGTGCCGGGCTCGACATGTGCTCCGGTTCCAGGCTCTCTTTGACTTTGCTGGTCCGGTTTTGATTAGGCCAAGCTGCTTTGGGGTTTCAAAAACGTGTTTTAAAAGGTTTTCAAAAGCCATATTATATATTTTTGAAATATGAAGTTTAAAACATATATACAGGGTTGTCTGGAAGGCTCCTGGGTTTCCAGATTCAAAAATGGCCCTTTGGGGCTGCTTGTACAAAACCAGGTTTGTTTAAGAAATTCGTGGGATTTCGGGGTGTTTACAGATGCCCCTCTTTGTCCTTGTCCAAATCGATTTGGATAAGGGCAAAGATGAAAAACACCCCTTTTAATGTCTCCCTAGATCTATCCACGAAGAATATGGGATCACCCCAATTTTTTGCAAAATCTCAATTTACAAACTCTGGTAGGAGGAGATATCACGCCAAAGGGTTCTACATGGAATCTGGTCCTAAATGGGATCATGTTCATGCAAGTACCATGCGTGGAATGCAAATGACATGGGTGTGGTGCCAAAAGTGGCGACCTCCCAGGGACCAGATGTGGTCGAACTCTAGAGACTTACAAGGCCTACTGCTCCAAGTGAGCAGATCCTATGCTGTTCGATGTTCGGTTTTCAAAACTTATTTACAAAAGCTATTTGCAAAAGGGACAACTGTCTTGAGCCTCGATCCTAAGGATCTCGAGCTCTTCATGCTTGCCCTTGTTTGAATCTTAACACTCGCTTATCTAGCGGAGGTTTTATAAGAAAACAAGGCATATTTCAAATTCCTACGCCTTACTCGAAACATCGAATTATCAAACAAGATGAAATTCAAGTAAGTAAGTCCTATTTTTACTTTAGGATTCCTCGAAATGAACCATGCTTTAGCTTGGGATAAGCCAGGGATGGGAAAGAGATACCACGGTCCCTTCTGAAGCGTCCCATTGTTTGAGGCACAAAAGGCGGAAAACTGCTCTTTTTGAGCTTTTTGGCCTCTTTTTCCTTTTTTTCATCGAGGGTCTCCCTTTGGGAGTATTTTTTCTTTAATCCCTCTTTTTTATAAGAGAATCGATTTTCTTTTAAATTCTGGTTTCTTTCTTTTGGAAAGAGACTTTGAATGGGAAATTCCCTTTTGTTTTGGGCCTTTGTTTTCCTTTTGGAAGTAGAAGAGAAGAGCGGAGGACTTATCCCAAGCCTACACTCGATCCATTCCAGATCAGCCTATTTAGAAATAGCACATACTACTTGCAAGTATCTTGCTATATTGAACTAGGCCTTTCTTTGTAAGAAGAAGGATTTTGAAATGTAACCACGATTTTGAAAACTCCACTCTTTCACAAGTGCGAATTCTCTCACTCAGGGTCACACGACTTTGCCTTTGCACCTTATTCACATGTCTCAGGGCAGCTATCCCTAAAAATTTTCGAAAAATGGAATTTAATCTAGATCCTACACATGATACTTCTTTAAGTATTGAATATTTATAGGATCTGCTAAATTCCTACCTTCTACATCGATCAACCAATACGAGTTGTTCGTAGTGGTTGCTCGTACAACATAGGGTCCATCCCAGTTGGGGCGCCACTTGCCTAGGGGGTGTGGGCCACGATGGTGGATGGTTTTTAAGACCAGATCTCCCACTTCAAAGTGGCGAGGTCTCATGTGTTTGCTATAATGTCGGGCTATCCTTTGCCGGTATGCACGAGCATGATCCATGGCAAGGAGTCGCCTCTCATCTAGCAAATCTAGTTCGGCCATCCTAGCATGCTGAAGCGTCTCTAGGGGGAGGTCGAGTGCTATGGATGTATGGAATGAATGCAGCTGAGTATGAATGGGAAGAATGGCGTTTGTGCCATAGACCAATTCGAATGGTGTGGCATTCGTGGGAGTCCGGATGGAAGTCCTATAAGACCATAAGGCTTCATCCAGCTTCTCGTGCCACGTCCTACCCTTCTCTAAGGTTTTCTCAATTATGCTAATGAGAGTCTTGTTTGTGGCTTCGGCTTGGCCTTTTCCTTGAGGGTAGTAGGGCGAGGAGAAGTGGTGAGTTATGTCATACGTGTTGCACAACTTAACCATCCACTCGTTCTTGAATGGGGTACCATTATCAGACACAAGGTCTCGTGGAACCCCAAATTGAGCCAAAATATTCCTCCAGATGAAAGCCACCACATGTTGCCCCATTACATTGGTTAGGGAAATGGCTTCCACCCACTTGGAGAAATACTCCGTGGCTGCTAAAATAAATCGATGCCCATTCGAGGCCTTTGGAAATATTGGGCCTACGATGTCAAACGCCCACATGGTAAATGGCCAGGGGCTGACCACAGAATGCAATGCAGATGAAGGGATATGAATGGCGTGCCCATGCACTTGACACGGATGACACTTCCTAACATGATCGTGACAATCCTTTTTCAGGGTGGACCAAAAATAGCCCCCTCTAAGTATTTTCATCGCCATCATGTTGGCATTAACATGACCTCCACATTCTCCATTGTGGAACTCGTGCATCACTATCCTAGCCTCCTCTAGGTCAATACACCTAAGCAGAATGCCAGTAAAACTCTTTTTGTATAAGACCCCACCCAAAATGGTGTATCGGGTCGAAATCTTACGAATGAATGCCTTATCTCTGGATGTGGCATCCTCGCTGAATCCCCCATTTTCTAAAAACTGTTTGATGTCATAAAACCAGGGTTTTTCAATAGACTCTGGGTTGTTTTGGCAAATATCCAAGTCGTGTGTGGATGGGTGGGGCGCATGCCATATTTCCAAAGATCTGGTCCCTGAAATGGGATCGACCTTCAGGGCTGAACCCAAGGAGGAGAGGGCGTCGGCGATGCCATTGTCCTCTCTTCCTATGTGTGTGAGTTTACACGACTGGAAGGATTGGACCAATCGAGTGGCCAACTCGTGATATGGAAGTAGTTTCTCATTACGTACTTGCCAAATTTTTAAAACCTGGTTTATGACAAGGAGCGAATCTCCAAAGACCTCGATGCATGATGCCCCTAGAGTTTTCGAAATCCTTAAGCCTTGTATGAGTGCTTCATACTCAGCTACGTTGTTGGAACATTCGAAATCTAAGCGGACTGCTATGGGAATCTCGCCCTTCTCCGGGGAGATTAGGATGACCCCGGCACCAGCCCCTCGTTGGTTTCGTGCCCCATCGAAGTGCATCTTCCACACTTGGTTTTCGAAAGAGTTTGCCAAAATGTGGTTTTGAAAATGGTTTTGCAATATGCCTTCATCAGGCATTTCGATAAGAGTGGGATATGCGTCCTCTAAGGGGAACTCAGCCACGTAATCTGCTAGGGCTTGCCCCTTAATGGAGATCTGGTGATGGTATTTCAGATCATACTCCATTAGAAGGAGTTGCCATTTGCCCAATCTACCCGTGAGAATGGGTTTTTCGAACAAGTGCTTGATTGGATCAAGCTTGGACACTATCCAGATCTCATGATCTAGGAAATAGTGTCTGAATTTCTGGCAGGCCCAAACTAGGGCCAAGCACGTCTTCTCCATGGCTTGATAATTCCGTTCATAAGCAAAGAGAGTTTTCGAAATATAGTAGATGGCATACTCCTTATGGGTGTCATCCTCGTATTGAGCCAACAGGGCTCCTAAAGCATTTACATGCACGGAGATGTATAATAAAAGCGATTTTCCTTGCTTTGGAGGATTCAAAACGGGGGGATTAACCAAGTATGCCTTCAGTCTCTCGAAGGACTTTTGGCATTCGTCATCCCATAAGAATTTCGTGCCCTTCCTCAACAGTTTGTTGAAGGGTTCGCATCTAGTTGCCAGATTCGATATGAATCGGCGAACGGATTGTAATCGACCTTGGAGGCTACGGATTTGGGTGAGATTGGAGGGTGGAGCCATGTCTATGATGGCTCGACACTTAGAGGGGTCGACTTCTATTCCCCTTTGGCTCACCATAAAGCCTAGAAGCTTCCCTGATTCTACCCCGAACACACATTTTTGAGGGTTTAGCTTTACTTTGTAAAGCCTAAGCCTTTCGAAAATCTTTTGTAAACATTCGATATGGGTGCATCGGGTTTTGGATTTTGCCAAGAGATCATCTACATACACTTCTACAAGCTCATGAATTTGATCATGGAAGATCGTGGTCATGGCTCGTTGGTATGTTGCGCCGGCATTTTTCAAACCAAAGGGCATGACTGTATAGCAGTACGTGCCCCATGGGGTTGTGAAGGCGGTCTTACCCTGATCTCGTGGACTTAGTTTGATTTGATTATGGCCTGAATAGCCATCCATGAATGAAAACATTTCATGATTTGCAGTACTGTCGACTATCAAATCTATGTTTGGTAAAGGATAATTATCCTTAGGAGTGGCTTTATTCAGGTTTATGAAATCGATGCATATTCAAATTTTCCCATTGGTTTTTCGAACTACAACGATATTTGATAACCAATCATAATACGCAATGGGTTTTATAAATCCGGCTTTTAGGAGATCTTCTAAACCCTCTTTGACTTGTGTGTGTACATTCGGGTGTATTTTCCTAAGCTTCTGCTTTATGGGTTTTACACCTGCATCTAAGGGAAGACGATGTTCGACAATGCTGGGATCTATGCCCGGCATGTCTTCATACGTCCATGCAAACACATCTAAATAGGTTCGTAGAAATGCAATGAATGCTAACTTTTCAGTTTCATGCAAGCATGCGCCTATTTTGATGGTTTTGGGATTGGAATCATCCCCTATGTTCACCTCTATGAAATCTCCTCCTACTGATTGGGAAGGTCTTTTAAAATCGAGAATTCTATGAAATTCTAGGAGCTCAGAAGTGGGATCTTCTTCAAGGGGATCCACTTCTGGGCTTTGATCATTCTCGTGGGCTATGGACCCGAGGGAATTTGATGCGTGGTTTTCAAAATGACCTGGTTTTGTACTTGGATTTTCAAGTGATTTCGAAATTTTTGGTCTGGCTATGCAGACGATGTTTCTTTCGAAATCCTTTTCTTTTGCCAAAGTCCTACCAGGAGCAGCTATGTACAAAATCTTTTTGGTATTTTCCAAATTTTCAATTTTTTTGGGTTTTTGTAAAACAAGAACTTTCGGAACTATACAAAGCACTCTTTTTTCGAGTTTTTTTTTCCATTGTTTTTGGTTTTTCTTGTTTTTCGATTTTTTTGATTTTAAGTTTTCCAAATATTTTTGTATTTTTAGAAAAGGGATCTTCCGTCATACCTACAAAGAGGAAACACTACGGGTTAGATTCGGAATAGGAGATCTAAATTGTAGGTCTCTTCTAAGGCAGGCTCCGAGGCACCCTTGACCCAGGTGGTCACAAGGGGTGGCTCCGGCGGTATTCGGGGAGTATAGCCGATCCCATATCGGCTTGGGTTGGCCCTAGGAAGGATGGGCTCTAGGAGACCCTGGTTCTGCGCCCCTAGACTCTTGTAGGGCGTGTAGCCCATGTTTAACAACATGTTCCACGACTTCTTGTTTTTCGAAAAAGTTGGATACAAGTCGTGGTCCTGGAACATGCTATCGTCCATATTATGTTCATATGGCCTCTTGTCCAGGGGCTTTGGAAATAAGGAACGCTTGGGTTTTCCTAGAAGGATTAGAGTCGGGAGGGGGCCTGCTTTGGGCGGCCCCTTCACACATACAACCTTCCTAGGGTTGTTTAACACGAGCTGAGGTGGCTCAACCATAATTTGCCCCAGGTTAGCCTCATGGGCCTGGGAGCTTGATAAACAAGGGGAGTTTATGATCCGCTGAAGCTGTGGGTGACTCTCACCTAGGATCACTACGACCTGGTCCCTAAAAGGGATCTTGACACACCTGTGGAAGGTGGATGGCACAGCGCACAAACTGTGTATCCAGGGCCTTCCCAGCAACAGGTTATAATGGGGGTGGATGTCCAAGTCATGGAACACCCCCGTGTGTTCGATCCCTCCCATTTCCATCGGGAGTTCGATGGATCCTAAAGGTCTAGACGCATTCCCATCGTATCCAGTGATAACGATGGGGCTTGGGTTCACTGAAGTCAAGGGGACTCCGATTTTGTATGCCACATGAAGTGGAAGGATGTTGAGCCCTCCTCCACCATCGACTAGGCACCTGTCTAGAGAGTGGTTGTTTAGAACCACCTCGATATGCAAGGCCTAGTTATGGGTTTCGTAGGGTCTATCTACATCATCTTTCGAGAAAGTGATGGGCAATTTTGCTCCTAATAAAGCTACTTGGGGAGACAAGGATTCCAGACTTATGTTCGAATCAACCTTGGCCCTTTCTAGAATTTTCTCTAATACAAGTCTATGCCTAGGCGAGGTTTTTATAAGCTCTAAGATAAACATGTGAATAGGAATCTTTGAAAGGTGGTTTTCGAAGTCATAAGGATTTAGGATGACTTTGTCCTTATCTGCTTTTGGCAAAACACTAGGGATACATGCTTTTGAGGGGCCAGGCACACTGACCACCTTTTGAGCACCTTGAAGGTGCGGGGGTTGATAGATCCTCCCGGATCTAGTGACTTCCCCCACGACCAGCCTAGGGTTCGCGCTAAACTTGGCTCTAAGGATGAGCTGAGGAGAACCTTGGATTTTTAAAACTGGTTTTACCGGGGTTTCCACTTTTGGTGGTCCCCGAATGATGACTTGGGCGGGCTTCTTGTATAGTTCAAGAATGGGCACACAAGTAGGTCGATCAGGTTCTAGTTTTTGCGCTAGTTCCTTGGAAATGGTGAGGGTACATACCTCCTTTCCTTTCCCACTGCCACTAGCGTGCTTGGGAAAGGGTTCCTTGAAGATAGCTTGAGGTGGCTCAGGTTCCACAGTGACCTGGAGCCGGCCTTCTGCTATCAAGTTCTCAATTTTATTTAAGAGGGAGAAGCAGCGTTTGGTATCATGGCCTTTGAGCCGATGATACTTACAAAATCGGTTTAAATACCCCCCTTTGGAAGTGACTCCTTCGGGGATTTCAGGGAGTTCTATCATGCCCTGGGCAAGTAGGAGGTCTAGGACCTCCGACACAGGCTGCCCCAGCGGAGTATACTCCCGTTTTTCATCCGGTTTTTGAAAATTTCACTCCCTCTTATTTTCTAATTTTTCAAAATTTTTGGAAGTGCCCGCCACGCCTGGATCCACCCGGACATTGGCGATTTTATGGGGCTTTGCCCCTTTGTCCGTCGTGGGCAGCCCATATGCGATGAGCTTTTCCAAGCGGGTTTTTGGAACGACACTTCCTTTCCATAAGTGATCGTATGTCCCTTTTCGCAAGTTGGTTTCGAAAAGGGAGGCCTTTTTGATCAACTTATGGAAAGTTGAAATCTCATGGAGCGAGAGAAGGGTTTTTAACTCGCTTTTAAAGTTATCCAAGATGAGCATTACTGCGCATCCTTCGGATATGGGCCCTCGCACTTGGCCCAAAAGCGACCTCCATCTTATAATGAAGGCATGTACGTCTTCGTTCATGCCTTGCTTTGTATCCCTTAAGGTATTCAGGGTTGGCGTGACTTCTACGTTGTGTGCAAATCTTTGCATGAAGCAGTTCGCTAACTCTTCAAAAGTAGCGAACTGGCTTAAGTCGTAGGAAGCCAGCCATTTGGCAGCTGTGCCTTTAAGGGATAAAGGGAACCAATACACCCATTTCATCGAGTCCTTTTTCTTCTTATGGGCTCGACGCGAGAAAAGCTGCAAGTGAGACCTAGGGTCTCCCATGCCATCATACCGATGAAAGTTTGGTATTTCATCGTCGCTGTCTGTTTCGTAATCCATAGGAAGGAAATCAGACAGGGCATAACTCCTTTTCTCTTTATTCTGCTCTTTCAGCAACTGCTGTAGGGCTTTACGGTCCTTTTGTGTGAAGGACTCGTGGTATTGGTTGCCTTCTATGACGGAGGCCTCTTTGTGCTTGCGAGGTTTTTCAGAATTCTTTTTAGGCCTTTGTTCACCATTTGATGAACATGAATCGCCTACTTTAGCCTCTTGGCTGAGAGCATCGATTTTGGCCTCAAACTCCCTTCTCAAGTCCTCGATTTCATCTAGTTTTATTTTGTTTTTGAAAATCCTCCTAGAGTGAGAACTTGATGCACATGAGCCTTGGCTCGACACTTCACTTGGATTGGATTTTGACATGCTTTTCAAGGTTTTTCAAAATGTCCTAAGTACAAGCAAAGAAAAACAAGTTAAAATGACACCTTTTTACAAAATTTTCGCAAGACTTCTACTTAAAAACTCGATTTTTGAAAGGCTCACATCCCACCGGGCGTGCCAATCTCTGTAGACGCGCGAAAATCCCTGCCTCTCACCTTTTCAGGGCTTGGAGCAAATCCTCTCGTGTGTCTAAGGCCTTATTTATGCAAACAGGTCGTGCCAGCTAGCTTACCTAAGCTAGCGAAGATATATTTAACACTGACTTCTAATCGTGGCGACTATGACCAAGTGAGCTCTTGTCGTCACAGACCTTCTTGCACCGATGCGCAAGGGTCAGTCTGTACGCTTTGCAAAAAATCGAGTTTTGGGATAGAAAGCCTACGAAGCGGTTTGAGGTGTCTATTTCGGTTCTTTTAAATGCGATTGCCTGTTTTAGATCACGTGGATTTGCACGTGCCTAAGTCTTTTCTTTTATCCCTTTTCGGGCCACCTAGTTTGTGTGTTATGAACACTCCACTACATGGGCGAATTCGAGCGGGGCTTGCTTTGATGCAATATGCGTCCTACCTCGTGGTATGGCGTAGATGCAATGCAAACTCACGCTACTCCAAAGGGAAAACCCGAATGTAAAGACAATATTGAAGGGAAATAACCGAAGGGAAATAACCGAAGGGAAATAACCGAAGGGAAATAATCGAAGGGAAATAACCGAAGGGAAATGACTTGTAAAGTAAGTGCCGAAGGGAGATATGTATATAGAGTATGTATATGAGCCCTTACTCGGGTCTTGCAAATAAGAGCGAAGGCTCAATGTGGGTACGTGCTTGAATTGAAAGACTTACACACACGACATGAAATTAAACCCAAATATAAATTGCAGTATGGCCTTAACTAAGGTCTTGGGAATAAGAGCGAAAGCTCAATGTGTGTGAGTGCTTGAATTGAAGTACTACGCACACAACATAAATGAAACCCAAATATAACTGCAATAAGGCCTTTACTAAGGTCTTGGGAATAAGAGCGAAGGCTCAATGTGTGTGAGAGTGCTTGAATTGAAAGACTTACACACACGACATGAAATGAAACCAAAATAGTATAGGTCGGCCCTTACTTGGGTCTTTCAAATAAGAGCGAAAGCTCAATGTGTGTGAGAGTGCTTGAATTGGAAGACTTACCCACACGACATGAAATGAAACCCAAATAGTATAGGTCGGCCCTTACTTGGGTCTTTCAAATAAGAGCGAAAGCTCAATGTGTGTGAGAGTGCTTGAATTGAAAGACTTACCCACACGACATGAAATGAAACCCAAATAGTATAGGTCGGCCCTTACTTGGGTCTTTCAAATAAGAGCGAAAGCTCAATGTGTGTGAGAGTGCTTGAATTGAAAGACTTACCCACACGACATGAAATGAAATCCAAATAGTATAGGTCGGCCCTTACTTGGGTCTTTCAAATAAGAGCGAAAGGTCAATGTGTGTGAGTGCTTGAATTGAAAGACAACGCACCCAACTTAAGCAAAACCCTTCAAAAATGAAAGTATATTTATATACTTATGTATTAGGGGCTGATTAGGCCCGTGTGTATTCAAAATCGTGCACAACTAAGAGAGTGCACGTGTGTGGGTGTGCCAAGCCACGTTATTACAAGCGGGGGGAGACTATGCTCCGTTATTACAACCCCATATCGAATTGAATCTCAAGCAAGTGTACAACTAAAGACCGAGTTAGGCACTTACTAGTAGCTGGTCCGTAGAGGCCTTGCTTGAGTGTGGGCTTGGCCTTCGCCTTGGGCTGCAAACGGGAGCTCCGCGAGGGTGAACGACAAAGGGTGCTGGCTGGGTGCTTTGAAGGTGGCCGGCTGCAAGCAAGGGTGTCGCCTTGATGTGGGGGATTAAAGGGGCTGGACAAGGTGAGTATATAGGGTCACTAGGAGAGGATATAGTGTTAGGGAGTATGGCCCTAAGGGGAGCCTAAGGGAAGACCGAATGGGACACCTAGGGGAAAAGAGATGGCTGGCCGAATGGAAGGGATAGTCGGTTGGAGTGGCCGACTAGGGGAATGTGGTGGTGGCGGGCTGCTAGGATAGCTATGGGTGGAGTATGGGAAGGAAGCTAGCTAGGTGATGGGGCTAGGTGGTAGTGGGGGTAGTGGGTGTAAGGGAGTGCTAGGGGCAGGTCTTAGGAAGTCGAATAGGGTGGCTGGGTGTAGCTAGTGTAGTTAGGTAGTGGCGGGTAGCTAGGGTGACTAAGGCTTGGCCGAGTGGGAGTGGTGGCGGCAAGTGGCTGATATTAGGGTAAGGTGGTGGTATGGTGGGTGGCTGGGAGTGGAGAGGGAGTGGAGAAGGAGCTAGGTAGAGTGTGGGGTACTAACCGGATGAAGAGGCGGCGGGTGGTTGAGGAGCAGCCGGATGTGGGGGCTCGGCTAGTTCGGTCGGGTGAAGAGGATGACGATGGAGGGGGCTTCGGCTGGAATGGTGGTGGCGGTGGTGGTGCTGGTGGTGGTGGGATGTGGAGCAGGTGGAGCAGGTGGAGCTTGGGGAAGTGGAGGAAGGAGAGGACCTGGCTGGCTTGGAGATGGCCTCTAGATAGGAAACCCCGCCCCCAAAGGGGGGGGGTTTATATAGGGATTGGTAGGTCGGTTAGGGCTGGGTTTGGGGTAGTGGTTAGGTGGTTTAGGTAGGGTGGTATGAAGATAAGGTGGGCTGGAAAGGGTAGGGCCAGATATTTTAAATACTAGTGGTTTGGGTAGATTGTGGGCTAGGGGTGGTTTAGGAGTTTAGGGTTTGGTTAGGTGGTTGGGTTCTAGGGTGAGGTTTAGTGAGCTAGGTTAGGTGATTAGGCTAGGATTAGGCTAGGTTTAGGGAAATTAACCTAGGTTTAGGGAAGGATTAGGGAAGTGGGTTAGGTGATTAGGTTGGGATTAGGTCAGGATTAGGGAAGTGGGTTAGGTGATTAGGCTCAAATTAGGGGCGAATTAGGGTGGAAGGCTAGGATTAGGTATTTTGGGTTAGGTTTAGGTGAAGGAGCTCCCTTTGCATGGCCCATAGACCTTAACCACCTCATGTTGGTGCAGCCCTAGGTTAGGTTTTGGCTAATTACAAGCTTAAACCCACTCAATTAGGCTAACCCACATGATTAACCCCAAACTTGACACACAAGTCAAGCTTAATTACAACACTCTTGATCTTATCCACCCCCACTCTCTCTCATGCCCATGATCCCACGTGAAATTCAAGTGGGCCCCACCTCCATTTATGAGAAGGTGATGTGGGCCATGGATATGGATATTGGATTGGATCTCTGGATCCAAATCCAAATCCAAGTCCACATATGGGTTTGGATTGGGATCTGGATATATATGGTCCAGATCCGATCCAAACTGAACTCTGACACCTTCGAGCTGTGTTCGAAACGGATGATTTGTGCGGGGTCTGACAGCATCAGCACTCCGTCTGCGTTGGGTCTTCGCCAACATGATCGTCCGCCTGCATTTCTGCCTTTCGGAGATGACTTCAAATGACATTTTGATAATAACAGGGTCTTGGACGTTCGAGATCCTGGGGGTATGGATTTGATACGAGAGTTGCTGTGCCGGGCTCAACATGTGCTCCGGTTCTGGGCTCTCTTTGACTTTGCTGGTCCTGTTTTGATTAGGCCAAGCTGCTTTGGGGTTTCAAAAACGTGTTTTAAAAGGTTTTCAAAAGCCATATTATATATTTTTGAAATATGTAGTTTAAAACATATATACAGGGTTGTCTGGAAGGCTCCTGGGTTTCTAGACTCAAAAATGGCCCTTTGGGGTTGCTTGTACAAAACCAGGTTTGTTTAAGAAATTCGTGGGATTTCATGGTGTTTACAGTAGTGCTAAAGGGGAGCCTAAGGGAGTGTATGGCTGGCGGGTGGCTGGCCGAGTGGGTTTGGACAGTCGGTTGGAGTGGCCGACTAAGGGAAACTTGGTGGTGGCCGGCTGCTAAGGTAGCTAGGGATGTCGTAGGTGGGAAGGGAGCTAGCTAAGGTATGGGGTAAGGTGGAGTTAGGGGCTGGTGGGAAGTGATATGGGCAGGTCTTAGGGAGCTAAGTGGAGTGGCCGGGTGTTGCTAGGGGAAGTGGTTCAAGGCAGGTGGTTGAAGTGGCTAAGGTCTGGCCGAATGGATAGGAAGGATGGATAGGTGGTGTTGGGGTGATGTGGTGGTGATGTAGGTGGTTGAGAGTGGAGGGGGAGTGAAGAAGAGGTAGAGTGAAGCTGAGGTACTAACCGGGTGATGAGGAGAGGCAGTGGATGGAAGAGGGGCAGCTGGGCGGTTGAAGTGGATGGGGTTCGGCCAGATGGAAATGGTGGCGCAAGGTGGAGCTTGGCTAGAGAGGTGGTGGTGGTGGTAGAGCTGGGCTGGGAGGAAGTGGTGCAGGTGGAGCAAGGTGGAAGGCTTGGTTGGAAGGTCGTTGGAGTCGGTTGGGCCAAGCCTTTTAATACAAGGGGTTTTGGGTAGATGGTGTGCTAGGTTTAGGTGGGGTGGTTTAGGGGTTTAGGGTTTAGCTAGGTGGGTTGGTTTTGGGGTGAGGTTTAGTGAGGTGGGTTAGGTGATTAGGCTAGGATTAGGTTAGGTTTAGGGAAATTAAACTAGATTTAGGGAAGGATTAGGGAAGTGGGTTAGGTGATTAGGTTGGGATTAGGTCGGGATTAGGGAAGTGGGTTAGGTGATTAGGCTATGTTTAGGATAGGATTAGGGTAAAAGGCTAGGATTAGGGCTTTTTGATTAGGGTTGGGTTAAGGAGCACCCTTTGCATGACCCATAGACCTTATTGCATCATGTTGGTGCAGCCCTAGGTTAGGTTTTGGCTAATTACAAGCTTAAACCCATGCTAATTAGGCTAACCCACATGATTAACCCCAAACTTGACACACAAGTCAAGCTTAATTACAACCACACTCTAATCTTATCCTCCCCCACTCTCTCTCATGCCCATAATCCCACGTGAAATTCAAGTGGGCCCCACCTCCATTTATGAGAAGGTGATGTGGGCAATGGATGTGGATATTGGATTGGATCTTTGGATCCAAATCCAAATCCAAGTCCACACATAGGTTTGGATTGGGATCTAGATATATATGGTCCAGATCCAATCCAAACTGAATTCTGACTCCTTCAGGCTATGTTCGAAATGAACGGTTTGTGCGGGGTCTGACAGCATCAATACTCCGTCTGCGTTGGGTCTTCGCCAACATGATCGTCCACTTCTGTTTTCACCTTCCGAAGCTGATTTCAAGTGATGTTTTGATGATAACAGGGTCTTGGACGTTCGAGATCCTAGGGGTGGATTCAATACGAGAGTTGCTGTGCCGGGCTCGACTTGTGCTCCGGTTCCGGGCTCTCTTTAGCTTTTCTGGTCCTGTCTTGATTAGGCCAAGTTGCTTCGGGGTTTCAAAATGTGTTTTAAAAGGTTTTTAAAACCATATTATATATATTTAAAAAAATATAAAGTTTAAAACATATGTATAGGGTTGCCTGGAGGGCTCCTGGGTTTCTAGACTCAAAATGGCCCTTTGGGGCTGCTTTTACAAAACTAGGTTGTTTTGAGAAATTCGTGGGATTTCGGGGTGTTTACAATCACGAATAGGATCTGAGTTAAATTCCCATTTTTGTGAAAATGTTTTAGGGAAAACTACTTTGAAACTTCGAAACCAAGGATCAAAGGTAAGTTGTGTAAGCCCGAATGAGAGAATCGACATTTTGTGAAAAAGCAGAGCTTTACAAATACATGGTTACATTTCAAAATCCTTCTTCTTACAAAGAAAGGCCTAATTCAATATAGCAAGATACTTGCAAGTTGTATGTGCTATTTCTAAATAGGCTGATCTGGAATGGATCGAGTATGACCTTGGGACAAGTCCTCCCCTCTTCTCTTCTCCTTCCAAAAGGAAAACTTGGCCAAAACAAAGGGAAATCCCTGCCAAAAATCTCTTTCCCAAAGAAAGAAAAATGAATCAAAAAGAAAATTCGAGTCTTCTATGGAAAAGAGGGATTAAAGAAAAAATACTCCCAAAGGGAGACCCTCTATGGAAAAAAAGAAAGAAAAAGGCCAAAAGCTCAAAAAGAGCAGTTTTCCGCCTTCTTTGCCTCAAACCACGAGACACTTCAGAAGGGACCGTGGTACTTCATTCCCATCCCTACAACTTATCCCGAGCGAAACATGGTTCATTTTAGGGAATCCTAAAGTAAAAATAGGATTTACTTACTTGAATTTCATCTTGTTTGAGAATACGACGTTTTGAGTAAGGCGTAAAAATTTTGAAATATGGCTTGTTTTCTCATAAAACCTTTGCTATATTAGCGAGTGTCGAGACTCAAGTAAAGTCAAACATGAGGAGTGTAAACACCCCAAAAACCCAAATACTTTTCAAAACCAAATGTCTGGTTCGAAAACCAGTTCAAAAGATAAGAATTTTCGAAAAACTCAGGAAATCAAAACATTTCAAAATTCTGTTTTCCAACCCTGTTTGAAACATGAAAAATCTTGAAAATGGTTGAAAGTCCTATTTTTTTTGAAAGACCAGACGAACAGATGAAGCCTGGCTCAAAACAGTCGCAAAAGATTCAAAAAGTTCAAAGGTCAAGCCCAACCCGATGGAAAGTGAATTTCGAGGACGAAAAAGAAGCCCAGGCCACCAACGCATTTCAAGCCTGAAGCATCAAAGGCCAAGCCAAAAGCATCTCTGAAATCACGGAAAATCCAAGTCAAATGCAAGAAGAAACAGTCGAAACAGAGTCTAGAAAGACGAAAAGAAGCTCGGACGATGAAAATGGGAAAAACCCAGTGTAAGACGGAATCTTGATGAACTCAGGACCCGCACGAAGCATCCAGCTTGAAACAGCAGAAAGGACTGAAGAAGAGAAAATTTTGGATCAAATCTGGATCCAAAAATCCAGATCCAAATCCAAGATCCATATCCAAACGAAACTTGGATTGGATTGGATCCGGATTTTAGAAACCAACAAAGGATCCATATCCACACAAGGGGCCTATAAAAGGACGTGAATGGGCTGGCTTTTAAAGGGACGATTTTTCCAGCACTTCACGTGGATAGTTGGGGGGAAAAGAGAGAGAGAGAGAGAGAGAGGAAGGTCAACAAAAGGGGCTGGCCTTCCCCTCTTGTTTTGTAAAATCGTGGGTTGGTCTTGTGGGCTGCACTCAAGTGCAAGTGAGAGCATCTCACGCCTTGTATTTTGCTGGAAATGGAGAAAAACCTGGCGGCATTGGATGGGCTTTCTTCAATGGAGATTGGCTGCGTTGGAAACGAGATCAAATGGGCTGATAGGTTGTCAAGGTAAGCCCCTAAAATCCTGCCCAAAGTCCCTTCTTTTCGTACCTCTCAAAACCACCTAAACCCTAAAACATAAAGACGTCCAAAGTCCAGCCAAGATGCTGGCCGAACCTCACTAAAGGAACGATCCTAGTTCTACCTAAGACTACCCTAATTTAGAACCATACCCAGCTCGGCCATTGGCTGGCCAAGCTCACCTTAGATCCCTCCCAGCCAAACCATCTAGCACTAAACCACCTAAACTATTTCCTAAACCAAAACTACTCCTAGAGACCTAGCCAAAACCGAGTGTCTAAAACACTCGGTTCCTTCCTTTGGACGAACCCGCTTTCACCCATCTAGCTAGCTGAGTTCATTTTAGGTTCTGCCCTAAACTAAATCCATTACCTAAGTTAGATCCTAACCAAAAGAACTAACCTACACCTACCCAGCTCGGCCACCCTCTGGCCGAGCCACTCCCTTAGGATCTCACGTGAGATCAAACACCCAACATCAACCCAAGCTCGGCCACCCTTTGGCCGAGCATTGCCCTAGAGCTTACCTTAGGATTTCCCCTAAGATCACTCACTACCCCTAAACCAATCTCGACCCATTGTGAGACGAGTATCCCTTCGCATCTCGCCCGAACCACTTCCTTAGACATCCCCTAACTCGACCACTAGCTAGTCAGATTTTCCCCCTAGAGCCTTGAGCTAACCTTCGACCAAAACAAAACCACCTAGACCTAACTCAGATCCATTAGTTTTTCACCCTAGATCTATCATATCTAAGCCCGAAACCCATAGTGCATTAACTTGTCAATCTAGCCCAAGTCACGATCTAGGATCAACCTTCTACGCAGCTGGTCATCTCGCAGAGGAAAGTCCATCCAACGGCTATATCCAAGGTCAGGTTTCGTTGAAAAAGGAAGCCCAAGCAAAAGACGAGTAAGTGCTCGAATCTGGTTCTTTACGTTGTTTCAAATTCAATTCAATTTGATACGGGGTTGTAATAATGGAGCGTAGTCTCCCCCCGGGATGTAATATTATGGTTTGAAACACGAATCACACACGTACACTCGAGCCTTTCCGCTCTTATCTGCACACCTTTTGCACACAAAACGGGCCTCAACAACCCATAAGATATAGTTCTATTTATATACATTCAGCTGGGTTTTAAGGTTCAAGTTGTGTGAGTTGTCTTTCATTTTATACACTCAAAAGCACTCACTCACAATTGAGCCTTTCTGCTCTTACATATATATACGTATTTCCCCTTTCAGCTGGGTTTTTAAGGTTCAAGTCGTGTGAGTTGCCCTTTCAATTTATACACTCAAAGCACTCACTCACATTGAGCCTTCTCGCTCTTAAGATATAGCTATATATATTTTCCCTTCCGCATCTAAGATATAGCTATATTTCCCTTTCTGCTATTTCCCTTTCTGCTATTTCCCTTCTGTTATGTCTTTAAATTCCAGGTTTTCCCTTCAAGTTGTGTGAGTTTGCATTGCATATCCGCCACACTCGAGATAGGGAGCATACTTGCACCGAACCAGATTGGTCAAATCGTGTAGTACTTGCCTTAAATCGAGCACTAGATGCACACGACTACACGCCAAAATCGGCTAAAACCCGAGAGATATAGGAGCGCATAGATCCCATGTATAAAAGTTGCAAATTTGACAAAACCAATCGATAAAACACTTTCAAGTTTTCAAAAAAGAGTCGTGTTTGTGTAAAATCGAGTTTTTCTAAAGCGTACAGACTGACCCTTGCGCGTCGGTGCAAGAAAGTCTGCGACAAAAAGAACCCACTTGTCCACAGTCGCCCCAAAAGTCAGATATTTTCGAAAATTACTTCGCTAGCTTGAGAAAGCTAGCTGGCACGCCCCTTTTTAAAGCGACGTAAGCACGAAAAGATTCGCTTCAGGCCTAAGAACCCAAAGACGAAGATTTTCCGTGTCTACAAGGAGCTAAAGGTCCTTAGGATCGATGGTTCAGAAAAGTTTTCCCTCTTGAAATGAATTTCAAAAAAAAAACTCGAACATTGAGCATACGTAAGGCCCGCTCACTTGGAGCAGTAGGTTTTCATAAAGTCTAAAAAGTTCGACCATATAATCTGGTCTCTAGGAGGTCGCCCCTTTTTGGCACCTCAACCATGACATACACTCTGCATATCCACGCATGAGCACCTCATACATGATCTTCATTTAGGGCTAGATCCATAGAAAGTCCCCTTTTTGGGGAAAAATCTCCTCCTATCAGGCTTAAAAGGAAATGTTTTTCTCAAATACTGGGACGATCCCATGTTCTCAAGATCAAATCCGGGGAGAAAACAATTAGGGGTGTTATCTTCTTTGCCATTATCCAAATCAATTTGAAATGTCCTTCCATTTTTTTTGCTAAAAAAATGCCTAGAGCTGAAAGAAAAAATTGGAATTTTCAAAACCTAGGTTTTAAACCCTGTCGCATACTAAAATGCCCCTAGAAACAGGTAAAGCCTAGCCCAAAGCAGTTGCAACAGAAATTCAGAAAATTCAAAGAGCAAGCCTAGCCCGATGAAAGGCCAAATTCGAAGACAAAAGAGGAGCCTAGGCCACAAATGGACTTCAACCCGAAAGCATTAGAGGCCCAGCCAATAGTGCCCCTGAAATCACGAACAATCCAGGTCAAAAATGACAAAAATCAGCTGAAACAGAGTTCGGAAAGGCGAAGAGGAGCTCAGACGATGAAATGGGGAAAACCCCCGCTTAAGACGGATCGTTGATAAACTCAAGGCCAGCACAAAGCGTTCGACTCAAAACGCCAAGAAGGAGAGAAAAAGAAGAAAATTTGGATCGAATCTGGATCCAAATATCCAGATCCAAGATTCGGATCCAAACAAGACTTGGATTGGATCCGAATTTCAGAAATCAGGATCCAGGATCCATATCCACATAAGAGGCCTATAAAAGGACGTGAGGGACTGGCTTGAAAGGGGCTGCAAAAAATTTTTCACGCATCTTTGCTTGGGTTGGAGAGAGAGAGAGAGAGGAAAAGCAAGTCAAGGAAAGTGGCTTGACTTGGCCTTTCCATTATGAGCTGAACATGTGGGTGTATGTTGTGGGCTGCTCTTTTCATTTCATGCAAGGAAGGTGCTGCACCAAGGTGGAATCCGACAGCTTGGATGGCTCTCTCAATGCGTGAAGGATGGATGCGTGGAAGCCAATAGGATCTGGCCGGTTTTCCCTAACTAAGGTTAGTTCCTAAAACACTAAACTAAGCCCCTCTTTCCCTAATCCTCTAAACTACCCAAACCATACTCCCTAAAACCCACCCAAGCTCGGCCAAAGTGCTGGCCGAGCCTTGCCAAAACTCATCCTACTCTACCCAAAAACCGATCCCAAACAAAACCACCCAAGCTCGGCCAATATCTGGCCGAGCTTTTCCTAGACCTACCCCACTAATCATCCTAAGTCTTGGTCTAAAACCCTCCCTTAGATCCTTACCATTCAACCTAAAAGGCCTAACCAAACCGAGTGCCTAACACACTCGATTCCCCTAGCCACCCACACTCATCTGGTTCGGCCACTAGCTGGCCGAATATTGGCCTGAACCTACCTAAGCCACCCACTAAATCCTATCCAGCTCGGCCACCATTTGGCCGAGCATTCACTTAGAACCTGGTTTCCAAAAACCTACCTAAGACCATCTACTAAATCTCACCCAGCTCGGCCACCATTTGGCCGAGCATTGCCTTAGCAACATTTCCTTAGGATCGCACCTTAAACCCTACCTAAGACCATCCCAAGTTCGGCCATTAGTTGGCCGAGCTCACCCTAGACCCGTTCCATTAAACTCCTAAACCTTAACCTCCTACCTTAGCTAAAACTCTACCCAAGCCAATCCTAAAAACTACCCAGCTCGGCCATCCTTTTGCCGAGCATTCCCTTATACCATTTCCTTAGAACCTCGCCTAAGATCATTCCCAACACACCAACCCAACTCGGCCACCATTTGGCCGAGTATCCCCTTAGGACCTTGGTTTAACTTTTACCCAAGACCAACCATTTAGACCTAGCCTAGACCAAAGATTAGGACAAACACCCCACGCACCTGATCGATTCGCAGAGAGAGGTCCATCCAACGGCTGTACCTAAGGTCGGATTCCATTGACAAAAAGAAAAGTCTAAGCAGACGACGTGTAAGTGTTCGAATCTGATCTTTTACATTGTTTCAAGTTCTATTAAATTTGATACGGGGTTGTAATAATGGAGCGTAGTCTCCCCCTGAGATGTAATATTATGGCTTGAAACACGAATCACACACGTACACTCGAGCCTTTCCGCTCTTATCTGCACACCTTCGCACACAAACGGGCCTCAACAGCCCATAGGATATAGCTCTATTTATATACATTCAGCTGGGTTTTAAGGTTCAAGTCGTGTGAGTTGTCTTTCATTTTATACACTCAAAGCACTCACTCACATTGAGCCTTTCCACTCTTACATATATATACGTATTTCCCCTTTAGCTGGGCTTTTAAGGTTCAAGTCGTGTGAGTTGCCTTTCAATTTATACACTTAAAGCACTCACTCACATTGAGCCTTCTCGCTCTTAAAATATAGCTATATACTTTCTTTCCATCTAAGATATAGCCATATTTCCCTTTCTGCTATTTCCCTTTTGCTATGTCTTTAAATTCCGGGTTTTCCCTTCAAGTTGTGTGAGTTTGCATTGCATATCAGCCACACTCGAGATAGGGAGCATATTTGCATCAAACCCGATTGATCAAATCGTGTAGAACTTGCCCGAAATCGAGCACTCGATGCACACGACTACACGCCAAAATTGGCTAAAACCCGAGAGACATAGGAGCGCATAGATCCCATGTATAAAAGTTGAAAATCTGACAAAACCAATCGATAAAACACTTTCAAGTTTTTTAAAAAAAAAAGAGTCGCATTTGTGTAAAATCAAGTTTTCCTGAAGCGTACAAACTAACCCTTATGCGCCGGTGCAAGAAAGTCTACGACGAAAGAACCCACTTGTCCATAGTCGCCCCAAAAGTCAGATATTTTCAAAACTTACTTCGCTAGTTTGAGAAAGCTAGCTGGCATGCCCTTTTTAAGCGACGTAAACACGAAAAGATTCGCTTCAGGCCTAAGAACCCAGAGACGAGGATTTTTCGTGTCTACACTTTAGTCCTGCTTTTATCAAGCCAAGTCACTTTGCGGGTGTAAACACCCCAAAATCTCACGAATTTCTCAAACCAACCTGGTTTTATAAAAGCAGCCCCAAAGGGCTATTTTGAGTCTGGAAACCCAGGAGCCTTCCAGGCAACCCTGTACATATGTTTTAAATATGTATAATATGTTTTAAAAACTGTTAAAATATGTTTTGAAACCCCACAAAGCAAGCTTGGCCTGATCAAGACAGGACCAGAAGAGCTAAAGAGAGCCCGGAACCAGAGCACAAGTCGAGCCCGGCACAGCAACTCTCGTATTGAATCCATCCCCAGGATCTCGAACGTTCAAGACCCTGTTATAATCAGAAATCATATGAAGTCATCTCCGAAAGGCGAAAGTAGAAGCGGACGATCATGTTGGCGAAGACCCAACGCAGACGGAGTACTGATGCTGTTAGACCCCGCACAAACCGTTCGTTTCGAACACAGCCTGAAGGAGTCATAATTCAGTTTGGATTGGATCTGGACCATATATATCCAAATCCCAATCCAAACCTATGTGTGGATTTGGATCCAGAGATCCAATCCAATATCCACATCCATGGCCCACATCACCTTCTCATAAATGGAGGTGGGGCCCACTTGAAATTCACGTGGGATTATGGGCATGAGAGAGAGTGGGGGAGGATATGATTTGAGGGTTGATTGTAATTAAGCTTGACTTGTGTGTCAAGTTTGGGGTTAATCATGTGGGTTAGCCTAATTAGTGTGGGTTTAAGCTTGTATTAGCCAAAACCTAACCTGGGGCTGCACCAACATGATGCAACAAGGTCTATGGGTTTTGCAAAGGGAGCTTCCTAACCCAATCCAAAGTAAAAACCCCTATTCCTAGCCTTTTACCCTAATCCCAGCCTAAACCTAGCCGAATCACCTAACCCACTTCCCTAATCCCAACCTAATCACCTAACCCGCTTCCCTAATCCTCCCTAAACCTAGCTTAATTTCCTTAAACCTAACCTAATCCTAGCCTAATCAGCTAACCCACCTCACTAAACCTCACCCCAAAACCAACCCACCTAGCTATGCCCTAAACCCCTAAACCACCCGACCTAAACCTAGCACACCATATCCCTAAAACCCCTTTATTCAAAATATCTGGCCCCTCCTCAAAACCAGCCCACCTTATCACCACACCACCACCACCTAAACCACCTTACCACCCTCCAAATACCAGCCCCAACCGCCATCTCCAAACCTATATAAACCCCCCCCTAGTGGGCGAGTTTTGGATCCTTTTTTCCACCTTGGGCCAGCCGACCTTGACCAATCTCCTTCCAGCTGAGCCTTCCACCTTGCTCCACCTGCACCACTTCCATCCGGCCAAGCTCCACCTCGCGCCACCACTGCCTCCCAGCCTGCTCCACACCACGTCGCCACCACTGCCCGGCCGAACTCCATCTTCCTTCACCACCCGGCTGCCCTTCTTCCACCCACTGACATTCATCATCCATTCGGTTAGTATCTCACACTTAGCTCCACCTCCTCTTCACTTCCCCTCCACTCTCAACCACCCATACCACCACCACTTAGCATCCTCCTTTGCCATCCGCCACACTTACCCATTCGGCCAGACCTAAACCCCTTCCACCACCCGACACTCTACCTTCGCCTAGTGACACCCGACCACCCTACTTGGCTCCCTAAGACCTGCCCCTTCCACTTTCCACCAACCCTTAGTCTCACCTTCCACAACACCCTAGCTAGCTCCCTTCCCATCCATAACATCCTAACTACCCTAGCACCCGGCCACCACTTAATTATCCCTAGTCGGCCACCCCAGTCGATTGCACCAAACCTATTCGGTCAGCCACCCCATTTCCCTTAGGCATTCCCTTTAGGCTCCCCTTTAGCGCCACCTTCCATAGTGCCAACCTATCCCTTAGTGACCCTCCTTAGTCACCTTAGCCAAAAGCACCAAGGCAGCACACTCCTAGCAGCCGGCCAGCTTCAAGGTGCCCTTCCCGTGCACCCAAGTCACACGGCCAGCATCTCTCCCCGCTCCGAGGAGCTCCCTCTTGCAGCCTGTAAACACCCCAAATCTTCTATTTTTCAAAAACTCTCAAAACACCAAAAAGCTCATTTGAGCCAAAACGATGACCTGTTTTGAAATGTGAAAACAGGTACAGAAGGCAAAAGAAGACCCTAGGCCCGAAGAGGATTCAAGCCCAGAGCTTCAGAAGCCACTCCCTGATAAAAAAATAAAAGAAAGCAGAGCCCATTTGATGAAAAGCTCAACGGAGTCCAGAACGGCGAGACGGAGTCCGGACGACAAAGTTGGGGAAAACCCAGCACCAGACGGAGCACTGATGAAGCCAGTGCCCGCACAGATCGTTCGCCTCGAGAAGCCAAGAAGGACTGTCCGAAGAAATTTTGATTTGGATCTGGACCATATATATCCAGATCCAAATCCATGTAATGAATAGTGTTTGGATTTGGGCCGATCCAAATAGTGTTTGGGTCGATCCAAATAGTGTTTGGATTTGGATTGGATCCAAATAGTGTTTGGATTGGATCGGATCTGGATCAAAATATCCAGATCCGTATCCATAAAAATATTGGGTTTGGATCGGATACAGATCTCAAAATATTCGAGATCCAATATCCAGATCCAAATAGTGTTTGGATTTGGGTATGGATCCAAACCCCAAACCCAAACCCAAATCCAAGACCCACCTCAAATCTCTATAAATAGAGGTGAGGGGGTCCATGTAAAGGGTTCATGCAAATATTTGGGAGGAGAGAGAGGGAGTGATAGACCTAGCCATGTGGGCTCATTGGGTGAGGTGGGTTCAAGCCATGTGGGCTAAGTGGGTCTAGACCAAGTGGCTGCAACCAAGGTGGGCTGGACCAAGTGGCTGCAACCGTGGAGACGTGGGCTCAAGCCAAGAAGGACCGGCTCCAAGAGGTAAACCTAACCCCAACCTAGCCTAGGTTCGAACCTACCTAACCCTAACTGAACCTAACCCTAACTGAACCAACCTAACCCTAACTGAACCCTAACTAGACCTAACCTAACCCCAACCGCCTCAAACCATCCCTAACAAACCCCAACAACTTCAACCCGGCCGGCCGTGAGCAACCAGCGCCTGCCGCGCGCCCTGAGTCCTGCCGCGCGCCCTGAGTCCTGCCGCGCGCCCCTTTCTGCTGCCGCGCGCCCTGCTTCCTGCCGCGCGCCCCTCTGTCGCCTGCACGCCCCGTGCCGCAGCCGTCCCGCGCGCCAGACGCCTCCCTACGCCCCAGCGCGCCCAGCGCCAGGCGCCCGTCTGCTGCGCCAGGCGCCAGACGCCTCCCTGCCGCCCTGTCCACCTTCCTGCCGCCCTGTCCACCTTCCTGCCGACCCAACCTGCACCCTGGCCGTGACCTGTACCTTAGGACAGACCCTAGGACAGACCCTACACAGCCCCCGTCTTGGCCGAACCTTAGTTCCCCTAAGACCCTAATCGTGCCCCATAGAACCTCCCTCGAAGCCCCCTAGGATAACCCCCTCTTGGCTGCCCAAGGTGAACCGTGAGCCCACGTGCAAGCAAGTTGAACATGGACCGGCTATTTGTAAGTGTCTAAACTTGGTCTATTACATTAACTTGCTTTATATTCAATTAAATTTTGATACGGGGTTGTAGTAAAGGAGCTTCGTCTCCCCCCGATTGTAATAACGTGGTTTGACACACCCACACACACGCGCACTTGAGCCTTTCCGCTCTTAGTCGTACACTTTTTGCACACACACGGGCCTAACAAGCCCTTAATATATAGTTATATTTATATATTTTAAGTCAAGGGGGTTTTATTAAGTCGTGTGTGTTGTCTTTCCATTTTCCACACGCACACACATTGAGCCTTCGCTCTTACTCCCAAGACCTTAGTAAAGGCCTTATTGCAGTTATATTTGGGTTTCATTTATGTCGTGTGCGTAGTACTTCAATTCTACACTCACACACATTGAGCTTTCGCTCTTACTCCCAAGACCTTAGTCAAGGCATACTGCAATTTATATTTGGGTTTCATTTCATGTCGTGTGTGTAAGTCTTTCAATTCAAGCACGCACACACATTGAGCCTTCGCTCTTATTTACAAGACCCAAGTAAGGGCCCCTACATATACTCTATATAAAGTATTTCTTTCGGCTACGTCTTTAAGATTCGGGTTTTAAGGTTCAAGTTGTGTGCGTTGTCTTTCAATATATACACGACACACACTTACACAATTGAGCCTTTCCGCTCTTAAGATATAGCCATATTTCCCCTTCCGCTATTTACTTTACAAGTCATTTCCCTTCGGCTATTTACTTTACAAGTCATTTCCCTTCGGCAATTTCCCTTCGGCATTGTCTTTTAATTTCGGGTTTTCCCTTTGGAGTAGCGTGAGTTTGCATTGCATCTACGCCATACCACGAGGTAGGATGCATATTGCATCGAAGCAAGCCCCGTACTCCCGCTCAAATTCGCCCCATGTAGTGGAGTGTTCATAACACACACCTAGGTGGCCCATAAAGGGATAAAAAGAAAGACTTAGGCACGTGCAAATCCACGTGATCTAAAATCTGAGAATCGTACAAACCCGAATCAAATCGTGCAAGACTTAGGGTCGTCCAACCCTTACAAAGTCAAAATCGCCCAAATGCATGGTTTTCAAAAGGTTTTAAAACACTTCTTCATTCAAAATATATTTTGAGTTAAACTTGTTTCAAAACGAAGTCTCTAAGCGTACAGACTGACCCTTGCGCATCGGTGCAAGAAGGTCTGCGACGTAAAAATCCCGCTTGCCTACAATCGCCTTTCAAAAGTCAGATTGTTTTCAAAACATACTTTGCTAGTTAAAGTAAACTAGCTGGCACGCCCATAAAGCGAAGTAGATTGCGAAAAGGTTCACTTCAGGCCTAAGAACCCGTAAGTGAAAATTTTCGGTGTCTACACAGCCCAAGGCGAAGCGAAGTCCACGCTCAAGCAAGTCACCTTCGGACCAGCTATAAGTAAGTGCCTAACTCGATCCTTAGTTGTAGACTTGCTTAAATTAAATTGAATTTGATACGGGGTTGTAACAACGGAGCATTGTCTCCCCCCGCTTGTAATAACGTGGCTTGGCACACCCACACACACGTGCACTTGAGCCTACCTCGCTCTTAGTTGTGCATGATTTTGAACACACATGGGCCTAATCAGCCCCTTTAGATATAAGTTATGTATATACCTTAAGTTGCGTAGGGTTTTGTTTGAGTTGGGTGTGTTGTCTTTAAATTCTCGCACTCACACACATTGAGCTTCCGCTCTTATTTGCAAGACCCATGTAAGGGCCGCGTGATACTATCCTTGGGTTTAATTTCATGTCGTGTGTGTAGTACTTCAATTCAAGCACTCACACACATTGAGCTTTCGCTCTTATTCCCAAGACCTTAGTTAAGGCCATATTGCAATTTATATTTGGGTTTAATTTCATGTCGTGTGTGTAGTACTTCAATTCAAGCACTCACACACATTGAGCTTTCGCTCTTATTCCCAAGACCTTAGTTAAGGCCATATTGCAATTTATATTTGTGTTTCATTTCATGTCGTGTGTGTAGTACTTCAATTCTCGCACACACCCACATTGAGCCTTCACTCTTATTTGCAAGACCCAAGTAAGGGCTCATATATACTATATACGTATTTCCCTTTTGGCTATGTCTTTTCAATTTGGGTTTTAAGGTTCAGCAGTGTGCGTAGTCTTTCAATATATACACGGCACACACTTGCACAATTGAGCCTTTCCACTCTTAAGATATAGCCATATTTCTCTTTTGCAATTTACATTACAAGTCATTTCCCTTCGGCAATTTCCCTTCGGCATTGTCTTTTAAATTCGGGTTTTCCCTTTGGAGTAGCGTGAGTTTGCATTGCATATACGCCATACCACGAGTTAGGATGCATATTGCATCAAAGCAAACCCCATACTCCCGCTCAAAATCACCACATCTTAGTGGAGTGTTCATAACACACACCTAGGTGGCCCCAAAGAGGGATAAAAAGAAAGACTTAGGCACGTACAAATCCAAGTGATCTAAAATCTGAAACCATACCAAAAAGACCCGAATCAAATACCTCGAACTCGATTTTAAAAGTGTACAGACTGACCCTTGCGCATTAGTGCAAGAAGGTCTGCGACGATAAGAGCTTGCTTGCTCACAGTCGCCACGTTAGAAGTCAGGTTTTAGAATATATCTTCTTTAGCTTAAGTAAGCTAGCTGGCACGCCCTGTTTGTTTAAATAGGACTTAGGCACATGAAAAGGTTCGGTTCAGGCCTGAGAACCAGGAAGCGGAAATTTTCTGCGTCTACAGCAATTTGGCACGCCCGGTGGGACGTGAGTCATTTAAAGTCGAGTCACTCTAGGAAACTTGCGAAAAGATTTTCAAAGAGGTGTTGTTTTAACTCTGTTTTCTTTACTTGTACTTAGGAATTTTGAAAAAAGGCTTAAAAAGCCTGTCAAAATCCAATGCAAGTGAAGTGTCGAGCCAAGGCTCATGCACATCAAGTTCTCACTCTAGGAGGATTTTGAAAAACAAGATCAAACTAGATGAGATAGAGGACTTGAGAAGGGAATTTGAGGCCAAAATTGATGCTCTCAGCCAAGAGGCTGAAGTAGGCGATTCATGTTCATCAAACGGTGAAAAAGGGCCAAGAAAAAATCTGAAAAACCTCGCAAGCACAAAGAGGCCTCCGTAATGGAAGGCAACCAATACCACGAGTCCTTCATACAAAAGGACCGTAAAGCCCTACAACAACTGCTGAAAGGGCAAAATAAAGAGAAAAGGAGTTACGCCCTATTTGATTTCCTTCCTATGGATTACGAAATAGACAGTGACGATGAAATACCGAACTTCCATCGGTATGATGGCATGGGAGGCCCTAGGTCTCACTTGCAACTTTTCTCGCATCGAGCCCATAAGAAGAAAAAGGACTCGATGAAATGGGTGTATTGGTTTCCTTTATCCCTTAAAGGCACAACTACCAAATGGCTGGCTTCCTACGATTTAAGCCAGTTCGCTACTTTTGAAGAGTTAGCGAACTACTTCATGCAAAGATTTGCACACAACGTAGAAGTCACGGCAACTTTGAACACTTTAAGGGATACGAAGCGAGGCATGAACGAAGACGTACATGCCTTCATTATACGATGGAGGTCCCTTTTGGGCCAAGTGTGAGAGCCCATATCCGAAGGATGCGCAGTCATGCTCATCCTGGATAATTTTAAAAGCGAGTTAAAGACCCTTCTCTCGCTCCATGAGATCTCAACTTTCCATAAGTTGATCAAAAAAGCATCCCTTTTCGAAACAAACTTGAAAAAGGGGATATACGATCACTTATGGAAAGGAAGTACCATTTCTAAAACCCGCTTAGAAAAGCCCATCACTTATGGGCTACCCACGATGGACAAAGGGGCAAAGCCCCATAAAATCGCCAACGTCCAGGTGGATCCAGGCGTGGTAGGCACTTCCAAAAATTTTGAAAAACTAGAGAATAAAAGGGAGAGAAATTTTCAAAAACCGATTGAAAAACGGGAATACACACCGCTAGGGCAACCTGTGTCGGAGGTCCGAGACCTCCTACTTGCTCAAGGCATAATCGAAGTTCCCGAAATCCCTGGAGGAGTCACTTCCAAAGGGGGGTATTTAAATCGTTTTTGCAATTATCATCGGCTCATAGGCCATAATACCAAACTTTGTTTCTCCCTTTTGAATAAAATCGAGAACTTGATAGCGGAGGGCCGGCTCCAGGTCACTGCGGAACCTGAGCCAACTCAATCTATCTTCAAAGAACCCTTTCCCAAGCATGCCAGTAGCAGTGGGAAAGGAAAGGAGGTATGTACCCTCACCTTTTCAAAAGAACTAGCGCAAACATCTGAGTCTGGTCGACCCCCTTGTGTGCCCACTCTTGTACTTTATAAGAAGCCCGCCCAAGTCGTCATCTGGGGATCACCAAGAGCTGAATCCCCAGCTAAACCAGTTTTGAAACTTCAAGGTGCTCCTCAACTCATACTTAGAGCTAATTTTAGTGCAAACCCTAGGCTGGTTGTGGGGGAAGTGACTAGATCTGGGAGGATCTATCAACCCCCACACCTACAAAGTGCTAAAAAGGTGGTCAGTGTGCCTGGCCCCTCAAAAGCATGTATTCCTGGAGTTCTGCTAGAAGCAGACAAGGGGAAAGTTGTCCTAAACCCTTATGATTTCGAAAACCATCTTTCAAAGATTCCTATCCACATGTCTATCCTAGAGCCTATACAAACCTCGCCTAGGCATAGACTCGTGCTAGAGAAAATTCTAGAAAGAGCTAAGGTGGATTCGAACATAAGTCTGGAATCCCTGTCTGCCCATGTGGCTTTAATAGGAGCAAAATCGCCCGTCACTTTCTCGGAAGATGATGTAGATAGACCCTACGAGTCCCACAACTAGGCCCTGCATATCGAAGTGGTTCTGAATAACCACTCTCTGGACAGGTGCCTAGTCGATGGGGGAGGATGGCTCAACATCCTTCCACTTCATGTGGCGTATCAAATCGGAGTCACCTTGACTTCTGTAAACCCAAGCCCCATCGTTATCACTGGATACGATGGGAATGCGTCTAGGCCTTTAGGATCGATCGAACTCCCGATGAAAATGGGAGGGATCAAACACACGAGGGTGTTCCATGTCTTAGACATCCACCCCCATTATAACCTGTTGTTGGGAAGGCCCTGGATACACAGTTTGTGCGTTGTGCCATCCACCTTCCATCGGTGTGTCAAGATCCCTTTTAGGGACCAGGTCGTGGTGATCCTAGGTGAGAGTCACCCACAGCTTCAGGGGATCATAAACTCCCCTTGTTTATCGAGCTCCAAGGCCCATGAGGCTAACCTGGGGCAGATTGTGATTAAGCCGCCAAGGCTCGTGTTAAACAACCCTAGGAAGGTTGTATGTGTGAAGGGGCTGCCCAAAGCAGGCCCCCTCCCGATCTTAACCCTTCTAGGAAGACCCAAGCATCCCCTATTTCTAAAACCCCTAGACAAGAAGCCATACGAGCACGATATGGACGACAGCAAGTTCCAGGACCACGATCTTTATCAAAATTTTTTAAAAAATAAAAAATCATGGAACATGTTGTTGAATATGGGCTACACGCCCTACAAAAGTCTAGGAGCACAAAACCAGGGTCTCCTGGAGCCCATCCTTCCTAGGGCCAACCCAAGCTAATACGGGATCGGCTATACTCCCAAAATACCACCAGAGCCACCCCCTGTGACCACCTAGGTCAAGGGTGCCCTGGAGCCTATCCTTGAAGAGACCTACGATTTAGACCTCCTATTCCGAGTCTAACCCGTAGTGTTTTCCCTTTGTAGGTATGATGGAAGATCTCTTTCAGAAAAATACAAAAACATTTGGAAAACTTAAAATCAAAAAAATCGAAAAAGAGGAAAAACCAAAAACAATGGAAAAACAAAAACTCGAAAATAGAGTGCTTTGTATAGTTCCTAAGGTTCTTGTTTTACAAAAACCCAAAAAAATAAAAAATTTAGAAAATACCAAAAAGATTTTGTATATAGCTGCTCCTGGTAGTACTTTGGAAAAAGGTTTCGAAAGGAACGTCGTCTGCATAGCCAGACCAAAATTTTTGAAATCAATTGAAAATCCGAGTACAAAACCAGGTCTTTTTAAAAAGTATGCATCAAATTCCCTCGGGTCTACAACCCACGAGAATGATCGAAGCCCAGAAGTGGATCCCATTGAGGAAGATCCCACTTCTGAGCTCCTAGAATTTCATAAAATTCTCGATTTTGAAAGACCTTCCAATTCAGTAGGAGGAGATTTCATAGAGGTGAACCTAGGGAGTGATTCCAATCCCAAAACCATCAAGATAGGCGCATGCCTGCGTGAACATGAAAGATTAGCATTCATTGCATTTCTACAAACCTATTTAGATGTGTTTGCATAGACGTATGAAGACATGCCGGGCATAGACCCCAGCATTGTCGAACATCGTCTTCCCTTAGATGCAGATGTAAGACCCATAAAGCAGAAGCTTAGGAAAATACACCCGAATGTACACATGCAAGTCAAAGAGGGTTTAGAAGATTTGTTAAAAGTCGGATTTATAAAAGCCATTGCGTATTCTGATTGGTTGTCAAACATCATTGTAGTTCGAAAAACCAATGGGAAAATTCGAATATGCATCGATTTCAAAAACCTGAATAAAGCCACTCCAAAGGATAACTATCCTTTACCAAACATAGATTTGATAGTCGATAGTACTGTAAATCATGAAATGTTTTCATTTATGGATGTCTATTCAGGCTATAATCAAATCAAACTAAGTCCACGAGATCAGGGTAAGACCACCTTCACAACCCCATGGGGCACATACTGCTATACAGTCATGCCCTTTGGTTTGAAAAATGCTGGTGCGACATACCAGAGAGCCATGACCACGATCTTCCATGAACAGATTCATGAGCTCGTAGAAGTACATGTAGATGATCTCTTGGCAAAATCCAAAACCCGATGCACTCATATCGAATGTTTGCAAAAGATTTTCGAAAGGCTTAGGCTTTACAAAGTAAAGCTAAACCCTCAAAAATGTGTATTCGGGGTAGAATCTAGGAAGCTTCTAGGCTTTATGGTAAGCCAAAGGGGTATAGAAGTCGACCTCTCTAAGTGTCGAGCCATCATAGACATGACTCCACCCTCCAATCTCACCCAAATTCATAGCCACCAGGGTCGATTACAGTCCGTTCGCCGATTTATATCAAATCTGGCGACTAGATGCGAACCCTTCAACAAGCTGTTGAGGAAGGGCACGAAATTCTTATGGGATGACGAATGCCAGAAGTCCTTCGAGAGACTAAAGGCATACCTGATTAATCCCCCCGTTTTGAATCCTCCAAAGCAAGGAAAACCGCTTTTACTTTACATCTCTGTGCATGCGAATGCTTTAGGAGCCCTATTGGCTCAATACGAGGATGACACCCACAAGGAGTATGCCATCTACTATATTTCGAAAACTCTCTTGGCTTATGAACGAAACTATCAAGCCATGGAGAAGACGTGCTTGGCCCTAGTCTGGGCCTGCCAGAAATTCAGACACTATTTCCTAGATCATGAGATCTGGATAGTGTCCAAGCTCGATCCAATCAAGCACTTGTTTGAAAAACCCATTCTCACAGGTAGATTGGGTAAATGGCAACTCCTTCTAATGGAGTATGACCTGAAATACCATCACCAGATCTCCATTAAGGGGCAAGCCCTAGCAGATTATGTGGTTGAGTTCCCCTTAGAGGACGCATATCCCACACTTGATGAAATGCTTGATGAAGGCATATTACAAAACCATTTCCAAAACTACATTTTGGCAAACAATTTCGAAAACCAAGTGTGGAATATGCACTTCGATGGGGCACGAAACCAACGAGGGGCTGGTGCTGGGGTCATCCTCATCTCCCCTGAAAAGAGCGAGATTCCCATAGCAATCCGCCTAGATTTCGAATGTTCCAACAACGTAGCTGAGTATGAAGCACTCATACAAGGCTTAAGAATTTCGAAAACTCTAGGGGCATCATGCATCGAGGTCTTTGGAGATTCGCTCCTTGTTATAAACCAGGTTTTGAAAATTTGGCAAGTATGTAATGAAAAACTGCTTCCATATCACGAGTTGGCCACTCGATTGGTTGAGTCCTTCCAATCGTGTAAACTCACACACGTAGGAAGAGAGGACAATGGCATCGTCGATGCCCTCTCCTCCTTGGGTTCAGCCCTAAAGGTCGATCCCATTTCAGGGACCCGGTCTTTAGAAATATGGCATGCGCCCAACCCATCCACACACGAACTAGATATTTGCGAAAATAACCCCGATTCTATTGAAAAACCCTGGTTTTATGACATCAAATATTTTTTAGAAAGTGGGGGATTCACCGAGGATGCCACATCCAAAGATAAGGCATTCATCCGTAAGATTTCGACCCAATACACCATTCTGGGTGGGGTTTTGTATAAAAAAAGTTTTACCGGCATCCTACTTAGGTGTATCGATCTAGAGGAGGCTAGGATAGTGATGCATGAGTTCCACGATGGAGAATGTGGAGGTCATGTTAATGCCAACATGATGGTAATGAAAATACTTAGAGGGGGCTATTTTTGGTCCACCCTGAAAAAGGATTGTCACGATCATGTTAGAAAGTGTCATCCATGTCAAGTGCATGGGCACGCCATTCATATCCCATCATCTGCATTGCATTCCGTGGTCAGCCCCTGGCCATTCACCATGTGGGCGTTTGATATCATAGGCCCCATATTTCCAAAAGCCTCGAATGGGCATCGATTCATCTTAGCAGCCACTGAGTATTTTTTCAAGTGGGTGGAAGCCATTTCCCTAACCAACGTGCTGGGGCAACATGTGGTGGTTTTCATCCGGAGGAATATCTTGGCTCAATTTGGGGTTCCACGAGACCTTGTGTCTGATAATGGCACCCCATTCAAGAACGAGCGGATGGTTAAGTTGTGCAACACGTATGGCATAACTCACCACTTCTCCTCACTCTACTACCCTCAAGGCAACGGCCAAGCCGAAGCCACAAACAAAACTCTCATTAGCATAATTGAGAAAACCTTAGAGAAGGGTAGGACGTGGCATGAGAAGCTGGATGAAGCCTTATGGGCTTATAGGACTTCCATTCGAACTCTCACGAATGCCACACCATTCGAATTGGTCTATGGCACAAACGCCATTCTTCCCATTCATACTCAACTACATTCATTCCATACATCAATAGCACTCGACCTCCCCCTAGAGACGCTTCAGCATGCTAGGATGGCCGAACTAGATTTGCTAGATGAGAGGCGACTCCTTGCTATGGATCATGCTCGTGCATACCGGCAAAGGATAGCCCGACACTATGGCAAACACATAAGACCTCGCCACTTTGAAGTGGGGGATCTAGTCTTGAAAATCATCCACTATCGTGGCCCACATCTACTTGGAAAGTGGCGCCCCAAGTGGGATGGACCCTATGTTGTACGTGCAACCACCACGAACAATTCATTTTGGGGATAGCTGCCCTGAGACCTGAAAATAAGGTGCAAAGGCAAAATCGTGTGACTTTGAGTGAGAGAATTCGCACTTGTGAAAGAGTGGAGTCTTCCAAATCGTGGTTACATTTCAAAATCCTTCTTCTTACAAAGAAAGGCCTAGTTCAACATAGCAGGATACTTGCAAGTAGTACGTGCTATTTTGAAATAGGCTGATCTGGAATAGATCGAGTGTAAGCTTGGGATAAGTCCTCCCCTCTTCTCTTCCACTACCAAATGGAAAACAAAGGCCCAAATAAAGGGAATTTCCCATCCAAAGTCTCTTTCCAAAAGAAAGAAACCAGAATTCAAAAGAAAAATCGATTCTCTTACGAAAAAGAGGGATTAAAGAAAAAATACTCCCAAAGGGAGACCCTCTATGAAAAAAAAGAAAAAAGAGGCCAAAAAGCTCACAAAGAGCAGTTTTCCGCCTTCTATGCCTTAAACCACGGGACGCTTCAGAAGGGACCGTGGTATCTCTTCCCCCATCCCTGGCTTATCCCAAGCTAAAGCATGGTTCATTTCAAGGAATCCTAAAGTAAAAATAGGATTTACTTACTTGAATTTCATCTTGCTTCAGAATTCGACATTTCGAGTAAGTCGTAGGAATTTGAAATATAGCTTGCTTTCTTATAAAACCTCCGCTAGATAAGCGAGTGTCAAGACTCAAGCAAAGGCAAACACGAAGAGCTCGAGATCCTTAGGATTGAGACTCAAGACAGTTGTCCCTTTTGTAAATAAATTTTGTAAATAAATTTTGAAAATCGAACATCGAACAGCATAGGATTTGCTCACTTGGAGCAGCTGGCCTTGTAAGTCTCTAGAGTTCGACCACATTTGGTCTTTGGGAGGTCGCTACTCTTGGCACCACACCCATGTCATGCATCTGCATTCCACACATGACACTTGCATAAACATGATCCCATTCAGGACCAGATTCCATAGCAGATCCCTTTGGCGTGATATCTCCTCCTAGCAGAGTTTTTAAATTGAGATTTTGCTAAAGATTGGGACGATCCCATATTCTTTGTGGATAGATCTAGGGAGACATTGAAAGGGGTGTTTGTCATCTTTGCCCTTATCCAAATCGATTTGGACAAGGCCAAAGAGGGGCATCTGTAAACACCCCGAAATCCCATGAATTTCTCAAACCAACCTGGTTTTATAAAAGCAGCCCCAAAGGGCTATTTTGAGTTTGGAAACCCAGGAGCCTTCCAGGCAACCCTGTACATATGTTTTAAACTTTATATGTTTTAAATATGTATAATATGTTTTAAAAACTGTTAAAATATGTTTTGAAACCCCACAAAGCAAGCTTGGCCTGATCAAGATAGGACTAGAAGAGCTAAACAGAGCCCGGAACTGGAGCACAAGTCGAGCCTGACACAGCAACTCTCGTATTGAATTCACCCCCAGGATCTCGAACATCCAAGACCCTGTTATAATCAGAAATCATATGAAGTCATCTCTGGAAGGTGAAAGCAGAAGCGGACGATCATGTTGGCGAAGACCCAACACAGACGGAGTACTAATGCTGTCAGATCCCGCACAAACCGTTCGTTTCGAACACAGCCTGAAGAAGTCAGAATTCATTTTGGATGGGATCTGGACCATATATATCCAGATCCCAATCCAAACCTATGTGTGGATTTGGATTTGGATTTGGATCTAGAGATCCAATCCAATATCCACATCCATGGCTCACATCACCTTCTCATAAATGGAGGTGGGGCCCACTTGAAATTCACATGGGATTATAGGCATGAGAGATAGTGGGGGAGGATAAGATTTGAGGGTTGATTGTAATTAAGCTTGACTTGTGTGTCAAGTTTGGGGTTAATCATGTGGGTTAGCCTAATTAGTGCGGGTTTAAGCTTGTATTAGCCAAAATCTAACCTAGGGCTACACCAACATGATGCAACAAGGTCTATGGGTTATGCAAAGGGAGCTTCCTAACCAAATCCTAAGTAAAAACCCCTAATCCTAGCCTTTTACCCTAATCCCGGCCTAAACCTAGCCTAATCACCTAACCCACTTCCCTAATCCCAACCTAATCACCTAACCCGCTTCCCTAATCCTCCCTAAACCTAGCTTAATTTCCTTAAACCTAACCTAATCCTAGCCTAATCAGCTAACCCACCTCACTAAACCTCACCCCAAAACCAACCCACCTAGCTAAGCCCTAAACCCCTAAACCACCCGACCTAAACCTAGCACACCATATCCCTAAAACCCCTTTAATCAAAATATCTGGCCCCTCCTCAAAACCAGCCCACCTTATCACCACACCACCACCACCTAAACCACCTTACCACCCTCCAAATACCAGCCCCAACCGCCATCTCCAAACCTATATAAACCCCCCCTAGTGGGCGAGTTTTGGATCCTTTTTTCCACCTTGGGCCAGCCGACCTTGACCAATCTCCTTCCAACCGAGCCTTCCACCTTGCTCCACCTGCACCACTTCCATCCAGCCAAGCTCCACCTCGCGCCACCACTGCCTCCCAGCTTGCTCCACACCATGTCGCCACCACTGGCCGGCCGAACTCCATCTTCCTTCACCACCCGGCTGCCCTTCTTCCACCCACCGACCTTCATCATCCATTCGGTTAGTATCTCACACTTAGCTCCACCTCCTCTTCACTCCCCCTCCACTCTCAACCACCCATGCCACCACCACTTAGCATCCTCCTTTGCCATCCACCACACTTACCCATTCGGCCAGACCTAAACCCCTTCCACCACCCGACACTCTACCTTCGCCTAGTGACACCCGGCCACCCTACTTGGCTCCCTAAGACCTGCCCCTTCCACTTTCCACCAGCCCTTAGTCTCACCTTCCACAACACCCTAGCTAGCTCCCTTCCCATCCATAACATCCTAACTACCCTAGCACCCGGCCACCACTTAATTATCCCTAGTCGGCCACCCCAGGCGACTGCACCAAACCTATTCGGTTAGCCACCCCATTTCCCTTAGGCATTCCCTTTAGGCTCCCCTTTAGCGCCACCTTCCATAGTGCCAACCTATCCCTTAGTGACCCTCCTTAGTCACCTTAGCCCAAAGCACCAAGGCAGCACACTCCTAGCAGTCGGCCAGCTTCATGGCGCCCTTCCCACGCACCCAAGTCACCCGGCCAGCATCTCCCCTTGCCGTTCCACTCCGAGGAGCTCCCTCTTGCAGCCCAAGGCGAAGCCAAGTCCACGCTCAAGCAAGTCACCTTCGGACCAGCTATAAGTAAGTGCCTAACTCGATCCTTAGTTGTAGACTTGCTTAAATTAAATTGAATTTGATACGGGGTTGTAATAACGGAGCATTGTCTCCCCCCGCTTGTAATAACATGGCTTGGCACACCCACACACACGTGCACTTGAGCCTACCTCGCTCTTAGTTGTGCACGAATTTGAACACACACGGGCCTAATCAGCCCCTTTAGATATAAGTTATGTATATACCTTAAGTTGCATAGGGTTTTGTTTGAGTTGGGTGTGTTGTCTTTAAATTCTTGCACTCACACACATTGAGCTTCCGCTCTAATTTGCAAGACCCAAGTAAGGGCCGTGTGATACTGTCCTTGGGTTTAATTTCATGTCGTGTGTGTAGTACTTCAATTCAAGCACTCACACACATTGAGCTTTCGCTCTTATTCCCAAGACCTTGGTTAAGGCCATATTGCAATTTATATTTGGGTTTAATTTTATGTCGTGTGTGTAGTACTTCAATTCAAGCACTCACACACATTGAGCTTTCGCTCTTATTCCCAAGACCTTAGTTAAGGCCATATTGCAATTTATATTTGGGTTTCATTTCATGTCGTGTGTATAGTACTTCAATTCTCGAACGCACCCACATTGAGCCTTCGCTCTTATTTGCAAGATCCAAGTAAGGGCTCATATATACTATATACGTATTTCCCTTTTGGCTATGTCTTTTGAATTTGGGTTTTAAGGTTCAGCAGTGTGCGTAGTCTTTCAATATATACATGGCACACACTTGCACAATTGAGCCTTTCCGCTCTTAAGATATAGCCATATTTCCCTTTTGCAATTTCCCTTCGGCAATTTACATTACAAGTCATTTCCCTTCGGCAATTTCCCTTCGGCATTGTCTTTTAAATTCGGGTTTTCCCTTTGGAGTAGCGTGAGTTTGCATTGCATATACGCCATACCACGAGTTAGGACGCATATTGCATCAAAGCAAACCCCATACTCCCGCTCAAAATCGCCACATCTTAGTGAAGTGTTCATAACACACACCTAGGTGGCCCCAAAGAGGGATAAAAAGAAAGACTTAGGCACGTACAAATCCATGTGATCTAAAATCTGAAACCATACCAAAAAGACCCGAATCAAACACCTCGAACCGCTTTCATAAGTTCTTACACTCCAAAACTCGTTTTTAAAAGCGTACAGACTCACCCTTGCACATTAGTGCAAGAAGGTCTGCGACGACAAGAGCTTGCTTGCTCACAGTCGCCACGTTAGAAGTCAGGTTTTAGAATATATCTTCACTAGCTTAAGTAAGCTAGCTGGCACGCCCTGTTTGTTTAAATAGGACTTAGGCATACGAAAAGGTTCGCTTCAGGCCTGAGAACCAGGAAGCGAAAATTTTCTACATCTACAGCGGGGTTTCAAAACACCTTTTTAAAGTTTTTAAAACTGTATAACACATATTTTAAAACATATATGATTTAAACATATGTACAGGGTTGCTTGGAAGGCTCTTGGGTTTCTAGACTCAAAAATAGCCCTTTGGGGCTGCTTTTGCAAAACCAGGTGTTTTGGGAAAATCGTGGGATTTTGGGGTATTTACAGAGCCGAGTCCACCTTATGCAGCCCATGTCCACGCCGTTTGCAGCCGAGTTGTTGCAGCCCCAAGCTAGGTCTTGATCAACAGGGCTTGAACCCACCTCACCCTTAGTTGAGCCCACATGGCCATAGCCCACCAATGTTGACTTCTGCACCCACTCACTCTCTCTCTTCCCAAGGCTCCCAAGCAAGTTCACGCGAACCTTTTCACCCCCCCTTGGTCTTATTTATAGGCCAAGGGGTGGGTCTTGGGTTTGGATCTTGGATTTGGTTTTTAAGATCCAAATCTGATCCAAACACTATTTGGGTATGGATCTAGATATTTCATGTCCAGATCCAATCCAAAATCTTCTTTCTTCAGTCCTTCTTGGTATTTTTCACAGGTCGTTTTTCATATTTGGGTATGGATTTCTTACAGCTTTGTTGGTGCTTTATCTTTGTATTTCATATTTTGGGGCTGAAGTCTGCTTCTGGCCTGGATGTTCCTTTTGCCTTTTGGCCCTGTTTTCCTCTAGCCGGGCTGAACCTTGGCTTTTGACCTGTTTTTGGAGCTGCTTTTCGATCAGGCTCCTCCTGCTTGATTTGGCTACTTTACAAAATTTGGATTTTGGCCTAGGTTTAAGAAACTTTATTTTGAAGGATTTTTAGACAAAAAAGTTTAAAACTTTGCAACTCCGGGTTTTGAAAATTCAAAATTGGTTTTAAAATGGTTTTTGAAAACCAGGTGTTTGTTTTGAAAATATTCTTATTTTGGGATGTTTACAGATGCCCCTCTTTGTCATTATCCAAATTTATTTGGATAATGACAAAGAAGACAACACCCCTTTTTGCTTTCTCCCTGGATTCGTCCTCGAGAATATGGATCGTCCTAGTTGTAAACACCCCAAAATCAAACGATTTAAAAAAAAAAACCTGGTTTAAAACATCCATTTCAAAACCAGATTTTGAGTTTTCGAAAACCCAGGAGTTACAAAAGCCTTAAACTTCTGTTTTAAACCCCGTTCGAAATACGAATATCTCAAACTTGGGCCAAGTCCCAATTTTGTAAAAACCCAAAACCAACAGGTGGAACCTGATCAAGAGTAGCCTCAAAAAGCAGGTTTCAAAAGCCTAGAAAGCAGCCTGGCCTGATAAAAGCAGGAGCAAAAGGCAAAAGGAAAGCCCAGGCCAGAAGCAGACTTCAAGCCTAGAGCATCAAATGCCAAGCCAAGAACATCCACCAAAATAACTAAAATCCAAGCCTGAAACAACAAAAACCAGACTAAAGGAAGTCCAGAAAGGTGAGAAGGAGTTCAGATAAAAAGGTTGGGGAAGACCCAGCACAAGATGGAGTGCTGATGAAGCTAGGGCCGGCAAAAACTCTCCATCTCAAAACGCCAAGAAGAAGTGAAGAAACGAAAATTTGGATTGGATCTGGACCCAAATATCCAGATCCAGACCCAAATAGTGTTTGGATCGGATTTGGATCTCAAAACCCAAATCCAAGATCCATACCCAAGACCCACCTCATTTGCCTATAAATAGAGGTGAGGGGGTGCCCACAAGTTCACGTGAAATCCAAGAGGCTTGGGGAGAGCTTGCATAAAGTATGTGAGAGAAAATTGGTGTGCTAGATATTTTCAAGTGGGCTAGCCTTGTGGGCTTGATCAAGGGCATGGGTTCAAGGCTTGTATGAACCTAGGCTCAAACCAAAGGGCTGCACCAACTTGAAGAAGGGTTGCACAAGGGCGTGGAAGCATGGGCAAGGCGTGGTGGACAGCTCCAAGAGGTAGGTCTCCCAACCTCACCCTAAACTAGCCTAAACCACCTAACCCACCTCACTAAACCTAACCCTAAACTAGCCTAGACCTAGCCCCTTTCACCTAAACTTGCCCAAACACCCCCTAACCCACCTAAATCAACACCCAACCGAGTGCAGCTACACTCAGTTTGAACCCCTTCCTATACTTCCCCTAGACACCAACCAACTCCCATCACTCGGCGAGCCTAGCGCCATACCACCGCCCGTCACCTAGCACCCGGCTCCCTCACTACCTGCCACTCTCCCTAACCATCCTAGCACCATCCCCCATTCCCTACCGACACCAGGTGCACCTAGGCCACTCCCTAGCATGTCTGCCTACCCTACTGCATCCCACACCCTAGCACTTGGCCACCCTAACACCCCCGCGCACCCATCGCCCCAACGCCTACCGAACCCAGCCTGTCCCGCGTGCCACCTTCCCGCGTCCCAACACCCGCCTGGCTCCAGCACCCGGCCACCTTAGCACCCACACCCACTTAGGCCGTGACTTGCCTTAGCTAGCCCACACCTAAGACCCCATCTTAGCCAACCTCCCTCTTGGCCGAACCCAAGCCTCTCCTAGTCTAAGCAACCCGGATGCTCCAAAAGCCCAAACTCACGTAAAAAACCCACCTAAGGAGACCTGTCTCTTGGCTGCCAAGGTGGACAAAAGCCCAAGCACGATCGAGAGGAAAAGCCATCCAATTGTAAGTGTTTAAATTCGGTTTTTACCTTAGTCCTTTAAAATTCAATTCAATTCGATACGGGGTTGTAATAATGGAGCGTAGTCTCCCCTCGAAATGTAATATTGGTGCTTGATACACGAAGCACACACGTACACTCGAGCACTTGCTCTACACCTTCACGCACATTTTGGGCCTTTGTTGCTCATAAGATATAGCATATCTATATACTTTCAAGCTGCGTGGGTTTTACATTTAAGCTGTGTGAGTTTGTCATTTAAGTTTCCACACTTACACACAAAAACACTCGAGCACTTTCTCTACACTTTCATGCACCTTTTGGGCCTTTGTTGCTTATAAGATATAGTGTATTTATATACTTTCAAGCTGCGTGAGTTTTACATTCAAGTCATGTACACACTTAAATTTCTGGGTGGTTCAATTCCAGTTGTGTGAGTTGTCTTTCCATTTACACACCAAGAGCACTCACTCACAATTGAGCCTTTCCGCTCTTACTATATACTTATATTTCAATTTCAGCAAGTTCAATTCAAGTCATGTGAGTTTGTCATTTAAATTTCACACTACACACACGCGTGCATTAAGCCTTTCCGCTCTTAAATATATAAGTATATTTCAATTCTGCAATTTACATTCAAGTCGTGTGAGTTGCTTTTAAGTTCGGGTATTTCCCTTAAGTTGCATGAGTTGCACTTCCATTTGGGTATTTACATTAAGTTGTGTGTGTGAGTTGCTTTCAATTCGAGCCTAGCTCACATCATCATATCAAACCCGAAAAATATTTGTGCATCCTTGCATTCGTGTGTTTTCAAAGAGGAAATCCTGAATCTATGCTCAATCTCGCTGAAATTAGGCCACTTGAAGCACACACATTCGGCCTAAATAGCTTAAAAGCTAAAAGACTTGGAATCATCAACCCCCGTAATAAAAACTGCAATTTAGGCATACAATCATCGAAACACTTACTTTTCTTTTAAAAGCATACATTTGTTTAAAAGATCAAAGGTTTTTTAAGCGCTTAAACTGACCCTTGAGCACCGGTTCAAGAAGGCTTAAAGCGAAAAGATCCCGCTTGCTCACAATTGCCTTTCAAAATGTCAGATATTTTAAAAAGAACTTCGCTATCTTGAGCAAGCTAGCTGACACGCCCTTAAAAAGCGAAGTAAACTCGAAAAGATTCATTTCAGGCCTTATAAACCAGGAGTGAGAATTTTCGTTGTTTACAAATTGGCACGCCCGGTGGGACTCGGGTCTTGAGAAAACCTAGATCAAACAAACAAAACTCTTGAATTTTTTTCCAAGAAAAGTATTTAATCTTTGCCTTTTGCATTTTATAGTTGATTTTCAAAAACAAAGGATCGGAGTCATGTCGAGTTCAGACTCCAATGAAGTGTCTAGCCGTATCTCGCGCTCATCAAGTTCCCATTCCAAAAAAATTTCGAAAAATTTCAAAACCAAAAGAGAAAAGATTGAAGACTTACGAGAAGATTTTGAAGCAAAAATCACTGCACTTAGCCAAGAGGCAGAGGCAGCTGATTCCTGTTCGTTTCATGGCGAACCGGCAAAAGCTAAGAAAAAATTCGACAAGTCTAGAAAGCCCAAGGAAACCTCAACAATGAAGGGAAACCAATATCACAAGTCCTTCACTCACAAGGACCGAAAAGCCCTGTAGCAGCTGCTAAAAGGGCAAAATAAAGAAAAGAGAACGTACGCCCTGTTTGATTTCCTTCCTTTGGATTACAAAACAGACACTAACGACGAGATACTAAACTTTCATCGGTATGATGGCACGGGGGATCCTAGATCCCACCTGCAACTCTTTTCCCGTCGAGCCCATAAAAAGAAAAAGGACTCGACAAAGTGGATATATTGGTTTCCCCTTTCCCTTAAAGGTACTGCTTCAAAATGGCTTGCTTCCTACGATTTAAGCCAGTTCGCGACTTTTGAAGAGTTAGTGAACTGCTTTATGCAAAGATTTTTGCATAATGTAGAAGTAACGCTGCAAACACCCCGAAATCCCATGAACTTCTCAAATAAACCTGGTTTTGTAAAAGCAGCCCCAAAGGGCTATTTTGAGTCTGAAAACCCAGGAGCCTTCCAGGCAACCGTGTATATATGTTTAAACTGTATATGTTTTAAAATATATATAATATGCTTTTAAAATATGTTTTGAAACCCCACGAAGCGGCTTCGCCTGACGCAAGCAAGCCCAAGAAGAGCTAAAGAGAGCCCGGAATCGGAGCACATGTCGAGCCCGACACAACAACTCTCGTGTTAGATCCTGTAGACGCAGAAAATTCCCGCTCCTAGTTCTTAGGCCTAAAGCAAACCTTTTCGTGTGCCTAAGTCTTATTTAAACAAACAGGGTGTGCCATTTTGAAAAGTCGGGCTCGACATGGTTTTGTAAACACCCCGAAATCCCATGAATTCCTTAAAACAAACCTGGTTTTGTAAAAGCAGCCCCAAAGGGCCATTTTGATTTTGGAAACCCAGGAGCCTTCCAGACAACCCTGTATATATGCTTTAAACTTTATCTTTCAAAAACATATGATATAGCTTTTGAAAACCCTTTTAAAACATGTTTTGAAACCCCGAAGTGGCTTGGCCCGATCAAGACAGGACCAGGAGAGCCAAGAAGAGCCCGAAACCGGAGCACATGTCAAGCCCGACACAGCAACTCTTGTATCTGATTCACACCCTCAGGATCTCGAACGTCCAAGACCCTGTTCTTATCAAAATATCCTTTGAAGTCATCTCCGGAAGGTAGAAACGGAGGCGGACGACTATGTTGGCGAAGACCCAACGCAGACGGAGTACTGATGTTGTCAGGCCCCGCACGAATCGTCCGTTTCGAACCCAGCTCGAAGGAGTCAGAGTTCAGTTTGGATTGGATCTGGACCATATATATCCAGATTCCAATCCAAACCCATATGTGGACTTGGATTTGGATTTGGATCCAGAGATCCAATTCAATATCCATATCCATGGCCCACATCACCTTCTCATAAATGGAGGTGGGGCCCACTTGAAATTCACGTGGGATATTGGGCATGAGAGAGAGTGGGGGTGAAAAATATCAAGAGTGTTGTATTAAGCTTGACTTGTGTGTCAAGTTTGGGTTAATCATGTGGGTTAGCCTAATTGCGTGGGTTTAAGCTTGTAATTAGCTAAAACCTAACCTAGGGCTGCACCAACATGGGGTGATCAAGGTCTATGGGCCATGCTAAGGGAGCTCCCTCACCTAAACCTAACCCAAAATGCCTAATCCTAGCCTAAACCCCTAATCCACCCCTAATCCTAGCCTAACCACCTAACCCACTTCCCTAATCCCGGCCTAATCCCAACCTAATCACCTAACCCACTTCCCTAATCCTTCCCTAAACCTAGATTAATTTCCCTAATCCTAGCCTAAACCTAGCCTAATCACCTAACCTAGCTCACTAAACCTCACCCTAAAACCCAACCACCTAACCTAGCCCTAAACCCCTAAACCACCCTTAGCCCACGATTTACCCAAACCCCTAGTTTTAAAATATCTGGCCCAACCCTTTCCAGCCCACCTTATCTACATACCACCCTACCTAAACCACCTAACCACTACCCTCAGCCCAACCCTAACCGACCTACCCATCCCCTATTTAAACCCCCCTCCTTGGGGGCGGGTTGTCCAAGTGGGAGCCCTCACCTAAGCCCAGCCGACTCCACTCTCCAACCTGTCCACCTGCTCCACTCCCCAACTGCTCCACCTGCTCCGTCAGCTCCACCTGCACCGCCACCTTCCCTCTTCCATCCACCACCACCATCCCTCAGCCGGACGCCACCACCTCCACCCAACCGAACCAGCCAACAGCCCACCTGCCTGCCTGCTTCCCACTTCATCCGCCACTTCTCCCCATTCGGTAAGTACCCTGCACCTTACCTAGCCCCCTTCTCTACTACCTCTCCACTCCTAGCCACCCATCCTACCTTCATCTCAGCCCTTTTACCACCACCCTTTTCACTTAGCCGAACCTAGCATAGCCCAAACTGCCGGCCACTACCTAGCCATCATTTCCCATTCGGCCTTCCCCTAGGTGTCCTATTCGGCCTTCCCACCAGCTCACCTTTTAGGTCCAGTTTCCCTAAACTCTCAACTCCCCTAGTGACCCTAGGAACCCACTTACTCAGCCCCTTTAAACCCCCTACTTTGAGGCGACATCTACTTGCCACCGGCCACCTTCGAGGCGCCTATCTTCAAGGAACCTGAGCCACCTCAAGCTATCTTCAAGGAACCTGAGCTACCTCAAGCTATCTTCAAGGAACCCTTTCCCAAACACGCTAGTGGCAGTGGGAAAGAAAAGGAGGTATGTACCCTCACCATTTCCAAGGAACTAGCGCAAAAACCAGAACCTGGTCGACCTGCTTGTGCGCCCATCCTTGTACTATACAAGAGGCTCGCCCAAGTCGTCATTCGGGGACCACCAAAAGTGGAAACCCCGGTAAAACCAGTTTTGAAAATTCAAGGTTCTCCTCAGCTCATCCTTAGAGCCAAGTCTAGCGCAAACCCTAGGCTGGTCGTGGGGGAAGTCACTAGATCTGGGAGGATCTACCAGCCCCCGCACCTTCAAGGTGCTCAAAAGGTGGTCAGTGTGCCTGGCCCCTCAAAAGCATGTATCCCTAGTGGTCTGCCAAAAGCAGATAAGGACAAAATCATCCTAAATCCATATGATTTCGAAAACCACCTTTCAAAGATTCCTATTCACATGTCTATCCTAGAGCTTATCAAAACCTCGCCTAGGCATAGACTTGTATTAGAGAAAATTCTAGAAAGGGCCAAGGTTGATTCGAACATAAGTCCGGAATCCTTGTCTGCCCAAGTGGCTTTATTAGGAGCAAAATCGCCCATCACCTTTTCGGAAGATGATGTAGATAGACCCTACGAAACCCATAACCAGGCCCTGCATATCGAGGTGGTTCTAAACAACCACTCTCTGGACAGGTGCCTAGTCGATGGTGGAGGGCTCAACATCCTTCCACTTCATGTGGCGTATAAAATCGGAGTCACCTTGACTTCAGTGAACCCAAGTCCCATCGTTATCACTGGATACAATGGGAATGCGTCTAGACCTTTAGGATCCATCGAACTCCCAATGGAAACGGGAGGGATCGAACACACGGGGGTGTTCCATGTGTTGGACATCCACCCCCATTATAACCTGTTGCTGGGAAGACCCTGGATACACAGTTTGTGCGCTGTGCCATCCACCTTCCACAGGTGTGTCAAGATCCCTTTTAGGGACCAGGTCGTAGTGATCCTAGGTGAGAGTCACCCACAGCTTCAGGAGATCATAAACTCCCCTTGTTTATCGAGCTCCCAGGCCCATGAGGCTAACCTGGGGCAAATTATGGTTGAGCCACCTCGACTCGTGTTGAACAACCCTAGGAAGGTTGTATGTGTGAAGGGGCCGCCCAAAGCAGGCCCCCTCCCGACTCTAATCCTCCTAGGAAAACCCAAGCGTTCCCTATTTCCAAAACCCCTGGACAAAAGGCCATACGAGCCTAATATGGACGATAGCATGTTCCAGGACCACGACTTATATCCCTTCTTTTCAAAAAACAAAAGGTCGTGGAACATGTTATTGAACATGGGCTACACGCCCTACAAGAGTCTAGGGACACAAAACCAGGGTCTCCTAGAGCCCATCCTTCCTTGGGCCAACCCAAGCCGATATGGGATCGGCTATACTCCCTGAATACCGCCGGAGCCACCCCTTGTGACCACCTGGGTCAAGGGTGCCCCGGAGCCTGCCTTAGAAGAAACCTATGGTTTAGACCTCCTATTCCGAGTCTAACCCGTAGTGTTTTCCGTTTGTAGGTATGATGGAAGATCCCTTTTTCTAAAAATACCAAAAACATCTGAAAAACTTGAAATAAAAAAAAATCGAAAAACAAGAAAAACCAAAAACAATGGAAAAACAAAAACTCGAAAAAAGAGTGCTTTGTATAGTTCCCAAAATTCTTGTTTTACAAAAACACAAAAAAATCAAAAATTTGGAAAATACCAAAAAGATTTTGTACATAGCTACTCTTGGTAAGACTTTGGCGAAAGAAAAGGATTTCGAAAGAAATGTCATCTGCATAGCCAGACCAAAAATTTCGAAATCACTTGAAAATCCAAGTACAAAACCAGGTTATTTTGAAAACCACGCATCAAGTTCCCTCGGGTCTATAGCCCACGACAATGATCAAAACCCATACGTGGATCCCCTTGAGGAAGATCCTACTTCTGAGCTCCCAGAATTTCATAGAATTCTCGATTTTGAAAGACCTTCCCAATCAGTAGGAGGAGATTTCGTAGAAGTGAACCTAGGGGATGATTCCAATCCCAAAACCATCAAAATAGGCGCATGCTTGCATGAAACTGAAAAGTTAGCATTCATTGCATTTCTACGAACCTATTTAGATGTGTTTGCATGGACGTATAAAGACATGCCGGGCATAGATCCCAGCATAGTCGAGCATCGTTTTCCCTTAGATGTAGGTGTAAAACCCATAAAGCAGAAGCTTAGGAAAATACACCCGAATGTACACACGCAAGTTAAAGAGGGTTTAGAAGATCTGCTAAAAGCCGGATTTATAAAACCCATTGCGTATTCTGATTGGTTGTCAAATATCGTTGTAGTTCGAAAAACCAATGGGAAAATTCGAATATGCATCGATTTCAGAAACCTGAATAAAGCCACTCCAAAGGATAATTATCCTTTACCAAACATAGATTTGATAGTCGATAGTACTGCAAATCATGAAATGTTTTCATTCATGGATGGCTATTCAGGCTATAATCAAATCAAACTAAGTCCACGAGATCAGGGTAAGACCGCCTTCACAACCCCATGGGGCACGTACTGCTATACAGTCATGCCCTTTGGTTTGAAAAATGCCGGCGCAACATACCAACGAGCCATGAACACGATCTTTCATGATCAAATTCATGAGCTTGTAGAAGTGTATGTAGATGATCTCTTGGCGAAATCCAAAACCCGATGCACCCATATCGAATGTTTACAAAAGATTTTCGAAAGGCTTAAGCTTTACAAAGTAAAGCTAAACCCTCAAAAATGTGTGTTCGGGGTAGAATCAGGGAAGCTTCTAGGCTTTATGGTGAGCCAAAGGGGAATAGAAGTCGACCCCTCTAAGTGTCGAGCCATCATAGACATGGCTCCACCCTCCAATCTCACCCAAGTCCGTAGCCTCCAGGGTCGATTACAATCTGTGCGCCGATTCATATCAAATCTGGCAACTAGATGCGAACCCTTCAACAAACTGTTGAGGAAGGGTACGAAATTCTTATGGGATGACGAATGCCAAAAGTCCTTCGAGAGACTGAAGGCATACTTGGTTAATCCCCCCGTTTTGAATCCTCCAAAACAAGGAAAACCGCTTTTATTATACATCTCCGTGCATGTAAACGTTTTAGGAGCCCTGTTGGCTCAATACGAGGATGACACCCATAAGGAGTATGCCATCTACTATATTTCAAAAACTCTCTTGGCTTATGAACGAAATTATCAAGCCATGGAGAAGACGTGCTTGGCCCTAGTCTGGGCCTGCCAGAAATTCAGACACTATTTCCTAGATCATGAGATCTGGATAGTGTCCAAGCTTGATCCAATCAAGCACTTGTTCGAAAAACCCATTCTCACGGGTAGATTGGGCAAATGGCAACTCCTTCTAATGGAGTATGATCTGAAATACCATCACCAGATCTCCGTTAAGGGGCAAGCCCTAGCAGATTACGTGGCTGAATTCCCCTTAGAGGACGCATATCCCACTCTTATCGAAATGCCTGATGAAGGCATATTGCAAAACCATTTTCAAAACCACATTTTGGCAAATTCTTTCGAAAACCAAGTGTGGAAGATGCACTTCGACGGGGAACGAAACCAACGAGGGGCTGGTGCCGGGATCATCCTAATCTCCCCTGAAAAGGGCGAGATTCCCATAGCAGTCCGCTTAGATTTCGAATGTTCCAACAACGTAGCTGAGTATGAAGCACTCATACAAGGCTTAAGGATTTCGAAAACTCTAGGGGCATCGTGCATTGAGGTCTTTGGAGATTCGCTCCTTGTCATAAACCAGGTTTTAAAAATTTGGCAAGTACGTAATGAGAAACTACTTCCATATCACGAGTTGGCCACTCGATTGGTCCAATCCTTCCAATCGTGTAAGCTCACACACGTAGGAAGAGAGGACAATGGCATCGCCGATGCCCTCTCTTCCTTGGGTTCAGCCCTGAAGGTCGATCCCATTTCAGGGACCAGATCTTTGGAAATATGGCATGCACCCCATCCATCCACACACGACTTGGATATTTGCCAAAACAACCCAGAGTCTATTGAAAAACCCTGGTTCTATGACATAAAACAATGTTTAGAAAATGGGGGATTCACCGAGGATGCCACATCCAAAGATAAGGCATTCATTCGTAAGATTTCGACCCGATACACCATTCTGGGTGGGGTCTTATACAAAAAGAGTTTTACCGGTGTAAACACCCCAAAAACCCAAATACTTTTCAAAACCAAATGCCTGGTTCGAAAACCAGTTCAAAAATAAGAATTTTCGAAAAACTCAGGAAATCAAAACATTTCAAAATTCTATTTTCCAACCCTGTTTGAAACATGAAAAATCTTGAAAATGGACGAAAGTCCTATTTTTATGAAAGAAGTTTGAACTGGGACCTCGCCATTATGAATGCCCTATGCAAGTGGCTCCCCAACTGGGATGGACCCTATGTTGTACGAGCAACCACTACGAACAATTCGTATTGGTTGATCGATGTAGAAGGTAGGAATTTAGCAGATCCTATCAATATTCAATACTTAAAGAAGTATCATGTGTAGGATCTGGATTAAATTCCAGTTTTCGAAAAATTTTAGAGGGATAGCTGCCCTGAGACATGTGAATAAGGTGCAAAGGCGAACTCGTGTGACCCTAAGTGAGAGAATTCACACTTGTGAAAGAGTGGAGTTTTCAAAATCGTGGTTACATTTCAAAATCCTTCTTCTTACAAAGAAATGCCTAGTTCAACATAGCAAGATACTTCAAGTAGTACGTGCTATTTCTAAATAGGCTGATCTGGAATGGATCGAGTGTAGGCTTGGGATAAGTCCTCCCCTCTTCTCTTCTATTTCCAAAAGGAAAACAAAGGCCCAAATCAAAAGGGAATTTCCCCTTTAAAGTCTCTTTCCAAAAGAAAGAAACCTGACTTCAAAAAGAAAAATCGATTCTCTTATAAAAAAAGAGGGATTAAAGAAAAAATACTCCCAAAGGGAGACCCTCTATGAAAAAAAGGAAAAAGAGGCCAAAAAGCTCAAAAAAAGAGAGCAGTTTTCCGCCTTCTATGCCTTAAACCACGGGACGCTTCAGAAGGGACCGTGGTATCTCCTTTGGGAGTATTTTTTCTTTAATCCCTCTTTTTCATAAGAGAATCGATTTTTCTTTTTGAAGTCTGGTTTCTTTCTTTTGGAAAGAGATTTTAAATGGGAAATTCCCTTTTGATTTGGGCCTTTGTTTTCCTTTTGGAAGGAGAAGAGAAGAGGGGAGGACTTATCCCAAGCCTACACTCGATCCATTCTAGATCAGCCTATTTAGAAATAGCACGTACTACTTGCAAGTATCTTGCTATGTTGAACTAGGCCCTTCTTTGTAAGATGAAGGATTTTGAAATGCAACCACGATTTTGAAAACTCCACTCTTTCACAAGTGCAAATTCTCTTACTTAGGGTCACACGAGTTGCCTTTGCACCTTATTCACATGTCTCAGGGCAGCTATCCCTTTAAAATTTTCAAAAACTGGAATTTAATCCAGATCCTACACATGATACTTCTTTAAGTATTGAATATTGATAGGATCTGCTAAATTCCTACCTCCTACATCGATCAACCAATACGAATTGTTCGTAGTGGTTGCTCGTACAACATAGGGTCCATCCCAGTTGGGGCGCCACTTGCCTAGGGGGTGTGGGCCACGATGGTGGATGGTTTTCAAGACCAGATCTCCCACTTCAAAGTGGCGAGGTCTTATGTGTTTGCTATAATGTCGGGCTATCCTTTGCCGGTATGCACGAGCATGATCCATGGCAAGGAGTCGCCTCTCATCTAGCAAATCTAGTTCGGCCATCCTAGCATGCTGAAGCGTCTCTAGGGGGAGGTCGAGTGCAATGGATGTATGGAATGAATGCAGTTGGGTATGAATGGGAAGAATGGCGTTTGTGCCATAGACCAATTCAATTGGTGTGGCATTCGTGGGAGTCCGGATGGAAGTCCTATAAGCCCATAAGGCTTCATCCAGCTTCTCGTGCCACATCCTACCCTTCTCTAAGGTTTTCTCAATGATACCAATGAGAGTCTTGTTTGTGGCTTCGGCTTGGCCGTTGCCTTGAGGGTAGTAGGGCGAGGAGAAGTGGTGAGTTATGCCATACGTGTTGCACAACTTGACCATCCGCTCATTCTTGAATGGGGTACCATTATCAGACACAAGGTCTCGTGGAACCCCAAATCGAGCCAAGATATTTCTTCGGATGAAAGCCACCACTTGTTGCCCCATTACATTCGTTAGGGAAATGGCTTCCACCCACTTGGAGAAATACTCCGTGGCTGCTAAAATAAAACGATGCCCATTCGAGGCCTTTGGAAATATGGGGCCTACAATGTCAAACGCCCACATGGTAAATGGCCAGGGGCTGACCACGGAATGCAATGTAGATGAAGGGATATGAATGGCGTGCCCATGCACTTGACATGGATGACACTTCCTAACATGATCGTGACAATCCTTTTTCAGGGTGGTCCAAAAATAACCCCCTCTTAGTATTTTCATCACCATCATGTTGGCATTAACATGACCTCCACATTCTCCATCATGGAACTCGTGCATCACTATCCTAGCCTCCTCTAGGTCGATACATCTAAGCAGAATGCCGGTAAAACTCTTTTTGTATAAGACCCCACCCAGAATGGTGTATCGGGTCGAAATCTTACGAATGAATGCCTTATCTTTGGATGTGGCATCCTCGGTGAATCCCCCATTTTCTAAAAATTGTTTTATGTCATAGAACCAGGGTTTTTCAACAGACTCTGGGTTGTTTTGGCAAATATCCAAGTCGTGTGTGGATGGATGGGGCGCATGCCATATTTCCAAAGATCTGGTCCCTGAAATGGGATCGACCTTCAGGGCTGAACCCAAGGAGGAGAGGGCATCGGCAATGCCATTGTCCTCTCTTCCTACGTGTGTGAGCTTACACGATTGGAAGGATTGGACCAATCGAGTGGCCAACTCGTGATATGGAAGTAGTTTCTCATTACGTACTTGCCAAATTTTTAAAACCTGGTTTATGACAAGGAGCGAATCTCCAAAGACCTCGATGCATGATGCCCCTAGAGTTTTCGAAATCCTTAAGCCTTGTATGAGTGCTTCATACTCAGCTATGTTGTTGGAAGATTCGAAATCTAAGCGGACTGCTATGGGAATCTCGCCCTTTTCAGGGGAGATTAGGATGATCCCGGCACCAGCCCCTCGTTGGTTTCGTGCCCCGTCGAAGTGCATCTTCCACACTTGGTTTTCGAAAGAATTTGCCAAAATGTGGTTTTGAAAATGGTTTTGCAATATGCCTTCATCAGGCATTTCGACAAGAGTGGGATATACGTCCTCCAAGGGGAAGTCAGCCACATAATCTGCTAGGGCTTGCCCCTTAATGGAGATCTGGTGATGGTATTTCAGATCATACTCCATTAGAAGGAGTTGCCATTTGCCCAATCTACCCGTGAGAATGGGTTTTTCGAACAAGTGCTTGATTGGATCAAGCTTGGACACTATCCAGATCTCATGGTCTAGGAAATAGTGTCTGAATTTCTGGCAGGCCCAGACTAGGGCCAAGCACGTCTTCTCCATGGCTTGATAATTTCGTTCATAAGCCAAGAGAGTTTTCGAAATATAGTAGATGGCATACTCCTTATGGGTGTCATCCTCGTATTGAGCCAACAGGGCTCCTAAAGCGTTTACATGCACGGAGATGTATAATAAAAGCGGTTTTCCTTGTTTTGGAGGATTCAAAACGGGGGGATTAACCAAGTACGCCTTCAGTCTCTCGAAGGACTTTTGGCATTCGTCATCCCATAAGAATTTCGTACCCTTCCTCAACAATTTGTTGAAGGGTTCGCATCTAGTTGCCAGATTTGATATGAATCGGCGCACAGATTGTAATCGACCCTGGAGGCTACGGACTTGGGTGAGATTGGAGGGTGGAGTCATGTCTATGATGGCTCGACACTTAGAGGGGTCGACTTCTATTCCCCTTTGGCTCACCATAAAGCCTAGAAGCTTCCCTGATTCTACCCCGAACACACATTTTTGAGGGTTTAGCTTTACTTTGTAAAGCTTAAGCCTTTCGAAAATCTTTTGTAAACATTCGATATGGGTGCATCGGGTTTTGGATTTTGCCAAGAGATCATCTACATACACTTCTACAAGCTCGTGAATTTGATCATGGAAGATCGTGTTCATGGCTCGTTGGTACGTTGCGCCGGCATTTTTCAAACCAAAGGGCATGACTGTATAGCAGTACGTGCCCCATGGGGTTGTGAAGGCGGTCTTACCCTGATCTCGTGGGCTTAGTTTGATTTGATTATAGCCTGAATAACCATCCATGAATGAAAACATTTCATGATTTGCAGTACTATCGACTATCAAATCTATGTTTGGTAAAGGATAATTATCCTTTGGAGTGGCTTTATTCAGGTTTCTGAAATCGATGCATATTCGAATTTTCCCATTGGTTTTTCGAACTACAACGATATTTGACAACCAATCAGAATACGCAATGGGTTTTATAAATCCGGCTTTTAGCAGATCTTCTAAACCCTCTTTGACTTGCGTGTGTACATTCGGGTGTATTTTCTTAAGCTTCTGCTTTATTGGTTTTACACCTATATCTAAGGGAAGACGATGCTAGACTATGCTGGGATCTATGCCCGGCATGTCTTCATACGTCCATGCAAACACATCTAAATAGGTTCGTAGAAATGCAATGAATGCTAACTTTTCAGTTTCATGCAAGCATGTGCCTATTTTGATGGTTTTGGGATTGGAATCATCCCCTAGGTTCACCTCTACGAAATCTCCTCCTACTGTTTGGGAAGGTCTTTCAAAATCGAGAATTCTATGAAACTCTGGGAGCTCAGAAGTGGGATCTTCCTCAAGGGGATCCACTTCTGGGCTTTGATCATTCTCGTGGGCTTTAGACCCGAGGGAACTTGATGCGTGGTTTTCAAAATAACCTGGTTTTGTACTTGGATTTTCAAGTGACTTCGAAATTTTAGGTCTGGCTATGCAGACGACACTTCTTTCGAAATCCTTTTCTTTTGCCAAAGGCCTACCAGGAGCAGCTATGTACAAAATCTTTTTGGTATTTTCCAAATTTTCGATTTTTTTGGGTTTTTGTAAAACAAGAACTTTGGGAACTATACAAAGCACTCTTTTTTCGAGTTTTTGCTTTTCCATTGTTTTTGGTTTTTCTTGTTTTTTCGATTTTTTTGATTTTAAGTTTTCAAATGTGTTTGGTATTTTTAGAAAAAGGGATCTTCCGTCATACCTACAAAGGGAAAACACTACGGGTTAGGCTCGGAATAGGAGGTCTAAATTGTAGGTCTCTTCTAAGGCAGGCTCCGGGGCACCCTTGACCCAGGTGGTCACAGGGGGTGGCTCCGGCGGTATTCGGGGAGTATAGCCGATCCCATATCGGCTTGGGTTGGCCCTAGGAAGGATGGGCTCTAGGAGACCCTGGTTTTGTGCCCCTAGACTTTTGTAGGGCGTGTAGCCCATGTTTAATAACATGTTCCACGACCTTTTGTTTTTTGAAAAGATGGGATACAAGTCATGGTCTTGGAACATGCTATCGTCCATATTAGGCTCGTATGGCCTTTTGTCCAGGGGTTTTGGAAATAGGGAACGCTTGGGTTTTCCTAAGAGGATTAGAGTCGGGAGGGGGCCTGCTTTAGGCGGCCCCTTCACACATACAACCTTCCTAGGGTTGTTCAACATGAGCCGAGGTGGCTCAACCATAATTTGCCCCAGGTTAGCCTCATGGGCCTGGGAGCTCGATAAACAAGGGGAGTTTATGATCCCCTGAAGCTGTGGGTGACTCTCACCTAGGATCACTACGACCTGGTCCCTAAAAGGGATCTTGACACACTTGTGGAAGGTGGATGGCACAGCGCACAAACTGTGTATCCAGGGTCTTCCCAGCAACAGGTTATAATGGGGGTGGATGTCCAAGACATGGAACACCCCCGTGTGTTCGATCCCTCCTGTTTCCATTGGGAGTTCGATGGATCCTAAAGGTCTAGACGCATTCCCATCGTATCCAGTGATAACGATGGGGCTTGGGTTCACTAGTCAAGGTGACTCCGATTTTGTATGCCACGTGAAGTGGAAGGATGTTGAGCCCTCCTCCACCATCGACTAGGCACCTGTCCAGAGAGTGGTTGTTTAGAACCACCTCGATGTGCAGGGCCTGGTTATGGGTTTCGTAGGGTCTATCTACATCATCTTCCGAAAAGGTGATGGGCGATTTTGCTCCTAATAAAGCCACTTGGGCAGACAAGGATTCCGGACTTATGTTCGAATCAACCTTGGCCCTTTCTAGAATTTTCTCTAAGACAAGTCTATGCCTAGGCGAGGTTTTGATAAGCTCTAGGATAGACATGTGAATAGGAATCTTTGAAAGGTGGTTTTCGAAATCATAAGGATTTAGGATGATTTTGTCCTTATCTGCTTTTGGCAGACCACTAGGGATACATGCTTTTGAGGGGCCAAGCACACTGACCACCTTTTGAGCACCTTGAAGGTGCGGGGGTTGGTAGATCCTCCCGGATCTAGTGACTTCCTCCACGACCAGCCTAGGGTTCGCGCTAAACTTGGCTCTAAGGATGAGCTGAGGAGAACCTTGGATTTTCAAAACTGGTTTTCTCGGGGTTTCCACTTTTGGTGGTCCCCGAATGACGACTTGGGCGGGCCTCTTGTATAATACAAGGATGGGCGCACAAGCAGGTTGACCAGGTTCGGGCTTTTGCGCTAGTTCCTTGGAAATGGTGAGGGTACATACCTCCTTTCCTTTCCCACTGCCACTGGCGTGTTTGGGAAAGGGTTCCTTGAAGATAGCTTGAGGTGGCTCAGGTTCCGCAGTGACCTGGAGCCGGCCCTCTGCTATCAAGTTCTCAATTTTATTTAGAAGAGAGAAGCACCGTTTGGTATCATGGCCTTTGAGCCGATGATACTTGCAAAATCGGTTTAAATACCCCCCTTTGGATGTGACTCCTTCGGGGATTTCAGGGAGTTCGATCATGCCCTGGGCAAGTAAGAGGTCTAGGACCTCCGACACAGGTTGCCCCAGCGGAGTGTACTCCCGTTTTTCAATTGGTTTTGAAAAATTGCGTTCTCTCTTATTTTCTATTTTTTCAAAATTTTTAGAAGTGCCCGCCATGCCTGGATCCACCCGGACATTGGCGATTTGATGGGGCTTTGCCCCTTTGTCCGTTGTGGGCAGCCCATATGTGATGGGCTTTTCCACACGTGTTTTGGGAACGGCACTTCCTTTCCATAAGTGGTCGTATGTCCCTTTTCGCAAGTTGGTTTCGAAAAGGGAGGCCTTTTTGATCAACTTATGGAAAGTTGAAATCTCATGGAGCGAGAGAAGGGTTTTTAACTCGCTTTTGAAATTATCCAGGATGAGCATTACTGCGCATCCTTCGGATATAGGCTCTCGCACTTGGCCCAAAAGAGACCTCCATCTTATAATGAAGGCATGCACGTCTTCGTTCATGCCTTGCTTTGTATCCCTTAAGGTATTCAGGGTTGGCGTGACTTCCACGTTGTGTGCAAATCTTTGCAGGAAGCAGTTCGCTAACTCTTCAAAAGTAGCTGTAAACACCCCGAAATCCCACGAATTTCTCAAAATCCATCTGGTTTTATACAAGCAGCCCCAAAAGGTTTTAAACTTCGCTAACTCTTCAAAAGTAGCTGTAAACACCCCGAAATCCCACGAATTTCTCAAAATCCATCTGGTTTTATACAAGCAGCCCCAAAGGGCTATTTTTGAGTTTGGAAACCCAGGAGCCTTCCAAACAACCCTGTATATATGTTTTAAACTTTATCTTTCAAAAACATATGATATAGCTTTTGAAAACCCTTTTAAAACATGTTTTGAAACCCCGAAGTGGCTTGGCCCGATCAAGACAGGACCAGGAGAGCCAAGAAGAGCCCGGAACCGGAGCACCTGTCAAGCCCGGCGCAGCAACTCTTGTATCTGATTCACACCCGAGGATCTCGAACGTCCAAGACCCTGTTCTTATCAAAATAGCATTTGAAGTCATCTCCGGAAGGTAGAAACGGAGGCGGACGACTATGTTGGCGAAGACCCAACGCAGACGGAGTACTGATGCTGTCAGGCCCCGCACAAATCGTCCGTCTCGAACCCAGCTCGAAGGAGTCAGAGTTTCGACCACACCTGGTCTCTGGGAAAGTGACCACTTGGCACCACACCCATGTCATCTGCATTCCACGCATGGTACTTGCATGAACATGATCCCATTTAGGACCAGATTCCATAGACCTTAGAAGGGATCTTCAGTTTGGATTGGATCTGGACCATATATATCCAGATTCCAATCCAAACCCATATGTGGACTTGGATTTGGATTTGGATCCAGAGATCCAATCCAATATCCATATCCATGGCCCACATCACCTTCTCATAAATGGAGGTGGGGCCCACTTGAAATTCACGTGGGATATTGGGCATGAGAGAGAGTGGGGGTGAAAAATATCAAGAGTGTTGTATTAAGCTTGACTTGTGTGTCAAGTTTGGGGTAATCATGTGGGTTAGCCTAATTGAGTGGGTTTAAGCTTGTAATTAGCTAAAACCTAACCTAGGGCTGCACCAACATGGGGTGATCAAGGTCTATGGGCCATGCTAAGGGAGCTCCTTCACCTAAACCTAGCCAAAAATGCCTAAACCTAGCCTAAACCCCTAATCCACCCCTAATCTGAACCTAATCACCTAACCCACTTCCCTAATCCCGGCCTAATCCCAACCTAATCACCTAACCCACTCCCCTAATCCTTCCCTAAACCTAGATTAATTTCCCTAATCCTAGCCTAAACCTAGCCTAAACCACCTAACCTAGCTCACTAAACCTCACCCTAAAACCCAACCACCTAACCTAGCCCTAAACCACCCTTAGCCCACGATTTTCCCAAACACCTAGTTTTAAAATATCTGGCCCAACCCCATCCAGCCCACCTTATCTACATACTACCCTACCTAAACCACCTAACCACTACCCACAACCCAGCCCTAACCGACCTACCCATCCCCTATTTAAACCCCCCTCATTGTGGGCGGGTTTTCCAAGTGGGAACCACTCCACCACCCAGCCGGGCCCTCTCCTTCTCCCATCTCTCACCCGTCTTCCCAGCAGCTCCAGCTCCTCCACCAACCGCCACCTGCTCCGCCACCTTCCCTCTTCCGTCCACCACCACTGCCTCCCAGCCGGACGCCACCATCTTCCCCCAACTCCACCAGCCGACAGCTACCTGCCCGCCACTCTCCCACTCCATCCGCCACTCTTCCCCACTCGGTAAGTCCCCTTTACTCCCTCAAAGCCACTCTCTACCACCTCTCCACTCTTGGCCACCCATCTTCCCCTTAGCTCAACCTCTTTGCTGCCACCATCTAAGCCTAGCCGAACCTAGGATAACCCAAGTGGCTGGCCACTGCTTAGCCACCATCTCCCATTCGGCCGACCCCCCCTAGGTGTCCTATTTGGCCTTCCCACTAGCTCACTTTTAGGGCCAGTTTCCCTAAGTCCCTAACTTCCCTAGTGACCCTAAGACCCACTTAGTCAGCCACTCTAAACTCCCTACTTGGAGGCGCCGCCTACTTACCACCGGCCCCCTTCGAGGCGTCCATCCCGCGCCCCATTTGCAGCCGGCCAGCACCCTTGGTCACACACCTTCGCGGAGCTCCCGTTTGCAGCCCAAAGCCAAGGCCACGCTCAAGCAAGACCTCTACGGACCAGCTACTCGTAAGTGTCTAAACTCGGTCTTTAGTCGTACACTTGCTTGAAATTCAATTTGATACGGGGTTGTAATAACGGAGCATAGTCTCCCCCCGCTTGTAATAACGTCGCTTGGCACAACCACACACGTGCACTCTCTTAGTCGTGCACAATTTCAAACACACACGGGCCTAATCAGCCCCTAATATATAAGTGTTCGTATATATTTCATTTCCGAAGGGTTTTGTTTAAGTTGGGTGCGTTGTCTTTCGATTAAACACTCTCACACACATTGAGCTTTCGCTCTTATTTGAAAGACCCAAGTAAGGGCCGACCTATACTATTTGGGTTTCATTTCATGTCGTGTGAGTAAGTCTTTCAATTTAAACACTCTCACACACATTGAGCTTTCGCTCTTATTTGAAAGACCCAAGTAAGGGCCGACCTATACTATTTGGGTTTTATTTCATGTCGTGTGTGTAAGTCTTTCAATTCAAACACACATTGAGCCTTCGCTCTTATTTGCAAGACCCGAGTAAGGGCTCATATACATAAGATATATACGTATCTCCCTTCGGTTATTTCCCTTCGGTTATTTCCCTTCGGTTATTTCCCTTCGGTTATTTCCCTTCTGTTATTTCCCTTCAGCATTGTCTTTACATTTCGGGTTTTCCCTTCGGAGTAGCGTGAGTTTGCATTGCATCTACGCCATACCACGAGGTAGGACGCATACTGCATCGAAGCAACCCCCGCTCGAATTCGCCCATGTAGTGGAGTGTTCATAACACACAAACTAGGCGACCCAAAAAGGGATAAAAGAAAAGACTTAGGCACGTGCAAATCCACGTGATCTAAAACATGCAATCGCATCTTAAAAACCCGAAATAGACACCTCGAACCGTTTCGTAGACTTTCTCCCCAAAAACTCGATTTTTGCAAAAGCGTACAGACTGACCCTTGCGCATCGGTGCAAGAAGGTCTGCGACGACAAAGAGCTCACTTGCTCACAGTCGCCACGTTTAGAAGTCAGTGTTAATATATCTTCGCTAGCTTAAGTAAGCTAGCTGGCACGCCCTATTTGTATATATAGGCCTTAGACGCACGATAAGATCCACTCCAAGCCACGAAAGAGGCGAAGAGGCGGGGATTTTTTTCGCGCGTCTACAGAGATTGGCACGCCCGGTGGGACGTGAGCCTTTTCAAAAAGTCGAGTTTACTTGTAGAAGTCTTGCGAAAATTTTATAAAGGTGTCGTTTTAACTTGTTTTCTTTGCTTTTACTTAGGAAATTTTGAAAAAGCTTGAAAAGAATGTCAAAATCCAATCCAAGTGAAGTGTCGAGCCAAGGCTCATGCGCATCAAGTTCTCACTCTAGGAGGATTTTCAAAAACAAAATAAAACTAGATGAAATCGAGGACTTGAGAAGGGAATTTGAGGCCAAAATCGATGCTCTCAGCCAAGAGGCTGAAGTAGGCGATTCGTGTTCATCAAACGGTGAACAAAGGCCTAAAAAGAAAATTGAAAAACCTCGCAAGCAAAAGAGGCCTCCGTAATGGAAGGCAACCAATACCACGAGTCCTTCACACAAAAGGACCGTAAAGCCCTACAGCAGCTGCTGAAAGGGCAAAATAAAGAGAAAAGAAGCTACGCCCTGTCTGATTTCCTTCCTATGGATTACGAAACAGACAGTGACGATGAAATACCGAACTTCCATCGGTATGATGGCATGGGAGACCCTAGGTCTCACTTGCAGCTTTTCTCACGTCGAGCCCATAAGAAGAAAAAGGACTCGATGAAATGGGTGTATTGGTTCCCCCTATCCCTTAAAGGCACAGCTGCCAAATGGCTGGCTTCCTACGACTTAAGCCAGTTCGCTACTTTTGAAGAGTTAGCAAACTGCTTCATGCAAAGATTTGCACACAACGTGGAAGTCACGCCAACCTTGAATACCTTAAGGGATACAAAGCAAGGCATGAACGAAGACGTGCATGCCTTCATTATAAGATGGAGGTCTCTTTTAGGCCAAGTGCGAGAGCCTATATCCGAAGGATGCGCAGTAATGCTCATCCTGGATAATTTCAAAAGCGAGTTAAAAACCCTTCTCTCGCTCCATGAGATTTCAACTTTCCATAAGTTGATCAAAAAGGCCTCCCTTTTCGAAACCAACTTGCGAAAAGGGACATACGACCACTTATGGAAAGGAAGTGCCGTTCCCAAAACACGTGTGGAAAAGCCCATCGCATATGGGCTGCCCACAACGGACAAAGGGGCAAAGCCCCATAAAATCGCCAATGTCCGGGTGGATCCAGGCATGGCAGGCACTTCTAAAAATTTTGAAAAAATAGAAAATAAGAGAGAACGCAATTTTTCAAAACCAATTGAAAAACGGGAGTACACTCCGCTGGGGCAACCTGTGTCGGAGGTCCTAGACCTCTTACTTGCCCAGGGCATGATCGAACTCCCTGAAATCCCCGAAGGAGTCACATCCAAAGGGGGGTATTTAAACCGATTTTGCAAGTATCATCGGCTCAAAGGCCATGATACCAAACGGTGCTTCTCTCTTCTAAATAAAATTGAGAACTTGATAGCGGAGGGCCGGCTCCAGGTCACTGCGGAACCTGAGCCACCTCAAGCTATCTTCAAGGAACCCTTTCCCAAACACGCCAGTGGCAGTGGGAAAGGAAAGGAGGTATGTACCCTCACCATTTCCAAAGAACTAGCGCGAAAGCCCGAACCTGGTCGACCTACTTGTGCGCCCATCCTTGTACTATACAAGAGGCCCGCCCAAGTCGTCATCCGGGGACCACCAAAAGTGGAAACCCCGACAAAACCAGTTTTGAAAATCCAAGGTTCTCCTTAGCTCATCCTTAGAGCCAAGTTTAGCGCGAACCCTAGGCTGGTCGTGGGGGAAGTCACTAGATCCGGGAGGGTCTACCAACCCCCGCACCTTCAAGGTGCTCAAAAGGTGGTCAGTGTGCCTGGCCCCTCAAAAGCATGTATCCCTAGTGGTCTGCCAAAAGCAGATAAGGACAAAATCATCCTAAATCCTTATGACTTCGAAAACCACCTTTCAAAGATTCCTATTCACATGTCTATCCTAGAGCTTATCAAAACCTCGCCTAGGCATAGACTTGTCTTAGAGAAAATTCTAGAAAGGGCCAAGGTTGATTCGAACATAAGTCCGGAGTCCTTGTCTGCCCAAGTGGCTTTATTAGGAGCAAAATCGCCCATCACCTTTTCGGAAGATGATGTAGATAGACCCTACGAAACCCATAACCAGGCCCTGCATATCGAGGTGGTTCTAAACAACCACTCTCTGGACAGGTGCCTAGTCGATGGTGGAGGAGGGCTCAACATCCTTCCACTTCACGTGGCGTACAAAATCGGAGTCACCTTGACTTCAGTGAACCCAAGCCCCATCGTTATCACTGGATACGATGGGAATGCGTCTAGGCCTTTAGGATCCATCGAACTCCCAATGGAAACGGGAGGGATCGAACACACGGGGGTATTCCATGTCTTGGACATCCACCCCCATTATAACCTATTGCTGGGAAGACCCTGGATACACAGTTTGTGCGCTGTGCCATCCACCTTCCACAAGTGTGTCAAGATCCCTTTTAGGGACCAGGTCGTAGTGATCCTAGGTGAGAGTCACCCACAGCTTCAGGGGATCATAAACTCCCCTTGTTTATCGAGCTCCCAGGCCCATGAGGCTAACCTGGGGCAAATCATGGTTGAGCCACCTCGGCTCGTGTTGAACAACCCTAGGAAGGTTGTATGTGTGAAGGGGCCGCCCAAAGCAGGCCCCCTCCCGACTCTAATCCTCCTAGGAAAACCCAAACGTTCCCTATTTCCAAAACCCCTGGACAAAAGGCCCTACGAGCCTAATATGGACGATAGCATGTTCCAGGACCACGACTTATATCCCATCTTTTCAAAAAACAAAAGGTCGTGGAACATGTTATTGAACATGGGCTACACGCCCTACAAAAGTCTAGGGGCACAAAACCAGGGTCTCCTAGAGCCCATCCTTCCTAGGGCCAATCCAAGCCGATATGGGATCGGCTATACTCCTCGAATACCGCCGGAGCCACCCCCTGTGACCACCTGGGTCAAGGGTGCCCCGGAGCCTGTCTTAGAAGAAACCGATGGTTTAGATCTCCTATTCCGAGTCTAACCCATAGTGTTTTCCCTTTGTAGGTATGACGGAAGATCCCTTCCTCTAAAAATACCAAAAACATTCGAAAACTTAAAATCCAAAAAAATCGAAAAACAAGAAAACCAAAAACAATGGAAAAGCAAAAACTCGAAAAAAGTGTGCTTTGTATAGTTCCTAAAGTTCTTGTTTTACAAAAACCCAAAAAAATCGAAAATTTGGAAAATACCAAAAAGATTTTGTACATAGCTGCTCCTGGTATGACTTTGGCAAAAGAAAAGGATTTCGAAAGAAACGTTGTCTGCATAGCCAGACCAAAAATTTCGAAATCACTTGAAAATCCAAGTACAAAACCAGGTTATTTTGAAAAACACGCATCAAGTTCCCTCGGGTCTATAGCCCACGAGAATGATCGAAGCCCAGAAGTGGATCCCCTTGAGGAAGATCCCACTTTTGAGCTCCCAGAATTTCATAAAATTCTCGATTTTGAAATACCTTCCCAATCAGTAGGAGGAAATTTCGTAGAGGTGAACCTAGGGGATGATTCCAATCCCAAAACCATCAAAATAGGCGCATGCTTGCATAAAACTGAAAAGTTAGCATTCATTGCATTTCTACGGACCTATTTAGATGTGTTTGCATGGACGTATGAAGACATGCCGGGCATAGATCCCAGCATAGTCGAGCATCGTCTTCCCTTAGATATAGGTGTAAAACCAATAAAGCAGAAGCTTAGGAAAATACACCCGAATGTACACACGCAAGTCAAAGAGGGTTTAGAAGATCTGCTAAAAGCCGGATTTATAAAACCCATTGCGTATTCTGATTGGTTGTCAAATATCGTTGTAGTTCGAAAAACCAATGGGAAAATTCGAATATGCATCGATTTCAGAAACCTGAATAAAGCCACTCCAAAGGATAATTATCCTTTACCAAACATAGATTTGATAGTCGATAGTACTGCAAATCATGAAATGTTTTCATTTATGGATGGCTATTCAGGCTATAATCAAATCAAACTAAGTCCACGAGATCAGGGTAAGACCGCCTTCACAACCCCATGGGGCACGTACTGCTATACAGTCATGCCCTTTGGTTTGAAAAATGCCGGCGCAACATACCAACGAGCCATGAACACGATCTTCCATGATCAAATTCACGAGCTTGTAGAAGTGTATGTAGATGATCTCTTGGCGAAATCCAAAACCCGATGCACCCATATCGAATGTTTACAAAAAATTTTCGAAAGGCTTAGGCTTTACAAAGTAAAGCTAAACCCTCAGAAATGTGTGTTCGGGGTAGAATCAGGAAAGCTTCTAGGCTTTATGGTGAGCCAAAGGGGAATAGAAGTTGACCCCTCTAAGTGTCGAGCCATCATAGACATGGCTCCACCCTCCAATCTCACCCAAGTCCGTAGCCTCCAGGGTCGATTGCAATCTGTGCGCCGATTCATATCGAATCTGGCAACTAGATGCGAACCCTTCAACAAACTGTTGAGGAAGGGCACGAAATTCTTATGGGATGACGAATGCCAAAAGTCCTTCGAGAGACTGAAGGCATACTTGGTTAATCCCCCCGTTTTGAATCCTCCAAAACAAGGAAAACCGCTTTTATTGTACATCTCCGTGCATGTAAACGCTTTAGGAGCCCTGTTGGCTCAATACGAGGATGACACCCATAAGGAGTATGCCATCTACTATATTTCGAAAACTCTCTTGGCTTATGAACGAAATTATCAAGCCATGGAGAAGACGTGCTTGGCCCTAGTCTGGGCCTGCCAGAAATTCAGACACTACTTCCTAGATCATGAGATCTGGATAGTGTCCAGGCTTGATCCAATCAAGCACTTGTTCGAAAAACCCATTCTCACGGGTAGATTGGGCAAATGGCAACTCCTTCTAATGGAGTATGATCTGAAATACCATCACCAGATCTCCGTTAAGGGGCAAGCCCTAGCAGATTACGTGGCTGACTTCTCCTTGGAGGACGCATATCCCACTCTTGTCGAAATGCCTGATGAAGGCATATTGCAAAACCATTTTCAAAACCACATTTTGGCAAATTCTTTCGAAAACCAAGTGTGGAAGATGCACTTCGACGGGGCACGAAACCAACGAGGGGCTGGTGCCGGGATCATCCTAATCTCCCCTGAAAAGGGCGAGATTCCCATAGCAGTCCGCTTAGATTTCGAATGTTCCAACAACATAGCTGAGTATGAAGCACTCATACAAGGCTTAAGGATTTCGAAAACTCTAGGGGCATCATGCATCGAGGTCTTTGGAGATTCGCTCCTTGTCATAAATCAGGTTTTAAAAATTTGGCAAGTACGTAATGAGAAACTACTTCCATATCACGAGTTGGCCACTCGATTGGTCCACTCCTTCCAGTCGTGTAAGCTCACACACGTGGGAAGAGAGGACAATGGCATCGCCGATGCCCTCTCCTCCTTGGGTTCAGTCCTGAAGGTCGATCCCATTTCAGGGACCAGATCTTTGGAAATATGGCATGCGCCCCATCCATCCACACACGACTTAGATATTTGCCAAAACAACCCAGAGTCTATTGAAAAACCCTGGTTCTATGACATAAAACAATTTTTAGAAAATGGGGGATTCACCGAGGATGCCACATCCAAAGATAGGGCGTTCATTCGTAAGATTTCGACCCGATACACCATTCTGGGTGGGGTCTTATACAAAAAGAGTTTTACCGGCATTCTGCTTAGGTGTATCGACCTAGAGGAGGCTAGGATAGTAATGCACGAGTTCCACGACGGAGAATGTGGAGGTCATGTTAATGCCAACATGATGGCGATGAAAATACTTAGAGGGGGTTATTTTTGGTCCACCCTGAAAAAGGATTGTCACGATCATGTTAGGAAGTGTCATCCATGTCAAGTGCATGGGCACGCCATTCATATCCCTTCATCAGCATTGCATTCCGTGGTCAGCCCCTGGCCATTTACCATGTGGGCGTTTGACATTGTAGGCCCCATATTTCCAAAGGCCTCGAATGGGCATCGTTTTATTTTAGCAGCCACGGAGTATTTCTCCAAGTGGGTGGAAGCCATTTCCCTAACAAATGTAATGGGGCAACATGTGGTGGCTTTCATCCGGAGGAATATCTTGGCTCGATTTGGGGTTCCACGAGACCTTGTGTCTGATAATGGTACCCCATTCAAGAACGAGCGGATGGTTAAGTTGTGCAACACGTATGGCATAACTCACCACTTCTCCTCGCCCTACTACCCTCAAGGCAACGGCCAAGCCGAAGCCACAAACAAGACTCTCATTGGTATCATTGAGAAAACCTTAGAGAAGGGTAGGAGGTGGCATGAGAAGCTGGATGAAGCCTTATGGGCTTATAGGACTTCCATCCGGGCTCCCACGAATGCCACACCATTCGAATTGGTCTATGGCACAAACGCCATTCTTCCCATTCATACCCAACTGCATTCATTCCATACATCCATTGCACTCGACCTCCCCCTAGAGACGCTCCAGCATGCTAGGATGGCCGAGCTAGATTTGCTAGATGAAAGGCGACTCCTTGCCATGGATCATGCTCGTGCATACCGGCAAAGGATAGCCCGACATTATAGCAAACACATGAGACCTCGCCACTTTGAAGTGGGAGATCTGGTCTTGAGAACCATCCACCATCGTGGCCCACACCCCCTAGGCAAGTGGCGCCCCAATTGGGATGGACCTTATGTTGTACGAGCAACCACTACGAACAATTCGTATTGGTTGATCGATGTAAAAGGTAGGAATTTAGCAGATCCTATCAATATTCAATACTTAAAGAAGTATCATGTGTAGGATCTGGATTAAATTCCAGTTTTCGAAAATTTTAGGGATAGCTGCCCTGAGACATGTGAATAAGGTGCAAAGGCGAACTCGTGTGACCCTAAGTGAGAGAATTCACACTTGTGAAAGAGTGGAGTTTTCAAAATCGTGGTTGCATTTCAAAATCCTTCATCTTACAAAGAAGGGCCTAGTTCAACATAGCAAGATACTTGCAAGTAGTACGTGCTATTTCTAAATAGGCTGATCTGGAATGGATCGAGTGTAGGCTTGGGATAAGTCCTCTCCTCTTCTCTTCTCCTTCCAAAAGGAAAACAAAGGCCCAAAACAAAAGGGAATTTCCCATTTAGAGTCTCTTTCCAAAAGAAAGAAACCAGACTTCAAAAAGAAAAATCGATTCTCTTATAAAAAAAGAGGGATTAAGAAAAAATACTCCCAAAGGGAGACCCTCTATAAAAAAAAAAAAAGGAAAAAGAGGCCAAAAAGCTCAAAAAGAGCAGTTTTCCGCCTTCTATGCCTTAAACCACGGGACGCTTCAGAAGGGACTGTGGTATCTCTTTCCCATCCCTGGCTTATCCCAAGCTAAAGCATGGTTCATTTCGAGGAATCCTAAAGTAAAAATAGGATTTACTTACTTGAATTTCATCTTGTTTGAGAATTCGACGTTTCGAGTAAGACATAGGGATTTGAAATGAAGCTTGTTTTCTTATAAAACCTCCGCTAGATAAGCGAGTGTTAAGACTCAAACAAGGGCAAGCACGAAGAGCTCGAGATCCTTAGGATCGAGGCTCAAGACAGTTGTCCCTTTTTGTAAATAGTTTTGTAAATAAGTTTTGAAAACCGAACATCGAACAGCATAGGATTTGCTCACTTGGAGCAGTAGGCCTTGTAAGTCTCTAAAGTTCGACCACACCTGGTCTCTGGGAGGTCGCCACTTTTTGGCACCACACCCATGTCATCTGCATTCCACGCATGGTACTTGCATGAACATGATCCCATTTAGGACCAGATTCCATAAGTGAACCCTTTGGCGTGATATCTCCTCCTACCAGAGTTTGTAAAATTGAGATTTTTGCTAAAATGGGACGATCCCATATTCTTCGTGGCTAGATCTAGGGAGACATTAAAAGGGGTGTTTGTCATCTTTGCCCTTATCCAAATCTATTTGGACAAGGCCAAAGAGGGGCATCTGTAAACACCCCGAAATCCCACGAATTTCTCAAAATCCATCTGGTTTTATACAAGCAGCCCCAAAGGGCCATTTTTGAGTTTGGAAACCCAGGAGCCTTCCAAACAACCCTGTATATATGTTTTAAACTTTATCTTTCAAAAACATATGATATAGCTTTTGAAAACCCTTTTAAAACATGTTTTGAAACCCCGAAGTGGCTTGGCCCGATCAAGACAGGACCAGGAGAGCCAAGAAGAGCCCGGAACCGGAGCACCTGTCAAGCCCGGCGCAGCAACTCTTGTATCTGATTCACACCCCAGGATCTCGAACGTCCAAGACCCTGTTCTTATCAAAATAGCATTTGAAGTCATCTCCGGAAGGCAGAAACGGAGGCGGACGACTATGTTGGCGAAGACCCAACGCAGACGGAGTACTGATGCTGTCAGGCCCCGCACAAATCGTCCGTCTCGAACCCAGCTCGAAGGAGTCAGAGTTCAGTTTGGATTGGATCTGGACCATATATATCCAGATTCCAATCCAAACCCATATGTGGACTTGGATTTGGATTTGGATCCAGAGATCCAATCCAATATCCATATCCATGGCCCACATCACCTTCTCATAAATGGAGGTGGGGCCCACTTGAAATTCACGTGGGATATTGGGCATGAGAGAGAGTGGGGGTGAAAAATATCAAGAGTGTTGTATTAAGCTTGACTTGTGTGTCAAGTTTGGGGTAATCATGTGGGTTAGCCTAATTGAGTGGGTTTAAGCTTGTAATTAGCTAAAACCTAACCTAGGGCTGCACCAACATGGGGTGATCAAGGTCTATGGGCCATGCTAAGGGAGCTCCTTCACCTAAACCTAGCCAAAAATGCCTAAACCTAGCCTAAACCCCTAATCCACCCCTAATCTGAACCTAATCACCTAACCCACTTCCCTAATCCCGGCCTAATCCCAACCTAATCACCTAACCCACTCCCCTAATCCTTCCCTAAACCTAGATTAATTTCCCTAATCCTAGCCTAAACCTAGCCTAAACCACCTAACCTAGCTCACTAAACCTCACCCTAAAACCCAACCACCTAACCTAGCCCTAAACCACCCTTAGCCCACGATTTTCCCAAACACCTAGTTTTAAAATATCTGGCCCAACCCCATCCAGCCCACCTTATCTACATACTACCCTACCTAAACCACCTAACCACTACCCACAACCCAGCCCTAACCGACCTACCCATCCCCTATTTAAACCCCCCTCATTGTGGGCGGGTTTTCCAAGTGGGAACCACTCCACCACCCAGCCGGGCCCTCTCCTTCTCCCATCTCTCACCCGTCTTCCCAGCAGCTCCAGCTCCTCCACCAGCCGCCACCTGCTCCGCCACCTTCCCTCTTCCGTCCACCACCACTGCCTCCCAGCCGGACGCCACCATCTTCCCCCAACTCCACCAGCCGACAGCTACCTGCCCGCCACTCTCCCACTCCATCCGCCACTCTTCCCCACTCGGTAAGTCCCCTTTACTCCCTCAAAGCCACTCTCTACCACCTCTCCACTCTTGGCCACCCATCTTCCCCTTAGCTCAACCTCTTTGCTGCCACCATCTAAGCCTAGCCGAACCTAGGATAACCCAAGTGGCTGGCCACTGCTTAGCCACCATCTCCCATTCGGCCGACCCCCCCCTAGGTGTCCTATTTGGCCTTCCCACTAGCTCACTTTTAGGGCCAGTTTCCCTAAGTCCCTAACTTCCCTAGTGACCCTAAGACCCACTTAGTCAGCCACTCTAAACTCCCTACTTAGAGGCGCCGCCTACTTACCACCGGCCCCCTTCGAGGCGTCCATCCCGCGCCCCATTTGCAGCCGGCCAGCACCCTTGGTCACACACCTTCGCGGAGCTCCCGTTTGCAGCCCAAAGCCAAGGCCACGCTCAAGCAAGACCTCTACGGACCAGCTACTCGTAAGTGTCTAAACTCGGTCTTTAGTCGTACACTTGCTTGAAATTCAATTTGATACGGGGTTGTAATAACGGAGCATAGTCTCCCCCCGCTTGTAATAACGTGGCTTGGCACAACCACACACGTGCACTCTCTTAGTCGTGCACAATTTCGAACACACACGGGCCTAATCAGCCCCTAATATATAAGTGTACGTATATATTTCATTTCCGAAGGGTTTTGTTTAAGTTGGGTGCGTTGTCTTTCGATTAAACACTCTCACACACATTGAGCTTTCGCTCTTATTTGAAAGACCCAAGTAAGGGCCGACCTATACTATTTGGGTTTCATTTCATGTCGTGAGAGTAAGTCTTTCAATTTAAACACTCTCACACACATTGAGCTTTCGCTCTTATTTGAAAGACCCAAGTAAGGGCCGACCTATACTATTTGGGTTTTATTTCATGTCGTGTGAGTAAGTCTTTCAATTCAAGCACTTTCACACACATTGAGCCTTCGCTCTTACTCCCAAGACCTTAGTCAAGGCCATATTGCAGTTATATTTGGGTTTCATTTATGTCGTGTGTGTAAGTCTTTCAATTCAAACACGCACCCACATTGAGCCTTCGCTCTTATTTGCAAGACCCGAGTAAGGGCTCATATACATAAGATATATACGTATCTCCCTTCGGTTATTTCCCTTCGGTTATTTCCCTTCGGTTATTTCCCTTCGGTTATTTCCCTTCGGTTATTTCCCTTTCCCTTCCCTTCAGCATTGTCTTTACATTTCGGGTTTTCCCTTCGGAGTAGCGTGAGTTTGCATTGCATCTACGCCATACCACGAGGTAGGACGCATACTGCATCGAAGCAACCCCCGCTCGAATTCGCCCATGTAGTGGAGTGTTCATAACACACAAACTAGGTGACCCAAAAAGGGATAAAAGAAAAGACTTAGGCACGTGCAAATCCACGTGATCTAAAACATGCAATCGCATCTTAAAAACCCGAAATAGACACCTCGAACCGTTTCGTAGACTTTCTCCCCAAAAACTCGATTTTTGCAAAAGCGTACAGACTGACCCTTGCGCATCGGTGCAAGAAGGTCTGCGACGACAAAGAGCTCACTTGCTCACAGTCGCCACGTTTAGAAGTCAGTGTTAATATATCTTCGCTAGCTTAAGTAAGCTAGCTGGCACGCCCTATTTGTATATATAGGCCTTAGACGCACGATAAGATCCACTCCAAGCCACGAAAGAGGCGAAGAGGCGGGGATTTTTTTCGCGCGTCTACAGTAGCGAACTGGCTTAAGTCGTAGGAAGCCAGCCATTTGGCAGCTGTGCCTTTAAGGGATAGAGGGAACCAATACACCCATTTCATCGAGTCCTTTTTCTTCTTATGGGCTCGACGTGAGAAAATCTGCAAGTGAGACCTAGGGTCTCCCATGCCATCATACCGATGGAAGTTCGGTATTTCATCGTCACTGTCTGTTTCGTAATCCATAGGAAGGAAATCAGACAGGACGTAGCTTCTTTTCTCTTTATTTTGCCCTTTCAGCAGCTGCTGTAGGGCTTTACGGTCATTTTGTGTGAAGGACTCGTGGTATTGGTTGCCTTCTGTTACGGAGGCCTCTTTTTGCTTGCGAGGTTTTTCAGATTTCTTTTTAGGCCTTTGTTCACCGTTCGATGAACATGAATCGCCTACTTCAGCCTCTTGGCTGAGAGCATCGATTTTGGCCTCAAATTCCCTTCTCAAGTCCTCGATTTCATCTAGTTTTATTTTGTTTTTGAAAATCCTCCTAGAGTGAGAACTTGATGCGCATGAGCCTTGGCTCGACACTTCACTTGGATTGGATTTTGACATGCTTTTCAAGCTATTTTCAAAATTTCCTAAGTAAAAGCAAAGAAAACAAGTTAAAGCGACACCCTTTTACAAAATTTTCGCAAGACTTCTACAAGTAAACTCGATTTCTGAAAAGGCTCACATCCCACCGGGTGTGCCAATCTCTGTAGACGCGCGAAAATCCCCGCCTCTTTGCCTCTTTCGGGGCTTGGAGTGGATCTTATCGTGTGTCTAAGGCCTATGTATACAAATAGGGCGTGCCAGCTAGCTTACTCAAGCTAGCGAAGATATATTTAACACTGACTTCTAAACGTGGCGACTGTGAGCAAGTAAGCTCTTGTCGTCGCAGACCTTCTTGCACCGATGCGCAAGGGTCAGTCTGTACGCTTTTGCAAAAATTGAGTTTTGGGGAGAAAGTCCACGAAGCGGTTCGAGGTGTCTATTTCGGGTCTTTAAGATGCGATTGCATGTTTTAGATCACGTGGATTTGCACGTGCCTAAGTCTTTTCTTTTATCCCTTTTTGGGTTGCCTAGTTTGTGTGTTATGAACACTCCACTACATGGGCGAATTCGAGCGGGGCTTGCTTCGATGCAATATGCGTCCTACCTCGTGGTATGGCGTAGATGCAATGCAAACTCACGCTACTCCAAAGGGAAAACCCGAAATGTAAAGACAATACTGAAGGGAAATAACCGAAGGGAGATACGTATATATCTTATGTATATGAGCCCTTACTCGGGTCTTGCAAATAAGAGCGAAGGCTCAATGTGGGTGCGTGTTTGAATTGAAAGACTTACACACACGACATAAATGAAACCCAAATATAACTGCAATATGGCCTTGACTAAGGTCTTGGGAGTAAGAGCGAAGGCTCAATGTGTGTGAAAGTGCTTGAATTGAAAGACTTACTCACACGACATGAAATAAAACCCAAATAGTATAGGTCGGCCCTTACTTGGGTCTTTCAAATAAGAGCGAAAGCTCAATGTGTGTGAGAGTGTTTAAATTGAAAGACTTACTCACACGACATGAAATGAAACCCAAATAGTATAGGTCGGCCCTTACTTGGGTCTTTCAAATAAGAGCGAAAGCTCAATGTGTGTGAGAGTGTTTAATCGAAAGACAACGCACCCAACTTAAACAAAACCCTTCGGAAATGAAATATATACGTACACTTATATATTAGGGGTTGATTAGGCCCGTGTGTGTTCGAAATTGTGCACGACTAAGAGAGTGCACGTGTGTGGTTGTGCCAAGCCACGTTATTACAAGCGGGGGGAGACTATGCTCCGTTATTACAACCCCGTATCAAATTGAATCTCAAGCAAGTGTACGACTAAAGACCGAGTTTAGACACTTACGAGTAGCTGGTCCGTAGAGGTCTTGCTTGAGCGTGGGCTTGGCTTTGGGCTGCAAACGGGAGCTCCGCGAAGGTAGGTGATCAAGAGTGCTGGCCGGCTGCAAGTGGGGCGCGGGATAGGCGCCTCGGAGGTGGCCGGCGGCAAGTAGATGGCGCCTCAAGGTAAGGGGTTTAAAATGGCTGAATGAGTGGGTTCTTAGGGTCACTAGGGGAGTTGGGAGCTTAGGGAAACTGGACCTAAAAGGTGAGCTAGTGGGAAGGCCAAATAGGACACCTAGGGGAGTTGGCCGGATGGGAGATGTTGGCTAGGTAGTGGCCAACAACTTGGGTTATACTAGGTTCGGCTAGGTTTAGGTGGTGGCGGCAAAAGGGCTGAGATGAAGGTAGGATGGGTGGCTAAGAGTGGAGAGGTGGTAGAGAGGGGCTTTGAGGGAGTTTGGGGTACTTACCGAATGGGGAGAGGTGGCGGACGAAGTGAGAAGGTGGCGGGCAGGTGGCTGTCGGCTGGTTCGGTTGGTTGGAGGTGATGGCGTCCGGCTGAGGGGTGGTGGTAGTGGATGGAAGAGGGAAGGTGGCGGAGCAGGTGGCGGCTGGTGGAGCAGGCGGAGGTGGGGAGTGGTCCCGGTTGGGTGAGAGAAGGGAGAAGGAGAGGGCCCGGCTGGGTGAGAGGGTGGTTCCCACTTGGAAAACCCGCCCACAAGGAGGGGGGTTTAAATAGGGGATGGGTAGGTCGGTTAGGGCTGGGCTGTGGGTAGTGGTTAGGTGGTTTAGGTAGGGTGGTATGTAGATAAGGTGGGCTGGATGGGGTTGGGCCAGATATTTTAAAACTAGGGGTTTGGGTAAATCGTGGGCTAAGGGTGGTTTAGGGGTTTAGGGCTAGGTTAGGTGGTTGGGTTTTAGGGTGAGGTTTAGTGAGCTAGGTTAGGTGATTAGGCTAGGTTTAGGCTAGGATTAGGGAAATTAATCTAGGTTTAGGGAAGGATTAGGGAAGTGGGTTAGGTGATTAGGTTGGGATTAGGCCGGGATTAGGGAAGTGGGTTAGGTGATTAGGTTCAGATTAGGGGTGGATTAGGGGTTTAGGCTAGGTTTAGGCATTTTGGGTTAGGTTTAGGTGAAGGAGCTCCCTTAGCATGGCCCATAGACCTTGATCACCCCATGTTGGTGCAGCCCTAGGTTAGGTTTTAGCTAATTACAAGCTTAAACCCACTCAATTAGGCTAACCCACATGATTAACCCAAACTTGACACACAAGTCAAGCTTAATACAACACTCTTGATATTTTTCAACCCCACTCTCTCTCATGCCCAATATCCCACGTGAATCTCAAGTGGGCCCCACCTCCATTTATGAGAAGGTGATGTGGGCCATGGATATGGATATTGGATTGGATCTCTAGATCCAAATCCAAATCCAAGTCCACATATGGGTTTGGATTGGGATCTGGATATATATGGTCCAGATCCAATCCAAACTGAACTCTGACTCCTTCGAGCTGGGTTCGAAACGGACGATTCGTGCGGGGCCTGACAGCATCAGTACTCCGTCTGCGTTGGGTCTTCGCCAACATAGTCGTCCGCCTCCGTTTCTGCCTTCCAGAGATGACTTCAAATGCTATTTTGATAAGAACAGGGTCTTGGACGTTCGAGATCCTGGGATGTGAATCAGATACAAGAGTTGCTGCGCCGGGCTCGACAGGTGCTCCGGTTCCGGGCTCTTCTTGGCTCTCCTGGTCCTGTCTTGATCGGGCCAAGCCACTTTGGGGTTTCAAAACGTGTTTTAAAAGGGTTTTCAAAAGCCATATTATATGTTTTAGAAAGATAAAGTTTAAAACATATGTACAGGGTTGTTTGGAAGGCTCTTGGGTTTCCAAACTCAAAATGGCCCTTTGGGGGCTGCTTGTATAAAACCAGATTCATTTAAGAAATTCGTGGGCTTTCGGGGTGTTTACAAATTTCATGTCGTGTGTGTAAGTCTTTCAATTCAAGCACGCACCCACATTGAGCCTTCGCTCTTATTTGCAAGACCCGAGTAAGGGCCCATATACCTACTCTATATACATATCTCCCTTCGGCATTTACTTTACAAGTCATTTCCCTTCGGTTATTTCCCTTCAGCATTGTCTTTAGATTCGGGTTTTCCCTTTGGAGTAGCGTGAGTTTGCATTGCATCTACGCCATACCACGAGGTAGGACGCATATTGCATCAAAGCAAGCCCCGCTCGAATTCGCCCATGTAGTGGAGTGTTCATAACACACAAACTAGGCGGCCCATAAAGGGATAAAAGGAAAGACTTAGGCACGTGCAAATCCACGTGATCTAAAATCTGCAATCGCATCTAAAAGACCCGAATTAGACACCTCGAACCGCTCCGTAGGCTTTCTATCCCAAAAACTCGATTTTTGCAAAGCGTACAGACTGACCCTTGCGCATCGGTGCAAGAAGGTCTGCGACGACAAGAGCTCACTTGCTCACAGTCGCCACGATTAGAAGTCAGTTTAAATATATCTTCGCTAGCTTAGGTAAGCTAGCTGGCACGCCCTGTTTACATAAATAGGCCTTAGACGCACGAGAGGATCCACTCCAAGCCTAGGAAAGGCGGGGAGGCGTGGGGATTTTTCGCGCGTCTACAGAGATTGGCACGCCCGGTGGGACGTGAGCCTTTCAAAAATCGAGTTTTTAAGGTAAAAGTTTTGCAATTTTTTTTTTTAAAAAAAAGGTGTCATTTTAACTTGTTTTCTTTGCTTGTACTTAGGACATTTTGAAAAAGCTTGAAAAGCATGTCAAAATCCAATCCAAGTGAAGTGTCGAGCCAAGGCTCATGCGCATCAAGTTCTCACTCTAGGAGGATTTTCAAAAACAAAATAAAACTAGATGAAATCGAGGACTTGAGAAGGGAGTTTGAGGCCAAAATCGATGCTCTCAGCCAAGAGGCTGAAGTAGGCGATTCATGTTCATCAAACGGTGAACAAAGGCCTAAGAAAAAATCTGAAAAACCTCGCAAGCACAAAGAGGCCTCCGTAATGGAAGGCAACCAATACCACGAGTCCTTCACACAAAAGGACCGTAAAGCCCTACAACAGTTGCTGAAAGGGCAGAATAAAGAGAAAAGAAGCTACGCCCTGTTTGATTTTCTTCCTATGGATTACGAAACAGACAGTGACGATGAAATACCGAACTTCCATCGGTATGATGGCATGGGAGGCCCTAGGTCTCACTTGCAGCTTTTCTCGCGTCGAGCCCATAAGAAGAAAAAGGACTTGATGAAATGGGTGTATTGGTTTCCTTTATCCCTTAAAGGCACAGCTGCCAAATGGTTGGCTTCCTACGACTTAAGCCAGTTCGCTACTTTTGAAGAGTTAGCGAACTGCTTCATGCAAAGATTTGCACACAACGTAGAAGTCACGCGACTCTGAATACCTTAAGGGATACAAAGCAAGGCATGAACGAAGACGTACAAGCCTTCATTATAAGATGGAGGTCGCTTTTGGGCCAAGTGCGAGAGCCCATATCCGAAGGATGCGCAGTCATGCTCATCCTGGATAACTTTAAAAGCGTGTTAAAAACCCTTCTCTCGCTCCATGAGATTTCAACTTTCCATAAGTTGATCAAAAAGGCCTCCCTTTTCGAAACCAACTTGCGAAAAGGGACATACGATCACTTGTGGAAAGGAAGTGCCGTTTCCAAAACCCGCTTGGAAAAGCCCATCACATACGGGCTACCCACGATGGACAAAGGGGCAAAGCCCCATAAAATCGCCAATGTCCAGGTGGATCCAGGCGTGGCAGACACTTCCAAAAATTTTGAAAAGTTAGAAAATAAGAGGGAGCGAAACTTTCAAAAACCGGTTGAAAAACGAGAGTATACTCTGCTAGGGCAACCTGTGTCTGAGGTCCTAGACCTCCTACTTGCCCAGGGCATGATAGAACTCCCTGAAATCCCCGAAGGAGTCACTTCCAAAGGGGAGTATTTAAACCGATTTTGTAAGTATCACCGGCTCAAAGGCCATGATACCAAACGCTGCTTCTCCCTCTTAAATAAAATTGAGAACTTGATAGCAGAAGGCCGGCTCCAGGTCACTACGGAACCTGAGCCACCTCAAGCTATCTTCAAGGAACCCTTTCCCAAACACGCTAGTGGCAACGGGAAAGGAAAGGAGGTATGTACCCTCACCATTTCCAAGGAACTAGCGCAAAAACCAGAGTCTGGTCGACCCACTTGTGCACCCATTCTTGTACTATACAAGAAGCCCGCCCAAGTCGTCATTCGGGGACCACCAAAAGTGGAATCCCTGGTAAAACCAGTTTTGAAAACCCAAGGTTCTCCTCAGCTCATCCTTAGAGCCAAAATTAGCGTGAACCCTAGGTTGGTCGTGGGGGAAGTCACTAGATCTGGGAGGATCTATCAACCCCCGCACCTTCAAGGTGCTCAAAAGGTGGTCAGTGTGCTTGGCCCCCTCAAAAGCATGTATCCCTAGTGTTCTGCCAAAAGCAGATAAGGACAAAGTCATCCTAAATCCTTATGACTTCGAAAACCACCTTTCAAAGATTCCTATTCACATGTCTATCTTAGAGCTTATACAAACCTCGCCTAGGCATAGACTTGTATTAGAGAAAATTCTAGAAAGGGCCAAGGTTGATTCGAACATAAGTCCGGAATCCTTGTCTGCCCAAGTGGCTTTATTAGGAGCAAAATCACCCATGACTTTCTCGGAAGATGATGTAGATAGACCCTACGAAACCCATAACCAGGCCCTGCATATCGAGGTGGTTCTAAACAACCACTCTCTGGACAGGTGCCTAGTCGATGGTGGAGGAGGGCTCAACATCCTTCCACTTCATGTGGCGTACAAAATCGGAGTCACCTTGACTTCAGTGAACCCAAGCCCCATCGTTATCACTGGATACAATGGGAATGCATCTAGACCTTTAGGATCCATGGAACTCCCAATGGAAACGGGAGGGATCGAACACACGGGGGTGTTCCATGTCTTGGACATCCACCCCCATTATAACCTGTTGTTGGGAAGGCCCTGGATACACAGTTTGTGCGCTGTGCCATCCACCTTCCACAGGTGTGTTAAGATCCCTTTTAGGGACTAGGTCGTTGTAATCCTAGGTGAGAGTCACACACAGCTTCAGGGGATCATAAACTCCCCTTGTTTATCAAGCTCCCAGGCCCATGAGGCTAACCTGGGGCAAATTATGGTCGAGCCACCTCGGCTCGTGTTGAACAACCCTAGGAAGGTTGTATATGTGAAGGGGCTGCCCAAAGCGGGCCCCCTCCCGATTCTAACCCTTCCAGGATGACCCAAGCGTTCCCTATTTCCCAAGCCCCTGGACAAGAGGCCATATGAGCACAATATGGACGATAGCATGTTTCAGGACCATGACTTGTATCAAACTTTTTCGAAAAACAAAAAGTCGTGGAACATGTTGTTGAACATGGGCTACACGCCCTACAAGAGTCTAGGGGCGCAGAACCAGGGTCTCCTAGAGCCCATCCTTCCTAGGGCCAATCCAAGCCGATATGGGATCGGCTATACTCCCCGAATATCGCCGGAGCCACCCCCTGTGACCACCTGGGTCAAGGGTGCCCCGGAACCTGCCTTAGAAGAGACCTACGATTTAGATCTCCTATTCCGAGTCTAACCCGTAGTGTTTTCCCTTTGTAGGTATGACAGAAGATCCCTTTTCTAAAAATACAAAAACATTTGAAAAGCTTAAAATCAAAAAAATCGAAAAACAAGGAAAACCAAAAACAATGGAAAAACAAAAACTCGAAAATAGAGTACTTTGTATAGTTCCCAAGGTTCTTGTTTTACAAAAAACCAAAAAAATCAAAAATTTGGAAAATACCAAAAAGATTTTGTACATAGCTGCTCCTGGTAGGACTTTGGCAAAAGAAAAGGATTTCGAAAGAAACGTCGTCTGCATAGCCAGACCAAAAATTTCGAAATCACTTGAAAATCCAAGTACAAAACCATGTCATTTTGAAAACCACGCATCAAATTCCCTCGGGTCTATAGCCCACGAGAATGATCAAAGCCCAGAAGTGGATCCCCTTGAGGAAGATCCCACTTCTGAGCTCCCAGAATTTCATAAGATTCTCAATTTTGAAAGACCTTCCCAATCAGTAGGAGGAGATTTCATAGAAGTGAACCTAGGGGATGATTCCAATCCCAAATCCATCAAAATAGGCGCATGCTTGCATGAAACCAAAAGGTTAGCATTCATTGCATTTCTACGAACCTATTTAGATGTGTTTGCATGGACGTATGAAGACATGTCGGGCATAGATCCCAGCATTGTCGAACATCGTCTTCCCTTAGATGCAGGTGTAAAACCCATAAAGCAAAAGCTTAGGAAAATACACCCGAATGTACACACGCAAGTCAAAGAGGGTTTAGAAGATCTACTAAAAGCCGGATTTATAAAACCCATTGCGTATTCTGATTGGTTATCAAATATCGTTGTAGTTCGAAAAACCAATGGGAAAATTCGAATATGCATCGATTTCAGAAACCTGAATAAAGCCACTCCAAAGGATAATTATCCTTTACCAAACATAGATTTGATAGTCGATAGTACTGCAAATCATGAAATGTTTTCATTCATGGATGGTTATTCAGGCTATAATGAAATCAAACTAAGCCCACGAGATCAGGGTAAGACCGCCTTCACAACCCCATGGGGCACGTACTGCTATATAGTCATGCCCTTTGGTTTGAAAAATGCCGGCGCAACATAACAACGAGCCATGACCACGATCTTCCATGATCAAATTCATGAGCTTGTAGAAGTGTATGTAGATGATCTCTTGGCAAAATCCAAAACCCGATGCACTCACATCGAATGTTTACAAAAGATTTTCGAAAGGCTTAGGCTTTACAAGGTAAAGCTAAACCCTCAAAAATGTGTGTTCGGGGTAGAATCAGGGAAGCTTCTAGGCTTTATGGTGAGCCAAAGGGGAGTAGAAGTCGACCCCTCTAAGTGTCGAGCCATCATAGACATGGCTCCACCCTTCAATCTCACCCAAATCTGTAGCCTCTAGGGTCGTTTACAATCCGTTCGCCGATTCATATCGAATCTGGCAACTAGATGCGAACCCTTCAACAAGCTGTTGAGGAAGGGCACGAAATTCTTATGGGATGACGAATGCCAGAAGTCCTTCGAGAGACTGAAGGCATACTTGGTTAATCCCCCCGTTTTGAGCCCTCCAAAGCAAGGAAAATCGCTTTTACTATACATCTCCGTGCATGCGAATGCTTTAGGAGCCCTGTTGGCTAAATACGAGGATGACACCCATAAGGAGTATGCCATCTACTATATTTCGAAAACTCTCTTGGCTTATGAACGAAATTATCAAGCCATGGAGAAGACGTGCTTGGCCCTAGTCTGGGCCTGCCAGAAATTCAGACACTATTTCCTAGATCATGAGATCTGGATAGTGTCCAAGCTTGATCCAATCAAGCACTTGTTGGAAAAACCCATTCTCACGGGTAGATTGGGCAAATGGCAACTCCTTTTAATGGAGTACGACCTAAAATACCATCACCAGATCTCCATTAAGGGGCAAGCCCTAGCAGATTACGTGGCTGAGTTTCCCTTAGAGGACGCATATCCCACGCTTGCTGAAATGCCTGATGAAGGCATATTGCAAAACCATTTTCAAAACAATATTTTGGCAAACAATTTCGAAAACCAAGTGTGGAAGATGCACTTCGATGGGGCACGAAACCAATGAGGGGCTGGTGCTGGGGTCATCCTCATCTCCCCTGAAAAGGGCGAGATTCCCATAGCAGTCCGCTTAGATTTCGAATGTTCCAACAATGTAGCTGAGTATGAAGCACTCATACAAGGCTTAAGGATTTCGAAAACTCTAGGGGCATCATGCATCGAGGTCTTTGGAGATTCGCTCCTTATCATAAGCCAGGTCTTGAAAATTTGGCAAGTACATAATGAGAAACTACTTCCATATCACGAGTTGGCCACTCGATTGGTCTAGTTCTTCCAATCGTGTAAACTCACACACATAGGAAGAGAGGACAATGGTATCGCCGATGCCCTCTCCTCCTTGGGTTCAGCCCTGAAGGTCGATCCCATTTTAGGGACCAGATCTTTGGAAATATGGCATGCGCCCCACCCATCCACACACGACTTGGATATTTGCTAAAATAACTCAAAGTCTATTGAAAAACCATGGTTTTATGACATCATACAGTTTTTAGAAAATGGGGGATTCGCCGAGGATGCCACATCCAAAGATAAGGCATTCATTCGTAAGATTTCAACCCGATACACCATTCTGGGTGGGGTTTTGTACAAAAAAAGTTTTACCGACATTCTGCTTAGGTGTATCGACCTAGAGGAGGCTAGGATAGTGATGCACGAGTTCCACGATGGAGAATGTGGAGGTCATGTTAATGCCAACATGATGGCAATGAAAATACTTAGAGGGGGCTATTTTTGGTCCACCCTGAAAAGGGATTGCCACGACCATGTTAGGAAGTGTCATCTGTGTCAAGTGCATGGGCACACCATTCATATCCCATCATCTACATTGCATTCCGTGGTCAGCCCCTGGCCATTTACCATGTGGGCGTTTGACATCGTAGGCCCAATATTTCCAAAGGCCTCGAATGGGCATCGATTTATTTTAGCAGCCACGGAGTATTTCTCCAAGTGGGTGGAAGCCATTTCCCTAACCAATGTGATGGGGCAACATGTGGTGGCTTTCATCCGGAGGAATATCTTGGCTCGATTTGGGGTTCCACGGGACCTTGTGTCTGATAATGGTACCCCATTCAAGAACGAGCGGATGGTTAAGTTGAGCAACACATATGGCATAACTCACCACTTCTCCTCGCCCTACTACCCTCAAGGCAACGGCCAAGCCGAAGCCACAAACAAGACTCTCATTAGTATTATTGAGAAAACCTTAGAGAAGGGTAGGATGTGGCACGAGAAGCTAGATGAAGCCTTATGGGCTTATAGGACTTCCATCCGGACTCCCACGAATGCCACACCATTCGAATTGATCTATGGCACAAACGCCATTCTTCCCATTCATACCCAACTGCATTCATTCCATACATCCATAGCACTCGACCTCCCCCTAGAGACGCTTCAGCATGCTAGGATGGCCGAACTAGATTTGCTAGATGAAAGGCGACTCTTTGCCATGGATCATGCTCGTGCATACTGGCAAAGGATAGCCCGACATTATAGCAAACACATGAGACCTCGCCACTTTGAAGTGGGGGATCTGGTCTTAAAAACCATCCATCATCGTGGCCCACACCCCCTAGGCAAGTGGCGCCCCAACTAGGATGGACCCTATGTTGTACGAGTAACCACTACGAACAATTCGTATTGGTTGATCGATGTAGAAGGTAGGAATTTAGCAGATCCTATCAATATTCAATACTTAAAGAAGTATCATGTGTAGGATCTGGATTAAATTCTAGTTTTCAAAAAATTTTAGGGATAGCTGCCCTGAGACATGTGAATAAGGTGCAAAGGCAAACTCGTGTGACCCTGAGTGAGAGAATTCGCACTTGTGAAAGAGCGGAGTCTTCAAAATCGTGGTTACATTTCAAAATCCTTCTTCTTACAAAGAAAGGCCTAGTTCAATATAGCAAGATACTTGCAAGTAGTACGTGCTATTTCTAAAGAGGCTGATCTGGAATGGATCGAGTGTAGGCTTGGGATAAGTCCTCCCCTCTTCTCTTCTATTTCCAAAAGGAAAACAAAGGCCCAAACAAAAGGGAATTTCCCATTCAAAGTATCTTTCCAAAAGAAAGAAACCAGAATTCAAAAGAAAAATCGGTTCTCTTGTGAAAAAGAGGGATTAAAGAAAAAATACTCCCAAAGGGAGACCCTCGATGAAAAAAAGGAAAAGAGGCCAAAAAGCTCAAAAAGAGCAGTTTTCCGCCTTCTGTGCCTCAAACCACGGGATGCTTTAGAAGGGACCGTGGTATCTCTTTCCCATCCCTGGCTTATCCCAAGCTAAAGTATGGTTCATTTCGAGGAATCCTAAAGTAAAAATAGGATTTACTTACTTGAATTTCATCTTGTTTGAGAATTCGACGTTTTGAGTAAGGCGTAGGAATTTGAAATATAGCTGGTTTTCCTATAAAACCTCCGCTAGATAAGCGAGTGTTAAGACTCAAGCAAGGGCAAGCACGGAGAGCTCGAGATCCTTAGGATCGAGACTCAAGACAGTTGTCCCTTTTGTAAATAGTTTTGTAAATAAGTTTTGAAAATTGAACATCGAACAACATAGGATCTGCTCACTTGGAGCAACAGGCCTTGTAAGTCTCTAGAGTTCGACCACATCTGGTCTCTGGGAGGTCGTCACTCTTGGCACCACACCCATGTCATGCATCTGCATTCCACGCATGAACATTTGCATAAACATGATCCCATTTAGGACCAGATTCCATGTAAAACCCTTTGGCGTGATATCTCCTCTTACCAGAGTTTGTAAATTGAGATTTTTGCTAAAAATTGGGGCGATCCCATATTCTTCATGGCTAGATCTAGGGAGACATTGAAAGGGGTGTTTGTCATCTTTGCCCTTATACAAATCGATTTGGACAAGGCCAAAGAGGGGCATCTGTAAACACCCCGAAATCCCACGAATTCCTCGAAATAATCAGGTTTTGTAAAAACAGCCCCCAAAGGGCCATTTTGAGACTGGAAGCCCAGGAGCCTTCCAAACAACCCTGTACATATATTTTGAACTCCGTATTTCAAAAATATACAATATGGCTTTTAAAACCTTTTTAAAACATGTTTTGAAACCCCGAAGCAGCTTGGCCTAATCCAGACAGGACCAGGAAAGCTAAGGAGAGCCCGAAACTGGAGCACATGTCGAGCCCGGCACAGCAACTCTCGTATCAAATCCACACCCCCAGGATCTCGAACGTCCAAGACCCTGTTATCATCAAAACATCATTTGAAGTCATCTCTGGAAGGCGAAAATAGAGGCGGACGATCATGTTGGCGAAGACCCAACGCAGACGGAGCACTAATGCTGTCAGGCTCCGCACAAACTGTTCGTTTCGAACACAACTCGAAGGAGTCAGAGTTCAGTTTGGATTGGATCTGGACCATATATATCCAGATCCCAATCCAAACCCATGTATGGACTTGGATTTGGATTTGGATTCAAAAATCCAATCCAATATCCATATCCATGGCCCACATCACCTTCTCATAAATGGAGGTGGGGCCCACTTGAATTTCACGTGGGATTATGGGCATGAGAGAGAGTGGGGGTGGATAAGATCAAGTGTGTGTTGTAATTAAGCTTGACTTGTGTGTCAAGTTTGGGGTTAATCATGTGGGTTAGCCTAATTAGGTGGGTTTAAGCTTGTAATTAGCCAAAACCTAACCTAGGGTTGCACCAACATGATGTGGTTAAGGTCTATGGGCCATGCAAAGGGAGCTCCTTCACCTAAACCTAACCAAAAATACCTAATCCTAGCCTTCCACCCTAATCCGCCCCTAATCTGAGCCTAATCACCTAACCTACTTCCCTAATCCCGGCCTAATCCCAACCTAATCACCTAACCCACTTCCCTAATCCTTCCCTAAACCCAGGTTAATTTCCCTAAACCTAGCCTAATCCTAGCCTAATCACCTAACCTAGCTCACTAAACATCACCCTAGAACAAACCCACCTAACTAAACCCTAAACCCTTAAACCACCCCTAGCCCACAACCTACCCAAACCACTTGTATTTAAAATATCTGGCCCTACCCTTTCCAGCCCACCTTATCATCATACCACCCTACCTAAACCACCTAACCACTACCCCAAACCCAGCCCTAACCAACCAAGCCCAGCCCTATATAACCCCCCCGTTTTGGGACGGGTTTTCATCAGCTAGCAACCCCACCTTCCCAGTCGGGTCCTCCACTTCCCAGCTCAGCCGAACCACCACCTGCTCCATATCCCTGCTCCACCTGCTCCACATCCCTGCACCACCTGCTCCACGTCCCACCACCGCCTGCACCACTACCTTCCAGCCGAGCACCACCACCACCACCATCACCCGGCTGATTCCCTTCTACCCGCCACCATCTTTTCACTCGGTAAGTACCCTACATCTTGCCTTACTCCTTCTTCACTCCCTCTCCACTCTCAGCCACCTAATCCACTCCCATATCACCCTAACACCAGCCCTTCCACTTGCTGCCACCAGCCCCACTCAGCCAAACCCGTCGCCACCCTAACTACCCGCCACCACCTAGACACCTTAGCTTCATTCGACCACCCTATCCGACTCCCTAAAACCTGCCCACATTACCCCAATACACCTACCATACCCATTACCACCTGGTCCCATCTCCTAGCTAGCTCCCTTCCCTTACACCACTCCTAGCCACCCTAGCAGCCTGCCACCACCAAACTCCCCTAGTCGGCCACTCCAACCGACTGTTGCCCCTTCACTGGGCCAGCAACCTGCCAACCTTAGGTGCCCCATTAGATCTTCCCTTGAGCTTCCCTTAGTGCCATACTCCCTTAGTGACCCTACTTAGGTCCTTTAACCCAACACACCAAAAACAACCCTTTGCTAGCAGCCGGCCACCTTCAAGGCGCCTTTTTCGCGCACCAAAGACACTCGGCCAGCACCTCCCCTTGCCGTTCAACTTCGCGGAGCTCCCATTCGCAGCCCAAGGCGAAGGCCAAGCCCACGCTCAAGCAAGGCATCTTCGGACCAGCTATTAGTAAGTGCCTAACTCAGTCTTTAGTTGTATACTTGCTTGAGATTCAATTCGATACGGGGTTGTAATAACGGAGCATAGTCTCCCCCCGCATGTAATAACGTGGCTTGGCACACCCACACACGTGCACTCTCTTAGTTGTGCATGATTTTGAACACACACGGGCCTAATCAACCCCTAATACATAAATATATACATATACTTTAATTTTGTAGGGTTTTGCTTAAGTTGGGTGTGTTGTCTTTCAATTCAAGCACTCACACACATTGAGCCTTCGCTCTTATTTGAAAGACCCAAGTAAGGGCCGACCTATACTATTTGGGTTTTCATTTCATGTCGTGTGTGTAAGTCTTTCAATTCAAGCACTCACACACATTGAGCCTTCGCTCTTATTTGAAAGACCCAAGTAAGGGCCGACCTATACTATTTGGGTTTTCATTTCATGTCGTGTGTAAGTCTTTCAATTCAAGCACTCACACACATTGAGCCTTTGCTCTTATTTGAAAGACCCAAGTAAGGGCCGTGTTATACTATTTGGGTTTAATTTTATGTTGTGTGCGTAGTACTTCAATTCAAGCACTCACACATATTGAGCTTTCGCTCTTATTCCCAAGACCTTAATCAAGGCCATACTGCAAGTTATATTTGGGTTTAATTTCATGTCGTGTGTGTAAGTCTTTCAATTCAAGCACACACCCACATTGAGCCTTCGCTCTTATTTGCAAGACCCGAGTAAGGGCTCATATACCTACTCTATATACATATCTCCCTTCGGCATTTACTTTACAAGTCATTTCCCTTCGGTTATTTCCCTTCGGTCATTTCCCTTCGGTTATTTCCCTTCAGCATTGTCTTTACATTCGGGTTTTCCCTTTGGAGTAGCGTGAGTTTGCATTGCATCTATGCCATACCACGAGGTAGGACGCATATTGCATCAAAGGAAGCCCCGCCCGAATTCGCCCATGTAGTGGAGTGTTCATAACATACAAACTAGGCGGCCCATAAAGGGATAAAAGGAAAGACTTAGGCACGTGCAAATCCATGTGATCTAAAATCTGCAATCGCATCTAAAAGACCCGAATTAGACACCTCGAACCGCTGCGTAGGTTTTCTATCCCAAAAACTCGATTTTTGCAAAGCGTACAGACTGACCCTTGCGCATCGGTGCAAGAAGGTCTGCGACGACAAGAGCTCACTTGCTCACAGTCGCCATGATTAGAAGTCAGTTTAAATATATCTTCGCTAGCTTAGGTAAGCTAGCTGGCATGCCCTGTTTACATAAATAGGCCTTAGACGCATGAGAGGATCCACTCCAAGCCCAGGAAAGGCGGGGAGGCATGGGGATTTTTCGCGCGTCTACAACTCCACCCGGCTGCCACCTTCCCACTCCATCACCCAGTTGCACACTCCATTCGGCTGCCACCTCCGGCCACCACCTCATCCCCCAGCACCATGGTTAGTACCCCATCTAGCCTCTCTTCCACCCCTTTCTTACCCGGTCACACACTCCATCACCCACCACCACAGCCCGACCTTCTCCCTTACACCCGGCCACATCACACCCTACCTCACCACCTTCCCTTAGCATCATCCACCTCAGCCCTAGCTAGACCTTCTCCCTTAACCCGCCACCATCTAGCCAACCTCCTAACCTGCCACAACCCAACCAACATCCCTCCTTGCCGCGCCCATCACCCGGCCAGCACCAAGACATCCATCCGGCTAGCACCTTACTTGCCGCCCACACACATCCAAGGAGCTCCCCTTTGGCTGTCCAAGGCGACTCACTAGGCCAAAGCCAAGCAAGTTGAGCCAGGAACCAACTACATGTAAGTGCCTAAGTCGGTCCTTATTATGAACTTGCTTACATTTAATTAAATTTGATACGGGGCTGTAATAATGGAGCGTTGTCTCCCCCCGGTTGTAATAATGTGGTTTGGCACACCAACGCACATGTGCACTTGAGCCATTCCTCTCTTAGCTGTTGTAGACGCGCGAAAAATCCCCGCCTCTCACCTTTTCAAGGCTCAGAGCGGATCCTCTCGTGCGTCTAAGGCCTTATTTATGCAAACACGACGTGCTAGCTAGCTTACCTAAGCTAGCGAAGATATATTTAACACTTGTAAACACCCCGAAATCCCACGAATTTCTTAAACAAATCTGGTTTTATACAAGCAGCCCCAAAGGGCCATTTTTGAGTTTGGAAACCCAGGAGCCTTCCAAACAAAACCCTGTATATATGTTTTAAACTTTATCTTTCAAAAATATATAATATAGCTTTTGAAAACCCTTTTAAAACATGTTTTGAAACCCCGAAGTGGCTTGGCCCGATCAAGAGCCCGGAACCGGAGCACCTGTCGAGCCCGGCGCAGCAACTCTTGCATCTGATTCACATCCCAGGATCTCGAACGTCCAAGACCCTGTTTTTATCAAAAAAAGCATTTGAAGTCATCTCCGGAAGGCAGAAACGGAGGCGGACGACTATGTTGGCGAAGACCCAACGCAGACGGAGTACTGATGCTGTCAGGCCCCGCACAAATCGTCCGTCTCGAACCCGGCCCGAAGGAGTCAGAGTTCAGTTTGGATTGGATCTGGACCATATATATCCAGATTCCAATCCAAACCCATATGTGGATTTGGATTTGGATTTGGATCCAGAAATCCAATCCAATATCCATATCCATGGCCCACATCACCTTCTCATAAATGGAGGTGGGGCCCACTTGAAATTCACGTGGGATATTGGGCATGAGAGAGAGTGGGGGGTGATAAATATCAAGAGTGTTGTATTAAGCTTGACTTGTGTGTCAAGTTTGGGTTTAATCTTGTGGTTTAGCCTAATTGAGTGGGTTTAAGCTTGTAATTAGCTAAAACCTAACCTAGGGCTGCACCAACATGGGGTGATCAAGGGCTATGGGCCATGCTAAGGGAGCTCCATCACCTAAACCTAGCCAAAAATGCCTAAACCTAGCCTAAACCCCTAATCCACCCCTAATTTGAACCTAATCACCTAACCCACTTCCCTAATCCCGGCCTAATCCCAACCTAATCACCTAACCCACTCCCCTAATCCTTCCCTAAACCTAGATTAATTTCCCTAATCCTAGCCTAAACCTAGCCTAAACCACCTAACCTAGCTCACTAAACCTCACCCTAAAACCCAACCACCTAACCTAGCCCTAAACCACCCTTAGCCCACGATTTTCCCAAACACCTAGTTTTAAAATATCTGGCCCAATCCCATCCAGCCCACCTTATCTACATACTACCCTACCTAAACCACCTAACCACTACCCACAACCCAGCCCTAACCGACCTACCCATCCCCTATTTAAACCCCCCTCATTGTGGGCGGGTTTTCTAAGTGGGAACCACACTCCACCACCCAGCCGGGCCCTCTCCTTTTCCCATCTCTCACCCGTCTTCCCAGCAGCTCCAGCTCCACCAGTCGCAACCTGCTCCGCCACTCTCCCTCTTCCGTCCACCATCACTGCCCCCCCAGCCGGACACCACCACCTCACTCAGCCGGGCCCTCTCCTTCTCCCATCTTCCACCAGCCGACAGCCATCTTTGCCGCCACTTCTTCCCATTCGGTAAGTCCCCCTAACTCCCTCAAAACCACTCTCTACCACCTCTCCACTCTTAACCACCCATCTTCCCCTTAGCTCCACCTCTTTGCCGCCACCACCTAAGCCTAGCCGAACCTAGGATAACCCAAGTGGCTGGCCACTACTCAGCCACCATCTCCCATTCGGCCGACCTCCCCCTAGGTGTCCTATTTGGCCTTCTCACTAGCTCACCTTTTAGGTCCAGTTTCCCTAAGTCCCTAACTTCACTAGTGACCCTAAGACCCACTTAGTCAGCCACTCTAAACTCCCTACTTGGAGGCGCCGCCCACTTGCCACCGGTCCCCTTCGAGGCGTCCATCCCGCGCCCCATTTGCAGCCGGCCAGCACTCTTGGTCACACACCTTCGCGGAGCTCCCATTTGCAGCCCAAAGCCAAGGCCACGCTCAAGCAAGACCTCTACGGACCAGCTACTTGTAAGTTTCTAAACTCGGTCTTTGATCATACACTTGCTTGAAATTCAATTTGATACGGGGTTGTAATAACGGAGCATAGTCTCCCCCCGCTTGTAATAACGTGGCTTGGCACAACCACACACGTGCACCCTCTTAGTCGTGCACAATTTCAAACACACACGGGCCTAATCAGCCCCTAATATATAAGTGTACGTATATATTTCATTTCCGAAGGGTTTTGTTTAAGTTGGGTGTGTTGTCTTTCGATTTAAACACTCTCACACACATTGAGCTTTCGCTCTTATTTGAAAGACCCAAGTAAGGGCCGACCTATACTATTTGGGTTTTATTTCTTGTCGTGTGAGTAAGTCTTTCAATTCAAGCACTTTCACACACATTGAGCCTTCGCTCTTACTCCCAAGACCTTAGTCAAGGCCATACTGCAATTTATATTTGGGTTTAATTTCATGTCGTGTGTGTAAGTCTTTCAATTCAAGCACTTTCACACACATTGAGCCTTCGCTCTTACTCCCAAGACCTTAGTAAAGGCCTTATTGCAGTTATATTTGGGTTTCATTTATGTCGTGTGTGTAGTACTTCAATTTAAACACACGCACACACATTGAGCCTTCGCTCTTACTCCCAAGACCTTAGTCAAGGCCATACTGCAATTTATATTTGGGTTTAATTTCATGTCGTGTGTGTAAGTCTTTCAATTCAAACACGCACCCACATTGAGCCTTCGCTCTTATTTGCAAGACCCGAGTAAGGGCTCATATACATAAGATATATACGTATTTCCCTTCGGTTATTTCCCTTCGGTTGTTTCCCTTCTGTTATTTCCCTTCCGTATTGTCTTTACATTTCGGGTTTTCCCTTTGGAGTAGCGTGAGTTTGCATTGCATCTACGCCATACCACGAGGTAGGACGCATATTGCATCGAAGCAACCCCCGCTCGAATTCGCCCATGTAGTGGAGTGTTCATAACACACAAACTAGGCGACCCAAAAAGGGATAAAAGAAAAGACTTAGGCACGTGCAAATCCACGTGATCTAAAACATGCAATCGCATCTTAAAGACCCGAAATAGACACCTCGAACCGTTTCGTAGACTTTCTCCCCAAAACTCGATTTTTTGCAAAAGCGTACAGACTGACCCTTGCGCATCGGTGCAAGAAGGTCTGCGACGACAAGAGCTCACTTGCTCACAGTCGCCACGTTTAGAAGTCAGTATTGATATATCTTCGCTAGCTTAAGTAAGCTAGCTGGCACGCCCTATTTGTATACATAGGCCTTAGACGCACGATAAGATCCACTCCAAGCCACGAAAGAGGCGAAGAGGCGGGGATTTTTCGCGCGTCTACAACACTGACTTCTAATCGTGGCAACTGTGAGCAAGTGAGCTCTTGTCGTCGCAGACCTTCTTGCACCGATGCGCAAGGGTCAGTCTGTACGCTTTGGAAAAATCGAGTTTTTGGGATAGAAAGCCTATGCAGCGGTTCGAGGTGTCTAATTCGGGTCTTTTAGATGCGATTGCAAATTTTAGATCACGTGGATTTGCACGTGCCTAAGTCTTTCCTTTTATCCCTTTATGGGCCGCCTAGTTTGTATGTTATGAACACTCCACTACATGGGCGAATTCGAGCGGGGCTTGCTTTGATGCAATATGCATCCTACCTCGTGGTATGGCGTAGATGCAATGCAAACTCACGCTACTCCAAAGGGAAAACCCGAATGTAAAGACAATACTAAAGGGAAATAACCGAAGGGAAATGACTTGTATAGTAAGTGCCGAAGGGAGATATGTATATAGAGTAGGTATATGAGCCCTTACTCGGGTCTTGCAAATAAGAGCGAAGGCTCAATGTGGGTGTGTGCTTGAATTGAAAGACTTACACACACGACATGAAATTTAAACCCAAATATAAATTGCAGTATGGCCTTGACTAAGGTCTTGGGAGTAAGAGCGAAAGCTCAATGTGTGTGAGTGCTTGAATTGAAGTACTACGCACACGACATAAATAAAACCAAAATATAACTGCAATAAGGCCTTTACTAAGGTCTTGGGAGTAAGAGCGAAGGCTCAATGTGTGTGAGAGTGCTTGAATTGAAAGACTTACACACACGACATGAAATGAAACCCAAATAGTATAGGTTGGCCCTTACTTGGGTCTTTCAAATAAGAGCGAAGGCTCAATGTGTGTGAGAGTGCTTGAATTGAAAGACTTACACACACGACATGAAATGAAACCCAAATAGTATAGGTCGGCCCTTACTTGGGTCTTTCAAATAAGAGCGAAGGCTCAATGTGTGTGAGAGTGCTTGAATTGAAAGACTTACACACACGACATGAAAAGAAACCCAAATAGTATAGGTCGGCCCTTACTTCGGTCTTTCAAATAAGAGCGAAGGCTCAATGTGTGTGAGTGCTTGAATTGAAAGACAACGCACCCAACTTAAGCAAAAACCCTACAAAAATGAAAGTATATGTATATACTTATGTATTAGGGGCTGATTAGGCCCGTGTGTGTTCAAAATCGTGCACAACTAAGAGAGTGCACGTGTGTGGGTGTGCCCAGCCACGTTATTACAAGCGGGGGGAGACTATGCTCCGTTATTACAACCCCGTATCAAATTTAATCTCAAGCAAGTATACAACTAAAGACCGAGTTAGGCACTTACTAGTAGCTGGTCCGTAGAGGCCTTGCTTGAGCGGGAGTGGTGGCAGCAAGTGGCTGATATTAGGGTCAGGTGGTGGTATGGTGGGTGGCTAGGAGTGGAGAGGGAGTGGAGAAGGAGCTAGGTGGAGTGTGGGGTACTAACCGGGTGACGAAGAGGGTGGCGCTTGGCTGGAAGGGAGTTGGGCAGGCGGTGGCGTTTGGTTGGAAGGTGGTGGTGTAGGTGGCGGTGCTGGTGGTGGTGGGATGTGGAGCAGGTGGAGCTTGGGGAAGTGGAGGACCCGGCTGGACTTGGGGAAGGAGAGGACCCGGCTGGGATGGGTGAGGGCTTCTAGATAGGAAAGCCCGCCCCCAAGGGGGGGGGGGTTATATAGGGATGGGTAGGTCGGTTAGGGCTGGGTTTGGGGTAGTGGTTAGGTGGTTTAGGTAGGGTGGTATGAAGATAAGGTGGGCTGGAAAGGGTAGGGCCAGATATTTTAAATACAAGTGGTTTAGGTCGGTTGTGGGCTAGGGGTGGTTTAGGGGTTTAGGGTCTGGTTAGGTGGGTGGGTTCTAGGGTGAGGATTAGTGAGCTAGGTTAGGTGATTAGGCTAGGATTAGGCTAGGTTTAGGGAAATTAACCTAGGTTTAGGGAAGGATTAGGGAAGTGGGTTAGGTGATTAGGTTGGGATTAGGCTGGGATTAGGGAAGTGGGTTAGGTGATTAGGCTCAGATTAGGGGTGGATTAGGGTGGAAGGCTAGGATTAGGTGTTTTGGGTTAGGTTTAGGTGAAGGAGCTCCCTTTGCATGGCCCATAGACCTTAACCACTTCATGTTGGTGCAGCCCTAGGTTAGGTTTTGGCTAATTACAAGCTTAAACCCACTTAATTAGGCTAACCCACATGACTAACCCCAAACTTGACACACAAGTCAAGCTTAATTACAACACACTTGATCTTATCCATCCCCACTCTCTCTCATGCCCATAATCCCACGTGAAATTCAAGTGGGCCCCACCTCCATTTATGAGAAGGTGATGTGGGCCATGGATATGGATATTGGATTGGATTTTTGAATCCAAATCCAAATCCAAGTCCACACATGGGTTTGGATTGGGATCTGGATATTTATGGTCCAGATCTGATCCAAACTGAACTCTGACTCCTTCGAGCTGTGTTCGAAACGGATGATTTGTGCAGGGTCTGACAGCATCAGCACTCCGTCTGCGTTGGGTCTTCGCCAACATGATCGTCCGCCTCCGTTTCTGCCTTCCGGAGATGACTTCAAATGACATTTTGATAATAACAGGGTCTTGGACGTTCGAGATCCCGGGGGTATGGATTTGATACGAGAGTTGCTGTGCCGGGCTCGACATGTGCTCCGGTTCCGGGCCCACTTTGACCTCGCTGGTCCTGTCTTGATTAGGCCAAGCTGCTTTAGGGTTTCAAAAACGTGTTTTAAAAGGTTTTCAAAAGCCATATTATATATTTTTGAGTTATGAAGTTTAAAACATATATACAGGGTTGTCTGGAAGGCTCCTGGGTTTCCAGACTCAAAATAGCCCTTTGGGGCTGCTTGTACAAAACCAGGTTTGTTTAAGAAATTCGTGGGATTTCGGGGTGTTTACAAATGCTCCTCTTTGGCCTTGTCCAAATTGATTTGGATAAGGGCAAAGATGACAAACACCCCTTTCAATGTCTCCCTAGATCTAGCCACGAAGAATATGGGATCGTCCCAATTTTTAGCAAAAATCTCAATTTACAAACTCTGGTAGGAGGAGATATCACGCCAAAGGGTTTTACATGGAATCTGGTCCTAAATGGGATCATGTTCATGCAAGTACCATGCATGGAATGCAAATGACATGGGTGTGGTGCCAAGAGTGGCGACCTCCCAGAGACCAGATGTGGTCGAACTCTAGAGACTTATAAGGCCTACTGCTCCAAGTGAGCAGATCCTATGCTGTTCGATGTTCAGTTTTCAAAACTTATTTACAAAAGCTATTTACAAAAGGGACAACTGTCTTGAGCCTCGATCCTAAGGATCTCGACCTCTTCGTGCTTGCCCATGTTTGAGTCTTAACACTCGCTTATTTAGCGCAGGTTTTATAAGAAAACAAGGCATATTTCAAATTCCTACGCCTTACTCGAAACATCGAATTCTCAAACAAGATGAAATTCAAGTAAGTAAATCCTATTTTTACTTTAGGATTCCTCGAAATGAACCATGCTTTAGCTTGGGATAAGCTAGGGATGGGAAAGAGATACCACGGTCCCTTCTGAATCATCCCGTGGTTTGAGGCACAGAAGGCGGAAAACTGCTCTTTTTGAGCTTTTTGGCCTCTTTTTCCTTTTTTTCATCGAGGGTCTCCCTTTGGGAGTATTTTTTCTTTAATCCCTCTTTTTCATAAGAGAATCAATTTTCTTTTGAATTCTGGTTTCTTTCTTTTGGAAAGATACTTTGAATGGGAAATTCCCTTTTGTTTGGGCCTTTGTTTTCCTTTTGGAAATAGAAGAGAAGAGGGGAGGACTTATCCCAAGCCTACACTCGATCCATTCCAGATCAACCTATTTAGAAATAGCACGTACTATTTGCAAGTATCTTGCTATGTTGAACTAGGCCTTTCTTTGTAAGAAGAAGGATTTTGAAATGTAACCACGATTTTGAAGACTCCACTCTTTCACAAGTGCGAATTCTCTCACTCAGGGTCACACGAGTTTGCCTTTGCACCTTATTCACATGTCTTAGGGCAGCTATCCCTAAAAATTTTCGAAAAATGGAATTTAATCCAGATCCTACACATGATACTTCTTTAAGTATTGAATATTGATAGGATCTGCTAAATTCCTACCTTCTACATCGATCAACCAATACGAATTGTTCGTAGTGGTTGCTCCTACAACATAGGGTCCATCCTAGTTGGGGCACCACTTGCCTAGGGGGTGTGGGCCACGATGATGGATAGTTTTTAAAACCAGATCCCCCACTTCAAAGTGGCGAGGTCTCATGTGTTTGCTATAATGTCGAGCTATCCTTTGCCGGTATGCACGAGCATGATCCATGGCAAGGAGTCGCCTCTCATCTAGCAAATCTAGTTCGGCCATCCTAGCATGCTGAAGCGTCTCTAGAGGGAGGTCGAGTGCTATGGATGTATGGAATGAATAAAGTTGAGTATGAATGGGAAGAATGGCGTTTGTGCCACAGACCAATTCGAATGGTGTGGCATTCGTGGGAGTCCGGATGGAAGTCCTATAAGCCCATAAGGCTTCATCCAGCTTCTCGTGCCACGTCCTACCCTTCTCTAAGGTTTTCTCAATAATACTAATGAGAGTCTTGTTTGTGGCTTCGGCTTAGCCGTTGCCTTGAGGGTAGTAGGGCGAGGAGAAGTGGTGAGTTATGCCATACGTGTTGCACAACTTAACCATCCGCTCGTTCTTGAATGGGGTACCATTATCAGACACAAGGTCTCGTGGAACCCCAAATCGAGCCAAGATATTCCAACAGATGAAAACCACCACATGTTGCCCCATTACATTGGTTAGGGAAATGGCTTCCACCCACTTGGAGAAATACTCCGTGGCTGCTAAAATAAATCGATACCCATTCGAGGCCTTTGGAAATATTGGGCCTACGATGTCGAATGCCCACATGGTAAATGGCCAGGAGCTGACCACGGAATGCAATGCAGATGATGGGATATGAATGGCGTGCCCATGCACTTGACATGGATGACACTTCCTAACATGATTGTGGCAATCCTTTTTCAGGGTGGACCAAAAATAGCCCCCTCTAAGTATTTTCATTGCCATCATGTTGGCATTAACATGACCTCCACATTCTCCATTGTGGAACTTGTGCATCACTATCCTAGCCTCCTCTAGGTCGATACACCTAAGCAGAATGCCGGTAAAACTTTTTTTGTATAAGACCCCACCCAGAATGGTGTATCGGGTCGAAATCTTACGAATGAATGCCTTATCTTTGGATGTGGCATCCTCGGTAAATCCCCCATTTTCTAAAAATTGTTTTATGTCATAAAACCAGGGTTTTTCAACATACTCTGGGTTGTTTTGGCAAATATCCAAGTCGTGTGTGGATGGGTGGGGCGCATGCCATATTTCCAAAGATCTGGTCCCTGAAATGGGATCGACCTTCAGGGCTGAACCCAAGGAGGAGAGGGCATCGGCGATGCCATTGTCCTCTCTTCCTATGTGTGTGAGTTTACATGATTGGAAGGACTGGACCAATCGAGTGGCCAACTCGTGATATGGAAGTAGTTTCTCATTACGTACTTGCCAAATTTTTAAAACCTGGTTTATGACAAGGACCGAATCTCCAAAGACCTCGATGCATGATGCCCCTAGAGTTTTCAAAATTCTTAAGCCTTGTATGAGTGCTTCATACTCAACTACGTTGTTGGAACATTCAAAATCTAAGCGGACTGCTATGGGAATCTCGCCCTTTTCAGGGGAGATTAGGATGACCCCGGCACCAGCCCCTTGTTGGTTTCGTGCCCCATCGAAGTGCATCTTCCATACTTGGTTTTCGAAAGAGTTTGCCAAAATGTGGTTTTGAAAATGGTTTTGCAATATGCCTTCATCAGGCATTTCGACAAGAGTGGGATATGCGTCCTCTAAGGGGAATTCAGCCACGTAATCTGCTAGGGCTTGCCCCTTAATGGAGATCTGGTGATGGTATTTCAGATCATACTCCATTAGAAGGAGTTGCCATTTGCCCAATCTACTCGTGAGAATGGGTTTTTCGAACAAGTGCTTGATTGGATCAAGCTTGGACACTATCCAGATCTCATGATCTAGGAAATAGTGTCTGAATTTCTGGCAGGCCCAAACTAGGGCCAAGCACGTCTTCTCCATGGCTTGATAATTTCATTCATAAGCCAATAGAGTTTTCGAAATATAGTAGATGGCATGCTCCTTATGGGTGTCATCCTCGTATTGAGCCAACAGGGCTCCTAAAGCATTTGCATGCACGGAGATGTATAATAAAAGCGGTTTTCCTTGCTTTGGAGGATTCAAAACGGGGGGATTAACCAAGTATGCCTTCAGTCTCTCGAAGGACTTTTGGCATTCGTCATCCCATAAGAATTTCGTGCCCTTCCTCAATAGTTTGTTGAAGGGTTCGCATCTAGTGGCCAGATTCGATATGAATCGGCGAACGGATTGTAATCGACCCTGGAGGCTACGGATTTGGGTGAGATTGGAGGGTGGAGCCATGTCTATGATGGCTCGACACTTAGAGGGGTAGACTTCTATTTCCCTTTGGCTTACCATAAAGCCTAGAAGCTTCCCTGATTCTACCCCGAACACACATTTTTGAGGGTTTAGCTTTACTTGGTAAAGCCTAAGCCTTTCGAAAATCTTTTGTAAACATTCGATATGAGTGCATCGGGTTTTGGATTTTGCCAAGAGATCATCTACATACACTTTTACAAGCTCATGAATTTGATCATGGAAGATCGTGGTCATGGCTCGTTGGTATGTTGCGCCGGCGTTTTTCAAACCAAAGGGCATGACTGTATAGCAGTACGTGCCCCATGGGGTTGTGAAGGCGGTCTTACCCTGATCTCGTGGACTTAGTTTGATTTGATTATAGCCTGAATAGCCATCCATGAACGAAAACATTTCATGATTTGCAGTACTATCGACTATCAAATCTATGTTTGGTAAAGGATAATTATCCTTTGGAGTGGCTTTATTCAGGTTTCTGAAATCGATGCATATTCGAAATTTTCCCATTGGTTTTTTGAACCACAACTATATTTGACAACCAATCAAAATACGCAATGGGTTTTATAAATCTGGCTTTTAGCAGATCTTCTAAACCCTCTTTGACTTGCGTGTGTACATTCGGGTGTATTTTCCTAAGCTTTTGCTTTATGGGTTTTACACCTGCATCTAAGGGAAGACGATGTTCGACAATGCTGAGATCTATGCCCGGCATGTCTTCATACTGTAAACACCCCGAAATCCCACGAATTTCTTAAACAAACCTGGTTTTGTACAAGCAGCCCCAAAGGGCCATTTTTGAGTTTGGAAACCCAGGAGCCTCCCAGACAACCCTGTATATATGTTTTAAACTTCAGATTTCAAAAACATACAATATGACTTTTGAAAACCTTTTAAAACACGTTTTTGAAACCCCAAAGCGGCTTGGCCCGATCAAGACTGGACCAAGAGAGCTAAGAAGAGCCCAGAACCGGAGCACATGTCTAGCCCGGCACAGCAACTCTTGTATCACATCCATACCCCTAGGATCTCGAACGCTCAAGACCCTGTTCTTATCAAAATGTCATTTGAAGTCATCTCCGGAAGGCAGAAACGGAGGCGGACGACCATGTTGGCGAAGACCCAACGCAAACGGAGTACTGATGCTGTCAGGCCCCGCACAAATCGTCCGTTTCAAACCCAGCTTGAAGGAGTCAGAGTTCAGTTTGGATTGGATCTGGACCATATATATCCAGATCCCAATCCAAGCCCATGTGTGGACTTGGATTTGGATTTGGATCCAGAGATCCAATCCAATATCCATATCCATGGCCCACATCACCTTCTCATAAATGGAGGTGGGGCCCACTTGAATTTCACGTGGGATTATGGGCATGAGAGAGAGTGGGGATGGATAATATCAAGAGTGTTGTAATTAAGCTTGACTTGTGTGTCAAGTTTGGGGTTAATCATGTGGGTTAGCCTAATTGAGTGGGTTTAAGCTTGTAATTAGCCAAAACCTAACCTAGGGCTGCACCAACATGAGGTGGTTAAGGTCTATGGGCCATGCAAAGGGAGCTCCCTCACCTAAACCTAATCCAAAACACCTAATCCTAGCCTACCACCCTAATCCACCCCTAAACTGAGCCTAATCACCTAACCCACTTCCCTAATCCCGGCCTAATCCCAACCTAATCACCTAACCCACTTCCCTAATCCTTCCCTAAACCTAGGTTAATTTCCCTAAACCTAGCCTAATCTCCTAACCTAGCTCATTAAACCTCACCCTAAAACCCAACCACCTAACCTAGCCCTAAACCCCTAAACCACCCCTAGCCCACAATCTACCCAAACCACTAGTTTTTAAAATATCTGGCCCTACCCTTTCCAGCCCACCTTATCTTCATACCACCCTACCTAAACCACCTAACCACTACCCCAAACCCAGCCCAAACCGACCTACCCATCCCTATATAAACCCCCCCCCTTGGGGGCGGGTTCTCCCATCTAGCCACTCTTCCCAACCCAGCCGGGACCACTCTTCCCAGCCCAGCCGAACCTGCTCCACCTGCCCCACCTGTTCCACCTGCACCACCACCATCCCTCCATCCCACCACCACTTGCACTGCCATCTTCACCACCTCCCGACCGAGCATCACTACCTGCCCTCCTCCCTTCCAGCCGAGCGTCCTCTTCTCTCCATTCGGTAAGTACCCCACACTCTACCTAGCTCCTTCTCTACTCCCTCTCCACTCCCTTACACCCACTATCCCCACTACCACCTAGCCCCATCACTTAACTAACTACCTTCCCATACTCCAGCCTTAGTCATCCTAGCAGCCCGCCACCACCACATTCCCTTCCATTCGGCCAGCCATCTCTTTTCCCCTAGGTGTCCCATTCGACCTCTTCTTAAGCTCCTTTTAGGTCCATATTCCCTAACACTCTATACTCTCCTAGTGACCCTACATACTCACTTGGCCCAGCCCCTTTAATTTTCCACATCAAGGCGACACCCACTTGCAGCCGGCCACCTTCAAGGCGCCTATCCCGCGCCCCACTTGCAGCCGGCTAGCACCCTTTGTCATTCACCCTCGCGGAGCTCCCGTTTGTAGCCCAAGGCGAAGGCCAAGCCCACGCTCAAGCAAGGCCTCTACGGACCAGCTACTCGTAAGTGCCTAAACTCGGTCTTTAGTTGTATACTTGCTTGGGATTCAATTTGATACGGGGTTGTAATAACGGAGCATAGTCTCCCCCCGCTTGTAATAACGTGGCTTGGCACACCCACACACGTGCACTCTCTTAGTTGTGCACGATTTTGAACACACACGAGCCTAATCAGCCCCTAATACATAAGTATATATATATACTTTCATTTTCGAAGGGTTTTTGCTTAAGTTGGGTGCGTTGTCTTTCAATTCAAGCACTCACACACATGGAGCTTTCGCTCTTATTTGAAAGACCCAAGTAAGGGCCGACCTATACTATTTGGGTTTCATTTCATGTCGTGTGAGTAAGTCTTTCAATTCAAGCACTCTCACACACATTGAGCTTTTGCTCTTATTTGAAAGACCCAAGTAAGGGCCGACCTATACTATTTGGGTTTAATTTCATGTCGTGTGTGTAAGTCTTTCAATTCAAGCACTCTCACACACATTGAGCCTTCGCTCTTATTCCCAAGACCTTAGTAAAGGCCTTATTGCAGTTATATTTGGGTTTAATTTCATGTCGTGTGTGTAAGTCTTTCAATTCAAGCACTCTCACACACATTGAGCCTTCGCTCTTATTCCCAAGACCTTAGTAAAGGCCTTATTGCAGTTATATTTGGGTTTCATTTATGTCGTGTGTGTAGTACTTCAATTCAAGCACTCTCACACACATTGAGCCTTCGCTCTTACTCCCAAGACCTTAGTCAAGGCCATACTGCAATTTATATTTGGGTATAATTTCATGTCGTGTGTGTAAGTCTTTCAATTCAAGCACGCACCCACATTGAGCCTTCGCTCTTATTTGCAAGACCCGAGTAAGGGCTCATATACATACTCTATATACATATCTCCCTTCGGCATTTATATTTCAAGTCATTTCCCTTCGGTTATTTCCCTTCAGTATTGTCTTTACATTTCAGGTTTTCCCTTTGGAGTAGCATGAGTTTGCATTGCATTTACGCCATACCACGAGGTAGGACGCATATTGCATCAAAGCAAGCCCCGCTCGAATTCGCCCATATAGTGGAGTGGTTATAACACACAAACTAGGTGGCCCGAAGAGGGATAAAAGAAAAGACTTAGGCACGTGCAAATCCACGTGATCTAAAACATGCAATTTAAAGACCCGAAATAGACACCTCGAACCGCTTCATAGACTTTCTCTCCAAAACTCGATTTTTGCAAAGCGTACAAACTGACCCTTGCGCATCGGTGCAAGAAGGTCTGCGACGACAAGAGCTTACTTGCTCACAGTCGCCACGTTTAGAAGTCAGTGTTAAAAATATCTTCGCTAGCTTAGGTAAGCTATCTGGCACGCCCTGTTTGCATACATAGGCCTTAGACACACGAGAGGATCCGCTCCGAGCCCTGAAAAGGCGAGAGGCAGGGATTTTCGCGCGTCTACACATACGTCCATGCAAACACATCTAAATAGGTTCGTAGAAATGCAATGAATGCTAACCTTTCAGTTTCATGCAAGCATGCGCCTATTTTGATGGTTTTGGGATTGGAATCATCCCCTAGGTTCACCTCTATGAAATCTCCTCCTACTGATTGGGAAGGTTTTTCAAAATCGAGAATTCTATGAAATTCTGGGAGCTCAGAAGTGGGATCTTCCTCAAGGGGATCCACTTCTGGGCTTTGATCATTCTCGTGGGCTATAGACCCAAGGGAATTTGATGCGTTGTTTTCAAAATGACCTGGTTTTGTACTTGGATTTTCAAGTGATTTCGAAATTTTTGGCCTGGCTATGCAGACGACGTTTCTTTCGAAATCCTTTTCTTTTGCCAAAGTCCTACCAGGAGCAGCTATGTACAAAATCTTTTTGGTATTTTCCAAATTTTCGATTTTTTTGGGTTTTTGTAAAACAAGAACCTTGGGAGCTATACAAAGCACTCTTTTTTCGAGTTTTTGTTTTTCCATTGTTTTTGGTTTTTCTTGTTTTTCGATTTTTTTGATGTTAAGGTTTTCAAATGTTTTTGTTTTTTTAGAAAAGGGATCTTCCGTCATACCTACAAAGGGAAAACACTACGGGTTACACTCGGAATAGGAGGTCTAAATCGTAGGTCTCTACTAAGGCAGGTTCCAGGGCACCCTTGACCCAGGTGGTCACAAGGGGTGGCTCCGGCGGTATTCGGGGAGTATAGCCGATCCCATATCGGCTTGGGTTGGCCCTAGGAAGGATGGGCTCTAGGAGACCCTATGTAGCCCATGTTTAACAACATGTTCCACAACTTTTTGTTTTTTGAAAAAGTTTGATATAAGTCGTGGTCCTGGAACATGCTATCGTCCATGTTGTGCTCATATGGCCTCTTGTCTAGGGGCTTTGGAAATAGGGAATGCTTGGGTTTTCCTAGAAGGATTAAAGTCGGGAGGGGGCCTGCTTTGGGCGGCCCCTTCACACATACAACCTTCCTAGGGTTGTTTAACACGAGCCGAGGTGGCTCAACCATAATTTGCTCCAAGTTAGCCTCATGGGCCTGGGAGCTTGATAAACAAGGGGAGTTTATGATCCCCTGAAGCTGTGGGTGACTCTCACCTAGGATCACTATGACCTGGTCCCTAAAAGGGATCTTGACACACCTGTGGAAGGTGGATGGCACAGCGCACAAACTGTGTATCCAGGGCCTTCCCAGCAACAGGTTATAATGGGGGTGGATGTCCAAGACATGGAACACCCCCGTGTGTTCGATCCCTCCCGTTTCCATTGGGAGTTCGATGGATCCTAAAGGTCTAGACGCATTCCCATCATATCCAATGATAACGATGGGGCTTGGGTTCACTGAAGTCAAGGCGACTCCGATTTTGTACGCCACATGAAGTGGAAGGATGTTGAGCCCTCCTCCACCATCGACTAGGCACCTGTCCAGAGAGTGGTTGTTTAGAACCACCTTGATATGCAGGGCCTGGTTATGGGTTTCGTAGGGTCTATCTACATTATCTTCCGAGAAAGTGATGGGCGATTTTGCTCCTAATAAAGCCACTTGGGCAGACAAGGATTCCGGACTTATGTTTGAATCAACCTTGGCCCTTTCTAGAATTTTCTCTAATACAAGTCTATGCCTAGGCAAGGTTTTTATAAGCTCTAAGATAGACATGTGAATAGGAATCTTTGAAAGGTGGTTTTTGAAGTCATAAGGATTTAGGATGACTTTGTCCTTATCTGCTTTTGGCAGAACACTAGGGATACATGCTTTTGAGGGGCCAGGCACACTGACCACCTTTTGAGCACCTTGAAGGTGCGGGGGTTGATAGATCCTCCCGGATCTAGTGACTTCCCCCACAACCAGCCTAGGGTTCGCGCTAAATTTGGCTCTAAGGATGAGCTGAGGAGAACCTTGGATTTTTAAAACTGGTTTTACCGGGGATTTCACTTTTGGTGGTCCCCGAATGACGACTTGGACGGGCTTCTTGTATAGTACAAGAATGGGCGCACAAGTAGGTCGACCAGGTTCTGGTTTTTGCGCTAGTTCCTTGGAAATGGTGAGGGTACATACCTCCTTTCCTTTCCCACTGCCACTGGCGTGTTTGGGAAAGGGTTCCTTGAAGATAGCTTGAGGTGGCTCAGGTTCCGCAGTGACCTGGAGCCGGCCTTTTGCTATCAAGTTCTCAATTTTATTTAAGAGGGAGAAGCAGTGTTTGGTATCATAGCCTTTGAGCCGATGATACTTACAAAATCGGTTTAAATACCCCCCTTTGGAAGTGACTCCTTCGGGGATTTCAGGGAGTTCTATCATGCCCTGGGCAAGTAGGAGGTCTAGGACTTCTGACACAGGTTGCCCCAGCGGAGTATACTCCCGTTTTTCAACCGGTTTTTGAAAATTTCGCTCCCTCTTATTTTCTAACTTTTCAAAATTCTTGAAAGTGCCCGCCACGCCTGGATCCACCCGGACATTGGCGATTTTATGGGGCTTTGCCCCTTTGTCCGTCGTGGGCAGCCCATATGCGATGGGCTTTTCCAAGCGGGTTTTTGTAATGGCACTTCCTTTCCACAAGTGATCGTATATCCCTTTTCGCAAGTTGGTTTCGAAAAGGGAGGCCTTTTTTATCAACTTATGGAAAGTTGAAATCTCATGGAGCGAGAGAAGGGTTTTTAACTCGCTTTTAAAATTATCCAGGATGAGCATTACTGCGCATCCTTCGGATATGGGCTCTCGCACTTGGCCCAAAAGCGACCTCCATCTTATAATGAAGGCATGTACGTCTTCGATCATGCCTTGCTTTGTATCCCTTAAGGTATTCAGAGTCGGCGTGACTTCTACGTTGTGTGCAAATCTTTGCATGAAGCAGTTCGCTAACTCTTCAAAAGTAGCGAACTGGCTTAAGTCGTAGGAAGCCAGCCATTTGGCAACTGTGCCTTTAAGGGATAAAGGGAACCAATACACCCATTTCATCGAGTTCTTTTTCTTCTTATGGGCACGACGTGAGAAAAGCTGCAAGTGAGACCTAAGGTCTCCCATGCCATCATACCGATGGAAGTTCGGTATTTCATCGTCATTGTCTGTTTCGTAATCCATAGGAAGGAAATCAAACAGGGCGTAGCTTTTTTTCTCTTTATTCTACCCTTTCAGCAACTGCTGTAGGGCTTTACGGTCCTTTTGTGTGAAGGACTCGTGGTATTGGTTGCCTTCCATTACGGAGGCCTCTTTGTGCTTGCGAGGTTTTTTAGATTTTTTTTTAGGCCTTTGTTCACCGTTTGATGAACATGAATCGCCTACTTCAGCCTCTTGGCTGAGAGCATCGATTTTGGCCTCAAACTCCCTTCTCAAGTCCTCGATTTCATCTAGTTTTATTTTGTTTTTGAAAATCCTCCTAGAGTGAGAACTTGATGCGCATGAGCCTTGGCTCGACACTTCACTTGGATTGGATTTTGACATGCTTTTCAAGCTTTTTCAAAATGTCCTAAGTACAAGCAAAGAAAACAAGTTAAAATGACACCCTTTTTAAAAATTTTCGCAAGACTTCTACTTAAAAACTCGATTTTTGAAAGGCTCACGTCTCATCGGGCGTGCCAATCTCTGTAGACGCGCGAAAAATCCCCGCCTCTCAGCTTTTCAGGGCTCGGAGCGGATCCTCTCGTGCGTCTAAGGCTTTATTTATGCAAACAGGGCGTGCCAGCTAGCTTACCTAAGCTAGCGAAGATATATTTAACACTGACTTCTAATCGTGGCAACTGTGAGCAAGTGAGCTCTTGTCGTCGTAGACCTTCTTGCACCGATGCGCAAGGGTCAGTCTGTACGCTTTGCAAAATCGAGTTTTGGGAGAGAAAGTCTACGAAGCGGTTCGAGGTGTCTAATTCGGGTCTTTTAGATGCGGTTGCATATTTTAGATCACGTGGTTTTGCACGTGCCTAAGTCTTTCCTTTTATCCCTTTTCGGGCCACCTAGTTTGTGTGTTATGAACACTCCACTACTTGGGCGAATTCGAGCGGGGCTTGCTTCGATGCAATATGCGTCCTACCTCATGGTATGGCGTAGATGCAATGCAAATTCACGCTACTCCAAAGGGAAAACCCGAATGTAAAGACAATACTAAAGGGAAATAACCGAAGGGAAATGACTTGTAAAGTAAGTGCCGAAGGGAGATATGTATATAGAGTAGGTATATGAGCCCTTACTCGGGTCTTGCAAATAAGAGCGAAGGCTCAATGTGGGTGCGTGCTTGAATTGAAAGACTTACACACACGACATGAAATTTAAACCCAAATATAAATTGCAGTATGGCCTTGACTAAGGTCTTGGGAGTAAGAGCGAAAGCTCAATGTGTGTGAGTGCTTGAATTGAAGTACTACGCACACGACATAAATAAAACCAAAATATAACTGCAATAAGGCCTTTACTAAGGTCTTGGGAGTAAGAGCGAAGGCTCAATGTGTGTGAGAGTGCTTGAATTGAAAGGCTTACACACACGACATGAAATGAAACCCAAATAGTATAGGTCGGCCCTTACTTGGGTCTTTCAAATAAGAGCGAAGGCTCAATGTGTGTGAGAGTGCTTGAATTGAAAGACTTACACACACGACATGAAATGAAACCCAAATAGTATAGGTCGGCCCATACTTGGGTCTTTCAAATAAGAGCGAAGGCTCAATGTGTGTGAGAGTGCTTGAATTGAAAGACTTACATACACGACATGAAATGAAACCCAAATAGTATAGGTCGGCCCTTACTTGGGTCTTTCAAATAAGAGCGAAGGCTCAATGTGTGTGAGTGCTTGAATTGAAAGACAACGCACCCAACTTAAGCAAAAACCCTACAAAAATGAAAGTATATGTATATACTTATGTATTAGGGGCTGATTAGGCCCATGAGTGTTCAAAATCGTGCACAACTAAGAGAGTGCACGTGTGTGGGTGTGCCAAGCCACGTTATTACAAGCGGGGGGAGACTATGCTCCGTTATTACAACCCTGTATCAAATTTAATCTCAAGCAAGTATACAACTAAAGACCGAGTTAGGTACTTACTAGTAGCTGGTCCGTAGAGGCCTTGCTTGAGTGGGAGTGGTGGCGGCTAGTGGCTGATATTAGGGTAAGGTGGTGATATGGTGGGTGGCTAGGAGTGGAGAGGGAGTGGAGAAGGAGCTAGGTGGAGTGTGGGGTACTAACCGGGTGACGAAGAGGGTGGTGCTCGACTGGAAGGGAGTTGGGCAGGCGGTGGCATTTGGTTGGAAGGTGGTGGTGTAGGTGGCGGTGCTGGTGGTGGTGGGATGTGGAGCAGGTGGAGCAGGTGGAGCTTGGGGAAGTGGAGGACCCGGCTGGACTTGGGGAAGGAGAGGACCCGGCTGGGATGGGTGAGGGCTTCTAGATAGGAAAGCCCGCCCCCAAGGGGGGGGTTTATATAGGGATGGGTAGGTCGGTTAGGGCTGGGTTTGGGGTAGTGGTTAGGTGGTTTAGGTAGGGTGGTATGAAGATAAGGTGGGCTGGAAAGGGTAGGGCCAGATATTTTAAATACAAGTGGTTTAGGTAGGTTGTGGGCTAGGGGTGGTTTAGGGGTTTAGGGTTTGGTTAGGTGGGTGGGTTCTAGGGTGAGGTTTAGTGAGCTAGGTTAGGTGATTAGGCTAGGATTAGGCTAGGTTTAGGGAAATTAACCTAGGTTTAGGGAAGGATTAGGGAAGTGGGTTAGGTGATTAGGTTGGGATTAGGCTGGGATTAGGGAAGTGGGTTAGGTGATTAGGCTCAGATTAGGGGTGGATTAGGGTGGAAGGCTAGGATTAGGTGTTTTGGGTTAGGTTTAGGTGAAGGAGCTCCCTTTGCATGGCCCATAGACCTTAACCACTTCATGTTGGTGCAGCCCTAGGTTAGGTTTTGGCTAATTACAAGCTTAAACCCACTTAATTAGGCTAACCCACATGACTAACCCCAAACTTGACACACAAGTCAAGCTTAATTACAACACACTTGATCTTATCCATCCCCACTCTCTCTCATGCCCATAATCCCACGTGAAATTCAAGTGGGCCCCACCTCCATTTATGAGAAGGTGATGTGGGCCATGGATATGGATATTGGATTGGATTTTTGAATCCAAATCCAAATCCAAGTCCACACATGGGTTTGGATTGGGATCTGGATATTTATGGTCCAGATCCGATCCAAACTGAACTCTGACTCCTTCGAGCTGTGTTCGAAACGGACGATTTGTGCAGGGTCTGACAGCATCAGCACTCCCTCTGCGTTGGGTCTTCGCCAACATGATCGTCCGCCTCCGTTTCTGCCTTCCGGAGATGACTTCAAATGACATTTTGATAATAACAGGGTCTTGGACGTTCGAGATCCCGGGGGTATGGATTTGATACGAGAGTTGCTGTGCCGGGCTCGACATGTGCTCCGGTTCCGGGCCCACTTTGACCTCGCTGGTCCTGTCTTGATTAGGCCAAGCTGCTTTAGGGTTTCAAAAACGTGTTTTAAAAGGTTTTCAAAAGCCATATTATATATTTTTGAGATATGAAGTTTAAAACATATATACAGGGTTGTCTGGAAGGCTCCTGGGTTTCCAGACTCAAAATAGCCCTTTGGGGCTACTTGTACAAAACCAGGTTTGTTTAAGAAATTCATGGGATTTCGGGGTGTTTACAGTTGCACACCATTTTTGACACACACACGGGCCTAACCAACCCTTAAGATATAGTTATACCTATATGTATTAAGCTGCGTGGGTTTTAATTTAAGTTGTGTGCGTGGTCTTTCAATTTCCACAGTCACACACATTGAGCTTTCCCTCTTACTCCCAAGACCCTAGTAAGGGCCGTATTGCAATTTCCCTTGGGTGTTTAAATTCAAGTTGTGTGCGTAGCATTTGAATTCTACACTCACGCACATTGAGCTTTCGCTCTTACTCCCAAGACCCTAGTAAGGGCCATATTGCAATTTCGTTTGGATGTTTAAATTCAAGTTGTGTGCGTAGCATTTCAATTCTACACTCACACACATTGAGCTTTCGCTCTTACTCCCAAGACCTTAGTAAAGGCCATATTGCAATTATATTTGGGTTTACATTACAAGTCATGTGAGTTGTCTTTACATATACACACAACACCCACCAACACGTTGGCGACCTTCGGGCCCATATATATTATAAGTATTTCCCTTCGGCTATGTCTTTAAGATTTGGGTTTTAAGGTTCAGCTGTGTGCGTAGTCTTTCCATATATACATGACACACACTTGCACAATTGAGCCTTTCCGCTCTTAAGATATAGCCATATTTCCCTTTTGCAATTTACATTAAGCCATTTCCCTTCTGCATTGTCTTTCAATTTGGGTTTTCCCTTTGGAGTTGTGTGAGTTTGCATTGCATATTCGCCATACCACGAGTTAGGACGCATATTGCATCAAAGCAAACCCCACACTCCCATGCAAAAATCGCCCAACTTAGGTCACTTGTGCACACACCTAGTTGGCCCTAAAAAGCATAGAAAGAAAGACATAGGCACGTGCAAATCCCACGTGTAATAAAACTTGTAATCGTACAGACAAAGCCCAAACACTTCGGGTATTTTCAAAGAGGTTTGATTTTAAAGACTTTGCCAAGCGTACAGACTGACCCTTGCGCATCGGTGCAAGAAGGTCTGCGACGAAAAGAGCTCACTTGCTCACAGCCTCCTCGATAGAGTCAGATTTCAAAAACTTTCTTTGCTAGCTTAAGTAAGCTAGCTGGCACGCCCTTTTGTTAAAAACGACTTAGACACACGAAAAGGTTCACTTCGGGCCTAAGAACCAGAAGTGGAAATTTTCTGTGTCTACACTGGCATCTTACTAAGATGTGTCGACCTAGAGGAGGCTAGGACTGTTATGCATGAATTCCACGATGGAGAATTTGGAGGTCATGTCAATGCCAATATGATGGCAATGAAAATACTTAGGGTGGGTTATTTTTGGTCCACCCTGAGGAAAGACTGCCATGATCATGTTAGGAAATGTCATCCATGTCAAGTGCATGGTGTAGACATGGAAAATTTTCACTTGCGGGTTCTTAGGCCTAAAGTGAACCTTTTCGTGCTTACGTTCGCTTTTAGGGCGTGCCAGCTAGCTTACTCAAACTAGCGAAGTAGTTTTTGAAATATCTGACTTTTAAAAGGCAATTGTGGACAAGCAGGATCTTTTCGTCGCAAACCTTCTTGAACCGACGCTCAAGGGTCAGTTTGTACGCTTAGAGACTTCGTTTGAAACAAGTTAAACTCAAATTCGATTTTTGAATGAACAGGTGTTTGAAAACTTCAGAAAGCATGCATTTGGCGAGTTTTTGCTTTTACTGGGTTTGGGCGACCCTAAGTCTTTGAAATTTATCTGCCTTAGGCGTGGAGTGTGTGCATCAAGTGCCTAAGATGGGCGTTTTGCACGATTTATTCGGGTTTGTTCGATGCAGGTATGCAACCTAGCTCGAGTATGGCGAGTATGCAATGCAACTCACACAACTTGAATGTAAAACCCAAAATTTAAAGACTTAACAGAAGGGAAAACCCAAATTGAATGCAACTCACACGACTTGAATGTAAATTGTAGAAATTCAAATATCTCTATATCTTAAGAGCGGAAAGGCTCAATGTGTGCGTAGGTGTTGTGTATAAATTGAAATGCAACACACGCAACTGAACCGTAAAACACAGCAGAAGGGAGATATAGATATATGTAAGAGCGGAAAGGCTCAATTATGGTGTGTGTGTATGTGTATAAATTGAAAGACAACACACACGACTGAATTTAAAACCCAGAATTGAAATGCGTACACAACTGCACCGGGAAAACTCACGCAGCAGAAAGTATATAGATATGGCTATATCTTAGCGGCTTCTGAGGCCAAAATGTACGTGAAGTGTTTGAGCAAACGCTCGGGTGTTTCTTGGGTGCGAGTGTGTAATTGAAAAACAAACTCACACGACTTAATGTAACAACCCAGCTTAATTGAAATACGTACATATAATAAGAGCGAAAAGGCTCAATTGTGTATGTGGTGCTTGTGTACGAGATAAGAGCAAAAAGGCTCGAGTGTACGTGTGTGTCTCGTGTGTCCAGCACTGTTATTACATCTGGGGGGAGACGATGCTCCATTATTACAACCCCGTATCAAATTGAATTGAATACGAAAAACAACTTGATATATATCAAAATAAACTCATATTTTCCAGATTCTTGAGTTATGCTCGTACAAGAGGCGAGTCCATCATCATTACATGGGGTCCGGGGCACGTGGGAGCGAAGCCGGAGAGCTTAAGAGCTTGGGGAGACTTGGAGTTCCGAGAGCTGCAAATTATACTAGGTTTAGGGCCGCTTGGGGCTGGTTTGGGTAAGGGATGACTCGAGCCACCTTGGCTCGAGTGATAGGATTTTTGGTTTAGGATTTGGCCAGCATTTGGCCTTAGGTTTAGTGAGGTTTAGACTTAGGATTAGGCTAGTACTTGGCCTTGGTTTAGGTCATGTTTTGGACCTGGTGTTAGACATGACTCGAGCCAAGGTGGCTCGAGTGATAGGATATGGTTTAGGTCTTGTGAAACTCGAGCCAAGGTGGCTCGAGTAAGAGTGGTATTAGGGTATAGTTGGTCCTAGTCTAGGTGCTGAAGATGGGACACAGTTAAGCTAGGGATGATACATGGCCAGGTTTAGGTAGGGTTCACTAGGTTGCCAAGGTGAGCTTAGGGGCTGGTTCACGGCCAGCCCTTAGCCTAAGGTTTTGGGCTGGGATGGCCTGCCTTTAGGGTAGGCCTTAGTTGATTGTAGGTGGGACACGGCCTACTCTAGCAGGCCGTGGGTCTTAGGTAGGTGGGCTGGCTAAGGCCGGCCAGGTTTTTGGCAAGAAAAACAAGGAAGCCCGGCCACCTTTGGCCGGGCTGTTTTAGGTAGTTGGAGGGGGAAAACCAGCCACGAGCTGGGCTGGTTTTTAGGTAGATGGCCTGCCTTTAGGGCAGGCCACCTTGGGTAAGAAAAGGGGACACGGCCTGCTGGTGCAGGCCGTGGGTTTTTGGGGAAAAAGGACTCGAGCCACCTTGGTTGGGTTGAAGGGGGGGAGTTCGGCCAGGTGGTGGCCGAACTAGGTTTAGGTCTTGGAGCAGCCTAGTTAGGTGGTTGTCTAGGGTAGATGTTTTGGAAAAATCGGCCAGGACTTGGCTGTTTAGGTAGTGTTTTTAGGGGTAGTTCTTGGTGGTTGATGGGTGGTCTAGAGAGGTTAGGGAAGAGGTGGGTTAGATTAGGTTTTTAAGGCTTACCTAGGGTGCAGCTCCGCTCCAGCCACCACTCACGCCACCAAGCTCCACCATGCGACATTCCCAGCTTTGAAGAAGAGGCTTCTACCATTGGTGCAACCCTTGGCCAATCCCCATCTCAAACAAAAAACATTTTGGGCGTATGAGCCACTTTCTCTCTCATCCCCCCCCTCTTTATTTCATGTGAAGTGGGTTTCCTGGAGACTTCACATGAATGATTTCCAGCCCACTCACCTCTATTTATAGAGGTTTTAAGTGGATCTTGGATCTTGGGTCCTGGATTTGGGTTTGGCTATTCGGATCCAATCCAAACTCAATGTGGATCTGGATCGCGGATCTCGAATATTTTGAGATCAAGATCCAGTCTAAATATTTATTTGGGTTTGGATCTCGGATCTTGGATCTTGGATTTTTGAGATCCATATCCAATCCAAACACAATTTGGATATGGATCTGGATATTTTTGGGTCTAGACCCAATCTAGATTTTTCTTCTGCTCCTTGGTTTTCTGCTCCTTTCTGGTGCTTTTCACCGTCGGTTTCGAGCGGGCTTCGATTCATCGGATGCCCAACTCTGGCTTGGGTCTTCCCTAAGTCTTTCTTCCAATCGGTGTTCTACTTTTCGGGACTTTTTCGGCGTTTGTTTCGGTCCGCCGTTTTGGTTTTTGGCCGATTCCTGTTGATATCGAACTCAGATTGCCGCACGGATTCCGTTCTTCATTCTGACGGGACGTGTCTCGGACTTCTGTTGATTTTCTCAGGTACTGGGCTTCTTTCTGGATTTTGGAGCTGCTTTGTGCTTTTTCTTTGACCCAAATTACATTTTTACCCTTCTGTCGGGCTTTTCTCCAAACGGGCTCTTTTTTCTTCCGTTTTTGAACAGGGGGTGGCTTCTAAAATTCTGGGCTCGAATCTTCTTCTTGCCTGGGCTTTTCTTTTGCCTTTTGTACCTGTTTTCACATTTTAAAACAGGTTGTTGTTTTGGCTCAAACGAGCTTTTTTGTATTTTTGAGAGTTTTTGATTTTTGGAAAATTCGGGGTGTTTATGCATGGGCACGCCATTCATATCCCGTCATCTTCATTGCATTCCGTGGTCAGCCCCTGGCCATTCACCATGTGGGCATTTGACATAGTAGGGCCAATTTTTCCAAAGGCATCGAATGGATACAGGTTCATTTTAGCAGCCACTGAGTACTTCTCCAAGTGGGTCGAAGCCACCTCCCTGACCAATGTACAGGGGCAACATGTGGTGGCTTTCATTAGGAAGAATATCTTGGCTCGATTTGGAGTTCCAAGAGACCTTGTGTTCGATAATGGCACCCCATTCAAAAACGAGCGGATGGTCAAGTTGTGCAACACCTATGGCATAACTCACCACTTCTCCTCGCCCTACTACCCTCAAGGCAACAGCCAAGCCGAAGCCACGAATAAGACTCTCATTAGCATAATTGAGAAGACTTTAGAAAAGGGTAGGATGTGGCATGAGAAGCTGGATGAAGCCTTATGGGCTTATAGGACTTCCATCCGAACTCCCACGAATGCCACGCCATTTGAGTTGGTCTATGGCACAAATACCATTCTCCCCATTCATACACGATTGCATTCATTTCATACATCCATTGCACTCGACCTCCCCCTAGAGACGCTTCAGCATGCTAGGATGGCCGAACTAGACTTGTTAGATGAGAGGCGACTCCTTGACATGGATCATGCTCATGCATACCGGCAAAGAATCACCCGACACTATGACAAACATATGAAACCTCGCCACTTTGAAGTGGGAGATCTGGTTTTGAAAATCATCCACTATCATGGCCCACATCCACTTGGAAAGTGGCGCCCCAAGTGGGATGGACCTTATGTTGTGCGTGCAACCGCCACAAACAACTCATACTGGTTGATCGATGTAGAAGGTAGGAATTTAGTAGATCCTATCAATATTCAATACTTGAAGAAGTATTATGTGTAGGGTTTGGGTTAAATTCCCATTTTCGAAAATTCCTAGGGATAACTGCTTTGAAACCTCGAAAGTAAGATTCAAAGGCAAATTGTGTGACCCTGAGCGAGAGAATTCACACTTGTGAAAGAGTGGAGTTTTCCAAATACGTGGGTACATTTCAAAACCCTTCTTCTTACAAAGAAAGGCCTAGTTCAATATAGCAAGATACTTGCAAGTAGTACATGCTATTTCTAAATAGACTAATCTGGAATGGATCGAGTATGACCTTGGGATAAGTCCTCCCCTCTTCTCTTCTCCTTCCAAAAGGAAAATATGGCCAAAAACAAAGGGAATTCCCCGCCAAAATCTCTTTCCCAAAGAAAGAAACTTGAGTCAAAAGCAAAATTCGATTCTTTTATGGAAAAGAGGGATTAAAGAAAAAATACTCCCAAAGGGAGACCCTCTATGAAAAAAAAGGAAGAAAAGGCCAAAAGGCTCAAAAAGAGCAGTTTTCCGCCTTCTATGCCTAAAACCACGGGACTCTTCAGAAGGGACCATGGTATCTCTTTCCCATCCCTACGACTTATCCCAAGTAAAACATGGTTCATTTCGAGGAATCCTAAAGTAAAAATAGGATTTTCTTACTTGAATTTCATTTTGTTTGAGAATTCGACGTTTTGAGTAAGGCGTAGGAATTTTGAAATTTAGCTTGTTTTCTTATAAAACCTTCACTAAATTAGCGAGTGTCAAGACTCAAGCAAAAGGCAAACGCGAAGAGCTCGAGATCCTTAGGATTGAGGCTAAAAGCAGTTTTTCCTTGTAAATAGATTTTGAAAAATCGAACATCGAGCAACATAGGGCCCGCTCACTTGGAGCAGTAGGTCTTCATAAGTCTCAAGAGTTCGACCATACCACCTGGTCTCTAGGAGGTCGCCCTTCTTGGCATCTCATCCATGTCATGCATGTGCATATTCATGCATGAACACTTGCATAACATGATCCCCGTTTAGGACCAGAAACCATAGAAAGAATTCCCTTTGGCGTGATATCTCCTCCTACCAGGGTTTCAAAGAGAGATTTTGCTCAAAAATTGGGACGATCCCACATTTTCGTGGATAGATCTAGGGAGACATTAAAAGGGGTGTTGTCATCTTTACCATTATCCAAATAAATTTAGATAATGCCAAAGAGGGGCATCTGTAAGCACCCCAAAATCCCACTGTAGATGCTTGAAAATCCCCGTCTCTGGTTCTTAGGCCTGAAGCAAATCTTTTCGTGTGTCTAAGTCCTATTTAAGCAAAAGGGAGTGCCAGCTAGCTTGCTTAAACTAGCGAAGAAATATTTTGAAATCTGACTTCTATCGTGGCGACTATGAGCAAGCAAGCTCTTTTCGTCGCAGACCTTCTTGCACCGATGCTCAAGGGTCAGTTTGTATGCTTAGAAAATCGTTTTCTAGACATGATAACCTAGGAAAATGTTTGAGGTGTTCGATTCGGGTTGATTTGTATGGTTTTTCAAGTTTTATTTCACGTGGATTTGCACGTGCCTATGTCTTTCTTTTTATCCCTTTTCGGGCCAACTAGGTGTGTGTATGAACATGTGACCTAAGTGAGGCGATTTTGAGCGGGAGTGTGGGGTTTGCTTTGATGCAATATGCATCCTAACTCGTGGTATGGCGTATATGCAATGCAAACTCACGCTACTCCAAAGGGAAAACCCGAATTGAAAGACAATGCGGAAGGGAAATGACTTAATGTAAATTGCAAAATGGAAATTGCAAAAGGGAAATATGGCTATATCTTAGGAGCGGAAAGGCTCAATTGTGCAAGTGTGTGCCGTGTATATATGTAAAGACTACGCACACTGTTGAACCTTAAAACCCAAATCTTAAAGACATAGCCGAAAGGAAAATACTTATAATATATATGGGCCCAAAGGTCGCCAACGTGTGCGTGGGTGTTGTGTGTATATTGAAAGACAACTCACACGACTTGTAAATGAAACCCAAATATAATTGCAATATGGCCTTAACTAAGGTCTTGGGAGTAAGAGCGAAAGCTCAATGTGTGTGAGTGTAGAATTGAAGTACTACGCACACGACATAAATAAAACCCAAATATAATTGCAATAGGCCTTGACTAAGGTCTTGGGAGTAAGAGCGAAAGCTCAATGTGTGTGAGTGTAGAATTGAAGTACTACGCACACAACTTGAAATAAAACACCCCAAAATGAACTTGCAATAGGCCCTTACTAGGGTCTTGAAAATAAGAGCGAAAGCTCAATGTGTGTGAGTGTGAAAATTGAAAGACAACACACACAACTTAAAGGAAACCCACGCAACTTAAATTATATACGTATAGCTATATCTTAAGGGTTGATTAGGCCCATGTGTGTGTCAAAATCGTGTGCAGCTAAGAGCGGGATAGGCTCAAGTGCACATGTGTGTGGGTGTGCCAAACCACATTATTACAAGCGGGGGGAGATAACGCTCCATTATTACAACCCCGTATCAGATTTAATTAAGCATAAGCAAGTCTATAACAAGGACCGAGTTAGGCACTTACATATAGCTGGTTTGGGTATGACTTGCTTGCGCTTGGGCTGGTGAGTCACCTTGGGCTGCAAGAGGGAGCTCCTTGGATGGGCACGGCAAAGGAAGGTGCTGGCCAGATGGCAAAGGTGCAGGCGGGTGGTGCCTTGGTGCTAGCCGAGTGGAGGGGGTACTGCCTTGGCTGGGGTTGGGGTGCTTAATGAAGGTAAGGGTGTTAGTTAGGGGCTGCCACTAAGGCTTGGGGTAGGTCTTAGGGAGAGGTAAGGTTAGGGTGTGTAAGTTAGGGGTTGTCTAAGGAAGGAGGAGGGGCAGGTGGTGCAGTCGGGAGATGCTGGCCGAATGGTGGAAGGTGGCAGGTGGTGGCTGGTTGGATGAAGCGTTGGTTAGGCTAAGGAAGGGTGGCGGGTGGTGGCTAAGAGTGGAGGGGGAGTGAAGAACAGGTGGTATTGAGATGGGATACTAATCGGGATGAAGGCTGGTCGAAGGGTGAGATGGCGGGTGTCAAGGTGCAGGCGGTTGAGGGAAGGTGGCAGGTACAGGCGGTGGCGTGGAGTAGAGCTGGCCGAGAGATGGAGGTGGCGTGGAGTGGAGCTGGCTGGGTTCCAAGGGAGCAGGTGAGAGAGGAGAGAAAGGGATGAGAGAGGAGAGGAGGGCTCAGCTGCCCAAGGATTTCATGCAAAACCCGCCCACAAGGGAGGGGTTTTTATAGGTTTTTAGTGGGTCGGTTTGGGTTGGTATTAGGGAGGTCGGTTGGGCTGGTATGGGGAGGTGGTTTAGGGGTATGGTATGGTAGATATTTAGGTGGGCCAGATATTTGTCTTAGGTGGTTTTGGGATATGGTGTGCTAGGGATTTCGGTGGGCTGGTTTAGTGGTTTAGGGTTTAGCTTAGGTGGGTTGGGCTTAGGGTGAGGTTTAGTGGAGTGGGTTAGGTGATTAGGCTAGGATTAGGGTGAGGTTAGGGGGATTAGGCTAGGTTTAGGGGAGGATTAAGGAGGTGGGTTAGGTGATTAGGTTAGGATTAGGGAAGGATTAGGGAAGTGGGTTAGGTGATTAGGCTAGGATTAGGTCGGGATTAGGGGGAAACAGCTAGGTTAGGTGGGTTTAGCTTAGGATTAGGGTTAGGAGCATCCCTTTGCATGACCCATGGACCTAGTTGCATCAAGTTAGTGCAGCCCTAGGTTAGGTGTAGGTGCATACAAGCTTAAACCCACACTCATTAGGCTAACCCACATGATTAACCAAAAACTTGACACACAAGTCAAGCTTAACACATGTTCACTCATATTTAAACCCCCCATGCTCTCTCATACCCAAGCTTTCCACGTGATTTTCTTGTGGGCCCCAACTCCATTTATGAGAAGGTGATGTGGACCCTGGATGTGGATATTGGATTGGATCTTTGGATCCAAATCCACATATATGTTTGGATTGGGATCTGGATATATATGGTCCAGATCCGATCCAAATCTAAATTTTGACTCTTTCATGGTATGTTCGAAGCGAACAGTTTGTGCGGGGCCTGACAGCATCAGTACTTCGTCTTGCGTTGGGTCTTTGCCAACATTGTCGTCCGCTCCTCTTTTCACCTTTCGGAGATGATTTCAAGCAGTTCGTTTGATAACAAGGGCTTGGATGTTCGAGATTCTGGGGATGAATCTAATACGAGAGTTGATGTGCCGGGCTCGACATGTGCTCCGGTTTCGAGCTCTTTTTTGCTCTTCTGGTCCTGCTTTCATCAGGCCAAGTCGCTTTGTGGGGTTTCAAAACAACTTTTAAAAGGTTTTAAAACTATATAATACATAGTTTAAACATATGTAGAGGGTTTGCTTGGAAGGCTCCTAGGTTTCTAAACTCAAAATAGCCCTTTGGGGTTGCTTTTACAAAATCAGGTGTTTTGGAAAGATCGTGGGATTTTGGGGTGTTTACAGATGCCCCTCTTTGGCATTATCCAAATTCATTTGGATAATGGCAAAGACGACAAACACCCCTTTCAATGTCAACCTAGATCTATCCACGAAAATATGGGATCGTCCCAATCTTTAGCAAAATCTCACTTTTAAAACCTTGGTAGGAGGAGATATTACGCCAAAGGGATATGCATGGAATCTAGTCCTAAATGGAATCATGTTATGCAAATGTTCATACATGGGTATGTAGATGTATGACATGGGTGGGGTGCCAAGAGTGGCGACCTCCCAGAGACCAGATATGGTCGAACTCTTGAGACTTACAAGGCCTGCTGCTTCAAATGAGCAGATCCTATGCTGTTCGATGTTCGATTTTTCAAAATCTATTTACAAAAGGGAAAACTGTCTTGAGCCTCAATCCTAAGGATCTCAAGCCCTTCGTGTTTGCCTTTGCTTGAGTCTTGACACTCGCTAATCTAGCGGAGGTTTTATAAAAAAGCAAGCTACATTTCAAGATTCCTACGTCTTACTCGAAACGTCGAATTCTCAAACAAAATGAAATTGAAGTAAGTAAATCCTATTTTTACTTTAGGACTCCTCGAAATGAACCATGTTTTACTTGGGATAAGCCAGGGATGGGAAAGAGATACCACGGTCCCTTCTGAAGCGTCCCGTGGTTTAAGGCATAGAAGGCGGAAAACTGCTCTTTTTGAGCTTTTGGCCTCTTTTTTCCTTTTTTTTTTTCATAGAGGGTCTCCCTTTGGGAGTATTTTTTCTTTAATCCCTCTTTTTCACAAGAGAATCGAATTTTTCTTTTTGATTCTGGTTTCTTTCTTTTGGAAAGAGACTTTAGATGGGAAATTCCCTTTATTTTGGCCATGTTTTCCTTTTGGAAGGAGAAGAGAAGAGGGGAAGACTTATCCCAAGGTCACACTCGATCCATTCTAGATCAGCCTATTTAGAAATAGCACGTACTACTTGCAAGTATCTTGCTATATTGAACTAGGCCTTTCTTTGTAAGAAGAAGGATTTTGAAATGTAACCACGTGTTTGGAAGACTCCACTCTTTCACAAGTGCGAATTCTCTCACTCAGGGTCACACAATTCGCCTTTGAACCTTACTTTCGAAGTTTCAAAGTAGCTATCCCTAAGGGTTTTCGAAAATTGGAATTTAACCCAAATCCTACACATAATACTTCTTTAAGTATTGAATATTGATAGGATCTGCTAAATTCCTACCTTCTACATCGATCAACCAATATGAGTTGTTCGTGGTGGTTGCACGTACAACATAGGATCCATCCCACTTGGGGCGCCACTTTCCAAGTGGATGTGGGCCACAATAGTGGATGATTTTTAAAACTAGATCTCCCACTTCAAAGTGGCGAGGTCTCATGTGTTTGCCATAATGTCGGGCTATCCTTTGTCGGTATGCATGAGCATGATCCACAACAAGGAGTCGCCTCTCATCTAGCAAATCTAGTTCGGCCATCCTAGCATGCTGAAGCGTCTCTAGGGGGAGGTTGAGTGCGATGGATGTATGGAATGAATGCAATTGTGTATGAATGGGAAGAATGGCATTTGTGCCATAGACCAATTCAAATGGTGTGGCATTCGTGGGAGTCCGGATGGAAGTCCTATAAGCCCATAAGGCTTCATCCAGCTTCTCGTGCCACGTCCTACCCTTCTCTAAAGTCTTCTCAATTATGCTAATGAGAGTCTAATTCGTGGCTTCGGCTTGGCCGTTGCCTTGAGGGTAGTAGGTATAGACACGAAAAATCTTCGACTCCAGGTTCTTAGGCCTGGAGTGAATCTTTTCGCAATCTACGTTCGCTTTTAGGGCATGCCAGCTAGCTTTCTCAAACTAGCGAAGTAAGTTTTGAAAATATCTGACTTTTGGGGCGACTGTGGACAAGTGGATTCTTTTAGTCGCAGACTTTCTTGCACCGGCACGCAAGGGTCAGTCTGTACGCTTTAGAAAAACTCGATTTTACACAAACATGACTCTTTTGAAAACTTGAAAATGTTTTATCGATTGGTTTTGTCAAATTTGCAACTTTTACACGTGGGATCTATGCGCTCCTATGTCTCTCGGGTTTTAGCCAATTTTGGCGTGTAGTTGTGTGCATCCAGTGCTCGATTTCGGGCAAGTTCTACATGATTTGATCAATCGGGTTTGATGCAAATATGCTCCCTATCTCGAGTGTGACAGATATGCAATGCAAACTCACACAACTTGAAGGGAAAACTCGGAATTTAAAGACATAGCAGAAGGGAAATAGCAGAAAGGGAAATATGGCTATATCTTAGATGCGGAAAGAAAATATATAGCTATATCTTAAGAGCGAGAAGGCTCAATGTGAGTGAGTGCTTTGAGTGTATAAATTGAAAGGCAACTCACACGACTTGAACCTTAAAAACCCAGCTGAAGGGGAAATACGTATATATATGTAAGAGCGGAAAGGCTCAATGTGAGTGAGTGCTTTGAGTGTATAAAATGAAAGACAACTCACACGACTTGAACCTTAAAACCCAGCTGAATGTATATAAATAGAGCTATATCCTATGGGCTGTTGAGGCCTGTTTGTGTGCAAAGGTGTGCAGATAAGAGCGGAAAGGCTCGAGTGTACGTGTGTGATTCGTGTTTCAAACCATAATATTACATCTCGGGGGGAGACTACGCTCCATTATTACAACCCCGTATCGAATTTAATTGAACTTAAACAATGTAAAACATCAGATTCGAACACTTACACATCGTCTGCTTAGGCTTTTCTTATCAATGGAATCCGACCTTGGATATAACCATTGGATTGTCCCCTCACTGCGAACCGATCCGATGCGTGGAGTTTTGAGTGAGATTCGATCGAACCTAAGGCAAGATGTAGGGGATCTAAGGTGAGGGGCTTAGGTAGGTTTGAGTCTAAGTCCTAAGGTGATGGGTGACCAGCTGGGGTTCGAGTTTGGTGAGGGTCCTAGTGCAGATTTAGGAAGGGTCCTAAGGAAAAGTTCGGCCAAGTGGTGGCCGAGCTGGTTTGGGGTTTTCTTGGAAATAGTCCTAGGGTGAGTCCTAAAGGAAGGGCTCGGCCAAGGGTGGCCGAGCTGGTCAAGATTTAGGGTTAGTCTAGGTTAGGACTTAGGGTGAAAATGCTAAAGGGAATGGCTCGGCCAAGGGTGGCCGAGCTGATCAACTTGGGTTTAGTTTAGGTGGGATTTGGGATGAAATGGCTAAGGGGAATGGCTCGGCCAAAGGTGGCCGAGCTGGACAGTTTGGGATTTAGTTTAGGTTGGGATTTGGAGGGACCCAATAGGACAGACCTAGGGTGAGCTGGGCTAGCTATTGGCCGAGCTTGGTATGGGCTTGGGTGGGGACGGTTTTGGGTAGAGTCTAGGTGCGGTTTTTGCAAGGTTCAGCCAGCATATGTTTGGTCGAACTTGCTGGATTTTCTCAAGAAGGCTAAGTGGTATTGAAGGTTAGGCTTTAGGTTCTAAGTGGGGCAGATCTAGGGTGAACTCGGCCAGCCAATGGCCGAGCTTGGGATAGTCTTAGGTGGGGACGGACTTGGGTGAAACTAGATTAGTTTTTAGTGAAGTTCGGCTACCTTCTTGGTTGGACTTGCTAGGTTTTCAAAAGGTGGTATTGGGTGGTTTAGAGAGGCAAAGGGGAGAGCGGTTTAGGTGGGTTCTAGGGACTCACCTTGGCCACGGTTTGGGTGATCTCCACGCACCTTCTCTTCACATCAAGTGGACCATCCATGGCTGCCGGATCCACATGAGTTGCAGCAGATTTTGACGTGAAATGGTGTGGCTTCCAAGCTTACAAAACCAGCCCACGACTTGTAAAAAGAAACAAAGGGGGAAACCAACCCCTTTTGTTGACTTTCTTCCCCTCTCTCTCTCTCTCTCCTACCCAAGCAAAGTGGCGTGAGATTTCTTTTTTGTAGCCTTTCTCAAGCCAGCCCCTCATGTCCTTTTATAGGCTTCTTATGTGGATATGGATCCTGGATCTTGATTTCTGAAATCCGGATCCAATCCAAGTTTTGTTTGGATCCGGATCTTGGATCTGGATATTTGGATCCAGATTCGATCCAAATTTTCTTCTTCTTCTCTCCTTCTTGGCGTTTCGAGTCGAACGCTTCGTGCGGGCCTTGAGTTTATCAACGATCCGTCTTAAGCGAGGGTTTTCCCCATTTCATCGTCTGAGCTCCTCATCGCCTTTTCGGACTCTGTTTCAACTGATTTTTGTTGTTTTTGACTTGGATTGTTCGTGATTTCAGGGGCATTGTTGGCTGGGCCTCCGATGCTTTCGGCTTGAAGTCCATTTGCGGCTTGGGCTCCTCTTTTGTCTTTGAATTTGGCCTTTCATCGGGCTGGGCTTGCTCTTTGAATTTTCTGAATTTCTGTTGCAACTGCTTTGGGCTAGGCTTTACCTGTTCATCTGGGTTTTTGCAAAAATAGGACTTTCGTCCATTTTCAAGAATGTATGTTTCGATAGGGTTGTAAAACGGAGGTTTGAAGTATTTGAGCTCCTGGGTTTTCGAAAATTTCCAGTTTGGCTTTTTGAGCTTATTTTCGAACTAGGCATTTGTTTTTGCAAAATTTTTGGAATTTGGGGTGTTTACAGTAGGGCGAGGAGAAGTTGTGAGTTATGCCATACGTGTTGCACAACTTGACCATCCGCTCGTTTTTGAATGGGGTGCCATTATCGGACACAAGGTCTTGTGGAACCCCAAATCGAGCCAAGATATTCCTCCTAATGAAAGCCACCACATGTTGCCCCTGTACGTTGGTCAGGGAGATGGCTTCCACCCACTAGGAGAAATACTCAGTGGTTGCTAAAATGAATCAATGCCCGTTCGAGGCTTTTGGAAAGATCGGGCCTACGATATCAAACGCCCACATGGTAAATGGCCAGGGGCTGACCACAGAATGCAATGTAGCTGAGGGGATATGAATGGCGTGCCCATGCACTTGACATGGATGACACTTCCTAACATGATCGTGGCAATCCTTTTTCAGGGTGGACCAAAAATAGCCCGCTCTAAGTATTTTCATTGCCATCATGTTGGCATTAACATGACCTCCACATTCTCCATCATGGAATTCGTGCATAACAATCCTAGCCTCCTCTAGATCGACACATCTTAGTAGGATGCCGGTAAAGCTTTTCTTATATAGAACCCCACCCAGAATGGTGTATCGGGTTGAAATCTTATGGATGAATGCCTTATCTTTGGATGTGGCATCCTCGATGAATCCCCCATTTTCTAAAAAATGTTTGATGTCATAAAACCAAGGTTTTTCAACAGAATTTGGCTTATTTTGGCAAATATCCAAATCGTGTGTGGATGGGTTGGGCACATGCCATATCTCTAAAGATCGAGTCCCTGAAATGGGATCGACCTTTAGGGTTGAACCAAAGGAGGAGAGGGCGTCGGCAATTCCATTATCCTCTCTTCCTACGTGTGTGAGTTTACACAATTGGAATGACTCAACCAATCGAGTGGCCAACTCATGATATGGAAGTAGTTTTTTCATTACGTACTTGCCAAATTTTCAAAACTTGGTTTATAACGAGGAGCGAATCTCCAAAGACCTCGATGCACGATGCCCCTAGAGTTTTCGAAATCCTTAAGCCTTGTATGAGTGCTTCATACTCAGCTATGTTGTTGGAACATTCGAAATCTAGGCGGATTGCTATGGGAATCTTGCCCTTTTCAGGGGAGATGAGGATGACCCCAGCACCAGCCCCTCATTGGTTTCGTGCCCCATCAAAGTGCATCTTCCACACTTGGTTTTCGAAAGAGTTTGCCAAAATGTGGTTTGAAAATGGTTTTGTAATATGCCTTCATCAAGCATTTCATCAAGTGTGGGATATGCATCCTCCAGGGGGAACTCAGTCATGTAGTCTGCTAGGGCTTGCCCCTTAATAGAGATCTGGTGATGGTATTTCAAGTCATACTCCATTAGAAGGAGTTGCCATTTGCCCAATCTACCAGTGAGAATGGGTTTTTCGAACAAGTACTTGATTGGATCAGGCTTGGACACTATCCAGATCTCATGATCTAGGAAATAGTGTCGAAATTTTTGGCAGGCCCAGACTAGGGCCAAGCATGTCTTCTCCATGGCTTGACAATTCCTTTCGTAAGCCAAGAGAGTTTTTGAAATGTAATAGATGGCATACTCCTTATGGGTGTCATCCTCGTATTGAGCTAATAGAGCTCCCAAAGCATTTGCATGCACGGAAATGTAAAGTAAAAGTGGTTTTCCTTGCTTTGGAGGATTCAAAACAGGGGGATTAACTAGGTATGCCTTTAGTCTCTCGAAGGATTTCTGGCAGTCGTCATCCCATGAAAATTTTGTGCCCTTCCTCAACAATTTGTTGAAGGGTTCGCATCTAGTCGCCAGGTTTGATATAAATCGGTGAATGGACTGTAATCGACCCTCGAGGCTACGAATTTGTGTGAGATTGGAGGGTGGGGCCATATCTATAATGGCTCGACACTTAGAGGAGTCGACTTCTATACCCCTTTGGCTTATCATAAAGCCTAGAAGCTTTCCAGACTCTACCCCGAATACACATTTTTGAGGGTTTAGCTTTACTTTGTAAAGTCTAAGCCTTTCGAAAAATTTTTGCAAACATTCGATATGAGTGCATCGGGTTTTAGATTTTGCCAAGAGATCATCTACATACACTTCTACGAGCTCATGAATCTAATCATGGAAGATCGTGGTCATGGCTCTTTGGTATGTTGCGCCGACATTTTTCAAACCAAAGGGCATGACTGTATAGCAGTACGTGCCCCATGGGGTTGTGAATGCGGTCTTACCCTGATCTCGTGGACTTAATTTAATTTGGTTATACCCTGAATAGCCATTCATAAACGAAAACATCTCGTGATTTGCAGTACTATCGACTATCAAATCTATGTTTGGTAAAGGATAATTATCCTTTGGAGTGGCTTTATTCAGGTTTCTGAAATCGATGCATATTCAAATTTTCCCATTGGTTTTTCGAACCACAACGATGTTTGATAACCAATCAGAATATGCAATGGGTTTTATAAATCTGGCTTTTAGCAGATCTTCTAAACCCTCTTTGACTTGTGCGTGTACATTCAGATGTATTTTCCTAAGCTTCTGCTTTATGGGTTTTACATTCGCATCTAAGAGAAGATGATGTTCGACAATGCTGGGATCTATGCCCGTCATGTCTTTATACGTCCATGCAAACATATCTAAGTAGGTTCATAGAAATGCAATGAATGTTGTTCTTTCATGGTCATGCAAACATACGCCTACCTTAATGGGTTTGGGATTGGAATCACTCCCTAGGTTCACCTCTATGAAATCTCCTCCTACTGAATTGGAAGGTCTTTCAAAATCGAGAATTTTATGAAATTCTGGGAGCTCGGAAGTGGGATCTTCTTCTAGGGGATCCCCTTCTGGGCTTCGATCATTCTCGTGGGTTATAGACCCGAGGGAATTTGATGCATGAGTTTTCAAAAGACTTGGTTTTGTACTCGGATTTTCAATTGATTTCGAAATTTTTGGTCTGGCTATGCAGACGATGTTCCTTTCGAAATCTTTTTCCAAAGTCCTACCAGGGGCAGCTATGTACAAAATCTTTTTGGTATTTTGTAGATTTTCGATTCTTTTGGGTTTTTGTAAAACAAGAACTTTAGGAACTATACAAATCACTCTATTTTTGGGTTTTTGATTTTCCATTGTTTTTGGTTTTTCCTCTTTTTTTGATTTTAAGTTTTCCAAATGTTTTTGTATTTTTATGAAAGGGATCTTCCATCATACCTACAAAGGGAAAACACTACGGGTTAGACTCGAAATAAGAGGTCTAAATCGTAGGTCTCTTCTAGGATAGGTTCCAGGGCACCCTTGACCAAGGTGGTCACAAGGGGTGGTTCTGGCGGTATTTTGGGAGTATAGCCGATCCCGTATCGGCTTGGATTGGCCCTAAGAAGGATGGGCTCTAGGAGACCTTGGTTTTGTGCCCCTAGACTTTTGTAGGGCGTATAGCCCATATTCAACAGCATGTTCCACGATTTTTTGTTTTTTGAAAAATTTTGATATAGATCGTGGTCCTGGAACTTGTTGTCGTCCATATCGTGCGTGTATGGCTTCTTGTCTAGGGGTTTTGGAAATAAGGGATGCTTGGGTTTTCCTAGAAGGGTTAGGATTGGGAGGGGGCCTGCTTTGGGCGGCCCCTTCACATACACAACCTTCCTAGGGTTGTTTAACACGAGCCTTGGCGGCTCAATCATGGTCTGCCCCAGGTTAGCCTCATGGGCCTAGGAGCTTGACAAACAAGGGGAGTTTATGATCCCCTGAAGCTGAGGGTGATTCTCACCTAGGATCACCATGACTTGGTCCCTGAAAGGGATCTTGATACACCTGTGGAAGGTGGATGGCACAGCGCACAAGCTGTGTATCTAGGGTTTCGATCTGGGTTTCGATCCACTTCTGGGTTTCGATCATTCTCGTGGGTTATAGACTTGAGGTAATTTGATGCGTGAGTTTCCAAAAGACCTAGTTTTACACTTGGAATTTCAATTGATTTCGAAATCTTTGGTCCGGCTATGCAGACAACGTTCCTTTCGAAATCCTTTTCTTTTTCCAAAGTTTTACCAAGAGCAGCTATATACAAAATCTTTTTGGTATTTTGTAGATTTTCGATTTTTTTGTGTTTTTGTAAAACAAGAACTTTAGGAACTATACAAACTACTTTATTTTCGAGTTTTTGATTTTTCAATGTTTTTGGTTTTTGCAATTTTTCCATTTTTTTTATTTTGAGTTTTTCAAATGTTTTTGTATTTTTATAAAAGGGATCTTCCATCATACCTACAAAGGGAAAATACTACGGGTTAGACTCGGAATAAGAGGTCTAAATCGTAGGTTTCTTCTAGGGTAGGCTCCAGGGCACCCTTGACCCAAGTGGTCACAAGGGGTGGCTCTGGTGGTATTTTGGGAGTATAGCCGATCCCATATCGGCTTGGGTTGGCCCTAGGAAGGATTGGCTCTAGGAGACCCTGGTTTTGTGCCCCTAGACTTTTATAGGGCGTATAGCCCATGTTCAACAGCATGTTCCACGATTTTTTGTTTTTTGAAAAGTTGGAATATAAATCGTGGTCCTGGAACTTGCTGTCATCCATATCATGCATGTATGGCTTCTTGTCAAGGGGTTTTGGAAATAAGAGATGTTTGGGTCTTCCTAGAAGGGTCAGGACTTTGAGGGGGCCAGCTTTGGGCGCCCCCTTCACATACACGACCTTCCTAGGGTTGTTTATCACGAGCCTTGGCGGCTCAACCATGGTCTGCCCCAGGTTAGCCTCATCGGCCTAGGAACTTGATAAACAAGGGGAGTTTATGATCCCTTGAAGCTGAGGGTGACTCTCACCTAGGATCACCATGACTTGGTCCCTGAAAGGGATTTCAACACACCTGTGGAAGGTCGGTGGCACAGTGCACAAGCTGTGTATCCAGGGCCTTCCCAACAACAGGTTATAATGGGGATGGATGTCCAAGACATGGAACACCCCCATGTGTGTGATCCCTCCCGTTTCCATAGGGAGTTCGATTGATCCGAAGGGTCTAGACGCATTCCCATCGTATCCAGTGATGACAATAGGACTTGGGTTTATAGAAGTCAAGGTGACTCCGATTTGATATGCCACATGAAGTGGAAGGATGTTGAGCCTTCCTCCCCCATCGACAAGGCACCTGTCCAGAGAGTGGTTATTCAGAACCACCTCGATATGCAGGGCCTGGTTATGGGCTTCGTAGGGTCTATCTACATCATCTTCCGAGAAAGTGATGGGCGATTTTGCTCCTATTGACGCCACTTGGTCAAACAAGGATTCAGGGGTTATGTTCGAACTAACCTTAGCTCTTTCTAGAATTTTCTCTAGCATGAGTCTATGCCTAGGCGAAGTTTGTATTAGCTCTAGGATGGACATGTGGATAGGAATCTTTGAAAGATGGTTTTCGAAATCATAAGGGTTTAAAATGATTTTTCCATTGTCTGCTTTTGGTAGAACTCTAGGAATACATGCTTTTGAGGGGCTAGGCACATTGACCACCTTTTTAGCACTTTGTAGATGCGGGGGTTGATAGATCCTTTCGGATCTTGTCACTTCCCCCACGACCAACCTAGGGTTCTGTAGACACGAAAAATCTTCGACTCCGGGTTTCTTAGGCCTGGAGTGAATCTTTTCGCAATCTACGTTTGCTTTTAGGGCGTGCTAGCTAGCTTACTCAAACTAGCAAAGTAGTTTTGAAATATCTGACTTTTCAAAGGCGATTGTAGGCAAGCGGGATCTTTTCGTCGTAGACCTTCTTGCACCGACGTGCAAGGGTCAGTCTATACGCTTAGAGACTTCGTTTGAAACAAGTTAAAACTCAAAATCGATTTTTGAATAAACAACTGTTTGAAAATCCTTTTGAAATCATGCACTTGGCGAGTTTTTGATTTGGGCGACCCTAAGTCCTTCAATTTTATCCACTTAGGCGTGTTTGCACTTTTTGTTCGGGTTTGTTCGATGCAAGTATGCACTCTAGCTTGAGTATGGCGAGTATACAATGCAACTCACACAACTTGAATGTAAAACCCGAAATTTAAAGACTTAGCAGAAGGGAAAACCCAAATTGAATGCAACTCACACGACTTGAATGTAAATTGTAGAAATTTAAATATATCTATATCTTAAGAGCGGAAAGGCTCAATGTGTGCGTGGGTGTTGTGTATAAATTGAAATGCAACACACGCAACTGAACTGTAAAACGCAACAGAAGAGAGATATAGATATATGTAAGAGCGAAAAGGCTCCATTATGGTGTCTGTGTATGTGTATAAATTGAAAGACAACACACACGACTGAATTTAAAACCCGAAATTGAAATGCGTACACAATTGAACCGGGAAAACTCACGCAGCAAAAAATATATAGATATGGCTATATCTTAGTGGCTTCTGAGGCCAAAATATGCGTGAGGTGTTTGAGCAATCGCTCGGGTGTTTCTTGGGTGCGAGTGTGTAATTGAAAGACAAACTCACACAACTTAATGTAACAACCCAGCTGAATTGAAATACGTATGTATATGATAAGAGCGAAAAGGCTCAATTGTGTACATGGTGCTTGTGTACGAGATAAGAGCGAAAAGGCTCGAGTGTACGTGTGTGTCTCGTGTGTCCAGCACCGTTATTACATTCCGGGGGGAGACGATGCTCCGTTATTACAACTCCGTATCACGAATTGAATTGAATGGAAAGGGATTTGGTATATATCGAAATCAACTTACACTTTCCAGCCTTTTGAGTTAGGATTGTACAAGAGTGTAGACACCGAAAATTTTCACTTGCGGGTTCTTAGGCCTGAAGTGAACCTTTTCGCAATCTACTTCGCTTTATGGGCGTGCCAGCTAGTTTACTTTAACTAGCAAAGTATGTTTTGAAAACAATCTGACTTTTGAAAGGCGATTGTAGGCAAGCGGGATTTTACGTCGCAGACCTTCTTGCACCGATGCGCAAGGGTCAGTCTGTACGCTTAGAGACTTCGTTTTGAAACAAGTTTAACTCAAAATATATTTTGAATGAAGAAGTGTTTTAAAACCTTTTGAAAACCATGCATTTGGGCGATTTTGACTTTGTAAGGGTTGGACGACCCTAAGTCTTGCACGATTTGATTCGGGTTTGTACGATTCTCAGATTTTAGATCACGTGGATTTGCACGTGCCTAAGTCTTTCTTTTTATCCCTTTATGGGCCACCTAGGTGTGTGTTATGAACACTCCACTACATGGGGCGAATTTGAGCGGGAGTACGGGGCTTGCTTCGATGCAATATGTGTCCTACCTCGTGGTATGGCGTAGATGCAATGCAAACTCACGCTACTCCAAAGGGAAAACCCGAAATTAAAAGACAATGCCGAAGGGAAATTGCCAAAGGGAAATAACCGAAGGGAAATGACTTGTAAAATAAATAGCCGAAGGGAAATGACTCGTAAAGTAAATAGCGGAAGGGGAAATATGGCTATATCTTAAGAGCGGAAAGGCTCAATTGTGTAAGTGTGTGTCGTGTATATATTGAAAGACAACGCACACGACTTGAACCTTAAAACCCGAATCTTAAAGACGTAGCCGAAAGAAATACTTTATATAGAGTATATGTAGGGGCCCTTACTTGGGTCTTGGAAATAAGAGCGAAGGCTCAATGTGTGTGCGTGCTTGAATTGACAGACTTACACACACGACATGAAATGAAACCCAAATATAAATTGCAGTATGCCTTGACTAAGGTCTTGGGAGTAAGAGCGAAAGCTCAATGTGTGTGAGTGTAGAATTGAAGTACTACGCACACGACATAAATGAAACCCAAATATAACTGCAATAAGGCCTTTACTAAGGTCTTGGGAGTAAGAGCGAAGGCTCAATGTGTGTGCGTGTGGAAAATGGAAAGACAACACACACGACTTAATTAAAAACCCCTTGACTTAAAATATATAAATATAACTATATATTAAGGGCTGGTTAGGCCCGTGTGTGTGCAAAAAGTGTACGACTAAGAGCGGAAAGGCTCAAGTGCGCGTGTGTGTGGGTGTGTCAAACCACGTTATTACAATCGGGGGGAGACGAAGCTCCTTTACTACAACCCCGTATCAAAATTTAATTGGATATAAAGCAAGTTAATGTAATAGACCAAGTTTAGACACTTACAAATAGCTGGTCCATGTTCAACTTGCTTGCACGTGGGCTCACGGTTCACCTTGGGCAGCCAAGAGGGGGTTATCCTAGGGGGCTTTGAGGGAGGTTCTATGGGGCACGATTAGGGTCTTAGGGGAACTAATGTTCGGCCAAGACGGGGGCTGTGTAAGGTCTGTCCTAGGGTCTGTCCTAGGGTACAGGTCACGGCCAGGGTGCAGGTTAGGTCGGCAGGAAGGTGGACAGGGCGGCAGGGAGGCAGTCGGGTCGGCAGGGAGGCGTCTGGCGCCTGGCGCAGCAGAAAGGGGCGCGCGCGTAGGGGGCGTGCAGGCGACAGAGGGGCGCGCGGCAGGAAGCGCGCGGGCAGCAGAAAGGGGCGCGCGGTCAGGGCGCGCGGCAGGCGCGCGCGGCAGGCGCTGGTTGCTCACGGCCGGCCGGGTTGAAGTTGTTGGGGTTTGTTAGGGATGGTTTGAGGCGGTTGGGGTTAGGTTAGGTCTAGCTAGGGTTCAGTTAGGGTTAGGTTGGTTCAGTTAGGGTTAGGTTCAGTTAGGGTTAGGTAGGTTCGAACCTAGGCTAGGTTGGGGTTAGGTTTACCTCTTGGAGCCGGTCCTTCTTGGCTTGAGCCCACGTCTCCATGGTTGCAGCCACTTGGTCCAGCCCACCTTGGTTGCAGCCCCTTGGTCTAGACCCACTTAGCCCACATGGCTTGAACCCACCTCACCCAATGAGCCCACATGGCTAGGTCTATCACTCCCTCTCTCTCCTCCCAAGCATTTGCATGAACCCTTTACATGGACCCCCTCACCTCTATTTATAGAGATTTGAGGTGGGTCTTGGATTTGGGTTTGGGTTTGGGGTTTGGATCCATACCCAAATCCAAACACTATTTGGATCTGGATATTGGATCTCGGATATTTTGAGATCTGTATCCGATCCAAACCCAATATTTTTATGGATACGGATCTGGATATTTTGATCCAGATCCGATCCAATCCAAACACTATTTGGATCCAATCCAAATCCAAACACTATTTGGATCGACCCAAACACTATTTGGATTGGCCCAAATCCAAACACTATTCATTACATGGATTTGGATCTGGATATATATGGTCCAGATCCAAATCAAAATTTCTTCGGACAGTCCTTCTTGGCTTCTCGAGGCGAACGATCTGTGCGGGCACTGGCTTCATCAGCGCTCCGTCTGGTGCTGGGTTTTCCCCAACTTTGTCGTCCGGACTTCGTCTCGCCGTTCTGGACTCCGTTGAGCTTTTCATCAAATGGGCTCTGCTTTCTTTTGTTTTTTTCTCAGGGAGTGGCTTCTGAAGCTCTGGGCTTGAATCCTCTTCGGGCCTAGGGTCTTCTTTTGCCTTCTGTACCTGTTTTCACATTTCAAAACAGGTCGTCGTTTTGGCTCAAACGAGCTTTTTGGTGTTTTGAGAGTTTTTGAAATATAGAAGATTTGGGGTGTTTACAGATGCCCCTCTTTGGCATTATCCAAATGTATTTGGATAATGGCAAAGAAGAAACACCCCATTTTGGTTTTTCTCTCAAATTTTCTCGAGAATACACCATTTGTTTCACAAAAACCTTGTTTTCTTTTTACACAGGTGGGGATTTTTAGCAAAAGGGGTCTTTTCCTAGCTATTTCCCTATATGTATGATCATGCACGAATGACTCTTTGAATGCATGCATGAGAAAAATTTTATTTTTTTGTTTTTGAGCCCGAAGAGAGCCTTTTGAGGCTGGTTGCTCCGAGCAGGTTTTTACCCATGTCTTTTTGACATTCGTGGGTTTTTCGAAAGTTTCTTTTTGAAAAGGAACTCCTTTTAACTTGTATCGAAAAGGACTTCCATTTTTCATACTTCCCTTCATTCGGGTTTCAATACCTGCTACTCAGTAGAGGTTTTTGGGTAGGAAAACTTGGAAAACATTTCAAAGTTCCATTTCCTACAAAACAGAGTCGAGTTCTCAAACAAAATGAAATCCAAATAAGCCGATTTTATTCGTACTTTAGGATTTTCGCAAATTTGAATCTTTTTCTTCGGGGATAAGCCGTAGGGATATGGGAAAGAGATACCACGGTCCCTTCTGAAGCGTCCCGTGGTTTTAGGCAAAGAATCGGAAAATCGCTCTTTGGAGCTTTGGCTTTTTGTTTCTTTTTCATAGAGGGTCTCCCTTTGGGAGTATTTTTTCATTAATCCCTCTTTTCTTGAAAGGAGAGCAGCTCTTTGGAGGAGTTTTTGTATTCCCTGTTTATGAAGGGAAGACCTCTTTGGGAGGAGTGTTTTTATATCTCCTTTTCCTTTTGAACGAGAAGACCTCTTTCGGAGGAGTTTTTGTATTCCCTGTTTATGAAGGGAAGACCACTTTCGGAGGAGTTTTTGTATTCTCGATTTTTTTCTTTCTTTTGAAAATAGCCAATTTTCCTTTTCGGAGAGAAAGTAGGATGGGGGAGGGCTTATCCCTTTGGTTACTCGATTCAAACGAGATCGTCCTATTTCTTAATAGCATCTGCTATTCGAAAATATTTTGATATTTTGAACAAGGCTTAATCTTGTAAGCCAGGGTTCTTTGAAATATAGCCAATTCATTTTTGGAAGACTCTACTTTTCGAAAAGTATAGATTCCTCCATTCGGGGTTATACAATCTACTTCGATCCTTCTTTCAAGAAGTTTCAAAGGAGTTCGATTTTTCAAAATCTTTTTGAAAAAGAATTCAGCATAAACCCTTTTGAATATTCGGGCATTTTCGGGGTTTTGCTAATTTCTATCCACAATATCAACAAATTTCTAATTTTTGTTGCCCTTTTGAAGACATGGGGATATTTCTACTCGAGTTTGCCACCCTTTTGGGCTTTCTTCGGGGTGATATGATGCATGCTATGCACTCCATGTGTTTTAAAATGGAAATACATGTCTTTATGCAACGATGAACACATGAAATGTATCTCACAAATCACGAAGGAGATGCATTTGCTTATCCATGGAAAGTGTCTAGGGGCTGTGTTTAAAAATGCCCCTAGCTTGATGGGAATTTCGCATGGCCATATGGTGAAGGGCCATGGTTTTTCAAAGGGATTTTGGATGGACAATGGTATGTTCATGTCCATGCACTTCCATGGTTTTTCTAACATGATCATGATACTTTTTGCTCAAGGATGGGAAACATAACCAGCCCTAAGTGATCGTCATGGCCATCAGGTTTTAGTTTTGACATGGTCTCCATATTTCATCGTGAGATTCATGATCTTTATCCTAACACAATCAAGGTTTTCATATAAACCAGAAGTTGAAGAAAATCTTTCTTTTCAAAGCCATGAAAGGTTTTTGTGAAATGCTAACCCTTTTTCGAGATTCTCATTTCCTTTTTAAAATTTGCCTCGAAGGAGTTGGTTTTGATTTGTATGGAGACATGCCTATGAAGGCTCGATACTTAGGGGGTCGACTCTTATTGCCCCTTTGATTTTGCAAAACCCTGAATTCGATTTCTAGAATGATGTCTAGACTCGATGCATATGAATGATTTCAAAGTGTAATGCATGATGCTTATGCACACACTATGGGTTGACTTATTTCTAAAAATCCCCAATTTTCCATAAGTTAAGGATTTTGCGAAGTTCAGGAAGCTTGGAGGTGTTTATTCCTCCTTGCTTTGGTGATTCTCGAGCTTTTCATTTTTGAAAAAGCTCTAGGCAAAAGGGTGGATAGGACCAGCTTTTTGGATATTTGGTTTCAGGGAGTATATACATTTTTTTGAAAGCATTTTTACAATTTTTCGAAAATGGGTTTTGTACATGGCCAAAGGCTTTTTAAACAAAATTTCTTTTTGGAATTTTCGTTTTTCCAAATGTTTTTGAGATTTTGAGAGTTTTCAACTTTTTTTTTTTTTTTTTTTTGTCTTTTTCAAAAGTAGGGATCTTCTATTGAACCTTCAAAGAAAACATTCATGAATCAGACTCTAATCAGATAGGTCTAAGACATGGGTTTCGGTTTTAGAGGTTCTACAAGGCACCCTTGACCCAGATGGTCTTAGGTGGCGGCTCTGGTGGTATGGGTGGGCTGTAGCCCAGTCCATATCGTTCCCTATTGGTTTTAGGTAGGACAGGCTCAAGCCTACCTTGGTTTCGGGTTCCCAGGCCCGCGTAGGGTTTATATCCCATATTCAGAATCATGTTCCAAGACTTTTTGCTTTTTGAAAAGTTTTGGTATAAATCATGGTCTTGGAACATGGAATCGTCCATGTTGGGGATATATACCCTTTTGGATATCGGGAGTTTGGATTCCGGGGTGATGGAAGACTTGGGCTTCCATACAAACCTGGTTTGGGAGACTTTGCCCTCAAGGAAAGCCAAGCTTGGTTCCTTGAGGAGTTTTGGACATAGCAGGGTTATGGAAAACTTATGGTTCCATACCCTTTTTTGGGAAAGATTTACTTCAAGGGGAGCCATGCAAGGTCCCTTGAAGTTTTTGACTTGGTCCCTAGGTTCAACTCGTGGTGCCCCTAGGGATTGATTTTTTTGTTTTAAAGCCATAGCCTTGGCTCCAGGGCACCAGACTAGGCTCGAAGAAGTGGGTTTTTCTATGGTAGGGTTATGAGCTCCTAAGATGTCGATGCATGCATTAGGGGTCTCCATGTCTACCATTTTCAAAACTTCTTTTTGTTTTTGAAATTCCTTTGAATGGTGCGCGATAGTTGGCGCACCTTGAAAATCCTCAAGTTTTGGCACAGTTTGTGGGTTTGTGTGTGCAAAGGGGTTATCCAATGCATCTGATGACCCTACATGAAGAAGAGAGTCTTGAGAAGGATGGGTTTCAGGCATACCTCTTTGTGGCTTGTCTACCTTTTCAGGGTGAGAGCAAGCCGATTTCCCGGGTAACTCTGTTTTGAGCCCCCGGGGTTTAACGAGGCGTTTCCTTTCGAAACCTTCCTGTTTTTCACTCTCATTCCTTTGTAGGGTGTGGACTTCATGTCCCACTGTATGTGTGTGCCTAGACTTAGGACTTTTACTTGAAGTTTTCGAAATTTCAAAATTTTGTTTTTCAATTTTTTGGTCTTTTTCCAAATTTTCAAGATTTTTTTGGTTTTTTGAAATAGAAAAATCTTTTTTTGGTTTTTCTATGGATTTTGAAAAGCTTGAAGTTGTAGGAGTGGACGACTTATCCCTTTGCCGGGATTTGTCTCTAATCTCCAATCCTTCGTTGAGTTTGAGATCGGTTTTCAATTCACGATCTGTATGTGCCCTCGAAGAGCTGCTATGTGTTCGATGGGCTTTAAGCTCCTTGCTTAAAGCATCCATCTTTTGAAATATTTTTTCAATCTCATCGAGCTCTCTTTGGGCTTTATCTGATTTGAAAACCTCTTTTAGTTTACTCAACGAAGATTTTTGTAGCTTTCTATCCATTTTCATGCAATTTTCCTAAGTATGCACGATTTTTGAAAAACACTCTTGTTTTCGAAAATTTGAGTATAACTCGTTTGTTTGAAGTCTGCTTAAGTCCCGGGTCCCACCGGGCGTGCCAAATTGTAGACACCGAAAATTTTCACTTGCGGGTTCTTAGGCCTGAAGTGAACCTTTTCGCAATCTACTTCGCTTTATGGGCGTGCCAGCTAGTTTACTTTAACTAGCAAAGTATGTTTTGAAAACAATCTGACTTTTGAAAGGCGATTGTAGGCAAGCGGGATTTTACGTCGCAGACCTTCTTGCACCGATGCGCAAGGGTCAGTCTGTACGCTTAGAGACTTCGTTTTGAAACAAGTTTAACTCAAAATATATTTTGAATGAAGAAGTGTTTTAAAACCTTTTGAAAACCATGCATTTGGGCGATTTTGACTTTGTAAGGGTTGGACGACCCTAAGTCTTGCACGATTTGATTCGGGTTTGTACGATTCTCAGATTTTAGATCACGTGGATTTGCACGTGCCTAAGTCTTTCTTTTTATCCCTTTATGGGCCACCTAGGTGTGTGTTATGAACACTCCACTACATGGGGCGAATTTGAGCGGGAGTACGGGGCTTGCTTCGATGCAATATGCGTCCTACCTCGTGGTATGGCGTAGATGCAATGCAAACTCACGCTACTCCAAAGGGAAAACCCGAAATTAAAAGACAATGCCGAAGGGAAATTGCCGAAGGGAAATAACCGAAGGGAAATGACTTGTAAAATAAATAGCCGAAGGGAAATGACTCGTAAAGTAAATAGCGGAAGGGGAAATATGGCTATATCTTAAGAGCGGAAAGGCTCAATTGTGTAAGTGTGTGTCGTGTATATATTGAAAGACAACGCACACGACTTGAACCTTAAAACCCGAATCTTAAAGACGTAGCCGAAAGAAATACTTTATATAGAGTATATGTAGGGGCCCTTACTTGGGTCTTGGAAATAAGAGCGAAGGCTCAATGTGTGTGCGTGCTTGAATTGAAAGACTTACACACACGACATGAAATGAAACCCAAATATAAATTGCAGTATGCCTTGACTAAGGTCTTGGGAGTAAGAGCGAAAGCTCAATGTGTGTGAGTGTAGAATTGAAGTACTACGCACACGACATAAATGAAACCCAAATATAACTGCAATAAGGCCTTTACTAAGGTCTTGGGAGTAAGAGCGAAGGCTCAATGTGTGTGCGTGTGGAAAATGGAAAGACAACACACACGACTTAATTAAAAACCCCCTTGACTTAAAATATATAAATATAACTATATATTAAGGGCTGGTTAGGCCCGTGTGTGTGCAAAAAGTGTACGACTAAGAGCGGAAAGGCTCAAGTGCGCGTGTGTGTGGGTGTGTCAAACCACGTTATTACAATCGGGGGGAGACGAAGCTCCTTTACTACAACCCCGTATCAAAATTTAATTGGATATAAAGCAAGTTAATGTAATAGACCAAGTTTAGACACTTACAAATAGCTGGTCCATGTTCAACTTGCTTGCACGTGGGCTCACGGTTCACCTTGGGCAGCCAAGAGGGGGTTATCCTAGGGGGCTTTGAGGGAGGTTCTATGGGGCACGATTAGGGTCTTAGGGGAACTAATGTTCGGCCAAGACGGGGGCTGTGTAAGGTCTGTCCTAGGGTCTGTCCTAGGGTACAGGTCACGGCCAGGGTGCAGGTTAGGTCGGCAGGAAGGTGGACAGGGCGGCAGGGAGGCAGTCGGGTCGGCAGGGAGGCGTCTGGCGCCTGGCGCAGCAGACGGGCGTCTGGCGCTGGGCGCGCTGGGGCGCAGGGAGGCGTCTGGCGCGCGGGACGGCTGCGGCACGGGGCGTGCAGGCGACAGAGGGGCGCGCGGCAGGAAGCAGGGCGCGCGGCAGCAGAAAGGGGCGCGCGGCAGGACTCAGGGCGCGCGGCAGGCGCTGGTTGCTCACGGCCGGCCGGGTTGAAGTTGTTGGGGTTTGTTAGGGATGGTTTGAGGCGGTTGGGGTTAGGTTAGGTCTAGCTAGGGTTCAGTTAGGGTTAGGTTGGTTCAGTTAGGGTTAGGTTCAGTTAGGGTTAGGTAGGTTCGAACCTAGGCTAGGTTGGGGTTAGGTTTACCTCTTGGAGCCGGTCCTTCTTGGCTTGAGCCCACGTCTCCATGGTTGCAGCCACTTGGTCCAGCCCACCTTGGTTGCAGCCCCTTGGTCTAGACCCACTTAGCCCACATGGCTTGAACCCACCTCACCCAATGAGCCCACATGGCTAGGTCTATCACTCCCTCTCTCTCCTCCCAAGCATTTGCATGAACCCTTTACATGGACCCCCTCACCTCTATTTATAGAGATTTGAGGTGGGTCTTGGATTTGGGTTTGGGTTTGGGGTTTGGATCCATACCCAAATCCAAACACTATTTGGATCTGGATATTGGATCTCGGATATTTTGAGATCTGTATCCGATCCAAACCCAATATTTTTATGGATACGGATCTGGATATTTTGATCCAGATCCGATCCAATCCAAACACTATTTAGATCCAATCCAAATCCAAACACTATTTGGATCGACCCAAACACTATTTGGATTGGCCCAAATCCAAACACTATTCATTACATGGATTTGGATCTGGATATATATGGTCCAGATCCAAATCAAAATTTCTTCGGACAGTCCTTCTTGGCTTCTCGAGGCGAACGATCTGTGCGGGCACTGGCTTCATCAGCGCTCCGTCTGGTGCTGGGTTTTCCCCAACTTTGTCGTCCGGACTTCGTCTCGCCGTTCTGGACTCCGTTGAGCTTTTCATCAAATGGGCTCTGCTTTCTTTTGTTTTTTTCTCAGGGAGTGGCTTCTGAAGCTCTGGGCTTGAATCCTCTTCGGGCCTAGGGTCTTCTTTTGCCTTCTGTACCTGTTTTCACATTTCAAAACAGGTCGTCGTTTTGGCTCAAACGAGCTTTTTGGTGTTTTGAGAGTTTTTGAAATATAGAAGATTTGGGGTGTTTACAAAGAGGCGAATCCACCTTCTTCTTATGGAGTCCGGGACACGTGGGAGCGAAGCCGGAGAGCTTGAGAGCTTGGACAGACTTGGAGTTCCCGGAGCTGCAAGCTACAATGGGTTTGGGGCTACTTGGGGCCGGTTTGGGCAAGGTAAGACTCGAGCCACCTTGGCTCGAGTGATTGGGTTTTTGTGTGGGATTCAGCCAACACTTGGCCTTGGTTTAGGTATAGGATAGAGTTAGGATTCGACCAGCATTTGGCCTTGGGTTTAGTTAGGTTTAGACTTGGGATTAGGCCAACGTTTGGCCTTGGTTTAGGTATAGTTTAGACTTAGGGTTCGGCCAACATTTGGCGTTGGGTTTAGCTTGTGTGACTCGAGCCAAAGTGGCTCGAGTGAACTCGACTGTAGTTGGGGTTGAACCTAGGCAAACCACGGCTAGGTTAAGGCTTGGTTGAGTCCTAATTAGGTTAGGTTTGGTGTGGTTTAATGAGGTTGGCCAAGATGGCTTAGGGGTTGGTTCACAGCCAGCCCTTAGCCTAAGGTTTTGGGCTGGTTCATGGTGGCAGGCGGCCAGCAAAAGGGGCAGCTTGTTTGGCTAACTTAGGTAAGTAGATGGCCTGCGACAATGGCAGGCCTGTTAGGTTAATGAAGGACACGGCCTGCACTTGCAGGCCGTGGTTTTCTTGGATAGGTATGGCCTGCCTTTAGGGTAGGGCTTGACGTTTTTGGGTGGGACACGGCCTGCTCTAGCAGGCCGTTGTCTTGGGCTTTGCTGGCCTGCCTTTAGGGCAGGCCTTGATGTCTTTGGGTGGGACACGAGAGGGAGTTAGGTAGGCTCGGCCAGCTCTTGGCCGAGCCAAGGTTTTTGCTCGGAAAAAGTGGGTGGTTTTGGGTGGAAGACTTGGTGAAAACCGGCCAGCACTTGGCTGGTTTGGTGTGTTTTTCAGGGGATGTTTGGATGGTCTAGAGAGGTTAGGGAAGAGGGGTTAGGTTAGGGCTTAGGGGACCTACCTTGGTTGCAGCACCGCTCCAAGCCGCCGCTCAAGCTGCCAAGCTCCACCACGATCACCACTCCCAGCCAGCTTGATTAAGACGCTCGTTGTTGGTGCATCCCTTGCATCCATGGGGCCAATCCCAACTCTCAAAATAAAGAACGTATTGGCTAATAGCCACTTTCTCTCTCATTCCCCCCTTTATTCACGTGAGGAGATTCCCTAGAGCCTCACTCGTAAATCAATTTTCAAGCCCAACACCTCTATTTATAGAGGTTTTAAATGAGTCTTGGATATTGGGTCTTGGATTTGGGTCTGGCTATCTGGATCCAATCCAAACTCTATGTGGATCTGGATCGCAGATCTCGGATATTTTGAGATCCAGATCCAGTCCAAATATTTATTTGGGTTTGGATCTAGGATCTAGGATATTTTGAGATCCAGATCCAATCCAAACACAATTTAGATATGGATCTGGATATTTTTGGGTCCAGACCCAATCGAGACTTTTCATCTACTCCTTGGTTTTCTGGTCCTTTCTTGTGCTTTTCACCGTCAGTTTTGAGCGGGCTTCGATTCATCGGAGGCCCAACTCTAGCGTGGGTCTTCCCCAAGTCTTTATTCCAATCGGTGTTCTGCTTTCCAAGACTTTTTTGGCGTTCGTTTCGGTCCACCGTTTTGGTTTTTGGCCGGTTCCTATTGATATCGAACTCAGATTGTCGCACGGATTCCGTTCTTCATTCTGACGGGACGTGTCTCGGACTTCTGTCAACTTCCTCAGGTACTGGGCTTCTTTCTGCATTTTGGAGCTGCTTTGCGCTTTTTCTTTGACCCAAATTATATTTTTACCCTTCTATTGGGCTTTTCTCTAAACGGGCTCTTTTTTCTTCCGTTTTTGAACAGGGGGTGGCTTTTGAGACTCCAGGCTTGATTTGCTCTTCTTGCCAGGGCTTTCCTTTTGCCTTTTGTACCTGTTTTCACATTTTAAAACAGGTTGTCGTTTTGGCTCAAACGATCTTTTTGTGTTTTTGAGAGTTTTTTATTTTTGAAAAATTCGGGGTGTTTACAGATGCCCCTCTTTGGCATTATACAAATTGATTTGGATAATGGCGAAGAAGATAACACCCCATTTTGGTTTTCTTCTCAAATTTTCTCGAGAATACACCATTTTTATTTCGCAAAACCCTGTTTTCTTTTACCACAGGTGGAGATTTTTTAGCAAAAGGGGACTTTCCCTAGGTTTCCCTATGTATGATCATGCATGGATGATTTTTGGATGCATGCATGAAAAAAACATTTTTGTTTTTGGGGTTTTGAGCCCGAAGAGTGCCTTTTGAGATAGGCTGCTCCGAGCAGGTTTTACCCATGTCTTCTAGACGTTTTCGGGTTTTCGAGCTTTGGAGAGAGCCTTTTGAGGCTGTCTGCTCCAAGTAGGTTCTACCCTTGTCTTTTTGACATTTGTGGGTTTTTTGAAAATTTTCTTTTTGAAAACGAACTCCTTTTAGCTTGTATCGAAAAGGACTTCCATTTTTCATACTTCCCTTCATTCGGGTTTCAATATCTGCTACTCAGTAGAGGTTTTTTGGTAGGAAAACTTGGAAAACATTTCAAAGTTCCATTTCCTACAAAACAAAGTCGAGTTCTCAAACAAAATGAAATCCAAATAAGCTGATTTTATTCGTACTTTAGGATTTTCACAAATTTGAACCTTTTTCCTTGGGGATAAGCCGTAGGGATACGGGAAAAAGATACCATGGTCCCTTCTGAAGCGTCCCGTGGTTTTAGGCAAAGAGTCGGAAAATCGCTCTTTGAGCTTTGGCTTTTTATTTCTTTTTTTTTTTCACAGAGGGTCTCCCTTTGGGAGTATTTTTTCATTAATCCCTCTTTTCTTTAAAGGAGAGCAACTCTTTGGAAGAGTTTTTGTATTCCCTGTTTATGAAGGGAAGACCTCTTTGGGAGGAATTTTTTTATATCTCCTTTTTCTTTTCGAACGAGAAGACCTCTTTTGGAGGAGTTTTTGTATTCCCTGTTTATGAAGGGAAGACCACTTTCGGAGGAGTTTTTGTATTCTCGATTTTTTTTTTCTTTCTTTTGAACATAGCCAATTTTCCTTTTTGGAGAGAAAGTAGAATGGGGGAAGGCTTATCCCTTTGGTTACTCGATTCAAACGAGATCATCCTATTTCTTAATAGCATCTGCTATGCATAAACCCTTTTGAATATTCGGGCATTTTTGGGGTTACATTCAAGTCGTGTTGTAGACGCGCAAAAAATCCCCACACCTCCCCGCCTTTCCTGGGCTTGGAGTGGGTCCTCTTGTGCGTTTAAGGCCTATTTATGTAAACAGGGCGTGCCAGCTAGCTTACCTAAGCTAGCGAAGATATATTTAAACTGACTTCTAATCATGGCGACTGTGAGCAAGTGAGCTCTTGTCGTCGCAGACCTTCTTGCACCGATGCGCAAGGGTCAGTCTGTACGCTTTGCAAAAAATCAAGTTTTTGGGATAGAAAGCCTACGCAGCGATTCGAGGTGTCTAATTCGGGTCTTTTAGATATGATTGCAGATTTTAGATCACGTGGATTTGCACGTGCCTAAGTCTTTCCTTTTATCCCTTTTTGGGCCACCTAGTTTGTGTGTTATGAACACTCCACTACATGGGCGAATTCGAGCGGGGCTTGCTTTGATGCAATATGCGTCCTACCTCGTGGTATGGCATAGATGCAATGCAAACAACCCGAAATCCCAAGAATTTCTTAAACAGACCTGGTTTTGTATAAGCAGCCCCAAAGGGCTATTTTGAGTCTGGAAACCTAGGAGCCTTCCAGACAACCCTGTATATATGTTTTAAACTTCATATTTCAAAAATATATAATATGGCTTTTAAAAACCTTTTAAAACACATTTTGAAACCCCAAAGCAGCTTGGCCTAATCAAGACAAGACCAGCGAAGAGCTAAGAAGAGCCCGGAACCGGAGCACATGTCGAGCCCGACACAGCAACTCTTGTATCAAATTCATACCCCCAGGATCTCGAACGTCCAAGTCCCTGTTATCATCAAAACATCATTTGAAGTCATCTCCGGAAGGCGAAAACAGAGGCGAACGATCATGTTGGCGAAGACCCAACGCAGACGGAGCATTGATGCTGTTAGGCCCCACACAAACCGTTCGTTTCGAATACAGCTCGAAGGAGTCAGAGTTCAATTTGGATTGGATCTGGACCATATATATCCAGATCCCAATCCAAACCCATGTATGGACTTGGATTTGGATTTGGATTCAAAAATCCAATCCAATATCCATATCCATGGCCCACATCACCTTCTCATAAATGGAGGTGGGGCCCACTTGAAATTCATGTGGGATTATGGGCATGAGAGAGAGTGGGGATGGATAAGATCAAGTGTGTTGTAATTAAGCTTGACTTGTGTGTCAAGTTTGGGGTTAATCATGTGGGTTAGCCTAGTTAAGTGGGTTTAAGCTTGTAATTAGCCAAAACCTAACCTAGGGCTGCACCAATATGACGTGGTTAAGGTCCACGGGTCATGCAAAGGGAGCTCCTTCACCTAAACCTAACCCAAAATACCTAATCCTAGCCTTCCACCCTAATCCGCCCCTAATATGAGCCTAATCACCTAACCTACTTCCCTAATCCCGGCCTAATCCTAACCTAATCACCTAACCCACTTCCCTAATCCTTCCCTAAACCTAGGTTAATTTCCCTAAACCTAGCCTAATCCTAGCCTAATCACCTAACCTAGCTCACTAAACCTCACCCTAGAACCAACCCACCTAACCAAACCCTAAACCCCTAAACCACCCCTAGCCCACAATCTACCCAAACCACTAGTATCTAAAATATCTGGCCCTACCCTTTCCAGCCCACCTTATCATCATACCACCCTACCTAAACCACCTAACCACTACCCCAAACCCAGCCCTAACCGACCTACCCATCCCTATATAAACCCCCCCCCTTGGGGGCGGGTTCGATCATCTAGAAGCCCACCCATTTCCCAGCCGGGTCCTCCACTTCCCCAAGCTCCGCCACCTGCTCCACCTGCTCCACATCCCACCACCACTTGCTCCACATCTCGCCACCACCTGCATCACTTCCCCAGCCCAGCCGAACGCCACCACCTGCACCACTTCCTTCCAGCCGAGCGCCACCCTCTCTTCACTCGGTAAGTGCCCTACCTTCCACCTTACTCCCTCTCCATTCTCAACCACCTAATCCACTCCCATATCCCCCTTAACACCAGACCTTCCACTTGCTGCCACCAACCCCACTCATCCGAACCCATAGCATCCTACCTATCCGCCACCACCTAGACCTTCTAGCTCCACTCGGCCACCCTAACAACCCGCCAACCTTAAGTGTCCCATTCGACCTTCCCTTGAACTTTCCTTAGTGTCATACTCCCCCAACACTACACTTCCCCTAGGTACTCCCTTAGCCTCCCTTAGTGCCACATTCCCTAGGCACCCCATCCTTGGCATCCGGCACCCCATCCCTAGCACCCGACCACCTTCAAGGCGCCTCTCCCGTGCCCCGTTTGCAGCCGGCCAGCACCTCTTGCCATTCACCCTCGCGGAGCTCCCTTTTGCAGCCCAAGAAGAAGGTCAAGCCCACGCTCAAGCAAGGCCTCTACGGACCAGCTACTAGTAAGTGCCTAACTCGGTCTTTAGTTGTATACTTGCTTGAGATTCAATTCGATACGGGGTTGTAATAACGGAGCATAGTCTCCCCCCGCTTGTAATAACGTGGCTTGGCACACCCACACACGTGCACTCTCCTAGTTGTGCACGATTTTGAACACACACGGGCCTAATCAGCCCTTAATACATAAGTACATACATATACTTTCATTTTTGAAGGGTTTTGCTTAAGTTGGGTGCATTGTCTTTCAATTCAAGCACTCACACACATTGAGCTTTCGCTCTTATTTGAAAGACCCAAGTAAGGGCCGACCTATACTATTTGGGTTTCATTTCATGTCGTGTGTGTAAGTCTTTCAATTCAAGCACTCTCACACACATTGAGCCTTTGCTCTTATTTGAAAGACCCAAGTAAGGGCCGACCTATACTATTTGGGTTTCATTTCATGTCGTGTGTGTAAGTCTTTCAATTCAAGCACTCTCACACACATTGAGCCTTCGCTCTTACTCCCAAGACCTTAGTAAAGGCCTTATTGCAGTTATATTTGAGTTTTATTTATGTCGTGTGCGTAGTACTTCAATTCAAGCACTCACACACATTGAGCTTTCGCTCTTACTCCCAAGACCTTAGTCAAGGCCATACTGCAATTTATATTTGGGTTTAATTTCATGTCGTGTGTGTAAGTCTTTCAATTCAAGCACGCACCCACATTGAGCCTTCGCTCTTATTTGCAAGACCCGAATAAGGGCTCATATACATACTCTATATACATATCTCCCTTCGGCATTTATATTTCAAGTCATTTCCCTTCGGTTATTTCCCATCGGTTATTTCCCTTCAGTATTGTCTTTACATTCGGGTTTTCCCTTTGGAGTAGCGTGAGTTTGCATTGCATCTACACCATACCACGAGGTAGGACGCATATTGCATCAAAGCAAGCCCCGCTCGAATTCGCCCATGTAGTGGAGTGTTCATAACACACAAACTAGGTGGCCCGAAAAGGGATAAAAGGAAAGACTTAGGCATGTGCAAATCCACGTGATCTAAAAATACAACCGCATCTAAAAGACCCGAATTAGACACCTCGAACCGCTTCGTAGGCTTTCTATTCCAAAACTCGATTTTTGCAAAGCGTACAGACTGACCCTTGCGCATCGTTGCAAGAAGGTCTGCGACGACAAGAGCTCACTTGCTCACAGTCGCCACGATTAGAAGTCAGTGTTAAATATATCTTCGCTAGCTTAGGTAAGCTACCTGGCACGCCCTGTTTGCATAAATAGGCCTTAGACACACGAGAGGATCCGCTCTGAGCCCTGAAAAGGTGAGATGCGGGGATTTTCGCGCGTCTACAGAGATTGGCACGCCCGGTGGGACGTGAGCCTTCCAAAAATCGAGTTTTTAAGTAGAAGTCTTGCAAAAATTTTGTAAAAGGTGTCATTTTAACTTGTTTTCTTTGCTTGTGCTTAGGACATTTTGAAAAAGCTTGAAAAACATGTCAAAATCCAATCCAAGTGAAGTGTCGAGCCAAGGCTCATGCGCATCAAGTTCTCACTCTAGGAGGATTTTCAAAAACAAAATAAAACTAGATGAAATCGAGGACCTGAGAAGGGAGTTTGAGGCCAAAATCGATGCTCTCAGCCAAGAGGCTGAAGTAGGCGATTCATGTTCATCCAATGGTGAACAAAGGCCTAAAAAGAAATCTGAAAAACCTCGCAAGCACAAAGAGACCTCCGTAATGGAAGGCAACCAATACCACGAGTCCTTCACACAAAAGGAACGTAAAGCCCTGTAAACACCCCAAATCTTCTATATTTCAAAAACTCTCAAAACACCAAAAAGCTCGTTTGAGCCAAAACGACGACCTGTTTTGAAATGTGAAAACAGGTACAGAAGGCAAAAGAAGACCCTAGGCCCGAAGAGGATTCAAGCCCAGAGCTTCAGAAGCACTCCCTAATAAAAAAACAAAAGAAAACAGAGCCCATTTGATGAAAAGCTCAACGGAGTCCAGAACGGCGAGACGGAGTCCGAACGACAAAGTTGGGGAAAACCCAGCACCAGACGGAGCGCTGATGAAGCCAGTGCCCGCACAGATCGTTCACCTCGAGAAGCCAAGAAGGACTGTCCGAAGAAATTTTGATTTGGATCTGGACCATATATATCCAGATCCAAATCCATGTAATGAATAGTGTTTGGATTTGGGCCAATCCAAATAGTGTTTGGGTCGATCCAAATAGTGTTTGGATTTGGATTGGATCCAAATAGTATTTGGATTGGATCGGATCTGGACCAAAATATCCAGATCCATATCCATAAAAATGTTGGGTTTGGATCGGATACGGATCTCAAAATATCCGAGATCCAATATCCAGATCCAAATAGTGTTTGGATTTGGGTATGGATCCAAACCCCAAACCCAAACCCAAATCCAAGACCCACCTCAAATCTCTATAAATAGAGGTGAGGGGGTCCATGTAAAGGGTGCATGCAAATATTTGGGAGGAGAGAGAGGGAGTGATAGACCTAGCCATGTGGGCTCATGAGTGAAGTGGGCTTGAGCCATGTTGGCCAAGGCTAGATCAAGGGGGCTGCACCAACTCGAGCCTAGCTGCACCAAGAGGTGGACCGCGGGCGTGGAAGTGGGCTGGACCGATTGGAGGTGGCTGGACCTAGTGGGCTGCACCTAAGGTAAGCCTCAAACTAAACCTAGCCCTTCTCTTTACCCTTCTAAACCTAACCCATATAAACCCACCTACACCTAACTGACCCTAAACTGCCCCAAGTAAGTCCAGCCAAGTGCTGGCCGAACTTCACAAAACCCCTTTCCCAACCGACCTGCCCTAGCTGGCCGAACCCCACCTCGCCACCAACCAACATCCCTTAGTCGCCGCCCCCACCACCGGCCGCAGCCTGGCCGAACCTACCTATCACCGCCTCAACCAAAACCCACCCTGACCTGCACTACCTAAGCCTACCACCACCTGCCCTTAACCCCCCAACTCCACCTGCACCTCACCTACCCCGACTAGCCTACCACCACCTACAAACCGCCGCCCCTAACCTGCCTTTAACCGAAACCCACTTCGCCACCATCCCTTGCCCCAAACCAAACCCAATGGCCTGCTCCTTGGCAGGCCATTCCCTTTAGTAAACCCACGGCCTGCTGGTGCAGGCCGTGCCTCATCTAAAACCCAGCCAGGGCCTGCCACTCGGCAGGTCACTTCTTACCAAAAACCCGCAAAGGCCTGCCACTCGGCAGGCCCTCTCCCTACAAGCCCACGACCTGCTAGTGCAGGCCGGGCTTCCCCTCCTTTACCAAGGGCAGGGCCTGCCACTCGGCAGGCCACATCTCCCTAGAAACCCCACGGCCTGCTAGTGCAGGCCGTGTCCCTTCCTTCACCCCCAAGCCCACGGCCTGCTGGTGCAGGCCGTGTATCATCCACATCACTAAAGCCCCGGCCTGCCACAAGGCAGGCCATTTCCTTGAACCCACCTACCTCTAGCCATGACTCCACCCAGCTAGGCCGAGCCCTAGCTCAGCCCTGGCCGGCCTGCCTTGGCCTTGACTGACTGAACCTAACCTAGTTAGGGTTTCCCCTAAAAACATAACTCGAACCACCTTGGCTTGAGTCATCCTAAGGCACCCCCTTGCAAGGCGAAACCCCGGGCTGCACCAAGACAGCCCGAGTTGCCCCAAGCTCCCCTAGAACCCAACTCGAGTTATCCCAAACCAGGCCCATACCAAGCCAAAAACCAGGCCCATACAAAGCCTACTAAAACACCTCTCCCAAGTCCTCAAAGGTTCTCAAACACCTCCAAGCTAGCCGGTTCCACTTCCATGTGATCCGGGCTCCACAGGCAAGGCGTACGCGTCCTAGACACACCCCACATAGCGGGCTAGGTGAGTTGTAAGTCCTTACATTTGGTGTTTTATTAAATTTTGATACGGGGTTGTAGTAAAGGAGCTTCGTCTCCCCCCGATTGTAATAACATGGTTTGACACACCCACACACACGTACACTTGAGCCTTTCCGCTCTTAGTCGTACACTTTTTGCACACACACGGGCCTAACCAGCCCTTAATATATAGTTATATTTATATATTTTAAGTCAAGGGGTTTTTTAATTAAGTCGTGTGTGTTGTCTTTCCATTTTCCACATGCACACACATTGAGCCTTCGCTCTTACTCCCAAGACCTTAGTAAAGGCCTTATTGCAGTTATATTTGGGTTTCATTTATGTCGTGTGCGTAGTACTTCAATTCTACACGCACACACATTGAGCCTTCTTTCTTACTCCCAAGACCTTAGTCAAGGCATACTGCAATTTATATTTGGGTTTCATTTCATGTCGTGTGTGTAAGTCTTTCAATTCAAGCACGCACACACATTGAGCCTTCGCTCTTATTTACAAGACCCAAGTAAGGGCCGCTACATATACTCTATATAAAGTATTTCTTTCGGCTACGTCTTTAAGATTCGGGTTTTAAGGTTCAAGTCGTGTGCGTTGTCTTTCAATATATACACGACACACACGTACATAATTGAGCCTTTCCGCTCTTAAGATATAGCCATATTTCCCCTTCCGCTATTTACTTTACAAGTCATTTCCCTTCGGCTATTTATTTTACAAGTCATTTCTCTTCGGTTATTTCCCTTCGGCAATTTCCCTTCGGCATTGTCTTTTAAATTCGGGTTTTCCCTTTGGAGTAGCGTGAGTTTGCATTGCATCTACGCCATACCACGAGGTAGGACGCATATTGCATCGAAGCAAGCCCAGTACTCCCGCTCAAATTCGCCCCATGTAGTGGAGTGTTCATAACACACACCTAGGTGGCCCATAAAGGGATAAAAAGAAAGACTTAGGCACGTGAAAATCCACGTGATCTAAAATCTGAAAATCGTACAAACCCGAATCAAATCGTGCAAGACTTAGGCTATTTCGATGCACGCCCATCGTGCCTAAGTAGATTAAAATTTGAAAGACTTAGGGTCGTCCAACCCTTACAAAGTCAAAATCGCCCAAATGCATGGTATTCAAAAGGTTTTAAAACACTTCTTCATTCAAAATATATTTGGAGTTAAACTTGTTTCAAAACGAAGTCTCTAAGCGTACAGGCTGACCCTTGCGCATCGGTGCAAGAAGGTCTGCGACGTAAAAATCCCGCTTGCCTACAATCGCCTTTCAAAAGTCAGATTGTTTTCAAAACATACTTTGCTAGTTAAAGTAAACTAGCTGGCACGCCCATAAAGCGAAGTAGATTGCGAAAAGGTTCACTTCAGGCCTAAGAACCCGTAAGTGAAAATTTTCGGTGTCTACAAGCCCTACAGCAGTTGCTGAAAGGGCAGAATAAAGAGAAAAGAAGCTACGCCCTGTCTGATTTCCTTCCTATGGATTATGAAACAGACAGTGACGATGAAATACCAAACTTCCATCGGTATGATGGCATGGGAGACCCTAGGTCTCACTTGCAGCTTTTCTCGCCTCGAGCCCATAAGAAGAAAAAGGACTTGATGAAATGGGTGTATTGGTTCCCTTTATCCCTTAAGGGCACAACTGCCAAATGGCTGGCTTCCTACGACTTAAGCCAGTTCGCTACTTTTGAAGAGATAGCGAATTGCTTCATGCAAAGATTTGCACACAACGTAGAAGTCACGCCGACTCTGAATACCTTAAGGGATTCAAAGCAAGGCATGAACGAAGACATACATGCCTTCATTATAAGATGGAGGTCGCTTTTGGGCCAAGTGCGAGAGCCCATATCCGAAGGATGCGCAGTAATGCTCATCCTGGATAACTTTAAAAGCGAGTTAAAAACCCTTCTCTCGCTCCATGAGATTTCAACTTTCCATAAGTTGATCAAAAAGGCCTCCCTTTTCGAAACCAACTTGCGAAAAGGGACATACGATCACTTGTGGAAAGGAAGTGCCGTTCCAAAAACCTGCTTGGAAAAGCCCATCGCATATGGGCTGCCCACGACGGACAAAGGGGCAAAGCCCCATAAAATCACCAATGTTCGGGTGGATCTAGGCGTGGCGGGCACTTCCAAAAATTTTGAAAAGTTAGAAAATAAGAGGGAGCGAAATTTTCAAAAACCGGTTGAAAAACGGGAGTATAATCCGCTGGGGAAACCTATGTCGGAGGTCCTAGACCTCCTACTTGCCCAGGGCAAGATAGAACTCCCTGAAATCCCTGAAGGAGTCACTTCCAAAGGGGGGTACTTAAATCGATTTTGTAAGTATCATCGGCTCAAAGGCCATGATACCAAACGCTGCTTCTCCCTCTTAAATAAAATTGAGAACTTGATAGCAGAAGGCCGGCTCCAGGTCACTGCGGAACCTGAGCCACCTCAAGCTATCTTCAAGGAATCCTTTCCCAAACACGCCAGTGGCAGTGGGAAAGGAAAGGAGGTATGTACCCTCACCATTTCCAAGGAACTAGCGCAAAAACCAGAACCTGGTCGACCTACTTGTGCGCCCATTCTTGTACTATACAAGAAGCCCGCCTAAGTCGTCATTCGGGGACCACCAAAAGTAGAAACCCCGGTAAAACCAGTTTTGAAAATCCAAGGTTCTCCTCAGCTCATCCTTAGAGCCAAAGTTAGCGCGAACCCTAGGCTGGTCGTGGGGGAAGTCACTAGATCTGGGAGGATCTATCCACCCCCGCACCTTCAAGGTGCTCAAAAGGTGGTCAGTGTGCCTGGCCCCTCCAAAGCATGTATCCCTAGTGTTCTGCCAAAAGCAGATAAGGACAAAGTCATCCTAAATCCTTATGACTTCGAAAACCACCTTTCAAAGATTCCTATTCACATGTCTATCCTAGAGCTTATAAAAACTTCGCCTAGGCATAGACTTGTATTAGAGAAAATTCTAGAAAGGGCCAAGGTTGATTCGAACATAAGTTCGGAATCCTTGTCTGCCCAAATGGCTTTATTAGGAGCAAAATCGTCCATCACTTTTTCGGAAGATGATGTAGATAGACCCTACGAAACCCATAACCAGGCCTTGCATATCGAGGTGGTTCTAAACAACCACTCTCTGGATAGGTGCCTAGTCGATGGTGGAGGAGGGCCCAACATCCTTCCACTTCATGTGGCGTACAAAATCGGAGTCACCTTGACTTCAGTGAACCCAAGCCCCATCGTTATCACTGGATACGATGGGAATGCATCCAAACCTTTAGGATCCATCGAACTCCCAATGGAAACAGGAGGGATCGAACACACGGGGGTGTTCCATGTCTTGGACATCCACCCCCATTATAACCTGTTGTTGGGAAGGCCCTGGATACACAGTTTGTGCGCTGTGCCATCCACCTTCCACAGGTGTGTCAAGATCCCTTTTAGGGACCAGGTCGTAGTGATCCAAGGTGAGAGTCACCCATAGCTTCTGGGGATCATAAACTCCCCTTGTTTATCGAGCTCCTAGGCCCACAAGGCTAACCTGGGGCAAATTATGGTTGAACCACCTCGGCTCGTGTTAAACAACCCTAGGAAGGTTGTATGTGTGAAGGGGCCGCCCAAAGCAGGCCCCCTCCCGACTTTAATCCTTCTAGGAAAACCCAAGCGTTCCCTATTTCCAAAGCCCCTGGACAAGAGGCCATATGAGCACAATATGGACGATAGCATGTTCCAGGACCACGATTTATATCAAACCTTTTCGAAAAACAAAAAGTCGTGGAACATGTTGTTAAACATGGGCTACACGCCCTACAAGAGTCTAGGGGCGCAGAATCAGGGTCTCCCAGAGCCCATCCTTCCTAGGGCCAACCCAAGCCGATATGGGATCGGCTATACTCCCCGAATACCGTCGGAGCCACCCCCTGTGACCACCTGGGTCAAGGGTGCCCCGGAGCTTGCCTTAGAAGAGACCTACGATTTAGATCTCCTATTCCGAGTCTAACCCGTAGTGTTTTCCCATTGTAGGTATAACGGAAGATCCCTTTTCTAAAAATACAAAAACATTTGAAAAGCTTAAAATCAAAAAATCGAAAAACAAGAAAAACCAAAAACAATGGAAAAACAAAAACTCGAAAAAAGAGTGCTTTGTATAGTTCCCAAAGTTCTTGTTTTACAAAAACCCAAAAAAATCGAAAATTTGGAAAATACCAAAAAGATTTTGTACATAGCTGCTCTTGGTAGGACTTTGGCAAAAGAAAAGGATTTCGAAAGAAACGTCGTCTACATAGCCAGACCAAAAATTTCGAAATCACTTGAAAATCCAAGTACAAAACCAAGTCATTTTGAAAACCACGCATCAAATTCCCTCGGGTCTATAGCCCACGAGAATGATCAAAGCCCAGAAGTGGATCCCCTTGAGGAAGATCCCACTTCTGAGCTCCCAGAATTTCATAGAATTCTCGATTTTGAAAAACCTTCCCAATCAGTAGGAGGAGATTTCATAGAGGTGAACCTAGGGGATGATTCCAATCCCAAAACCATCAAAATAGGCGCATACTTGCATGAAACCGAAAGGTTAGCATTCATCGCATTTCTACGAACCTATTTAGATGTGTTTGCATGGACGTATGAAGACATGCCGGGCATAGATCCCAGCATTGTCGAGCATCGTCTTCCCTTAGATGCAGGTGTAAAACCCATAAAGCAGAAGCTTAGGAAAATACACCCGAATGTACACATGCAAGTCAAAGAGGGTTTAGAAGATCTGCTAAAAGCCGGATTTATAAAACCCATTGCGTATTCTGATTGGTTGTCAAATATCGTTGTGGTTTGAAAAACCAATGATACGTCCATGACCACGAGATCAAACTAAGCCCACGAGATCAGGGTAAGACCGCCTTCACAACCCCATGGGGCATGTACTGCTATACAGTCATGCCCTTTGGTTTGAAAAATGCTAGCGCAACATACCAACGAGCCATGACCACGATCTTCCATGATCAAATTCATGAGCTTGTAGAAGTGTATGTAGAAGATCTCTTGGCGAAATCCAAAACCCGATGCACCCATATCGAATGTTTAGAAAAGATTTTCGAAAGGCTTAGGCTTTACCAAGTAAAGTTAAACCCTCAAAAATGTGTGTTCGGGGTAGAATCAGGGAAGCTTCTAGGCTTTATGGTGAGCCAAAGGGGAATAGAAGTCTACCCCTCTAAGTGTCGAGCCATCATAGACATGGCTCCACCCTCCAATCTCACCCAAATCCATAGCCTCCAGGGTCGCTTACAATCCGTTCGCCGATTCATATCGAATCTGGCCACTAGATGCGAACCCTTCAACAAACTGTTGAGGAAGGGCACGAAATTCTTATGGGATGACGAATGCCAGAAGTCCTTCGAGAGACTGAAGGCATACTTGGTTAATCCCCCTGTTTTGAACCCTCCAAAGCAAGGAAAACTGCTTTTATTATACATCTCTGTGCATGCAAATGCTTTAGGAGCCCTGTTGGCTCAATACGAGGATGACACCCATAAGGAGTATGCCATCTCATGGGTAGATTGGGCAAATGGCAACTCCTTCTAATGGAGTATGATCTGAAATACCATCACCAGATCTCCATTAAGGGGCAAGCCCTAGCAGATTACGTGGCTGAGTTCCCCTTAGAGGACGCATATCCCACTCTCGTCGAAATGCCTGATGAAGGCATATTGCAAAACCATTTTCAAAACCACATTTTGGCAAACTCTTTCGAAAACCAAGTGTGGAAGATGCACTTCGATGGGGCACGAAACCAACGAGGGGCTGGTGCCGGGGTCATCCTAATCTCCCCTGAAAAGGGCGAGATTCCCATAGCAGTCCGCTTAGATTTCGAATGTTCCAACAACGTAGCTGAGTATGAAGCACTCATACAAGGCTTAAGGATTTCGAAAACTCTAGGGGCATCATGCATCGAGGTCTTTGGAGATTCGCTCCTTGTCATAAACCAGGTTTTAAAAATTTGGCAAGTACGTAATGAAAAACTACTTCCATATCACGAGTTGGCCACCCGATTGGTCCAATCCTTCCAGTCGTGTAAACTCACACGCATAGGAAGAGAGGACAATGGCATCGCCGATGCCCTCTCCTCCTTGGGTTCAGCCCTGAAGGTCGATCCCATTTCAGGGACCAGATCTTTGGAAATATGGCATGCGCCCCACCCATCCACGCACGACTTGGATATTTGCCAAAACAACCCAGAGTCTATTGAAAAACCCTGGTTTTATGACATAAAACAATTTTTAGAAAATGGGGGATTCACCGAGGATGCCACATCCAAAGATAAGGCATTCATTCGTAAGATTTCGACCCGATACACCATTCTGGGTGGGGTTTTATACAAAAAAAGTTTTACTGGCATTCTGCTTAGGTATATCGACCTTGAGGAGGCTAGGATAGTGATGCATGAGTTCCACGATGGAGAATGTGGAGGTCATGTTAATGCCAACATGATGGCAATGAAAATACTTAGAGGGGGCTATTTTTTGGTCCACCCTGAAAAAGGATTGTCACGATCATGTTAGGAAGTGTCATCCATGTCAAGTGCATGGGCACGCCATTCATATCCCATCATCTTCATTGCATTCTGTGGTCAGCCCCTGGCCATTTACCATGTGGGCGTTTGACATCGTAGGCCCAATATTTTCAAAGGCCTCGAATGGGCATCGATTTATTTTAGCAGCCACGGAGTATTTCTCCAAGTGGGTGGAAGCCATTTCCCTAACCAATGTAATGGGGCAACATGTGGTGGCTTTCATCCGGAGGAATATCTTGGCTCGATTTGGGGTTCCACGAGACCTTGTGTCTGATAATGGTACCCCATTCAAGAACGAGCGGATGGTTAAGTAGTGCAACAAGTATGGCATAACTCACCACTTCTCCTCGCGCTACTACCCTCAAGGCAATGGCCAAGCTGAAGCCACAAACAAGACTCTCATTAGCATAATTGAGAAAACCTTACAGAAGGGTAGGACGTGGCATGAGAAGCTGGATGAAGCCTTATGGGCTTATAGGACTTCCATCCGAACTCCCACGAATGCCACACCATTCGAATTGGTCTATGGCACAAATGTCATTCTTCCCATTCATACTCAACTGCATTCATTCCATACATCCATAGCACTCGACCTCCCCCTAGAGACGCTTCTGCATGCTAGGATGGCTGAACTAGATTTGCTAGATGAGAGCGACTCCTTGCCATGGATCATGCTCGTGCATACCGGCAAAGGATAGCCCGATATTATAGCAAACACATGAGACCTCGCCACTTTGAAGTGGGGGATCTGGTGTTAAAAACTATCCATCATCGTGGCCCACACCCCCTAGGCAAGTGGCGCCCCAACTGGGATGGACCCTATGTTGTACGAGCAACCACTACGAACAATTCGTATTGGTTGATCGATGTAGAAGGTAGGAATTTAGCAGATCCTATCAATGTTCAATACTTAAAGAAGTATCATGTGTAGGATCTGGATTAGATTCCATTTTTCGAAAATTTTTAGGGATAGCTGCCCTGAGACATGTGAATAAGGTGCAAAGGCAAACTCGTGTGACCCTGAGTGAGAGAATTCACACTTGTCAAAGAGCGGAGTCTTGAAAATCGTGGTTACATTTCAAAATCCTTGTTCTTACAAAGAAAGGCCTAGTTCAACATAGCAAGATACTTGCAAGTGGTACGTGCTATTTCTAAATAGGCTGATCTGGAATGGATCGAGTGTAGGCTTGGGATAAGTCCTCCCCTCTTCTCTTCTCCTTCCAAAAGGAAAACAAAGGCCCAAAACAAAAGGGAATTTCCCATTCAAAGTCTCTTTCCAAAAGAAAGAAACCAGAATTTAAAAGAAAAATCGATTCTCTTATAAAAAAGAGGGATTAAAGAAAAAATACTCCCAAAGGCAGACCCTCTATGAAAAAAAAGAAAAAAGAGGCCAAAAAGCTCAAAAAGAGCAATTTTCCGCCTTCTGTGCCTCAAATCACGGGACGCTTCAGAAGGGACCGTGGTATCTCTTTCCCATCCCTGGCTTATCCCAAGCTAAAAGCATGGTTCATTTCGAGGAATCCTAAAGTAAAAATAGGATTTACTTACTTGAATTTCATCTTGTTTGAGAATTCGACGTTTCGAGTAAGGCATAGGAATTTGAAATATGCCTTGTTTTCCTATAAAACCTCCACTAGATAAGCGAGTGTTAAGACTCAAACAAGGGCAAGCACGAAGAGCTCGAGATCCTTAGGATCGAGACTCAAGACAGTTGTCCCTTTTGTAAATAGCTTTTGTAAATAAGTTTTGAAAACCGAACATCGAACAGCATAGGATTTGCTCACTTGGAGCAGTAGGCCTTGTAAGTCTCTAGAGTTCGACCACATCTGGTCCCTGGGAGGTCGCCACTTTTGGCACCACACCCATGTCATTTGCATTCCACGCATGGTACTTGCATGAACATAATCCCATTTAGGACCAGATTCCATGTAGATCCCTTTGGCGTGATATCTCCTCCTACCAGAGTTTGTAAATTGAGATTTTGCTAAAAATTGGGGCGATCCCATATTCTTCGTGGATAGATCTAGGGAGACATTGAAAGGGGTGTTTGTCATCTTTGCCCTTATCCAAATCGATTTGGACAAGGCCAAAGAGGGGCATCTGTAAACACCCCGAAATCCCACGAATTTCTTAAACAAACCCGGTTTTGTACAAGCAGCCCCAAAGGGCTATTTTGAGTCTGGAAACCCAGGAGCCTTCCAGACAACCCTGTATATATGTTTTAAACTTCATATTTCAAAAATATATAATATGACTTTTAAAAACCTTTTAAAACACGTTTTGAAACCCCAAAGCAGCTTGGCCTAATCAAGACAGGACCAGCAAAGAGCTAAGAAGAGCCCGGAACCGGAGCACATGTCGAGCCCGGCACAACAACTCTTGTATCAAATTCACACCCCCAGGATCTCGAACGTCCAAGACCCTGTTATCATCAAAACATCCTTTGAAGTTATCTTCGGAAGGCAAAAACAGAGGCGAACGATCATGTTGGCGAAGACCCAACGTAGACGGAGCACTGATGTTGTCAGGCCCCGCACAAACCGCTCGAAGGAGTCAGAGTTCAGTTTGGATTGGATCTGGACAATATATATCCAGATCCCAATCCAAACCCATGTATGGACTTGGATTTGGATTTGGATTCAAAAATCTAATCCAATATCCATATCCATGGCCCACATCACCTTCTCATAAATGGAGGTGGGGCCCACTTGAAATTCACGTGGGATTATCGGCATGAGAGAGAGTGGGGATGGATAAGATCAAGTGTGTTGTAATTAAGCTTGACTTGTGTGTCAAGTTTGGGGTTAATCATGTGGGTTAGCCTAGTTAAGTGGGTTTAAGCTTGTAATTAGCCAAAACCTAACCTAGGGCTGCACCAACATGACGTGGTTAAGGTCCATGGGTCATGCAAAGGGAGCTCCTTCACCTAAACCTAACCCAAAATACCTAATCCTAGCCTTCCACCCTAATCCGCCCCTAATCTGAGCCTAATCACCTAACCTACTTCCCTAATCCCGGCCTAATCCTAACCTAATCACCTAACCCACTTCCCTAATCCTTCCCTAAACCTAGGTTAATTTCCCTAAACCTAGCCTAATCCTAGCCTAATCACCTAACCTAGCTCACTAAACCTCACCCTAGAACCAACCCACCTAACCAAACCCTAAACCCCTAAACCACCCCTAGCCCACAATCTACCCAAACCACTAGTATCTAAAATATCTGGCCCTACCCTTTCCAGCCCACCTTATCATCATACCACCCTACCTAAACCACCTAACCACTACCCCAAACCCAGCCCTAACCGACCTACCCATCCCTATATAAACCCCCGCCCCCTTGGGGGCGTTTTCGATCATCTAGAAGCCCACCCATTTCCCAGTCGGGTCCTCCACTTCCCCAAGCTCCGCCACCTGCTCCACCTGCTCCACTTGCTCCACATCCCACCACCACTTGCTCCACATCCCGCCACCACCTGCACCACTTCCTTCCAGCCGAGCGCCACCCTCTCTTCACTCGGTAAGTGCCCTACCTTCCACTTTACTCCCGCTTCACTCCCTCTCCATTCTCAACCACCTAATCCACTCCCATATCCCCCCTAACACCAGACCTTCCACTTGCTGCCACCAGCCCCACTCAGCCGAACCCATAGCATCCTACCTACCCGCCACCACCTAGACCTTCTAGCTCCACTCGGCCACCCTAACAACCCGCCAACCTTAAGTGTCCCATTCGACCTTCCCTTGAACTTCCCTTAGTGTCATACTCCCCCAACACTACACTTCCCCTAGGTACTCCCTTAGCCTCCCTTAGTGCCACATTCCCTAGGCACCCCATCCTTGGCATCCGGCACCCCATTCCTAGCACCCGGCCACCTTCAAGGCGCCTCTCCCGCGCCCCGTTTGCAGACGGCCAGCACCTCTTGCCGTTCACCCTCGCGGAGCTCCCTTTTGCAGCCCAAGGTGAAGGTCAAGCCCACGCTCAAGCAAGGCCTCTCTGGACCAGCTACTAGTAAGTGCCTAACTCGGTCTTTAGTTGTATACTTGCTTGAGATTCAATTCGATACGGGGTTGTAATAACGGAGCATAGTCTCCCCCCGCTTGTAATAACGTGGCTTGGCACACCCACACACGTGCACTCTCCTAGTTGTGCACGATTTTGAACACACACGGGCCTAATCAGCCCTTAATACATAAGTATATACATATACTTTCATTTTTGAAGGGTTTTGCTTAAGTTGGGTGCGTTGTCTTTCAATTCAAGCACTCACACACATTGAGCTTTCGCTCTTATTTGAAAGACCCAAGTAAGGGCCGACCTATACTATTTGGGTTTCATTTCATGTCGTGTGGGTAAGTCTTTCAATTCAAGCACTCTCACACACATTGAGCTTTCGCCCTTATTTGAAAGACCCAAGTAAGGGCCGACCTATACTATTTGGGTTTCATTTCATGTCGTGTGTATAAGTCTTTCAATTCAAGCACTCTCACACACATTGAGCTTTCGCTCTTACTCCCAAGACCTTAGTCAAGGCCATATTGCAGTTATATTTGGGTTTCATTTCATGTCGTGTGCGTAGTACTTCAATTCAAGCACTCACACACATTGAGCTTTCGCTCTTATTCCCAAGACCTTAGTTAAGGCCATACTGCAATTTATATTTGGGTTTAATTTCATGCCGTGTGTGTAAGTCTTTCAATTCAAGCACGCACCCACATTGAGCCTTTGCTCTTATTTGCAAGACCTGAATAAGGGCTCATATACATACTCTATATACATATCTCCCTTCGGCATTTATATTTCAAGTCATTTCCCTTCGGTTATTTCCCTTCGGTTATTTCCCTTCTGTTATTTCCCTTCAGTATTGTCTTTACATTCGGGTTTTCCCTTTGGAGTAGCGTGAGTTTGCATTGCATCTACGCCATACCACGAGGTAGGACGCATATTGCATCAAAGCAAGCCTCGCTCGAATTCGCCCATGAGTGTTCATAACACACAAACTAGGTGGCCCGAAAAGGGATAAAAGGAAAGACTTAGGCACGTGCAAATCCACGTGATCTAAAAATGCAACCACATCTAAAAGACCCGAATTAGACACCTCGAACAGCTTCGTAGGCTTTCTAACCCAAAACTCGATTTTTGCAAAGCGTACAGACTGACCCTTGCGCATCGGTGCAAGAAGGTCTGCGACGACAAGAGCTCACTTGCTCACAGTCGCCACGATTAGAAGTCAGTGTTAAATATATCTTCGCTAGCTTAGGAAAGCTAGCTGGCACGCCTTGTTTGCATAAATAGGCCTTAGAGACACGAGAGGATCCGCTCCGAGCCTTGAAAAGGTGAGAAGCGGGGATTTTCGCGCGTCTACAAAACTCACACTACTCCAAAGGGAAAACCCGAATGTAAAGACAATGATGAAGGGAAATAACCGAAGGGAAATAACCGAAGGGAAATACATATATAGAGTATGTATATGGGCCCTTACTCGGGTCTTGCAAATAAGAGCGAAGGCTCAATGTGGGTGCGTGCTTGAATTGAAAGACTTACACACACGACATGAAATGAAAACCCAAATAGTATAGGTCGGCCCTTACTTGGGTCTTTCAAATAAGAGCGAAGGCTCAATGTATGTGAGTGCTTGAATTGAAAGACTTACACACACGACATGAAATTAAACCCAAATATAACTTGCAGTATGGCCTTGACTAAGGTCTTGGGAATAAGAGCGAAAGCTCAATGTGTGTGAGTGCTTGAATTGAAGTACTACACACACAACATGAAATTAAACCCAAATAGTATAACACGGCCCTTACTTGGGTCTTTCAAATAAGAGCGAAGGCTCAATGTGTGTGAGTGCTTGAATTGAAAGACTTACACACACGACCTGAAATGAAAACCCAAATAGTATAGGTCGGCCCTTACTTGGGTCTTTCAAATAAGAGCGAAGGCTCAATGTGTGTGAGTGCTTGAATTGAAAGACTTACACACACGACATGAAATGAAAACCCAAATAGTATAGGTCGGCCCTTACTTGGGTCTTTCAAATAAGAGCGAAGTTTCAATGTGTGTGAGTGCTTGAATTGAAAGACTTACACACACGACATGAAATGAAAACCCAAATAGTATAGGTCGGCCCTTACTTGGGTCTTTCAAATAAGAGCGAAGGTTCAATGTGTGTGAGTGCTTGAATTGAAAGACTTACACACACGACATGAAATGAAAACCCAAATAGTATAGGTCGGCCCTTACTTGGGTCTTTCAAATAAGAGCGAAGGCTCAATGTGTGTGAGTGCTTGAATTGAAAGACTTACACACACGACATGAAATGAAAACCCAAATAGTATAGGTCGGCCCTTACTTGGGTCTTTCAAATAAGAGCGAAGGCTCAATGTGTGTGAGTGCTTGAATTGAAAGACTTACACACACGACATGAAATGAAAACCCAAATAGTATAGGTCGGCCGTTACTTGGGTCTTTCAAATAAGAGCGAAGGCTCAATGTGTGTGAGTGCTTGAATTGAAAGGCTTACACACACGACATGAAATGAAAACCCAAATAGTATAGGTCGGCCCTTACTTGGGTCTTTCAAATAAGAGCGAAGGCTCAATGTGTGTGAGTGCTTGAATTGAAAGACAACACACCCAACTTAAGCAAAACCCTACAAAATTAAAGTATATGTATATACTTATGTATTAGGGGCTGATTAGGCCCGTGTGTGTTCAAAATCGTGCACAACTAAGAGAGTGCACGTGTGTGGGTGTGCCAAGCCACGTTATTAAAAGCGGGCGGAGACTATGCTCCGTTATTACAACCCCGTATCAAATTGAATCTCAAGCAAATATACAACTAAGGACCGAGTTAGGCACTTACTAATAGCTGGTCCGAAGATGCCTTGCTTGAGCGTGGGCTTGGCCTTCGCCTTGGGCTGCAAAAGGGAGCTCCGCGAGGTTGAACGGCAAGGGGAGGTGCTGGCTGGATGTTCTTGGTGCACGGAAGAGGCGCCTTGAAGGTGGCCGACTACTAAGGAAGGGCTCTTTTTGGCGTGTAGGGCTAAAGGACCTATGTAGGGTCACTAAGGATAGGGTTTAGTTTTAAGGTAGGTTGTGCGAAGGGTGAACCTAAGGGAAGGTCTAACGAATCACCTAGGGTTGGCGGGTTGCTAGGGTAGCCGGATGTAGATGGGATGGTTAGGTAGTGGCCGACTAGGAGGACTTTGTGCTGGCGGGTAGTTGGAGTGGCTAGGAGTGATGTAAGGTAGGGGAGCTAGCTAGGATATGGGGCCAGGTGGTAGTGGTTGTAGTAGGTGTGTTGGGATGATATGGGCAGGTTTTAGGGAGTCGGATAGGGTGGCCGAGTGGAGCTAAAAAGGTCTAGGTGGTGGCGGGTAGTTAGGGTGCTATGGGTTCGGCTGAGTGGGGCTGGTGGCAGCAAGTGGATGGGCTAGTGTTAGGGTGATAGGGGAGTGGATTAGGAGGCTGAGAGTGGAGAGGGAGTGAAGAAGTGGTAAGGTAGGATGTAGGGGACTTACCAGGTGAAGAGAGGGTGGCGCTTGGCTGGAAGGAAGTGGTGCAGGTGGTGGTGTAGGTGGTGGGATGTGGAGCAGGTGGAGCAGGTGGAATTCGGCTGAGCTTGGGGATGTGGAGGACCCGGCTGGGAATGGGTGGGCTCCTAGGTGTAGACACCGAAAATTTTCACTTACGGGTTCTTAGGCCTAAAGTGAACCTTTTCGCAATCTACTTCGCTTTATGCGCGTGCCAGCTAGTTTACTTTAACTAGCAAAGTATGTTTTGAAAATAATCTGACTTTTGAAAGGTGATTATAGGCAAGTGGGATTTTTACGTCGCAGACCTTCTTGCACCGATGCGCAAGGGTCAGTCTGTACACTTAGAGACTTCGTTTTGAAACAAGTTTAACTCAAAATATATTTTGAATGAAGAAGTGTTTTAAAACCTTTTGAAAACCATGCATTTGGGCGATTTTGATTTTGTAAGGGTTGGACGACCCTAAGTTTTTCAAATTTTAATCTACTTAGGCACGATGTGCATGCATCGAAATAGCCTAAGTCTTGGCATATTTGCACGATTGATTCGGGTTGTTTTTGTATGATTTTCAGATTTTAGATCACGTGGATTTGCACGTGCCTAAGTCTTTCTTTTTATCCCTTTATGGGCCACCTAGGTGTGTGTTATGAACACTCCACTACATGGGGCGAATTTTGAGCGGGAGTACGGGCTTGCTTCGATGTAATATGTGTCCTACCTCGTGGTATGGCGTAGATGCAATGCAAACTCACGCTCCTCAAAAGGGAAAACCCGAATGTAAAAGACAATGCCGAAGGGAAATGACTTGTAAAGTTAATAGCCGAAGGGAAAATATGGCTATATCTTAAGAGCGGAAAGGCTCAATTGTGTAAGTGTGTGTCGTGTATATATTGAAAGACAACGCACACGACTTGAACCTTAAAACCCGAATCTTAAAGACATAGCCGAAAGAAATACTTTATATAGAGTATATGTAGGGGCCCTTACTTGGGTCTTGCAAATAAGAGCGAAGGCTCAATGTGTGTGCGTGCTTGAATTGAAAGACTTACACACACGACATGAAATGAAACCCAAATATAACTGCAATATGCCTTGACTAAGGTCTTGGGAGTAAGAGCGATGGCTCAATGTGTGTGCGTGTGGGAATGTAAAGACAACTCACACGACATAAATGAAACCCAAATATAACTGCAATAAGGCCTTTACTAAGGTCTTGGGAGTAAGAGCGAAGGCTCAATGTGTGTGCGTGTGGAAAATGGAAAGACAACACACACGACTTAATTAAAAACCCCCTTGACTTAAAATATATAAATATAACTATATATTAAGGGCTTGTTAGGCCCGTGTGTGTGCAAGAAGTGTACGACTAAGAGCGGAAAGGCTCAAGTGCGCGTGTGTGTGGGTGTGCCAAACCACGTTATTACAATCGGGGGGAGACGAAGCTCCTTTACTACAACCCCGTATCAAAATTTAATTGAATATAAAGCAAGTTAATGTAATAGACCAAGTTTAGACACTTACAAATAGCTGGTCCTTGTTCAACTTGCTTGCACGTGGGCTCACGGTTCACCTTGGGCAGCCAAGAGGGGGTTATCCTAGGTGGCTTTGAGGGAGGTTCTATGGGGCACGGTTAGGGTCTTAGGGGAACTAAGGTTCGGCCAAGACAGGGGCTGTGTAGGGTCTGTCCTAGGGTCTGTCCTAGGGTGCAGGTTAGGTCGGAAGGGAGGTGGTCAGGTCGGCAGGGAGGCGTCTGGCGCAGCAGACGGGCGCCTGGCGCGGCTGCAGTGGCGCGGGGCGCACTGGGGCGCAGGGCGCGGTGTGCTGCGGGGCGCGTGGCACGGCAGGCAACAGGGAGCGCGGACTGGGCGCGGGGCGAGCGGCAGGTGCGGTAGGGGGTTCGGGTGACGCGCAGGGCGCGGTCCGGTTAGATTTAGGTTGGTTCAAGTCTAGGGTTAGGTTTGGTCGAACCTAGGTTGGGTTAGGGCTAGGTTTAGTTAGGGTTAGGTCCAATTGGGGTTAGGTAGGTTCGAACCTAGGCTAGGTTGGGGGTTAGGTTTAGAGGGGTGTAGAGAGAATGGCTAGGTTAGGTTAGGCTTACCTCTTGCAACCGGTCCTTCATGGCTTGAGCCCACGTCTCCACGGTTGCAGCCACTTGGTCCAGCCCACCTTGGTTGCAGCCCCTTGGTCTAGACCCACTAAGCCCACATGGCTTGAACCCACTTCACCCAATGAGCCCACATGGCTAGGTCTATCACTCCCTCTCTCTTGGGCTTGCCCCTTAATGGAGATCTGGTGATGGTATTTCAGATCATACTCCATTAGAAGGAGTTGCCATTTGCCCAATCTACCCGTGAGAATGGGTTTTTCAAACAAGTGCTTGATTGGATCAAGCTTGGACACTATCCAGATCTCATGATCTAGGAAATAGTGTCTGAATTTCTAGCAGGCCCAGACTAGGGCCAAGCATGTCTTCTCCATGGCTTGATAATTTCGTTCATAAGTCAAGAGAGTTTTCGAAATATAGTAGATGGCATACTCCTTATGGGTGTCATCCTCGTATTGAGCCAACAAGGCTCCTAAAGCATTCGCATGCACAGAGATGTATAATAAAAGCGGTTTTCCTTGCTTTGGAGGATTCAAAACGGGGGGATTAACCAAGTATGCCTTCAGTCTCTCGAAGGACTTCTGGCATTCGTCATCCCATAAGAATTTTGTGCCCTTCCTCAACAGTTTGTTGAAGGATTCGCATCTAGTTGCTAGATTCGATATGAATCGGCGAACGGATTGTAAACGACCCTGGAGGCTACGGATTTGGGTGAGATTGGAGGGTGGAGCCATGTCTATGATGGCTCGACACTTAGAGGGGTTGACTTCTATTCCCCTTTGGCTCACCATAAAGCCCAGAAGCTTCCCTGATTCTACCCCGAATACACATTTTTGAGGGTTTAGCTTTACTTTGTAAAGCCTAAGCCTTTCGAAAATCTTTTGTAAACATTCGATATGGGTGCATCGGGTTTTGGATTTTGCCAAGAGATCATCTACATACACTTCTACGAGCTCATGAATCTGATCATGGAAGATCATGGTCATGGCTCGTTGGTATGTTGCGCCGGCATTTTTCAAACCAAAGGGCATGACTGTATAGCAGTACGTGCCCCATGGGGTTGTGAAGGCGGTCTTACCCTGATCTCGTGGGCTTAGTTTGATTTGATTATAGCCTGAATAGCCATCCATAAATGAAAACATTTCATGATTTGCAATACTATCAACTATCAAATCTATGTTTGGTAAAGGATAATTATCCTTTGGAGTGGCTTTATTCAGGTTTCTGAAATCGATGCATATTCGAATTTTCCCATTGGTTTTTCGAACCACCACGATATTTGACAACCAATCAGAGTACGCAATGGGTGTTATAAATCTAGCTTTTAGTAGATCTTCTAAACCCTCTTTGACTTGCGTGTGTACATTCGGGTGTATTTTCCTAAGCTTCTGCTTTATGGGTTTTACACCTGTATCTAAAGGAAGACGATGCTCGACAATGTTGGGATCTATGCCCGGCATGTCTTCATACGTCCATGCAAAAACATCTAAATAGGTTCGTAGAAATGCCATGAATGCTAACCTTTCAGTTTCTTGCAAGCATGCGCCTATTTTGATGGTTTTGGGATTGGAATCATCCCCTAAGTTCACTTCTATGAAATCTCCTCCTACTGATTGGTAAGGTCTTTCAAAATCGAGAATTTTATGAAATTCTGGGAGCTCAGAAGTGGGATCTTCCTCAAGGGGATCCACTTCTGGGATTTGATCATTCTCGTGGGCTATAGACCCGAGGGAATTTGATGCGTAGTTTTCAAAATGACCTGGTTTTGTACTTGGATTTTCAAGTGATTTCGAAACTTTTGGTCTGGCTATGCAGACGACGTTTCTTTCGAAATCCTTTTCTTTTGCCAAAGTCCTTCCAGGAGCAGCTATGTACAAAATCCTTTTGGTATTTTCCAAATTTTCGATTTTTTTGGCTTTTTGCAAAACAAGAACCTTGGGAACTATACAAAGTACTCTATTTTCGAGTTTTTGTTTTTCCATTGTTTTTGGTTTTTCTTGTTTTTCGATTTTTTTGATTTTAAGCTTTTCAAATGTTTTTGTATTTTTAGAAAAGGGATCTTCCGTCATACCTACAAAGGGAAAACACTACGGGTTAGACTCGGAATAGGAGATCTAAATCGTAGGTCTCTTCTAAGGCAGTTTCCGGGGCACCCTTGACCCAGGTGGTCACAGGGGGTGGCTCCGGGGGTATTTGGGGAGTATAGCCGATCCCATATCGGCTTGGATTGGCCCTAGGAAGAATGGGCTCTAGGAGACCCTGGTTCTGTGCCCCTAGACTCTTGTAGGGCGTATAGCCCATGTTCAACAACATGTTCCACGACTTTTTGTTTTTCGAAAAAGTTTGATACAAGTCGTGGTCCTGGAACATGCTATCGTCCATATTGTGCTCATATAGCCTCTTGTCCAGGGGCTTTGGAAATAGGGAACGCTTGGGTCGTCCTAGAAGGGTTAGAATCAGGAGGGGGCCTGCTTTGGGTGGCCCCTTCACATATACAACCTTCCTAGGGTTGTTCAACACGAGCCGAGGTGGCTCAACCATAATTTGCCCCAGGTTAGCCTCATGGGCCTGGGAGCTTGATAAACAAGGAGAGTTTATGATCCCCTGAAGCTGTGGGTAACTCTCACCTAGGGTTACAACGACCTGGTCCCTAAAAGGGATCTTAACACACCTGTGGAAGGTGGATGGCACAGCGCACAAACTGTGTATCCAGGGCCTTCCCAACAACATGTTATAATGGGGGTGGATGTCCAAGACATGGAACACCCCCGTGTGTTCGATCCCTCCCATTTCCATTGGGAGTTCGATGGATCCTAAAGGTCTAGACACATTCCCATCGTATCCAGTGATAACGATGGGGCTTAGATTCACTGAAGTCAAGGTGACTCCGATTTTGTACGCCACATGGGCAGACAAGGATTCCGGACTTATGTTTGAATCAACCTTGGCCCTTTCTAGAATTTTCTCTAATACAAGTCTATGCCTAGGCGAGGTTTGTATAAGCTCTAAGATAGACATGTGAATAGGAATCTTTGAAAGGTGGTTTTCGAAGTCATAAGGATTTAGGATGACTTTGTCCTTATCTGCTTTTGGCAGAACACTAGTGTAGACGCGCGAAAATCCCCGCCTCTCGCCTTTTCAGGGCTCGAAGTGGATCCTCTCGTGTGCCTAAGGCCTATGTATGCAAACAGGGCGTGCCAGCTAGCTCACCTAAGCTAGCGAAGATATATTTAACACTGACTTCTAAACGTGGCGACTGTGAGCAAGTGAGCCCTTGTCGTTGCAGACTTTCTTGCACCGATGCGCAAGGGTCAGTCTGTACGCTTTGCAAAAAATCGAGTTTTTGAGAGAAAGTCTACGAAGCGGTTCGAGGTGTCTATTTCGGGTCTTTAAAATGCGATTGCATGTTTTAGATCACGTGGATTTGCACGTGCCTAAGTCTTCTCTTTTATCCCTTTTCGGGCCACCTAGTTTGTGTGTTATGAACACTCCACTACATAGGCGAATTCGAGCGGGGCTTGCTTTGATGCAAATATGCGTCCTACCTCGTGGTATGGCATAGATGCAATGCAAACTCACGCTACTCCAAAGGGAAAACCCGAAATGTAAAGACAATACTGAAGGGAAATAACCAAAGGGAAATGACTTGGAAAGTAAGTGCCGAAGGGAGATATGTATATAGAGTATGTATATGAGCCCTTACTTGGGTCTTGCAAATAAGAGCGAAGGCTCAATGTGGGTGCGTGCTTGAATTGAAAGACTTACACACACGACATGAAATTAAACCCAAATATAAATTACTGTATGGCCTTGACTAAGGTCTTGGGAGTAAGAGCGAAGGCTCAATGTGTGTGAGAGTGCTTGAATTGAAGTACTACACACACGACATAAATGAAACCCAAATATAACTGCAATAAGGCCTTTACTAAGGTCTTGGGAGTAAGAGCGAAAGCTCAATGTGTGTGAGAGTGCTTGAATTGAAAGACTTACACACACGACATAAAATGAAACCCAAATAGTATAGGTCGGCCCTTACTTGGGTCTTTCAAATAAGAGCGAAGGCTCCATGTGTGTGAGAGTGCTTGAATTGAAAGACTTACACACACGTCATGAAATGAAACCCAAATAGCATAGGTCGGCCCTTACTTGGGTCTTTCAAATAAGAGCGAAGGCTCAATGTGTGTGAGAGTGCTTGAATTGAAAGACTTACACACACGACATGAAATGAAACCCAAATAGTATAGGTCGGCCCTTACTTGGGTCTTTCAAATAAGAGCGAAGGCTCAATGTGTGTGAGTGCTTGAATTGAAAGACAACGCACCCAACTTAAGCAAAACTCTACAAAAATGAAAGTATATGTATATATTTATGTATTTGGGGCTGATTAGGCCCGTGTGTGTTCAAAATCGTGCACAACTAAGAGAGTGCACGTGTGTGGGTGTGCCAAGCCACGTTATTACAAGTGGGGGGAGACTATGCTCCGTTATTACAACCCCGTATCAAATTGAATCTCAAGCAAGTATACAACTAAAGACCGAGTTTAGGCACTTACGAGTAGCTGGTCCGTAGAGGCCTTGCTTGAGCGTGGGCTTGGCCTTCGCCTTGGGCTGCAAACGGGAGCTCCGCGAGGTTGAGTAACAAGGGGTGTTGGTCGGGCTGCAAATGGGGCGCGGGATAGGCGCCTTCAAGATGGTCGGCTGCAAGTGGGGTGTCACCTTGATTTGGGGGATTAAAGGGGCTAGGCCAAGTGAGTATGTAGGGTCATTAAGAGAGTATAGAGTGTTAGGGAATATGGACCTAAGAGGAGCTTAAGGGAAGGTCGAATGGGAGTCTAATAGGGTGGCCGGGTGTAGCTAGGGTAGTTAGGTAGTGGCTGGTAGTTTAGGTTGTGATAGGTTCGGCTGAGTGAGAATGGTGGCAGCAAAGGGGAATGGCTGGTGGTAGGGTGTTGTGGTAGGGTTTAGGTGGCTGAGAGTGGAGAGGGAGTAGAGAAGGAGCTAGGTAGAGTGTGGGGTACTTACCGAATGGAGAGAAGATGGCGCTCGGCTGGAAGGAAGCTGGGCAGGTAGTGAGGCTCGGCCGGGAGGTGGTGGAGATGGCGGTGCAAGTGGTGGTGGGATGGAGGGATGGTGGTGGTGCAGGCGGAGCAGGTGGAGCAGGTGGCTGGGTTTGGCTGGGCTGGGAAGAGGGGTCCCGGCTGGGCTTGGGGAAGGCGACTAGATAGGAAAACCCGCCCCCAAGGGGGGGAGGTTTATATAGGGATGGGTAGGTCGGTTAGGGCTGGGTTTGGGGTAGTGGTTAGGTGGTTTACGTAGGGTGGTATGAAGATAAGGTGGGCTGGAAAGGGTTGGGCTAGATATTTTAAATACTAGTGGTTTGGGTAGATTGTGGGCTAGGGGTGGTTTAGGGGTTTAGGGCTAGGTTAGGTGGTTGGGTTCTAGGGTGAGGTTTAGTGAGCTAGGTTAGGTGATTAGGCTAGGTTTAGGGAAATTAACCTAGGTTTAGGGAAGGATTAGGGAAGTGGGTTAGGTGATTAGGTTGGGATTAGGCCGGGATTAGGGAAGTGGGTTAGGTGATTAGGCTGAGATTAGGGGTGGATTAGGGTGGTAGGCTAGGATTAGGTGTTTTGGGTTAGGTTTAGGTGAAGGAGCTCCCTTTGCATGGCCCATAGACCTTAACCACCTCATGTTGGTGCAGCCCTAGGTTAGGTTTTGGCTAATTACAAGCTTAAACCCACTCAATTAGGCTAACCCACATGATTAACCCCAAACTTGACACACAAGTCAAGCTTAATTACAACACTCTTGATATTATCCATCCCCACTCTCTCTCATGCCCATAAATCCCACGTGAATTTCAAGTGGGCCCCACCTCCATTTATGAGAAGGTGATGTGGGACATGGATATGGATATTGGATTGGATCTCTGGATCCAAATCCAAATCCAAGTCCACACATGGGTTTGGATTGGGATCTGGATATATATGGTCCAGATCCAATCCAAACTGAACTCTGACTCCTTCGAGCTGGGTTCAAAACGGACGATTTGTGCGGGGTCTGACAGCATCAGTACTCCGTCTGCGTTGGGTCTTCGCCAACATGGTCGTCCGCCTCCGTTTCTGCCTTCTAGAGATGACTTCAAATGACATTTTGATAATAACAGGGTCTTGGACGTTTGAGATCCTGGGGGTATGGATGTGATACAAGAGTTGCTGTGCCGGGCTCGACATGTGCTCCGGTTCCGGGCTCTCTTTGACTTCGCTGGTCCTGTCTTGATTAGGCCAAGCTGCTTTGGGGTTTCAAAAACGTGTTTTAAAAGGTTTTCAAAAGCCATAATATATATTTTTGAAATATGAAGTGTAAAACGTATATACAGGGTTGTCTAGAAGGCTCTTGGGTTTCTAGACTTAAAATGGCCCTTTGGGGCTGCTTGTACAAAACCAGATTTGTTTAAGAAATTCGTGGGATTTCGGGGTGTTTACAACTAGGGATACATGCTTTTGAGGGGCCAAGCACACTGACCACCTTTTGAGCACCTTGAAGGTGCGGGGGTTGGTAGATCCTTCCGGATCTAGTCACTTCCCCCACGACCAGCCTAGGGTTCGCGCTAAATTTGGCTCTAAGGATGAGTTGAGGAGAACCTTGGGTTTTCAAAACTGGTTTTGCCGAGGATTCCACTTTTGGTGGTCCCCGAATGACGACTTGGGTGGTCTTCTTGTATAGTACAAGAATGGGCGCACAAGTGGGTCGACCAGGTTCAAGTTTTTGCACTAGTTCCTTAGAAATGGCGAGGGTACATACCTCCTTTCCTTTCCCACTGCCACTGGCGTGTTTGGGAAAGGGTTCCTTGAAGATAGCTTGAGGTGGCTCAGGTTCCGCAGTGACCTGGAGCCGACCTTCTGCTATCAAGTTCTCAATTTTATTTAAGAGGGAGAAGCAGCGTTTGGTATCATGGCCTTTGAGCCGATGATACTTACAAAATCGGTTTAAATATCCCCCTTTGGAAGTGACTCCTTCGGGGATTTCAGGGAGTTCTATCATGCCCTGGGCAAGTAGGAGGTCTAGGACCTCCGACACAGGTTGCCCTAGTAGAGTGTACTCCCGTTTTTCAACCGGTTTTTGAAAGTTTCGCTCCCTCTTATTTTCTAATTTTTCAAAATTTTTAGAAGTGCCTGCCACGCCTGGATCCACCCGGACATTGGCAATTTTATGGGGCTTTGCCTCTTTGTCCATCGTGGGTAGCCCGTATGTGATGGGCTTTTTCAAGCGGGTTTTTGGAACGGCACTTCTTTTCCACAAGTGATCGTATGTCCCTTTTCGCAAGTTGGTTTCGAAAAGGGAGGCCTTTTTGATCAACTTATGGAAAGTCGAAATCTCATGGAGCAAGAGAAGGGTTTTTAACTCGCTTTTAAAGTTATCTAGGATGAGCATTACTGCGCATCCTTCGGATATGGGCTCTCGCACTTGGCCCAAAAGCGACCTCCATCTTATAATGAAGGCATGTACGTCTTCATTCATGCCTTGCTTTGTATCTCTTAAGGTATTCAGAGTCGGCGTGACTTCTACGTTGTGTGCAAATCTTTGCATGAAGCAGTTCGCTAACTCTTCAAAAGTAGCGAACTGGCTTAAGTCGTAGGAAGCCAGCCATTTGGCAGCTGTGCCTTTAAGGGATAAAGGGAACCAATACACCCATTTCATCGAGTCCTTTTTCTTCTTATGGGCTCGACGCGAGAAAAGCTGCAAGTGAGACCTAGGGTCTCCCATGCCATCATATCGATGGAAGTTCGGTATTTCATCGTCACTGTCTGTTTCGTAATCCATAGGAAGGAAATGAGACAGGGCGTAGCTTCTTTTCTCTTTATTCTGCCCTTTCAGCAACTGCTGTAGGGCTTTACGGTCCTTTTGTGTGAAGGACTCGTGGTATTGGTTGCCTTCCATTATGGAGGCCTCTTTGTGCTTGCGAGGTTTTTCAGATTTTTTCTTAGGCCTTTGTTCACCATTTGATGAACATGAATCACCTACTTCAGCCTCTTGGCTGAGAGCATCGATTTTGGCCTCAAACTCCCTTCTTAGGTCCTCAATCTCATCTAGTTTTATTTTGTTTTTCAAAATCCTCCTAGAGTGAGAACTTGATGCTCATGAGCCTTGGCTCGACACTTCACTTGGATTGGATTTTGACATGCTTTTCAAGCTTTTTCAAAATATCCTAAGTACAAGCAAAGAAAATAAGTTAAAATGACAACTTTTTACAAAAATTTTGCAAAAACTTCTACCTTAAAAACTCGATTTTTGAAAGGCTCACGTGCCATCGGGCGTGCCAATCTCTGTAGACGCGCGAAAAATCCCCACGCCTCCTCGCCTTTCCTGGGCTTGGAGTGGGTCCTCTTGTGCGTCTAAGGCCTATTTATGTAAACAGGGCATGCCAGCTAGCTTAACTAAGCTAGCGAAGATATATTTAAACAGACTTCTAATCATGGCGACTGTGAGCATGTGAGCTCTTGTCGTCGCAGACCTTCTTGCACCGATGCGCAAGGGTCAGTCTGTACGCTTTGCAAAAAATCAAGTTTTTGGGATAGAAAGCCTACGCAGCGGTTCGAGGTGTCTAATTCGGGTCTTTTAGATATGATTGCAGATTTTAGATCATGTGGATTTGCACGTGCCTAAGTCTTTCCTTTTATCCCTTTTTGGGCCACCTAGTTTGTGTGTTATGAACACTCCACTATATGGGCGAATTCGAGCGGGGCTTGCTTTGATGCAATATGCGTCCTACCTCGTGGTATGGCGTAGATGCAATGCAAACTCACGCTACTCCAAAGGGAAAACCCGAATGTAAAGACAATGCTGAAGGGAAATAACCGAAGGGAAATACGTATATAGAGTATGTATATGGGCCCTTACTCGGGTCTTGCAAATAAGAGCGAAGGCTCAATGTGGGTGCGTGCTTGAATTGAAAGACTTACACACACGACATGAAATGAAAACCCAAATAGTATAGGTTGGCCCTTACTTGGGTCTTTCAAATAAGAGCGAAGGCTCAATGTGTGTGAGTGCTTGAATTGAAAGACTTACACACATGACATGAAATTAAACCCAAATATAACTTGCAGTATGGCCTTGACTAAGGTCTTGGGAATAAGAGCGAAAGCTCAATGTGTGTGAGTGCTTGAATTGAAGTACTACACACAACATGAAATTAAACCCAAATAGTATAACACGGCCCTTACTTGGGTCTTTCAAATAAGAGCGAAGGCTCAATGTGTGTGAGTGCTTGAATTGAAAGACTTACACACACGACATGAAATGAAAACCCAAATAGTATAGGTCGGCCCTTACTTGGGTCTTTCAAATAAGAGCGAAGGCTCAATGTGTGTGAGTGCTTGAATTGAAAGACTTACACACACGACATGAAATGAAAACCCAAATAGTATAGGTCAGCTCTTACTTGAGTCTTTCAAATAAGAGCGAAGGCTCAATGTGTGTGAGTGCTTGAATTGAAAGACTTACACACACGACATGAAATGAAAACCCAAATAGTATAGGTCGGCCCTTACTTGGGTCTTTCAAATACGAGCGAAGGCTCAATGTGTGTGAGTGCTTGAATTGAAAGACTTACACACACGACATGAAATGAAAACCCAAATAGTATAGGTCGGCCCTTACTTGGGTCTTTCAAATAAGAGCGAAGGCTCAATGTGTGTGAGTGCTTGAATTGAAAGACTTACACACACGACATGAAATGAAAACCCAAATAGTATAGGTCGGCCCTTACTTGGGTCTTTCAAAAAAGAGCGAAGGCTCAATGTGTGTGAGTGCTTGAATTGAAAGACTTACACACACGACATGAAATTAAACCCAAATATAACTTGCAGTATGGCCTTGACTAAGGTCTTGGGAATAAGAGCGAAAGCTCAATGTGTGTGAGTGCTTGAATTGAAGTACTACACACAACATGAAATTAAACCCAAATAGTATAACACGGCCCTTACTTGGGTCTTTCAAATAAGAGCGAAGGCTCAATGTGTGTGAGTGCTTGAATTGAAAGACTTACACACACGACATGAAATGAAAACCCAAATAGTATAGGTCGGCCCTTACTTGGGTCTTTCAAATAAGAGCGAAGGCTCAATGTGTGTGAGTGCTTGAATTGAAAGACTTACACACACGACATGAAATGAAAACCCAAATAGTATAGGTCGGCTCTTACTTGAGTCTTTCAAATAAGAGCGAAGGCTCAATGTGTGTGAGTGCTTGAATTGAAAGACTTACACACACGACATGAAATGAAAACCCAAATAGTATAGGTCGGCCCTTACTTGGGTCTTTCAAATACGAGCGAAGGCTCAATGTGTGTGAGTGCTTGAATTGAAAGACTTACACACACGACATGAAATGAAAACCCAAATAGTATAGGTCGGCCCTTACTTGGGTCTTTCAAATAAGAGCGAAGGCTCAATGTGTGTGAGTGCTTGAATTGAAAGACTTACACACACGACATGAAATGAAAACCCAAATAGTATAGGTCGGCCCTTACTTGGGTCTTTCAAATAAGAGCGAAGGCTCAATGTGTGTGAGTGCTTGAATTGAAAGACTTACACACACGACATGAAATGAAAACCCAAATAGTATAGGTCAGCCCTTACTTGGGTCTTTCAAATAAGAGCGAAGGCTCAATGTGTGTGAGTGCTTGAATTGAAAGACAACACACCCAACTTAAGCAAAACCCTACAAAATTAAAGTATATGTATATACTTATGTATTAGGGGCTGATTAGGCCCGTGTGTGTTCAAAATCGTGCACAACTAAGAGAGTGCACGTGTGTGGGTGTGCCAAGCCACGTTATTACAAGCGGGGGGAGACTATGCTCCGTTATTACAACCCCGTATCAAATTGAATCTCAAGCAAATATACAACTAAGGACCGAGTTAGGCACTTACTAATAGCTGGTCCGAAGATGCCTTGCTTGAGCGTGGGCTTGGCCTTCGCCTTGGGCTGCAAAAGGGAGCTCCGCGAGGTTGAACGGCAAGGGGAGGTGCTGGCTGGATGTTCTTGGTGCACGGAAGAGGCGCCTTGAAGGTGGCCGACTACTAAGGAAGGGCTCTTTTTGGCGTGTAGGGCTAAAGGACCTATGTAGGGTCACTAAGGATAGGGTTTAGTTTTAAGGTAGGTTGTGCGAAGGGTGAACCTAAGGGAAGGTCTAACGAATCACCTAGGGTTGGCGGGTTGCTAGGGTAGCCGGATGTAGATGGGATGGTTAGGTAGTGGCCGACTAGGAGGACTTTGTGCTGGCGGGTAGTTGGAGTGGCTAGGAGTGATGTAAGGTAGGGGAGCTAGCTAGGATATGGGGCCAGGTGGTAGTGGTTGTAGTAGGTGTGTTGGGATGATATGGGCAGGTTTTAGGGAGTCGGATAGGGTGGCCGAGTGGAGCTAAAAAGGTCTAGGTGGTGGCGGGTAGTTAGGGTGCTATGGGTTCGGCTGAGTGGGGCTGGTGGTAGCAAGTGGATGGGCTAGTGTTAGGGTGATAGGGGAGTGGATTAGGTGGCTGAGATTGGAGAGGGAGTGAAGAAGTAGTAAGGTAGGATGTAGGGGACTTACCGGGTGATGAGAGGGTGGGACTCGGCTGGAAGGAAGTGGTGCAGGTGGTGGCGTTCGGCTGGAAGGTGGTGGTGTAGGTGGTGGTGGGATGTGGAGCAGGTGGAGTAGGTGGAGCAGGTGGAATTCGGCTGAGCTTGGGGATGTGGAGGACCCGGCTGGGAATGGGTGGGCTGCTAGGTTGTGAAACCCGGCCCCAAGGGGGGGTTTATATAGGGCTGGGTTAGGTCGGTTAGGGCTGGGTTTGGGGTAGTGGTTAGGTGGTTTAGGTAGGGTGGTATGATAATAAGGTGGGCTGGAAAGGGGTAGGGCCAGATATTTTAAATACAAGTGGTTTGGGTAGGTTGTGGGCTAAGGGTGGTTTAGGGGTTTAGGGTTTGGTTAGGTGGGTTGGTTCTAGGGTGAGGTTTAGTGAGCTAGGTTAGGTGATTAGGCTAGGATTAGGCTAGGTTTAGGGAAATTAACCTAGGTTTAGGGAAGGATTAGGGAAGTGGGTTAGGTGATTAGGTTGGGATTAGGCTGGGATTAGGGAAGTAGGTTAGGTGATTAGGCTCAGATTAGGGGCGGATTAGGGTGGAAGGCTAGGATTAGATATTTTTGGTTAGGTTTAGGTGAAGGAGCTCCCTTTGCATGGCCCATAGACCTTAACCACATCATGTTGGTGCAGCCTTAGGTTAGGTTTTGGCTAATTACAAGCTTAAACCCACTTAATTAGGCTAACCCACATGACTAACCCCAAACTTGACACACAAGTCAAGCTTAATTACAACACACACTTGATCTTATCCCCCCCCACTCTCTCTCATGCCCATAATCCCACGTGAAATCCAAGTGGGCCCCACCTCCATTTATGAGAAGGTGATGTGGGCCATGGATATGGATATTGGATTGGATTTTTGAATCCGAATCCAAATCCAAGTCCATACATGGGTTTGGATTGGGATCTGGATATATATGGTCCAGATCCGATCCAAACTGAACTCTGACTCCTTCGAGCTGTGTTCGAAACGGACGGTTTGTGCGGGGCCTGATAGCATCAGTGCTCCGTCTGCGTTGGGTCTTCGCCAACATGATCGTCCGCCTCTATTTTTGCCTTCCGGAGATGACTTCAAATGATGTTTTGATGATAACAGGGTCTTGGACGTTCGAGATCCTGGGGGTGTGGATTTGATACGAGAGTTGCTGTGCCGGGCTCGACATGTGCTCCAGTTCTGGCCTCCCCTTAGCTTTCCTGGTCCTGTCTGGATTAGGCCAAGCTGCTTCAGGGTTTCAAAACATGTTTTAAAAAGGTTTTTAAAAGCCATATTGTATATTTTTAAAATACGGAGTTCAAAATATATGTACAGGGTTGTCTAGAAGGCTCCTGGGTTTCCAGACTCAAAATGGCCCTTTGGGGGCTGTTTTTACAAAACCAGATTGTTTCGAGGAATTCGTGGGATTTCGGGGTGTTTACACGTGTGAGTTGCATTCAATTTGGGTTTTCCCTTCTGCTAAGTCTTTAAATTTCGGGTTTTACATTCTAGTTGTGTGAGTTTCATTGCATACTCGCCATACTCGAGCTAGAGTGCATACCTGCATTGAACAAACCCAAACAAAAAGTGCAAACACGCCTAAGTGGATAAAATTGAAAGACTTAGGGTCGCCCAAATCAAAAACTCGCCAAGTGCATGATTTCAAAAGGATTTTCAAACACCTGTTTATTCAAAAATCGATTTTGAGTTTTAACTTGTTTCATACGAAGTCTCTAAGCATACAAACTGACCCTTGCGCATCGGTGCAAGAAGGTTTGCGACGAAAAGATCCCGCTTGCCTACAATCGCCTTTCAAAAGTCAGATATTTCAAAACTACTTCGCTAGTTTCAGTAAGCTAGCTGGCATGCCCTAAAAGCGAACGTAGATTGCGAAAAGATTCACTCCAGGCCTAAGAAACCCGGTGGGACTCGGGACTTAAATTGATTTCAAACAAACAAGTTACACTCAAAATGTTTGAAAAAAAAGGTGTTTTCCAAAAATCGTGCATACTTAGAAAAGTTACAGAAAATGGAGCGAAAACCAAAATCCTCTCGAGTAAATCAAAAGAGGTTTTCAAAACAGCCAAAGAACGAGAAGCGCTAGCTGATATACGGGCGATTTTCAAAAGAATGGAAGTTTTAAGTGAGGAGCTTAAAACCCATAAATTCCGTAGCAGCTCTTCTCGGGCACACAAAAATTGTGAAAAGAAAATCAATTTCAAAATCGACGAAGGAATTAAGGTAAAGGCCAAACCCCAGAAAAGGGCGAGACTTCCACTCCCACAAATCCAAAATTCGAAAATTCCAAAGAAAATTCAAAAAAAATTGTTTTTGTTTCAAAAAATCAAAAATATCTTGAAAACTTTTAAAAAGACAAAAAAATTGAAAAATCAAACTTTGAAATTTCGAAAAATTCAAATGCAAGTCCTAAATCTAGGCACACACACAAAGTGGAAAACAAAATCCACTCCCCACAAAGAGAAGAGAGCGAAAAACAGGTAGGTTTTGAAAAGGAATGCCTTGTGAAACCTTGGGGGCTCAAAACAGAGTTACCTGGGAAAACGGCCTGCTCTCACCCTGAAGAGGTAGACAAGCCACAAAGAGGTATGCCTGAAACCCATCCTTCTCAAAACTCTCTTCTTCATATAATGCATTGGATAACCCCTCTGCACACACAAACCCACGAAATGTGCCTAAGTTAGAGAATTTTCAATTTGCGCCAAATATCCCGCACCAGCCAAAAGAATTTCAAAAGTGTAGACGCGCGAAAATCCCCGCCTCTCACCTTTTCAGGGCTTAGAGCGGATCCTCTCGTGTGTCTAAGGCCTGATTTATGCAAACAGGGCGTGCCAGCTAGCTTACCTAAGCTAGCGAAGATATATTTAACATTGACTTCTAATCATGGCGACTGTGAGCAAGTGAGCTCTTGTCGTCGCAGACCTTCTTGCACCGATGCGCAAGGGTCAGTCTGTACGCTTTGCAAAAATCGAGTTTTTGGAGAGAAAGTCTACGAAGCGGTTCGAGGTGTCTAATTCGGGTCTTTTAGATGCGATTGCATGTTTTAGATCACGTGGATTTGCACGTGCCTAAGTCTTTTCTTTTATCCCTTTTCGGGCCACCTAATTTGTGTGCTATGAACACTCCACTACATGGGCGAATTCGAGCGGGGCTTGCTTTGATGCAATATGCGTCCTACCTCGTGGTATGGCGTAGATGATATGCAAACTCACGCTACTCCAAAGGGAAAACCCGAATGTAAAGACAATACTGAAGGAAAATAACCAAAGGGAAATAACCGAAGGGAAATGACTTGTAAAGTAAGTGCCGAAGGGAGATATGTATATAGAGTATGTATATGAGCCCTTACTCGGGTCTTGCAAATAAGAGCGAAGGCTCAATGTGGGTGCGTGCTTGAATTGAAAGACTTACACACACGACATGAAATTAAACCCAAATATAAATTGTAGTATGGCCTTGACTAAGGTCTTGGGAGTAAGAGCGAAAGCTCAATGTGTGTGAGTGCTTGAATTGAAGTACTACGCACACGACATAAATGAAACCCAAATATAACTGCAATAAGGCCTTTACCAAGGTCTTGGGAGTAAGAGCGAAGGCTCAATGTGTGTGAGAGTGCTTGAATTGAAAGACTTACCCACACGACATGAAATGAAACCCAAATAGTATAGGTCGGCCCTTACTTGGGTCTTTCAAATAAGAGCGAAAGCTCAATATGTGTGAGAGTGCTTAAATTGAAAGACTTACCCACACGACATAAAATGAAACCCAAATAGTATAGGTTGGCCCTTACTTGGGTCTTTCAAATAAGAGCGAAGGCTCAATGTGTGTGAGAGTGCTTGAATTGAAAGACTTACGCACCCAACTTAAGCAAAACCCTTCAAAAATGAAAGTATATGTATATACTTATGTATTAGGGGCGGATTAGGCCCATGTGTGTTCAAAATCGTGCACAACTAAGAGAGTGCACGTGTGTGGGTGTGCCAAGCCATGTTATTACAAACGGGGGGAGACTATGCTCCGTTATTACAACCCCGTATCGAATTGAATCTCAAGCAAGTATACAACTAAAGACCGAGTTAGGCACTTACTAGTAGCTGGTCCGTAGAGGCCTTGCTTGAGCGTGGGCTTGGCCTTCGCCTTGGGTTGCAAACGGGAGCTCCGCAAGGTTGAGCGACAAAGGGGTGCTGGCCGGCTGCAAATGGGACGCGGGATAGGCGCCTTGAAGGTGGCTGGCTGCAAGCAAGGATGTCGCCTTGGTGTGGGGGATTAAAGGGGCTGGGCAAGGTGAGTATGTAGGGTCACTAGGAGGGTATATAGTGTTAGGGAGTATGGCCCTAAGGGGAGCCTAAGGGAAGGTCAAATGGGACACCTAGGGGAAAAGAGATGGCTGGCCGAATGGAAGGGATAGTCGGTTGGAGTGGCCGACTAGGGGAATGTGGTGGTGGCGGGCTGCTAGGATGATTAAGGCTGGAGTATGGGAAGGAAGCTAGTTAGGTGATGGGGCTAGGTGGTAGTGGGGGTAGTGGGTGTAAGGGAGTGCTAGGGGCAGGTCTTAGGAAGTCGAATAGGGTGGCCAGGTGTAGCTAGGTGTAAACACCCCAAATCTTCTATATTTCAAAAACTCTCAAAAATACCAGAAAGCTCGTTTGAGCCAAAACGACGTCCTGTTTTGAAATGTGAAAACAGGTACAGAAGGCAAAAGAAAAGTCCATGCAAGAAGAGGATTCGAGCCCAGAATTTCAGAAGCCACCCCCTGTTCAAAAATGGAAGAAAAAAGAGCCCGTTTGGAGAAAAGCCCGACAGAAGGGTAAAAATATAATTTGGGTCAAAGAAAAAGCACAAAGCAGCTCCCAAAATGCAGAAAGAAGCCCAGTACCTGAGGAAGTCGACAGAAGTCTGAGACACGTCCCGTCAGAATGAAGAATGGAATCCGTGTGGCAATCTGAGTTCGATATCAATAGGAATCGGCCAAAAACCAAAACGGCGGACCGAAACAAACGCCGAAAAAGTCCTGAAAAGCAGAACACCGGTTGGAAGAAAGACTTGGGGAAGACCCAGGCCAGAGCTGGGCATCCGATGAATCGAAGCCCGCTCGAAACCGACGGTGAAAAGCACCAAAAAGGACCAAAAAACCAAGGAGCAGAAGAAAAATCTGGATTGGGTCTGAACCCAAAAATATCCAGATCCAGATCCAAATTGTGTTTGGATTGGATATGGATCTCAAAAATCCAAGATCCGAGATTCGAGATCCAAACCCAAATAAATATTTAGACTGGATCTGGATCTCAAAATATCTGAGATCCGCGATCCAGATCCACATTGAGTTTGGATTGGATCCGGATAGCCAGACCCAAATCCAAGACCCAAGATCCAATATCCACATAAGAAACCTATAAAAGGATGTGAGGGGCTGGTGGAAAGGGGCTGCAAATTTTTTTTCACGCCTCTTTGCTTGGGTAGGAGAGAGAGAGAGAGAGAAAAGTCAACAAAGGGGGCTACTTTCCCCCTTTGCTTTTTGTAATAGGTGGGCTGGTTTTGTAAGCAAAGAAGCTTCACCATTTCACGCCAAAGAAGCTTGCTGCAGCTCAGGTGGATCCGGCAGCCATGGATGGCCCACTTGGTGTGAAGAGAAGGTGCGTGGAGATCACCCAAACCGTGGCCAAGGTGAGTCCCTAGAACCCACCAAAGCCATTCTATCCTTTGCCCCTCTAAAACCACCTAACTATCTTGAGAAAACCCAACAAGGTTCGACCAAACACATGCTGGCCGAATTTTGCAAAACTACCTAGACTCTACCCAAAACCGTCCCACCCAAACCCATACCAAGCTCGGCCAATAGCTGGCCGAGCTCACCCTAGGTCGGTCCTAGTGAGTCCCTAATACCAAACTAAATCAAACCCACATTACCCCAGCTCGGCCACCCTTGGCCGAGCCATTCCCTTTAAGCCATTTCATCCCAAAATCTCAACCTAAACTAAACCCAAGCCGCCCAGATCGGCCACCCTTGGCCGAGCCATTTCTTTTAGCAACCCCACCCCAAGGCCTAACCTAGAACTTGTCCAGCTCGGCCACCCTTGGATGAGCCTTTCCTTTAGGACTCACTCTAGGACTATCTCCAAAACATCAAACAAGCTCGGTGTAGACGCGCGAAAATCCCCGCCTCTTCGCCTCTTTCGTGGCTTGGAGTGGATCTTATCGTGCGTCTAAGGCCTATGTATACAAACAGGGCGTGCCAGCTAGCTTACTTAAGCTAGCGAAGATATATTAACACTGACTTCTAAACGTGGCGACTGTGAGCAATTGAGCTCTTGTCGTCGCAGACTTTCTTGCACCGATGCGCAAGGGTCAGTCTGTACGCTTTTGCAAAAATCGAGTTTTGGGGAGAAAGTCTACGAAACGGTTCGAGGTGTCTATTTCGGGTCTTTAAGATGCGATTGCATGTTTTAGATCACGTGGATTTGCACGTGCCTAAGTCTTTTCTTTTATCCCTTTTTGGGTCGCCTAGTTTGTGTGTTATGAACACTCCACTACATGGGCGAATTCGAGCGGGGGTTGCTTCGATGCAATATGCGTCCTACCTCGTGGTATGGCGTAGATGCAATGCAAACTCACGCTACTCCAAAGGGAAAACCCGAAATGTAAAGACAATACGGAAGGGAAATAACAGAAGGGAAACAACCGAAGGGAAATAACCGAAGGGAAATACGTATATATCTTATGTATATGAGCCCTTACTCGGGTCTTGCAAATAAGAGCGAAGGCTCAATGTGGGTGCGTGTTTGAATTGAAAGACTTACACACACGACATGAAATTAAACCCAAATATAAATTGCAGTATGGCCTTGACTAAGGTCTTGGGAGTAAGAGCGAAGGCTCAATGTGTGTGCGTGTGTTTAAATTGAAGTACTACACACACGACATAAATGAAACCCAAATATAACTGCAATAAGGCCTTTACTAAGGTCTTGGGAGTAAGAGCGAAGGCTCAATGTGTGTGAAAGTGCTTGAATTGAAAGACTTACAGACACGACATGAAATTAAACCCAAATATAAATTGCAGTATGGCCTTGACTAAGGTCTTGGGAGTAAGAGCGAAGGCTCAATGTGTGTGAAAGTGCTTGAATTGAAAGACTTACTCACACGACAAGAAATAAAACCCAAATAGTATAGGTCGGCCCTTACTTGGGTCTTTCAAATAAGAGCGAAAGCTCAATGTGTGTGAGAGTGTTTAAATGGAAAGACTTACTCACACGACATGAAATGAAACCCAAATAGTATAGGTCGGCCCTTACTTGGGTCTTTCAAATAAGAGCGAAAGCTCAATGTGTGTGAGAGTGTTTAAATGGAAAGACTTACTCACACGACATGAAATGAAACCCAAATAGTATAGGTCGGCCCTTACTTGGGTCTTTCAAATAAGAGCGAAAGCTCAATGTGTGTGAGAGTGTTTAAATCGAAAGACAACACACCCAACTTAAACAAAACCCTTCGGAAATGAAATATATACGTACACTTATATATTAGGGGCTGATTAGGCCCGTGTGTGTTTGAAATTGTGCACGACTAAGAGGGTGCACGTGTGTGGTTGTGCCAAGCCACGTTATTACAAGCGGGGGGAGACTATGCTCCGTTATTACAACCCCGTATCAAATTGAATTTCAAGCAAGTGTATGATCAAAGACCGAGTTTAGAAACTTACAAGTAGCTGGTCCGTAGAGGTCTTGCTTGAGCGTGGCCTTGGCTTTGGGCTGCAAATGGGAGCTCCGCGAAGGTGTGTGACCAAGAGTGCTGGCCGGCTGCAAATGGGGCGCGGGATGGACGCCTCGAAGGGGACCGGTGGCAAGTGGGCGGCGCCTCCAAGTAGGGAGTTTAGAGTGGCTGACTAAGTGGGTCTTAGGGTCACTAGTGAAGTTAGGGACTTAGGGAAACTGGACCTAAAAGGTGAGCTAGTGAGAAGGCCAAATAGGACACCTAGGGGGAGGTCGGCCGAATGGGAGATGGTGGCTGAGTAGTGGCCAGCCACTTGGGTTATCCTAGGTTCGGCTAGGCTTAGGTGGTGGCGGCAAAGAGGTGGAGCTAAGGGGAGGATGGGTGGTTAAGAGTGGAGAGGTGGTAGAGAGTGGTTTTGAGGGAGTTAGGGGGACTTACCGAATGGGAAGAAGTGGCGGCAAAGATGGCATAGTCGTCCGCCTCCGTTTCTGCCTTCCGGAGATGACTTCAAATGCTTTTTTGATAAAAACAGGGTCTTCGACGTTCGAGATCCTGGGATGTGAATCAGATGCAAGAGTTGCTGCGCCGGGCTCGACAGGTGCTCCGGTTCCGGGCTCTTCTTGGCTCTCCTGGTCTTGTCTTGATCGGGCCAAGCCACTTCGGGGTTTCAAAACATGTTTTAAAAGGGTTTTCAAAAGCTATATTATATGTTTTTGAAAGATAAAGTTTAAAACATATATACAGGGTTTTGTTTGGAAGGCTCCTGGGTTTCCAAACTCAAAAATGGCCCTTTGGGGCTGCTTGTATAAAACCAGATTTGTTTAATAAATTCGTGGGATTTCGGGGTGTTTACACTCGGCCACCACTTGGCCGAGCATTCCTTTAGGACCCTTCCTAAATCCACACTAGGATCCTCACCAAACTCGAACCTTAGCTGGTCGTCCATCACCTTAGGGCTTAGACTCAAACCTACCTAAGCCCCTCACCTTAGATCCCCTACACCTTGCCTTAGGCTCGATCGAATCTCACCCAAAACTCCACGCATCGGATCGGTTCGAAGTGAGAGGACCATCCATCGGTTATATCCAAGGTCAGATCCCACTGATAAAGGAAGTCCAAGCAGGCGACGTGTAAGTGCTCGAACTTGACTCTCTTACATTACTTTAAACTTAATTCAATTCGATATGGGGTTTTAATAACGGAGCTTGTCTCCCCCCGGATGTAATATATGTGTTTGATGCAAAATACACACACGTACACTCGAGCCTTTCTGCTCTTATCTGCACACTTTTGCACACAAACGGGCCTCAACAGCCCATAGGATATAGCCCTATTTATATACATTCAGCTGGGTTTTAAGGTTCAAGTCATGTGAGTTGTCTTTCATTTTATACACTCAAAGCACTCACTCACATTGAGCCTTTCCGCTCTTACGTATATATACGTATTTCCCTTCTAGCTGGGTTTTAAATTCAAGTTGCGTGAGTTGCCTTTCAATTTATACACTCAAAGCACTCACTCATATTGAGCCTTCTCGCTCTCATATATATCTATATCTCCCTTCTGCTGCGTTTTACGGTTCAGTTGCGTGGGTTGCATTTCAATTTATCCACAACACCCACGCACACATTGAGCCTTTCCGCTCTTAAGATATAGATATATTTAAATTTCTGCAATTTACATTCAAGTCGTGTGAGTTGCATTCAATTTGGGTTTTCCCTTCTGTTCAGTCTTTAAATTTTGGGTTTTACATTCAAGTTGTGTGAGTTGCATTGCATACTCGCCATACTCGAGCTAGAGTGCATACCTGCATCAAACAAACCCGAACAAAACGTGCAAACACACCTAAGTGGACAAAATTGAAAGACTTAAGGTCGCCCAAATCAAAAACTCGCCAAGTGCATGATTTCAAAAGGATTTTCAAAACACCTCCTTATTCAAAAATCGAATTCGAGTTTAACTTATTCAAACGAAGTCTCTAAGCGTACAGACTGACCCTTGCGCGTCGGTGCAAGAAGGTCTGCGACGAAAAGATCCCGCTTGCCTACAATCGCCTTTCAAAAGTCAGATATTTCAAAAACTACTTCGCTAGTTTGAGTAAGCTAGCTGGCACGCCCTAAAAGCGAACGTAGATTGCGAAAAGATTCGCTCCAGGCCTAAGAAACCCGAAGTCGAGGATTTTTCGTGTCTACACTAGGGTAGTTAGGTAGTGGCGGGTAACTAGGGCGGCTAAGGCTTGGCCGAGTGGGAGTGGTGGCGGCGAGTGGTTGATGTGTAGGTAAGGTGGTGGTATGGTGGGTGGCTGGGAGTGGAGAAGGAGCTAGGTAGAGTGTGGGGTACTTACTGAGTGAAGAGAAGGTGGCGCTCGGCTGGAAGGGAGTAGGGCAGGTAGTGATGCTCGGCCGGGAGGTGGTGGAGATGGCGGTGCAAGTGGTGGTGGGATGGAAAGTAGGTGGTGGTGCAGGTGGAGGAGCTGGGGCAGTGGAGGAGTCGGCTGGACTTGGGGGAAGGAGAGGAAGGAGAGGACCCGGCGGGCTTGGAGAGGGCTTCTAGATCGGAAGAACCCGCCCCAAGGGGGGGGGTTTATATAGGGATGGGTAGGTCGGTTAGGGCTGGGTTTCGGGTAGTGGTTAGGTGGTTTAGGTAGGGTGGTATGAAGATAAGGTGGGTTGGAAAGGGTAGGGCCAGATATTTTAAATACTAGTGGTTTGGGTAGATTGTGGGCTAGGGGTGGTTTAGGGGTTTAGGGTTTGGTTAGATGGTTGGGTTCTAGGGTGAGGTTTAGTGAGCTAGGTTAGGTGATTAGGCTAGGATTAGGCTAGGTTTAGGGAAATTAACCTAGGTTTAGGGAAGGATTAGGGAAGTGGGTTAGGTGATTAGGTTGGGATTATGCCGGGATTAGGGAAGTGGGTTAGGTGATTAGGCTCAGATTAGGGGTGGATTAGGGTAGAAGGCTAGGATTAGGTGTTTTGGGTTAGGTTTAGGTGAAGGAGCTCCCTTTGCATGGCCCATAGACCTTAACCACTTCATGTTGGTGCAGCCCTAGGTTTGGTTTTGGCTAATTACAAGCTTAAACCCACTCAATTAGGCTAACCCACATGATTAACCCCAAACTTGACACACAAGTCAAGCTTAATTACAACACTCTTGATCTTATCCATCCCCACTCTCTCTCATGCCCATAATCCCACGTGAATTTCAAGTGGGCCCCACCTCCATTTATGAGAAGGTGATGTGGGCCATGGATATGGATATTGGATTGGATCTCTAGATCCAAATCCAAATCCAAGTCCATACATGGGTTTGGATTGGGATCTGGATATATATGGTCCAGATCCAATCCAAACAGAACTCTGACTCCTTCGAGCTGGGTTCAAAACAGACGATTTGTGCGGGGTCTGACAGCATCAGTACTCCGTCTGCGTTGGGTCTTCGCCAACATGATCGTCCGCCTCCGTTTCTGCCTTCCGGAGATGACTTCAAATGGCATTTTGATGATAACAGGGTCTTGGACGTTCGAGATCCTGGGGGTATGGATTTGATACAAGAGTTACTATGCCGGGCTCGACATGTGCTCCGGTTTCGGGCTCTCTTTGACTTCGCTGGTCCTGTCTTGATTAGGCCAAGCTGCTTCGGGGTTTCAAAAACGTGTTTTAAAAGGTTTTCAAAAGCCATATTATATATTTTTGAAATATGAAGTTTAAAACATATATACAGGGTTGTCTGGAAGGCTCCTGGGTTTCCAGACTCAAAAATGGCCCTTTGGGGCTGCTTGTATAAAACCAGGTTTGTTTAAGAAATTCGTGGGATTTCGGGGTGTTTAGAGATGCCCCTCTTTGGCCTTGTCCAAATCGATTTGGATAAGGGCAAAGATGACAAACACCCCTTTCAATGTCTCCCTAGATCTAGCCACGAAGAATTTGGGATCGTCCCAATTTTTAGCAAAATCTCAATTTACAAACTCTGGTAGGAGGAGATATCACGCCAAAGGGATTTACTATGGAATCTGGTCCTAAATGGGATCATGTTTATGCGAGTGCCATGCGTGGAATGCAGATGACATGGGTGTGGTGCCAAGAGTGGCGACCTCCCAAAGACCAGATGTGGTCGAACTCTAGAGACTTACAAGGCCTACTGCTCCAAGTGAGCAGATCCTATGCTGTTCGATGTTCGGTTTTCAAAACTTATTTACAAAAGCTATTTACAAAAGGGACAAGTGTCTTGAGCCTCGATCCTAAGGATCTCGAGCTCTTCGTGCTTGCCCTTGTTTGAGTCTTAACACTCGCTTATCTAGCGGAGGTTTTATAAGAAAACAAGGCATATTTCAAATTCCTACGCCTTACTCGAAACGTCGAATTCTCAAACAAGATGAAATTCAAGTAAGTAAATCCTATTTTTACTTTAGGATTCCTCGAAATGAACCATGCTTCAACTTGGGATAAGCCAGGGATGGGAAAGAGATACCACGGTCCCTTCGGAAGTGTCCCATGGTTTGAGGCATAGAAGGCGGAAAACTGCTCTTTTTGAGCTTTTTGGCCTCTTTTTCCTTTTTTTATCGAGGGTCTCCCTTTGGGAGTATTTTTTCTTTAATCCCTCTTTTTTATAAGAGAATCGATTTTTCTTTTAAATTCTGGTTTCTTTCTTTTGGAAAGAGACTTTGAATGGGAAATTCCCTTTTGTTTTGGGCCTTTGTTTTCCTTTTTGGAAGGAGAAGAGAAGAGGAGAGGACTTATCCCAAGCCTATACTCGATCCATTCCAGATCAGCCTATTTAGAAATAGCACGTACCACTTGCAAGTATCTTGCTATGTTAAACTAGGCCTTTCTTTGTAAGAAGGAGGATTTTGAAATGTAACCACGATTTTGAAAACTCCACTCTTTCACAAGGGCGAATTCTCTTCACTTAGGGTCACACGAGTTTGCTTTTGCACCTTATTCACATGTCTCAGGGCAGCTATCCCTAAAAATTTTCGAAAAATGGAATTTAATCTAGATCCTACACATGATACTTCTTTAAGTATTGAATATTGATAGGATCTGCTAAATTCCTACCTTCTACATCGATCAACCAATATGAATTGTTCGTAGTGGTTGCTTGTACAACATAGGGTACATCCCAGTTGGGGCGCCACTTGCCTAGGGGGTGTGGGCCATGATGGTGGATGGTTTTTAAGACCAGATCTCCCACTTCAAAGTGGCGAGGTCTCATGTGTTTGCTATAATGTCGGGCTATCCTTTGCCGGTATGCACGAGCATGATCCATGGAAAGGAGTCGCCTCTCATCTAGCAAATCTAGTTCGGCCATCCTAGCATGCTGAAGCGTCTCTAGGGGGAGGTCGAGTGCTATGGATGTATGGAATGAATGCAGTTGAGTATGAATGGGAAGAATGGCGTTTGTGCCATAGACCAATTCGAATGGTGTGGCATTCGTGGGAGTCCGGATGGAAGTCCTATAAGCCCATAAGGCTTCATCCAGCTTCTCGTGCCACGTCCTACCCTTCTCTAAGGTTTTCTCAATTATGCTAATGAGAGTCTTGTTTGTGGCTTCGGCTTGGCCGTTGCCTTGAGGGTAGTAGGGCGAGGAGAAGTGGTGAGTTATGCCATACGTGTTAAACAACTTAACCATCCGCTCGTTCTTGAATGGGGTACCATTATGAGACACAAGGTCTCGTGAAACCCCAAATCGAGCCAAGATATTCCTCCGGATGAAAGCCACCACATGTTGCCCCACTACATTGGTTAGGGAAATGGCTTCCACCCACTTGGAGAAATACTCCGTGGCTGCTAAAATAAATCGATGCCCATTCGAGGCCTTTGGAAATATTGGGCCTACGATGTCAAACGCCCACATGGTAAATGGCCAGGGGCTGACCACGGAATGCAATGCAAATGATGGGATATGAATGGCGTGCCCATGCACTTGACATGGATGACACTTCCTAACATGATCGTGGCAATCCTTTTTCAGGGTGGACCAAAAATAGCCCCCTCTAAGTATTTTCATTGCCATCATGTTGGCATTTACATGACCTGCACATTCTCCATCGTGGAACTCATGCATCACTATCCTAGCCTCCTCTAGGTCGATACACCTAAGCAGAATGCCGGTAAAACTTTTTTTGTATAAGACCCCACCCAGAATGGTGTATCGGGTCAAAATCTTACGAATGAATGCCTTATCTTTGGATGTGGCATCCTCGGTAAATCCCCCATTTTCTAAAAATTGTTTTATGTCTGTAAACACCCCGAAATCCCACGAATTCCTTAAAACAAACCTAGTTTTGTAAAAGCAGCCCCAAAGGGCCATTTTGAGTCTGGAAACCCAGGAGCCTTCCAGACAACCCTGTATATATGTTTTAAACTTTATCTTTCAAAAACATATGATATAGCTTTTGAAAACCCTTTTAAAACATGTTTTGAAACCCCGAAGTGGCTTGGCCCGATCAAGACAGGACCAGGAGAGCCAAGAAGACCCCGGAACCGGAGCACCTATCGAGCTCGGCACAGCAACTCTTGTATCTGATTCACACCCCGAGGATCTCGAACGTCCAAGACCCTGTTCTTATCAAAATATCATTTGAAGTCATCTCCGGAAGGCAGAAACGGAGGCAGACGACTATGTTGGCGAAGACCCAACGCAGACGGAGTACTGATGCTGTCAGGCCCCGCACGAATCGTCCGTTTCGAACCCAGCTCGAAGGAGTCAGAGTTCAGTTTGGATTGGATCTGGACCATATATATCCAGATTCCAATCCAAACCCATATGTGGACTTGGATTTGGATTTGGATCCAGAGATCCAATCCAATATCCATATCCATGGCCCACATCACCTTCTCATAAATGGAGGTGGGGCCCACTTGAAATTCACGTGGGATATTGGGCATGAGAGAGAGTGGGGGTGAAAAATATCAAGAGTGTTGTATCAAGCTTGACTTGTGTGTCAAGTTTGGGTTTAATCTTGTGGGTTAGCCTAATTGAGTGGGTTTAAGCTTGTAATTAGCTGAAACCTAACCTAGGGCTGCACCAACATGGGGTGATCAAGGTCTATGGGCCATGCTAAGGGAGCTCCTTCACCTAAACCTAGCCCAAAATGCCTAAACCTAGCCTAAACCCCTAATCCACCCCTAATCCCGACCTAATCACCTAACCCACTTCCCTAATCCCGTCCTAATCCCAACCTAATCACCTAACCCACTTCCCTAATCCTTCCCTAAACCTAGATTAATTTCCCTAATCCTAGCCTAAACCTAGCCTAATCACCTAACCTAACTCACTAAACCTCACCCTAAAACCCAACCACCTAACCTAGCCCTAAACCCCTAAACCACCCTTAGCCTACAATCTACCCAAACCCCTAGTTTTAAAATATCTGGCCCAACCCTTTCCAGCCCACCTTATCTACATACCACCCTACCTAAACCACCTAACCACTACCCTCAGCCCAGCCCTAACCGACCTACCCATTCCCTATTTAAACCCCTCCCCTTTGTGGGCGGGTTTTCTAAGTGGGAGCCCTCACCTCAGCCCAGCCGACTCCACTCTCCAACCTGTCCGCCTCCTCCACTCCCCAACTGCTCCACCTGCTCCATCAGCTCCACCTGCACCGCCACCTTCCCTCTTCCATCCACCACCACCATCCCTCAGCCGGACGCCACCACCTCCACCCAACCGAACCAGCCAAAAGCCCAGCCGACTCCACTCTCCAACCTGCCCGCCTGCTTCCCACTTCATCCGCCACCTCTCCCCATTCGGTAAGTACCCTGCACCTTACCTAGCCCCCTTCTCTACTACCTCTCCACTCCTAGCCACCCATCCTATCTTCATCTCAGCCCCTTTGCCACCACCACTTTAACCTAGCCGAACCTAGTATAACCCAAACGGCCGGCCACTACCTAGCCATCATTTCCCATTCGGCCTTCCCCTAGGTGTCCTATTCAGCCTTCCCACCAGCTCACCTTTTAGGTCCAGTCTCCCTAAACTCTCAACTCCCCTAGTGACCCTAAGAACCCACTCATTCAGCCCCTTTAAACCCCCTACTTTGAGGCGACATCTACTTGCCACCGGCCACCTTTGAGGCGCCTATCCCGCGCCCCACTTGCAGCCGGCCAACACCTTTGATCATCCATCTTTGAGGAGCTCCCGTTTGCAGCCCAGGGCCAAGTCCACGCCCAAGTAAGACCTCTACGGACCAGCTACTCGTAAGTGTCTAAACTCGGTCTTTAGTTGTACACTTGCTTGAGATTCAATTTGATACGGGGTTGTAATAACGGAGCATAGTCTCCCCCCGCTTGTAATAACGTGGCTTGGCACAACCACGCACGTGCATGCATCGACATCTTCGGAGCTCATAACCCTGCCATAGAAAAACCCACTTCTTCGAGCCTAGTCTTGTACCCTGGAACCAAGATTAGGACTTTGAAACAAAAAAATCCATCCCTAAGGGCACCACGAGTTGCACCTAGGGAGCAAGTCAAAAATTTCAAGGGAGCAAGCTTGGCTTCCCTTGAAGAATATGTCTCCAAAACCCAGGTTGTGTGGAAACCCGAGTTTTCCACCATCCTGAAAAATCCAAAGTCTCTCGAAGGACCAAGTCTGGTTTCCCTCGAAAGACACGTCTCCCAAACCAGGGTTGTATGGAAGCCCAAGTCTTTCATCGCCCCAGAATCCAAAATCCCAAAATCCAAAAGGGTATATATCCCCGACATGGACGATTCCATGTTCCAAGGCCATGATTTATAAAAAAACTTTTCAAAAAACAAGAAGTCTTGGAACATGATTCTGAACATGGGATATAAACCCTACCAGGGCCTGGGAACCTAAAACCAAGGTAGGCTCGAACCTGTCCTACCTCAGGCCAATCGACAAAAGTATGGATTGGGCTACAGCCCACCCATACCCCCAAAACCGCCACCTAAGACCATCTGGGTCAAGGGTGCCCTGTAGAACCTCTAAAACCGAAACCCATGTCTTAGACCTATTGATTACAGTCTGATTCATGAATGTTTTCTTTGTAGGTTCAATGGAAGCTCCCTCCTTTTGAAAAAGACAAAAAAATCAGATATTTGCCAAAAACTAAAAAATTTAAAAACCCAAAACAAAATCTCAAAAACATTTGGAAAAATGAAAATTCCAAAAAGAAATTTGTTTTAAAGCCTTTGGCCATGTACAAAGTCCATTTTCAAAAATTGTTAAAAAAATGCTTTTCGAAAATTGTATATAACTCCCAAAAAATCCAAAAAGCTGATCTTGAACACCCTTTTGTCTAGAGCTTTTTCAAAATGAAAAGCTCGAGAATCACCAAAGGCAGGAGGAATAAAAACCTCCGAACATCCTGAAATTCGCAAGATCCTTGACTTATGCAAAGATTGGGGATTTTTAGAAACAAGCCTGACCCGTAATGTGTGCATAAACATCATGCATCACACTCTGAAATCATTCATGTGCATCGAGTCTAGACATCATCTTAGAACTCGAATTCAGGGTTTTGTAAAACCAAAAGGGGCAATGAAAGTCGACCCCCTAAGTATCGAGCCTTCATAAGCAGGTCTCCATACGAATCAAATCCAACACCTTCAAGGCAAATTTCAAAAGAAATGAAAATCTCGAAAAAGGGTTAGCATTTCACAAAAGCCTTTTCAAAATTCTTTTTGATAAAAACCTTCCATACATTGCAATTCATGCATTGTCTGCTTGACTTGATCAAATGAAGATGTTATTCATACTAAATGTGCCATACATTTCGAAAACTCTATTGGCATGTGACAGGAATCACTAAGCCAAGAAAAGAATCGTGCTTAGCCTTGCTGTAGGCCTCCAAAATTCGAGATATCATCCCCCATGTCATGAAAAAGGGAAAGATATTCACTAAAGCACTCACTTCAAAAATCCTATCTCAACATGTAGGCAAAATGGCAGCCCCTTTCAACAGAGTATGAGTTTCAAAACTCAAGACTCAATTAAGGGACAAGCCCTGTATCGTGTGGCTGAAGTGCCTCTTTGAGACACACTCCCCATACTTGATCAAATGCCCCATGAAGGCATGAATCTTCAAAATGAATTCCAAAACGCTGCTTGACCAAAATCAGGTGTAGGAAACATATTTCAATCAAAAGGGCTGGTATAAAACCATCTTCATACACAAAGGGAGGATTTCCCAAAACTGCTTTCTCAAAAAGGATTCGAAAAATTTAACCCTATATATGACTTTGAAAAGAAAGATTTTCAACTTCTGGTTAAAACCTTGATTGTGTTAGGATAAGAACATGAATCTCACGATGAAATATGGAGACCATGTCAAAATTGAAACCTAATGGCCATGACGATCACTTAGGGCTGGTTATGTTTCCATCCTTGAGCAAAAAAATATCATGATCATGTTAGAAAAACCATGGAAGTGCATGGACATGAACATACCATTGTCCATCCAAAATCCTTTTGAAAAGCCATGGTCCTTTACCATGTGGCCATGCGAAATTTCGCTCAAGCTAGGGGCATTTTTAAATATAGCCCCTAGACACCTTCCATGAAGAAACGAATTTCATAGAATGCATCTCCTTCTTGACTTGTGAGATACATTTCATATGTTCACTCTTGCATAAAATCGTGTATTTCCATTTTGAATCACATGGAGTGCATAGCATGCATCATATTCATATCATACCACCCCAAAGAAAGCCCAGGAGGTGGGCAAACCTGAGTAGGAATGTCCCCTTGTCTTCAAAAAGGGCAACAAAAATCGAAAATTTGTTGATGTTATGGGTAGAAATTAGCAAAACCCCGAAAATGCCCGAATATTCAAAAGGGTTTATGTTAAATTCCCCCATTCTACTAAAGAACGTATTGGCCAATACTTTGGGTCCAGACCCAATCCAGACTCTATGTGGATCTGGATCGTGGATCTCGGATATTTTGAGATCCAGATCCAATCCAAACACAATTTGGATCTGGATCTGGATATTTTTGGGTCCAGACCCAAACCAGACTTTTCTTCTGCTCCTTGGTTTTCTGGTCTTTTCTGGTGCTTTTCACTGTCAGTTTCGAGTGGGCTTCGATTCATCGGAGGCCCAACTCTGGCCTAGGTCTTCCCCAAGTCTTTCTTCCAATCGGTGTTCTGCTTTTCAGGACTTTTTCGACGTTTGTTTCGGTCCGTCGTTTTGGTTTTTGGCTGGTTCCTGTTGATATCGAACTCAGATTGCTGCACGAATTCTGTTCTTCATTCTGACAGGACGTGTCTCAGACTTCTATCTTAGGTGTATCGATCTAGAGGAGGCTAGGATAGTGATGCATGAGTTCCACGATGGAGAATGTGGAGGTCATGTTAATGCCAACATGATGGCAATGAAAATACTTAGAGCGGGTTATTTTTGGTCCACCCTGAAAAGGGATTGTCACGATCACGTTAGGAAGTGTCATCCATGTCAAGTGCATGGGCACGCCATTCATATCCCCTCATCTGCATTGCATTCCGTGGTCAGCCCCTAGCCATTTACCACGTGAACGTTTGATATCGTAGGCCCGATCTTTCCAAAAGCCTCGAATGGGCGTCGATTCATTTTAGCAGCCACTGAGTATTTCTCCAAGTGGGTGGAAGCCATTTTCCTGACCAACGTACTGGGGCAACATGTGGTGGCTTTCATTAGGAGGAATATCTTGGCTCGATTTGGGGTTCCACGAGACCTTGTGTCTCATAATGGCACCCCATTCAAGAACGAGCGCATGGTTAAGTTGTGCAACACGTATGGCATAACTCACCACTTCTCTTCGCCCTACTACCCACAAGGCAACGGCCAAGCCGAAGCTACAAATAAGACTCTCATCAGTATAATTGAGAAGACTTTAGAGAAGGGTAGGACATGGCACGAGAAGCTGGATGAAGCCACACCATTCGAATTGGTCTATGGCACAAACGCCATTCTTCCCATTCATACTCAATTGCATTCATTCCATACATCCATAGCACTCGACCTCCCCCTAGAGACACTTTAGCATGCTAGGATGGCCGAACTAGATTTGCTAGATGAGAGGCGACTCCTTGCTATGGATCATGCTCGTGCATACCGGCAAAGGATAGCCCGACACTATGGCAAACACATGAGACCTCGCCACTTTGAAGTGGGGGATCTGGTTTTGAAAATCATCCACTATCGTGGCCCACATCCCCTTGGAAAGTGGCGCCCCAAATGGGATGGACCCTATGTTGTACGTGCAACCACCACGAATAATTCGTATTGGTTGATCGATGTAGAAGGTAGGAATTTAGCAGATCCTATCAATATTCAATACTTAAAGAAGTATTATGTGTAGGATTTGGGTTAAATTCCAAATTTCGAAAACTTTAGGGATAGCTGCCCTGAGACTTGAAAGTAAGGTGCAAAGGCAAAACCGTGTGACCCTGAGTAAGAGAATTCGCATTTGTGAAAGAGTGGAGTCTTCCAAAATGGAGGTTATATTTCAAAATCCTTCTTCTTACAAAGAAAGGCCTAGTTCAATATAGCAAGATACTTGCAAGTAGTACGTGCTATTTCTAAATAGGCTGATCTAGAATGGATCGAGTGTGACCTTGGGATAAGTCCTTCCCCCTTCTCTTCTCCTTCCAAAAGGAAAACGTGGCCCAAATAAAGGGAATTTTCCCATCCAAAGTCTCTTTCCAAAAGAAAGAAACCAGAATCCAAAAGAAAAAATCGATTCTCTTGTGGAAAAGAGGGATTAAAGAAAAAATACTCCCAAAGGGAGACCCTCTATGATAAAAGGGAAAAAGAGGCCAAAAAGCTCAAAAAGGGCAGTTTTCCGCTTTCTATGCCTTAAACCACGGGACGCTTCAAAAGGGATCGTGGTATCTCTTTCCCATCCCTGGCTTATCCCAAGCTAAAACATGGTTCATTTCGAGGAATCCTAAAGTAAAAATAGGATTTACTTGAATTTCATTTTGTTTGAGAATTCGACGTTTCGAGTAAGATGTAGGAGTTTGAAATATAGTTTGTTTTCTTATAAAACCTTCGCTAGATAAGCGAGTGTCAAGACTCAAGCAAAGGCAAATACGAAGAGCTCGAGATCCTTAGGATTGAGACTCAAGACAGTTGTCCCTTTTTAAATAGCTTTTGTAAATAGATTTTGAAAAGTCGAACATCGAACAGCATAGGATCTGCTCGCTTGGAGCAGCAGGCCTTGTACGTCTCAAGAGTTCGACCATATCTGGTCTTTGGGAGGTCGCCACTCTTGGCACCCCACCCATGTCATGCATCTGCATTTCCACGCATGGACATTTGCATAAACATGATCCCATTTTACGACCAGAAACCGTTTTGTATATCCCTTTGGCATGATATCTCCTCCTACCAGGGTTTTAAAAGTGAGATTTTGCTAAAGATTGGGACGATCTCATATTTTCGTGGTTAGATCTAGGGAGACATTGAAAGGGGTGTTTGTCGTCTTTGCCATTTTCCAAATCAATTTGGACAATGCCAAAGAGGGACATCTGTAAACACCCCGAAATCCCACAAACTTCTCAAATAAACTTGGTTTTGTAAAAGCAGCCCCAAAGAGCTATTTTGAGTCTGGAAACCCAGGAGCCTTCCAGACAAACCCTATACATATGTTTAAACTGTATATGTTTTAAAATATGTTTTGAAACCCCACAAAAGCGACTTGGCCTGATGAAAGCAGGACCTGAAGAGCAAAAAAGAGCGTAGAACCGGAGCACATGTCGATCCCGGCACAACAACTCTCATGTTAGATTCATCCCCAGGATCTCGAACGTCCAAACTCCTGTTATCAACAAATCATTTGAAATCATCTTCAAAAGGTAAAAACAGAAGCAGACGACCATGTTGGCGAAGACCCAACGCAAGACGGAGTACTGATGCTGTCAGACCCCGCACAAACCGTTCGTTTCGAACATACCCTGAAGGAGTCAGAATTCAGCTTTGGATTGGATCTGGACCATATATATCCAGATCCTAATCCAAACGTATATGTGGATTTGGATTTGGATCTGAAGATCCAATCCAATATCCACATCCATGGCCCACATCACCTTCTCATAAATGGAGGTGGGGCCCACTTGAAATTCATGTGGGATCTTGGGCATGAGAGAGAATGGGGAGGTTTACATGTGAGGGAAATGTATTAAGCTTGACTTGTGTGTCAAGTTTTGGGTTAATCATGTGGGTTAGCCTAATTAGTGTGGGTTTAAGCTTGTATGAACCTACACCTAACCTAGGGTTGCACCAACATGATGCAATGAAGTCCATGGGCTATGCAAAGGGATGCTCCTAACCCAATCCTAAGCCAAAACCCCTAATCCTAGCCATTTCCCCTAATCCCGGCCTAATCCTAGCCTAATCACCTAACCCACTTCCCTAATCCTTCCCTAATCACAACCTAATCACCTAACCCACCTCCCTAATCCTTCCCTAAACCTAGCCTAATTCCCCTAATCCCGACCTAATCCTAGCCTAAACACCTAACCCACCTCACTAAACCTCACCCTAAAACCAACCCACCTAGCTAAGCCCTAAACCACTAAACCACCCCACCTAAACCCTAGCACACCATATCCCTAAAACCACCTAAACTAAATATCTGGCCCCCTAAATATCTAGCCCACCTTATTTCTAAACCACCACCACCTAACCACTAAACCACCCCCTCAAAACTAGCCCAACCGACCTATCAAAATCCTATAACCCCCCCCCCCCTAGTGGGCGGGTTTTTCAGATTTTCCAGCTCCACCTTGGGCTAGCCGAGCCCTTCCTCTCCTCTCTCACCCCTTGCTCTCTTCTCTCACCTGTACCACCACCTCCCGGCCTGCATCACTCCACGCCACCACCACCTCCCGACCAACTCCACTCCTTCCACCCGACTGCATCCACCTTCCACCCGGTTGCCTACCCTGGATACCCGCTACCTTCACCTTCCTCTCCGGTTAGTACCCTATCCTAACACCACCCTCTCTTCACTCCCTCTCCACTCTCGGCCACCACACCACCATCACCAACCGGCCGCCATCTGCCACCCTTCACCATTCGGCCAACCTTGCCCGACTGCATCACACCCGCCACCTTACCTCTCCCCTAGACAGCCCCTAGTTAGTCACCCTTAACCTTACCTCTTCCCTTAAACCAACCCTTAGCCAACACCCTAGCTAGCTCCCCTTTGCCATTCCTAAGCACCCCTAGTTACCCCAACCAGCCACCACCTAACTACCTGCCACTAGTCGGCCAGCCACAACCGACTGCACCTTGCCACACCCGTAGCCTTACATCCTCTTCCTTAGATAGCCCCTAGTCAAGACCCTTAGCTCTACCTTCCCTAGGACCTGCCCTACACCTTAGTGACACCCCCTAACTACCCCAGCCAAGGCGCCATAGTAGCACCCCCTCCCATCATCTGGCTAGCGCCAAGGCACCACATCCGCTCCCTTGTCACCCGGCCAGCACCCTCCTTTGCCGTGCCCTTCCGAGGAGCTCCCTCTTGCAGCCCAAGGCGACGCTCAAGCCCGAGCTCAAGCAAGTCACCTCTGGACCAGCTATACGTAAGTGCCTAACTCGGTCCTTGTTTATAAACTTGCTTAAGCTCAATTAAATTTGATACGGGGTTGTAATAATGGAGCATTGTCTCCCCCCGCTTGTAATAACGTGGCTTGGCACACCCACACACACGTGCACTTGAGCCTATCTCGCTCTTAGTTGTGCATGATTTTGAACACACACGGGCCTAATCAGCCCTTAAGATATAAACTTATTTATATAATTTAAGTTGCGTGGGGTTTTGCTTAAGTTGTGTGTGTTGTTTTTCAATTCTCGCACTCACACACATTGAGCTTTCACTCTTATTTGTAAGACCCTAGTAAGGGCCATGTTATTATTTCCCTTGGGTGCTTTACTTCATGTCGTGTGTGTAGCATTTCAATTATACACTCACACACATTGAGCTTTCGCTCTTACTCCCCAAGACCTTAGTCAAGGCCATATTGCAATTTATATTTGGGTTTCATTTGAGTCGTGTGAGTTGTCTTTCAATATACACATAACACCCACGCAACACGTTGGCGACCTTCGGGCCCATATATATTATAAGTATTTCTCTTTCGGCTATGTCTTTAAGATTTGGGTTTTAAGGTTCAGCAGTGTACGTAGTCTTTACATATATACACGGTACACACTTGCACTATTGAGCCTTTCCGCTCTTAAGATATAGCCATATTTCCCTTTCGTAATTTCCCTTTTGCAATTTACATTTCAAGTCATTTCCCTTCTGCATTGTCTTTCAATTTCGGGTTTTCCCTTTGGAGTTGCGTGAGTTTGCATTGCATATACGCCATACCATGAGTTAGGATGCATATTGCATCAAAGCAAACCCATACTCCCGCTCAAAGTCGCCCCACTTAGGTCACGTGTTCATAACACACCTAGTTGGCCTGAAAAGGGATAAAAAGAAAGACATAGGCACGTGCAAATCCACGTGAAATAAAATCTGAAAATCATACAAAAACAACCTGAATCGAACACCTCAAACATTTTCATAGGTTCTCATATTTTAAAACTCGATTTTTAAAGCGTACAGATTGACCCTTGCGCATCGGTGAAAGAAGGTCTGCGACGAAAAGAGCTTGCTTGCTCACAGTCGCCATGTTAGGAGTCAGATTTCAAAGTATTTCTTCGCTAGCTTAAGTAAGCTAGCTGGCACGCCCTTTTGCTTAAATAGGACTTAGACACACGAAAAGATTCGCTTCAGGCCTAAAAACCAGAAGCGGGAACTTTCTGCGTCTACAACGTATAGCTGATCCGGGTGTGACTTGCTTGCGCATGGGCTGGTGAGTCGCCTTGGGCTACAAGAGGGAGCTCCTTGGATGGGTGGGGCAAAGGAAGGTGCTGGCCGGATGGCAAAGGTGCAGGCGGGTGGTGCCTTGGAGCTAGCAGAGTGGAGGGGGTGCTGCCTTGGCTGGGGTTAGGGTGCTAGTTAGGGGCTGCCACTAAGGCTTGGGGTAGGTCTTAGGGAGAGGTAAGGTTAGGGTGTGTAAGTTAGGGACTGTCTAAGGAAGGAGGAGGGGCAGGTGGTGCAGTCGAGTGATGTTGGCCGAATGGTGGAAGGTGGCAGGTGGTGGCTGGTTGGATGAAGCGTTGGTTAGGCTAAGGAAGGGTGGCGGGTGGTGGCTAAGAGTGGAGGGGGAGTGAAGAACAGGTGGTATTGAGATGGGATACTAACCGGGATGAAGGCTGGCCGAAGGATGAGATGGCGGGTGTCAAGGTGCAACCGGTTGAGGGAAGGTGGTAGGTGTAGCCGGTGGTGTGGAGTGGAGCTGGCCGAGAGATGGAGGTGGCATGGAGTGGAGCTGGTTGGGTTCCAAGGGGGGAGCAGGTGAGAGAAGAGAGAAAGGGATGAGAGAGGAGAGGAAGGGCTCAGCTGCCCAAGCCTTTCATGCAAAACCCACCCACAAGGGAGGGGTTTTTATAGGTTTTTAGTGGGTCGGTTTGGGCTGGTATTGGGTAGGTCGGTTGGGCTGGTATGGGGAGGTGGTTTAGGGGTATGGTATGGTAGATATTTAGGTGGACCAGATATTTGTCTTAGGTGGTTTGGGAATATGGTGTGCTAGGCATTTAGGTGGGTTGGTTTTGTGGTTTTAGGGCTTGGTTAGGTGGGTTGGGCTTAGGGTGAGGTTTAGTGGAGTGGGTTAGGTGATTAGGCTAGGATTAGGGTGAGGTTAGGGGGATTAGGCTAGGTTTAGGGGAGGATTAAGGAGGTGGGTCAGGTGATTAGGCTAGGATTAGGGAAGGATTAAGGAGGTGGGTTAGGTGATTAGGCTAGGATTAGGGAAGGATTTAGGGGAAATGGCTAGGATTAGGTCAGATTTAGGGGGAAATGGCTAGGTAAGGTGGGTTAGCTTAGGCTTAGGGTTAGGAGCATCTCTTTGCATGACTATAGATGCACGAAAATCCCGCTTCTCACCTTTTCAGGGCTTGGAGCGGATCCTCTCGTGTGTCTAAGGCCTATTTATGCAAACAGGGCGTGCCAGCTAGCTTACTTAAGCTAGTGAAGATATATTTAAAACTGACTTCTAATCGTGGCGACTGTGAACAAGTGAGCTCTTGTCATCGCAGACCTTCTTGCACCGATGCACAAGGGTCAGTCTGTACGCTTTGCAAAAATCGAGTTTTTGGGAGAGAAAGTCTACGAAGCGGTTCGAGGTGTCTAATTCGGGTCTTTTAGATGTGATTGCATATTTTAGATCACGTGGATTTGCACGTGCCTAAGTCTTTCCTTTTATCCCTTTTCGGGCCACCTAGTTTGTGTGTTATGAACACTCCACTACATGGGCGAATTCGAGCAGGGCTTGCTTTGATGCAATATGCGTCCTACCTCATGGTATGGCGTAGATGCAATGCAAACTCACGCTACTCCAAAGGGAAAACCCGAATGTAAAGACAATACTGAAGGGAAATGACTTGTAAAGTAAGTGCCGAAGGGAGATATGTATATAGAGTAGGTATATGGGCCCTTACTCGGGTCTTGCAAATAAGAGCGAAGGCTCAATGTGGGTGCGTGCTTGAATTGAAAGACTTACACACACGACATGAAATTAAACCCAAATATAAATTGCAGTATGGCCTTAACTAAGGTCTTGGGAATAAGAGCGAAAGCTCAATGTGTGTGAGTGCTTGAATTGAAGTACTACTGTAAACACCCCGAAATCCCACGAATTTCTTAAACAAATCTGGTTTTATACAAGCAGCCCCAAAGGGCCATTTTTGAGTTTGGAAACCCAGGAGCCTTCCAAACAAACCCTGTGTATATGTTTTAAACTTTATCTTTCAAAAACATATGATATAGCTTTTGAAAACCCTTTTAAAACATGTTTTGAAACCCCGAAGTGGCTTGGCCCGATCAAGACAGGACCAGGAGAGCCAAGAAGAGCCCGGAACCGGAGCACCTGTCGAGCCCGGCGCAGCAACTCTTGTATCTGATTCACACCCCAGGATCTCGAACGTCCAAGACCCTGTTCTTATCAAAATAGCATTTGAAGTCATCTCCGGAAGGCAGAAACGGAGGCGGACGACTATGTTGGCGAAGACCCAACGCAGACGGAGTACTGATGCTGTCAAGCCCCGTACTCCCGCTGAAATTCGCCCCATGTAGTGGAGTGTTCATAACACACACCTAGGTGGCCCATAAAGGGATAAAAAGAAAGACTTAGGCACGTGCAAATCCACGTGATCTAAAATCTGAGAATCGTACAAACCCGAATCAAATCGTGCAAGACTTAGGGTCGTCCAACCCTTATAAAGTCAAAATCGCCCAAATGCATGGTTTTCAAAAGGTTTTAAAACACTTCTTCATTCAAAATATATTTTGAGTTAAACTTGTTTCAAAACGAAGTCTCTAAGCGTACAGACTGACCCTTGCGCATCGGTGCAAGAAGGTCTGCGACGTAAAAATCCCACTTGCCTACAATCGCCTTTCAAAAGTCAGATTATTTTCAAAACATACTTTGCTAGTTAAAGTAAACTAGCTGGCACGCCCATAAAGCGAAGTAGATTGCGAAAAGGTTCACTTCAGGCCTAAGAACCCGCAAGTGAAAATTTTCGGTGTCTACAATTTGGCACGCCCGGTGGGACCCGGGACTTAAGCAGACTTCAAACAAACGAGTTATACTCAAATTTTCGAAAAAAAGAGTGTTTTTCAAAAATCGTGCATACTTAGGAAAATTGCATGAAAATGGATAGAAAGCTACAAAAATCTTCGTTGAGTAAACTAAAAGAGGTTTTCAAATCAGATAAAGCCCAAAGAGAGCTCGATGAGATTGAAAAAATATTTCAAAAGATGGATGCTTTAAGCAAGGAGCTTAAAGCCCATCGAACACATAGCAGCTCTTCGAGGGCACATACAGATCGTGAATTGAAAACCGATCTCAAACTCAACGAAGGATTGGAGATTAGAGACAAATCCCGGCAAAGGGATAAGTCGTCCACTCCTACAACTTCAAGCTTTTCAAAATCCATAGAAAAACCAAAAAAAGATTTTTCTATTTCAAAAAACCAAAAAAATCTTGAAAATTTGGAAAAAGACCAAAAAATTGAAAAACAAAATTTTGGAATTTCGAAAACTTCAAGTCCTAAGTCTAGGCACACACATACAGTGGGACATGAAGTCCACACCCTACAAAGGAATGAGAGTGAAAAACAGGAAGGTTTCGAAAGGAAACGCCTCGTTAAACCCCGGGGGCTCAAAACAGAGTTACCCGGAAAATCGGCTTGCTCTCACCCTGAAAAGGTAGACAAGCCACAAAGAGGTATGCCTGAAACCCATCCTTCTCAAGACTCTCTTCTTCATGTAGGGTCATCAGATGCATTGGATAACCCCTTTGCACACACAAACCCACAAACTGTGCCAAAACTTGAGGATTTTCAAGGTGCGCCAACTATCGCGCACCATTCAAAGGAATTTCAAAAACAAAAAGAAGTTTCGAAAATGGTAGACATGGAGACCCCTAATGCATGCATCGACATCTTAGGAGCTCATAACCCTACCATAGAAAAACCCACTTCTTCGAGCCTAGTCCTGTGCCCTGGAGCCAAGGCTATGGCTTTGAAACAAAAAAATCAATCCCTAGGGGCACCACGAGTTGAACCTAGGGACCAAGTCAAAAACTTCAAGGGACCTTGCATGGCTCCCCTTGAAGTAAATCTTTCCCAAAATAGGGTATGGAACCATAAGTTTTCCATAACCCTGCTATGTCCAAAACTCCTCAAGGAACCAAGCTTGGCTTTCCTTGAGGGCAAAGTCTCCCAAACCAGGTTTGTATGGAAGCCCAAGTCTTCCATCACCCCGGAATCCAAACTCCCGATATCCAAAAGGGTATATATCCCCAACATGGACGATTCCATGTTCCAAGACCATGATTTATACCAAAACTTTTCGAAAAACAAAAAGTCTTGGAACATGATTCTGAATATGGGATATAAACCCTACGCGGGCCTGGGAACCCGAAACCAAGGTAGGCTTGAGCCTGTCCTACCTAGAACCAATAGGGAACGATATGGACTGGGCTACAACCCACCCATACCACCAGAGCCACCACCTAAGACCATCTGGGTCAAGGGTGCCTTGTAGAACCTCTAAAACCGAAACCCATGTCTTAGACCTATCTGATTAGAGCCTGATGCATGAATGTTTTCTTTGAAGGTTCAATGGAAGATCCCTACTTTTGAAAAAGACAAAAAAAGTTGAAAACTCTCAAAATCTCAAAAACATTTGAAAAAACGAAAATTACAAAAAGAAATTTATTTCCAAAAGCCTTTGGCCATGTACAAAGCCCATTTTCGAAAAATTGTAAAAATGCTTTCGAAAATTGTATATACTCCCTGAAACCAAGTGTGCAAAAAGCTGGTCCTATCTACCCTTTTGCCTAGAGCTTTTTCAAAAATGAAAAGCTCGAGAATCACCAAAGCAAGGAGGAATAAACACCTCCAAGCTTCCTGAACTTCGCAAAAATCCTTAACTTATGGAAAATTGGGGATTTTTAGAAATAAGTTAACCCATAGTGTGTGCATAAGCATCATGCATTACACTTTGAAATCATTCATATGCATCGAGTCTAGACATCATTCTAGAAATCGAATTCAGGGTTTTGCAAAACCAAAGGGGAATAGAAGTCGACCCCTCTAAGTGTCGAGCCATCATAGACATGGCTCCACCCTCCAATCTCACCCAAGTCCGTAGCCTTCAAGGTCGATTACAATCTGTACGCCGATTCATATCGAATCTGGCAACTAGATGCGAACCCTTCAACAAACTGTTGAGGAAGGGCACGAAATTCTTATGGGATGACGAATGTCAAAAGTCCTTCGAAAGACTAAAGGCATACTTGGTTAATCCCCCCGTTTTGAATCCTCCAAAACAAGGAAAACCGCTTTTATTATACATCTCCGTGCATGTAAACGCTTTAGGAGCCCTGTTGGCTCAATACGAGGATGACACCCATAAGGAGTATGCCATCTACTATATTTCGAAAACTCTCTTGGCTTATGAACGAAATTATCAAGCCATGGAGAAGACGTGCTTGGCCCTGGTCTGGGCCTGCCAGAAATTCAGACACTACTTCCTAGATCATGAGATCTGGATAGTGTCCAAGCTTGATCCAATCAAGCACTTATTCGAAAAACCCATTCTCACGGGTAGATTGGGCAAATGGCAACTCCTTCTAATGGAGTATGATCTGAAATACCATCACCAGATCTCCGTTAAGGGGCAAGCCCTAGCAGATTACGTGGCTGACTTCCCTTTGGAGGACGCATATCCCACTCTTGTCGAAATGCCTGATGAAGGCATATTGCAAAACCATTGTCAAAACCACATTTTGGCAAATTCTTTCGAAAACCCAGTGTGGAAGATGCACTTCGACGGGGCACGAAACCAACGAGGGGCTGGTGCCAGGATCATCCTAATCTCCCCTGAAAAGGGCGAGATTCCCATAGCGGTCCGCTTAGATTTCGAATGTTCCAACAACGTAGCTGAGTATGAAGCACTCATACAAGGCTTAAGGATTTCGAAAACTCTGGGGGCATCATGCATCGAGGTCTTTGGAGATTCGCTCCTTGTCATAAACCAGGTTTTAAAAATTTGGCAAGTACGTAATGAGAAACTACTTCCATATCACGAGTTGGCCACTCGATTGGTCCACTCCTTCCAGTCGTGTAAGCTCACACACGTGGGAAGAGAGGACAATGACATCGCCGATGCCCTCTCTTCCTTGGGTTCAGCCCTGAAGGTCGATCCCATTTCAGGGACCAGATCTTTGGAAATATGGCATGCGCCCCATCCATCCACACACGACTTGAATATTTGCCAAAACAACCCAGAGTCTATTGAAAAACCCTGGTTCTATGACATAAAACAATTTTTAGAAAATGGGGGATTCACCGAGGATGCCACATCCAAAGATAGGGCATTCATTCGTAAGATTTCGACCCGATACACCATTCTGGGTGGGGTCTTATACAAAAAGAGTTTTACCGGCATTCTGCTTAGGTGTATCGACCTAGAGGAGGCTAGGATAGTGATGCACGAGTTCCACGACGGAGAATGTGGAGGTCATGTTAATGCCAACATGATGGCGATGAAAATACTTAGAGGGGGTTATTTTTGGTCCACCCTGAAAAAGGATTGTCACGATCATGTTAGAAAGTGTCATCCATGTCAAGTGCATGGGCACGCCATTCATATCCCTTCATCTGCATTGCATTCTGTGGTCAGCCCCTGGCCATTTACCATGTGGGCGTTTGACATTGTAGGCCCCATATTTCCAAAGGCCTCGAATGGGCATCGTTTTATTTTAGCAGCCACGGAGTATTTCTCCAAGTGGGTGGAAGCCATTTCCCTAACGAATGTAATGGGGCAACATGTGGTAGCTTTCATCCGGAGGAATATCTTGGCTCGATTTGGGGTTCCACGAGACCTTGTGTCTGACAATGGTACCCCATTCAAGAACGAGCGGATGGTTAAGTTGTGCAACACGTATGGCATAACTCACCACTTCTCCTCGCCCTACTACCCTCAAGGCAACGGCCAAGCCGAAGCCACAAACAAGACTCTCATTGGTATCATTGAAAAAACCTTAGAGAAGGGTAGGAGGTGGCATGAGAAGCTGGATGAAGCCTTATGGGCTTATAGGACTTCCATCCGGACTCCCACGAATGCCACACCATTCGAATTGGTCTATGGCACAAACGCCATTCTTCCCATTCATACCCAACTGCATTCATTCCATACATCCATTGCACTCGACCTCCCCCTAGAGACCAAAAGGGAATTTCCCATTTAAAGTCTCTTTCTAAAAGAAAGAAACCAGACTTGAAAAAGAAAAAATCGATTCTCTTATGAAAAAGAGGGATTAAAGAAAAAATACTCCCAAAGGGAGACCCTCTATGAAAAAGGAAAAAGAGGCCAAAAAGCTCAAAAAGAGCAGTTTTCCGCCTTCTGTGCCTTAAACCACGGGATGCTTCAGAAGGGACCGTGGTATCTCTTTCCCATCCCTGGCTTATCCCAAGCTAAAGCATGGTTCATTTCGAGGAATCCTAAAGTAAGAATAGGATTTACTTACTTGAATTTCATCTTGTTTGAGAATTCGACGTTTCGAGTAAGGCATAGGAATTTGAAATGAAGCTTGTTTTCTTATAAAACCTCCGCTAGATGAGCGAGTGTTAAGACTCAAACGAGGGCAAGCATGAAGAGCTCGAGATCCTTAGGATCGAGACTCAAGACAGTTGTCCCTTTTGTAAATAGTTTTGTAAATGAGTTTTAAAAACCGAACATCGAACAGCATAGGGTTTTTGCTCACTTGGAGCAGTAGGCCTTGTAAGTCTCTAGAGTTCGACCACACCTGGTCTCTGGGAGGTCGCCACTCTTGGCACCACACCCATGTCATCTGCATTCCACACATGGTACTTGCATGAACATGATCCCATTTAGGACCAGATTCCATAAGTGAACCCTTTGGCGTGATATCTCCTCCTACCAGAGTTTGTAAAATTGAGATTTTTGCTAAAAATGGGACGATCCCATATTCTTCGTGGCTAGATCTAGGGAGACATTAAAAGGGGTGTTTGTCATCTTTGCCCTTATCCAAATCTATTTGGACAAGGCCAAAGAGGGGCATCTGTAAACACCCCGAAATCCCACGAATTCCTTAAAACAAACCTGGTTTTGTAAAAGCAGCCCCAAAGGGCCATTTTGAGTTTGGAAACCCAGGAGCCTTCCAAACAACCCTGTATATATGTTTTAAACTTTATTTTTTCAAAAACATATGATATAGCTTTTGAAAACCCTTTTAAAACATGTTTTGAAACCCCAAAGTGGCTTAGCCCGATCAAGACAGGACCAGGAGAGCCAAGAAGAGCCCGGAACCGGAGCACCTGTCGAGCCCGGCGCAGCAACTCTTGTATCTGATTCACACCCCAGGATCTCGAACGTCCAAGACCCTGTTCTTACCAAAATATCATTTGAAGTCATCTCCGGAAGGCAGAAACGGAGGCGGACGACCATGTTGGCGAAGAACCAACGCAGACAGAGTACTGATGCTGTCAGGCCCCGCACGAATCGTCCGTTTCGAACCCAGCTCGAAGGAGTCAGAGTTCAGTTTGGATTGGATCTGGACCATATATATCCAGATTCCAATCCAAACCCATATGTGGACTTGGATTTGGATTTGGATCCAGAGATCCAATCCAATATCCATATCCATGGCCCACATCACCTTCTCATAAAGGGAGGTGGGGCCCACTTGAGTTTCACGTGGGATATTGGGCATGAGAGAGAGTGGGGGTGAAAAATATCAAGAGTGTTGTATTAAGCTTGACTTGTGTGTCAAGTTTGGGTTTAATCATGTGGGTTAGCCTAATTGAGTGGGTTTAAGCTTGTAATTAGCTAAAACCTAACCTAGGGCTGCACCAACATGGGGTGAGCAAGGTCTATGGGCCATGCTAAGGGAGCTCCTTCACCTAAACCTAACCCAAAATGCCTAAACCTAGCCTAAACCCCTAATCCACCCCTAATCTGAACCTAATTACCTAACCCACTTCCCTAATCCCGGCCTAATCCCAACCTAATCACCTAACCCACTCCCCTAATCCTTCCCTAAACCTAGATTAATTTCCCTAATCCTAGCCTAAACCTAGCCTAATCACCTAACCTAGCTCACTAAACCTCACCCTAAAACCCAACCACCTAACCTAGCCCTAAACCCCTAAACCACCCTTAGCCCACGATTTACCTAAACCCCTAGTTTTAAAATATCTGGCCCAACCCCATCCAGCCCACCTTATCTACATACTACCCTACCTAAACCACCTAACCACTACCCACAACCCAGCCCTAACCGACCTACCCATCCCCTATTTAAACCCCCCTCATTGTGGGCGGGTTTTCCAAGTGGGAACCACTCTACCACCCAGCCGGGCCCTCTCCTTCTCCCATTTCTCATCCAGCCGTGACCACTCCCCAGCAGCTCCAGCTCCTCCACCAGCCGCCACCTGCTCCGCCACCTTCCCTCTTCCGTCCACCACCACTGCCCCCCAGCCGGACGCCACCATCTTCCCCCAACTCCACCAGCCGACAGCCACCTGCCCGCCACTCTCCCACTCCATCCGCCACTCCTCCCCATTCGGTAAGTCCCCCTAACTCCCTCAAAGCCACTCTCTACCACCTCTCCACTCTTAGCCACCCATCTTCCCTTCAGCTCAGCCCCTTTGCCGCCACCATCTAAGCCTAGCCGAACCTAGGATAACCCAAGTGGCTGGCCACTACTTAGCCACCATCTCCCATTCGGCCGACCCCCCTAGGTGTCCTATTTGGCCTTCCCACTAGCTCACCTTTTAGGTCCAGTTTCCCTAAGTACCTAACTTCCCTAGTGACCCTAAGACCCACTTATTCAGCCACTCTAAACTCCCTACTTGGAGGCGCCGCCTACTTGCCACCAGCCCCCTTCGAGGCGTCTATCCCGCGCCCCACTTGCAGCCGGCCAGCACCCTTGATCACATACCTTCGCGGAGCTCCCGTTTGCAGCCCAAAGCCAAGGCCACGCTCAAGCAAGACCTCTACGGACCAGCTACTCGTAAGTGTCTAAACTCGGTCTTTAGTCATACGCTTGCTTGAAATTCAATTTGATACGGGGTTGTAATAACGGAGCATAGTCTCCCCCCGCTTGTAATAACGTGGCTTGGCACAACCACACACGTGCACTCTCTTAGTCGTGCACAACTTTGAACACACACGGGCCTAATCAGCCCCTAATATATAAGTGTACGTATATATTTCATTTCCGAAGGGTTTTGTTTAAGTTGGGTGCGTTGTCTTTCAATTCGAACACTCTCACACACATTGAGCTTTCGCTCTTATTTTGAAAGACCCAAGTAAGGGCCGACCTATATTATTTGGGTTTCATTTCATGTCGTGTGAGTAAGTCTTTCAATTTAAACACTCTCACACACATTGAGCTTTCGCTCTTATTTGAAAGACCCAAGTAAGGGCCGACCTATACTATTTGGGTTTCATTTCTTGTCGTGTGAGTAAGTCTTTCAATTCAAGCACTTTCACACACATTGAGCCTTCGCTCTTACTCCCAAGACCTTAGTAAAGGCCTTATTGCAGTTATATTTGGGTTTCATTTATGTCGTGTGTGTAGTACTTCAATTCAAGCACTCTCACACACATTGAGCCTTCGCTCTTACTCCCAAGACCTTAGTCAAGGCCATACTGCAATTTATATTTGGGTTTAATTTCATGTCGTGTGTGTAAGTCTTTCAATTCAAGCACGCACCCACATTGAGCCTTCGCTCTTATTTGCAAGACCCGAGTAAGGGCTCATATACATAAGATATATACGTATTTCCCTTCGGTTATTTCCCTTCGGTTATTTCCCTTCGGTTATTTCCCTTCTGTTATTTCCCTTCAGTATTGTCTTTACATTTCGGGTTTTCCCTTTGGAGTAGCGTGAGTTTGCATTGCATCTACGCCATACCACGAGGTAGGACGCATATCGCATCGAAGCAAGCCCCGCTCGAATTCGCCCATGTAGTGGAGTGTTCATAACACACAAACTAGGCGACCCAAAAAGGGATAAAAGAAAAGACTTAGGCACGTGCAAATCCACGTGATCTAAAACATGCAATCGCATCTTAAAGACCCGAAATAGACACCTCGAACCGTTTCGTAGACTTTCTCCCCAAAACTCGATTTTTTGCAAAAGCGTACAGACTGACCCTTGCGCATCGGTGCAAGAAGGTCTGCAACGACAAGAGCTCACTTGCTCACAGTCGCCACGTTTAGAAGTCAGTGTTAATATATCTTCGCTAGCTTAAGTAAGCTAGCTGGCACGCCCTATTTGTATACAAAGGCCTTAGACGCACGATAAGATCCACTCAGAGCCACGAAAGAGGCGAAGAGGCGGGGATTTTCGCGCGTCTACAGAAAGGAAAGGAGTTATGTACCCGCACCATTTCCAAGGAACTAGCGCAAAAACCAGAACCTGGTCGACCTACTTGTGCGCCCATTCTTGTACTATACAAGAGGCCCGCCCAAGTCATCATTCGGGGACCACCAAAAGTGGAAACCTCGGTAAAACCAGTTCTAAAAATTCAAGGTTCTCCTCAGCTCATCCTTAGAGCCAAATTTAGCGTGAACCCTAGGCTGGTCGTGGGGGAAGTCACTAGATCCGGGAGGATCTATCAACCCCCGCACCTTCAAGGTGCTCAAAAGGTGGTCAGTGTGCCTGGCCCCTCAAAAGCATGTATCCCTAGTGTTCTGCCAAAAGCAGATAAGGACAAAGTCATCCTAAATCCTTATGACTTCGAAAACCACCTTTCAAAGATTCCTATTCACATGTCTATCCTAGAGATTATAAAAACCTCGCCTAGGCATAGACTTGTATTAGAGAAAATTCTAGAAAGGGCCAAGGTTGATTCGAACATAAGTCCGGAATCCTTGTCTGCCCAAGTGGCTTTATTAGGAGCAAAATCGCCCATCACTTTCTCGGAAGATGATGTAGATAGACCCTACGAAACCCATAACCAGGCCCTGCATATCGAGGTGGTTCTAAACAACCACTCTCTGGACGGGTGCCTAGTCGATGGTGGAGGAGGGCTCAACATCCTTCCACTTCATGTGGCGTATAAAATCGGAGTCACCTTGACTTCAGTGAACCCAAGCCCCATCGTTATCACTGGATACGATGGGAATGCGTCTAGACCTTTAGGATCCATCGAACTCCCAATGGAAACGGGAGGGATCGAACACACGGGGGTGTTCCATGTCTTGGGCATCCACCCCCATTATAACCTGTTGCTGAGAAGGCCCTGGATACATAGTTTGTGCGCTGTGCCATCCACCTTCCACAGGTGTGTCAAGATCCCTTTTAGGGACCAGGTCGTAGTGATCATAGGTGAGAGTCACCCACAGCTTCAAGGGATCATAAACTCCCCTTGTTTATCAAGCTCCCAGGCCCATGAGGCTAACCTGGGGCAAATTATGGTTGAGCCACCTCGGCTCATGTTGAACAACCCTAGGAAGGTTGTATGTGTGAAGGGGCCGCCCAAAGCAGGCCCCCTCCCTTCTTTAATCCTCCTAGGAAAACCCAAGCGTTCCCTATTTCCAAAGCCCCTGGACAAGAGGCCATACGAGCCTAATATGGATGATAGCATGTTCCAGGACCACGACTTGTATCCAACCTTTTCAAAAAACAAAAAGTCGTGGAACATGTTGTTGAACATGGGCTACACGCCCTACAAGAGTCTAGGGGCACAGAACCAGGGTCTCCTAGAGCCCATCCTTCCTAGGGCCAATCCAAGCCGATATGGGATCGGCTATACTCCCCGAATACTGCCGGAGCCACCCCCTGTGACCACCTGGGTCAAGGGTGCCCTGGAGCCTGCCTTAGAAGAGACCTACGATTTAGATCTCCTATTCCGAGTCTAACCCGTAGTGTTTTCCCTTTGTAGGTATGACGGAAGATCCCTTTTCTAAAAATACCAAAAACATTTGAAAAGCTTAAAATAAAAAAAAAATCGAAAAACAAGAAAAACCAAAAACAATGGAAAAACAAAAACTCGAAAAAAGAGTGCTTTGTATAGTTCCCAAAGTTTTTGTTTTACAAAAACCCAAAAAAATTGAAAATTTGGAAAATACCAAAAAGATTTTGTACATAGCTGCTCCTGGTAGGACTTTGGCAAAAGAAAAGGTTTTCGAAAGAAACGTCGTCTGCATAGCCAGACCAAAATTTCGAAATCACTTGAAAATCCAAGTACAAAACCAGGTCATTTTGAGAACCACGCATCAAATTCCCTCGGGTCTACAACCCACGAGAATGATCAAAGCCCAGAAGTGGATCCCCTTGAGGAAGATCCCACTTCTGAGCTCCCAGAATTTCATAGAATTCTCGATTTTGAAAGACCTTCCCAATCAGTAGGAGGAGATTTCATAGAGGTGAACCTAGGGGATGATTCCAATCCCAAAACCATCAAAATAGGCACATGCTTGCATGAAACTGAAAAGTTATCATTCATTGCATTTCTACGAACCTATTTAGATGTATTTGCATGGACGTATGAAGACATGCCGGGCATAGATCCCAGCATTGTCGAGCATCGTCTTCCCTTAGATGCAGGTGTAAAACCCATAAAGCAGAAGCTTAGGAAAATACACCCGAATGTACACACGCAAGTCAAAGAGGGTTTAGAAGATCTGCTAAAAGACGAATTTATAAAACCCATTGCATATTCTGATTGGTTGTCAAATATCGTTGTGGTTCGAAAAACCAATGGGAAAATTCGAATATGCAACGATTTCAGAAACCTGAATAAAGCCACTCCAAAGGATAATTATCCTTTACCAAACATAGATTTGATAGTCGATAGTACTGCAAATCATGAAATGTTTTCATTCATGGATGGCTATTCAGGCTATAATCAAATCAAACTAAGTCCACGAGATCAGGGTAAGACCACCTTCACAACCCCATGGGGCACGTACTGCTATACAGTCATGCCCTTTGTTTTGAAAAATGCCGGCGCAACATACCAACGAGCCATGACCACGATCTTCCATGATCAAATTCATGAGCTTGTAGAAGTGTATGTAGATGATCTCTTGGCGAAATCCAAAACCCGATGCACCCATATCGAATGTTTACAAAAGATTTTCGAAAGGCTTAGGCTTTATAAAGTAAAGCTAAACCCTCAAAAATGTGTGTTCGGGGTAGAATCAGGGAAGCTTCTAGGCTTTATGGTGAGCCAAAGGGGAATAGAAGTCGACCCCTCTAAGTGTCGAGCCATCATAGACATGGCTCCGCCCTCCAATCTCACCCAAATCCGTAGCCTCCAGGGTCGCTTCCAATCCGTTCGCCGATTCATATCGAATCTGGCAACTAGATGCGAATCCTTCAACAAACTGTTGAGGAAGGGTACGAAATTCTTATGGGATGACAAATGCCAAAAGTCCTTCGAGAGACTGAAGGCATACTTAGTTAATCCCCCCGTTTTGAATCCTCCAAAGCAAGGAAAACCGCTTTTATTATACATCTCCGTGCATGCAAATGCTTTAGGAGCCTTGTTGGCTCAATACGAGGATGACACCCATAAGGAGTATGCCATCTACTACATTTTGAAAACTCTCTTGGCTTATGAACGAAATTATCAAGCCATGGAGAAGACGTGCTTGGCCCTAGTCTAGGCCTGCCAGAAATTCAGACACTATTTCCTAGATCATGAGATCTGGATAGTGTCCAAGCTTGATCCAATCAAGCACTTGTTCGAAAAACCCATTCTCACGGGTAGATTGGGTAAATGGCAACTCCTTCTAATGGAGTATGATCTGAAATACCATCACCAGATCTCCATTAAGGGGCAAGCCCAAGCAGATTACGTGGCTGAATTCCCCTTAGAGGACGCATATCCCACTCTTGTCGAAATGCCTGATGAAGGCATATTGCAAAACCATTTTCAAAACCACATTTTGGCAAATTCTTTCGAAAACCAAGTGTGGAAGATGCACTTCGATGGGGCACGAAACCAACGAGGGGCTGGTGCTGGGGTCATCCTAATCTCTCCTGAAAAGGGCGAGATTCCCATAGCAGTCCGCTTAGATTTCGAATGTTCCAACAACGTAGCTGAGTATGAAGCACTCATACAAGGCTTAAGTATTTCGAAAACTCTAGGGGCATCGTGCATTGAGGTCTTTGGAGATTCGCTCCTTGTCATAAACCAGGTTTTAAAAATTTGGCAAGTACGTAATGAGAAACTACTTCCATATCATAAGTTGGCCACTCGACTGGTCCAATCCTTCCAGTGGTGTAAGCTCACACACGTAGGAAGAGAGGACAATGGCATCGCCGATGCCCTCTCCTCCTTGGGTTTAGCCTTGAAAGTCGATCCCATTTTAGGGACCAGATCTTTGGAAATATGGCATGCGCCCCACCCATCCACACACGACTTAGATATTTGCCAAAACAACCCAGAGTCTATTGAAAAACCCTGGTTTCATGACATAAAACAATTTTTAGAAAATGGGGGATTCACCAAGGATGCCACATCCAAAGATAAGGCATTCATTCGTAAGATTTCGACCCGATACACCATTCTGGGTGGGGTCTTATACAAAAAAAGTTTTACCGGCATTCTGCTTAGGTGTATCGACCTAGAGGAGGCTAGGATAGTGATGCACGAGTTCCACGATGGAGAATGTGGAGGTCATGTTAATGCCAACATGATGGTGATGAAAATACTTAGAGGGGGCTATTTTTGGTCCACCCTGAAAAAGGATTGTCACGATCATGTTAGGAAGTGTCATCCATGTCAAGTGCATGGGCACGCCATTCATATCCCTTCATCTACATTGCATTCCGTGGTCAGCCCCTGGCCATTTACCATGTGGGCGTTTGACATTGTAGGCCCAATATTTCCAAAGTCCTCGAATGGGCATCGATTTATTTTAGCAGCCACGGAGTATTTCTCCAAGTGGGTGGAAGCCATTTCCCTAACCAATGTAATGGGGCAACATGTGGTGGCTTTCATCCGGAGGAATATCTTGGCTCGATTTGGGGTTCCACGAGACCTTGTGTCTAATAATGGCACCCCATTCAAGAACGAGTGGATGGTTAAGTTGTGCAACACGTATGACATAACTCACCACTTCTCCTCGCCCTACTACCCTCAAGGCAACGGCCAAGCCGAAGCCACAAACAAGACTCTCATTAGTATTATTGAGAAAACCTTAGAAAAGGGTAGGACGTGGCACGAGAAGCTGGATGAAGCCTTATGGGCTTATAGGACTTCCATTCGGACTCCCACGAATGCCACACCATTCGAATTGGTCTATGGCACAAACGCCATTCTTCCCATTCATACCCAACTGCATTCATTCCATACATTCATAGCACTCGACCTCCCCCTAGAGACGCCTCAGCATGCTAGGATGGCCGAACTAGACTTGCTAGATGAGAGGCGACTCCTTGCCATGGATCCTGCTCATGCATACCGGCAAAGGATAGCCCGACATTATAGCAAACACATGAGACCTCGCCACTTTGAAGTGGGAGATCTGGCGTTAAAAACCATCCACCATCGTGGCCCACACCCCCTAGGCAAGTGGCGCCCCAATTGGGATGGACCCTATGTTGTACGAGCAACCACTATGAACAATTCGTATTGGTTGATCGATGTAGAAGGTAGGAATTTAGCAGATCCTATCAATATTCAATACTTAAAGAAGTATCATGTGTAGGATCTGGACTAAATTCCAGTTTTCGAAAATTTTAGGGATAGCTGCCCTGAGACATGTGAATAAGGTGCAAAAGCAAACTCGTGTGACCCTGAGTAAGAGAATTCGCACTTGTGAAAGAGTGGAGTTTTCAAAATCGTGGTTACATTTCAAAATCCTTCTTCTTACAAAGAAAGGCCTAGTTCAACATAGCAAGATACTTGCAAGTAGTACGTGCTATTTCTAAATAGGTTGATCTGGAATGGATCGAGTGTAGGCTTGGGATAAGTCCTCCCCTCTTCTCTTCTACTTCTAAAAAGAAAACAAAGGCCCAAATAAAGGGAATTTCCCATTTCTAAGTATCTTTCCAAAAGAAAGAAACCAGATTTCCAAAGAAAAATCGAATCTCTTGTGAAAAAGAGGGATTAAAGAAAAAATACTCCCAAAGGGAGACCCTCGATGAAAAAAAAGGAAAAGGAGGCCAAAAAGCTCAAAAAGAGCAGTTTTCCGCCTTCTATGCCTTAAACCACGGGACGCTTCAAAAGGGACCGCGATATCTCTTTCCCATCCCTGGCTTATCCCAAGCTAAAGCATGGTTCATTTCGAGGAATCCTAAAGTAAAAATAGGATTTACTTACTTGAATTTCATCTTGTTTGAGAATTCGACGTTTCGAGTAAGGCATAGGAATTTGAAATATGCCTTGTTTTCTTATAAAACCTCCGCTAGATAAGTGAGTGTTAAGACTCAAACAAGGGCAAGCACGAAGAGCTCGAGATCCTTAGGATCGAGGCTCAAGACAGTTGTCCCTTTTGTAAATAGCTTTTGTAAATAAGTTTTGAAAACCGAACATCGAACAGCATAGGATTTGCTCACTTGGAGCAGTAGGCCTTGTAAGTCTCTAGAGTTCGACCACATCTGGTCCCCGGGAGGTCGCCACTTTTGGCACCACACCCATGTCATTTGCATTCCACGCATGGTACTTGCATGAACATGATCCCATTTAGGACCAGATTCCATAGTAAAACCCTTTGGCGTGATATCTCCTCCTACCAGAGTTTGTAAATTGAGATTTTGCTAAAATTGGGACGATCCCATATTCTTCGTGGCTAGATCTAGGGAGACATTGAAAGGGGTGTTTGTCATCTTTGCCCTTATCCAAATGTATTTGGACAAGGCCAAAGAGGGGCATCTGTCACGAATTTCTTCAAAACAACCTGGTTTTGTACAAGTAGCCCCAAAGGGCCATTTTGAGTCTGGAAACCCAGGAGCCTTCCAGACAACCCTGTATATATGTTTTAAACTTCATATTTCAAAAATATATAATATGGCTTTTGGAAAACCTTTTAAAACACGTTTTTGAAACCCCAAAGCAGCTTGGCCTAATCAAGACAGGACCAGCAAAGTCAAAGAGAGCCCGGAACTGGAGCACATGTCAAGCCCGGCACAGCAACTCTCGTATCAAATCCATACCCCCAGGATCTCGAACGTCCAAGACCCTATTATTATCAAAATGTCATTTGAAGTCATCTTCGGAAGGCAGAAACGGAGGCGGACGACCATGTTGGCGAAGACCCAACGCAGACAGAGTAGTGATGCTGTCAGACCCCGCACAAATCGTCCGTTTCGAACCCAGCTCGAAGGAGTCAGAGTTCAGTTTGGATTGGATCTGGACCATATATATCCAGATCCCAATCCAAACCCATGTGTGGACTTGGATTTGGATTTGGATCCAAAGATCCAATCCAATATCCATATCCATGGCCCACATCACCTTCTCATAAATGGAGGTGGGGCCCACTTGAAATTCACGTGGGATTATGGGCATGAGAGAGAGTGGAGATGGATAATATCAAGAGTGTTGTAATTAAGCTTGACTTGTGTGTCAAGTTTGGGGTTAATCATGTGGGTTAGCCTAATTGAGTGGGTTTAAGCTTGTAATTAGCCAAAACCTAACCTAGGGCTGCACCAACATGAGGTGGTTACGGTCTATGGGCCATGCAAAGGGAGCTCCTTCACCTAAACCTAACCCTAAACACCCAATCCTAGCCTTCCACCCTAATCCACCCCTAATCTGAGCCTAATCACCTAACCCACTTCCCTAATCCCAACCTAATCACCTAACCCACTTCCCTAATCCTTCCCTAAACCTAGGTTAATTTCCCTAAACCTAGCCTAAACCTAGCCTAATCACCTAACCTAGCTCACTAAACCTCACCCTAAAACCCAACCACCTAACCAAGCCCTAAACCCCTAAACCACCCCTAGCCCACAATCTACCCAAACCACTAGTATTTAAAATATCTGGCCCTACCCTTTCCAGCCCACCTTATCTTCATACGACCCTACCTAAACCACCTAACCACTACCCCAAACCTAGCCCTAACCGACCTACCCATCCCTATATAAACCCCCCCCCTTGGGGGCGGGTTTTCCTATCGAGTCGCCTTCCCCAAGCCCAGCCGAGATCCCACTTCCCAGCCCAGCTGAACCCAGCCACCTGCTCCACCTGCTCCATCTGCAACACCACCTGCACCGCCACCTACACCACCACCTGTCACCACCCCTGCCCTCGGCCGAACCATTTGCTCCACCACACCCGGCTGCTTTCTTCCATCCACCGCCTCTCTTCAAGCACGGTTAGTACCCCCTCCTTCGTCTCACCTTCTTCACTCCCTCTCCACTCTCAACCACCTAAACCCTACCATAACACCCTACCACCAGCCATTCCCCTTTGCTGCCACCATTCTCACTCAACCGAACCTATCACACCTGTAGACGCGCGAAAATCCCCGCCTCTCACCTTTTCAGGGCTCGGAGCGGATCCTCTCGTGTGTCTAAGGCCTATGTATGCAAACAGGGCGTGCCAGCTAGCTTACCTAAGCTAGCGAAGATATTTTTAACACTGACTTCTAAACGTGGCGACTGTGAGCAAGTAAGCTCTTGTCGTCGCAGACCTTCTTGCACCGATGCGCAAGGGTCAGTCTGTACGCTTTGCAAAAATCGAGTTTTGGGATAGAAAGCCTACGAAGCGGTTCGAGGTGTCTATTTCGGGTCTTTTAAATGCGATTGCATGTTTTAGATCACGTGGATTTGCACGTGCCTAAGTCTTTTCTTTTATCCCTTTTCGGGCCACCTAGTTTGTGTGTTATGAACACTCCACTACATGGGTGAATTCGAGCGGGGCTTGCTTTGATGCAATATGCGTCCTACCTCGTGGTATGGCGTAGATGCAATGCAAACTCACGCTACTCCAAAGGGAAAACCCGAAATGTAAAGACAATACTGAAGGGAAATAACCGAAGGGAAATGACTTGTAAAGTAAGTGCCGAAGGGAGATATGTATATAGAGTATGTATATGAGCCCTTACTCGGGTCTTGCAAATAAGAGCGAAGGCTCAATGTGGGTGCGTGATTGAATTGAAAGACTTACACACACGACATGAAATTAAACCCAAATATAAATTGTAGTATGGCCTTGACTAAGGTCTTGGGAGTAAGAGCGAAAGCTCAATGTGTGTGAGTGCTTGAATTGAAATACTACGCACACGACATAAATGAAACCCAAATATAACTGCAATAAGGCCTTTACCAAGGTCTTGGGAGTAAGAGCGAAGGCTCAATGTGTGTGAGAGTGCTTGAATTGAAAGACTTACCCACACGACATGAAATGAAACCCAAATAGTATAGGTCGGCCCTTACTTGGGTCTTTCAAATAAGAGCGAAAGCTCAATATGTGTGAGAGTGCTTAAATTGAAAGACTTACCCACACGACATAAAATGAAACCCAAATAGTATAGGTCGGCCCTTACTTGGGTCTTTCAAATAAGAGCGAAGGCTCAATGTGTGTGAGTGCTTGAATTGAAAGACAACGCACCCAACTTAAGCAAAAACCCTACAAAAATGAAAGTATATGTATATACTTATATATTAGGGGCTGATTAGGCCTGTGTGTGTTCAAAATCGTGCACCACTAAGAGAGTGCACGTGTGTGGGTGTGCCAAGCCACGTTATTACAAGCGGGGGGAGACTATGCTCCGTTATTACAACCCCGTATCAAATTGAATCTCAAGCAAGTATACAACTACAGACCGAGTTTAGGCACTTACGAGTAGCTGGTCCATAGAGGTCTTGCTTGAGCGTGGGCTTGGCCTTCGCCTTGGGCTGCAAACGGGAGCTTCGCGAGGGTGAACGACAAAGGGTACTGGCCAGTGGCAAATGGGGCGCGGGATAGGCGCCTTGATGGTGGCCGGCTGCAAGCAAGGGTGTCGCCTTGGTATAGGGGATTAAAGGGGCTGGGCCAAGTGAGTATGTAGGGTCACTAAGAGAGTATAGAGTGTTAGGGAATATGGACCTAAGGAGAGCTTAAGGGAAGGTTGAATGGGAGTCTAATAGGGTGGCCGGGTGTAGCTAGGGTAGTTAGGTAGTGGCAGGTTCGGCTGAGTGAGAATGGTGGTAGCAAAGGAGAATGGCTGGTGGTAGGGTGTTATGGTAGGGTTTAGGTGGCTGAGAGTGGAGAGGGAGTGAAGAAGGTGAGACGAAGGAGGGGGTACTAACCGTGCTTGGAGAGAGGCGGTGGATGGAAGAAAGCAGCCGGGTGTGGTGGAGCAAACGGTTCGGCCAAGGGCAGGGGTGGTGACAGGTGGTGGTGTAGGTTGCGGTGCAGGTGGTGGTGCAGATGGAGCAGGTGGAGCAGGTGGCTGGGTTCGGCTGGGCTGGGAAGTGGGGTCCCGACTGGGCTTGGGGAAGGCGACTAGATAGGAGAGCCCGCCCCCAAAAGGGGGGGGGGGTTATATAGGGATGGGTAGGTCGGTTAGGGCTGGGAAGTGTATCGCCAGATATTTTAAATGCTAGTAGTTTGGGTAGATTGTGGGCTAAGGATGGTTTAGGGGTTTAGGGTTGGGTTAGGTGGTTGGGTTCTAGGGTGAGGTTTAGTGAGCTAGGTTAGGTGATTAGGCTAGGTTTAGGCTAGGTTTAGGGAAATTAACCTAGGTTTAGGGAAGGATTAGGGAAGTGGGTTAGGTGATTAGGTTGGGATTAGGCCGGGATTAGGGAAGTGGGTTAGGTGATTAGGTTGGGATTAGGGCTGGATTAGGGTGGAAGGCTAGGATTAGGTGTTTTGGGTTAGGTTTAGGTGAAGGAGCTCCCTTTGCATGGCCCATAGACCTTAACCACCTCATGTTGGTGCAGCCCTAGGTTAGGTTTTGGCTAATTACAAGCTTAAACCCACTCAATTAGGCTAACCCACATGATTAACCCCAAACTTGACACACAAGTCAAGCTTAATTACAACACTCTTGATATTATCCATCCCCATTCTCTCTCATGCCCATAATCCCACGTGAAATTCAAGTGGGCCCCACCTCCATTTATGAGAAGGTGATGTGGGCCATGGATATGGATATTGGATTGGATCTCTGGATCCAAATCCAAATCCAAGTCCACACATGGGTTTGGATTGGGATCTGGATATATATGGTCCAGATCCAATCCAAACTGAACTCTGACTCCTTCGAGCTGGGTTCGAAATGGACGATTTGTGCGGGGTCTGACAGCATTAGTACTCCGTCTACGTTGGGTCTTCGCCAACATGGTCGTCCGCCTCCGTTTCTGCCTTCCGGAGATGGCTTCAAATGACATTTTGATAAGAACAGGGTCTTGGACATTCGAGATCCTGGGGGTATGGATGTGATACAAGAGTTGTTGTGTCGGGCTCGACATGTGCTCCGGTTCCGGGCTCTTCTTAGCTCTCCTGGTCCTGTCTTGATCGGGCCAAGCCGCTTCGGGGTTTCAAAAACGTGTTTTAAAAGGTTTTTAAAAGCTATATTATATATTTTTGAAATATGAAGTTTAAAACGTATGTACAGGGTTGTCTGGAAGGCTCCTGGGTTTCCAGACTCAAAATGGCCCTTTGGGGCTGCTTGTACAAAATCAGGTTTGTTTAAGAAATTCGTGGGATTTCGGGGTGTTTACAGATGCCCCTCTTTGGCCTTGTCCAAATAGATTTGGATAAGGGCAAAGATGACAAACACCCCTTTCAATGTCTCCCTAGATCTATCCACGAAGAATATGGGATCGCCCCAATTTTTTGCAAAATCTCAATTTACAAACTCTGGTAGAAGGAGATATCACGCCAAAGGGTTTGTACTATGGAATCTGGTCCTATATGGGATCATGTTTATGCAAGTGCCATGCGTGGAATGCAGATGACATGGGTGTGGTGCCAAGAGTGGCGACCTCCCCGAGACCAAATGTGGCCGAACTCTAGAGACTTACAAGGCCTACAGCTCCAAGTGAGCAAATCCTATGCTGTTTGATGTTCGGTTTTCAAAACTTATTTACAAAAGCTATTTACAAAAGGGACAACTGTCTTGAGCCTCGATCCTAAGGATCTCTAGCTCTTCGTGCTTGCCCTTGTTTGAGTCTTAACACTCGCTTATCTGGCGGAGGTTTTATAAGAAAACAAGGCATATTTCAAATTCCTACGCCTTACTCGAAACGTCGAATTCTCAAACAAGATGAAATTCAAGTAAGTAAATCTTATTTTTACTTTAGGATTCCTCGAAATGAACCATGCTTTAGCTTGGGATAAGCCAGGGATGGGAAAGAGATACCACGGTCCCTTCTGAAGCGTCCCATGGTTTAAGGCATAGAAGGCGGAAAACTGCTCTTTTTGAGCTTTTTGGCCTCTTTTTCCTTTTTTTCATCGAGGGTCTCCCTTTGGGAGTATTTTTTCTTTAATCCCTCTTTTTTATAAGAGAATCGATTTTTCTTTTAAATTCTGGTTTCTTTCTTTTGGAAAGAGACTTTGGATGGGAAATTCCCTTTTGTTTTGGGCCTTTGTTTTCCTTTTGGAAGAAGAAGAGAAGAGGGGAGGACTTATCCCAAGCCTACACTCGATCCATTCCAGATCAGCCTATTTAGAAATAGCACGTACTACTTGCAAGTATCTTGCTATGTTGAACTAGGCCTTTCTTTGCAAGAAGAAGGATTTTGAAATGTAACCACGATTTTGAAAACTCCACTCTTTCACAAGTGCGAATTCTCTCACTCAGGGTCACACGTCTTTGCCTTTGCACCTTATTCACATGTCTTAGGGCAGCTATCCCTAAAATTTTCGAAAACTGGAATTTAGTCCAGATCCTACACATGATACTTCTTTAAGTATTGAATATTGATAGGATCTGCTAAATTCCTACCTTCTACATCGATCAACCAATACGAATTATTCGTAGTGGTTGCTCGTACAACATAGGGTCCATCCCAGTTGGGGCGCCACTTGCCTAGGGGGTGTGGGCCATGATGGTGGATGGTTTTTAAGACCAGATCTCCCACTTCAAAGTGGCGAGGTCTCATGTGTTTGCTATGATGTCGGGCTATCCTTTGCCGGTATGCACGAGCATGATCCATGGCAAGGAGTCGCCTCTCATCTAGCAAATCTAGTTCGGCCATCCTAGCATGTTTAAGCGTCTCTAGGGGGAGGTCGAGTGCTATGGATGTATGGAATGAATGCAGTTGAGTATGAATGGGAAGAATGGCGTTTGTGCCATAGACCAATTCGAATGGTGTGGCATTCGTGGGAGTCCGGATGGAAGTCCTATAAGCCCATAAGGCTTCATCCAGCTTCTCGTGCCACGTCCTACCCTTCTCTAAGGTTTTCTCAATTATGCTAATGAGACTCTTGTTTGTGGCTTCGGCTTGGCCGTTGCCTAGAGGGTAGTAGGGCGAGGAGAAGTGGTGAGTTATGCCATACATGTTGCACAACTTAACCATCCGCTCGTTCTTGAATGGGGTACCATTATCAGACACAAGGTCTCGTGGAACCCCAAATCGAGCCAAGATATTTCTCCGGATGAAAGCCACCACATGTTGCCCCATTACATTGGTTAGGGAAATGGCTTCCACCCACTTGGAGAAATACTCCGTGGCTGCTAAAATAAATCGATGCCCATTCGAGGCCTTTGGAAATATTGGGCCTACAATGTCAAACGCCCACATGGTAAATGGCCAGGGGCTGACCACGGAATGAAATGCAGATGAAGGGATATGAATGGCGTGCCCATGCACTTGACATCGATGACACTTCCTAACATGATCGTGACAATCCTTTTTCAGGGTGGACCAAAAATAGCCCCCTCTAAGTATTTTCATCGCCATCATGTTGGCGTTAACATGACCTCCACATTCTCCATCGTGGAACTCATGCATCACTATCCTAGCTTCCTCTAGGTCGATACACCTAAGCAGAATACCGGTAAAACTTTTTTTGTATAAGACCCCACCCAGAATGGTGTATCGGGTCGAAATCTTACGAATGAATGCCTTATCTTTGGATGTGGCATCCTCGTTGAATCCCCCATTTTCTAAAAATTGTTTTATGTCATAGAACCAGGGTTTTTCAATAGACTCTGGGTTGTTTTGGCAAATATCTAAGTCGTGTGTGGATGGGTGGGGCGCATGCCATATTTCCAAAGATCTGGTCCCTGAAATGGGATCGACCTTCAGGGTTGAACCCAAGGAGGAGAGGGCATCGGCGATTCCATTGTCCTCTCTTCCTATGTGTGTGTGTTTACACGACTAGAAGGATTGGACCAATCGAGTGGCCAACTCGTGATATGGAAGTAGTTTCTCATTACGTACTTGCCAAATTTTTAAAACCTGGTTTATGACAAGGAGCGAATCTCCAAAGACCTCAATGCATGATGCCCCTAGAGTTTTCGAAATCCTTAAGCCTTGTATGAGTGCTTCATACTCAGCTACGTTGTTGGAACATTCGAAATCTAAGCAGACTACTATGGGAATCTCACCCTTTTCAGGGGAGATTAGGATGACCCCAACACCAGCCCCTCGTTGATTTCGTGCCCCATCGAAGTGCATCTTCCACACTTGGTTTTCGAAAGAGTTTGCCAAAATGTGGTTTTGAAAATGGTTTTGTAATACGCCTTCATCAGGCATTTCGACAAGAGTGGGATATGCGTCCTCTAAGGGGAATTCAGCCACGTAATCTGCTAGGGCTTGCCCCTTAATGGAGATCTGGTGATGGTATTTCAGATCATACTCCATTAGAAGGAGTTGCCATTTGCCCAATCTACCCGTGAGAATGGGTTTTTCGAACAAGTGCTTGATTGGATCAAGCTTGGACACTATCCAGATCTCATGATCTGGGAAATAGTGTCTGAATTTCTGGCAGGCCCAGACTAGGGCCAAGCACGTCTTCTCCATGGCTTGATAATTTCGTTCATAAGCCAAGAGAGTTTTCGAAATATAGTAGATGGCATACTCCTTATGGGTGTCATCCTCGTATTGAGCCAATAGGGCTCCTAAAGCATTTGTATGCACGGAGATGTTTAATAAAAGCGGTTTTCCTTGCTTTGGAGGATTCAAAACGGGGGGATTAACCAAGTATGCCTTCAGTCTCTCGAAGGACTTTTGGCATTCGTCATCCCATAAGAATTTCGTACCCTTCCTCAACAGTTTGTTGAAGGGTTTGCATCTAGTTGCCAGATTCGATATGAATCGGCGAACGAATTGTAAGCGACCTTGGAGGCTACGGATTTGGGTGAGATTGGAGGGCGGAGCCATGTCTATGATGGCTCGACACTTAGAGGGGTCGACTTCTATTCCCCTTTGGCTCACCATAAAGCCTAGAAGCTTCCCTGATTCTACCCCGAACACACATTTTTGAGGGTTTAGCTTTACTTTGTAAAGCCTAAGTCTTTCGAAAATCTTTTGTAAACATTCGATATGGGTGCATCGGGTTTTCGATTTCGCCAAGAGATCATCTATATACACTTCTACAAGCTCATGAATTTGATCATGGAAGATCATGGTCATTCCCCGTTGGTATGTTGCGCCGGTATTTTTCAAACCAAAGGGCATGACTGTATAGCAGTACGTGCCCCATGGGGTTGTGAAGGCGATCTTACCCTGATCTCATGGACTTAGTTTGATTTGATTATAGCCTGAATAGCCATCCATGAATGAAAACATTTCATGATTTGCAGTACTATCGACTATCAAATCTATGTTTGGTAAAGGATAATTATCCTTTGGAGTTGCTTTATTCAGGTTTCTGAAATCGATGCATATTCGAATTTTCCCATTGGTTTTTCGAACCACAACAATATTTGACAACCAATCAGAATACGCAATGGGTTTTATAAATCCGGCTTTTAGCAGATCTTCTAAACCCTCTTTGACTTGCGTGTGTACATTCGGGTGTATTTTCCTAAGCTTCTGCTTTATGGGTTTTACACCTGCATCTAAGGGAAGACGATGCTCGACAATGCTGGGATCTATGCCCGGCATGTCTTCATACGTCCATGCAAACACATCTAAATAGGTTCGTAGAAATGCAATGAATGCTAACTTTTCAGTTTCGTGCAAGCATGCGCCTATTTTGATGGTTTTGGGATTGGAATCATCCCCTAGGTTCACCTCTATGAAATGTCCTCCTACTGATTGGGAAGGTCTTTCAAAATCGAGAATTCTATGAAATTCTGGGAGCTCAGAAGTGGGATCTTCCTCAAGGGGATCCACTTCTGGGCTTTGATCATTCTCGTGGGCTGTAGACCCGAGGGAATTTGATGCGTGGTTTTCAAAATGACTTGGTTTTGTACTTGGATTTTTAAGTGATTTCGAAATTTTTGGTTTGGCTATGCAGACGACGTTTCTTTCGAAATCCTTTTCTTTTGCCAAAGTCCTACCAGGAGCAGCTATGTACAAAATCTTTTTGGTATTTTCCAAATTTTCGATTTTTTGGGGTTTTTGTAATACAAGAACTTTGGGAACTATACAAAGCACTCTTTTTTCGAGTTTTTGTTTTTCCATTTTTTTGGTTTTTCTTTTTTTCGATTTTTATTTTTTATTTTTTTTATTTTTTTTAAGCTTTTCAAATGTTTTTTGTATTTTTAGAAAAGGGATCTTCCGTCATACCTACAAAGGGAAAACACTACGGGTTAGACTCGGAATAGGAGGTCTAAATCGTAGGTCTCTTCTAAGGCAGGCTCCGGGGCACCCTTGACCCAGGTGGTCACAGGGGGTGGCTCCGACGGTATTCGGGGAGTATAGCCGATCCCATATCGGCTTGGGTTGGCCCTAGGAAGGATGGGCTCTAGGAGACCCTGGTTCTGCGCCCCTAGACTCTTGTAGGGCGTGTAGCCCATGTTCAACAACATGTTCCATGACTTTTTGTTTTTTGAAAAGGTTGGGTACAAGTCGTGGTCCTGGAACATGCTATCGTCCATATTAGGCTCGTATGGCCTCTTATCCAGGGGCTTTGGAAATAGGGAACGCTTGGGTTTTCCTAGGAGGATTAAAGTCGGGAGGGGGCCTGCTTTGGGTGGTCCCTTCACACATACAACCTTCCTAGGGTTGTTCAACACGAGCCGAGGTGGCTCAACCATAATTTGCCCCAGGTTAGCCTCATGGGCCTGGGAGCTTGATAAACAAGGGGAGTTTATGATCCCCTGAAGCTGTGGGTGACTCTCACCTAGGATCACTACGACCTGGTCCCTAAAAGGGATCTTGACACACCTGTGGAAGGTGGATGGCACAGCACACAAACTGTGTATCCAGGGCCTTCCCAACAACAGGTTATAATGGGGGTGGATGTCCAAGACATGGAACACCCCCGTGTGTTCGATCCCTCCCGTTTCCATTGGGAGTTCGATGGATCCTAAAGGTCTAGACGCATTCCCATCGTATCCAGTGATAACGATGGGGCTTGGGTTCACTGAAGTCAAGGTGACTCCGATTTTGTACACCACATGAAGTGGAAGGATGTTGAGCCCTCCTCCACCATCGACTAGGCACCTGTCCAGAGAGTGGTTGTTTAGAACTACCTCGATATGCAGGGCCTAGTTATGGGTTTCGTAGGGTCTATCTACATCATCTTCCGAGAAAGTGATGAGCGATTTTGCTCCTAATAAAGCCACTTGGGCAGACAAGGATTCTGGACTTATGTTCGAATCAACCTTGGCCCTTTCTAGAATTTTCTCTAATACAAGTCTATGCCTAGGCGAGGTTTTTATAAGCTCTAGGATAGACATGTGAATAGGAATCTTTGAAAGGTGGTTTTCGAAGTCATAAGGATTTAGGATGACTTTGTCCTTATCTGCTTTTGGTAGAACACTAGGGATACATGCTTTTGAGGGGCCAGGCACACTGACCACCTTTTGAGCACCTTGAAGGTGAGGGGGTTGATAGATCCTCCCGGATCTAGTGACTTCCCCCACGACCAGCCTAGGGTTCGAGCTAAACTTGGCTCTAAGGATGAGCTGAGGAGAACCTTGGATTTTTAAAACTGGTTTTACCGAGGATTCCACTTTTGGTGGTCCCCGAATGACGACTTGGGCGGGCTTCTTGTATAGTACAAGAATGGGCGCACAAGTAGGTCGACCAGGTTCGGGTTTTTGCGTTAGTTCCTTGGAAATGGTGAGGGTACATACCTCCTTTCCTTTCCCACTACTACTGGCGTGTTTGGGAAAGGGTTCCTTGAAGATAGCTTGAGGTGGCTCAGGTTCCGCAGTGAACTAGAGCCGGCCTTCTGCTATCAAGTTCTCAATTTTATTTAAGAGGGAGAAGCAGCGTTTGGTATCATGGCCTTTGAGCCGATGATACTTACAAAATCGGTTTAAATACCCCCCTTTGGAAGTGACTCCTTCGGGGATTTCAGGGAGTTCTATCATGCCCTAGGCAAGTAGGAGGTCTAGGACCTCCGACACAGGTTGCCCCAGCGGAGTATACTCCCGTTTTCAACCGGTTTTTGAAAATTGCGCTCCCTCTTATTTTCTAATTTTTCAAAATTTTTGGAAGTGCCCGCCATGCCTGGATCTACCCGGACATTGGCGATTTTATGGGGCTTTGCCCCTTTGTCCGTCGTGGGCAGCCCATATGCGATGGGCTTTTCCAAACAGGTTTTTGGAACAACACTTCCTTTCCATAAGTGATCGTATGTCCCTTTTCGCAAGTTGGTTTCGAAAAGGGAGGCCTTTTTGATCAACTTATGGAAAGTTGAAATCTCATGGAGCGAGAGAAGGGTTTTTAACTCGCTTTTAAAATTATCCAGGATGAGCATTACTGCGCATCCTTCGGATATGGGCTCTCGCACTTGGCCCAAAAGCGACCTCCATCTTATAATGAAGGCATGTACGTCTTCGTTCATGCCTTGCTTTGTATCCCTTAAGGTATTCAGGGTTGGCATGACTTCTACGTTGTGTGCAAATCTTTGCATGAAGCAGTTCGCTAACTCTTCAAAAGTAGCAAACTGGCTTAAGTCGTAGGAAGCCAGCCATTTGGCAGCTGTGCCTTTAAGGGATAAAGGGAACCAATACACCCATTTCATCGAGTCCTTTTTCTTCTTATGGGCTCGACGCGAGAAAAGCTGCAAGTGAGACCTAGGGTGTCCCATGCCATCATACCGATGGAAGTTCGGTATTTCATCGTCACTGTCTGTTTCGTAATCCATAGGAAGGAAATCAGACAGGGCGTAGTTTCTTTTCTCTTTATTCTGCCCTTTCAGCAACTACTGTAGGGCTTTACGGTCCTTTTGTGTGAAGGACTCGTGGTATTGGTTGCCTTCCATTACGGAGGCCTCTTTGTGCTTGCGAGCTTTTTCAGATTTCTTTTTAGGCCTTTGTTCACCGTTTGATGAATATGAATCGCCTACTTCAGCCTCTTGGCTGAGAGCATCGATTTTGGCCTCAACCTCCCTTCTCAAGTCCTCTATTTCATCTAGTTTTATTTTGTTTTTGAAAATCCTCCTAGAGTGAGAACTTGATGCGCATGAGCCTTGGCTCGACACTTCACTTGGATTGGATTTTGACATGCTTTTCAAGTTTTTTCAAAATGTCCTAAGTACAAGCAAAGAAAACAAGTTAAAAATGACACCTTTTACAAAATTTTCGCAAGACTTCTACTTAAAAACTTGATTTTTGAAAGGCTCACGTCCCACCGGGCGTGCCAATCTCTGTAGACGCACGAAAATCCCCGCCTCTCACCTTTTCAGGGCTCGGAACGGATCCTCTCGTGTGTCTAAGGCCTATGTATGCAAACAGGGCGTGCCAGCTAGCTTACCTAAGCTAGCGAAGATATTTTTAACAATGAATTCTAAACGTGGCGACTGTGAGCAAGTAAGCTCTTGTCGTCGCAGACCTTCTTGCACCGATGGGCAAGGGTCAGTCTGTACGCTTTGCAAAAATCGAGTTTTGGGATAGAAAGCCTATGAAGCGGTTCGAGGTGTCTATTTCGGGTCTTTTAAATGCGATTGCATGTTTTAGATCACGTGGATTTGCACGTGCCTAAGTCTTTTCTTTTATCCCTTTTCGGGCCACCTAGTTTGTGTGTTGTGAACACTCCACTACATGGGCGAATTCGAGCGGGGCTTGCTTTGATGCAATATGCGTCCTACCTCGTGGTATGGCGTAGATGCAATGCAAACTCACGCTACTCCAAAGGGAAAACCCGAAATGTAAAGACAATACTGAAGGGAAATAACCGAAGGGAAATGACTTGTAAAGTAAGTGCCGAAGGGAGATATGTATATAGAGTATGTATATGAGCCCTTACTCGGGTCTTGCAAATAAGAGCGAAGACTCAATGTGGGTGCGTGCTTGAATTGAAAGACTTACACACACGACATGAAATTAAACCCAAATATAAATTGCAGTATGGCCTTGACTAAGGTCTTGGGAGTAAGAGCGAAGGCTCAATGTGTGTGAGAGTGCTTGAATTGAAGTTCTACGCACACGACATAAATGAAACCCAAATATGACTACAATAAGGCCTTTACGAAGGTCTTGGGAGTAAGAGCGAAAGCTCAATGTGTGTGAGAGTGCTTGAATTGAAAGACTTACACACACGACATGAAATGAAACCCAAATAGTATAGGTCGGCCCTTACTTGGGTCTTTCAAATAAGAGCGAAGGCTCAATGTGTGTGAGAGTGCTTGAATTGAAAGACTTACACACACGACATGAAATGAAACCCAAATAGTATAGGTCGGCCCTTACTTGGGTCTTTCAAATAAGAGCGAAGGCTCAATGTGTGTGAGTGCTTGAATTGAAAGACAACGCACCCAACTTAAGCAAAAACCCTACAAAAATGAAAGTATATGTATATACTTATATATTAGGGGCTGATTAGGCCCGTGTGTGTTCAAAATCGTGCACCACTAAGAGAGTGCACGTGTGTGGGTGTGCCAAGCCACGTTATTACAAGTGGGGGGAGACTATGCTCCGTTATTACAACCCCGTATCAAATTGAATCTCAAGCAAGTATACAACTACAGACCGAGTTTAGGCACTTATGAGTAGCTGGTCTGTAGAGGCCTTGCTTGAGCGTGGGCTTGGCCTTCGCCTTGGGCTGCAAACGGGAGCTCCGCGAGGGTGAACGACAAAGGGTACTGGCCAGCGGCAAATGGGGCGCGGGATAGGCGCCTTGATGGTGGCCGGCTGCAAGCAAGGGTGTCGCCTTGGTATGGGGGATTAAAGGGGCTGGGCCAAGTGAGTATGTAGGGTCACTAAGAGAGTATAGAGTGTTAGGGAATATGGACCTAAGGGGAGCTTAAGGGAAGGTCGAATGGGAGTCTAATAGGGTGGCCGGGTGTAGCTAGGGTAGTTAGGTAGTGGCAGGTTCGGCTGAGTGAGAATGGTGGCAGCAAAGGAGAATGGCTGGTGGTAGGGTGTTATGGTAGGGTTTAGGTGGCTGAGAGTGGAGAGGGAGTGAAGAAGGTGAGACGAAGGAGGGGGTACTAACCGTGCTTGGAGAGAGGCGGTGGATGGAAGAAAGCAGCCGGGTGTGGTGGAGCAAACGGTTCAGCCGAGGGCAGGGGTGGTGACAGGTGGTGGTGTAGGTGGCGGTGCAGGTGGTGGTGCAGATGGAGCAGGTGGAGCAGGTGGCTGGGTTCGGCTGGGCTGGGAAGTGGGGTCTCGGCTGGGCTTGGGGAAGGCGACTAGATAGGAGAGCCCGCCCCCAAAAGGGGGGGGGTTTATATAGGGATGGGTAGGTCGGTTAGGGCTGGGTTTGGGGTAGTGGTTAGGTGGTTTAGGTAGGGTGGTATGAAGATAAGGTGGGCTGGAAAGTATAGGGCCAGATATTTTAAATGCTAGTGGTTTGGGTAGATTGTGGGCTAAGGATGGTTTAGGGGTTTAGGGTTGGGTTAGGTGGTTGGGTTCTAGGGTGAGGTTTAGTGAGCTAGGTTAGGTGATTAGGCTAGGTTTAGGGAAATTAACCTAGGTTTAGGGAAGGATTAGGGAAGTGGGTTAGGTGATTAGGTTGGGACTAGGCCGGGATTAGGGAAGTGGGTTAGGTGATTAGGTTGGGATTAGGGGTGGATTAGGGTGGAAGGCTAGGATTAGGTGTTTTGGGTTAGGTTTAGGTGAAGGAGCTCCCTTTGCATGGCCCATAGACCTTAACCACCTCATGTTGGTGCAACCCTAGGTTAGGTTTTGGCTAATTACAAGCTTAAACCCACTCAATTAGGCTAACCCACATGATTAACCCCAAACTTGACACACAAGTCAAGCTTAATTACAACACTCTTGATATTATCGATCCCCATTCTCTCTCATGCCCATAATCCCACGTGAAATTCAAGTGGGCCCCACCTCCATTTATGAGAAGGTGATGTGGGCCATGGATATGGATATTGGATTGGATCTCTGGATCCAAATCCAAATCCAAGTCCACACATGGGTTTGGATTGGGATCTGGATATATATGGTCCATATCCAATCCAAACTGAACTCTGACTCCTTCGAGCTGGGTTCAAAACGGACGATTTGTGTGGGGTCTGATAGCATCAGTACTCCGTCTGCGTTGGGTCTTCGCCAACATGGTCGTCCGCCTCCGTTTCTACCTTCCGGAGATGGCTTCAAATGACATTTTGATAAGAACAGGGTCTTGGACGTTCGAGATCTTGGGGGTATGGATGTGATACAAGAGTTGCTGTGCTGGGCTCGACATGTGCTCTGGTTCTGGGCTCTTCTTAGCTCTCCTGGTCCTGTCTTGATCGGGTCAAGCCGCTTCGGGGTTTCAAAAACGTGTTTTAAAAAGTTTTTAAAAGCTATATTATATATTTTTGAAATATGAAGTTTAAAACGTATGTACAGGGTTGTCTGGAAGGCTCCTGGGTTTCCAGACTCAAAATGGCCCTTTGGGGCTGCTTGTACAAAACCAGGTTTGTTTAAGAAATTCGTGGGATTTCGAGGTGTTTACAACACCCTAAACTACCTGCCACTACCTAACTACCCTAGCTACACCCGGCCACCCTATTAGACTCCCATTCGACCTTCCCTTAAGCTCCCCTTAGGTTCATACTCCCTAACACTCTATACTCTCTTAGTGACCCTACATACTCACTTGGCCCAGCCCCTTTAATACCCCACACCAAGGCGACACCCTTGCTTGCAACCGGCCACCATCAAGGCGCCTATCCCGCGCCCCATTTGCAGCCGGCCAGCACCCCTTGTCGCTCAACCTCGCGGAGCTCCCGTTTGCAGCCTAAGGCGAAGGCCAAGCCCACGCTCAAGCAAGGCCTCTACGGACCAGCTACTCGTAAGTGCCTAACTCGGTCTTTAGTTGTATACTTGTTTGAGATTCAATTTGATACGGGGTTGTAATAACGGAGCATAGTCTCCCCCCGCTTGTAATAACGTGGCTTGGCACATCCACACACGTGCACTCTCCTAGTTGTGCACGATTTTGAACACACACGGACCTAATCAGCCCCTAATATATAAGTATATACATATACTTTCGTTTTGGTAGGGTTTTTGCTTAAGTTGGGTGCGTTGTCTTTCAATTCAAGCACTCACACACATTGAGCCTTCGCTCTTATTTGAAAGACCCAAGTAAGGGCCGACCTATACTATTTGGGTTTCATTTCATGTCGTGTGTGTAAGTCTTTCAATTCAAGCACTCACACACATTGAGCCTTCGCTCTTATTTGAAAGACCCAAGTAAGGGCCGACCTATACTATTTGGGTTTCATTTCATGTCGTGTGTGTAAGTCTTTCAATTCAAGCACTCTCACACACATTGAGCTTTCGCTCTTACTCCCAAGACCTTAGTAAAGGCCTTATTGCAGTTATATTTGGGTTTCATTTATGTCGTGTGCGAAGTACTATTTGGGTTTCATTTATGTCATGTCCCCTACATATACTCTATATAAAGTATTTCTTTCAGCTACGTCTTTAAGATTCGGGTTTTAAGGTTCAAGTCGTGTGCATTGTCTTTCAATATATACATGACACACACTTACACAATTGAGCCTTTCCGCTCTTAAGATATAGCCATATTTCCCCTTCTGCTATTTACTTTACAAGTCATTTCCCTTCGGCTATTTACTTTACAAGTCATTTCTCTTCGGCAATTTCCCTTCTGCATTGTCTTTTAAATTCGGGTTTTCCCTTTGGAGTTGCGTGAGTTTGCATTGCATCTACGCCATACCACGAGGTAGGACGCATATTGCATCAAAGCAAGCCCCATACTCCCGCTCAAATTCGCCCCATGTAGTGGAGTGTTCATAACACACACCTAGGTGGCCCATAAAGGGATAAAAAGAAAGACTTAGGCACGTGCAAATCCACGTGACCTAAAATCTGAAAATCATACAAAAACAACGCGAATCAATCGTACAAATATGCCAAGACTTAGGCTATTTCGATACATGCACATCGTGCCTAAGTAGATTAAAATTTGAAAGACTTAGGGACGTCCAACCCTTACAAAATCAAAAATCGCCCAAATGCATGGTTTTTAAAAGGTTTTAAACACTTCTTCATTCAAGATATATTGAGTTAAACTTGTTTTCAAAATGAAGTCTCTAAGCGTACAGACTGACCCTTGCGCATCGGTGCAAGAAGGTCTGCGACGTAAAAATCCCGCTTGCCTACAATCGCCTTTCAAAAGTCAGATTATTTTCAAAGCATACTTTGCTAGTTAAAGTAAACTAGCTGGCACGCCCATAAAGCGAAGTAGATTGCGAAAAGGTTCACTTCAGGCCTAAGAACCCGTAAGTGAAAATTTTTGGTGTCTACAGAATTGGCACGCCCGGTGGGACCCGGGACTTAAGCAGACTTCAAACAAACAAGTTATACTCAAATTTTTGAAAAAAAGAGTGTTTTTTCAAAAATCGTGCATACTTAGGAAAATTGCATGAAAATGGATAGAAAGCTACAAAAATCTTCGTTGAGTAAACTAAAAAAGGTTTTCAAATCAGATAAAGCCCAAAAAGAGCTCGATGACATTTCAAAGATATTTCAAAAGATGGATGCTTTAAGCAAGGAGCTTAAAGCCCATCGATCACATAGCAGCTCTTCGAGGGCACATACAGATCGTGAATTGAAAACCGATCTCAAACTCAATGAGGAATTGGAGATTAAAGACAAATCCCGGCAAAGGGATAAGTCGTCCACTCCTACAACTTCAAGCTTTTCAAAATCCATAGAAAAACTAAAAAAAGATTTTTCTATTTCAAAAAACCAAAAAAATCTTGAAAATTTGGAAAAAGACCAAAAAATTGAAAAACAAAATTTTGGAATTTCAAAAACTTCAAGTAAAAGTCCTAAGTCTAGGCACACACATACAGTGGGACATGAAGTCCACACCCTACAAAGGAACGAGAGTGAAAAATAGGAAGGTTTCGAAAGAAAATGCCTCGTAAAACCCCAGGGGCTCAAAACAGAGTTACCCGGGAAATCGGCTTGCTCTCACCCTGAAAAGGTAGATGTAAACACCCCGAAATCCCACGAATTTCTTAAACAAACCTGGTTTTGTACAAGCAGCCCCAAAGGTTCATTTTGAGTCTGGAAATCCAGGAGCCTTCCAAACAACCCTCTATATATGTTTTAAACTTTATATTTCAAAAATATATAATATGGCTTTTGAAAACCTTTTAAAACATGTTTTTGAAACCCCAAAGCAGCTTGGCCTAATCAAGACAGGACCAGCGAAGTCAAAGAGAGCCCGGAACAGGAGCACATGTCGAGCCCGGCACAGCAACTCTTGTATAAAATTCACACCCCTAGGATCTCGAACGTCCAAGACCCTGTTATTATCAAAATGTCATTTGAAGTCATCTCCGGAAGGCAGAAACGGAGGCGGACGATCATGTTGGCGAAGACCCAACACAGACGGAGTGCTGATGCTGTCAGACTCCGCCCAAATCATTCGTTTCGAACACAGCTCGAAGGAGTCAGAGTTCAGTTTGGATTGGATCTGGACCATATATATCCAGATCCTAATCCAAACCTATGTATGGACTTGGATTTGGATTTGGATTCAAAAATCCAATCCAATATCCATATCCATGGCCCACATCACCTTCTCATAAATGGAGGTGGGGCCCACTTGAAATTCACGTGGGATCATGGGCATGAGAGAGAGTGGGGGTGGATAAGATCAAGTGTGTTGTAATTAAGCTTGACTTGTGTGTCAAGTTTGGGGTTAATCATGTGGGTTAGCCTAGTTAAGTGGGTTTAAGCTTGTAATTAGCCAAAACCTAACCTAGGGCTGCACCAACATGATGTGGTTAAGGTCCATGGGTCATGCAAAGGGAGCTCCTTCACCTAAACCTAACCCAAAACACCTAATCCTAGCCTCCCACCCTAATCCACCCCTAATTTGAGCCTAATCACCTAACCTACTTCCCTAATCCCGGCCTAATCCCAACCTAATCACCTAACTCACTTCCCTAATCCTTCCCTAAACCTAGGTTAATTTCCCTAAACCTAGCCTAATCCTAGCCTAATCACCTAACCTAGCTCACTAAACCTCACCCTAGAACCCACCCACCTAACCAAACCCTAAACCCCTAAACCACCCCTAGCCCACAACCTACCCAAACCACTAGTATCTAAAATATCTGGCCCTACCCTAATACCAGCCCACCATATCTTCATACCACCCTACCTAAACCACCTAACCACTACCCCAAACCCAGCCCTAACCGACCTACCCATCCCTATATAAACCCCCCCCCCTTGGGGGCGGATTTTCCTATTTGGAAGCCTTCCCCAAGCCCAGCCGGGTCCTCTCCTTCCTCCACTTTCCCACCTGCTCCGCCTGCACCACCACCTGCTCTCCATCCCACCACCACCTGCACCGCCCCCTACACCACCACCTCCCAGCCGAACATCACCGCCTGCCGAGCTTCCTTCCAGCCGAGCGCCACCCTCTCTTCACTCGGTAAGTGCCCTACATTCCATCTTACTCCCTCTTCACTCCCTCTCCATTCTCAACCACCTCATCCATTCCCATATCCCCCTAACACCAGACCTTCCACTTGCCGCCACCACTCCCACTCGGCCAAGCCTTAGTCACCCTAACTACCCGCCACTACCTAACCACCCTAGCTACACCCGGCCACCCTATCCGACTTCCTAAGATCTGCTCATAGCACTCCCTTATACCCACTACATCCACTACCACCTAGCCCCATCACCTAGCTAGCTTCCTTCCCATACTCCACCCATAGCTATCCTAGCAGCCCGCCACCACCAAATTCCCCTAGTCGGCCACTCCAACCGACTGTCCCTTCTAGCTCCATTCGGCCAGCCACCTCCTTTTCCCTAGGTGCTGCATTAGATCTACCCTTAGGCTCCCCTTAGGGCCATACTCCCTAACACTATATCCTCTCCTAGTGACCTTACCTTAGCCCCTTTAATCCCACACGTCAAGGCGACACCCTTGCTTGCAGCCGGCCACCTTCAAAGCACCCAGCCAGCACCCCTTGCCGTTCACCCTCGCGGAGCTCCCTTTTGCAGCACAAGGCAAAGGCCAAGCCCACGCTCAAGCAAGGCCTCTACGGACCAGCTACTAGTAAGTGCCTAACTCGGTCTTTAGTTGTATACTTGCTTGAGATTCAATTCGATACGGGGTTGTAATAACGGAGCATAGTCTCCCCCCGCTTGTAATAACGTGGCTTGGCACACCCACACACGTGCACTCTCTTAGTTGTGCATGATTTTGAACACACACGGGCCTAATCAGCCACTAATACATAAGTATATACATATACTTTCATTTTTGTAGGGTTTTTGCTTATGTTGGGTGCGTTGTCTTTCAATTCAAGCACTCACACACATTGAGCCTTCGCTCTTATTTGAAAGACCCAAGTAAGGGCCGACCTAAACTATTTGGGTTTCATTTCATGTCGTGTGTGTAAGTCTTTCAATTCAAGCACTCTCACACACATTGAGCCTTCGCTCTTATTTGAAAGAACCAAGTAAGGGCTGACCTATACTATTTGGGTTTCATTTCATGTCGTGTGTGTAAGTCTTTCAATTCAAGCACTCTCACACACATTGAGTCTTTGCTCTTACTCCCAAGACCTTAGTAAAGGCCTTATTGCAGTTATATTTGGGTTTCATTTATGTCGTGTGCGTAGTACTTCAATTCAAGCACTCACACACATTGAGCTTTCGCTCTTACTCCCAAGACCTTAGTCAAGGCCATACTGCAATTTATATTTGGGTTTAATTTCATGTCGTGTGTGTAAGTCTTTCAATTCAAGCACACACCCACATTGAGCCTTCGCTCTTATTTGCAAGACCCGAGTAAGGGCTCATATACCTACTCTATATACATATCTCCCTTCGGCACTTACTTTACAAGTCATTTCCCTTCGGTTATTTCCCTTCGATTATTTCCCTTCAGTATTGTCTTTACATTCAGGTTTTCCCTTTGGAGTAGCATGAGTTTGCATTGCATCTACGCCATACCACGAGGTAGGATGCATATTGCATCAAAGCAAGCCCCGCTTGAATCCGCCCATGTAGTGGAGTGTTCATAACACACAAACTAGGTGGCTCGAAAAGGGATAAAAGGAAAGACTTAGACACGTGTAAATCCACGTGATCTAAAATATGCAATCGCATCTAAAAGACCCGAATTAGACACCTCAAACGGCTTCGTAGGCTTTCTATCCTAAAACTCGATTTTTGCAAAGCGTACAGACTGACCCTTGCGCATCGGTGCAAGAAGGTTTGCGACGACAAGAGCTCACTTGCTCACAATCGCCATGATTAGAAGTTAGTGTTAAATATATCTTCGCTAGCTTAGGTAAGCTAGCTGGCACGCCCTGTTTGCATAAATAAGGCCTTAGACGCACGAGAGGATCCGCTCTGAGCCTTGAAAAGGTGAGAGGCGGGGATTTTTCGTGCGTCTACAGAGATTGGCACACCCGGTGGGAGTGAGCCTTTCAAAAATCGAGTTTCAAGTAGAAGTCTTGCGAAAATTTTTAAAAGGTGTCATCATTTTTAACTTGTTTTTCTTTACTTGTACTTAGGACATTTTGAAAAAGCTTGAAAAGCATGTCAAAATCCAATCCAAGTGAAGTGTCGAGCCAAGGCTCTTGCGCATCAAGTTCTCACTCTAGGAGGATTTTCAAAAACAAAATAAAACTAGATGAAATCGAGGACTTGAGAAGGGAGTTTGAGGCCAAAATCGATGCTCTCAGCCAAGAGGCTGAAGTAGGCGATTCATGTTCATCAAACGGTGAATAAAGGCCTAAAAAGAAATCTAAAAAACCTCGCAAGCACAAAGAGGCCTCCGTAATGGAAGGCAACCAATACCACGAGTCCTTCACACAAAAGGACCGTAAAGCCCTACAGCAGTTGCTGAAAGGGCAGAATAAAGAGAAAAGGAGCTATGCCCTGTCTCACTTCCTTCCTATGGATTACGAAACAGACAGTGACGATGAAATACCGAACTTCCATCGGTATGATGGCATGGGAGACCCTAGGTCTCACTTGCAGCTTTTCTCATGTCGAGCCCATAAGAAGAAAAAGGACTCGATGAAATGGGTGTATTGGTTCCCTTTATCCCTTAAAGGCACAGCTGCCAAATGGCTGGCTTCCTACGACTTAAGACAGTTCGCTACTTTTGAAAAGTTAGCGAACTGCTTCATGCAAAGATTTGCACACAACGTAGAAGTCACGCCGACTCTGAATACCTTAAGGGATACAAAGCAAAGCATGAACGAAGACGTACATGCCTTCATTATAAGATGGAGGTCACTTTTGGGCCAAGTGCGAGAGCCCATATCCGAAGGATGTGCAGTAATGCTCATCCTAGACAATTTTAAAAGCGAGTTAAAAACCCTTCTCTCGCTCCATGAGATTTCAACTTTCCATAAGTTGATCAAAAAGGCCTCCCTTTTCGAAACCAACTTGCGAAAAGGGACATACGATCACTTGTGGAAAGGAAGTGCCATTCCAAAAACCCGCTTGGAAAAGCCCATCGCATATGGGCTGCCCACGACGGACAAAGGGGCAAAACCCCATAAAATCGCCAATGTCCAGGTGGATCCAGGCGTGGCGGGCACTTCCAAGAATTTTGAAAAGTTAGAAAATAAGAGGGAGCAAAATTTTCAAAAACCGGTTGAAAAATGGGAGTATACTCCACTGGGGCAACTGTGTCGGAAGTCCTAGACCTCCTACTTGCCCAGGGCATGATAGAACTCCTTGAAATCCCCGAAGGAGTCACTTCCAAAGGGGGGTATTTAAACCGATTTTGTAAGTATCATCGGCTCAAAGGCCATGATACCAAACGCTGCTTCTCCCTCTAAAATAAAATTGAGAACTTGATAGCAGAAGGTCGGCTCCAAGTCAATGCGGAACTTGAGCCACCTCAAGCTATCTTCAAGGAACCCTTTCCTAAACACGCCAGTGGCAGTGGGAAAGCAAAGGAGGTATGTACCCTCACCATTTCCAAGGAACTAGCGCAAAAACCAGAACCTGGTCGACCTACTTGTGCGCCCATTCTTGTACTATACAAGAAGCCCGCCCAAGTCGTCATTCGGGGACCACCAAAAGTGGAAACCCCAGTAAAACCAGTTTTAAAAATCCAAGGTTCTCCTCAGCTCATCCTTAGAGCCAAATTTAGCGCGAACCCTAGGCTGGTTGTGGGGGAAGTCACTAGATCCGGGAGGATCTATCAACCCCCGCACCTTCAAGGTGCTCAAAAGGTGGTTAGTGTAACTGGCCCCTCAAAAGCATGTATCCCTAGAGTTCTGCCAAAAGCAGATAAGGACAAAGTCATCCTAAATCCTTATGACTTCGAAAACCACCTTTCAAAGATTCCTATTCACATGTCTATCTTAGAGCTTATAAAAACCTCGCCTAGGCATAGACTTGTATTAGAGAAAATTCTAGAAAGGGCCAAGGTTGATTCGAACATAAGTCCGGAGTCCTTGCCTGCCCAAGTGGCTTTATTAGGAGCAAAATCGCCCATCACTTTCTCAGAAGATGATGTAGATAGACCCTATGAAACCCATAACTAGGCCCTGCATATCGAGGTGGTTCTAAACAACCACTCTCTGGACAGGTGCCTAGTCGATGGTGGAGGAGGGCTCAACATCCTTCCACTTCATGTGGCATACAAAATCGGAGTCACCTTGACTTCAGTGAACCCAAGCCCCATCGTTATCACTGGATACGATGGGAATGCGTCTAGACCTTTAGGATCCATCGAACTCCCAATGGAAACGGGAGGGATCGAACACACGGGGGTGTTCCATGTCTTGGACATCCACCCCCATTATAACCTGTTGTTGGGAAGGCCCTGGATACACAGTTTGTGCGCTGTGCCATCCACCTTCCACAGGTGTGTCAAGATCCCTTTTAGGGACCAGGTCGTAGTGATCCTAGGTGAGAGTCACCCACAGCTTCAGGGGATCATAAACTCCCCTTGTTTATCAAGCTCCCAGGCCCATGAGGCTATCCTGGGGCAAATTATGGTTGAGCCACCTCGGCTCGTGTTAAACAACCCTAGGAAGGTTGTATGTGTGAAGGGGCCGCCCAAAGCAGGCCCCCTCCCGACTCTAATCCTTCTAGGAAAACCCAAGCGTTCCCTATTTCCAAAGCCCCTGGATAAGAGGCCATACGAGCCTAATATGGACGATAGCATGTTCGAGGACCACGACTTGTACCCAACCTTTTCAAAAAACAAAAAGTCATGGAACATGTTGTTGAACATGGGCTACACGCCCTACAAGAGTCTAGGGGCGCAGAACCAGGGTCTCCTAGAGCCCATCCTTCCTAGGGCCAACCCAAGCCGATATGGGATCGGCTATACTCCCCGAATACCGCCGGAGCCACCCCCTGTGACCACCTGGGTCAAGGGTGCCCCGGAACCTGCCTTAGAAGAGACCTACGATTTAGACCTCCTATTCTGAGTCTAACCCGTAGTGTTTTCCCTTTGTAGGTATGACGGAAGATCCCTTTTCTAAGAAAACAAAAACATTTGAAAAGATTAAAATCAAAAAAATCGAAAAACAAGAAAAACCAAAAATAATGGAAAAACAAAAACTCGAAAAAATAGTGCTTTGTATAGCTCCCAACGTTCTTGTTTTACAAAAACCCAAAAAAATCAAAAATTTGGAAAATACCAAAAAGATTTTGTACATAGTTGCTCCTGGTAGGACTCTGGCAAAAGAAAAGGATTTCGAAAGAAACGTCGTCTGCATAGCCAGACCAAAAATTTTGAAATCACTTGAAAATCCAAGTACAAAACCAGGTCATTTTGAAAACCACGCATCAAATTCCCTCGGGTCTATAGCCCACGAGAATGATCAAAGCCCAGAAGTGGATCCCCTTGAGGAAGATCCCACTTCTGAGCTCCCAGAATTTCATAGAATTCTCGATTTTGAAAAACCTTCCCAATCAGTAGGAGGAGATTTCATAGAGGTGAACCTAGGGGATGATTCTAATCCCAAAACCATCAAAATAGGCACATGCTTGCGTGAAACTGAAAAGTTAGCATTCATTGCATTTCTACAAACCTATTTAGATGTGTTTGCATGGACGTATGAAGACATGCCGGGCATAGATCCCAGCATTGTCGAGCATCGTCTTACCTTAGATGCAGGTGTAAAACCCATAAAGCAGAAGCTTAGGAAAATACACCCGAATGTACACACGCAAGTCAAAGAGGGTTTAGAAGATCTGCTAAAAGCCGGATTTATAAAACCCATTGCGTATTCTGATTGGTTGTCAAATATCGTTGTGGTTCGAAAAACCAATGGGAAAATTCAAATATGCATCGATTTCAGAAACCTGAACAAAGCCACTCCAAAGGATAATTATCCTTTGCCAAACATAGATTTGATAGTCGATAGTACTGCAAATCATGAAATGTTTTCATTCATGGATGGCTATTCAGGCTATAATCAAATCAAACTAAGTCCATGAGATCAGGGTAAGACCGCCTTCACAACCCCATGGGGCACGTACTGCTATACAGTCATGCCCTTTGGTTTGAAAAATGCCGGCGCAACATACCAAGGAGCCATGAACATGATCTTCCATGATCAAATTCATGAGCTTGTAGAAGTGTATGTAGATGATCTCTTGGCGAAATCCAAAACCCGATGCACCCATATCGAATGTTTACAAAAGATTTTCGAAAGGCTTAGGCTTTACAAAGTAAAGCTAAACCCTCAAAAATGTGTGTTTGGGGTAGAATCAGGGAAGCTTCTAGGCTTTATGGTAAGCCAAAGGGGAATAGAAGTCGACCCCTCTAAGTGTCGAGCCATCATAGACATGGCTCCACCCTCCAATCTCACCCAAATCCGTAGCCTCCAAGGTCGATTACAATCCGTGTGCCGATTCATATCGAATCTGGCAACTAGATGCGAACCCTTCAACAAACTGTTGAGGAAGGGTACGAAATTCTTATGGGATGACGAATGCCAAAAGTCCTTCGAGAGACTGAAGGCATACTTGGTTAATCCCCCCGTTTTGAATCCTCCAAAGCAAGGAAAACCGCTTTTATTATACATCTCCGTGCATGTAAATGCTTTAGGAGCCCTGTTGGCTCAATACGAGGATGACACCCATAAGGAGTATGCCATCTACTATATTTCAAAAACTCTCTTGGCTTATGAACGAAATTATCAAGCCATGGAGAAGACGTGCTTGGCCCTAGTCTGGGCCTGCCAGAAGTTCAGACACTATTTCCTAGATCATGAGATCTGGATAGTGTCCAAGCTTGATCCAATCAAGCACTTGTTAGAAAAACCCATTCTCACGGGTAGATTGGGTAAATGGCAGCTCCTTCTAATGGAGTATGATCTGAAATACCATCACCAGATCTCCATTAAGGGGCAAGCCCTAGCAGATTACGTGGCTGAATTCCCCTTAGAGGACGCATATCCCACTCTTATCGAAATGCCTGATGAAGGCATATTGCAAAACCATTTTCAAAACCACATTTTGGCAAACTCTTTCGAAAACCAAGTGTGGAAGATGCACTTCGATGGGGCACGAAACCAACGAGGGGCTGGTGCCGGGGTCATCCTAATCTTCCCTGAAAAGGGCGAGATTCCCAAAGCAGTCCGCTTAGATTTCGAATGTTCCAACAACGTAGCTGAGTATGAAGCACTCATACAAGGCTTAAGGATTTCGAAAACTCTAGGGGCATCATGCATCGAGGTCTTTGGAGATTCGCTCCTTGTCATAAACCAGGTTTTAAAAATTTGGCAAGTACGTAATGAGAAGCTACTTCCATATCACAAGTTGGCCACTCGATTGGTCTAGTCCTTCCAATCGTGTAAACTCACACACATAGGAAGAGAGGACAATGGCATCGCCGATGCCCTCTCCTCCTTGGGTTCAACCCTAAAGGTCGATCCCGTTTCAGGGACCAAATCTTTGGAAATATGGCATGCGCCCCACCCATCCACACACGACTTGGATATTTGCCAAAACAACCCAGAGTTTATTGAAAAACCCTGGTTTTATGACATAAAACAATTTTTAGAAAATGGGGGATTCACCGAGGATGCCACATCCAAAGATAAGGCATTCATTCGTAAGATTTCGACCTGATACACCATTCTGGGTGGGGTTTTATACAAAAAGAGTTTTACCGGCATTCTGCTTAGGTGTATCGACCTAGAGGAGGCTAGGATAGTGATGCATGAGTTCCACGATGGAGAATGTGGAGGTCATGTTAATGCCAACATGATGACAATGAAAATACTTAGAGGGGGCTATTTTTGGTCCACCCTGAAAAAGGATTGTCACGATCATGTTAGGAAGTGTCATCCATGACAAGTGCATGGGCACGCCATTCATATCCCATCATCTGCATTGCATTCCGTGGTCAGCCCCTGGCCATTTACCATGTGGGCGTTTGACATCGTAGGCCCAATATTTCCAAAGGCCTCGAATGGGCATCGATTTATTTTAGCAGCCACGGAGTATTTCTCCAAGTGGGCGGAAGCCATTTCCCTAACCAATGTGATGGGGCAACATGTGGTGGTTTTCATCCGGAGGAATATCTTGGCTCGATTTGGGGTTCCACGAGACCTTGTGTTTGATAATGGTACCCCATTCAAGAACGAGCGGATGGTTAAGTTGTGCAACACGTATGGCATAACTCACCACTTCTCCTCGCCCTACTACCCTCAAGGCAACGGCCAAGCCGAAGCCACAAACAAGACTCTCATTAGTATTATTGAGAAAACCTTAGAGAAGGGTAGGACGTGGCACGAGAAGCTGGATGAAGCCTTATGGTCTTATTGGACTTCCATTCGGACTCCCACGAATGCCACACCATTCGAATTGGTCTATGGCTCAAACGCCATTCTTCCCATTCATACTCAACTGCATTCATTCCATACATCCATAGCACTCGATCTCCCTCATGAGACGCTTCAGCATGCTAGGATGGCCGAACTAGATTTGCTAGATGAGAGGCGACTCCTTGCCATGGATCATGCTCATGCATACCGGCAAAGGATAGCCCGACATTATAGCAAACACATGAGACCTCGCCACTTTGAAGTGGGGGATCTGGTTTTAAAAACTATCCATCATCGTGGCCCACACCTCCTAGGCAAGTGGCGCCCCAACTGGGATGGACCCTATGTTGTACGAGCAACTACTACGAACAATTCATATTGGTTGATCGATGTAGAAGGTAGGAATTTAGCAGATCCTATCAATATTCAATACTTAAAGAAGTATCATGTGTAGGATCTGGATTAAATTCCATTTTTCAAAAATTTTTAGGGATAGCTGCCTTGAGACATGAGAATAAGGTGCAAAGGCAAAGTCGTGTGACCCTGAGTGAGAGAATTCGCACTTGTGAAAGAGCGGAGTCTTCAAAATCGTGGTTACATTTCAAAATCCTTCTTCTTACAAAGAAAGGCCTAGTTCAACATAGCAAGATACTTGCAAGTAGTACGTGCTATTTCTAAATAGGCTGATCTGGAATGGATCGAGTGTAGGCTTGGGATAAGTCCTCCCCTCTTCTCTTCTCCTTCCAAAAGGAAAACAAAGGCCCAAAACAAAAGGGAATTTCCCATTCAAAGTCTCTTTCCAAAAGAAAGAAACCAGAATTTAAAAGAAGAATCAATTCTCTTATAAAAAAGAGGGATTAAAGAAAAAATACTCCCAAAGGGAGACCCTCGATGAAAAAAAAGGAAAAAGAGGCCAAAAAGCTCAAAAAGAGCAGTTTTCCGCCTTCTATGCCTCAAACCACGGGACGCTTCAGAAGGGACCGTGGTATCTCTTTCCCATCCCAAGCTTATCCCAAGCTAAAGCATGGTTCATTTCGAGGAATCCTAAAGTAGAAATAGGATTTACTTACTTGAATTTCATCTTGTTTGAGAATTCGACGTTTCGAGTAAGGCGTAGGAATTTGAAATATAGCTTGTTTTCTTATAAAACCTCCGCTAGATAAGCGAGTGTTAAGACTCAAACAAGGGCAAGCACGAAGAGCTCGAGATCCTTAGAATCGAGGCTCAAGACAGTTATCCCTTTTGTAAATAATTTTTGTAAATAAGTTTTGAAAAGTCGAACATCGAACAACATAGGATTTGCTCACTTAGAGCAGCAGGCCTTGTAAGTCTCTAGAGTTCGACCACATCTGGTCTCTGGGAGGTCGCCACTCTTGGCACAACACCCATGTCATCTGCATTCCACGTATGGTACTTGCATAAACATGATCCCATTTAGGACCAGATTCCATGTAGAACCCTTTGGCATGATATCTCCTCCTACCAGAGTTTGTAAATTGAGATTTTGCTAAAAAAAAAAAAAAATTGGGGCGATCCCATATTCTTCGTGGATAGATCTAGGGAGACATTGAAAGGGGTGTTTGTCATCTTTGCCCTTATCCAAATCAATTTGGACAAGGCCAAAGAGGGGCATCTGTAAACACCCCGAAATCCCACGAATTTCTTAAACAAACCTGGTTTTGTACAAGTAGCTCCAAAGGGCCATTTTGAGTCTGGAAACCCAGGAGCCTTCCAGACAACCCTGTATATATGTTTTAAACTTCATATTTCAAAAATATATAATATGGCTTTTCAAAACCTTTTAAAACACGTTTTTGAAACCCCAAAGCAGCTTGGCCTAATCAAGACAGGACCAGCGAAGTCAAAGAGAGCCCGGAACCGGAGCACATGTCGAGCTCGACACAGCAACTCTTGTATCAAATTCACACCCCCAAGATCTCGAACGTCCAAGACCCTGTTATTATCAAAATGTCATTTGAAGTCATCTCCGGAAGGCAGAAACGGAGGCGGACGATTATGTTGGCGAAGACCCAACGCAGACGGAGTGCTGATACTGTCAGACCCCGCACAAATCATTCATTTCGAACACAGCTCGAAGGAGTCAAAGTTTAGTTTGGATTGGATCTGGACCATATATATCCAGATCCCAATCCAAACCCATGTATGGACTTGGATTTGGATTTGGATTCAAAAATCCAATCCAATATCCATATCCATGGCCCACATCACATTCTCATAAATGGAGGTGGGGCCCACTTGAAATTCACGTGGGATCATGGGCATGAGAGAGAGTGGGGGTGGATAAGATCAAGTGTGTTGTAATTAAGCTTGACTTGTGTGTCAAGTTTGGGGTTAATCATGTGGGTTAGCCTAGTTAAGTGGGTTTAAGCTTGTAATTAGCCAAAACCTAACCTAGGGCTGCACCAACATGATGTGGTTAAGGTCCATGGGTCATGCAAAGGGAGCTCCTTCACCTAAACCTAACCCAAAACACCTAATCCTAGCCTTCCACCCTAATCCACCCCTAATCTGAGCCTAATCACCTAACCTACTTCCCTAATCCCGGCCTAATCCCAACCTAATCACCTAACCCACTTCCCTAATCCTTCCCTAAACCTAGGTTAATTTCCCTAAACCTAGCCTAATCCTAGCCTAATCACCTAACCTAGCTCACTAAACCTCACCCTAGAACCCACCCACCTAACCAAACCCTAAACCCCTAAACCACCCCTAGCCCACAACCTTCATCAGGCATTTCGACAAGAGTGGGATATGCGTCCTCTAAGGGGAATTCAGCCACGTAATCTGCTAGGGCTTGCCCCTTAATGGAGATCTGGTGATGGTATTTCAGATCATACTCCATTAGAAGGAGTTGCCATTTGCCCAATCTACCCGTGAGAATGGGTTTTTCGAACAAGTGCTTGATTGGATCAAGCTTGGACACTATCCAGATCTCATGATCTAGGAAATAGTGTCTGAATTTCTGGCAGGCCCAGACTAGGGCCAAGCACGTCTTCTCCATGGCTTGATAATTTCGTTCATAAGCCAAGAGAGTTTTTGAAATATAGTAGATGGCATGCTCCTTATGGGTGTCATCCTCGTATTGAGCCAATAGGGCTCCTAAAGCATTTGTATGCACGGAGATGTATAATAAGAGCGGTTTTCCTTGCTTTGGAGGATTCAAAATGGGGGGATTAACCAAGTATGCCTTCAGTCTCTCGAAGGACTTCTGGCATTCGTTATCCCATAAGAATTTCGTGCCCTTCCTCAACAGTTTGTTGAAGGGTTCGCATCTAGTTGCCAGATTCGATATGAATCGGCGAACGGATTGTAAGCGACCCTGGAGGCTACGGATTTGGGTGAGATTGGAGGGTGGAGCCAGGTCTATGATGGCTCGACACTTAGAGGGGTCGACTTCTATTCCCCTTTGGCTCACCATAAAGCCTAGAAGCTTCCCTGATTCTACCCCGAACACACATTTTTGAGGGTTTAGCTTTACTTTGTAAAGCCTAAGCCTTTCGAAAATCTTTTGTAAACATTCGATATGAGTGCATCGGGTTTTGGATTTTGCCAAGAGATCATCTACATACACTTCTACAAGCTCATGAATTTGATCATGGAAGATCGTGGTCATGGCTCGTTGGTATGTTGCGCCGGCGTTTTTCAAACCAAAGGGCATGACTGTATAGCAGTACGTGCCCCATGGGGTTGTGAAGGCGGTCTTACCCTGATCTCGTGGACTTAGTTTGATTTGATTATAGCCTGAATAGCCATCCATGAACGAAAACATTTCATGATTTGCAGTACTATCGATTATCAAATCTATGTTTGGTAAAGGATAATTATCCTTTGGAGTGGCTTTATTCAGATTTCTGAAATCGATGCATATTCGAATTTTCTCATTGGTTTTTCGAACCACAACGATATTTGACAACCAATCAGAATACGCAATGGGTTTTATAAATCTAGATTTTAGCAGATCTTCTAAACCCTCTTTGACTTGCGTGTGTACATTCGGGTGTATTTTCCTAAGCTTTTGCTTTATGGGTTTTACACCTGCATCTAAGGGAAGACGATGTTCGACAATGCTGGGATCTATGCCCGGCATGTCTTCATACGTCCATGCAAACATATCTAAATAGGTTCGTAAAAATGCAATGAATGCTAACCTTTCAGTTTCATGCAAGCATGCGCCTATTTTGATGGTTTTGGGATTGGAATCATCCCCTAGGTTCACCTCTATGAAATCTCCTCCTACTGATTGGGAAGGTTTTTCAAAATCGAGAATTCTATGAAATTCTGGGAGCTCAGAAGTGGGATCTTCTTCAAGGAGATCCACTTCTGGGCTTTGATCATTCTCGTGGGCTATAGACCCGAGGGAATTTGATGCGTGGTTTTCAAAATGACCTGGTTTTGTACTTGGATTTTCAAGTGATTTCGAAATTTTTGGTCTGGCTATGCAGACGATGTTTCTTTCGAAATCCTTTTCTTTTGCCAAAGTCCTACCAGGAGCAGCTATTTACAAAATCTTTTTGGTATTTTCCAAATTTTCGATTTTTTTGGGTTTTTGTAAAACAAGAACCTTGGGAGCTATACAAAGCACTCTTTTTTCGAGTTTTTGTTTTTCCATTATTTTTGGTTTTTCTTGTTTTTTGATTTTTTTGATTTTAAGGTTTTCAAATGTTTTTGTTTTTTTAGCAAAGGGATCTTCTGTCATACCTACAAAGTGAAAACACTACGGGTTAGACTCGGAATAGGAGGTCTAAATCGTAGGTCTCTTCTAAGGCAGGTTCCAGGGCACCCTTGACCCAGGTGGTCACAGGGGGTGGCTCCGGCGGTATTCAGGGAGTATAGCCGATCCCATATCGGCTTGGATTGGCCCTAGGAAGGATGGGCTCTAGGAGACCCTGGTTCTGCGCCCCTAGACTCTTGTAGGGCGTGTAGCCCATGTTCAACAATATGTTCCACGACTTTTTGTTTTTTAAAACAGTTTGATATAAGTCGTGGTCCTGGAACATGCTATCGTCCATATTATGCTCATATGGCCTCTTGTCCAAGTGCTTTGGAAATAGGAAACGCTTGGGTTTTCCTAGAAGGATTAAAGTCGGAAGGGGGCCTGCTTTGGGCGGCCCCTTCACACATACAACCTTCCTAGGGTTGTTTAACACGATCCGAGGTGGCTCAACCATAATTTGCCCCAGGATAGCCTCATGGGCCTGGGAGCTTGATAAACAAGGGAAGTTTATGATCCCCTGAAGCTGTGGGTGACTCTCACCTAGGATCACGACGACCTGGTCCCTAAAAGGGATCTTGACACACCTGTGGAAGGTGGATGGCACAGTGCACAAACTGTGTATCCAGGGCCTTCCCAGCAACAGGTTATAATGGGGGTGGATGTCAAAGACATGGAACACCCCCGTGTGTTCGATCCCTCCCGTTTCCATTGGGAGTTCGATGGATCCTAAAGGTCTAGACGCATTCCCATTGTATCCAGTGATAACGATGGAGCTTGGATTCACTGAAGTCAAGGTGACTCTGATTTTGTACGCCACATGAAGTGGAAGGATGTTGAGCCCTCCTCCACCATCGACTAGGCACCTGTCCAGAGAGTGGTTGTTTAGAACCACCTCGATATGCAGGGCCTGGTTATGGGTTTCGTAGGGTCTATCTACATCATCTTCCGAAAAAGTGATGGGCGATTTTGCTCCTAATAAAGCCACTTGGGTAGACAAGGATTCCAGACTTATGCTCGAATCAACCTTGGCCCTTTCTAGAATTTTCTCTAATACAAGTCTATGCCTAGGCGACGTTTTTATAAGATCTAGGATAGACATGTGAATAGGAATCTTTGAAAGGTGGTTTTCGAAGTCATAAGGATTTAGGATGACTTTGTCCTTATCTGCTTTTGGCAGAACACTAGGGATACATGCTTTTGAGGGGCCAGGCACACTGACCACCTTTTGAGCACCTTGAAGGTGCGGGGGTTGATAGATCCTCCTGGATCTAGTGACTTCCCCCACAACTAGCCTAGGGTTCGCGCTAAATTTGGCTCTAAGGATGAGCTGAGGAGAACCTTGGATTTTTAAAACTGGTTTTACCGAGGTTTCCACTTTTGGTGGTCCCCGAATGACGACTTAGGCGGGCTTCTTGTATAGTACAAGAATGGGTGCACAAGTAGGTCGACCAGGTTCTGGTTTTTGCGCTAGTTCCTTGGAAATGGTGAGGGTACATACCTCCTTTCCTTTCCCACTGCCACTGGCGTGTTTGGGAAAGGGTTCCTTGAAGATAGCTTGAGGTGGCTCAGGTTCCGCAGTGACCTGGAGCCGGCCTTCTGCTATCAAGTTCTCAATTTTATTTAAGAGGGAGAAGCAACGTTTGGTATCATGGCCTTTGAGCCGATGATACTTACAAAATCAGTTTAAATACCCCCCTTTGGAAGTGACTCCTTCGGGGATTTCAGGGAGTTCTATCATGCCCTGGGCAAGTAGGAGGTCTAGGACTTCTGACACAAGTTGCCCCAGCGGAGTATACTCCCGTTTTTCAACCAGTTTTTGAAAATTTCGCTCTCCCTTATTTTCTATCTTTTCAAAATTCTTGGAAGTGCCCGCCACGCCTGGATCCACCCGGATATTAGCGATTTTATGGGGCTTTGCCCCTTTGTCCGTCGTGGGCAGCCCATATGCGATGGGCTTTTCCAAGCGGGTTTTTGGAACGGCACTTCCTTTCCATAAGTGATCGTATGTCCCTTTTCGCAAGTTGGTTTCGAAAAGGGAGGCCTTTTTGATCAACTTATGGAAAGTTGAAATCTCATGGAGCGAGAGAAGGGTTTTTAACTCGCTTTTAAAGTTATCCAGGATGAGCATTACTGCGCATCCTTCGGATATGGGCTCTCGCACTTGGCCCAAAAGTGACCTCCATCTTATAATGAAGGCATGTACGTCTTCGTTCATGCCTTGTTTTGTATCCCTTAAGGTGTTCAGAGTCGGCGTGACTTCTACGTTGTATGCAAATCTTTGCATGAAGCAGTTCGCTAACTCTTCAAAAGTAGCGAACGGGCTTAAGTTGTAGGAAGCCAGCCATTTGGCAGCTGTGCCTTTAAGGGATAAAGGGAACCAATACACCCATTTCATCGAGTCCTTTTTCTTCTTATGGGCTCGACGTGAGAAAAGCTGCAAGTGAGACCTAGGGTCTCCCATGCCATCATACCGATGGAAGTTCGGTATTTCATCGTCACTATCTGTTTCGTAATCCATAGGAAGGAAATGAGACAGGGCGTAGCTTTTTTCTTTATTCTGCCCTTTCAGCAACTGTTGTAGGGCTTTACGGTCCTTTTGTGTGAAGGACTCGTGGTATTGGTTGCCTTCTATTACGGAGGCCTCTTTGTGCTTGCGAGGTTTTTTAGATTTCTTTTTATGCCTTTGTTCACCGTTTGATGAACATGAATCGCCTACTTCAGCCTCTTGGCTGAGAGCATCGATTTTGGCCTCAAACTCCCTTCTTAAGTCCTCGATTTCATCTAGTTTTATTTTGTTTTTGAAAATCCTCCTAGAGTGAGAACTTGATGCGCTCGACACTTCACTTGGATTGGATTTTGACATGCTTTTCAAGCTTTTTCAAAATGTCCTAAGTACAAGCAAAGAAAACAAGTTAAAAATGATACCTTTTAAAAATTTTCGCAAGACTTCTACATAAAACTCGATTTTTGAAAGGCTCACATCCCACCGGGCGTGCCAATCTCTGTAGACGCGCGAAAAATCCCCGCCTCTCACCTTTTTAGGGCTCGGAGCAGATCCTCTCGTGCGTCTAAGGCCTTATTTATGCAAACAGGGCGTGCCAGCTAGCTTACCTAAGCTAGCGAAGATATATTTAACACTGACTTCTAATCGTGGCGACTGTGAGCAAGTGAGCTCTTGTCGTCGCAGACCTTCTTGCACCGATGCGCAAGGGTCAGTCTGTATGTTTGCAAAAATCGAGTTTTGGAAGAGAAAGTCTACGAAGCTGTTTGAGGTGTCTAATTCGGGTCTTTTAGATGCGATTGCATATTTTAGATCACGTGGATTTGCACGTGCCTAAGTCTTTCCTTTTATCCCTTTTCGGGCCACCTAGTTTGTGTGTTATGAACACTCCACTACATGGGCGAATTCGAGCGGGGCTTGCTTTGATGCAATATGCATCCTACCTCGTGGTATGGCGTAGATGCAATGCAAACTCACGCTACTCCAAAGGGAAAACCCGAATGTAAAGACAATACTGAAGGGAAATAATCGAAGGGAAATAACCGAAGGGAAATGACTTGTAAAGTAAGTGCCGAAGGGAGATATGTATATAGAGTAGGTATATGAGCCCTTACTCGGGTCTTGCAAATAAGAGCGAAGGCTCAATGTGGGTGTGTGCTTGAATTGAAAGACTTACACACACGACATGAAATTAAACCCAAATATAAATTGCAGTATGGCCTTGACTAAGGTCTTGGGAGTAAGAGCGAAAGCTCAATGTGTGTGAGTGCTTGAATTGAAGTACTACGCACACGACATAAATGAAACCCAAATATAACTGCAATAAGGCCTTTACTAAGGTCTTGGGAGTAAGAGCGAAGGCTCAATGTGTGTGAGTGCTTGAATTGCAGTACTATGCACACGACATAAATGAAACCCAAATATAACTGCAATAAGGCCTTTACTAAGGTCTTGGGAGTAAGAGCGAAGGCTCAATGTGTGTGAGAGTGCTTGAATTGAAAGAGTTACACACACGACATGAAATGAAACCCAAATAGTATAGGTCGGCCCTTACTTGGGTCTTTCAAATAAGAGCGAAGGCTCAATGTGTGTGAGAGTGCTTGAATTGAAAGACTTACACACACGGCATGAAATGAAACCCAAATAGTATAGGTCGGCCCTTACTTGGGTCTTTCAAATAAGAGCGAAGGCTCAATGTGTGTGAGTGCTTGAATTGAAAGACAACGCACCCAACTTAAGCAAAAACCCTACAAAAATGAAAGTATATGTCTATACTTATGTATTAGGGGCTGATTAGGCCCGTGTGTGTTCAAAATCATGCACAACTAAGAGAGTGCACGCGTGTGGGTGTGCCAAGCCACGTTATTACAAGCGGGGGGAGACTATGCTCCATTATTACAACCCCGTATCAAATTTAATCTCAAGCAAGTATACAACTAAAGACCGAGTTAGGCACTTACTAATAGCTGGTCCGTAGAGGCCTTGCTTGAGCGTGGGCTTGGCCTTCGCCTTGGGCTGCAAAAGGGAGCTCCGCGAGGGTGAACGGCAAGGGGTGCTGGCCAGGTGCTTTGAAGGTGGCCGGCTGCAAGCAAGGGTGTCGCCTTGACGTGTAGGATTAAAGGGGCTAAGGTAAGGTCACTAGGAGAGGATATAGTGTTAGGGAGTATGGCCCTAAGGGGAGCCTAAGGGAAGATCTAATGGAGCACCTAGGGAAAAGGAGGTGGCTGGCCGAATGGAGCTAGAAGGGACAGTCGGTTGGAGTGGCCGACTAGGGGAATTTGGTGGTGGCGGGCTGCTAGGATAGCTATGGGCAGGTCTTGGGAAGTCGGATAGGGTGGCCGGGTGTACCTAGGGTGGTTAGGTAGTGGCGGGTAGTTAGGGTGACTAAGGCTTGGCCGAGTGGGAGTGGTGGCGGCAAGTGGCTGATATTAGGGTAAGGTGGTGGTATGGTGGGTGGCTAGGAGTGGAGAGGGAGTGGAGAAGGAGCTAGGTGGAGTGTGGGGTACTAACCGGGTGACGAAGAGGGTGGCGCTCGGCTGGAAGGGAGTTGGGCAGGCGGTGGCATTTGGTTGGAAGGTGGTGGTGTAGGTGGCGGTGCTGGTGGTGGTGGGATGTGGAGCAGGTGGAGCAGGTGGAGCTTGGGGAAGTGGAGGACCCGGCTGAACTTGGGGAAGGAGAGGACCCGACTGGGATGGGTGAGGGCTTCTTGATAGGAAAACCCGCCCCCAAGGGGGGGGGTTTATATAGGGATGGGTAGGTCGGTTAGGGCTGGGTTTGGGGTAGTGGTTAGGTGGTTTAGGTAGGGTGGTATGAAGATAAGGTGGGTTGGAAAGGGTAGGGCCAGATATTTTAAATACAAGTGGTTTAGGTAGGTTATGGGCTAGGGGTGGTTTTGGGTTAGGTTTAGGTGAAGGAGCTCCCTTTGCATGGCCCATGGACCTTAACCACATCATGTTGGTGCAGCCCTAGGTTAGGTTTTGGCTAATTACAAGCTTAAACCCACTTAATTAGGCTAACCCACATGACTAACCCCAAACTTGACACACAAGTCAAGCTTAATTACAACACACTTGATCTTATCCATCCCCACTCTCTCTCATGCCCATAATCCCACGTGAAATTCAAGTGGGCCCCACCTTCATTTATGAGAAGGTGATGTGGGCCATGGATATGGATATTGGATTGGATTTTTTAATCCAAATCCAAATCCAAGTCCATACATGGGTTTGGATTGGGATCTGGATATATATGGTCCAGATCCGATCCAAATTGAACTCTGACTCCTTCGAGCTGTGTTCGAAACGGACGATTTGTGCGGGGTCTGACAGCATCAGCACTCCGTCTACGTTGGGTCTTCACCAACATGATCGTCCGCCTCCGTTTCTACCTTCCGGAGATGACTTCAAATGACATTTTGATAATAACAGGGTCTTGGACGTTCGAGATCCTGGGGGTGTGAATTTGATACAAGAGTTGCTGTGCCGGGCTCGACATGTGCTCCAGGTTCCGGGCTCTCTTTGACTTCGCTGGTCCTGTCTTGATTAGGCCAAGCTGCTTTGGGGTTTCAAAAATGTGTTTTAAAAGGTTTTCAAAAGCCATATTATATATTTTTGAAATACAAAGTTTAAAACATATATACAGGGTTATCTGGAAGGCTCCTAGGTTTCCAGACTCAAAATGGCCTTTTGGGGCTGCTTGTACAAAACCAGATGGATTTTGAGAAATTCGTGGGATTTCGGGGTGTTTACAGTACATACCTCCTTTCCTTTCCCACTGCCACTGGCGTGTTTGGGAAAGGGTTCCTTGAAGATAGCTTGAGGTGGCTCAGGTTCCGCAGTGACCTGGAGCCGACCTTCTACTATCAAGTTCTCAATTTTATTTAAGAGGGAGAAGCAGCGTTTGGTATTGTAAACACCCCAAATTTCAAAAATTTTGCAAAAACAAATGCCTGGTTCGAAAATGAGCTCAGAAAGCCAAAATTGGAATTTTTGAAAACCCAGGAACTCAAATACTTCAAACCTCCATTTTGCAACCCTGTCGGAACATACATTCTTGAAAATGGGTGAAAGTCCTATTTTTGCAAAAGCCCAGATGAACAGGTAAAGCCTGGCCCAAAGCAGTTGCAACAAAAATTCAGAAAATTCGAAGAGCAAGCCCAACCCGACGAAAAGCCAAATTCAAAGGCAAAAGAGGAGCCCAGGTAAAGCCAAATCATCCACCATCGTGGCCCACATCCACTTGGAAAGTGGCGGCCCAAGTGGGATGGCCCTTTCGTCGTGCGTGGAACCACCACAAACAATTCTTATTGATTAACCGATGTCGAGGGTAGGAATTTAGCAGATCCTATAAATATTCAGTATTTGAAAAAATATCATGTATAGGGTCTGAGTTAAATTCCCATTTTTTTGAAAAATATTTTAGGGAAAGCCACTTTGAAACTTCGAAACCAAGGATCAAAGGTAAGTTGGGTGACCCTGAATGAAAGAATCGACATTTTGTGAAAAAGCAGAGCTTTCCAAATACGTGGCTACATTTCAAAATCCTTCTTCTTACAAAGAAAGGCCGAATTCAATATAACAAGATACTTCAAGTTGTATGTGCTATTTCTAAATAGGATAACCTAGAATGGATCGAGTATGACCTTGGGATAAGTCCTCCCCTCTTCTCTTCTCCTTCCAAAAGGAAAACCTGGCCAAAACAAGGGGAAATCCCCACCAAAAAGCTCTTTCCCAAAGAAAGAAAAATGAATCAAAAGGAAAATTTGAGTCTTCTATGGAAAAGAGGGATTAAAGAAAAAATACTCCCAAAGGGAGACCCTCTATGGAAAAAAAGAAAGAAAAAAAGGCCAAAAGCTCAAAAAGAGCAGTTTTCCGCCTTCTTTGCCTCAAACCACGGGACACTTCAGAAGGGACCGTGGTACTTCTTTCCCATCCCTATGACTTATCCCGAGCGAAACATGGTTCATTTCAGGAAATCCTAAAGTAAAAATAGGATTTACTTACTTGAATTTCGTCTTGTTTGAGAATACGACGTTTTGAGTAATGCAAAAAAAATTTTGAAATGTGGCTTGTTTTCTCATAAGACCTCTGCTAGATTAGCGAGTGTCGAGACTCAAGTAAAGGCAAACACAAGGAGCTAAAGGTCCTTAGGATCAATGGTTCAGAAAAGTTTTCCCTCTTAAAATGAATTTCAAAAAAAAAAAAAAAAAAAACTCGAGCATCGAGCATACGTAAGACCCGCTCACTTGGATCAGCAGGTTTTCATAAAGTCTCAAAAGTTCGACTATATATCTGGTCTCTAAGGGGTCGCCCCTTTCTGGCACTTCAGCCATGTCATACACTCTGCATATCCACGCATGAGCACCTCATACATAATCTTCATTTAGGGCTAGATCTATAGAAAGTCCCCTTTTTGGCGAAAAATCTCCTCCTGTCAGGCTTAAAAGGAAATATTTTTCTCAAATACGGGGACGATCCCATATTCTCAAGATCAAATCCGGGGAGAAAACGATTAGGGGTGTTATCTTCTTCGCCATTATCCAAATCAATTTGGATAATGACAAAGAGGGGCATTTGTAAACACCCCAAATTTCAAAAATTTTGCAAAAACAAATGCCTGGTTCAAAAATGTGCTCAGAAAGCCAAAATTGGAATTTTCGAAAACCCAGGAACTCAAATACTTCAAACCTCTATTTTGCAACCCTGTCGGGACATACATTCTTGAAAATGGGTGAAACTCCTATTTTTGCAAAAGCCCAGATGAACAGGTAAAGCCTGGCCCAAAGCAGTTGCAACAAAAATTCAGAAAATTCAAAGAGCAAGCCCAACCCGACGAAAAGCCAAATTCAAAGGCAAAAGAGGAGCCCAGGCCACAAATGGACTTCAAGCCAGAAGCATCAGAGGCCCAGCTAACAGTGCCCCTGAAATCATGAACAATCCAAGTCAAAAACAACCAAAATCAATTGAAACAGAGTTTGGAAAGGCGAAAAGGAGCTCGGACGATGAAATGGGGAAAACCCCCGCTTAAGACGGATCATTGATAAACTCACGGCCCGCACGAAGCGTTCGACTCAAGACGCCAAGAAGGAGAGAAGAAGAAAAAATTTGGATCAAATCTGGATCCAAATATCCAGATCCAGACCCAAGATCCAGATCCAAACAAGATTGGGATTGGATCTGGATTTCAGAATCAATCCAGGATCCATATCCATAGAAGAGGCCTATAAAAGGACGTGAGGGGCTGGTAAGAAGAGGCTACAAATTTTTTTCTTGTTTCACGTCTTTGCTTGGGTTGGAGAGAGAGAGTGAGAGAGGAAAAGCAAGTCAAGGAAAGTGGCTTGACTTGGCTTTTCCATTGTGGGCTGAACATGTGGGTGTATGTTGTGGGCTGTTCTTTTGATTTCACGCAAGGCTTGGTGCTGTAACAAGAGGGAATCCGGCAGCTTGGATGGTTCTCTCAAGGCATGAAGGAGGGGTGCGTGGAACCAATAGGAGTTGGACGGTTTATCCTAACTAAGGTTAGTCCCTAAAGCACTAAACTAAGCCTCTCTTTCCCTAACCCTCCAAACTACCCAAACCATACTCCCTAAAAACTAACAAAGCTCGGCCAAAGTGCTGGCCGAGCCTTGCCAAAACTCATCCTATTCTACCCAAAAACCCGTCCCAAACAAAACCACTTAAGCTCGGCCAATATCTGGCCGAGCTTTTCCTAGATCTACCCCCTTTAACCATTTTAAATCTTGGTCTTAAACCCTCCCTTAAACCCTTGCCATTCAACCTAAAAGGCCGAACAAAACCGAGTGCCCAATGCACTTGATTCCCATAGTCACCCACACTCATCGAGTTTGGCCACTAGCTGGCCGAATTTTGGCCTAAAACTACCTAAGCCACCCACTAAATCCTATCCAGCTCGGCCACCATTTGGCCGAGCGTTCACTTAGAACCTGGCTTTTCAAAACCTACCTAAGACCATCTACCCAGCTCGGCCACCATTTGGCCGAGCATTGCCTTAGCAACCTTTCCTTAGGATCGTACCTTAAAACCCTATCCAAGACCATCCCAAGTTCAGCCATTAGTTGGCCGAGCTCACCCTAGACCCGTTCCATTAAACTCCTAAAGCTTTAACCTCCTACCTTAGCTAAAACTCTACCTAAGCCAATCCTAAAAACTACCTAGATCAGCCATCCTTGTGTAGAGCATTCCCTTATACCATTTCCTTAGAACCCCGCCTAAGATCATTCCCAACACACCAACCCAACTCGGCCACCCTTTGGCCGAGTATCCCCTTAGGACCTTGGCTTAACTCTTACCCAAGACCACTCATTTAGACCTAGCCTAGACCCGAGATTAGGATCAACACCCCACGCACCTGATCGATTCGCAGGGAGAGGTCCATCCAACAGCTGTACCTAAGGTCGGATTCCATTGATAAGAAGAAAAGTCTAAGCAGACGACGTGTAAGTGCTCGAACCTGATCTTTTACATTGATTCAAGTTTCAATTAAATTTGATACGGGGTTGTAATAATGGAGCGTAGTCTCCCCCCGAGATGTAATATTATGGTTTGAAACACGAATCACACACGTACACTCGAGCCTTTCTGCTCTTATCTGCACACCTTTTGCACACAAAACGGGCCTCAACAGCCCATAGGATATAGCTCTATTTATATACTTTCAGCTGGGTTTTAAGGTTCAAGTCATGTGAGTTGTCTTTCATTTTATACACTCAAAGCACTCACTCACATTGAGCCTTTCCGCTCTTACATATATATCTACGTATTTCCCCTTCAGCTGGGTTTTTAAGGTTCAAGTCGTGTGAGTTGCCTTTCAATTTATACACTCAAAGCACTCACTCACATTGAGCCTTCTCGCTCTTAAGATATAGCTATATATATTTTCCCTTCCGCATCTAAGATATAGCCATATTTCCCTTTCTACTATTTCCCTTCTGCTATGTCTTTAAATTCTGGGTTTTCCCTTCAAGTTGTGTGAGTTTGCATTGCATATCCACCACACTCGAGATAGGGAGCATATTTGCATCGAACCAGATTGATCAAATCGTGTAGAACTTGCCCAAAATCAAGCACTGGATGCACACGACTACACGCCAAAATTGGCTAAAACCCGAGAGACGTAGGAACGCATAGATCCCATGCATAAAAGTTGCAATTTTGACAAAACCAATGGATAAAACACTTTCGAGTTTTCAAAAGAGTCGTGTTTGTTTAAAATCGAGTTTTTCCTAAAGCGTACAAACTGACCCTTGCACGCCGGTGCAAGAAAGTCTGTGACGAAAAGAACCCACTTGTCCATAGTCACCCCAAAAGTCAGATATTTTCAAAAATTACTTCGCTAGTTTGAGAAAGCTAGCTGGCACGCCCTTTTTAAGCGACGCAAGCACGAAAAGATTCGCTTCAGGCCTAAGAACCCAGAGATGAGGATTTTCCGTGTCTACAGGTATCATGGCCTTTGAGCCGATGATACTTACAAAATCGGTTTAAATACCCCCCTTTGGAAGTGACTCCTTTGGGGATTTCAGGGAGTTCTATCATGCCCTGGGCAAGTAGGAGTTCTAGGACCTCCGACACAGGCTGCCCCAGCGGAGTATACTCCCGTTTTTCAACCGGTTTTTGAAAATTTTGCTCCCTCTTATTTTCTATCTTTTCAAAATTTTTGGAAGTGCCCGCCACGCCTGGATCCACACGGACATTGGCAATTTTATGGGGCTTTGCCCCTTTGTCCGTCGTGGGCAGCCCATATGCGATGGGCTTTTCCAAGCGGGTTTTTGGAACGGCACTTCCTTTCCACAAGTGATCGTATGTCCCTTTTCGCAAGTTGGTTTCGAAAAGGGAGGCCTTTTTGATCAACTTATGGAAAGTTGAGATCTCGTGGAGCGAGAGAAGGGTTTTTAACTCGCTTTTAAAATTATCCAGGATGAGCATGACTGCGCATCCTTCGGATATGGGCTCTCGCACTTGGCCCAAAAGCGACCTCCATCTTATAATGAAGGCATGTACGTCTTCGTTCATGCCTTGTTTTGTATCCCTTAAGGTATTCAGAGTCGGCGTGACTTCTACATTGTGTGCAAATCTTTGCATGAAGCAGTTTGCTAACTCTTCAAAAGTAGTGAAATGGCTTAAGTCGTAGGAAGCCAGCCATTTGGCAGCTGTGCCTTTAAGGGATAAAGGGAACCAATACACCCATTTCATCGAGTCCTTTTTCTTCTTATGGGCTCGACGCGAGAAAAGCTACAAGTGAGACCTAGGGTCTCCCATGCCATCATACCGATGGAAGTTCGGTATTTCATCGTCACTGTCTGTTTCGTAATCCATAGGAAGGAAATCAGACAGGGCGTAGCTCCTTTTCTCTTTATTCTGCCCTTTCAGCAACTGCTGTAGGGCTTTACGGTCCTTTTGTGTGAAGAACTCGTGGTATTGGTTGCCTTCCATTACGGAGGCCTCTTTGTGCTTGCGAGGTTTTTCAGATTTCTTTTTAGGCCTTTGTTCACCGTTTGATGAACATGAATCGCCTACTTCAGCCTCTTGGCTGAGAGCATCGATTTTGGCCTCAAACTCCCTTCTCAAGTCATTGATTTCATCTAGTTTTATTTTGTTTTTGAAAATCCTCCTAGAGTGAGAACTTGATGCGCATAAGCCTTGGCTCGACACTTCACTTGGATTGGATTTTGACATGCTTTTCAAGCTTTTTCAAAATGTCCTAAGTACAAGCAAAGAAAACAAGTTACAATGACACCTTTTACAAAATTTTCGCAAGACTTCTACTTAAAAACTCGATTTTGAAAGGCTCACGTCCCACCGGGCGTGCCAATCTCTGTAGACGCGCAAAAATCCCCGCTTCTCACCTTTTCAGGGCTTGGAGCGGATCCGCTCGTGTGTCTAAGGCCTATTTATGCAAATAGGGCGTGCCAGCTAGCTTACCTAAGCTAGCGAAGATATATTTAAAACTGACTTCTAATCATGGCGACTGTGAGCAAGTGAGCTCTTGTTGTCGCAAACCTTCTTGCACCGATGCGCAAGGGTCAGTCTGTACGCTTTGCAAAAATCGAGTTTTTGGGAGAGAAAGTCTACGAAGCGGTTCGAGGTGTCTAATTCGGGTCTTTTAGATGTGATTGCATATTTTAGATCACGTGGATTTGCATGTGCCTAAGTCTTTCCTTTTATCCCTTTTCGGGCCACCTAGTTTGTGTGTTATGAACACTCCACTACATGGGCGAATTCGAGTGGGGCTTGCTTTGATGCAATATGCGTCCTACCTCGTGGTATGGCGTAGATGCAATGCAAACTCACGCTACTCCAAAGGGAAAACCCGAATGTAAAGACAATACTGAAGGGAAATAACCGAAGGGAAATAACCGAAGGGAAATGACTTGTAAAGTAAGTGCCGAAGGGAGATATGTATATAGAGTAGGTATATGAGCCCTTACTCGGGTCTTGCAAATAAGAGCGAAGGCTCAATGTGGGTGCGTGCTTGAATTGAAAGACTTACACACACGACATGAAATTAAACCCAAATATAAATTGCAGTATGGCCTTAACTAAGGTCTTGGGAATAAGAGCGAAAGCTCAATGTGTGTGAGTGCTTGAATTGAAGTACTACGCACACAACATGAAATGAAACCCAAATATAACTGCAATAGGCCTTGACTAAGGTCTTGGGAGTAAGAGCGAAAGCTCAATGTGTGTGAGAGTGCTTGAATTGAAAGACTTACACACACGACATGAAATGAAACCCAAATAGTATAGGTCGGCCCTTACTTGGGTCTTTCAAATAAGAGCGAAGGCTCAATGTGTGTGAGAGTGCTTGAATTGAAAGACTTACCCACACGACATGAAATGAAACCCAAATAGTATAGGTCGGCCCTTACTTGGGTCTTTCAAATAAGAGCGAAGGCTCAATGTGTGTGAGTGTTTGAATTGAAAGACAACACACCCAACTTAAGCAAAACCATACAAAAATGAAAGTATATATATATACTTATGTATTAGGGGCTGATTAGGCCCGTGTGTGTTCAAAATCGTGCACAACTAAGAGAGTGCACGTGTGTGGGTGTGCCAAGCCACGTTATTATAAGCGGGGGGAGACTATGCTCCGTTATTACAACCCCGTATCGAATTGAATCTCAAGCAAGTATACAACTAAAGACCGAGTTAGGCACTTACTAGTAGCTGGTCCGTAGAGGCCTTGCTTGAGTGTGGGCTTGGCCTTCGCCTTGGGCTGCAAAAGGGAGCTCCGCGAGGTTGAACGACAAGGGGTGCTAGCCGGGTGCCTTGAAGGTGGCCGGCTGCTAGCAAGGATGTCGCCTTGACGTGTGAGATTAAAGGGGCTAGGTAAGGTCACTAGGGGGAGTGTAGTGTTGGAGAATATGGCACTAAGGTAGAGCTTAAGGGAGTGTCTAAGGGAGAGCCTAGGGGAAGTATGGGACTGGCGGATGGAAGAGCCGAATGAGTATGGGGCAGTCGGTTGGAGTGGCCGACTGCTAGGGAGACTTGGTGTGGCAGGCAGTTAGGGTGGCTAGTAGTGGTGTAAGGGAAGGGAACTAGCTAGGATATGGGGTAAGGTGGTGATGGTTTTGGTGAGGTGATAGGGGCAGTTCTTAGGGAGTTGGATGGGGTAGCCGGGTGTAGCTAGGTTGGTTAGATAGTGGCGGGTAGTTAGGATGCTATAGGTTCGGCTGAGTGAGAATGGTGGCAGCAAAGGGGAATGGCTGGTGTTAGGGTGCTATGGTAGGGGTTAGGTGGCTGAGAGTGGAGAGGGAGTGGAGAAGGTGAGATGAAGGATGGGGTACTAACCGTGCTTGAAGAGAGGCGGCGGATGGAAGAGAGCAGCCAGGTGTGGTGGAGCAACTGGTTCGGCCGAAGGCAGGGGTGGCGACAGGTGGTGGGCCGGCTGGGGTGTGGTGGAGCAGGTGGAGCACGGTGGTGGTGTAGGTGGAAGGCCTGGCTGGACGTGGATGAAGTGGCTGGGCTCGGTTGGGCTGGACCAAGGTGAGAGAGGATGGGAAGGCAGAGAGCCTCTAGATAGGAAAACCCGCCCCCAAGGGGGGGGGTTTATATAGGGATGGGTAGGTCGGTTAGGGTTGGGTTTGGTTAGGTGGGTGGGTTCTAGGGTGAGGTTTAGTGAACTAGGTTAGGTGATTAGGCTAGGATTAGGCTAGGTTTAGGGAAATTAACCTAGGTTTAGGGAAGGATTAGGGAAGTGGGTTAGGTGATTAGGTTGGGATTAGGCCGGGATTAGGGAGGTAGGTTAGGTGATTAGGCTCAGATTAGGGGCGGATTATGGTGGAAGGCTAGGATTAGGTATTTTGGGTTAGGTTTAGGTGAAAGAGCGCCCTTTGCATGGCCCATAGACCTTAACCACATCATGTTGGTGCAGCCCTAGGTTAGGTTTTGGCTAATTACAAGCTTAAACCCACTCAATTAGGCTAACCCACATGATTAACCCCAAACTTGACACACAAGTCAAGCTTAATTACAACCACACTTGATCTTATCCACCCCCACTCTCTCTCATGCCCATAATCCCATGTGAATTTCAAGTGGGCCACACCTCCATTTATGAGAAGGTGATGTGGGCCATGGATATGGATATTGGATTGGATTTTTGAATCCAAATCCAAATCCAAGTCCATACATGGGTTTGGATTGGGATCTGGATATATATGGTCCAGATCCAATCCAAACTGAACTCTGACTCCTTCGAGCTGTATTCGAAACGAACGGTTTGTGCGGGGCCTGACAGCATCAGTGCTCCGTCTGCGTTGGGTCTTCGCCAACATGATCGTCCGCCTCTATTTTCGCCTTCCGGAGATGTCTTCAAAGGATGTTTTGATGATAACAGGGTCTTGGACGTTCGAGATCCTAGGGGTGTGAATTTGATACAAGAGTTGCTGTGCCGGGCTCGACATGTGCTCCGGTTCCGGGCTCTTCTTAGCTCTCCTGGTCCTATCTTGATCGGGCCAAGCCGCTTCGGGGTTTCAAAACATGTTTTTAAAAAGGTTTTTAAAAGCCATATTGTATGTTTTTGAAATACAAAGTTTAAAACGTATGTACAGGGTTGTCTGGAAGGCTCCTGGGTTTCCAAACTCAAAATAGTCCTTTGGGGCTGCTTTTACAAAACCAGATGAATTTGAGAAATTCGTGGGATTTCGGGGTGTTTACAATGACCCATGGACCTAGTTGCATCAAGTTGGTGCAGCCCTAGGTTAGGTGTAGGTGCCTACAAGCTTAAACCCACACTCATTAGGCTAACCCACATGATTAACCCAAAACTTGACACACAAGTCAAGCTTAATACATGTTCACTCAAATTTAATCCCCCCATGCTCTCTCATGCCCAAGCTTTTCACATGATTTTCTTGTGGGCCCCACCTCCATTTATGAGAAGGTGATGTGGGCCATGGATGTGGATATTGAATTGGATCTTTGGATCCAAATCCAAATCCAAATCCACATACATGTTTGGATTGGGATCTGGATATATATGTTCGAAACGAACGGTTTGTGCGGGGCCTGACAGCATCAGTACTCCATCTTGCGTTGGGTCTTCGCCAACATGGTCGTCCACTTCTGTTTTCACCTTCCGGAGATCATTTCGATGGATTTGCTGATAACAGGGGCTTGGATGTCCAAGATTCTGGGGTGAATCTGATATGAGAGTTGATGTGCCAGGCTCGACATGTGCTCCGATTCCGGGCTCTCTTTCGCTCCTCTGGTCCTACTTTCATCAGGCCAAGTCGCTTTGTGGGGTTTCAAAACATCTTTAAAAGGTTTTAAAACTATATAATACATATTTTAAAACACGTATAGTTTAAACAAATGTACAGGGTTGCCTGGAAGGCTTATGGGTTTCTAGTCTCAAAATAGCCCTTTGGGGCTACTTTTGCAAAACCAGGTGTTTTGGGAAAATCGTGGGATTTTGGGGTGTTTACAAATACCATCATCAGATCTCCATTAAGGGGCAAGCCCTAGCTGACTACGTGGATGAGTTCCCCCTAGAGGACGCATATCCCACACTTAGTGAAATGCCTGATGAAGGCATATTACAAAACCAATTTCAAAACCACATTTTGGGAAACTCTTTTGAAAACCAAGTGTGGAAGATGCACTTCGATGGGGCACGAAACCAACGAGGGGATGGTGCTGGGGTCATCCTCATATCCCCTGAAAAGGGTAAAATCCCCATAGCTATTCGCCTAGATTTCGAATGTTCCAACAACATAGCTGAGTATGAAGCACTCATACAAGGCTTAAGGATTTCAAAAACTCTAGGGGCATCATGCATCAAGGTCTTTGGAGATTCACTTCTCGTTATGAACCAAGTTTTGAAAATTTGGCAAGTGCGAAATGAAAAACTTTTTCCATATCACGAGTTGGCCACTCGATTGGTTGAATCATTCCAATCGTGTAGACTCACACACGTGGGAAGAGAGGATAATGGCATTGTCGACGCCCTCTCCTCCTTGGGTTCAGCCCTAAAGGTTGATCCCACTCTAGGAACCCGATCCTTAGAGATATGGCATGCGCCCACCCCATCCACACACGATTTGGATATTTGCCAAAATAATCCAGATTTTGTTGAAAAACCTTGGTTCTATGACATCAAATGTTTTCTAGAAAATGGGGGAATCGCTGAGGATGCCACATCTAAAGATAAGGCATTCATCTAGAAAATTTCTACCCGATACACAATTTTGGGTGGGGTTTTGTATAAAAAAAGTTTTACCGGTGTAGACGCAGAAAGTTCCCGCTTCTGGTTCTTAGGCTTGAAGCGAATCTTTTCGTGTGTCTAAGTCCTATTTAAGCAAAAGGGCGTGCCAGCTAGATTGCTTAAGCTAGCGAAGAGATATTTTGAAATCTGACTCCTAACATGACGACTGTGAGCAAGCAAGCTCTTTTCGTCGCAGACCTTCTTGCACCGATGCGCAAGGGTCAGTCTGTACGCTTAGAAAAATCGAGTTTTAAATATGAGAAACTACGAAAAATGTTTGAGGTGTTCAATTCGGTTTGTTTTTGTATGATTTTCAAGTTTTATTTCACGTGGATTTGCACGTGCCTATGTCTTCCTTTTTATCCCTTTTCGGGCCAACTAGGTGTGTGTTATGAACACTTGACCTAAGTGGGGCGACTTTGAGTGGGAGTATGAGGTTTGCTTTGATGCAATATGCATCCTAACTCGTGGTATGGCATATATGCAATGTAAACTCATGCAACTCCAAAGGGAAAACCCGAATTGAAAGACAATGCGGAAGGGAAATGACTTGAATGTAAATTACAAAAGGGAAATTGCAAAAGGGAAAATGCAAAAGGGAAATATGGCTATATCTTAAGAGCGGAAAGGCTCAATTGTGCAAGTGTGTGCCATGTATATATGTAAAGACTACGCACACTGCTGAACCTTAAAACCCAAATCTTAAAGACATAGCCGAAAGGGAAATACTTATAATATATATGGGCCCGAAGGTCGCCAACGTGTTGCATGGGTGTTGTGTGTATATTGAAAGACAACTCACACGACTAAAATGAAACCCAAATATAAATTGCAATATGGCCTTGACTAAGGCCTTGGGAGTAAGAGCGAAAGCTCAATGTGTGTGAGTGTAGACTTGAAGTACTACGCACACGACATGGAATTAAACCCAAATATAAATTGCAATAGGCCTTGACTAAGGTCTTGGGAGTAAGAGCGAAAGCTCAATGTGTGTGTGTATAATTGAAATACTACACACACGACATGAAGTAAAACACCCAAGGGAAATTATAACATGGCTCTTACTTGGGTCTTGAAAATAAGAGCGAAAGCTCAATGTGTGTGAGTGTGAGAATTGAAAGACAACGCACACAACTTAAGCAAAACCCCACGCAACTTAAATTATATAAGTAAGTCTATATCCTAAGGGCTGATTAGGCCCGAGTGTGTGTCAAAATCGTGTGCAGCTAAGAGCAAGATAGGCTCAAGTGCACGTGTGTGTGGGTGTGCCAAACCACGTTATTACAAGCAGGGGGAGACAATGCTCCGTTATTACAACCCCGTATCAAATTTAATTAAGCTTAAGCAAGTCTATAAATAAGGACCGACTTAGGCACTTACGTATAACTGGTTTGGAGGTGACTTGGTTGAGCTTGGGCTTGAGTGTTGCCTTGGGCTGCAAGAGGGAGCTCCTCGGAAGGGCGCGGCAAAGGAGGGTGCTGGCCGAACGACAAGGGTGCGCATGTGGCGCCTCGGCGCTAGCCGAACGGTGGGGGCTGTCTTGGCTGGGGTAGTTAGGGGTGCTCACGAAAGGAAAGGGAGCTAGGGTATGTCACTAAGGTGTGGGGGTTGTCTAAGGGAAAGGAGGGGCAGGTCCTAGGGAAAGGTGAGGCTGGATGTATTTGCTAGGGGTGCCTAAGGGAAAGGATGTAAGGCTGCGGGTGTTGCAGTCGGTTGTGACTGAATGGTGGCAGGTAGTTAGGTGGTGGCCGGTTGGATGAAGTGGAGACTAGGCTAAGGAAGGGTGGCGTGTGGTGGCTGAGAGTGGAGGGGGGGTGAAGAGAGGGTGTGTTAGGATGGGGTACTAACCGGAGAGGAAGGTGAAGGTGGCGGGTGTCCAAGGGAGGAAGCCGAACGGTGGCGTGGAGTGAAGCTGGCAGGGAGGTGATGGTGGCGTGGAGTGGAGCTGGCCGGAGTTCCAAGGTGGAGCAGGTGAGAGAAGAGAGCAAGGGAAGAGAGAGGAGAGGAAGGGCTCGGCTGGCCCAAAAAGCTTGAAAAACCCGCCCACTAGGGGGGGGGGGGGTTATAGTTTTTTGATAGGGTCGGTTGAGCTGGTATTGGGGGGCTGGTTTAGTGGTTAGGTGGTGGTGGTTTGGGAATAAGGTGGGCTAGATATTTAGGGGGGGCTAGATGTTTAGTTTAGGTGGTTTTAGGGATATGGTGTGCTAGGGTTTTAGGTGGGGTGGTTTAGTGGTTTAGGGCTTAGCTAGGTGGGTTGGGCTTAGGGTGAGGTTTAGTGAGGTGGGTTAGGTGTTTTGGCTAGGATTAGGTTGGGATTAGGGGAATTAAGCTATGTTTAGGGAAGGATTAGGGAAGTGGGTTAGGTGATTAGGCTAGGATTAGGTCAGTTTTAGGGCAAATGGCTAGGATTAGGGGTTTTGGCTTAGGATTGGGTTAGGAGCATCCCTTTGCATGGCCCATCGACTTAATTGCATCATCTTGGTGCAGCCCTAGGTTAGGTGTAGGTTTATACAAGCTTAAACCCACACTAATTAGGCTAACCCACATGATTAACCCAAAACTTGACACACAAGTCAAGCTTAATACATTTCCCTCACATTTAATCCTCCCCATTCTCTCTCATGCCCAAGATCCCATGTGAATTTCAAGTGGGCCCCACCTCCATTTATGAGAAGGTGATGTGGGCCATGGATGTGGATGTTGGATTGGATCTTTGGATCCAAATCCACATATATGTTTGGATTGGGATCTGGATATATATGGTCCAGATCCAATCCAAAACTGAATTCTGACTCCTTTAGGGTATGTTCAAAATGAACGGTTTGTGCGGGGCCTGACAGCATCAATACTCCGTCTTGCGTTAGGTCTTCTCCAACATGGTCGTCCGCTTCTGTTTTCACCTTCTGGAGATGATTTCAAAGAGTTTTGTTGATAACAGGGGCTTGGATGTTCGAGATTCTGGGGATGAATCTAACACGAGAGTATCAGCCTATTTAGAAATACCACGTACTACTTGCAAGTATCTTGCTATGTTGAACTAGGCCTTTCTTTGTAAGAAGAAGGGTTTTGAAATATAACCACGATTTGGAAGACTCCACTCTTTCACAAGTGCGAATTCTCTCACTCAGGGTCACACGATTTTGCCTTTGAACCTTACCTTCAAGTCTCAAAGCAGCTATCCCTCAAGGTTTTCGAAAAGGGGAATTTAACCCAAATCCTACACATAATACTTCTTTAAGTATTGAATATTGATAGGATCTGCTAAATTCCTATCTTCTACATCGATCAACCAATACGAGTTGTTTGTGGTGGTTGCACGTACAACATAGGGTCCATCCCACTTGGGGTGCCACTTTCCAAGGGGATGTGGGCCACGATAGTGGATGATTTTTAAAACCGGATCTCCCACTTCAAAGTGGCGAGGTCTCATGTATTTGTCATAATGTCGGGCTATCCTTTGCCGGTATGCATGAGCATGATCCATAGCAAGGAGTCACCTCTCATCTAGCAAATCTAGTTCGGCCATCCTAGCATGCTGAAGCGTCTCTAGGGGGAGGTCGAGTGCTATGGATGTATGGAATGAATGCAATTGTGTATGAATGTGAAGAATGGCGTTTGTGCCATAGACCAATTCGAATGGTGTGGCATTCGTGGGAGTCCGGATGGAAGTCCTATAAGCCCATAAGGCTTCATCCAGCTTCTCGTGCCACGTCCTACCCTTCTCTAAAGTCTTCTCAATTATGCTAATGAGTGTCTTATTCATGGCTTCGGCTTGGCCGTTGCCTTGAGGGTAGTAGGGCGAAGAGAAGTGGTGAGTTATGCCATACGTGTTGCACAACTTAACCATCTGCTCGTTTTTGAATGGGGTGCCATTATCAGACACAAGGTCTCGTGGAACCCCAAATCGAGCCAAGATATTCCTCCTAACGAAAGCCGCCGCATGTTGCCCCTGTACGTTGGTCAGGGAGATGGCTTCCACCCACTTGGAGAAATACTCAATGGTTGCTAAAATGAATCGATGCCCATTCAAGGCTTTTGGAAAGATCGGGCCTACGATATCAAACGCCCACATGGTAAATGGCCAGGGGCTGACCACGGAATGCAATGCAGATGATGGGATATGAATGGCGTGCCCATGCACTTGACATGGATGACACTGTGACAATTCTTTTTCAGGGTGGACCAAAAATAGCCTGCTCTAAGTATTTTCATTGCCATCATGTTGGCATTAACATGACCTCCACATTCTCCATCGCGGAAGTCATGCATAACAATCCTAGCCTCCTCTAAGTCGACACATCTCAATAGGATGCCGGTAAAACTTTTCTTGTACAAAACCCCACCTAGAATGGTGTATCAGGTTGAAATTTTACGGATGAATGCCTTATCTTTGGATGTGGCATCCTTGGCGAATCCCCCATTTTCTAGAAAAGTTTGATATCGTAAAACCAAGGTTTTTCAACAAAATCTGGGTTATTTTGGCAAATATCCAAATTGTGTGTGGATGGGTTGGGTGCATGCCATATTTCTAAAGATCGGGTCCCTGAAATGGGATCGACCTTTAGGACTGAACCCAAGGAGGAGAGGGCATTGGCAATGCCATTATCCTCTCTTTCTACGTGTGTGAGTTTACACAATTGGAATGACTCAACCAATCGAGTGGCCAACTCGTGATATGGAAGTAGTTTTTTGTTACGTACTTGCCAAATTTTCAAAACCTGGTTTATAACAAGGAGCGAATCTCCAAAGACCTCGATGCATGATGCCCCTAGAGTTTTCAAAACCCTTAAGTCTTGTATGAGTGCTTCATACTCAGCTATGTTGTTAGAACATTCGAAATCTAGGTGGATTGCTATGGGAATTTCGCCCTTTTCAGGGGATATGAGGATGACCCCAGCACCAGCCCCTCGTTGGTTTCGTGGTCCATCGAAGTACATTTTCCACACTTGGTTTTCGAAAGAGTTTGCCAAAATGTGCTTTGGAAATGGTTTTGCAATATGCCTTCGTTAGGCATTTCATCAAATGTGGGATATGCATCCTCCAGGGGGAACTCAGCCACGTAGTCAACTAGGGCTTGCCCCTTAATGGAGATCTGGTGATGGTATTTCAGGTCATACTCCATTAGAAGGAGTTGCCTTTTGCCCATTCTACCAGTGAGAATGGGTTTTTCGAACAAGTGCTTGATTGGATCAAGCTTAGACACAATCCAGATCTCATGATCTAGGAAATAGTGTCGAAATTTCTGACAGGCCCAAACTAGGGCCAAGCACGTCTTCTCCATGGCTTGATAATTCCGTTCGTAAGCCAAGAGAGTTTTCGAAATATAGTAGATGGCATACTCCTTATGGGTGTCATCCTCGTATTGAGCCAATAGGGCTCCCAAAGCATTCGCATGCACGGAAATGTAAAGCAAAAGAGGTTTTCCTTGCTTTGGAGGATTCAAAACACGGGGATTAACTAAGTATGCCTTTAGTCTCTCGAAGGACCTTTGGCAGTCGTCATCCCATGAAAATTTTGTGCCCTTTCTCAATAGCTTGTTGAAGGGTTCGCATCTAGTCGCCAGATTTGATATAAATCGGCGAACGGACTATAATCGACCTTGGAGGCTACGAATTTGTGTGAGATTGGAGGGTGGAGCCATGTTTATGATGGCTCAACACTTAGAGGGGTCAACTTCTATACCCCTTTGGCTTACCATAAAGCCTAGAAGCTTTCCAGACTCTACTCCAAATACACATTTTTGAGGGTTTAGCTTTACTTTGTAAAGCCTAAGCCTTTCGAAAATCTTTTGCAAACATTCGATATGAGTGCATCGGGTTTTGGATTTTGCCAAGAGATCATCTACATACACTTCTACGAGCTCATGAATCTGATTATGGAAGATCGTGGTCATGGCTCTCTGGTATGTTGCGCCGGTATTTTTCAAACCAAAGGGCATGACTGTATAGCAGTACGTGCCCCACGGGGTTGTGAATGCGGTCTTACCCTGATCTCGTGGACTTAATTTAATTTGATTATAGCCTGAATAGCCATCCATAAATGAAAACATTTCATGATTTGCAATACTATCGACTATCAAATCTATGTTTGGTAAAGGATAATTATCCTTTGGAGTGGCATTGTTCAGGTTTCTAAAATCGATGCATATTCGAATTTTTTCATTGGTTTTTCGAACCACAACGATATTTGATAACCAATCAGAATATGAATGGGTTTTATAAATCTAGCTTTTAGCAGATCTTCTAAACCCTCTTTGACTTGCGTGTGTACATTCGGATGTATTTTCCTAAGCTTTTGCTTTATGGGTTTTACATCCGCATCTAAGGGAAGACGATGTTCGACAATGCTGGGATCTATGCCCGGCATGTCTTCATACGTCCATGCAAACACATCTAAATAGGTTTGTAGAAATGCAATGAATGTTGATCTTTCATGTTCATGCAAACATGCGCCTATCTTGATGAGTTTGGGATTGGAATCACTCCTTGGGTTCACCTCTATGAAATCTCCTCCTACTGAATTGGAAGGTCTTTCAAAATTGAGAATTTTATGAAATTCAGGGAGCTCAAAAGTGGGATCTTCCTCAAGGGGATCCACTTCTGGGCTTCGATCATTCTCGTGGGTTATAGACCCGAGGGAATTTGATGCGTGAGTTTTCAAAAGACCTGGTTTTACACTTGGAATTTCAATTGATTTCGAAACCTTTGGCTTGGCTATGCAGACGACGTTCCTTTCGAAATCCTTTTCTTTTTCCAAAGTCCTACCAGGAGCAGCTGTGTACAAAATCTTTTTGGTATTTTGTAGATTTTTGATTTTTTTGGGTTTTTGCAAGAAAAGAACTCTAGGAACTACACAAACTACCCTATTTTCGAGTTTTTGATTTTCCAATGTTTTTGGGTTTTGCAAATTTTCCATTTTTTTGATTTCGAGTTTTTTAAAAGGGATCTTCCATCATACCTACAAAAGGAAAACACTACGGGTTAGACTCGAAATAAGAGGTCTAAATCGTAGGTCTCTTCTAGGGTAGGCTACAGGGCACCCTTGACCCAGGTGGTCACAGGGGGTGGCTCTGGTGGTATTTTGGGAGTATAGCTGATCCCATATCGGCTTGGGTTGGCCCTAGGAAGGATTGGCTCTTAGAGACCCTGGTTTTGTGCCCCTAGACTTGTATAGGGCATATAGCCCATGTTCAACAGCATGTTCCACGATTTTTTGTTTTTTGAAAAGTTAGAGTATAAATCGTGGTCTTAGAACTTGCTGTCGTCCATATCATGCTCGTATGGCTTCTTGTCTAGGGGTTTTGGAAATAAGGGATGTTTGGGTCTTCCTAGAAGGGTCAGGATTGGGAGGGGGCCAGCCTTGGGCGGTCCCCTGACGTATACGACCTTCCTAGGACTTGCTAACACGAGCCTTGGTGGCTCAACCATGGTCAGCCCCAAGTTAGCCTCATGGGCCTGGGAACTCGACAAACAAGGGGAGTTTATGATCCCCTGAAGCTGAGGGTGACTCTCACCTAGGATCACCACGACTTGGTCCCTGAAAGGGGCTGGTGTTGGGGTCATCCTCATATCCCCTGAAAAGGGTGAAATCCCCATAGCTATTCGCCTAGATTTCGAATGTTCCAACAACATAGCTGAGTATGAAGCACTCATACAAGGCTTAAGGATTTCAAAAACTCTAGGGGCATCATGCAACGAGGTCTTTGGAGATTCACTTCTCGTTATAAACCAAGTTTTGAAAATTTGGCAAGTGCGAAATGAAAAACTTCTTCCATATCACGAGTTGGCCACTTGATTGGTTGAATCATTCCAATCGTGTAGACTCACACACGTGGGAAGAGAGGATAATAGCATTGTTGATGCCCTCTCCTCCTTGGGTTCAGCCCTAAAGGTCGATCCCACTCTGGGAACTCGATCCTTAGAGATATGGCATGCGTCCACCCGATCCACATACGATTTGGATATTTGCCAAAATAATCCAGATTCTGTTGAAAAACCTTGGTTCTATGACATCAAATGTTTTCTAGAAAATGGAGGATTCGCTGAGGATGCCACATCTAAAGATAAGGCATTCATCCGGAAAATTTCTACCCGATACACAATTTTGGGTGGGGTTTTGTATAAAAAAAGTTTTACTGGTGTAGACAAAGAAAGTTTCCGCTTCTGGTTCTTAGGTCTGAAGCGAATCTTTTTATGTGTCTAAGTCCTATTTAAGCAAAAGGGTGTGCCAGCTAGCTTGCTTAAGCTAGCGAAGAGATATTTTGAAATCTGACTACTAACGTGGCGACTGAGCAAGCAAGCTCTTTTCGTCGCAGACCTTCTTGCACCGATGTGCAAGGGCCATTATTTTGGGATTAGAGAAGGATTAGGGAAGTGGGTTAGGTGATTAGGCTAGGATTAGGTCAGGTTTAGGGCAAATGGATTGGATTTTGTTTTGGCTTAGGATTGGGTTAGGAGAATCCCTTTGCATGGCCCATGGACTTAATTGCATCATGTTGGTGTAGCCCTAGGTTAGGTGTAGGTTTATACAAGCTTAAACCCACACTAATTAGGCTAACCCACATGATTAACCCAAAACTTGACACACAAGTCAAGCTTAATACATTTCCCTCACATTTAATCCTCCCCATTCTCTCTCATGCCCAATATCCCACGTGAATTTCAAGTGGGCCCCACCTCCATTTATGAGAAGGTGATGTGGGCCATGGATGTGGATATTGGATTGGATCTTTGGATCCAAATCCACATATATGTTTGGATTGGGATCTGGATATATATGGTCCAAATCCAATCCAAAACTGAATTCTGACTCCTTCAGGGTATGTTCAAAATGAACAGTTTGTGTGGGACCTAACAGCATCAGTACTCCGTCTTGCGTTGGGTCTTCGCCAACATGGTCGTCCGCTTCTGTTTTCACCTTTCGGAGATGATTTGAAAGAGTTTTGTTGATAACAGGGGCTTGGATGTTCAAGATTCTGGGGATGAATCTAACACAAGAGTTTGATGTGCCGGGCTCGACATGTGCTCTGGTTCCGGGCTCTCTTTTACTCTTCTAGTCTTGCTTTCATCAGGCAAAGTCGCTTTGTGGGTTTCAAAACATCTTTTAAAAGGTTTTAAAACTATATTATACATATTTTAAAACATATATAGTTTAAACATATGTACAGGGTTTGTCTAGAAGGCTCCTGGGTTTCCAGACTCAAAATAGCCCTTTGGGGCTGCTTTTACAAAACCAGGTTATTTGAGAAGTTCATGGGATTTCGGGGTGTTTACAACCGGCATCCTACTAAGATGTGTCGATCTAGTGGAGGCTAGGACTGTTATGCATAAATTCCACGATGGAGAATGTGGAGGTCATGTTAATGTCCACATGATGGCAATGAAAATACTTAGAGCGGGCTATTTTTGGTCCACCCTGAAAAAGGATTGCCACGATCATGTTAGAAAGTGTTATCCATGTCAAGTGCATGGGCATGCCATTCATATCCCATCATCTTCATTGCATTCTGTGGTCAGCCCCTGGCCATTTACCATGTGGGCGTTTGATATTGTAGACCCGATATTTCCAAAGGCATCGAATGGGCATAGGTTCATTTTAGCAGCCACTGAGTACTTCTCCAAGTGGGTTGAAGCCATCTCCTTGACCAACGTACAGGGGCAACATGTGGTGTCTTTCATTAGGAGAAATATCTTGGCTCGATTTGGAGTTCCAAGAGACCTTGTGTCCGATAATGGCACCTGATTCAAAAACGAGCGGATGGTCAAGTTGTGCAACACTTATGACATAACTCACCACTTCTCCTCGCCCTACTACCCTCAAGGCAATGGCCAAGCCGAAGCCACGAATAAGACTCTCATTAGTATAATTGAGAAGACTTTCGAGAAGGGTAGGACGTGGCACGAGAAGCTGGATGAAGCCTTATGGGCTTATAGGACTTCCATCCGGACTCCCACGAATGCTATGCCATTCGAATTGGTCTATGGCACAAACGCCATTCTTCCCATTCATACACAATTGCATTCATTCCATCCATCCATTGCACTTGACCTCCCCCTAGAGACGCTTCAGCATGCTATGATGGCCGAACTAGATTTGTTAAATGAGAGGCGACTCCTTGCTATGGATCATGCTCATGCATACCGGCAAAGGATAGCCCAACACTATGACAAAATATGAGACCTCGCCACTTTGAAGTGGGAGATCTGGTTTTGAAAATCATCCACTATCATGGCCCACATCCACTTGGAAAGTGGTGCCCCAAGTGGGATGGACCCTATGTTGTGCGTGCAACCACCACAAACAACTCATATTGGTTGATCGATGTCGAAGGTAGGAATTTAGTAGATCCTATCAATATTCAATACTTAAAGAAGTATTATGTTTAGTGTTTGGGTTAAATTCCCATTTTCGAAAATCCTAAGGGATAACTGCTTTGAAACTTCGAAAGTAGGGTTCAAAGGCGAATTGTGTGACCCTGAGCGAGAGAATTCGCACTTGTAAAAGAGTGGAGTTTTCCAAATACATGGTTATATTTTGTAGACGCAGAAAATTCTCGCTCCTGGTTCTTAGGCCTGGAGCGAACCTTTTTGTGTGCCTAAGTCCTATTTAAACAAACAGGGCATGCCAGCTAGCTTACTTAAGCTAGCGAAGATATATTTTAAAAACTGACTTCTAACGTGGCGACTGTGAGCAAGCAAGCTCTTGTCGTCGCAGACCTTCTTGCACCGATGCGCAAGGGTCAGTCTGTACGCTTTTAAAATCGAGTTTTTGAGTGTAAGAACCTGCGAAAGTGGTTTGAGGTGTTTGATTCAGGTCTTTTTGGTATGACTTTCAGATTTTAGTTCATGTGGATTTGTACGTACCTAAGTCTTTCTTTTTATCCCTTTTTGGGCCACCTAGGTGTGTGTTTATGAACACTCCACTAAAATGTGGCGAGTTTGAGCAGGAGTATGGGGTTTGCTTTGATGCAATATGTGTCCTAACTCGTGGTATGACGTATATGCAATCCAAACTCACGCAACTCCAAAGGGAAAACCCGAATTTAAAAGACAATGTCGAAGGGAAATGACTTGTAAGGTAAATTGCCGAAGGGAAATGACTTGTGATGTAAAATGCCGAAGGGAAATTGCAAAAGGGAAATATGGCTATATCTTAAGAGCGGAAAGGCTCAATTGTGCAAGTGTGTGCCGTGTATATATTGAAAGACTACGCACACTGCTGAACCTTAAAACCCAAATTGAAAAGACATAGCCAAAAGGGAAATACGTATATAGTATATATGAGCCCTTACTTGGGTCTTACAAATAAGAGCGAAGGCTCAATGTGGGTGCGTGTAAAAATGTAAAGACAACACACACGACTTCAAATGAAACCCAAATATAAATTGCAATATGGCCTTAACTAAGGTCTTGGGAATAAGAGCGAAAGCTCAATGTGTGTGAGTGCTAGAATTGAAGTACTACGCACACAACATGAAATTAAACCCAAATATAAATTGCAATATGGCCTTAACTAAGGTCTTAGGAATAAGAGCGAAAGCTCAATGTGTGTGAGTGCTAAAATTGAAGTACTACGCACACGACATGAAATTAAACCCAAGGATAGTATAACACGGCCCTTACTTGGGTCTTGCAAATAAGAGCAGAAGCTCAATGTGTGTGAGTGCGAGAATTTAAAGACAACACACCCAACTCAAACAAAACCCTATGCAACTTAAAGTATATACATAACTTATATCTAAAGGGGTTTATTAGGCCCGTGTGTGTTCAAAATCGTGCACAACTAAGAGCAAGGTAGGCTCAAGTGCACGTGTGTGTGGGTGTGCCAAGCCACGTTATTACAAGCAGGGGGAGACTATGCTCCGTTATTACAACCCCATATCAAATTCAATTTAATTTAAGCAAGTCTACAACTAAGGACCGAGTTTAGGCACTTACTTATAGCTGGTCCGAAGGTGACTCGCTTGAGCGTGGGCTTGGCTTCGCCTTGGGCTGCGAGAGGGAGCTCCTCGGAGTGGCACGGCAAAGGTGTGTGGCCGGGTGACAAAGAGGCGCGGGTGTGGCACCTTGGTGCTTGCCGGCTGCTAGGAGGAGGCTGCCGTGACGTCAAGGGCTAAGGTGATTAGGGAGGGTAGCGCTAAAGGGAGCCTAAAGGGAAGTCTAAGGCAAATGGGGTGGCTGACCGAACGGGTTGGGTACAGTCGGCTGGGGGTGGCCGACTAGGGATGGTTAAGTGGTGGTCGGCTAGGGTAGCTAGGGGGAGTTGGGAAAGGCGAGGGAACTAGCTAGGGTGCTGTGGAAGGTGGGGTTAGTGGGTGACTAAGAGTGGAAGGGGCCGGTCCTAGGGAGCAAGGTAGGGTGGCCGGGTGTCACTAGGTAAAGGTAGAGAGTGGAGTGGTATAAGGGGTTAGGTCTGGCCGAATGGGTAAGGGTGGCGGGTGGCAAAAGAGGATACTAAGTGGTGGTGGTATGGGTGGTTGAGAGTGGAGGGGGAGCGAAGAGGAGATGAAGTTGGGTTGAGATACTAACCGGCTGGATGAAGGGAGTTGGTGTCCAAGGAGGGCAGCCGGGTGATTTGAGTGGATGGAGTTCGGCCGGATGGAAGTGGTGGCAGCGTGGAATGGAGCAGGCCAGATAGAGGTGGTGGCGCGAGGTGGAGCTGGCTGGGGGTTGTGGTGGTGCAGGTGGAAGAAGGAGGAAGGTTCGGCTGGGAGGTGGTTGGCCAAGATCGGTTGGCCCAAGATGGAAGAAGCTGAAAAACCCGCCCACTAGGGGGGGGTTATATAGCTTTTTGAAGGGCGATTGGGGCTGGTATTTGGAGGGTGGTAAGGTGGTTTAGGTGGTGGTGGTGTGGTGATAAGGTGGGCTGGTTTTGAGGAGGGGCCAGATATTTTACTTTAAGGGGTTTTAGGTATATGGTGTGCTAGGTTTAGGTGGGGTGGTTTAGGGGTTTAGGGCTTAGCTAGGTGGGTTGGTTTTGGGGTGAGGTTTAGTGAGGTGGGTTAGGTGATTAGGCTAGGATTAGGTTAGGTTTAAGGAAATTAGGCTAGGTTTAGGGAAGGATTAGGGAAGTGAGTTAGGTGATTAGGTTGGGATTAGGCCGGGATTAGGGAAGTGGGTTAGGTGATTAGGTTAGGTTTAGGCCGGGATTAGGGTAAAAGGCTAGATTTAGGGGTTTTGGCTTAGGATTAGGTTAGGGAGCTCCCTTTGCATAACCCATAGACCTTAATTGCATCATGTTGGTGCAGCCCTAGGTTAGGTTTTGGCTAATACAAGCTTAAACCCGCACTAATTAGGCTAACCCACATGACTAACCCCAAACTTGACACACAAGTCAAGCTTAATTACAATTACCCTCAAATCTTGTCCTTCCCATTCTCTCTCATGCCCATAATCCCACGTGAATTTCAAGTGTGCCCCACCTCCATTTATGAGAAGGTGATGTGGGCCATGGATGTGGATATTGGATTGGATCTCTGGATCCAAATCCAAATCCAAATCCACACATAGGTTTGGATTGGGATCTGGATATATATGGTCCAGATCCAATCCAAACTGAATTTTGACTCCTTCAGGCTGTGTTCGAAACGAACGATTTGTGCGGGGTCTGACAGCATCAGTACTCCGTCTGCGTTGGGTCTTCGCCAACATGATCGTCCGTTTCTGTTTTCACCTTTCGGAGATGATTTCAAATGGTTTCTGATTATAACAGGGCCTTGGATGTTCGAGATCCTGGGGGTGGATTCAACACGAGAGTTGTTGTGCCGGGCTCGACATGTGCTCTGGTTCTGGGCTCTCTTTGGCTCTTCTGGTCCTGCTTTCATTAGGCCAAGCCGCTTCGGGGGTTTTAAAATGTGTTTTAAAAGGTTTAAAAATTATATTATATATATTTAAAACATATAAAGTTTAAAACATATGTATAGGGTTGCTTGGAAGGCTCTTGGGTTTCCAGACTCAAAATAGCCCTTTGGGGCTGCTTTTACAAAACGAGGTTGATTTTGAGAAGTTCGTGGGATTTCGGGGTGTTTACACATTTCAAAATCCTTTTTCTTACAAAGAAAGGCCTAGTTTAATATAGCAAGATACTTTCAAGTAGTACGTGCTATTTCTAAATAGGTTGATCTGGAATGGATCGAGTATGACCTTGGGATAAGTCCTCACCTCTTCGCTTCTCCTTCCAAAAGGAAAATGTGGCCAAAACAAAGGGAAATCCCCGCCAAAGATCTCTTTCCCAAAGAAAGAAACATTAATCAAAAAGAAAAATTTGATTCTCTTATGGAAAAGAGGGATTAAAGAAAAAATACTCCTAAAGGGAGACCCTCTATGAAAAAAAGGAAGAAAAGGCCAAAAAGCTCAAAAAGAGCAGTTTTCCGCCTTCTATGCCTCAAACCACGAGACACTTCAGAAGGGTCCATGGTATCTCTTTCCCATCCCTGCGACTTATCCCAAGTAGAACATGGTTCATTTCGAGGAATCCTAAAGTAAAAATAGGATTTACTTACTTGAATTTCATTTTGTTTGGGAATTTGACGTTTCGAGTAAGGTGTAGGAATTTTGAAATATAGCTTGTTTTCTTATAAAACCTCCGCTAGATTAGCGAGTGTCAAGACTCAAGCAAAGGCAAACACAAAGAGCTCGAGATCCTTAGGATTGAGGCTAAAAGTGGTTTTTCCTTTTGTAAATAGACTTTGAAAAATTGAACATCGAGCAACATAGGGTCTGCTCACTTGGAGCAGCAGGCCTTCGTAAGCCTCAAGAGTTCGACCATGCCATCTGGTCTCTGGGAGGTCGCCATTCTTGGCGTCTCATCCATGACATGCATGTGCATATTCACGCATGAACACTTGCATAACATGATCCAGTTTAGGACCAGAAACCATTGAAGATCCCTTTGGCGTGATCTCTCCTCCTACCAGGTTTAAAAGAGAGATTTTGCTTAAAAATTGGGACGATACCATATTTTCGTGGATAGATCTAGGGAGACATCGAAAGGGGTGTTGTCGTCTTTGTTTGGATAATGCCAAAGAGGGGCATTTGTAAACACCCCAAAATCCTACGATTTTTCTCAAATATGCTTGGTTTTGCAAAAGCAGCCCCAAAGGGCTATTTTGAGTCTGGAAACCCAAGAGCCTTTCAGACAACCCTGTACATATGTTAAAGTCATATATGTTTTAAAAATGTATACATATAGTTTTAAAACCTTAAAAAGGTGTTTTGAAACCCCAAAAAGCAGCTTGGCCTAATGAAAGTAGGACCGAAGAGGCAAAAGAGAGCCCGGACCTGGAGCATATTTCAAGCCCGCACATCAACTCTCGTATCAGAATCATCCCCAGATTCTCAAACATCCAAGCCCCTGATATCAACAATTTACTCAAAATGATCTCCGGAATGTGAGAAGAAGAGTGGACGACAATGTTTGCGAAGACCCAACGCAAGACGAAGTATTGATGCAGTCAGGCCCCGCACAAATCGTCCATTTCGAAATGCCATGAAGGAATAAAAAAATCAGATTTGGGCTAGATCTGGACCATATATATCCAGATCCAGACCCAACATGCATTTAGATTTGGATTTGGATCCAAAGATCCAAATCCAATATCCACATCTATGGCCCACATCACCTTCTCATAAATGGAGGTGGGGCCCACAGATATTTCACGTGAAAAGCTTGGGTAGAGAGAGAAAAGGAGTGATAAAGTATGAGTGAGAAAGTTGGTAGGCTTGACTTTTTGGTCAAGGGTGGGTTAACCTTGTGGGTTTAGCCTAGAGTATGGGTTTGAGCTTGTATGCACCTACACCTAACCTGGGGCTGCGCCAACTTGGATATGGCTGCAATTGGGTCCATGAACCGACGCCAAGGGGAGGTTCCTAAAACCTAGCCCTAAGCTAGCCCACCTCACCTAGCCACTCCCCCCTAAACCTTACCCAATCCTAGCCATCCTCACCCAAAACCACCCCAACCTCACCTAGCTCACCTCACCTAGCTCACCTCACCTAACTAGACCACCTAGACCCTAACTAACTAAACCTAAACCCACCTTAATACCCCTAATTAAACCCCTAACCACTAAGTCCCAGCCCCCCTAACCGACCTACCCTAAACCCCCAAACAACCCACCCTAACCGACCTACCCCAAACCACCCCACCTTATTACAAATATCTAGCCTAAACCACCCCAACCGACCCAACCCTCTTGGGCCTATAAAATCCCCTCTCTTGCGGGTTTTCCACTTTCTCTCTTCGACACACATCCCCTCTCACTCCCCCCCAGCTGCACCACTTACACCCGGCTGCCATCTTCCCCACTTCCACTGCCACTTCCACCCAGCTTCTACCTCTTCGCTTCAACCAACTTCCAGCACCTTCCACCTTCGGCTGCCACCTCCTTCCACCACCTTCATCCACCAGCACCCCTGCCACCCACGGTTAGTACCCGCCACAACCGCCTAGCCTTCTCCCTTACACCCGGCCCAACTGCACCCTACCTCACTACCTTCCCTTAGCATCACCCACCTTAGCTCCTAGCTGGACCTCCTCCCTTAGTCATCCACCACCTAGCCAACATCCTAAACCTGCCACCTGTAGACACGGAAAATCCTCGACTCCAGGTTCTTAGGCCTAGAGTGAATCTTTTCGCAATCTACGTTCGCTTTTAGGGCATGCCAGCTAGCTTACTCAAACCAGCGAAGTAGTTTTGAAATATCTGACTTTTGAAAGGCGATTATAGGCAAGCGGGATCTTTTCATCGCAGATCTTCTTCACCGACGCGCAAGGGTCAGTCTGTACGCTTAGAGACTTCGTTTGAACAAGTTAAACTCAAATTCGATTTTTGAATAAGGAAGTGTTTTAAAATCCTTTTGAAATCATGCATTTGGCGAGTTTTTGATTTGGGCGACCCTAAGTCTTTCAGTTTCAACCACTTAGGCGTGGAGTGTTGCGAAGTGGCCTAAGTTGGGCGTTTTGCACGATTTGTTCGGGTTTGTTTGATGCAGGTATGCACTCTAGCTCAAGTGTGGCGAGTATGCAATGCAACTCACACAACTTGAATGTAAAACCCGAAATTTAAAGACTTAGCAGAAGGGAAAACCCAAATTGAATGCAACTTGTAGACACGAAAAATCCTCGACTCCGGGTTCTTAGGCCTAAAGCGAATTTTTTTCGTGTTTATGTCGCTTTTAAAAAGGGTGTGCCAGCTAGCTTTCTCAAACTAGCGAAGTAAGTTTTGAAAAATATTTGACTTTTGGGGCGACTGTGGATAAGTGGGATCTTTTCGTCGTAGACCTTCTTGAACCGGCGCTCAAGGGTCAGTTTGTATGCTTTTCAGAAAATTTCGATTTTTGAACAAACACGACTCTTTTGAAAACGTAAAAGTGTTTTTATCAATTGTTTTTGTCAAAATTGCAAATTTTATACAAGGGATCTACACGTTCCTATTTTCTTGGATTTTTAGCCAATTCAGGCTTGTGTTTGTGTGCATCAAGTGCTCGATTTTGGCAGATTTTTACACGATTTGCCTAAGATTGTTCGATGCAAATATGCTTCCTATCTCGAGTGTGGCGTGTATGCGATGCAACTCGCACAACTTAAAGGGAAAAACCTGAAATTTAAAGACAAGACAAAATGGAAATTGCAGAAGGGAATTTGCAGAAGGGAAATATAGCTATATCTTAAGAGCGGAAAGGCTCAATTGTGCGAGTGTGTGTTGTGTATAAATTAAAAGACAACTCACACAGCGGAACCTTAAAACCCAACAGAAAGTATATAGATACAGCTATATCTTATGGGCTGACAAGGCCCAAAATGTGCGTGTAAGTGTGGAGCAAGCGCTCATGTGAACTTGGGTGCACGTGTGAGAGCTGGAATTGAAATGCACACGACTTTGAATATAAAACCCACGCAACTGAAAGTATATAAATATGGCTATATCCTATGGACTGTCGAGGCCCAAAATGTGTGTGTGAGTGTGGAGCAAGCGCTCATGTGAACTTGGGTGCACGTGTGAGAACTTGAAATAGAACACACGCACGCAACTCCAAAGCAAAGGTGTGTGAAATGTGTACAGTTAAGAGTGGAAAGGCTCGAGTGTACGTGTGTGATTCGTGTTTCAAACCATAATATTACATCCAGGGGGGAGACTACGCTCCATTATTACAACCCTGTATCAAATTGAATTGAATTTGAAACAACGTAAAGAACCAGATTCGAGCACTTACTCGTCGTTTGCTTGGGCTTCCTTTTTCAACGAAACCTGACCTTGGATATAGCCGTTGGATGGACTTTCCTCTGCGAGACGACCAGCTGCGTAGAAGGTTGATCCTAGATCGTGACCTGGGCTAGATTGACAAGCTAATGCACTATGGGTTTTGGGCTTAGATATGATAGATCTAGGGTGAAAACTAATGGATCTAAGTTAGGTCTAGGTGGTTTGTTTTGGTCGAAGGTTAGCTCAAGGTTCTAAGGGAAAAACCCGACCAGCTAATGGTTGAGTTAGGGGATGTCTAAGGAAGTGGTTCGGGCGAGATGCTAAGGGATACTCATCTCACAATGGGTCGAGATTGGTTTAGGGATAGTGAGTGATCTTAGGGGAAATCCTAAGGTAAGCTCTAGGGCAATGCTTGGCCAAAGGGTGGCCGAGCTTGGGCTGGTGTTGGGTGTTTGATCTCACGTGAGATCCTAAGGGAGTGGCTCGGCCAAAGGGTGGCCGAGCTGGGTAGGTTTAGGTTAGTTCTTTTGGTTAGGATCTAACTTAGGTAATGGATTTAGTTTAGGGGAAAACCTAAGATGAACTCAGCTAGCATGGGCCGAACTAGATGGGTGAAAATGGGTTCGTCCAAAGGAAGGAACCGAGTGTTTTAGACACTCGGTTTTGGCTAGGTCTCTAGGAGTAGTTTTGGTTTAGGAAATAGTTTAGGTGGTTTAGTGCTAGATGGTTTGGTTGGGAGGGATCTAAGGTGAGCTTGGCCAGCCAATGGCCGAGCTGGGTATGGTTCTAGATTAGAGTAGTCTTAGGTAGAACTAGGATCGTTCCTTTAGTAAAGTTCGGCCAGCATCTTGGCTGGACTTTTTGACATTTTATGTTTTAGAGTTTAGGTGGTTTGGAGAGGTACGAAAAGAGGGGGCTTTGAGCAGGATTTGAGGGGCTTACCTTGACAACCTATCAGCCCATTTGATCTCGTTTCCAACGCAGCCAATCTCCATTGAAGAAAGCCCATCCAATGTCGCTAGGTTTCTCTTCATTTCCAGCAACATACAAGGCGTGAAATGCTTCAACTTACACTTGAGTGCAGCCCACAAGATCAACCCACGATTTTACAAAACAAGAGGGGAAGGCCAGCCCCTTTTGTTGACCTTCCTCTCTCTCTCTCTCTCTCTTCTCTTCCCCCCCCAAACTACCAACGTGAAATGCTGGAAATTCGTCCCTTTCAAAGCCAGCCCACTCACGTCCTTTTATAGGCACCTTGCGTGGATATGGATCCTTTGTTGGTTTCTAAAATCCGGATCCAATCCAATCCAAGTTTCGTTTGGATATGGATCTTGGATCTGGATCTAGATTTTTGGATCCAAATTTTTCTCTTCTTCAGTCCTTTCTGGCGTTTCAAGCCGGATGCTTCGTGCGGGTCCTGAGTTCATCAAGATTCCGTCTTACGCTGGGTTTTTCCCATTTTCATCGTCCGAGCTTCTTTTCGTCTTTCTGGACTCTGTTTCGACTGTTTCTTCTTGCTTTTGACTTAGATTTTTCGTGATTTCAGAGATGCTTTTGGCTTGGCCTTTGATGGTTCAGGCTTGAAACGCGTTTGTGGCCTGGGCTTCTTTTTCGTCCTCGAAATTCACTTTTCATCGGGCTAGGCTTGACCTTTGAACTTTTTGAATCTTTTGCGACTGTTTTGAGCCAGGCTTCATCTGTTCGTCTAGTCTTTCGTAAAAATAGGACTTTCGTCCATTTTCAAGATTTTTCATGTTTCAAACAGGGTTGGAAAACAGAATTTTGAAATGTTTTGAGTTCCTGAGTTTTTTCGAAAATTCCAAACTTAGCTTTTGAACTGGTTTTCGAACCAGGCATTTGGTTTTGAAAAGTATTTGGGTTTTTGGGGTGTTTACACAACTCACACGACTTGAATGTAAATTGCAGAAATTTAAATATATCTATATCTTAAGAGCGGAAAGGCTCAATGTGTGCGTGGGTGTTGTGTGTAAATTGAAATGCAACACACGCAACTGAACCGTAAAACGCAGCAGAAGGGAGATATAGATATATATAAGAGCGAAAAGGCTCAATTGTGGCGTGTGTGTATATATGAATTGAAAGACAACACACACGACTGAATTTAAAACCCGGAATTGAAATGCATACACAGCTGAACCGGGAAAACTCATGCAGCAGAAAATATATAGATATGGCTATATCTTAGTGGCTTCTAAGGCCAAAATGTGCTTGAGGTGTTTGAGCAATCGCTCGGGTGTTTCTTGGGTGCGAGTGTGTAATTGAAAGACAAACTCACACAACTTAATGTAACAACCCAGCTGAATTGAAATATGTATGTATATGATAAGAGCAAAAAGGCTCAATTGTGTACATGGTGCTTGTGTACGAGATAAGAGCGAAAAGGCTCGAGTGTACGTGTGTGTCTCGTGTGTCCAACACCGTTATTAGATTCTGGGGGGAGACGATGCTCCGTTATTACAACCCCATATGACGAATTGAATTGAATGGAAAGGGATTTGATATATATCGAAATCAACTTACACTTTCCAGCCTTTTGAGTTAGGATCGTACAAGGGACGAATCCACCTTCTTCTTATGGAGTCCAGGGCATGTGGGAGCGAAGCCAGAGAGCTTGAGAGCTTGGAGAGACTTGGAGTTCCGGGAGATGAAAGCTACAATGGGTTTGGGGCTACTTGGGGCCGGTTTGGGCAAGGTAAGACTCGAGCCAAGGTGGCTCGAGTGGTATGGTTTTTGTGTGGGATTCGGCCAACCTTTGGCCTTGGTTTAGGTGTGGTTTAGACTTGGTATTAGGCCAGCATTTGGCCTTGGTTTAGGTATAGTTTAGGCTTAGGATTCGGCCAACACTTGGCCTTGGTTTAGTGAGGTTTAGACTTTAGGATTCGGCCAGCATTTGGCCTTAGGTTTTGGTCTTGTGAAACTCGAGCCAAGGTGGCTCAAGTAGGAGTGACTTGCTCTTGGGTTCGGCCAACACTTGGCCTTAGGTTTACTTGTGTAACTCGAGCCAAAGGTGGCTCAAGTGAACTTGGTTTAGGGTAGAGTTGGGGCTGAGTCCTAGGTTAGGTGTTGGCTGTCCTAGGCTAGTCACGGTTTAGGTCTTGTGAAACTCGAGCCAAGGTGGCTCGAGTAGGGGGGTTTTAGGATAGAGTTTGGGATTCGTTCTAGGTGAGGGCCAAGGTGAGCTTAGGGGTTGTCTTGGGTCTTTGGTAAGGGACCACGGCCTGGGTTAGGGGCTGGTTTAAAAGGTAGATGGCCTGCCTTTAGGGCAGGGCAGGTTTTTGGCTAAAAAGCAAGGAAGCCCGGCCACCTTTGGCCGGGCTGTTTTAGGTGGGTGGGGGAGGAAAAGCCCAGCCGGTGGCTGGGTGTTTTTTAGGGTAGGTGGCCTGCCTCAAGGCAGGCCAAACCTTAGGTGGAAAACGTGGGACACGGCCTGCTTTGCAGGCCGTGGGTCTTAGAAAAAAAAATGGCTCGAGCCAAGGTGGCTCGAGCTATGTTGTTTCAAGGGGGAGTTCGGCCAAGGTTGGCCGAACTAAGTGGGTTCAAAGTGGGAGTTCGGCCAGGTGGTGGCCGAACTAGGTTAGGCCTTGGGGTAGCTCATCTAGGTGGTGGTTTTGGGTGGGAAATTTGGTGAAAACCGACCAGCACTTGGCTGGTTTGGTGGTGATTTTAGGAGGCTCTTTTGGCTAGGATGGGTGGTCTAGAGTGGTTAGGAAAGAAGATGTTTAGTTTAGGTCTTAGGGGCTTACCTAGTTGCAGCACCGCTCCAAGCCGCCGCTCAAGCCGCCAAGCTCCACCACGCCATGCTCCCAGCCAGCTTGTAGGGGACGTTCCTTGGTTGGTGCAGCCCTTGGCTCAATGAGCCAATCCAAACTCTCAAACCAAACTCACCTTGGCCAATAAGGCCTCTTCTCTCTCCTCCCCCCTTTATTTTCACATGAAGGCCTCTCCCCTTTGAGCCTCATATCCCAGCAATTTTCAAGCCCAGCACCTCTATTTATAGAGGTTTTAATTGGATCTTGGATCTTGGGTCTTCGATTTGGGTCTAGCTATCCGGATCCGATCCAAACACTATTTGGATCTAGATCTCGGATTTCGGATATTTTTGAGATCCAGTCCAAATACTTATTTGGGTTTGGATCTTGGATATTTTGAGATCCAGATCCAATACAAACACAATTTGGATCTGGATATTTTTGGATCCAGACCCAATCTAGACTTTTCTTCTACTCCTTGGTTTTCTGGTCCTTTTTGGTGCTTTTCACCGTTGGTTTCGAGCGGGCTTCGATTCATCGGACGCCCAACTCTAGCCTAGGTCTTCCTCAAGTCTTCCTTCCAATCGGTGTTATGCTTTTTAGGACTTTTTTGGCGTTCGTTTCAATCCACCGTTTTGGTTTTTGGCCGGTTCCTGTTGATATCGAACTTAGATTGCCGCACGGATTTCGTTCTTCATTTTGACGGGACGTGTCTCAGACTTTTGTCGACTTCCTCAGGTACTGGGCTTCTTTATGCATTTTGGAGTTGCTTTGTGCTTTTTCTTTGACCCAAATTACATTTTTACCCTTCTATCGGGCTTTTCTCCGAACGGGCTCTTTTTTCTTCCGTTTTTGAACAGGGAGTGGCTTTTGAGACTCCGGGTTTGATTTGCTCTTCTTGCCGGGGCTTTCCTTTTGCCTTTTGTACCTATTTTCACATTTTAAAATAGGTTGTTGTTTTAGGTCAAACGAGCTTTTGTGTTTTTGAGAGTTTTTGATTTTTGAAAAATTTGGGGTGTTTACAGATGCCCCTCTTTGGCATTATCCAAATTGATTTGGATAATGGCGAAGAAGATAACACCCCATTTTGGTTTTTCTCTCAAATTTTCTCGAGAATACATCATTTTTATTTCGCAAAACCCTGTTTTCTTTTACCACAAGTGGGGATTTTTAACAAAAGGGGACTTTTCCTAGGTTTCCCTATATATGATCATGCATGGACGATTTTTTGGATGCATGCATGAGAAAAAACATTTTTGTTTTGGGGTTTTGAGCCCGAAGAGTGCCTTTTGAGGCAGGCTGCTCCGAGTAGGTTTTACCCATGTCTTCTAGACGTTTTCGTGTTTTCGAGCTTTGGAGAGAGCCTTTTGAGGCTGTCTGCTCCAAGCAGGTTCTACCCTTGTCTTTTTGACATTCGTGGATTTTTTTTTGAAATTTTTCTTTTTGAAAACGAACTCCTTTTAGCTTGTATCGAAAAGGACTTCCGTTTTTCATACTTCCCTTCATTCGGATTTCAATACCTGCTACTCAATAGAGGTTTTTGGGTAGGAAAACTTGGAAAACATTTCAAAGTTCCATTTCCTACAAAATAAAGTCGAGTTCTCAAACAAAATGAAATCCAAATAAGCCAATTTTATTCGTACTTTAGGATTTTCGCAAATTTGAACCTTTTTCCTTGGGGATAAGCTGTAGGGATACGGGAAAGAGATACCACGGTCCCTTCTGAAGCATCCCGTGGTTTTAGGCAAAGAGTCGGAAAATCGCTCTTTGAGCTTTGGCTTTTTATTTCTTTTTTTCATAGAGGGTCTCCCTTTGGGAGTATTTTTTCATTAATCCCTCTTTTCTTTAAAGGAGAGCAACTCTTTGGAGGAGTTTTTGTATTCCCTGTTTATGAAGGGAAGACCTCTTTGGGAGGAGTGTTTTTATATCTCCTTTTTCTTTTGAAATGAGAAGACCTCTTTCGGAGGAGTTTTTGTATTCCCTGTTTATGAAGGGAAGACCACTTTCGAAGGAGTTTTTGTATTCTCAATTTTTTTTTTCTTTCTTTTGAACACAACCAATTTTCCTTTTTGGAGAGAAAGTAGAATGGGGGAAGGCTTATCCCTTTGGTTACTTGATTCAAACGAGATCGTCCTATTTCTTAATAGCATCTGCTATTCAAAAATATTTTGATATTTTGAACAAGGCTTAATCTTGTAAGCCAGGGTTCTTTGAAATATCGCCAATTTGTTTTTGGAAGACTCTACCTTTTGAAAAGTATAAATTCCTCCATTCGGGGTTATACAATCAACTTCGATCCTTCTTTCAAGAAGTTTCAAAGGAGTTCGATTTTTCAAAATCTTTTCGAAAAAGGAATTTAACATAAACCCTTTTGAATATTCGGGCATTTTTGGGGTTTTGCTAATTTCTACCCACGATTTTTCGAATTTTCTTGCCCTTTTGAAGACATGGGGACATTCCTACTCAGGTTTGCCAACCTCTTGGGCTTTCTTTGGGGTGATATGATATGTATATGATGCATGCTATGCACTCCATGTGATTCAAAATGGAAATACACGATTTTATGCAAGAGTGAACATATGAAATGTATCTCACAAGTCAAGAAGGAGATGCATTCTATGAAATTCGTTTCTCCATGGAAGGTTGTAGACGTGATTTTATTTCAAATCATGGGATTCGAAATCAAACCCTCGAACTACGTCGGGTTGCGCAAGGGTGCCATTTAGTTCATCAAAACTAATAAATTCTGATTTTCTGACTTCTAAGAACGATTGTGGACAAGTGAGATCTTTTCGACTTAGGCCTTTTTGAACCGACGCTCACGGGTCAGCCTAGACGCTTGAAATTTGTTTGAATCCGTTAATTTGAGAAAGGAAAAACCAGATTTTCCAATGTTTCAGATTTGTGTTTAAGTTCTTGATTTTTGAAAATTTTCAGATTCTGAAAGTTGCAGAATCTGTTCAGTTCCAAAGACCTGTTCTCCGAATTTTTAAAGATTCTGAAAGTTTTCTTTGAACGGCTTGATTTCCTATGTTTCTTACCATGAGAGGAGCAAGATTCCTCTTCTTCGGTTTTTAAAGCAGCTATCCTTTCTTCTACTTTCATCATTCCCTTTTTTAGGGCGGCCAACGCATCTTTTGCAATCTTGTTTGAGATTTTGCTCTTATGGCATGAGCCTTGCCTTGGCATTTTGGAAGATGCTTCTGAACTTGACATGATCCACCTGTATACAAACTTACCACAAATCTAGAAACTTTGTTAGTGTAAAAGATTTCAAACAAATTTTTCAAGACCCAAGTCCCAAATCTGAAACCTTGATTGTAATGGATTTCAAACAACTTTCGAAGTCACAGGTCCCACCGGGCATGCCAAATCTGTTTGGGAAGCCCGGTTGGATACCTCGCAAGATCCTTCGAAGTTTGGTATGATCAACTTGTTTAAGTAACCTTATCACAAACCTGAAAATTTAGTTAGTATCACAGATTCAAACAAGTTTCTAAGACTCAAGTTCCACCGGGCGTGCCAATTCTGTTTGGGAAGCCCAGTTGGATACCTCGTAGGATCCTTCGAAGCTTGGCACAATCACCCTCTTTAAGCCAACTTATCACAAACCTAAAAATTTAGTTAGTATAATGGATTCAAACAAAATTTCAAAGTCTCAAGTCCCACCGGGCATGCCAAATCTGTAGACGTGATTTTATTTCAAATCATGGGATTCGAAATCAAACCCTCGAACTACGTCGGGTTGCACGAGCGTGCCATTTAGTTTATCAAAACTAACAAATTCTGATTTTCTGACTTCTAAGAACGATTGTGGACAAGTGAGATCTTTTCGACTTAAGCCTTCTTGAACCGACGCTCAAGGGTCAGCCTAGACGCTTGAAATTTGTTTGAATCCGTTAATTCGAGAAAGGAAAAACTAGATTTTCCAAAGTTTCAGATTTGTGTTTAAGTTCTTGATTTCTGAAAATTTTCAGATTCTGAAAGTTGCAGAATCTGTTCAGTTCTAAAGACCTGTTCTCCGAATTTTTAAAAATACTTCTGATTCTCCAACAATTCTACAAATTTTACAGAATATAGACACGTGTGTATAGAATCATAATATATTTTTATTTTATAATTTAGTTCTTTATTTTTTGAGAATTAAATACAGAATCAGAAACTGTTATAAAATTCAGAACAGTCCTGTTTCTGTGAATCAGAAGCTCAGAAAAACAGCAATATCTCAGTACTCAGTCATCCAATTTCAATACAATTTGTTGTATTAGAAATATACAGATGTTAGGTTTCCAAAGAATCAAATTTCATCCAATTTCATTCAGTGGTTGCAGAGATATGGGCAAAAGAACAGAGGTCTATTACTGAACGTTCTATTTCTGTAAAATGCAATCTGGATTTTGTATAAACTTCACAGATCTAATTGGCTAGGCAAAATGTCATAACAATTCCTCAAAATTTTATCTAAGAACGTCTGATATATCTAGATTATTCGTGCGAAATTTCGAAGAAATTGGCTTATCCGTTTGTCTATAAAAATTCCGTGATCAGATGCATGTGCACGGACAGTTTCAGAAACCAAGTTTGCAGAAAATTTCAGAAAGTTCCTAACGTGATTCTAGAACGAAGTTCAACCTGTATCAGTCCTAATAAATCATGGAAATCATCTAAACATGGATTTTAATTTCGTTCATGAAGTAATCATGCATGTTTGTATCGATATAAATGAAGAACTTGGGCTCAAGGCCTTGATTCATGTACAAATTTCCAGAATCTATGCTTTTTCAGATTCTCATGAATTAAAACCAATTTGTGCAAGAATTCCAACCTGTGTGAGTGAGAGGGGACGTAGGAGAACTTCGTCGGACGATCATCGGACATCGGAACCAGGTCGGACTTCCTTATTCTCCTTCTTCTCTTCCTTTCTCTCTCTCTCTCTATTTCTCTGAATTTTCGGACTGAATGTTCCTCTTTTTTTGGTTCCCCCCTCTGCAGCACCTGGGGGAGTCCTTTTATAGGCTCATGGATGCCTGTTGGTTAGGATTTGGATGAGTTCGGTTTTGATTGTGTTGATAAGATCTCATCTGGTATCTAGCTTCATCTTATTTGGAACGATCTGTACAGGATTTGTATGGCTGAACCTTATTTGTTGTTTGACTGTTTCTTTGAAAATTTGAATCTACATCTGATCTTTTGTGATTTGTTTTGAACGTTATCTGTCGATATCCAGGAACAATCAAGCTCAGGTCACTCCTTTCGCTCAAGTGTTGGGATATTAAAATTGCTCTTATCATAACCTATCAATAGCATACCAGTAACAAATGACAATGCAAATTGATGTATATCAATACTAATTACCTCAATACCCAAACATAACGTAGACATGTTACGAGAGGCGTTCGATACCAAACCTTCATTTTTGGAGGCTTTCGTTCTTGCTTTCACCTTTTCTTTCTTTTGATAATACCGACCTTACCCTCTAGAAATTGATTTCTTTCCAAATGTGAGCTTTTCTTTCTAGGAAGCTCACTTTCCCTTTTTGATGCCCGTTTTCCCTTTTTAGGCGTCCACCTTCTTTTTTAGGTGTCAACTTGTCTTTTCAATGTCTTTTTCTTTTGAAGAGGCAAGCTTTCAACATACTTTTCGTAATAAATCTTTTAAGGAAATGAAATCCTGCTTTTCCAGTACTAAGGGCAAAATTGTCATTTTTCCAAATTTTGTCAAAACTTGAAACTTTCAGAACGAAAAGCATTCTTTCATCATTTTAAAGCTTCCATAAAATTTTGGTACCAAAACAAACTCGTTTAGTGCCTTTTTCCTTCAAAAACCCCAAAATTTCTAAAAATGGCCACTTTCCTAAAAAGGTAAGAATTTTAAAAGAAAATTTTGGGTGTCTACAGATGCCCCTCTTTGGCATTATCCCAAATTTATTTTGATAATGTCAAAGAAGAAAACTCCCATTTGCTTTTCTTTCCAGATTTGCCTTGAGAGTATAGAATCGTTATTTATTCCATAACATCTATTTCCTTGGATTCTTAACAAAAAGAGATTTGGCAAGAGCTCCTAATACTAGGACAATCATGCATGAACGATCACTTTATGAATGCAGTCATGTGTGTGAAATGAATGTTTAGAGACTCATACCTTTGATTTATGAACTCGAGAAGAAGCCTATGATGGCCAGCTGCCCCAAGCAATGGTCCATGTTTCTTTTGATGTTTAGGATTTTCAAAATTCCTTTTTCGAAAAGAGAACTCTTTTTGGTTTCTATCAAAAAGGACTTACAATTTCTCATATTTCCCTTCACTCGGGTTTTAATACCCATAAATAAGTAGAGGTTTTATGGAGGATTTTGAATAACATTTCAAAGCTCCCTTTCTTACCCAACGAATTCTAATTCTCAAACAACATGAATTCAAATAAAATAGGTCCTATTCTTACTCTAGGACTTTCAAGGTGAACTTTTCTCCATCGGGATGAACTATGGGGATTTGGGAAAGAATTACCCACTGTCCCTTCTGAAGCATCCCGGGTTTTAAGGCAAAGAGACGGAAAATTGCTCTTTTAAGTTTTGACTTTTTCTTTTTTTTTTTCCATTTTTCAAGAGATGACCTCTTTTGAAGAAGTTTTTGTATTCCCTCTATCTATTTGGGGAAGACTTCTTCTCGGAGGAGTTTTTGCATTCTCTTTTTTTTTTCTTTTTTTCTTTCAAAGAGAAGACTCCTTTTTAAGAAGTTTTTGTATTCCCTCGGTTTATTCGGGGAAGACTTCTTTTTTATAGGAGTTTTTGTATTCTCTTTTTCTTTTCTTTTTCTTTTGAATATTGTCAATTTTTCTTTTTCGAGAGAAGCGAAATGGGGAATACAACTCATCCCTTTAGATAATCAATCCAGCCAAGATTGTCCTATTTCCTAATAGCACCTACCATTTGAAAGCACCTTGCTATTTTGAACTAGGCCTCATTTGATAAGTAAAAGATTTTTGACATGTTACCAAATAATTTTTGGAAACTCCACTTTTCATAAAGTATCAATTCCCTAATTTGGGGTCACATAATCCATCTTTGGTCCTTCTTTCCAGAAATTCAAAAGAGTTCTATTTTCAAAATCTTTTCAAATGAAATTTAAAGTAGACCCCCATACATAGTATTGGGCATTTATAGAATCTACTAAATTCCTTTCCTTAACATCAACTTACCAATATTGATGATGCCCCTTTGCAACATAGGGACCATCCTTGTGGGCCGCCATCTTCAAATGGAGTGTGGTGCTTCTTGTGGATGCATTATGTTATGCAAGATGCATTCCTATAATACAATGATAATGCATGCTTTATGATATGATGAATACACTCAATTTCTATGAAATGTATTTAAGGGATAACATCTCCATGCCCCTAGCTTGGAGTGAATAGCACGAGAACTCACATATCATGGCCGATCTCTATATGACATGATTGTTTTTCAATATGATGCATGAAAGATATGCACAACCTTAGTCTTGGCGATGCATGATATGATCCTTGGATGTATTCTAGGTAGGTTAACTCTCTAATTCATTTCTAGAAAACTCTTACTTACACACTTTGAAGCTTTTCCAAATCAATGATTTTATGGAATATAGAAAGCTTGGAGGCTTGACCATCCTCATGGATGAGGGGACTTTCCTCCTTGCTTTAATCACTCTCAAGTTCTTGTTTTCTAGGGAAGTATCATGGATAAGAGAAGAAGGTATTTCTAAATCCAATTTTTGAAAAATAATATTTTTGGAGTTTTTCAAATTTTTATATTTTTTTTGGATTTTCCGGAACAACTAGTAGAAGGGAAAACAAACATTTTTTTTTGAAATTTTCATAATTTTCTATTTTTTTGGATTTTTCAAAGCAAATAGCAAAAGGGGAAACGAATAAAACTTTCTTTTTGGGAATTTCAAATTTTTCAATTTTTTTTTGGGTTTTTGGGTTTTTCCATTTTTTTTGGCTTTTGGGAATATATAATTTTTTTGAATTTTTTTCAAATAAAAAGGGATCTTCCATCAAACCTGCAAAGAAAACACTACGAGTTAGATTCTAAATAAGACGTCTAAACCATAGGTTTCGGGATTAGCGGGTTCTAGGGCACCCTTAACCCAATTGGTTCTGGGTGGTGGTTCAGGTGGTATGGATGGGATATAGCCCAATCCATATCGACTTGGGTTTGGTCTAGGTAGGATGGTTCTAGCCTACCTTGGTTTTTAGCTCCTAGGCCCTAGTAAGGTATATATCCCATGTTTAGTAACATATTCCAAGGCTTTTTAAGTTTTGAAAATTTTTGATAAAGGGGATGGCCCTGGAATATTGTGTCATCTATGACGAGGCTATACACTTGAATTTCATTGGTTATGCCTTGGAGGTCTACGGGTTTATGGGGTGAGTTGAGCTCTTCTAGGAGATGGACGACCTTGGCTGGGTGTGGCTCTCCTAGTAGGTGGATGGTAAGATAAGGTGTATCTAGGCTGTCGGTAAATAACTTAGGGGTTACCAAATTTGAAATTTCATCTTTTTCATTTTGGAATTCATTTTTGTGCTGGACATTCGACACACCTTCCAAATCTATATCCTTCGACACATTTTGTGGGATTGTGGGTGCATGATTGTAATTTGAATCTTGGTAATCTATTGGTCCTACACAATGCATAGGAGGATCGAGTAGAGAGTTTGGAGAGAGAAGAGTTTCAGGTATACCTTCTTCATGCTTGTCTACCTTTTCATGGTGGGAGCAAGCTTCCTTGCAGGCATCCTGAGGGTACTGTAGCTCCTGTAGGGCTTCGAGCTTCCATTGCTTTGGTAGGTCTTGGACTTCATCTGCCAAGCCTATGGGTGTGCAACACTCGTTCTCTCTTGTGTATGAAATGGTGCTCGTGGGAATGAAACCCATCGGAGCAACCGGTTTTGAAAAGTTTTGGATGGTGGGTGTGAAGTGACTCCCATGCCCCAGTCCACTTGTGCGCTTATGGATGTGAACTTTCTTTTCTTTTTTGCTTTCTTGAATTCCAAATTTTTTATTTTCAAATCTCTTTTGAAAAATTTCGAAAGTTTTTGAAATAGGAAACTTTTTTGGTTTTTCTATGTGCAAAGGGGTGTTTGGATATTTTGAACGGTTAGCTGATTTGATTTGGACTCTCGCCTCATCTCCAGCCTCGTATCCCTGATCGATTTTCGACCTTCGTTGGGCTTTTCGAGTATGAATTGTCTCTCCACATTCATAAGATAGGTTTTCATGGTAGATCTTAGCCTCTAAGGCCTCAAGTTTCCTTCTAGCTTCGGTTGCTTTCTTTGTAAGATAAGCAATTTTTTCTTGGGAAAGTCTTTCTATGGTTTTGGAAAACTGGTTTTGAAAATCAGATGAAGTTTTCTTTGAACAGCTTGATTTCCTATGTTTCTTACCATGAGAGGAGCAAGATTCCTCTTCTTCGGCTTTTAAAGTAGCTATCCTTTCTTCTACTTTCATCATTCCCCTTTTTAGGGTGGCCAACGCATCTTTTGCAATCCTGTTTGAGATTTTGCTCTTATGGCATGAGCCTCGCCTTGGCATTTTGGAAGATGCTTCTGAACTTGACATGATCCACCTGTATACAAACTTACCACAAATCTAGAAACTTTGTTAGTGTAACAAATTTCAAACAAATTTTTCAAGACCCAAGTCCCAAATCTGAAACCTTGATTGTAATGGATTTCAAACAACTTTCGAAGTCACAGGTCCCACCGGGCATGCCAAATCTATTTGGGAAGCCCGGTTGGATACCTCGCAAGATCCTTCGAAGTTTGGTATGATCAACCTGTTTAAGCAACCTTATCACAAACCTGAAAATTTAGTTAGTATCACAGATTCAAACAAGTTTCTAAGACTCAAGTTCCACCGGGCGTGCCAATTCTGTTTGGGAAGCCCGGTTGGATACCTCGTAGGATCCTTCGAAGCTTGGCACGATCACCCTCTTTAAGCCAACTTATCACAAACCTGAAAATTTAGTTAGTATAATGGATTCAAACAAAATTTCAAAGTCACAAGTCCCACCGAGCATGCCAAATCTGTAGACGTGATTTTATTTCAAATCATGGGATTCGAAATCAAACCCTCGAACTACGTCGGGTTGCGCGAGCGTGCCATTTAGTTTATCAAAACTAACAAATTTTGATTTTCTGACTTCTAAGAACGATTGTGGACAAGTGAGATCTTTTCGACTTAAGCCTTCTTGAACCGACGCTCAAGGGTCAGCCTAGACGCTTGAAATTTGTTTGAATCCGTTAATTCGAGAAAGGAAAAACCAGATTTTCCAAAGTTTCAGATTTGTGTTTAAGTTCTTGATTTCTGAAAAATTTCAGATTCTGAAAGTTGCAGAATCTGTTCAGTTCCAAAGACCTGTTCTCCGAATTTTTAAAAATACTTCTAATTCTCCAACAATTCTATAATTTTTACAGAATATAGACATGTGTGTATAGAATCATAATATATTTTTATTTTATAATTTAGTTCTTTATTTTCTGAGAATTAAATACAGAATCAGAAACTGTTATAAAATTCGGAACAGTCCTGTTTCTGTGAATCAGAAGCTCAGAAAAATAGCAATATCTCAGCACTTAGACATCCAATTTTGATAAAATTTGTTATATTAGAAATATACGGATGTGAGGTTTCCAAAGAATCAAATTTCATCCAATTTCATTCAGTGGTTGCAGAGATATGGGCAAAAGAACAGAGGTCTATTACTGAACATTCTGTTTCTGTAAAACGCAATCTGGATTTTGTATAAACTTCACCGATCTAATTGGCTAGGCAAAATTTTATCTAAGAATGTTTGATATGTCTAGATTATTCATGCAAAATTTCGAAGCAATTGGCTTATCCGTTTGTTTATAAAAATTCCGTGATCAGACGCATGTGCACGGACAGTTTCAGAAACCAAGTTTGCAGAAAATTTCAGAAAGTTCCTAACCTGATTCTAGAATGAAGTTCAACCTGTATCAGTCCTAATAAATCATGGAAATCATCTAAACATGGATTTTAATTTCGTTCATGAAGGAATCATGCATGTTTGTATCGATATAAATGAAGAACATGTGCTCAAGGCCTTGATTCATGTACAAATTTCCAGAATCTGTGCTTTTTCAGATTCTCATGAATTAAAACCAATTTGTGCAAGAATTCCAACCTGTGTGAGTGAGAGAGGACGTAGGAGAACTTCGTCGGACGATCATCGGACATCGGAACCAGGTCGGACTTCCTTCTTCTCCTTCTTCTCTTCCTTTCTCTCTCTCTCTCTCTATTTCTCTGAATTTTCGGACTGAATGTTCCTCTTTTTATGGTTCCCCCCTCTGCAGCACCTGGGGGAGTCCTTTTATAGGCTCATGGATGCCTGTTGGTTAGGATTTGGATGAGTTCGGTTTTGATTGTGTTGATAAGATCTCATCTGGTATCTAGCTTCATCTTATCTGGAACGATCTGTACAGGATTTGTATGGCTGAACCTTATCTGTTGTTTAACTGTTTCTTTGAAAATTTGATTCTGCATCTGATCTTTTGTGATTTGTTTTGAACGTTATCTGTAGAGATCCAGGAACAATCAAGCTCAGGTCACTCCTTTCGCTCGAGTGTTGGGATATTAAAATTGCTCTTATCATAACCTATCAATAGCATACCAGTAACAAATGACAATGCAAATTGATGTATATCAATACTAATTACCTCAATACTCAAACATAATGTAGACACGTTACGAGAGGCATTCAATACCAAACCTTCATTTTTTGAGGCTTTCGTTCTTGTTTCCACCTTTCCTTTCTTTTGATAATACCGACCTTACCCTCTAGAAATTGATTTCTTTCCAAATGTGAGCTTTTCTTTCTAGGAAGCTCACTTTCCCTTTTTGATGCCCGTTTTCCCTTTTTGGGCGTCCACCTTCTTTTTTAGGTGTCAACTTGTCTTTTCAATGTTTTTTTCTTTTGAAGAGGCAAGCTTTCAACATACTTTTCGTAATAAATCTTTTAAGGAAACAAAATCCTGCTTTTCCAGTACTAAGGGCAAAATCATCATTTTTCCAAATTTTGTCAAAACTCAAAAATTTTAGAAAGGAAAGCATTCTTTCATCATTTTAAAGCTTCCATAAAATTTTGGTACCAAAACAAACTCGTTTAGTGCCTTTTTCCTTCAAAAACCCCAAAATTTCTAAAAATGGCCCCTTTCCTGAAAAGGTAAGAATTTTAAAAGAAAATTTTGGGTGTCTACAAAGGTGTCTAGGGGCTATATTTAAAAATGCCCCTAGCTTGAGGGAAATTTCGCATGGCCACATGGTGAAGGGCCATGGCTTTTCAAAAGACTTTTTTGGATGGACGATGGTATGTTCATGTCCATGCATTTCCACGATTTTCCTAACATGATCATGCTACGTTTTGCTCAAGGATGGAAAACACAACCAACCCTAAGTGATCATCATGGCCATCGGGCTTTGATTTTGACATGGTCGTCATATTTCATCGTGAGATTCATGTTCTTATCCAACACAATCAAGGTTTTCATATAAACCTGAAGTTTTGAAAATATTTCTTTTCAAAGTATATGTAGGGTTAAATTTTCGAAATTTTGATCCCTTTTGAGAAAGCAATTTTGGGAAATCCTCCCTTTCTATATGAAGATGGTTTTATACCAGCCCTTTTGATTTGAAATATGTTTCCTATGCTTGATTTTGGTCAAGCAGGGTTTTTGGAATTCATTTTGAAAATTCGTGCCTTCATGGGGCATTTGATCAAGTATGGGGATTGTGTCTCACAAAGGCACTTCAGCCACACGATACAGGGCTTGTCCCTTAATTGAGTCTTGAGTTTCGAAACTCATACTCTGTTGAAAGGGGCTGCCATTTTGCCTACCTGTTTAAGATAGGTTTTTCAAATGAGTGCTTTAATGAATCATTCCCCTTTCCATGGGAGATGATGTCTGGAATTTTTAGGGCCTACCGCAAGGGCAAGCACGATTTTTCTTTTGGCTTAGTGATTCCATTCACACGCCAAAAGAGTTTTCGAAATGTATGGCACATTTAGTATGAATAACATCTTCATTTGATCAAGTCCAACAGACAATGCATGAATTGCAATGTATGGAAGGTTTTTATCAAAAAGAATTTTGAAAAGTCTTTTGTGAAATGCTAACCCTTTTTTGAGATTTTCATTTCTTTTGAAATTTGCCTTGAAGGTGTTGGATTTGATTCGTATGGAGACCTGCTTATGAAGGCTCGATACTTAGGGGGTCGACTTTCATTGCCCCTTTTGGTTTTACAAAACCCTGAATTCGAGTTCTAAGATGATGTCTAGACTTGATGCACATGTATGATTTCAGAGTGTGATGCATGATGCTTATGCACATACTACGGGTCAGGCTTGTTTCTAAAAATTCCCAATCTTTCATAAGTCAAGGATCTTGCGAATTTCAAGAAGTTCGGAGGTTTTTCTTCCTCCTGGCTTTGGTGATTCTCGAGCTTTTCATTTTGAAAAAAAACTCTAGACAAAAGGGTGTTCAAGATCAGCTTTTTGGATTTTTTTTGGTTTTTGGGAGTTATATATAATTTTCGAAAAGCATTTTTACAATTTTCGAAAATGGACTTTGTACATGGCCAAAGGCTTTAAAACAAATTTCTTTTTGGAATTTTCATTTTTCCAAATGTTTTTGAGATTTTGTTTTGGGTTTTCAATTTTTTTTGGTTTTTGGCAAATATCTGATTTTTTTGGTTTTTTCAAAAGGAGGGATCTTTCCATGAACCTACAAAAAAAATACTCATGAATCAGACTCTAATCAATAGGTCTAAGACATGGGTTTTGGGTTTTAGAGGTTCTACAAGGCACCCTTGATCCATATGGCCTTAGGTGGCGGCTCTGGGGGTATGGGTGGGCTGTAGCCCAATCCATACTTTTGTCGATTGGCCTAAGGTAGGACAGGTTCGAGCCTACCTTGGTTTTGGGTTCCCAGGCCCTAGTAGGGTTTATATCCCATGTTCAGAATCATGTTCCAAGACTTCTTGTTTTTTGAAAATTTTTTGTATAAATCATGGCCTTGGAACATGGAATCGTCCATGTCAGGGATATATACCCTTTTGGATATTGGGATTTTGGATTCTGGGGCGATGGCAGACTTGGGCTTCCATACAACCCTGGTTTGGGAGATTTGTTTCTCAAAGAAAACAGTGTTTGGTCCTTTGAGAAGTTTTGGATATTTCAGGGTGTTTTTGTCTTCAAGGGAAACCGTGCTTGGTCCCTCGATAGACTTTGGATATTTTGGGGTGATGGAAGACTCGTGCTTCCATACAACCCCGAATTGGGAGATTTTGTCCTCAAGGAAAGCCATGCTTGGTTCCTTGAGGAACTTTGGATATTACAGGGTGATGGAAGACTTGAGCTTCCATACAACCTGTTTTTGTGTGAGTTTGTCATTTAAATTCTACACTACACACATGCGTGCATTGAGCCTTTTCGCTCTTAAATATATAAGTGTATTTCAATTCCACAATTTACATTCAAGTCGTGTGAGTTGCTTTCAAGTTCAGGTATTTTCCTTAAAGTTGCGTGAGTTGCACTTTCATTCGGGTATTTACATTAAGTTGTGTGTGTGAGTTGCTTTCAATTCAAGCTTCGCTCACCTCATCATTTCGCTAAATCTAGGCCACTTGAAGCACACACAGCCGGCCTAAAATAGCTAAAACTCAAGAGACTTGAAAACGTGCAACCCCCATAATAAAAACTGCAATTTAGGCATACATCGAAACATTTAACTTTCTTTCGAAAATATACGTTTGTTTGAAAGATCAAAGGTTTTCTAAAGCGCTTAAACCAACCCTTGAGCACCGGTTTAAGAAGGTTTAAAGCGAAAAGATCCCGCTTGCTCACAATCGCCTTTCAAAATGTCAGATATCTTAAAAACTTCGCTAGCTTGAGCAAGCTAGCTGGCATGCCCTTAAAAGCGACGTAAACCAGGAGTGGGAATTTTTTGTGCTTACACTCGCAAAAACTGTCCGTCTCGAAATACCAAGAAGAACCGAAGAAATGAAAATTTGGATTGGATCTAGACCCAAAAATTCAGATCCAGACCCAAATAGTGTTTGGATTGGATTTGGATCTCAAAATCCAAACCTAAGACCCACCTCATTTGCCTATAAATAGAGGTGAGGGGGGCATGAAGTTCACGTGAATTTGCAATTGGAAGGCTTGGGAAAGAGAGAGAGGCCATAAAGTAAGAGAGAGAGGGTTGGTAGGCTTGACTTTGGTCAAAGTGGGCTAACCTTGTGGGCTTGATCATGAGTGTGGGTTCAAGCCTTGTATGAACCTAGGCTCAACCAAAGGGTTGCACCAACTTGAGGAGTGGCTGCAAAAAGGCGTGGAAGGATGGGCTATGCGTGGTGGATCGGCTCCAAGAGGTAGGTCTCTCAACCTCACCCTAACCTAGCCTAAACCACCTAACCGACCCCACTAAACCTAACCCAAACCTAGCCTAGACCTAGCCCCTTTCACCTAAACCGACCCAAACTCTCCTAAACCGACTCCCTTAAAACCCACCTAAACCTAACCCTAACTACACCCTAGCTAGACCATCTTCACCCTAAACCTACCTTCCTAACCCACGGCTGAACCTAGTCCAACCACCCCCTAACCGACCTAACCTAAACCCTCTAACCGAGTGCACTTGGCACTCGGTTTTCTTCCCACACTTTCCCTAGATAAGACCTGGCCTGCACCTTGTGCAGTGTAAACACCCCGAAATCCCACGAATTCCTCAAAACAACCTGGTTTTGTAAAAGTAGCCCCAAAGGGCCATTTTGAGTTTGGAAACCTAGGAGCCTTCCAGACAACCCTGTACATATGTTTTGAACTTTATATTTCAAAAATGTATAATATGGCTTTAAAAACCTTTTAAAACACGTTTTTGAAACCCCGAAGCAGCTTGGCTTGATCAAGACAGGACCAGAAAAGTTAAGGAGAGCTCGGAACCGGAGCACATGTCGAGCCCGACACAGCAACTCTCGTATTGAATTCACCCCCAGGATCTCGAATGTCCAAGACCCTGTTATCATCAAAACATCACTTGAAGTCATCTCCGGAAGGCGAAAACAGAAGCAGACGATCATGTTAGCGAAGACCCAACGCAGACGGAGTACTGATGCTGTCAGACCCCGCACAAACCATTCGTTTCGAACACATCCTGAAGGAGTCAGAATTCAATTTGGATTGGATCTGGACCATATATATCCAGATCTCGATCCAAACCCATGTATGGACTTGGATTTGGATTTGGATCCAAAGATCCAATCCAATATCCATATCCATGGCCCATATCACCTTCTCATAAATGGAGGTGGGGCCCACTTGAATTTCACGTGGGATTATGGGCATGAGAGAGAATGGGGGAGGATAAGATCAAAGTGTGTTGTAATTAAGCTTGACTTGTGTGTCAAGTTTGGGGTTAATCATGTGGGTTAGCCTAGTTAACATGGGTTTAAGCTTGTAATTAGCTAAAACCTAACCTAGGGCTGCACCAACATGATATGATTAGGGTCCATGGGTGTAAACACCCCGAAATCCCACGAATTTCTTAAACAAACCTGGTTTTGAAAAAGCAGCCCCAAAGGGCCATTTTCAGTCTAAAAACCCAGGAGCCTTCTAGACAACCCTGTACATATGTTTTAAACTCTGTATTTCAAAAATGTATAATATAGCTTTTGAAAACCTTTTAAAACACGTTTTTTTGAACCCCCGAAGCAGCTTGGCCCGATCAAGACAGGACCAAGAGAGCTAAGAAGTGCCCGGAACCGGAGCACACGTCGAGCCCGGCACAGCAACTCTTGTATCTGATTCACACCCCCAGGATCTCGAACGTCCAAGACCCTATTCTTATCAAAATATCATTTGAAGTCATCTCCGGAAGGCAGAAACGGAGGCGGACGACCATGTTGGCGAAGACCCAACGCAGACGGAGTACTAATGTTGTCAGGCCCCGCACAAATCGTCCGTTTCGAACCCAGCTCGAAGGAGTCAGAGTTCAGTTTGGATTGGATCTGGACCATATATATCCAGATCCCAATCGAAACCCATATGTGGACTTGGATTTGGATTTGGATCCAGAGATCCAATCCAATATCCATATCCATAGCCCACAATCTACCCAAACCACTAGTTTTCAAAATATCTGGCCCAACCCTTTCCAGCCCACCTTATCTACATACCACCCTACCTAAACCACCTAACCACTACCCCAAACCCAGCCCTAACCGACCTACCCATCCCTATTTAAACCCCCCCCTTGGGGGCGGGCTTTTCAAGCTGGAACCCTTCACTAATCCCAGCCGGGCCCTCTCTTTCCCCCACTTCCCAGCTCAGCCGAACCTGCCCAACTGCTCCACCTGTGCCGCCTGCACCACCACCATCCCTCCATCCCACCACAGCTCGCACCGCCATCTCCACCACCTCCCAGCCGAGCTTCACAACCTGCCCACCTTTCTCCCAGCCGGGTACCACCTTCTCCCCATTCGGTAAGCACCCCCCAACTCTACCTAAATCCTTCTCTACTCCCTCTCCATTCCTAGCTACTCACCATACCATCATCTCACCTACACATCAGCCCTTTGCTGCCACCATTCTCCCTTAGCCGAACCTAGCACAACCTAAACCATCGGCCACTACCTAACTACCCTAACTACACCCGGCCAGCCATCTCTTTTCCCCTTAGACTCCCATTCGGCCTTCCCTTAAACTCCCTTAGGTCCATATTCCCTAACACTATATACTCTCCATTCGTGATCCTACACACTTACTTGGCCCAGCCCTTTAATCCCCCACATCAAGGCGACACCCTTGCTTGTAGCCGGCCACCTTCAAGGCGCCTATCCCGCGCCCCATTTGCAGCCGGCCAGCACCCCTTTGTCGCTCACCCTCGCGGAGCTCCCGTTTGCAGCCCAAGGCGAAGGCCAAGCCCACGCTCAAGCAAGGCCTCTACAGACCAGCTACTCGTAAGTGCCTAAACTCGGTCTTTAGTTGTATACTTGCTTGAGATTCAATTTGATACGGGGTTGTAATAACGGAGCATAGTCTCCCCCCGCTTGTAATAACGTGGCTTGGCACACCCACACACGTGCACTCTCTTAGTTGTGCACGATTTTGAACACACACGGGCCTAATCAGCCCATAATACATAAGTATATATATATATACTTTCATTTTCGAAGGGTTTTTGCTTAAGTCGTGTGTGTAAGTCTTTCAATTCAAGCACTCTCACACACATTGAGCCTTCGCTCTTACTCCCAAGACCTTAGTAAAGGCCTTATTGCAGTTATATTTGGGTTTCATTTCATGTCGTGTGTGTAGTACTTCAATTCAAGCACTCTCACACACATTGAGCCTGCGCTCTTACTCCCAAGACCTTAGTCAAGGCCATACTGCAATTTATATTTGGGTTTAATTTCATGTCGTGTGTGTAAGTCTTTCCATTCAAGCACGCACCCACATTGAGCCTTCGCTCTTATTTGCAAGACCCGAGTAAGGGCTCATATACATATTCTATATACATATCTCCCTTCGGTTATTTCCCTTCGGTTATTTCCCTTCAGCATTGTCTTTACATTTCGGGTTTTCCCTTTGGAGTAGCGTGAGTTTGCATTGCATCTACGCCATACCACGAGGTAGGACGCATATTGCATCAAAGCAAGCCCCGCTCGAATTCGCCCACGTAGTGGAGTGTTCATAACACACAAACTAGGTGGCCCGAAAAGGGATAAAAGAAAAGACTTAGGCACGTGCAAATCCACGTGATCTAAAACATGCAATCGGATTTTAGAGACCCGAAATAGACACCTCGAACCGCTTCGTAGACTTTCTCTCCAAAAAACTCGATTTTTGCAAAGCGTACAGACTGACCCTTGCGCATCGGTGCAAGAAGGTCTGCGACGACAAGAGCTTACTTGCTCACAGTCGCCACGTTTAGAAGTCAGTGTTAAATATATCTTCGCTAGCTTAAGTAAGCTAGTTGGCACGCCCTGTTTGCATACATAGGCCTTAGACACACAAGAGGATCTGCTCCGAGCCCTGAAAAAGGCAAAGAGGCGGGGATTTTCGCGCGTCAACAGAGATTGGCATGCCCGGTGTGACGTGAGCCTTTCAAAAATCGAGTTTTAAGTAGGAGTCTTGCGAAAATTTTGTAAAAAGGTGTCGTTTTAACTTGTTTTCTTTGCTTGTACTTAGGATATTTTGAAAAAGCTTGAAAAGCATGTCAAAATCCAATCCAAGTGACGTGTCGAGCCAAGGCTCATGCGCATCAAGTTCTCACTCTAGGAGGATTTTCAAAAACAAAATAAAACTAGATGAAATCGAGGACTTGAGAAGGGAGTTTGAGGCCAAAATCGATGCTCTCAGCCAAGAGGCTGAAGTAGGCGATTCATGTTCATCGAACGGTGAACAAAGGCCTAAAAAGAAATCTGAAAAACCTCGCAAGCAAAAAGAGGCCTCCGTAATAGAAGGCAACCAATACCACGAGTCCTTCACACAAAAGGACCGTAAAGCCCTACAGCAGTTGCTGAAAGGGCAGAATAAAGAGAAAAGAAACTACGCCCTGTCTGATTTCCTTCCTATGGATTACGAAATAGACAGTGACGATGAAATACCGAACTTCCATCGGTATGATGGCATGGGAGACCCTAGGTCTCACTTGCAGCTTTTCTCACATCGAGCCCATAAGAAGAAAAAGGACTCGATGAAATGGGTGTATTGGTTTCCTCTATCCCTTAAAGGCACAGCTGCCAAATGGCTGGCTTCCTACGACTTAAGCCAGTTCGCTACTTTTGAAGAGTTAGCGAACTGCTTCATGCAAAGATTTGCACACAACGTAGAAGTCACGCCAACCCTGAATACCTTAAGGGATACAAAGCAAGGCATGAACGAAGACGTACATGCCTTCATTATAAGATGGAGGTCACTTTTGGGCCAAGTGCGAGAGCCCATATCCGAAGGATGCGCAGTAATGCTCATCCTAGATAATTTTAAAAGCGAGTTAAAAACCCTTCTCTCACTCCATGAGATTTCAACTTTCCATAAGTTGATAAAAAAGGCCTCCCTTTTCGAAACCAACTTACGAAAAGGGACATACGATCACTTGTGGAAAGGAAGTGCCGTTCCAAAAACCCGTTTGGAAAAGCCCATCGCATATGGGCTGCCCACAACGGACAAAGGGGCGAAGCCCCATAAAATCGCCAATGTTCGGGTGGATCCAGGCATGGCGGGCACTTCCAAAAATTTTGAAAAATTAGAAAATAAGAGGGAACGCAATTTTCAAAAACCGGTTGAAAAATGGGAGTATACTCCGCTGGGGCAACTTGTGTCGGAGGTCCTAGACCTCCTACTTGCCCAGGGCATGATAGAACTCCCTGAAATTCCTGAAGGAGTCACTTCCAAAGGGGGGTATTTAAACTGATTTTGCAAGTATCATCGGCTCAAAGGCCATGATACCAAACGCTACTTCTCTCTTTTAAATAAAATTGAGAACTTGATAGCAGAAGGCCGGCTCCAGGTCACTGCGGAACCTGAGCCACCTCAAGCTATCTTCAAGGAACCCTTTCCCAAACACGCCAATGGTAGTGGGAAAGGAAAGGAGGTATGTACCCTCACCATTTCCAAGGAACTAGCGCGAAAGCTAGAACCTGGTCGACCTACTTGTGCGCCCATCCTTGTACTATACAAGAGGCCCGCCCAAGTCGTCATTCGGGGACCACCAAAAGTGGAAACCCCAGTAAAACCAGTTTTAAAAATCCAAGGTTCTCCTCAGCTCATCCTTAGAGCCAAGTTTAGCGCGAACCCTAGGCTGGTCGTGGGGGAAGTCACTAGATCTGGGAGGATCTACCAACCCCCGCACCTTCAAGGTGCTCAAAAGGTGGTCAGTGTGCCTGGCCCCTCAAAAGCATGTATCCCTAGTGGTCTGCCAAAAGCAGATAAGGACAAAGTCATCCTAAATCCTTATGATTTCGAAAACCATCTTTCAAAGATTCCTATTCACATGTCTATCCTAGAGCTTATAAAAACCTCGCCTAGGCATAGACTTGTATTAGAGAAAATTCTAGAAAGGGCCAAGGTTGATTCAAACATAAGTCTGGAATCCTTGTCTGCCCAAGTGGCTTTATTAGGAGCAAAATCGCCCATCACTTTTTCGGAAGATGATGTAGATAGACCCTACGAAACCCATAACCAGGCCCTGCATATCGAGGTGGTTCTAAACAACCACTCTCTGGACAGGTGCCTAGTCGATGGTGGAGGAGGGCTCAACATCCTTCCACTTCATGTGGCGTACAAAATCGGAGTCACCTTGACTTCAGTGAACCCAAGCCCCATCGTTATCACTGGATACGATGGGAATGCGTCTAGACCTTTAGGATCCATCGAACTCCCAAAGGAAACGGGAGGGATCGAACACACGGGGGTGTTCCATGTCTTGGACATCCACCCCCATTATAACCTGTTGCTGGGAAGGCCCTGGATACACAGTTTGTGCACTGTGCCATCCACCTTCCACAGGTGTGTTAAGATCCCTTTTAGGGACCAGGTCGTAGTGATCCTAGGTGAGAGTCACCCACAGCTTCAGGGGATCATAAACTCCCCTTGTTTATCAAGCTCCCAGGCCCATGAGGCTAACCTGGGGCAAATTATGGTTGAGCCACCTCGGCTCGTGTTGAACAACCCTAGGAAGGTTGTATATGTGAAGGGACCGCCCAAAGCGGGCCCCCTCCCGACTCTAATCCTCCTAAGAAAACCCAAGCGTTCCCTATTTCCAAAGCCCCTGGACAAGAGGCCATACGAGCCTAATATGGACGATAGCATGTTCCAGGACCACGACTTGTATCCCACCTTTTCAAAAAACAAAAAGTCGTGGAACATGTTATTGAACATGGGCTACACGCCCTACAAGAGTCTAGGGGCACAAAACCAGGGTCTCCTAGAGCCCATCCTTCCTAGGGCCAACCCAAGCCAATATGGGATCGGCTATACTCCTCGAATACCGTCGGAGCCACCCCCTGTGACCACCTGGGTTAAGGGTGCCCCGAAGCCTGTCTTAGAAGAGACCTACGATTTAGATCTCCTATTCCGAGTCTAACCCGTAGTATTTTCCCTTTGTAGGTATGACGGAAGATCCCTTTTCTAAAAATGCCAAAAACATTTGAAAAACTTAAAATCAAAAAAATCGAAAAACAAGAAAAACAAAAAACAATGGAAAAACAAAAACTCGAAAAAAGAGTGCTTTGTATAGTTCCCAAGGTTCTTGTTTTACAAAAACCCAAAAAAATCGAAAATTTGGAAAATACCAAAAAGATTTTGTACATAGCTGCTCCTGGTAGGACTTTGGCAAAAGAAAAGGATTTTGAAAGAAACGTCTTCTGCATAGCCAGACCAAAAATTTCGAAATCACTTGAAAATCCAAGTACAAAACCAGGTCATTTTGAAAACCACGCATCAAGTTCCCTCGGGTCTATAGCCCACGAGAATGATCAAAGCCCAGAAGTGGATCCCCTTGAGGAAGATCCCACTTTTGAGCTCCCAGAATTTCATAGAATTCTCGATTTTGAAAGACCTTCCCAATCAGTAGGAGGAGATTTCATAGAGGTGAACCTAGGGGATGATTCCAATCCCAAAACCATCAAAATAGGCACATGCTTGCGTGAAACTGAAAAGTTAGCATTCATTGCATTTCTACAAACCTATTTAGATGTGTTTGCATGGACGTATGAAGACATGCCGGGCATAGATCCCAGCATTGTCGAGCATCGTCTTCCCTTAGATGCAGGTGTAAAACCCATAAAGCAGAAGCTTAGGAAAATACACCCGAATGTACACACGCAAGTCAAAGAGGGTTTAGAAGATCTGCTAAAAGTCGGATTTATAAAACCTATTGCGTATTCTGATTGGTTGTCAAATATCGTTGTGGTTCGAAAAACCAATGGAAAAATTCGAATATGCATCGATTTCAGAAACCTGAACAAAGCCACTCTAAAGGATAATTATCCTTTGCCAAACATAGATTTGATAGTCGATAGTACTGCAAATCATGAAATGTTTTCATTCATGGATGGCTATTCAGGCTATAATCAAATCAAACTAAGTCCACGAGATCAGGGTAAGACCGCCTTCACAACCCCATGGGGCACGTACTGCTATACAGTCATGCCCTTTGGTTTGAAAAATGTCGGCGCAACATACCAACGAGCCATGAACACGATCTTCCATGATCAAATTCATGAGCTTGTAGAAGTGTATGTAGATGATCTCTTGGCAAAATCCAAAACCCGATGCACCCATATCGAATGTTTATAAAAGATTTTCGAAAGGCTTAGGCTTTACAAAGTAAAGCTAAACCCTCAAAAATGTGTGTTCGGGGTAGAATCAGGGAAGCTTCTAGGCTTTATGGTAAGCCAAAGGGGAATAGAAGTCGACCCCTCTAAGTGTCGAGCCATCATAGACATGGCTCCACCCTCCAATCTCACCCAAATCCGTAGCCTCCAGGGTCGATTACAATCCGTGCGCCGATTCATATCGAATCTGGCAACTAGATGCGAACCCTTCAACAAACTGTTGAGGAAGGGTACGAAATTCTTATAGGATGACGAATGCCAAAAGTTCTTCGAGAGACTGAAGGCATACTTGGTTAATCCCCCCGTTTTGAATCCTCCAAAGCAAGGAAAACCACTTTTATTATACATCTCCGTGCATGGAAATGCTTTAGGAGCCCTGTTGGCTCAATACGAGGATGACACCCATAAGGAGTATGCCATCTACTATATTTCAAAAACTCTCTTGGCTTATGAACGAAATTATCAAGCCATGGAGAAGACGTGCTTGGCCCTAGTCTGGGCCTGCCAGAAGTTCAGACACTATTTCCTAGATCATGAGATCTGGATAGTGTCCAAGCTTGATCCAATCAAGCACTTGTTCGAAAAACCCATTCTCATGGGTAGATTGGGCAAATGGCAGCTCCTTCTAATGGAGTATGATCTGAAATACCATCACCAGGTCTCCATTAAGGGGCAAGCCCTAGCAGATTACGTGGCTGAATTCCCCTTAGAGGACGCATATCCCACTCTTATCGAAATGCCTGATGAAGGCATATTGCAAAACCATTTTCAAAACCACATTTTGGCAAACTCTTTCGAAAACTAAGTGTGGAAGATGCACTTCGATGGGGCACGAAACCAACGAGGGGCTGGTGCCGGGGTCATCCTAATCTCCCCTGAAAAGGGCGAGATTCCCATAGCAGTCCGCTTAGATTTCGAATGTTCCAACAACGTAGCTGAGTATGAAGCACTCATACAAGGCTTAAGGATTTTGGAAACTCTAGGGGCATCATGCATCGAGGTCTTTGGAGATTCGCTCCTTGTCATAAACCAGGTTTTAAAAATTTGGCAAGTACGTAATGAGAAACTACTTCCATATCACGAGTTGGCCACTCGATTGGTCCAATCCTTCCAGTCGTGTAAGCTCACACACGTAGGAAGAGAGGACAATGGCATCGCCGATGCCCTCTCCTCCTTGGGTTCAGCCCTGAAGGTCGATCCCATTTCAGGGACCAGATCTTTGGAAATATGGCATGCGCCCCACCCATCCACACACGACTTGGATATTTGCCAAAACAACCCAGAGTCTATTGAAAAACCCTGGTTCTATGACATAAAACAATTTTTAGAAAATGGGGGATTTACCAAGGATGCCACATCCAAAGATAAGGCATTCATTCATAAGATTTCGACCCGATACAACATTCTGGGTGGGGTCTTATACAAAAAGAGTTTTACCGGCATTCTGCTTAGGTGTATCGACCTAGAGGAGGCTAGGATAGTGATGCATGAGTTCCACGATGGAGAATGTGGAGGTCATGTTAATGCCAACATGATGGCAATGAAAATACTTAGAGGGGGCTATTTTTGGTCCACCCTGAAAAAGGATTGTCACGATCATGTTAGGAAGTGTCATCTGTGTCAAGTGCATGGGCACGCCATTCATATCCCATCATCTGCATTGCATTCCGTGGTCAGCCCCTGGCCATTTACCATGTGGGCGTTTGACATCGTAGGCCCAATATTTCCAAAGGCCTCGAATGGGCATCGATTTATTTTAGCAGCCACGGAGTATTTCTCCAAGTGGGTGGAAGCCATTTCCCTAACCAATGTAATGGGGCAACATGTGGTGGCTTTCATCCGGAGCAATATCTTGGCTCAATTTGGGGTTCCACGAGACCTTGTGTCTGATAATGGTACCCCATTCAAGAACGAGCGGATGGTTAAGTTGTGCAACACGTATGGCATAACTCACCACTTCTCCTCGCCCTACTACCCTCAAGGCAACGGCCAAGCCGAAGCCACAAACAAGACTCTCATTAGTATTATTGAGAAAACCTTAGAGAAGGGTAGGACGTGGCACGAGAAGCTGGATGAAGCCTTATGGGCTTATAGGACTTCCATCCGGACTCCCACGAATGCCACACCATTCGAATTGGTCTATGGCACAAACGCCATTCTTCCCATTCATACTCAACTGCATTCATTTCATACATCCATAGCACTCGACCTCCCCCTAGAGACGCTTCAGCATGCTAGGATGGCCGAGCTAGATTTGCTAGATGAGAGGCGACTCCTTGCCATGGATCATGCTCGTGCATACCGGCAAAGGATAGCCTGACATTATAGCAAACACATGAGACCTCGCCACTTTGAAGTGGGAGATCTGGTCTTAAAAACCATCCACCATCGTGGCCCACACCCCCTAGGCAAGTGGCGCCCCAACTGGGATGTACCCTATGTTGTACGAGCAACCACTATGAACAATTCTTATTGGTTGATCGATGTAGAAGGTAGGAACTTAGCAGATCCTATCAATATTCAATACTTAAAGAAGTATCATGTGTAGGATCTGGATTAAGTTCCATTTTTCGAAAATTTTAGAGGGATAGTTGCCCTGAGACATGTGAATAAGGTGCAAAGGCGAACTCATGTGACCTAAGTGAAGAGAATTCGCACTTGTGAAAGAGTGGAGTTTTCAAAATCGTGGTTACATTTCAAAATCCTTCTTCTTACAAAGAAAGGCCTAGTTCAACATAGCAAGATACTTGCAAGTGGTACATGCTATTTCTAAATAGGTTGATCTGGAATGGATCGAGTGTAGGCTTGGGATAAGTCCTCCCCTCTTCTCTTCTCCTTCCAAAAGGAAAACAAAGGCCCAAAACAAAAGGGAATTTCCCATGTAAAGTCTCTTTTCGAAAGAAAGAAACCAGAATTTAAAAGAAAATTTGATTCTCTTATAAAAAAGAGGGATTAAAGAAAAAATACTCCCAAAGGGAGACCCTCGATGAAAAAAAAAAAAAAGGGAAAAAGAAGCCAAAAAGCTCAAAAAGAGCAGGTTTTCTGCCTTCTGTGCCTCAAACCACGGGACGCTTCAGAAGGGGCCGTGGTATCTCTTTCCCATCCCTGGCTTATCCCAAGCTAAAACATGGTTCATTTCAAGGAATCCTAAAGTAAAAATAGGATTTACTTACTTGAATTTCATCTTGTTTGAGAATTCGACGTTTCGAGTAAGATGTAGGAATTTGAAATGAAGCTTGTTTTCTTATAAAACCTCCGGTAGATAAGCGAGTGTTAAGACTCAAACAAGGGCAAGCACGAAGAGCTCGAGATCCTTAGGATCGAGGCTCAAGACAGTTGTCCCTTTTGTAAATAGCTTTTGTAAATAAGTTTTGAAAACCGAACATCGAACAGCATAGGATTTGCTCACTTGGAGCAATAGACCTTGTAAGTCTCTAGAGTTCGACCACATCTGGTCTCTGGGAGGTCGCCACTTTTGGCACCACACCCATGTCATTTGCATTCCACGCATGGTACTTGCATGAACATGATCCCATTTAGGACCAGATTCCATAGTATCACCCTTTGGCGTGATATCTCCTCCTACCAGAGTTTGTAAATTAAGATTTTGCTAAAATTGGGGCGATCCCATATTCTTCGTGGATAGATCTAGGGAGTCATTAAAAGGGGTGTTTGTCATCTTTGCCCTTATCCAAATCGATTTGGACAAGGCCAAAGAGGGGCATCTGTAAACACCTCGAAATTCCACGAATTTCTTAAACAAACCTGGTTTTGAAAAAGCAGCCCCAAAGGGCCATTTTGAGTCTGGAAACCCAGGAGCCTTCCAGACAACCCTGTACATATGTTTTAAACTCTGTATTTTAAAAATGTATAATATAGCTTTTGAAAACCTTTTAAAACACGTTTTTTTAAACCCCCGAAGCAGCTTGGCTCGATCAAGACAGGACCAGGAGAGCTAAGAAGAGCCCGGAACTGGAGCACACGTCGAGCCCGGCACAGCAACTCTTGTATTTGATTCACCCCCCTAGGATCTCGAACGTCCAAGACCCTGTTCTTATCAAAATATCATTTGAAGTCATCTCTGGAAGGCAGAAACGGAGGCGGATGACCATGTTGGCGAAGACCCAACGCAGACGGAGTACTGATGCTGTCAGGCCCCGCACAAATCGTCCGTTTCGAACCCAGCTCGAAGGAGTCAGAGTTCAGTTTGGATTGGATCTGGACCATATATATCCAGATCCCAATCCAAACCCATATGTGGACTTGGATTTGGATTTGGATCCAGAGATCCAATCCAATATCCATATCCATAGCCCATAATCTACCCAAACCACTAGTTTTCAAAATATCTGGCCCAACCCTTTCCAGCCCACCTTATCTACATACCACCCTACCTAAACCACCTAACCACTACCCCAAACCCAGCCCTAACCGACCTACCCATCCCTATTTAAACCCCCCCCTTGGGGGCGGGTTTTTCAAGCTGGAACCCTTCACTAATCCCAGCCGGGCCCTCTCTTTCCCCCACTTCCCAGCTCAGCCGAACCTGCCCAGCTGCTCCACCTGCGCCGCCTGCACCACCACCATCCCTCCATCCCACCACAGCTCGCACCGCCATCTCCACAACCTCCCAGCCGAGCTTCACAACCTGCCCACCTTTCTCCCAGCCGGGTACCACCTTCTCCCCATTCGGTAAGCACCCCCCAACTCTACCTAAATCCTTCTCTACTCCCTCTCCATTCCTAGCTACTCACCATACCATCATCTCACCTACACATTAGCCCTTTGCTGCCACCATTCTCCCTTAGCCGAACCTAGCACAACCTAAACCATCGGCCACTACCTAACTACCCTAACTACACCCGGCCAGCCATCTCTTTTCCCCTTAGACTCCCATTCGGCCTTCCCTTAAACTCCCTTAGGTCCATATTCCCTAACACTATATACTCTCCATTCGTGATCCTACACACTTACTTGGCCCAGCCCTTTAATCCCCCACATCAAGGCGACACCCTTGCTTGTAGCCGGCCACCTTCAAGGCGCCTATCCTGCGCCCCATTTGCAGCCGGCCAGCACCCCTTTGTCGCTCACCCTCGCGGAGCTCCCGTTTGCAGCCCAAGGCGAAGGCCAAGCCCACGCTCAAGCAAGGCCTCTACGGATCAGCTACTCGTAAGTGCCTAAACTCGGTCTTTAGTTGTATACTTGCTTGAGATTCAATTTGATACGGGGTTGTAATAACGGAGCATAGTCTCCCCTCGCTTGTAATAACGTGGCTTGGCACACCCACACACGTGCACTCTCTTAGTTGTGCACGATTTTGAACACACACGGGCCTAATCAGCCCATAATACATAAGTATATATATATATATACTTTCATTTTCGAAGGGTTTTTGCTTAAGTCGTGTGTGTAAGTCTTTCAATTCAAGCACTCTCACACACATTGAGCCTTCGCTCTTACTCCCAAGACCTTAGTAAAGGCCTTATTGCAGTTATATTTGGGTTTCATTTCATGTCGTGTGTGTAGTACTTCAATTCAAGCACTCTCACACACATTGAGCCTTCGCTCTTACTCCCAAGACCTTAGTCAAGGCCATACTGCAATTTATATTTGGGTTTAATTTCATGTCGTGTGTGTAAGTCTTTTCATTCAAGCACGCACCCACATTGAGCCTTCGCTCTTATTTGCAAGACCCGAGTAAGGGCTCATATACATATTCTATATACATATCTCCCTTCGGTTATTTCCCTTCGGTTATTTCCCTTCAGCATTGTCTTTACATTTCGGGTTTTCCCTTTGGAGTAGCGTGAGTTTGCATTGCATCTACGCCATACCACAAGGTAGGACGCATATTGCATCAAAGCAAGCCCCGCTCGAATTCGCCCACGTAGTGGAGTGTTCATAACACACAAACTAGGTGGCCCGAAAAGGGATAAAAGAAAAGACTTAGGCACGTGCAAATCCACATGATCTAAAACATGCAATCGCATTTTAAAGACCCGAAATAGATACCTCGAACCGCTTCGTAGACTTTCTCTCCAAAAAACTCGATTTTTGCAAAGCGTACAGACTGACCCTTGCGCATCGGTGTAAGAAGGTCTGCGACGACAAGAGCTCACTTGCTCACAGTCGCCATGTTTAGAAGTCAGTGTTAAATATATCTTCGCTAGCTTAAGTAAGCTAGCTGGCACGCCCTGTTTGCATACATAGGCCTTAGACACACGAGAGGATCTGCTCCGAGCCTTGAAAAAGGCAAAGAGGCGGGGATTTTCGTGCATCAACAATGGGTCATGCAAAGGGAGCTCCTTAATCTAAACCTAACCAAAAACACCTAATCCTAGCCTTTTACCCTAATCCGGTCCTAATCCTAGCCTAATCACCTAACCCACTTCCCTAATCCCGGCCTAATCCCAACCTAATCACCTACCCCACTTCCCTAATCCTTCCCTAAACGTAACCTAATCCTAGCCTAATCACCTAACCCACCTCACTAAACCTCATCCCAAAACCAACCCACCTAGCTAAACCCTAAACCTCTAAACCACCCCACCTAAACCTAGCACACAACCTACCCAAAACCCCTTGTATTTAAAATATTTGGCCCTACCCTTTCCAGCCCATCTTATCACCACACCACCCTACCTAAACCACCTAACCACTACCCTAATACCAGCCCCAACCGACCTAGCCCAGCCCTATATAACCCCCCCCCCTAAGGGGCGGGTTTTCTCATCTCCCATCAAGCTCTTCTCTCCACCCTTTCTAGCCCAACCGAACCCAGTCACCTGCACCACCCCCAGCCGGCTCCTCCACCTGCACCACCACCAGCCACTACCGTGCTCCACCTGCTCCACCACACCTCAGCAGGCCAACCACCCGTCGCCATCCTCTTCATCCAACCGAACCAGTCACTCCACCACACCCGGCTGCTCCTCAACCACCCGCCGCCTCCCATCATCGCCGGTTAGTACCCTATACTCTACCTCACCTCTTCTCCACTCCCCCTCCACTCTCAGCCACATGCACCATCACCATCTTACCCCAACACCAGCCCCTCGTTGCCGCCACTCCCATTCAGCCAAACCTCATCCACTCCAATCACCCGCCACTACCTAGACACCCTAGCTACACCCGGCCACTCCATTTAACCCCCTAAGACCTACCCATACCATTTCCCCTCAGCCCCTAACTCCACCTTACCACGCACCCTAGCTAGCTCCCTTCCCATCCACCATTGCCTAGCCACCATAGCAGCCCGCCACCACCGAGTCTCCTTTAGTCGGCCACTCCAACCGGCTGTCCCCCCATCCATTCGGCCAGCCATATCCTTCCCCTAGCTACTCCCTTAGACACTCCCTTAGGCTCCCCCTTAGTGCCATACTCCCTAACCTTACAACCTCCCTTAGTGACCCTATATAGTCACCTTAGCCCCACACACAAAACCAACCCTTCGCTAGGCAACCGACCATCTTCAAGGCGCCTCTCCCGCGCCCCATTTGCAGTCGGCCAGCAACCCCTCTTGCCGATCAACTCCGCGGAGCTCCCTCTTGCAGCCCAAGGCGAAGGCCAAGCCCACGCTCAAGCAAGGCATCTTCGGACCAGCTATTAGTAAGTGCCTAACTCGGTCCTTAGTTGTATACTTGTTTAAAATTTAATTCGATACGGGGTTGTAATAACGGAGCATAGTCTCCCCCCGCTTGTAATAACGTGGCTTGGCACACCCACACACACGTGCACTCTCTTAGTCGTGCACAATTTTGAACACACACGGGCCTAATCAGCCCCTAATACGTAAATATATATATATACTTTAACTTTCGTAGGGTTTTGCTAAAGTTGGGTGTGTTGTCTTTCAATTCAAGCACTCACACACATTGAGCCTTCGCTCTTATTTGAAAGACCCAAGTAAGGGCTGAGCTATACTATTTGGGTTTCATTTCATGTCGTGTGTGTAAGTCTTTCAATTCAAGCACTCACACACATTGAGCCTTCGCTCTTATTTGAAAGACCCAAGTAAGGGCTGAGCTATACTATTTGGGTTTCATTTCATGTCGTGTGTGTAAGTCTTTCAATTCAAGCACTCACACACATTGAGCCTTCGCTCTTATTTGAAAGACCCAAGTAAGGGCCGAGCTATACTATTTGGGTTTCATTTCATGTCGTGTGTGTAAGTCTTTCAATTCAAGCACTCACACACATTGAGCCTTCGCTCTTATTTGAAAGACCCAAGTAAGGGCCGAGCTATACTATTTGGGTTTCATTTCATGTCGTGTGTGTAAGTCTTTCAATTCAAGCACTCACACACATTGAGCCTTCGCTCTTATTTGAAAGACCCAAATAAGGGCCGTGTTATACTATTTGGGTTTAATTTCATGCCGTGTGCGTAGTACTTGAATTCAAGCACTCACACACATTGAGCTTTCGCTCTTATTCCCAAGACCTTAATCAAGGCCATATTGCAAGTTATATTTGGGTTTTATTTCATGTCGTGTGTGTAAGTCTTTCAATTCAAGCACGCACCCACATTGAGCCTTCGCTCTTATTTGCAAGACCCAAGTATGGGCCCGTATATACCCTATATACATATCTCCCTTCTACATTTACATAACCCACCTCACTAAACCTCACCCCAAAACCAACCCACCTAGCTAAGCCCTAAACCACTCCACCTAAAACCTAGCACACCAAATCCCTAAAACCACCTAAAACAAAATATCTGCCCCCCCTCAAAATCAGCCCACCTTATCACCATACCACCACCACCTAAACCACCAAACCGCCCTCTCAAAACCAGCCCCAACCGCCCCTTTGAAACCTATAAACCCCCCCCCTAGTGGGCGGGTTTTTCAACTTTTTCAGCCAGCTCTTGGGCCAGCCGAGACCTCTCTCACCTTGCTCTCTTCTCCCACCTGCACCACCACCACTTCTTGGCCAGCTCCCCTCCACGCCACCACTACCTCCCGGCCTGCTCCACTCCACGTCTTCACCAACTGCTCGGCCAGCTCCATCCACCTTCCACCCGGCTGCCTGTAGACATGAAAATTCTCATTTCAAAGTTTATGAAACAAACTTGAAATGAAACTTTCCACCCCTACGCTTGCGCGAGCGTGCCAGCTAGTTCAAAACTAGCAAATGTTTGTAAGACTTCTAAGCGATTGTGTGCAAGCGGGATCTTTTCACTCACACCTTCTTGAGCCGATGCTCAAGGGTCAGCGTTGAGCGCTTAGGAATTTCATTTTACAGCAAATATGATTCCCTTTTACATAAACAAGTGTCTTTGAAAAATTTGTTGAACTTGTGCACTCGGATTCAATACTTGGAAAAACACAAGTTGCTGAAAACAGAGAATTCTGTTTCAGAGCTATTTTCTAGGGGAGTTTTCAAGGCGTTACAGACTTTCAAAAATTATCAAAATTTTACCAGACAAAGCTGGTAGTGTGGACAGACTGTAGCCTTTTTCAAATCTGCATTTGGAGCAGTATTGAATCAGAAACAAATAATCTACTCAGACCACCTCACTGGCTCGGAACAGCTCTGTTTCAGAAATACAGAAACTCAAAGATGAGTCTGTATCTCTCTGCTCAGAACTCCGATTTTAATGATTTTGATATGGCTGGAAAGCTATGGATGTTAGCTTTCCAATGCATCAAAAATCAACCAATTTGGACTCCTGTGGACAGAGATATGGGACTTTTACCCAACCTCTGTTTCAGGAAATCCGACTGTGCAAATAGTGGTGCAGAAATCTGGTCGTTCTTAATATGCTTTTATTACGTGGCTGAGCCCCTAAAATCTTGCCAATTTTATACAGAGTGTCCCAATGTGTGTGGAATCAGTGTGCCAAATTTCAAGACAATCGGAGTAAGCATCACAAAATCAAAATTACAGAAACAGACATATGCAGAGATGCTGAAATCCGGTTTTCTGTTTTATAAATGTAATGATGCATAACCCACCCGAAATTAAAATGCAACCACCCTTAAAGCAAATTTGCTGGAATATAAATGAATGGGAAGTACTTTATAGCTTAGACATAGAGGGGGTTAGAAGTATAGAGGGTATATAGCATATAGGAAGGGAGAAGCCTTAAAGCAAACACTTGGCGTGCATGTGGGTGTATAGTGTTTCATCCACGAAATTGAAATGGCAGCAAAGCTAGATTATTACAACTCGGGGGGAGATGAAACTCCATTAATACAACCCCATTTAATGAATTGAATGGAAGGGAATGAAACTTAGATTAAGTAAGAAAGGTCTTACACGAGTTTTGGATGCGAAGGACCGGATTTCAATGATGAAGCCGGTCTTCCTCTTGATGGCCTTCCTTCTTAACTCCTACAAGCTCTCACCTAGCTTCCCCTTCACTAGAAAACGTCCCCCCTTTGCTGAAATTTTCTGCACCTAGTCTAGCACACACCACCCAAGGTCTCTCTCTTCTCTCTCTTCTCTCTCTTCTCCAAGTTATGCAAGTTATGGAACCCACCCCCCCTCTTGGGCCTTTTTATAGGCCAAGGGGGGCTGGTTCTAGTGGCTTCTTGTGGGGCGGGTTGGAGCTTTAGCTTGGTGGATTTGATCCGCTCCAAACCGGCTTCTTGTAGTTCTTCATTGAGTCGATTCGGACCAGCCCGTATGGGCTGGTATAGGTGCCATGGCTTGGTGTAGCCCTAGAGCATGCGGTTGGTTTTAAACAACCTTACAATGTGCAACATGTTCTGTTTGGGCTGATTTCTTTAAACTTTTACCCACTTGAATTCGCTTCTTTCTTTGATTCGGCTCCCACCTCTTGCTTTTGAGCTACACTTGAAATCTTCTAGAATTGAATGAGCTTGTGACCATGGCCTCGAGTCTTGGTTCCAAGTTGGCCCCATCGGACAAACTTGGATTTGATCGGTCTTGACCTTCCATTTGGATAAGTTGTTGAATTTGAACTTGATATGCTTCAATCTTCTCCACTTTTGGGAATCAATCTGATTTAACTTGATCCGTATCTTGATACACTTTATCTTCTTTCCGAGAATCGAGGCCTGGATTGGGTCTCCGCCTGCTTCGAAACTCATGGGCTATTTGGATTTAAAACCTTTATTTTGAAATAATCTCCCAAAAGGTCTAAACTTTAAAATTTGGGGATTTTGAATTTAAAGGTTCATAAAGGCTTTAAATTGGCCTTCAAAATTTAGGAGTTTTTGAAAATACTTGAAAAAAAATTTCGGGTGTTTACACTGCCCTCCTTCCACACACCGACCTCCCTCTCCTATCCGGTTAGTACCTCATCCCAACTTCACCCTATCTTCTCTCCCCCTCCACTCTCAGCCACCCATACCACCACAACCATACACCACCACAACCTTCCCGCCATCCTTCCCCATTCGGCCATACCCAACCACCTAATCACCTGCTTCCCTACTTTCCCCTAGTGACACCCTAGCCACCTTACCTTGCTCCCTAGGACCTGCCCCTTCCACTCTTAACCACCCCTTAACTCCACCTTCCATAGCACCCTACCTTCCCATCCGTGACATCCCCTAGCTACCCCAGCCGGCCACCACTTAAACCGCCCCTAGTCGGCCAGTCACAGCCGACTGCACCCAAGTCACCCGGCCAGCCACACCCTCTTCCTTAAACCACCCTCCTTAGTCACCCATTAGCTCCACCTTCCATAGAGCCTTCCCTACGCCTTAGTGACCCTCCCTAAACACCTCAGCCCGAGGCACCACAGCAGCACCATCCCATTCAGCCGGCAAGTCCCCAAGGTGCCACACCCGTGCTCCTTTGTCACCCGGCTACACACCCTTGCCGTGTCATTCCGAGGAGCTCCCTCTTGCAGCCCAAGGCGACGCCCAAGCCCAAGCTTAAGCAAGTCACCTCCGGACCAGCTATAAGTAAGTGCCTAACTTGGTCCTCATTTGTAGACTTGCTTAAGTTAAATTAAATTTGATACGGGGTTGTAATAACGGAGCATTGTCTCCCCCTGCTTGTAATAACGTGGCTTGGCACACCCACACACACGTGCACTTGAGCCTACCTCGCTCTTAGTGGTGCACGATTTTGAACACACATGGGCCTAATCAGCCCTTAAGATATAAGTTTATTTATATACTTTAAGTTGCGTAGGGTTTTGCTTAAGTTGTGTGTGTTGTCTTTAAATTCTCGCACTCACACACATTGAGCTTTCGCTCTTATTTGCAAGACCCAAGTAAGGGCCGTGTTATACACTCCTTGGGTTTAATTTCATGTCGTGTGTGTAGTATTTCAATCCTAGCACTCACACACATTGAGCTTTTGCTCTTACTCCCAAGACCTTATTTAAGGCCATATTGCAATTTATATTTGTGTTTAATTTCATGTTGTGTGCGTAGTACTTCAATTCTAGCACTCACACACATTGAGCTTTCGCTCTTACTCCCAAGACCTTAGTTAAGGCCATATTGCAATTTATATTTGGGTTTCATTTAAAGTCGTGTGTGTTGTCTTTACATTTTCACACGCACACACATTGAGCCTTTGCTCTTACTTCCAAGACCCAAGTAAGGGCCCATATATATTATATACGTATTTCCGTTTCGGCTATGTCTTTTAGATTTGGGTTTTAAGGTTCAGCAGTGTGCGTAGTCTTTACATATATACATGGCACACACTTGCACTATTGAGCCTTTCCGCTCTTAAGATATAGCCATATTTCCCTTTTGCAATTTCTCTTCCGCAAATTTTCCTTCGGCAATTTACATTTCAAGTCATTTTCCTTGACATGGATGACACTTCCTAACATGATCGTGGCAATCCTTTTTCAGGGTGGACCAAAAATAGCCCCCTCTGAGTATTTTCATTGCCATCATATTGGCATTAACATGACCTCCACATTCTCCATCGTGGAACTCATGCATCACTATCCTAGCCTCCTCTAGGTCGATACACCTAAGCAGAATGCCGGTTGTAGACACGGAAAATCCTCGTCTCCGGGTTCTTAGGCCTGAAGCGAATCTTTTCGTGCTTACGTCGCTTAAAAAGGGCGTGCCAGCTAGCTTTCTCAAACTAGCGAAGTAATTTTTTGAAAATATCTGACTTTTGGGGCGACTGTGGACAAGTGGGTTCTTTTCGTCGTAGACTTTCTTGCACCGGCGCGCAAGGGTTAGTCTGTACGCTTTAGGAAAAACTCGATTTTACACAAACACGACTCTTTTTGAAAACTTGAAAGTGTTTTATCGATTGGTTTTGTCAAATTTGCAACTTTTATACATGGGATCTATGCGCTCCTATGTCTCTCGGGTTTTAGCCGATTTTGGCGTGTAGTCATGTGCATCCAGTGCTCGATTTAAGGCAAGTACTACACGATTTGACCAATCTGGTTCGATGCAAGTATGCTCCCTATCTCGAGCGTGGCGGATATGCAATGCAAACTCACACAACTTGAAGCGAAAACCCGAAATTTAAAGACATAGCAGAAGGGAAATAGCAGAAAGGGAAATATGGCTATATCTTAGATGCGGAAGGGAAAATATATATAGCTATATCTTAAGAGCGAGAAGGCTCAATGTGAGTGAGTGCTTTGAGTGTATAAATTGAAAGGGCAACTCACACGACTTGAACCTTAAAAACCCAGCAGAAAGGGGAAATACGTATATATATGTAAGAGCGGAAAGGCTCAATGTGAGTGAGTGCTTTGAGTGTATAAAATGAAAGACAACTCACACGACTTGAACCTTAAAACCCAGCTGAATGTATATAAATAGAGCTATATCCTATGGGCTGTTGAGGCCCATTTTGTGTGCAAAAGGTGTGCAGATAAGAGCGGAAAGGCTCGAGTGTATGTGTGTGATTCGTGTTTCAAACCATAATATTACATCCCGGGGGGAGACTACGCTCCATTATTACAACCCCGTATCAAATTGAATTGAATTTGAAACAACGTAAAGAACCAGATTCGAGCACTTACTCGTCGTTTGCTTGGGCTTCCTTTTTCAACGAAACCTGACCTTGGATATAGCCGTTGGATGGACTTTCCTCTACGAGATGACCAGCTACGTAGAAGGTTGATCCTAGATCGTGACCTGGGCTAGATTGACAAGCTAATGCACTATGGGTTTCGGGCTTAGATATGATAGATCTAGGGTGAAAAAACTAACGGATCTGAGTTAGGTCTAGGTGGTTTGTTTTGGTCGAAGGTTAGCTCAAGGTTCTAAGGGGAAAACCTGACCAGTTAGTGGTCGAGTTAGGGGATGTCTAAGGAAGTGGTTCGGGCGAGATGCGAAGGGATACTCGTCTCACAATGGGTCGAGATTGGTTTAGGGATAGTGAGTGATCTTAGGGGAAATCCTAAGGTAAGCTCTAGGGCAATGCTTGGCCAAAGGGTGGCCGAGCTTGGGCTGGTGTTGGGTGTTTGATCTCACGTGAGATCCTAAGGGAGTGGCTCGGCCAAAGGGTGGCCGAGCTGGGTAGGTTTAGGTTAGTTCTTTTGGTTAGGATCTAACTTAGGTAATGGATTTAGTTTAGGGAAAAACCTAAAATGAACTCAGCTAGCATGGGCCTAACTAGATAGGTGAAAATGGGTTCGTCCAAAGGAAGGAACCGAGTGTTTTAGACACTCGGTTTTGGCTAGGTCTCTAGGAGTAGTTTTGGTTTAGGAAATAGTTTAGGTGGTTTAGTGCTAGATGGTTTGGCTGGGAGGGATCTAAGGTGAGCTTGGCCAGCCAATGGCCGAGCTGGGTATGGTTCTAGATTAGAGTAGTCTTAGGTAGAACTAGGATCGTTCCTTTAGTGAAGTTCGGCCAGCATCTTGGCTGGACTTTTTGACATTTTATGTTCTAGAGCTTAGGTGGTTTTGAGAGGTACGAAAAGAGGGGGGCTTTGGGCAGGATTTTAGGGGCTTACCTTGACAACCTATCAGCCCATTTGATCTCGTTTCCAACGCAGCCAATCTCCATTGAAGAAAGCCCATCCAATGCCGCCAGGTTTCTCTTCATTTCCAGCAACATACAAGGCGTGAAATGCTTCAACTTGCACTTGAGTGCAGCCCACAAGATCCACCCACGATTTTACAAAATAAGAGGGGAAGGCCAGCCCCTTTTGTTGACCTTCCTCTCTCTCTCTCTCTCTCTCTCTCTCTCTCTCTCTCTCTCTCTCTTCTCCCCCCAAACTATCAACGTGAAATGCTGGAAAAATCATCCCCCTCAAAGCTAGCCCACTCACGTCCTTTTATAGGCCCCTTGTGTGGATATGGATCCTTTGTTGGTTTCTAAAATCCGGATCCAATCCAATCCAAGTTTCGTTTGGATATGGATCTTGGATCTGGATCTGGATTTTTGGATCCAGATTTGATCCAAATTTTTCTCTTCTTCAGTCCTTTCTGGCGTTTCAAGCCGGATGCTTCGTGCGGGTCCTGAGTTCATCAAGATTCCGTCTTACGCTAGGTTTTTCCCATTTTCATCGTCCGAGCTTCTTTTCGTCTTTCTGGACTCTATTTCGACTGTTTCTTCTTGCTTTTGACTTGGATTTTCCATGATTTCAGAGATGCTTTTGGCTTGGCCTTTGATGCTTCAGGCTTGAAACGCGTTTGTGGCCTGGGCTTCTTTTTTGTCCTCGAAATTCACTTTTCATCGGGCTGGGCTTGACCTTTGAACTTTTTGAATCTTTTGCGACTATTTTGAGCCAGGCTTCATCTGTTCGTCTGGTCTTTCGTAAAAATAGGACTTTCGTCCATTTTCAAGATTTTTCATGTTTCAAACAGGGTTGGAAAACAGAATTTTGAAATGTTTTGAGTTCTTGAGTTTTTCAAAAATTCCAAACTTATCTTTTGAACTGGTTTTCGAACCAGGCATTTGGTTTTGAAAAGTATTTGGGTTTTTGGGGTGTTTACACCGGTAAAACTCTTTTTGTATAAAACCCCACCCAGAATGGTGTATCGGGTCGAAATTTTACGGATGAATGCCTTATTTTTGGATGTGGCATCCTCGACGAATCCCCAATTTTCTAAAAATTGTTTGATGTCATGATACCAGGGTTTTTCAATAGAATCTGGGTTATTTTGGCAAATATCCAAGTCGTGTGTGGATGGGTTGGGCACATGCCATATTTCTAAAGACCGGGTCCCTAAAATGGGATCGACCTTTAGGGCTGAACCCAAGGAGGAGAGGGCATCGGCGATGCCATTGTCCTCTCTTCCTACATGTGTGAGTTTACACGATTGGAAGGACTGGACCAATCGAGTGGCCAACTCGTGATATGGAAGTAGTTTCTCATTAACCTAGCCTAATTCCCTTAATCCTAACCTAATCCTAGCCTAATCACCTAACCCACCTCACTAAACCTCACCCCAAAACCAGCCCACCTAGCTAAGCCCTAAACCCCTAAACCACCCCACCTAAACCTAGCACACCATATCCCTAAAACCCCTTAAAGCAAAATATCTGGCCCCTCCTCAAAACCAGCCCACCTTATCACCACACAACCACCACCTAACCACCTTACCACCCTCTCAAAACCACCCCCAACCGCCTTTTGAAAATCTATATAAACCCCCCCTAGTGGGCGGGTTTCATCTTCTCCGATCAACCTCTTGGGCCAGCCGAGCCCTCTCATCTTGCTCCCTTCTTCCACCTGCACCACCACTACCCCCGGCCAGCTCCACCTCGTGCCACCTCCACCTTTCGGCCTGCTCCCTTCCACGTCGCCACCAATATCGCCCGGCCAGCTCCCTTCCTTCCACCCGACTGCCCTTCTTCCACACACCGACCTCCCTCATCCATCCGGTTAGTACCTCAACCCAACTCCACCTCCTCTTCACTCCCCCTCCACTCTCAACCACCCATACCACCACAACACTGCGCCAACACAACCTTCCCGCCACCCTACACTACCTGATCCTCTACCTTTCCCTTAGTGACAACCCGGCCACCCTACCTTGCTCCCTAGGACCTGCCCCCTCCACTCTTAGTCACCCATTAACCCCACCTTCCATAGCACCCTAGCTAGTTCCCTCCCCATTCCACAAACATCCCCTAGCTACCATAGTTGGCCACCATTTAAACCACCCCTAGTCGGCCAGTCACAACCGACTACACCCAAATCCCCCGGCCAGCCACACCCTCTTCCTTATACTTCCCTTTAGGCTCCCCTTAGCGCCACCTTCCCTAGCACCAACCCTATACCTTAGTGACCCTCCTTAATCACTACATCCCTAGGCATCACGGCAGCACCCCCCTAGCAGCCGGCAAGCTCCAAGGCGCCACACCCGCGCTTCCTTGTCACCCGGCCAGCACACCCCTTTACCGTGTCATTCCGAGGAGCTCCCTCTTGCAGCCCAAGGTGAAGCCCAAGCCCACGCTCAAGCAAGTCACCTCCGGACCGGCTATAAGTAAGTGCCTAACTCGGTCCTCATTTGTAGACTTGCTTAAGTTAAATTAAATTTGATACGGTGTTGTAATAACGGAGCATTGTCTCCCCCTGCTTGTAATAACGTGGCTTGGCACACCCACACACACGTGCACTTGAGCCTACCTCGCTCTTAGTTGTGTACGATTTTGAACACACACGGGCCTAATCAGCCCTTAAGATATAAGTTTATTTATATACTTTAAGTTGCATAGGGTTTTTGCTTGAGTTGTGTGTGTTGTCTTTCAATTCTAGCACTCACACACATTGAGCTTTCGCTCTTATTTGCAAGACCCAAGTAAGGGCCGTGTTATACTTTACTTGGGCTTAATTTCATGTCATGTGTGTAGTACTTCCATTCTCGCACTCACACACATTGAGCTTTCGCTCTTACTCCCAAGACCTTAGTTAAGGCCATATTGCAATTTATATTTGGGTTTAATTTCATGTCGTGTGTGTAGTACTTCAATTCTAGCACTCACACACATTGAGCTTTCACTCTTATTCCCAAGACCTTAGTTAAGGCCATATTGCAATTTATATTTGGGTTTTATTTGAAGTCGTGTGTGTTGTCTTTACATTTTCACATGCACCCACATTGAGCCTTCGCTCTTATTTGCAAGACCGAAGTAAGGGCCCATATATATTATATACGTATTTCCCTTTCGGCTATGTCTTTAAGATTTGGGTTTTAAGGTTCAACACAGTGCGTAGTCTTTACATATATACATGGCACACACTTGCACTATTGAGCCTTTCCGCTCTTAAGATATAGCCATATTTCCCTTTTGCAATTTCCCTTCGGCAATTTACATTTACAAGTCATTTCCCTTCGGCAATTTCCATTACAAGTCATTTCCCTTCAGCATTGTCTTTTAAATTTGGGTTTTCCCTTTAGAGTTGCGTGAGTTTGCATTGCATATACGCCATACCATGAGTTAGGACGCATATTGCATCAAAGCAAACCCCATACTCCCACTCAAAGTCGCCACATTTTAGTTGAGTGTTCATAACACACACCTAGTTGGCCCAAAAAAGGGATAAAAAGAAAGACTTAGGCACGTGCAAATCCACGTGAAATAAAATCTGAAAGTCATACAAAACAACCCGAATCAAACACCTCAAACCGTTTTCATAGGTTCTTACACTCAAAAACTCGATTTTTAAAAGCATACAAACTCACCCTTGCGCATCGGTGCAAGAAGGTCTGCGACGACAAGAGCTTGCTTGCTCACAATCGCCACGTTAGGAGTCAGGTTTAAAATATCTCTTCGCTAGCTTAAGTAAGCTAGCTGGCATGCCCTTTTGCTTAATTAGGACTTAGGTACACGAAAAGGTTTGCTTCAGGCCTAAGAACCAGGAGCGGGAATTTTCTACGTCTACAGTTATTTGGCATGCCCGGTGGGACGTGAGTCTTTTAAAAATCGAGTTACTCTAGGAACCTTGAGAAAGTTTTTCAAAAAGGTGTGTTGTTTTAACTCTTTTCTTTACTTGTACTTAGGAATTTTGAAAAGCTTGAAAGCATGTCAAAATCCAACCCAATTGAAGTGTCGAGCCAAGGCTCATGCGCATCAAGTTCTCACTCTAGGAGGATTTTGAAAAATAAGACCAAACTAGACGAGATAGAGGACTTGAGAAGGGAATTCGAGGCCAAAATCGATGCTCTCAGCCAAGAGGCTGAAGTAGGCGATTCATGTTCATCGAATGATGAACAAAGGGCCAAGAAAAAAACTGAAAAACCTCGCAAGCACAAAGAGGCCTCCGTAATGGAAGGCAACAAATACCACGAGTCCTTCACACAAAAGAACCATAAAGCCCTACAGTAGCTGCTGAAGGGGCAAAATAAAGAGAAAAGGAGTTACGCCCTGTCTGATTTCCTTCCTATGGATTACGAAACAGACAGTGATGATGAAATACTGAACTTCCATCGGTATGATGGCATGGGAGACCCTAGGTCTCACTTGCAACTTTTCTCGCGTCGAGCCCATAAGAAGAAAAAGGACTCGATGAAATGGGTGTATTGGTTCCCTTTATCCCTTAAAGGCACAGCTGCCAAATGGCTGGCTTCCTACGATTTAAGCCAGTTCGCTACTTTTGAAGAGTTAGCGAACTACTTCATGCAAAGATTTGCACATAACGTAGAAGTCATGCCGACTTTAAACACTTTAAGGGATACAAAGCAGGGCATGAACGAAGACGTACATGCCTTCATTATTCGATGGACGTCCCTTTTGGGCCAAGTGCGAGAGCCCATATCCAAAGGATGCGCAGTCATGCTCATCCTGGATAATTTTAAAAGCGAGTTAAAGACCCTTCTCTCGCTCCATGTGATCTCAACTTTCCATAAGTTGATCAAAAAAGCATCCATTTTCGAAACAAACTTGAAAAAGGGGATATACGATCACTTATGGAAAGGAAGTGCCGTTTCCAAAACCCACTTAGAAAAGCCCATCACTTATGGGCTACCCACGATGGAAAAAGGGGCAAAGCCCCATAAAATCGCCAATGTCCGGGTTGATCCAGGCTTGGCAGGCACTTCCAAAAATTTTGAAAAGCTAGAAAACAAAAGGGACAGAAATTTTCAAAAACCAATTGAAAAACGGGAGTACACACCGTTGGGGCAACCTGTGTCAGAGGTCCTAGACCTCCTACTTGCCCAAGGCATGATTGAACAACCCAAAATCCCCGAGGGAGTCACTTCCAAAGGGGGATATTTAAATCGTTTTTGCAAGTATCATCGGCTCAAAGGCCATGATACAAAGCGTTGTTTCTCCCTTTTAAATAAAATCGAGAACTTGATAGCGGAGGGTCGGCTCCAGGTCACTATGGAACCTGAGCCAACTCAAGCTATCTTCAAAGAACCCTTTCCCAAGCATGCTAGTAGCAGTGGGAAAGGAAAGGAGGTATGTACCCTCACCTTTTCAAAAGAACTAGCACAAACATTTGAGTCTGGTCGACCCACTTGTGCGTCCACTCTTGTACTTTACAAGAAGCCCGCCCAAGTCGTCATCTGGGGACCACCAAGAGCTGAATCCCCGGCTAAACTAGTTTTAAAACTTCAAGGTGCTCCTCAACTCGTAATTAGAGCTAATTTAAGTGCGAACCCTAGGTTGGTCGTGGAGGAAGTTGATAGATCCGGGACCCCCGCACCTACAAAGTGCTAAAAAGGTGGTCAGTGTGCCTTGCCCCTCAAAAGCATGTATTCCTAGAGTTCTGCCAAAAGCAGACAATGGGAAAGTCATCCTAAACCCTTATGATTTCGAAAACTATCTTTCAAAGATTCCTATCCACATGTCCATCCTAGAGCTTATACAAACTTCGCCTAAGCATAGACTCGTGCTAGAGAAAATTCTAGAAAGAGCCAAGGTTAGCTCGAACATAAGTCCGGAATCCCTGTCTGACCAAGTGGCATTAATAGGAGCAAAATCACCCATCACTTTCTTAGAAGATGATGTAGATAGACCCTACGAGTCCCACAACCAGGCCCTACATATCGAGGTGGTTCTGAATAACCACTCTCTGGACAGGTACCTAGTCGATGGGGGAGGAGGGCTCAACATCCTTCCACTTCATGTGGCGTATCAAATCGAGGTCACCTTGACCTCTGTAAACCCAAGCCCCATCGTTATCACTGGATACGATGGGAATGCGTCTAGGCCTTTAGGATCGATCGAACTCCCGATGGAAACGGGAGGGATCACACACACGGGGGTGTTCCATGTCTTAGACATCCACCCCCATTATAACCTGTTGTTGGGAAGGCCCTGGATACACAGCTTATGCGTTGTGCCATCCACCTTCCACAGGTGTATCAAGATCCCTTTTAGGGAACACGTCGTGGTGATCCTAGGTGAGAGTCACCCTCAGCTTCAGGGGATCATAAACTCCCCTTGTTTGTCGAGCTCCCAGGCCCATGAGGCTAACCTGGGGTAGACCATGGTCGAGCCACCAAGGCTCGTGTTAAACAACCCTAGGAAGGTTGTGTGTGTGAAGGGGCCGCCCAAAGCAGGCCCCCTCCCGATTCTAACCCTTCTAGGAAAACCCAAGCGTTCCCTGGACAAGAAGCCATACGAGCACGATATGGATGACAGCAAGTTCCAGGACCACGATTTGTACCATAAATTTTCAAAAAATAAAAAACCATGTAACATGTTGTTGAATATGGGCTATTGTAAACACCCCGAAATCCCACGAATTTCTTAAACGAATCTGGTTTTATACAAGCAGCCCCAAAGGGCCATTTTGAGTTTGGAAACCCAGGAGCCTTCCAAACAACCCTGTATATATGTTTTAAACTTTATCTTTCAAAAACATATGATATAGCTTTTGAAAACCCTTTTAAAACATGTTTTGAAACCCCGAAGTGGCTTGGCCCGATCAAGACAAGACCAGGAGAGCCAAGAAGAGCCCGGAACCGGAGCACTTGTCGAGCCCGGCGCAGCAACTCTTGTATCTGATTCACACCCCAGGATCTCGAACGTCCAAGACCCTGTTCTTATCAAAATAACATTTGAAGCCCAGCTCAAAGGAGTCAGAGTTCAGTTTGGATTGGATCTGGACCATATATATCCAGATTCCAACCCAAACCCATATGTGGACTTGGATTCGGATTTGGATCCAGAGATCCAATCCAATATCCATATCCATGGCCCACATCACCTTCTCATAAATGGAGGTGGGGCCCACTTGAAATTCACGTGGGATATTGGGCATGAGAGAGAGTGGGGGTGAAAAATATCAAGAGTGTTGTATTAAGCTTGACTTGTGTGTCAAGTTTGGGTTTAATCTTGTGGGTTAGCCTAATTGAGTGGGTTTAAGCTTGTAATTAGCTAAAACCTAACCTAGGGCTGCACCAACATGGGGTGATCAAGGTCTATGGGCCATGCTAGGGGAGCTCCTTTACCTAAACCTAACCCAAAATGCCTAAACCAAGCCTAAACCCCTAATCCACCCCTAATCTGAACCTAATCACCTAACCCACTTCCCTAATCCCGGCCTAATCCCAACTAATCACCTAACCCACTCCCCTAATCCTTCTCTAAACCTAGATTAGTTTCCCTAATCCTAGCCTAAACCTAGCCTAATCACCTAACCTAGCTCACTAAACCTCACCCTAAAACCCAACCACCTAACCTAGCCTAAACCCCTAAACCACCCTTAGCCCACGATTTATCAAAACACCTAGTTTTAAAATATCTGGCCCAACCCCATCCAGCCCACCTTATCTACATACTACCCTACCTAAACCACCTAACCACTACCCACAACCCAGCCCTAACCGACCTACCCATCCCCTATTTAAACCCCCCTCATTGTGGGCGGGTTTTCCAAGTGGGAACCACCCCTTCCATCCAGCCGGGCCCTCTCCTTCTCCCATCTTCCATCCAGCCGTGACCACTCCCCAGCAGCTCCAGCTCCTCCACCAGCCGCCACCTGCTCCGCCACCTTCCCTCTTCCGTCCACCATCACTGCCCCCCCAGCCGGACACCACCACCTCACTCAGCCGAACTCCCATCAACACTCGGCTTCCCTCTTCATCCACTCGCCACTCCACCCCATCCGGTAAGCCTTCTTTAACCCTACTTAAACCCTTCTCTACCACCTCTCCACTCCCAGCCACCCACCACACCATCACCTTACTCACCCTAGCAGCCCGCCACCACCATTTTAACTTAGCCGAACCTAGCACAACCCAAACCGTCGGCCACTACTCCCCCCCCTAGGTGTCCTATTTGGCCTTCCCACTAGCTCACCTTTTAGGTCCAGTTTCCCTAAGTACCTAACTTCCCTAGTGACCCTAAGACCCACTTATTCAGCCACTCTAAACTCCCTACTTGGAGGCGCCGCCTACTTGCCACCGGCCCCCTTCGAGGCGTCTATCCCGCGCCCCACTTGCAGCCGGCCAGCACCCTTGATCACCTACCTTCGCGGAGCTCCCACTTGCAGCCCAAGGCCAAGCCTACGCTCAAGCAAGACCTCTACGGACCAGCTACTCGTAAGTGTCTAAACTCGGTCTTTAGTCATACACTTGCTTGAAATTCAATTTGATACGGGGTTGTAATAACGGAGCATAGTCTCCCCCCGCTTGTAATAACGTGGCTTGGCACAACCACACACGTGCACTCTCTTAGTCGTGCACAATTTTGAACACACACGGGCCTAATCAGCCCCTAATATATAAGTGTACGTATATATTTCATTTCCGAAGGGTTTTGTTTAAGTTGGGTGCGTTGTCTTTCAATTCGAACACTCTCACACACATTGAGCTTTCGCTCTTATTTGAAAGACCCAAGTAAGGGCCGACCTATACTATTTGGGTTTCATTTCATGTCGTGTGAGTAAGTCTTTCAATTTAAACACTCTCACACACATTGAGCTTTCGCTCTTATTTGAAAGACCCAAGTAAGGGCCGACCTATACTATTTGGGTTTCATTTCTTGTCGTGTGAGTAAGTCTTTCAATTCAAGCACTTTCACACACATTGAGCCTTCGCTCTTACTCCCAAGACCTTAGTAAAGGCCTTATTGCAGTTATATTTGGGTTTCATTTATGTCGTGTGTGTAGTACTTCAATTCAAGCACTTTCACACACATTGAGCCTTCGCTCTTACTCCCAAGACCTTAGTCAAGGCCATACTGCAATTTATATTTGGGTTTTATTTCATGTCGTGTGTGTAAGTCTTTCGATTCAAGCACGCACCCACATTGAGCCTTCGCTCTTATTTGCAAGACCCGAGTAAGGGCTCATATACATAAGATATATACGTATTTCCCTTCGGTTATTTCCCTTCTGTTATTTCCCTTCAGTATTGTCTTTACATTTCGGGTTTTCCCTTTGGAGTAGCGTGAGTTTGCATTGCATCTACGCCATACCACGAGGTAGGACGCATATTGCATCGAAGCAACCCCCGCTCGAATTCGCCCATGTAGTGGAGTGTTCATAACACACAAACTAGGCGACCCAAAAAGGGATAAAAGAAAAGACTTAGGCACGTACAAATCCACGTGATCTAAAAACATGCAATCGCATCTTAAAGACCCGAAATAGACACCTCGAACCGTTTCGTAGACTTTCTCCCCAAAACTCGATTTTTTGCAAAAGCGTACAGACTGACCCTTGCGCATCGGTGCAAGAAGGTCTGCGACGACAAGAGCTCACTTGCTCACAGTCGCCACGTTTAGAAGTCAGTGTTAATATATCTTCGCTAGCTTAAGTAAGCTAGCTGGCACGCCCTATTTGTATACATAGGCCTTAGACGCACGATAAGATCCACTCAAAGCCACGAAAGAGGCGAAGAGGCGGGGATTTTCGCGCGTCTACAGCTATATACCCTATAAAAGTCTAGGGGCACAAAACCAGGGTCTCCTAGAGCCCATCCTTCCTAGGGCCAACCCAAGCAGATACGGGATCGGCTATACTCTCAAAATACCGCTAGAGCCACCCCTTGTAACCACCTGGGTCAAGGGTGCCCTAGAGCCTATCTTGATGGACGTATGAAGACATGCCGTACATAGACCCCAGCATTGTCGAACATCGTCTTCCCTTAGATGCGGATGTAAAACCCATAAAGCAGAAGCTTAGGAAAATACACCCGAATATACACATGCAAGTCAAAGAGGGTTTTATAAGATCTGTTAAAAGCAGGATTTATAAAACCCATTGCGTATTCTGATTGGCTGTCAAACATCGTTGTAATTCGAAAAACCAATGGAAAAATTTGAATATGCATCGACTTCAGAAACCTGAATAAAGCCACTCCAAAGGATAATTATCCTTTACCAAACATAGATTTGATAGTCGATAGTACTGCAAATCATGAAATGTTTTCGTTTATGGATGGCTATTCAGGCTATAATCAAATCAAACTAAGTCCACGAGATCAGGGTAAGACCGCATTCACAACCCCGTGGGGCACGTACTGCTATACAGTCATTCCCTTTGGATTAAAAAATGCCGGCGCAACATACCAGAGAGCCATGACCACGATCTTCCATGATCAAATTCATGAGCTCATACAAGTGTATGTAGATGATCTCTTGGCAAAATCCAAAACACGATGCACTCATATCGAATGTTTGCAAAAGATTTTCGAAAGGCTTAGGCTTTATAAAGTAAAGCTAAATCCTCAAAAATGTGTATTCGGGGTAGAATCTGGGAAGCTTCTAGGCTTTATGGTGAGCCAAAGGGGTATAGAAGTCGACCCCTCGAAGTGTCGAGCCATCATAGACATGGCCCCACCCTCCAATCTCACCCAAATTTGTAGCCTCCAGGGTTGATTACAGTCCGTTCGCCGATTTATATCAAATCTGGCGACTAGATTCGAACCCTTCAACAAGCTGTTGAGGAAGGGCACGAAATTCTTATGGGATGACGACTGCCAAAGGTCCTTCGAGAGACTAAAGGCATACCTGGTTAATCCCCCCGTTTTGAATCCTCCAAAGCAAGGAAAACCGCTTTTACTTTACATATCGGTGCAAGCGAATGCTTTGGGAGCCCTATTGGCTCAATACGAGGATGCCACCCACAAGGAGTATGCCATCTACTATATTTCGAAAACTCTCTTGGCTTATGAACGAAATTATCAAGCCATGGAGAAGATGTGCTTGGCCCTAGTATGGGCCTGCCAGAAATTCAGACACTACTTCCTAGATCATGAGATCTGGATAGTGTCCAAGCTTGATCCAATCAAGCACTTGTTCGAAAAACCCATTCTCACGGGTAGATTGGGCAAATGGCAACTCCTTCTAATGGAGTATGACCTGAAATACCATCACCAAATCTCCAGATTACGTGGCGGAGTTCCCCCTGGAGGACGCATATCCCACACTTGATGAAATGCCTGATGAAGGCATATTGCAAATCCATTTTCAAAAACACATTTTGGCAAACTCTTTCGAAAACCAAGTGTGAAAGATGCACTTCGATGGGGCACGAAACCATCGAGGGGTTGGTGCTGGGGTCATCCTCATCTCCCCTGAAAAGGGCGAGATTACCATAGCAATCCGCCTACATTTTGAATGTTCCAACAATATGGCTAAGTATAAAGCACTCATACAAGGCTTAAGGATTTCAAAAACTCTAGGAGCATCATGCATCGAGGTCTTTGGAGATTCGCTCCTTGTTATAAACCAGGTTTTGAAAATTTGGCATGCGCCCAACCCGTGGGAAGAGAGGACAATGGCATTGCCGATGCCCTCTCCTCCTTGGGTTCTGCCCTAAAGGTCGATCCCATTTCAGGGACCCGGTCTTTAGAAATATGGCATGCGCCCAACCCATCCACACACGATTTGGATATTTTCCAAAATAACCCAGACTCTATTGAAAAACCCTGGTTTTATGACATAAAACATTTTCTAGAAAATGGGGGATTCGCCGAGGATGCCACATCCAAATATAAGGCATTCATCCGTAAGATTTCGACCCGATACACCATTCTGGGTGGGGTTCTATACAAGAAAAGTTTTACCAGCATCCTACTTAGGTGTATCGATCTAGAGGAGGCTAGGATAGTGATGCAAGAGTTCCATGAGGGAGAATGTGGAGGTCATGTTAATGCCAACATGATGGCAATGAAAATACTTAGAGCGGGCTATTTTTGGTCCACCCTGAAAAAGGATTGTCACGATCATGTTAGAAAGTGTCATCCATGTCAAGTGCATGGGCACGCCATTCATATCCCCTCATCTGCATTGCATTCCGTGGTCAGCCCCTGGCCATTCACCATGTGGGCGTTTAACATCGTAGGCCCTACATTTCCAAAAGCCTCGAATGGGCATCGATTCATTTTAGCAGCCACTGAGTATTTCTCCAAGTGGGTGGAAGCCATTTCCCTAACCAACGTGCTGGGGCAACATGTGGTGGCTTTCATTAGGAGGAATATCTTGGCTCGATTTGGGGTTCCACGAGACCTTGTGTCTGATAACGGCACCCCATTCAAGAATGAGCGGATGGTTAAGCTGTGCAACACGTACGGCATAACTCACCACTTCTCTTCGCCCTACTACCCTCAAGGTAACGGCCAAGCCGAAGCCACAAACAAGACTCTCATTAGCATAATTGAGAAAACTTTAGAGAAGGGTAGGATGTGGCACGAGAAGCTGGATGAAGCCTTATGGGCTTATAGGACTTCCATCCGGACTCCCACGAATGCCACACCATTCGAATTGGTCTATGGCACAAACGCCATTCTTCCCATTCATACTCAACTACATTCTTTTCTTACATCCATAGCACTCGACCTCCCCCTAGAGACGCTTCAACATGCTAGGATGGCCGAACTAGATTTGCTAGATGAGAGGTGACTCCTTGCTATGGACCATGCTCGTGCATACCGGCAAAGGATAGCCCGACACTATGGCAAACACATGAGACCTCGCCACTTTGAAGTAGGAGATCTGGTTTTGAAAATCATCCACTATCGTGGCCCACATCCCCTTGGAAAGTGGCGCCCCAAGTGGGATGGACCCTATGTCGTATGTACAACCACCACGAACAACTCGTATTGGTTGATCGATGTAGAAGGTAGGAATTTAGCTGATCCTATCAATATTCAATACTTGAAGAAGTATTATGTGTTGGATTTGGATTAAATTCCCCATTTTTGAAAATTTTAGGGATAGCTGCCCTGAGACCTGAAAATAAGGTGCAAAGGCAAAATCGTGTGACCTTGAGTCAGAGAATTCGCACTTGTGAAAGAGTGGAGTCTTCAAAATCATGGTTACATTTCAAAATCCTTCTTCTTACAAAGAAAGGCCTAGTTCAACATAGCAAGATACTTGCAAGTAGTATGTGCTATTTCTAAATAGGCTGATCTAGAATGGATTGAGTGTGAGCTTGGGATAAGTCCTCCCCTCTTCTCTTCTCCTTCCAAGAGGAAAACGTGGCCCAAATAAAGGGAATTTCCCATCCAAAGTCTCCTTCCAAAAGAAAGAAACCGGAATCCAAAAGAAAAAATCGATTCTCTTGTGAAAAAGAGGGATTAAAGAAAAAATACTCCCAAAGGGAGACCCTCTATGAAAAAAAAGGAAAAAGAGGCCAAAAAGCTCAAAAGGAGCATTTTTCTGCCTTCTATGCCTTAAACCATGGGACACTTCAGAAGAGACCGTGGTATCTCTTTCCCATCCCTGGCTTATCCCAAGCTAAAACATGGTTCATTTCGAGGAATCCTAAAGTAAAAATAGGATTTACTTAAATTTCATTTTGTTTGAGAATTCGACGTTTCGAGTAAGGCATAGGAATTTGAAATATGCCTTGTTTTCTTAAACCTCCGCTAGATAAGCGAGTGTCAAGACTCAAACAAAGGCAATCACGACGAGCTCGAGATCCTTAGGATTGAGACTCAAGACAGTTGTACCTTTTGTAAATAGCTTTTGTAAATAAATTTTGAAAATCAAACATCGAACAGCATAGGATCTGCTCACTTGGAGCAACAGTCCTTGTAAGTCTCAAGAGTTCGACCATATTTGGTCTCTGGGAGGTCGCCACTCTTGGCACCACACCCATGTCATGCATCTGCATTCCACGCATGGCACTTACATAAACATAATCCCATTTTAGGACCAGATTCCATGTAAATCCCTTTGGCATGATATCTCCTCCTACTAGGGTTTTAAAATTGAGATTTTGCTAAAGATTGGGACGATCCCAAATTTTCGTGGTTAGATCTAGGGAGACATTGAAAGGGGTGTTTGTCATCTTTGCCATTATCCAAATCAATTTGGACAATGCCAAAGAGGGGCATCTGTAAACACCCCGAAATCCCACGAACTTCTCAAACAAACCTGGTTCTTATAAAAGCAGCCCCAAAGGGCTATTTTGAGTCTGGAAACCCAAGAGCCTTCCAGGCAACCTTGTACATATGTTTAAACTGTATATGTTTTAAAATATCTATAATATGTTTTAAAACCTTTTAAATATGTTTTGAAACCCCACAAAGCGGCTTGGCCTGACGCAAGCAGGACCAGAAGAGCTAAAGAGAGCCCGGAACCGGAGCACATGTCGAGCCCGGCACAACAACTCTCATGTTGAATCTACCCCCAGGATCTCGAACGTCCAAGACCCTATTATCATCAGAAATACTTTAAAATCATCTCCGGAAGGTGAAAACAGAAGAGGACGACCATGTTGGCGAAGACCCAACGCAGACGGAGTACTGATGCTGTCAGACCCCGCACAAACCGTTCGTTTCGAACATACCTTGAAGGAGTTAGAATTTAGTTTGGATTGGATCTGGACCATATATATCCAGATCCCAATCCAAACGTATGTGTGGATTTGGATTTGGATTTGGATCTAGAGATCCAATCCAATATCCACATCCATGGCCCACATCACCTTCTCATAAATGGAAGTGGGGCCCACTTGAAATTCACGTGGGATTATGGGCATGAGAGAGAATGGGGAGGATAAGCATGAGGGGAATTGTATTAAGCTTGACTTGTGCGTCAAGTTTGGGGTTAATCATGTGGGTTAGCCTAATTAGTGTGGGTTTAAGCTTGTATTAGCCAAAACCTAACCTAGGGCTGCACCAACATGATGCAATGAAGTCTATGGGTTATGCAAAGGGAGTTTCCTAACCCAATCCTAAGCTAAAACCCCTAATCCTAGCCTTTTACCCTAATCTCGGCCTAATCCTAGCCTAATCACCTAACCCACCTCCCTAATCCCGGCCTAATCCCAACCTAATCACCTAACCCACCTCCCTAATCCTTCCCTAAACCTAGCCTAATTCCCTTAATCCTAACCTAATCCTCGCCTAGTCACCTAACCCACCTCACTAAACCTCACCCCAAAACCAACCCACCTAGCTAAGCCCTAAACCCCTAAACCACCCCACCTAAACCTAGCACACCATATCCCTAAAACCCCTTAAAGAAAAATATCTGGCCCCTCCTCAAAACCAGCCCACCTTATCACCACACAACCACCACCTAACCACCTTACCACCCTCTCAAAACCACCCCCAACCGCCTTTTGAAAATCTATATCAACCCCCCCCTAGTGGGCGGGTTTTTCATCTTCTCCGATCCAGCTCTTGGGCCAGCCGAGCCCTCTCATCTTGCTCCCTTCTTCCACCTGCACCACCACTACCCCGGCCAGCTCCACCTCGTGCCACCCCCACCTCGTGCCTGCTCCCTTCCACGTCGCCACCATAGTCGCCCGGCCAGCTCCCTTCCTTCCACCCAGCTGCCCTTCTTCCACACATCGACCTCCCTCATCCATCCGGTTAGTACCTCAACCCAACTCCACCTCCTCTTCACTCCCCCTCCACTCTCAACCACCCATACCACCACAACACCTTGCCAACACAACCTTCCCGCCACCCTTCCCCATTCGGCTAGACACCACAACCCTACATAACCCGATCCTCTACCTTTCCCTTAGTGACAACCCGGCCACCCTACCTTGCTCCCTAGGACCTGCCCCCTCCACTCTTAGTCACCCATTAACCCCACCTTCCATAGCACCCTAGCTAGTTCCCTCTTCATTCCACAAACATCCCCTAGCTACCATAGCCGGCCACAATTTAAACCACCCCTAGTCGGCCAGTCACAGCCGACTACACCCAAATCCCCTGGCCAGCCACACCCTCTTCCTTAGACTTCCCTTTAGGCTCCCCTTAGCGCCACCTTTCCAATCACCAACCCTATACCTTAGTGACCCTCCTTAATCACTTCAGCCCTAGGCATCACGGCAGCACCCCCCTAGCAGCCGACAAGCTCCAAGGCACCACACCCACGCTTCCTTGTCACCCGGCCAGCACACCCCTTTACCATGCCATTCCGAGGAGCTCCCTCTTGCAGCCCAAGGTGAAGCCCAAGCCCACGCTCAAGCAAGTAACCTCCGGACCGGCTATAAGTAAGTGCCTAACTCGGTCCTCATTTGTAGACTTGCTTAAGTTAAATTAAATTTGATACGGGGTTGTAATAATGGAGCATTGTCTCCCCCCGCTTGTAATAACGTGGCTTGGCACACCCACACACACGTGCACTTGAGCCTACCTCGCTCTTAGTTGTGCACGATTTTGTTCACACGCGGGCCTAATCAGCCCTTAAGATATAAGTTTATTTATATACTTTAAGTTGTATAGGGTTTTTGCTTGAGTTGTGTGTGTTGTCTTTCAATTCTCGCACTCACACACATTGAGCTTTCGCTCTTATTTGCAAGACCCAAGTAAGGGCCATGTTATACTTTCCTTGGGCTTAATTTCATGTCGTGTGTGTAGTACTTCCATTCTCGCACTCACACATATCGAGCTTTCGCTCTTACTCCCAAGACCTTAGTTAAGGCCATATTGCAATTTATATTTGGGTTTAATTTCATGTCGTGTGTGTAGTACTTCAATTCTAACACTCACACACATTGAGCTTTCGCTCTTATTCCCAAGACCTTAGTTAAGGCTATATTGCAATTTATATTTGGGTTTCATTTGAAGTCGTGTGTGTTGTCTTTACATTTTCACACGCACCCACATTGAGCCTTCGCTCTTATTTGCAAGACCCAAGTAAGGGCCCATATATATTATATATGTATTTCCCTTTCGGCTATGTCTTTAAGATTTGGGTTTTAAGGTTCAGCATAGTGCGTAGGCTTTACATATATACACGGCACACACTTGCACTATTGAGCCTTTCCGCTCTTAAGATATAGCCATATTTCCCTTTTGCAATTTCCCTTCGGCAATTTACATTTACAAGTCATTTCCCTTCGGCAATTTTCATTACAAGTCATTTCCCTTCGGCATTGTCTTTTAAATTCGGGTTTTCCCTTTGGAGTTTGTAAACACCCCAAAATCCCACGAATTCCTCGAAACAATCTGGTTTTGTAAAAACAGCCCCCAAAGGGCCATTTTGAGACTGGAAGCCCAGGAGCCTTCCAGACAACCCTGTACATATATTTTGAACTCCGTATTTCAAAAATATACAATATGGCTTTTAAAACCTTTTTAAAACATGTTTTGAAACCCCGAAGCAGCTTGGCCTAATCCAGACAGGACCAGGAAAGCTAAGGAGAGCCCGAAACTGGAGCACATGCCGAGCCCAGCACAGCAACTCTCGTATCAAATCCACACCCCCAGGATCTCGAACGTCCAAGACCCTGTTATCATCAAAACATCATTTGAAGTCATCTCCAGAAGGCGAAAATAGAGGTGGACGATCATGTTGGCGAAGACCCAACGCAGACGGAGCACTGATGCTGTCAGGCCCCGCACAAACCGTTCGTTTCAAACACAGCTCGAATGAGTCAGTGTTCAGTTTGGATCGGATCTGGACCATATATATCCATATCCCAATCCAAACCCATGTATGGACTTGGATTTGGATTTGGATTCAAAAATCCAATCCAATATCCATATCCATGGCCCACATCACCTTCTCATAAATGGAGGTGGGGCCCACTTGAATTTCACGTGGGATTATGGGCATGAGAGAGAGTGGGGGTGGATAAGATCAAGTGTGTGTTGTAATTAAGCTTGACTTGTGTGTCAAGTTTGGGGTTAATCATGTGAGTTAGCCTAATTAGGTGGGTTTAAGCTTGTAATTAGCCAAAACCTAACCTAGGGCTGCACCAACATGATGTGGTTAAGGTCTATGGGCCATGCAAAGGGAGCTCCTTCACCTAAACCTAACCAAAAATACCTAATCCTAGCCTTCCACCCTAATCTGCCCCTAATCTGAGCCTAATCACCTAACCTACTTCCCTAATCCCGGCCTAATCCCAACCTAATCACCTAACCCACTTCCCTAATCCTTCCCTAAACCCAGGTTAATTTCCCTAAACCTAGCCTAATCCTAGCCTAATCACCTAACCTAGCTCACTAAACCTCACCCTAGAACCAACCCACCTAACTAAACCCTAAACCCCTAAACCACCCCTAGCCCACAACCTACCCAAACCACTTGTATTTAAAATATCTAGCCCTACCCTTTCCAGCCCACCTTATCATCATACCACCCTAGCTAAACCACCTAACCACTACCCCAAACCCAGCCCTAACCGACCTAGCCCAACCCTATATAAACCCCCCCCCCCTTTCGGGGCAGGTTTTCATCAGCTAGCAGCCCCCACCTTCCCAGCCGGGTCCTCCACTTCCCAGCTCAGCCGAACCACCACCTGCTCCATATCCCTGCTCCACCTGCTCCACATCCTTGCACCACCTGCTCCACGTCCCACCACTGCCTGCACCACTACCTTCCAGCCGAGCACCACCATCACCCGGCTGATTCCCTTCTACCCGCCACCATCTTTTCACTCGGTAAGTACCCTACATCTTGCCTTACTCCTTCTTCACTCCCTCTCCAGTCTCAGCGACCTAATCCACTCCCATATCACCCTAACACCAGCCCTTCCACTTGCTGCCACCAGCCCCACTCAACAAAACCCGTCGCCACCCTAACTACCCGCCACCACCTAGACACCTTAGCTTCATTCGGCCACCCTATCCGACTCCCTAAAACCTGCCCACATCACCCCAATACACCTACCATACCCATTACCACCTGGTCCCATCTCCTAGCTAGCTCCGTTCCCTTACACCACTCCTAGCCACCCTAGCAGCCCGCCACCACCAAACTCCCCTAGTCGGCCACTCCAACCGACAGTTGCCCCTTCACTCGGCCAGCAACCCGCCAACCTTAGGTGCCCCATTAGATCTTCCCTTGAGCTTCCCTTAGTGCCATACTCCCTTAGTGACCCTACTTAGGTCCTTTAACCCATCACACCAAAAACAGCCCTTTGCTAGCAGCCGGCCACCTTCAAAGCGCCTTTTTCACGCACCAAAGACACCCGGCCAGCACCTCCCCTTGCCGTTCAACTTCGCGGAGCTCCCATTCGTAGCCCAAGGCGAAGGCCAAGCCCACGCTCAAGCAAGGCATCTTCGGACCAGCTATTAGTAAGTGCCTAACTCGGTCTTTAGTTGTATACTTGCTTGAGATTCAATTCGATACGGGGTTGTAATAACGGAGCATAGTCTCCCCCCGCTTGTAATAATGTGGCTTGGCACACCCACACACGTGCACTCTCTTAGTTGTGCATGATTTTGAACACACACGGGCCTAATCAGCCCCTAATACATAAATATATACAAATACTTTAATTTTGTAGGGTTTTGCTTAAGTTGGGTGTGTTGTCTTTCAATTCAAGCACTCACACACATTGAGCCTTCGCTCTTATTTGAAAGACCCAAGTAAGGGTCGACCTATACTATTTGGGTTTTCATTTCATGTCGTGTGTGTAAGTCTTTCAATTCAAGCACTCACACACATTGAGCCTTTGTAAACACCCCGAAATCCCACGAATTTCTTAAACAAACCTGGTTTTGTAAAAGCAACCCCAAAGGGCCATTTTGAGTCTGGAAACCCAGGAGCCTTCCAGACAACCCTGTACATATGTTTTGAACTCTATATTTCAAAAACATACAATATGGCTTTTAAAACCTTTTTAAAAACATGTTTGAAACCGCGAAGCGGCTTGGCCCGATCAAGACAGGACCAGCGAAGAGCTAAGAAGAGCCCAGAACCGGAGCACATGTCAAGCCCGGCACAGCAACTCTTGTATCACATCCATAACCCCAGGATCTCGAACGTCCAAGACCCTGTTCTTATCAAAATGTCATTTGAAGTCATCTCCGGAAGGCAGAAACGGAGGCGGACGACCATGTTGGCGAAGACCCAACGCAGGCGGACTGATGCTGTTAGGCCCCGCACAAATCGTCCGTTTCGAACCCAGCTCGAAGGAGTCAGAGTTCAGTTTGGATTGGATCTGGACCATATATATCCAGATCCCAATCCAAACCCATATGTGGACTTGGATTTGGATTTGGATCCAGAGATCTAATCCAATATCCATATCCATGGCCCACATCACCTTCTCATAAATGGAGGTGGGGCCCACTTGAAATTCACGTGGGATTATGGGCATGAGAGAGAGTGGGGATGGATAATATCAAGAGTGTTGTAATTAAGCTTGACTTGTGTGTCAAGTTTGGGGATAATCATGTGGGTTAGCCTAATTGAGTGGGTTTAAGCTTGTAATTAGCCAAAACCTAACCTAGGGCTGCACCAACATGAGGTGGTTAAGGTCTATGGGCCATGCAAAGGGAGCTCCTCCACCTAAACCTAACCCTAAACACCTAATCCTAGCCTACCACCTTAATCCACCCCTAATCTGAGCCTAATCACCTAACCCACTTCCCTAATCCCGGCCTAATCCCAACCTAATCACCTAACCCACTTCCCTAATCCTTCCCTAAACCTAGGTTAATTTCCCTAAACCTAGCCTAATCACCTAACCTAGCTCACTAAACCTCACCCTAAAACCCAACCACCTAACCTAGCCCTAAACCCCTAAACCACCCCTAGCCCACAATCTACCCAAACCACTAGTTTTTAAAATATCTGGCCCTACCCTTTCCAGCCCACCTTATCTTCATACCACCCTACCTAAACCACCTAACCACTACCCCAAACCCAGCCCTAACTGACCTACCCATCCCTATATAAACCCCCCCCCCCTTGGGGGCGGGTTCTCCTATCTAGCCGAGCCCCCACTTCCTAGCCCAGCCGAACCTGCTCCACCTACTCCACCAGATCCGCCTGCACCACCACCATCCCTCCATCCCACCACCACTTGCACCGCCATCTCCACCACCTCCCGGCCAAGCCTCACTACCTGCCGAGCTTCTTTCCAGCCGAGCGCCATCTTCATTCCATTCGGTTAGTACCCCTTTACTTCGTCTCACCTTCTCTACTCCCTCTCCACTCTCAGCCACCTAAACCCTACCACAACACCCTACCACCAGCCATTCCCCTTTGCTGCCACCCTTCTCACTCAGCCGAACCTAGTCATCCTAGCAGCCCGCTACCACCACATTCCCCTAAGACTCCCATTCTGCCTTTCCTTAAACTCCCCTTAGGTCCATACTCCCTAACACTCTATACTCTCCATTCGTGACCCTACCTACATACTCACTTGGCCCAGCCCCTTTAATTTTCCACATCAAGGCGACACCCACTTGCAGCCGGCCACCTTCAAGGCGCCTATCCCGCGCCCCACTTGCAGCCGGCTAGCACCCTTTGTCATTCACCCTCGCGGAGCTCCCGTTTGCAGCCCAAGGCGAAGGCCAAGCCCACGCTCAAGCAAGGCCTCTACGGACCAGCTACTCGTAAGTGCCTAAACTCGGTCTTTAGTTGTATACTTGTTTGAGATTCAATTTGATACGGGGTTGTAATAACGGAGCATAGTCTCCCCCCGCTTGTAATAACGTGGCTTGGCACACCCACACACGTGCACTCTCTTAGTTGTGCACGATTTTGAACACACACGGGCCTAATCAGCCCCTAATACATAAGTATATATATATATACTTTCATTTTCGAAGGGTTTTGCTTAAGTTGGGTGCGTTGTCTTTCAATTCAAGCACTCACACACATTGAGCTTTCACTCTTATTTGAAAGACCCAAGTAAGGGCCGACCTATACTATTTGGGTTTCATTTCATGTCGTGTGAGTAAGTCTTTCAATTCAAGCACTCTCACACACATTGAGCTTTCGCTCTTATTTGAAAGACCCAAGTAAGGGCCGACCTATACTATTTGGGTTTCATTTCATGTCGTGTGAGTAAGTCTTTCAATTCAAGCACTCTCACACATATTGAGCTTTCGCTCTTATTTGAAAGACCCAAGTAAGGGCCGACCTATACTATTTGGGTTTAATTACATGTCGTGTGTGTAAGTCTTTCAATTCAAGCACTCTCACACACATTGAGCCTTCGCTCTTATTCCTAAGACCTTAGTAAAGGCCTTATTGCAGTTATATTTGGGTTTCATTTATGTCGTGTGTGTAGTACTTCAATTCAAGCACTCTCACACACATTGAGCCTTCGCTCTTACTCCCAAGACCTTAGTCAAGGCCATACTGCAATTTATATTTGGGTATAATTTTATGTCGTGTGTGTAAGTCTTTCAATTCAAGCACGCACCCACATTGAGCCTTCGCTCTTATTTGCAAGACCCGAGTAAGGGCTCATATACATACTCTATATACGTATCTCCCTTCGGCATTTATATTTCAAGTCGTTTCCCTTCGGTTATTTCCCTTCAGTTATTTCCCTTCAGTATTGTCTTTACATTTCGGGTTTTCCCTTTGGAGTAGCGTGAGTTTGCATTGCATCTATGCCATACCACGAAGTAGGACGCATATTGCATCAAAGCAAGCCCCGCTCGAATTCGCCCATGTAGTGGAGTGTTCATAACACACAAACTAGGTGGCCTGAAAAGGGATAAAAGGAAAGACTTAGGCACGTGCAAATCCACGTGATCTAAAATATGCAATCACATCTAAAAGACCCGAATTAGACACCTCAAACCGCTTCGTAGACTTTCTCTGCCAAAAACTCGATTTTTGCAAAGCGTACAGACTGACCCTTGCGCATCGGTGCAAGAAGGTCTGCGACGAAAAGAGCTTACTTGCTCACAGTCGCCACGTTTAGAAGTTAGTGTTAAAAATATCTTCGCTAGCTTAGGTAAGCTAGCTGGCACGCCCTGTTTGCATACATAGTCCTTAGACACACGAGAGGATCCGCTCCGAGCCCTGAAAAGGTGAGAGGCAGGGATTTTCGCGCGTCTACAGAGATTGGCACGCCCGGTGGGACGTGAGCCTTTCAAAAATCGAGTTTTTAAATATAAGTCTTGCGAAAATTTTGTAAAGTTGTCATTTTAACTTGTTTTCTTTGCTTGTACTTAGGACATTTTTTGAAAAAGCTTGAAAAGCATGTCAAAATCCAATCCAAGTGAAGTGTCGAGCCAAGGCTCATGCGCATCAACTTCTCACTCTAGGAGGATTTTCAAAAACAAAATAAAACTAGACGAAATCGAGGACTTGAGAAGGGAGTTTGAGGCCAAAATCGATGCTCTCAGCCAAGAGCCTGAAGTAGGCGATTCATGTTCATCAAACGGTGAACAAAGGCCTAAAAAGAAATCTGAAAAACCTCGCAAGCACAAAGAGGCCTCCGTAATGGAAGGCAACCAATACCACGAGTCCTTCACACAAAAGGACCGTAAAGCCCTACAGCAGTTGCTGAAAGGGCAGAATAAAGAGAAAAGAAACTACGCCCTGTCTGATTTCCTTCCTATGGATTACGAAACAGACAGTGACGATGAAATACCGAACTTCCATCGGTATGATGGCATGGGAGACCCTAGGTCTCACTTGCAGCTTTTCTCGCGTCGAGCCCATAAGAAGAAAAAGGACTCGATGAAATGGGTGTATTGGTTCCCTCTATCCCTTAAAGGCACAGCTACCAAATGGCTGGCTTCCTATGACTTAAGCCAGTTCGCTACTTTTGAAGAGTTAGCGAACTGCTTCATGCAAAGATTTGCACACAACGTAGAAGTCACGCCAACCCTGAATACCTTAAGGGATACAAAGCAAGGCATGAACGAAGACGTACATGCCTTCATTATAAGATGGAGGTCGCTTTTGGGCCAAGTGCGAGAGCCCATATCCGAAGGATGCGCAGTAATGCTCATCCTGGATAATTTTAAAAGCGAGTTAAAAACCCTTCTCTCGCTCCTTGAGATTTCAACTTTCCGTAAGTTGATTAAAAAGGCCTCCCTTTTCGAAACCAACTTGCGAAAAGGGACATACGATCACTTATGGAAAGGAAGTGCCGTTCCAAAAACCCGTTTGGAAAAGCCCATCGCATATGGGCTGCCCACGACGGACAAAGGGGCAAAGCCCCATAAAATCGCCAATGTCCGGGTGGATCCAGGCGTGGCGGGCACTTCCAAAAATTTTGAAAAATTAGAAAATAAGAGGGAACGCAATTTTCAAAAACTGGTTGAAAAACGGGAATATACTCCGCTGGGGCAACCTGTGTCGGAGGTCCTAGACCTCCTACTTGCCCAGGGCATGATAGAACTCCCTGAAATCCCCGAAGGAGTCACTTCCAAAGGGGGGTATTTAAACCGATTTTGTAAGTATCATCGGCTCAAAGGCCATGATACCAAACGCTGCTTCTCTCTCTTAAATAAATTTGAGAACTTGATAGTAGAAGGCCGGCTCCAGGTCACTGCGGAACCTGAGCCACCTCAAGCTATCTTCAAGGAACCCTTTCCCAAACACGCCAGTGGCAGTGGAAAAGGAAAGGAGGTATGTACCCTCACCATTTCCAAGGAACTAGCGCGAAAGCCAGAACCTGGTCGACCTACTTGTGCGCCCATCCTTGTACTATACAAGAGGCCCGCCCAAGTCGTCATTCGGGGACCACCAAAAGTGGAAACCCCGGTAAAACCAGTGTTAAAAATCCAAGGTTCTCCTCAGCTCATCCTTAGAGCCAAGTTTAGCGCGAACCCTAGGCTGGTCGTGGGGGAAGTCACTAGATCCGGGAGGATCTATCAACCCCCGCACCTTCAAGGTGCTCAAAAGGTGGTCAGTGTGCCTGACCCCTCAAAAGCATGTATCCCTAGTGGTCTGCCAAAAGCAGATAAGGACAAAGTCATCCTAAATCCTTATGACTTCGAAAACCACCTTCCAAAGATTCCTATTCACATGTCTATCCTAGAGCTTATAAAAACTTCGCCTAGGCATAGACTTGTATTAGAGAAAATTCTGGAAAGGGCCAAGGTTGATTCGAACATAAGTCTGGAATCCTTGTCTGCCCAAGTGGCTTTATTAGGAGCAAAATCGCCCATCACTTTTTCGGAAGATGATGTAGATAGACCCTACGAAACCCATAACCAGACCCTGCATATCGAGGTGGTTCTAAACAACCACTCTTTGGACAGGTGCCTAGTCGATGGTGGAGGAGGGCTCAACATCCTTCCACTTCATGTGGCGTACAAAATCGGAGTCACCTTGACTTCAGTAAATCCAAGCCCCATCGTTATCACTGGATACGATGGGAATGCGTCTAGACCTTTAGGATCCATCGAAATCCCAATGGAAACGGGAGGGATCGAACACACGGGGATGTTCCATGTCTTGGACATCCACCCCCATTATAACCTGTTGCTGGGAAGGCCCTGGATACACAGTTTGTGCACTTTGCCATCCACCTTCCACAGGTGTGTCAAGATCCCTTTTAGGGACCAGGTCGTAGTGATCCTAGGTGAGAGTCACCCACAGCTTCAGGGGATCATAAACTCCCCTTGTTTATCAAGCTCCCAGGCCCATGAGGCTAACTTGGGGCAAATTATGGTTGAGCCACCTCGGCTCGTGTTGAACAACCCTAGGAAGGTTGTATGTGTGAAGGGGCTGCCCAAAGCAGGCCCCCTCCCGACTCTAGTCCTCCTAGGAAAACCCAAGCGTTCCCTATTTCCAAAGCCCCTGGACAAGAGGCCATACGAGCCTAATATGGACGATAGCATGTTCCAGGACCACGACTTGTATCCAACTTTTTCAAAAAACAAAAAGTCATGGAACATGTTATTGAACATGGGCTACACGCCCTACAAGAGTCTAGGGGCGTAGAACCAGGGTCTCCTAGAGCCCATCCTTCCTAGGGCCAACCCAAGCCGATATGGGATCGGCTATACTCCCCGAATACCGCCGGAGCCACCCCCTATGACCACCTGGGTCAAGGGTGCCCCGGAGCCTGTCTTAGAAGAGACCTACGATTTAGATCTCCTATTCCGAGTCTAACCCGTAGTGTTTTCCCTTTGTAGGTATAACGGAAGATCCCTTTTCTAAAAATACAAAAACATTCGAAAAGCTTAAAATCAAAAAACAAGAAAAACCAAAAACAATGGAAAAACAAAAACTCGAAAAAAGAGTGCTTTGTATAGTTCCCAAAGTTCTTGTTTTACAAAAACCCAAAAAAATCAAAAATGTGGAAAATACCAAAAAGATTTTGTACATAGCTGCTCCTGGTAGGACTTTGGCAAAAGAAAAGGATTTCAAAAGAAACGTCATCTGCATAGCCAGACCAAAAATTTCAAAATCACTTGAAAATCCAAGTACAAAACCAGGTCATTTTGAAAACCACGCATCAAATTCCCTCGAGTCTATAGCCCACGAGAATGATCAAAGCGCAGAAATGGATCCCCTTGAGGAAGATCCCGCTTCTGAGCTCCTAGAATTTCATAGAATTCTCGATTTTGAAAGACCTTCCCAATCAGTAGGAGGAGATTTCATAGAGGTGAACCTAGGGGATTATTCCAATCCCAAAACCATCAAAATAGGCGCATGCTTGCATGAAACCGAAAAGTTAGCATTCATTGCATTTCTACGAACCTATTTAGATGTGTTTGCATGGACGTATGAAGACATGCCGGGCATAGATCCCAGCATTGTCGAGCATCGTCTTCCCTTAGATGCAGGTATAAAACCCATAAAGCAGAAGCTTAGGAAAATACACCCGAATGTACACATGCAAGTCAAAGAGGGTTTAGAAGATCTGCTAAAAGCTGGATTTATAAAACCCATTGCGTATTCTGATTGGTTATCAAATATCGTTGTAGTTCGAAAAACCAATGGGAAAATTCGAATATGCATCGATTTCAGAAACCTGAATAAAGCCACTCCAAAGGATAATTATCCTTTACCAAACATAGATTTGATAGTCGATAGTACTGCAAATCATGAAATGTTTTCATTTATGGATGGCTATTCAGGCTATAATCAAATCAAACTAAGTCCACAAGATCAGGGTAAGACCGCCTTCACAACCCCATGGGGCACGTACTGCTATACAGTCATGCCCTTTGGTTTGAAAAATGCCGGCGCAACATACCAACGAGCCATGACCATGATCTTCCATGATCAAATTCATGAGCTTGTAGAAGTGTATGTAGATGATCTCTTGGCGAAATCCAAAACCCGATGCACCCATAACGAATGTTTACAAAAGATTTTCGAAAGGCTTAGGCTTTACAAAGTAAAGCTAAACCCTCAAAAATGTGTGTTCGGGGTAGAATCAGGGAAGCTTCTAGGCTTATGGTGAGCCAAAGGGGAATAGAAGTCGACCCTCTAAGTGTCGAGCCATCATAGACATGGCTTCGCCCTCCAATCTCACCAAAATCCATAGCCTACAGGGTCGCTTACAATCCGTTCGCCGATTCATATCGAATCTGGCAACTAGATGCGAACCCTTCAACAAACTGTCGAGGAAGGGTACGAAATTCTTATGGGATGACGAATGCCAAAAGTCCTTCGAGAGACTGAAGGCATACTTGGTTAATCCCCCCGTTTTAAATCCTCCAAAGAAAGGAAAACCGCTTTTATTATACATCTCCGTGCATGCAAATGCTTTAGGAGCCCTGTTGGCTCAATACGAGGATGACACCCATAAGGAGTATGCCATCTACTACATTTCGAAAACTCTCTTGGCTTATGAATGAAATTATCAAGCCATGGAGAAGACGTGCTGGGCCCTAGTCTGGGCCTGCCAGAAGTTTAGACACTATTTTCTAGATCATGAGATCTGGATAGTGTCCAAGCTTGATCCAATCAAGCACTTGTTCGAAAAACCCATTCTCACGGGTAGATTGAGCAAATGGCAACTCCTTCTAATGGAGTATGATCTGAAATACCATCACCAGATCTCCATTAAGGGGCAAGCCCTAGCAGATTACGTGGCTGAATTCCCCTTAGAGGACGCATACCCCACTCTTGTCGAAATGCCTGATGAAGGCATATTGCAAAACCATTTCCAAAACCACATTTTGGCAAATTCTTTTGAAAACCAAGTGTGGAAGATGCACTTCGATGGGGCACGAAACCAATGAGGGGCTGGTGCTGGGGTCATCCTAATCTCCCCTGAAAAGGGCGAGATTCCCATAGCAGTCCGCTTAGATTTCGAATGTTCCAACAACATAGTTGAGTATGAAGCACTCATACAAGGCTTAAGGATTTCGAAAACTCTAGGGGCATCATGCATCGAGGTCTTTGGAGATTCGCTCCTTGTCATAAACCAGGTTTTAAAAATTTGGCAAGTACGTAATGAGAAACTACTTCCATATCACGAGTTGGCCACTCGATTGGTCCAATCCTTCAAGTCGTGTAAGCTCACACACGTAGGGAGAGAGGACAATGGCATCGCCGATGCCCTCTCCTCCATGGGTTCAGCCCTGAAGGTCGATACCATTTCAGGGACCAGATCTTTAGAAATATGGCATGCGCCCCACCCATCCACACACGACTTGGATATTTGCCAAAACAACCCAGAGTCTATTGAAAAACCCTGGTTCTATGACATAAAACAATTTTTAGAAAATGGGGGATTCACCGAGGATGCCACGTCCAAAGATAAGGCATTCATTCGTAAGATTTCGACCCGATACACCATTCTGGGTGGGGTCTTATACAAAAAAAGTTTTACCGTCATTCTGCTTAGGTGTATAGACCCAGAGGAGGCTAGGATAGTGATGCATGAGTTCCACGATGGAGAATGTGGAGGTCATGTTAATGCCAACATGATGGCGATGAAAATACTTAGAGGGGGCTATTTTTGGTCCACCCTGAAAAAGGATTGTCACGATCATGTTAGGAAGTGTCATTCGTGTCAAGTGCATGGGCACGCCATTCATATCCCATCATCTGCATTGCATTCCGTGGTCAGCCCCTGGCCATTTACCATGTGGGCATTTGACATTGTAGGCTCAATATTTCCAAAGGCCTCGAATGGGCATCGATTTATTTTAGCAGCCATGGAGTATTTCTCCAAGTGGGTGGAAGCCATTTCCCTAACCAATGTAATGGGGCAACATGTGGTGGCTTTCATCCAGAGGAATATCTTGGCTCGATTTGGGGTTCCACGAGACCTTGTGTCTGATAATGGTACCCCATTCAAGAACGAGCAGATGGTTAAGTTGTGCAACACGTATGGCATAACTCACCACTTCTCCTCGCCCTACTACCCTCAAGGCAACGGCCAAGCCGAAGCTACAAACAAGACTCTCATTAGTATTATTGAGAAAACCTTAGAGAAGGGTAGGACGTGGCACAAGAAGCTGGATGAAGCCTTATGGGCTTATAGGACTTCCATCCGGACTCCCACGAATGCCACACCATGCGAATTGGTCTATGGCACAAACGCCATTCTTCCCATTCATACCCAACTGCATTCATTTCATACATCCATAGCACTCGACCTCCCCCTAGAGACACTTCAGCATGCTAGGATGGCCGAACTAGATTTGCTAGATGAGAGGCGACTCCTTGCCATGGATCATGCTCGTGCATACCGGCAAAGGATAGCCCGACATTATAGCAAACACATGAGACCTCGCCACTTTGAAGTGGGAGATCTGGTCTTAAAAACCATCCACCATCGTGGCCCACACCCCCTAGGCAAGTGGCGCCCCAACTGGGATGGACCCTATGTTGTACGAGCAACCACTACGAACAATTTGTATTGGTTGATCGATGTAGAAGGTAGGAATTTAGCAGATCCTATCAATATTCAATACTTAAAGAAGTATCATGTGTAGGATCTGGATTAAATTCCATTTTTCGAAAATTTAAGGGATAGCTTCCCTGAGACATGTGAATAAGGTGCAAAGGCAAACTCGTGTGACCCTGAGTGAGAGAATTCGCACTTGTGAAAGAGCGGAGTTTTCAAAATCGTGGTTACATTTCAAAATCCTTCTTCTTACAAAGAAAGGCCTAGTTCAACATAGCAAGATACTTGCAAGTGGTACGTGCTATTTCTAAATAGGCTGATCTGGAATGGATCGAGTGTAGGCTTGGGATAAGTCCGCCCCTCTTCTCTTCTATTTCCAAAAGGAAAACAAAGGCCCAAAACAAAAGGGAATTTCCCACTTCGAAGTATCTTTCCAAAAGAAAGAAACCAGATTTCCAAAGAAAAATCGAATCTCTTGAGAAAAAGAGGGATTAAAGAAAAAATACTCCCAAAGGGAGACCCTCTATGAAAAAAAGGAAAAAGAGGCCAAAAAGCTCAAAAAGAGCAGTTTTCCGCCTTCTATGCCTTAAACCACAGGACGCTTCAGAAGGGACTGTGGTATCTCTTTCCCATCCTTGGCTTATCCCAAGCTAAAGCATGATTCATTTTGAGGAATCCTAAAGTAAAAATAGGATTTACTTACTTGAATTTCATCTTGTTTGAGAATTCAACGTTTCGAGTAAGGCGTAGGAATTTGAAATATGCCTTGTTTTCTTATAAAACCTCCGCTAGATAAGCGAGTGTTAAGACTCAAACAAGGGCAAGCACGAAGAGCTCGAGATCCTTAGGATCGAGGCTCAAGACAGTTGTCCCATTTGTAAATAGCTTTTGTAAATAAGTTTTGAAAACCGAACATCGAACAGCATAGGATTTGCTCACTTGGAGCAGTAGGCCTTGTAAGTCTCTAGAGTTCGACCACACCTGGTCTCTGGGAGGTCGCCCCTTTTGGCACCACACCCATGTCATTTGCATTCCACGCATGGTACTTGCATGAACATGATCCCATTTAGGACCAGATTCCATCCTAAAACCCTTTGGCGTGATATCTCCTCCTACCAGAGTTTGTAAATTGAGATTTTGCTAAAATTGGGGCGATCCCATATTCTTCATGGCTAGATCTAGGGAGACATTGAAAGGGGTGTTTGTCATCTTTGCCCTTATCCAAATCGATTTGGACAAGGCCAAAGAGGGACATCTGTAAACACCCCGAAATCCCACGAATTTCTTAAACAAACCTAGTTTTGTAAAAGCAGCCCCAAAGGGCCATTTTGAGTCTGGAAACCCAAGAGCCTTCCAGACAACCCTGTACATATGTTTTGAACTCTATATTTCGAAAACATACAATATGGCTTTTAAAACCTTTTTAAAAACATGTTTGAAACCCCGAAGCGGCTTGGCCCGATCAAGACAGGACCAGCGAAGAGCTAAGAAGAGCCCGGAACCGGAGCACATGTCAAGCCCGGCACAGCAACTCTTGTATCACATCCATACCCCCAGGATCTCGAACGTCCAAGACCCTATTCTTATCAAAATGTCATTTGAAGTCATCTCCAGAAGGCAGAAACGGAGGCGGACGACCATGTTGGCGAAGACCCAACGCAGACGGAGTACTGATGCTGTCAGGCCCCGCACAAATCGTCCGTTTCGAACCCAGCTCGAAGGAGTCAGAGTTCAGTTTGGATTGGATCTGGACCATATATATCCAGATCCCAATCCAAACCCATATGTGGACTTGGATTTGGATTTGGATCCAGAGATCTAATCCAATATCCATATCCATGGCCCACATCACCTTCTCATAAATGGAGGTGGGGCCCACTTGAAATTCACGTGGGATTATGGGCATGAGAGAGAGTGGGGATGGATAATATCAAGAGTGTTGTAATTAAGCTTGACTTGTGTGTCAAGTTTGGGGATAATCATGTGGGTTAGCCTAATTGAGTGGGTTTAAGCTTGTAATTAGCCAAAACCTAACCTAGGGCTGCACCAACATGAGGTGGTTAAGGTCTATGGGCCATGCAAAGGGAGCTCCTCCACCTAAACCTAACCCTAAACACCTAATCCTAGCCTACCACCCTAATCCACCCCTAATCTGAGCCTAATCATCTAACCCACTTCCCTAATCCCGGCCTAATCCCAACCTAATCACCTAACCCACTTCCCTAATCCTTCCCTAAACCTAGGTTAATTTCCCTAAACCTAGCCTAAACCTAGCCTAATCACCTAACCTAGCTCACTAAACCTCACCCTAAAACCCAACCACCTAACCTAGCCCTAAACCCCTAAACCACCCCTAGCCCACAATCTACCCAAACCACTAGTTTTTAAAATATCTGGCCCTACCCTTTCCAGCCCACCTTATCTTCATACCACCCTACCTAAACCACCTAACCACTACCCCAAACCCAGCCCTAACCGACCTACCCATCCCTATATAAACCCCCCCCCCTTGGGGGCGGGTTCTCCTATCTAGCCGAGCCCCCACTTCCCAGCCTAGCCGAGCCCCCACTTCCCAGCCCAGCCGAACCTGCTCCACCTGCTCCGCCTGCACCACCACCATCCCTCCATCCCACCACCACTTGCACCGCCATCTCCACCACCTCCTGGCCAAGCCTCACTACCTGCCCAGCTTCTTTCCAACCGAGCGCCATCTTCATTCCATTCGGTTAGTACCCCTTTACTTCGTCTCACCTTCTCTACTCCCTCTCCACTCTCAGCCACCTAAACCCTACCACAACACCCTACCACCAGCCATTCCCCTTTGCTGCCACCCTGCTCACTTAGCCGAACCTAGTCATCCTAGCAGCCCGCTACCACCACATTCCCCTAAGACTCCCATTCTGCCTTTCCTTAAACTACCCTTAGGTCCATACTCCCTAACACTCTATACTCTCCATTCGTGACCCTACCTACATACTCACTTGGCCCAGCCCCTTTAATTTTCCACATCAAGGCGACACCCACTTGCAGCCGGCCACCTTCAAGGCGCCTATCCCGCGCCCCACTTGCAGCCGGCTAGCACCCTTTGTCATTCACCCTCGCGGAGCTCCCGTTTGCAGCCCAAGGCGAAGGCCAAGCCCACGCTCAAGCAAGGCCTCTACGGACCAGCTACTCGTAAGTGCCTAAACTCGGTCTTTAGTTGTATACTTGTTTGAGATTCAATTTGATACGGGGTTGTAATAACGGAGCATAGTCTCCCCCCGCTTGTAATAACGTGGCTTGGCACACCCACACACGTGCACTCTCTTAGTTGTGCACGATTTTGAACACACACGGGCCTAATCAGCCCCTAATACATAAGTATATATATATATATACTTTCATTTTCGAAGGGTTTTGCTTAAGTTGGGTGCGTTGTCTTTCAATTCAAGCACTCACACACATTGAGCTTTCACTCTTATTTGAAAGACCCAAGTAAGGGCCGACCTATACTATTTGGGTTTCATTTCATGTCGTGTGAGTAAGTCTTTCAATTCAAGCACTCTCACACACATTGAGCTTTCGCTCTTATTTGAAAGACCCAAGTAAGGGCCGACCTATACTATTTGGGTTTCATTTCATGTCGTGTGAGTAAGTCTTTCAATTCAAGCACTCTCACACACATTGAGCTTTCGCTCTTATTTGAAAGACCCAAGTAAGGGCCGACCTATACTATTTGGGTTTAATTTCATGTCGTGTGTGTAAGTCTTTCAATTCAAGCACTCTCACACACATTGAGCCTTCGCTCTTATTCCTAAGACCTTAGTAAAGGCCTTATTGCAGTTATATTTGGGTTTCATTTATGTCGTGTGTGTAGTACTTCAATTCAAGCACTCTCACACACATTGAGCCTTCGCTCTTACTCCCAAGACCTTAGTCAAGGCCATACTATAATTTATATTTGGGTTTAATTTCATGTCGTGTGTGTAAGTCTTTCAATTCAAGCACGCACCCACATTGAGCCTTCGCTCTTATTTGCAAGACCCGAGTAAGGGCTCATATACATACTCTATATACATATCTCCCTTCGGCATTTATATTTCAAGTCATTTCCCTTCGGTTATTTCCCTTCAGTATTGTCTTTACATTTCGAGTTTTCCCTTTGGAGTAGCGTGAGTTTGCATTGCATCTACGCCATACCATGAGGTAGGACGCATATTGCATCAAAGCAAGCCCCGCTCGAATTCACCCATGTAGTGGAGTGTTCATAACACACAAACTAGGTGGCCCGAAGAGGGATAAAAGAAAAGACTTAGGCATGTGCAAATCCACGTGATCTAAAACATGCAATCGCATTTTAAAGACCCGAAATAGACACCTCGAACCGCTTCGTAGACTTTCTCTCCAAAACTCGATTTTTGCAAAGCGTACAGACTGACCCTTGTGCATCGGTGCAAGAAGGTCTGCGACGACAAGAGCTTACTTGCTCACAGTCGCCACGTTTAGAAGTCAGTGTTAAAAATATCTTCGCTAGCTTAGGTAAGCTAGCTGGCACATCCTGTTTGCATACATAGGCCTTAGACACACGAGAGGATCCACTCTGAGCCCTGAAAAGGCGAGAGGCGGGGATTTTCGCGCGTCTACAGCCTTCACTCTTATTTGAAAGACCCAAGTAAGGGCCGACCTATACTATTTGGGTTTTCATTTCTTGTCGTGTGTGTAAGTCTTTCAATTCAAGCACTCACACACATTGAGCCTTCGCTCTTATTTGAAAGACCCAAGTAAGGGCCGTGTTATACTATTTGGGTTTAATTTCATGTTGTGTGCGTAGTACTTCAATTCAAGCACTCACACACATTGAGCTTTCGCTCTTATTCCCAAGACCTTAATCAAGGCCATACTGCAAGTTATATTTGGGTTTAATTTCCTGTCGTGTGTGTAAGTCTTTCAATTCAAGCACGCACCCACATTGAGCCTTCGCTCTTATTTGCAAGACCCGAGTATGGGCCCATATACCTACTCTATATACATATCTCCCTTCGGCATTTACTTTACAAGTCATTTCCCTTCGGTCATTTCCCTTCGGTTATTTCCCTTCAGCATTGTCTTTACATTCGGGTTTTCCCTTTGGAGTAGCGTGAGTTTGCATTGCATCTACGCCATACCACGAGGTAGGGCGCATATTGCATCAAAGCAAGCCCTGCTCGAATTCGCCCATGTAGTGGAGTGTTCATAACACACAAACTAGGCGGCCCATAAAGGGATAAAAGCAAAGACTTAGGCACGTGCAAATCCACGTGATCTAAAATCTGCAATCGCATCTAAAAGACCCAAATTAGACACCTCGAACCGTTGCGTAGGCTTTCTATCCCAAAAACTTGATTTTTGCAAAGTGTACAGACTGACCCTTGCGCATCGGTGCAAGAAGGTCTGCGACAACAAGAGCTCACTTGCTCACAGTCGCCACGATTAGAAGTCAGTTTAAATATATCTTCGCTAGCTTAGGTAAGCTAGCTGGCACGCCTTGTTTACATAAATAGGCCTTACACGCACGAGAGGATCCACTCCAAGCCCAGGAAAGGCGGGGAGGCGTGGGGATTTTTCGCGCATCTACAGAGATTGGCACGCCTGGTGGGACGTGAGCCTTTCAAAAATCGAGTTTTTATGGTAGAAGTTTTGCAAATTTTTTTTAAAAAAAAAGGTGTCATTTTAACTTGTTTTCTTTGCTTGTACTTAGGACATTTTGAAAAAGCTTGAAAAGCATGTCAAAATCCAATCTAAGTGAAGTGTCGAGCCAAGGCTGATGTGCATCAAGTTCTCACTCTAGGAGGATTTTCAAAAACAAAATAAAACTAGATGAAATCGAGGACTTGAGAAGGGAGTTTGAGGCCAAAATCGATGCTCTCAGCCAAGAGGCTGAAGTAGGCGATTCATGTTCATCAAACGGTGAACAAAGGCCTAAGAAAAAATCTGAAAAACCTCGCAAGCACAAAGAGGCTTCCATAATGGAAGGCAACCAATACCACGAGTCCTTCACACAAAAGGACCGTAAAGCCCTACAGCAGTTGCTGAAAGGGCAGAATAAAGAGAAAAGAAGCTACGCCCTGTCTGATTTCCTTCTTATGGATTACGAAACAGATAGTGATGATGAAATACCGAACTTCCATCGGTATGATGGCATGGGAGACCCTAGGTCTCACTTGCAGCTTTTCTCGCGTCGAGCCCATAAGAAGAAAAAGGACTCGATGAAATGGGTGTATTGGTTCCCTCTATCCCTTAAAGGCACAGCTACCAAATGGCTGGCTTCCTACGACTTAAGCCAGTTCGCTACTTTTGAAGAGTTAGCGAACTGCTTCATGCAAAGATTTGCACACAACGTAGAAGTCACGCCAACCCTGAATACCTTAAGGGATACAAAGCAAGGCATGAACGAAGACGTACATGCCTTCATTATAAGATGGAGGTCGCTTTTGGGCCAAGTGCGAGAGCCCATATCCGAAGGATGCGCAGTAATGCTCATCCTGGATAATTTTAAAAGCGAGTTAAAAACCCTTCTCTCGCTCCTTGAGATTTCAACTTTCCGTAAGTTGATTAAAAAGGCCTCCCTTTTCGAAACCAACTTGCGAAAAGGGACATACGATCACTTATGGAAAGGAAGTGCCGTTCCAAAAACCCGTTTGGAAAAGCCCATCGCATATGGGCTGCCCACGACGGACAAAGGGGCAAAGCCCCATAAAATCGCCAATGTCCGGGTGGATCCAGGCGTGGCGGGCACTTCCAAAAATTTTGAAAAGTTAGAAAATAAGAGGGAGCGAAACTTTCAAAAACCGGTTGAAAAACGGGAGTATACTCCGCTGGGGCAACCTGTGTCGGAGGTCCTAGACCTCCTACTTGCCCAGGGCATGATAGAACTCCCTAAAATCCCCGAAGGAGTCACTTCCAAAGGGGGGTATTTAAACCGATTTTGTAAGTATCATCGGCTCAAAGGCCATGATACCAAATGCTACTTCTCCCTTTTAAATAAAATTGAGAACTTGATAGCAGAAGGCCGGCTCCAGGTCATTGCGGAACCTGAGCCACCTCAAGCTATCTTCAAGGAACCCTTTCCCAAACACGCCAGTGGCAGTGGGAAAGGAAAGGAGGTATGTACCCTCACCATTTCCAAGGAACTAGCGCAAAAACCAGAGTCTAGTCGACCCACTTGCGTGCCCATTCTTGTACTATAAAAGAAGCCCACCCAAGTCGTCATTCGGGGACCACCAAAAGTGGAATCCCCGGTAAAACCAGTTTTGAAAACCCAAGGTTCTCCTCAGCTCATCCTTAGAGCCAAAATTAGCGCGAACCCTAGGCTGGTCGTGGGGGAAGTCACTAGATCCGGGAGGATCTATCAACCCCCTCACCTTCAAGGTGCTCAAAAGGTGGTTAGTGTGCCTGGCCCCTCAAAAGCATGTATCCCTAGTGTTCTGCCAAAAGCAGATAAGGACAAAGTCATCCTAAATCCTTATGACTTCAAAAACCACCTTTCAAAGATTCCTATTCACATGTCTATCTTAGAGCTTATACAAACCTCACCTAGGCATAGACTTGTATTAGAGAAAATTCTAGAAAGGGCCAAGGTTGATTCGAACATAAGTCCGGAATCCTTGTCTGCCCAAGTGGCTTTATTAGGAGCAAAATCGCCCATCACTTTCTTGGAAGATGATGTAGATAGACCCTACGAAACCCATAACTAGGCCCTGCATATCGAGGTGGTTCTAAACAACCACTCTCTGGAAAAGTGCCTAGTTGATGGTGGAGGAGGGCTCAACATCCTTCCACTTCATGTGGCGTACAAAATCGGAGTCACCTTGACTTCAGTGAACCCAAGCCCCATCGTTATCACTGGATACGATGGGAATGCGTCTAGACCTTTAGGATCCATCGAACTCCCAATGGAAATGGGAGGGATCGAACACACGGGGGTGTTCCATGTCTTAGACATCCACCCCCATTATAACCTGTTGTTGGGAAGGCCCTGGATACACAGTTTGTGCGCTGTGCCATCCACCTTCCACAGGTGTGTTAAGATCCCTTTTAGGGACCAGGTCGTTGTAATCCTAGGTGAGAGTCACCCACAGCTTCAGGGGATCATAAACTCCCCTTGTTTATCAAGCTCCCAGGCCCATGAGGCTAACCTGGGGCAAATTATGGTCAAACCACCTCGGCTCGTGTTGAACAACCCTAAGAAGGTTGTATATGTGAAGGGGCCACCCAAAGCGGGCCCCCTCCCGATTCTAACCCTTTTAGGACGACCCAAGCATTCCCTATTTCCAAAGCCCCTAGACAAGAGGCCATATGAGCACAATATGGACGATAGCATGTTCCAGGACCACGACTTGTATCAAACTTTTTAGAAAAACAAAAAGTCGTGGAACATGTTGTTGAACATGGGCTACACGCCCTACAAGAGTCTAGGGGCGCAGAACCAGGGTCTCCTAGAGCCCATCCTTCCTAGGGCCAATCCAAGCCGATATGGGATCGATTATACTCCCCGAATACCGCCGGAGCCACCCCCTATGACCACCTGGGTCAAGGGTGCCCCGAAACCTGCCTTAGAAGAGACCTACGATTTAGATCTCCTATTCCAAGTCTAACCCGTAGTGTTTTCCCTTTGTAGGTATGACGGAAGATCCCTTTTCTAAAAATACAAAAACATTTGAAAAGCTTAAAATAAAAAAAATCAAAAAACAAGGAAAACCAAAAACAATGAAAAAACAAAAACTCGAAAATAGAGTACTTTGTATAGTTCCCAAGGTTCTTGTTTTACAAAAAACCAAAAAAATCGAAAATTTGGAAAATACCAAAAAGATTTTGTACATAGCTGCTCCTGGTAGGACTTTGGCAAAAAGGATTTCAAAAGAAACGTCATCTGCATAGCCAGACCAAAAATTTCGAAATCACTTGAAAATCCAAGTACAAAACCAGGTCATTTTGAAAACCACACATCAAATTCCCTTGGGTCTATAGCCCACGAGAATGATCAAAGCCCATAAGTGGATCCCCTTGAGGAAGATCCCACTTCTGAGTTCCCAGAATTTCATAAGATTCTCGATTTTGAATGAGCTTCCCAATCAGTAGGAGGAGATTTCATAGAAGTGAACCTAGGGGATGATTCCAATCCCAAATCCATCAAAATAGGCGCATGCTTGCATGAAACCGAAAGGTTAGCATTCATTGCATTTCTACGAACCTATTTAGATGTGTTTGCATGGACGTATGAAGACATGCCGGGCATAGATCCCAGCATTGTCGAACATCGTCTTCCCTTAGATGCAGGTGTAAAACCCATAAAGCAGAAGCTTAGGAAAATACACCCGAATGTACACACGCAAGTCAAAGAGGGTTTAGCAGATCTAATAAAAGCCGGATTTATAAAACCCATTGCGTATTCTGATTGGTTATCAAATATCGTTGTAGTTCGAAAAACCAATGGGAAAATTCGAATATGCATCGATTTCAAAAACCCGAATAAAGCCACTCCAAAGGATAATTATCCTTTACCAAACATAGATTTGATAGTTACTGCAAATCATGAAATGTTTTCATTCATGGATGGCTATTCAGGCTATAATCAAATCAAACTAAGCCCACGAGATCAGGGTAAGACCGCCTTCACAACCCCATGGGGCACGTACTGCTATATAGTCATGCCCTTTGGTTTGAAAAATGTCGGCGCAACATACCAACGAGCCATGACCACGATCTTCCATGATCAAATTCATGAGCTTGTAGAAGTGTATGTAGATGATCTCTTGGTAAAATCCAAAACCCGATGCACTCACATCGAACGTTTACAAAAGATTTTCGAAAGGCTTAGGCTTTACAAGGTAAAGCTAAACCCTCAAAAATGTGTGTTCGGGGTAGAATCAGGGAAGCTTCTGGGCTTTATGGTGAGCCAAAGGGGAATAGAAGTCGACCCCTCTAAGTGTCGAGCCATCATAGACATGGCTCCACCCTCCAATCTCACCCAAATCCGTCGCCTCCAGGGTCGTTTACAATCCGTTCGCCGATTCATATCGAATCTGGCAACTAGATGCGAACCCTTCAACAAGCTGTTGAGGAAGGCATACTTGGTTAATCCCCCCATTTTGAACCCTCCAAAGCAAGGAAAACCGCTTTTACTATACATCTCCGTGCATGCGAATGCTTTAGGAGCCCTGTTAGCTCAATACGAGGATGACACCCATAAGGAGTATGCCATCTACTATATTTCGAAAACTCTCTTGGCTTATGAACGAAATTATCAAGCCATGGAGAAGACGTGCTTGGCCCTAGTCTGGGCCTGCCAGAAATTCAGACACTATTTCCTAGATCATGAGATCTGGATAGTGTCCAAGCTTGATCCAATCAAGCACTTGTGCGAAAAACCCATTCTCACGGGTAGATTGGGCAAATGGCAACTCCTTCTCATGGAGTACGACCTAAAATACCATCACCAGATCTCCATTAAGGGGCAAGCCCTAGCAGATTACATGGCTGAGTTCCCCTTAGAGGACGTATATCCCACGCTTGCTGAAATGCCTGATGAAGGCATATTGCAAAACCATTTTCAAAACCATATTTTGGCAAACAATTTCGAAAACCAAGTGTGGAAGATGCACTTCGATGGGGCACGAAACCAACGAGGGGCTGGTGTTGGGGTCATCCTCATCTCCCCTCAAAAGGGTGAGATTCCCACAGCAGTCCGCTTAGATTTCGAATGTTCCAACAATGTAGCTGAGTATGAAGCACTCATACAAGGCTTAAGGATTTCGAAAACTCTAGGGGCATCATGCATCGAGGTCTTTGGAGATTCGCTCCTTGTCATAAACCAGGTCTTGAAAATTTGGCAAGTACGTAATGAGAAACTACTTCCATATCACGAGTTGGCCACTCGATTGGTCCAGTCCTTCCAATCGTGTAAACTCACACACATAGGAAGAGAGGACAATGGTATCGCCAATGCCCTCTCCTCCTTGGGTTCAGCCCTGAAGGTCGATCCCATTTCAGGGACCAGATCTTTGGAAATATGGCATGCGCCCCACCCATCCACACACGACTTCGATATTTGCCAAAATAACCCAAAGTCTATTGAAAAACCATGGTTTTATGACATCAAACAGTTTTTAGAAAATGGGGGATTCGCCGAGGATGCCACATCCAAAGATAAGGCATTCATTCGTAAGATTTCAACCCGATACACCATTTTGGGTGGGGTTTTGTACAAAAAAAGTTTTACTGGCATTCTGCTTAGGTGTATCAACCTAGAGGAGGCTAGGATAGTGATGCACGAGTTCCACTATGGAGAATGTGGAGGTCATGTTAATGCCAACATGATGGCAATGAAAATACTTAGAGGGGGCTATTTTTTGGTCCACCCTGAAAAGGGATTGCCACGACCATGTTAGGAAGTGTCATCCGTGTCAAGTGCATGGGCACGCCATTCATATCCCATCATCTGCATTGCATTCTGTGGTCAGCCCCTGGCCATTTACCATGTGGGCGTTTGACATCGTAGGCCCAATATTTCCAAAGGCCTCGAATGGGCATCGATTTATTTTAGCAGCCACGAAGTATTTCTCCAAGTGGGTGGAAGCCATTTCCCTAACCAATGTGATGGAGCAACATGTGGTGGCTTTCATCCGGAGGAATATCTTGGCTCGATTTGGGGTTCCACGAGACCTTGTGTCTGATAATGGTACCCCATTCAAGAACGAGCAGATGGTTAAGTTGTGCAACACGTATGGCATAACTCACCACTTCTCCTCGCCCTACTACCCTCAAGGCAACGGCCAAGCCGAAGCCACAAACAAGACTCTCATTAGTATTAATGAGAAAACCTTAGAGAAGGGTAGGACGTGGCACGAGAAGCTGGATGAAGCCTTATGGGCTTATAGGACTTCTATCTGGACTCCCACGAATGCCACACCATTCGAATTGGTCTATGGCACAAACGCCATTCTTCGCATTCATACCCAACTGCATTTATTCCATACATCCATAGCACTCGACCTCCCCCTAGAGACGCTTCAGCATACTAGGATGGCCGAACTAGATTTGCTAGATGAAAGGCGACTCCTTGCCATGGATCATGCTCATGCATACCGGCAAAGGATAGCCCGACATTATAGCAAACACATGAGACCTCGCCACTTTGAAGTGGGGGATCTGGTCTTAAAAACCATCCATCATCATGGCCCACACCCCCTAGGCAAGTGGCACCCCAACTGGGATGGACCCTATGTTGTACGAGCAACCACTACGAACAATTCATATTGGTTGATCGATGTAGAAGATAGGAATTTAGCAGATCCTATCAATATTCAATACTTAAAGAAGTATCATGTGTAGGATCTGGATTAAATTCCAATTTTCAAAAAATTTTAGGAATAGCTGCCCTGAGACATGTGAATAAGGTGCAAAGGCAATCTCGTGTGACCCTGAGTGAGAGAATTCGCACTTGTGAAAGAGCGGAGTCTTCAAAATCGTGGTTACATTTCAAAATCCTTCTTCTTACAAAGAAAGGCCTAGTTCAATATAGCAAGATACTTGCAAGTAGTACATGCTATTTCTAAATAGGCTGCTCTGGAATGGATCGAGTGTAGGCTTGGGATAAGTCCTCCCCTCTTCTCTTCTATTTCCAAAAGGAAAACAAAGGTCCAAACAAAAGGGAATTTCCCATTCAAAGTATTTTTCCAAAAGAAAGAAACCAGAATTCAAAAGAAAAATCGATTCTCTTGTGAAAAAGAGGGATTAAAGAAAAAATACTCCCAAAGGGAGACCCTCGATGAAAAAGGAAAAGAGGCCAAAAAGCTCAAAAAGAGAAATTTTCTGCCTTCTGTGCCTCAAACCACGGGACGCTTCAGAAGGGACCGTGGTATCTCTTTCCCATCCCTGGCTTATCCCAAGCTCAAGCATGGTTCATTTCGAGGAATCCTAAAGTAAAAATAGGATTTACTTACTTGAATTTCATCTTGTTTGAGAATTCGACGTTTTGAGTAAGGCGTAGGAATTTGAAATATAGCTAGTTTTCTTATAAAACCTCCGCTAGATAAGCGAGTGTTAAGACTCAAGCAAGGGCAAGCACGGAGAGCTCGAGATCCTTAGGATCGAGACTCAAGACAGTTGTCCCTTTTGTAAATAGTTTTGTAAATAAGTTTTGAAAATCGAACATCGAACAGCATAGGATCTGCTCACTTGGAGCAACAGGCCTTGTAAGTCTCTAGAGTTCGACCACATCTGGTCTCTAGGAGGTCGCCCCTCTTGGCACCACACCCATGTCATGCATCTGCATTCCACGCATGAACATTTGCATAAACATGATCCCATTTAGGACCAGATTCCATGTAAAACCCTTTGGCGTGATATCTCCTCCTACCAGAGTTTGTAAATTGAGATTTTTGCTAAAAATTGGGGCAATCCCATATTCTTCGTGGCTAGATCTAGGGAGACATTGAAAGGGGTGTTTGTCATCTTTGCCCTTATCCAAATCGATTTGGACAAGGCCAAAGAGGGGCATCTGTAAACACCCCGAAATCCCACGAATTCCTCGAAACAATCTGGTTTTGTAAAAACAGCCCCCAAAGGGCCATTTTGAGACTGGAAGCCTAGGAGCCTTCTAGACAACCCTGTACATATATTTTGAACTCCGTATTTCAAAAATATACAATATGGCTTTTAAAACCTTTTTAAAACATGTTTTGAAACCTCGAAGCAGCTTGGCCTAATCCAGACAGGACCAGGAAAGCTAAGGAGAGCCCAGAATCGGAGCACATGTTGAGCCCGGCACAGCAACTCTCATATCAAATCCACACCCCCAGGATCTCGAACGTCCAAGATCCTGTTATCATCAAAACATCATTTGAAGTCATCTCCGAAAGGCAAAAACAGAGGCGGACGATCATGTTGGCGAAGACCCAACGCAGACGGAGCACTGATGCTGTCAAGCCCCGCACAAACCGTTCGTTTCGAACACAGCTCGAATGAGTCAGTGTTCAGTTTGGATCGGATCTGGACCATATATATCCAGATCCCAATCCAAACCCATGTATGGACTTGGATTTGGATTTGGATTAAAAAATCCAATCCAATATCCATATCCATGGCCCACATCACCTTCTCATAAATGGAGGTGGGGCCCACTTGAATTTTACGTGGGATTATGGGCATGAGAGAGAGTGGGGGTGGATAAGATCAACTGTGTGTTGTAATTAAGCTTGACTTGTGTGTCAAGTTTGGGGTTAATCATGTGGGTTAGCCTAATTAGGTGGGTTTAAGCTTGTAATTAGCCAAAACCTAACCTAGGGCTGCACCAACATGATGTGGTTAAGGTCTATGGGCCATGCAAAGGGAGCTCCTTCACCTAAACCTAACCAAAAATACCTAATCCTAGCCTTCCACCCTAATCCGCCCGTAATCTGAGCCTAATCACCTAACCTACTTCCCTAATCCCGGCCTAATCCCAACCTAATCACCTAACCCACTTTCCTAATCCTTCCCTAAACCCAGGTTAATTTCCCTAAACCTAGCCTAATCATAGCCTAATCACCTAACCTAGCTCACTAAACCTCACCCTAGAACCAACCCACCTAACTAAACCCTAAACCCCTAAACCACCCCTAGCCCACAACCTACCCAAACCACTTGTATTTAAAATATCTGGCCCTACCCTTTCTAGCCCACCTTATCATCATACCACCCTACCTAAACCACCTAACCACTACCCCAAACCCAGCCCTAACCGACCTAGCCCAGCCCTATATAAACCCCCCCCCCCTTTGGGGCGGGTTTTCATCAGCTAGCAGCCCCCACCTTCCCAGCCGGGTCCTCCACTTCCCAGCTCAGCCGAACCACCACCTGCTCCATATCCCTGCTCCACATCCCTGCACCACCTGCTCCACGTCCCACCACCGCCTGCACCACTACCTTCCAGCCGAGCACCACCATCACCCGCCTGATTCCCTTCTACCCGCCACCATCTTTTCACTCGGTAAGTACCCTACATCTTGCCTTACTCCTTCTTCACTCCCTCTCCACTCTCAGCCACCTAATCCACTCCCATATCACCCTAACACCAGCCCTTCCACTTGCTGCCACCAGCCCCACTCAGCCAAACCCGTCGCCACCCTAACTACCTGCCACCACTTAGACACCTTAGCTTCATTCGGCCACCCTATCCGACTCCCTAAAACCTGCCCACATCACCCCAATACACCTACCATACCCATTACCACCTGGTCCCATCTCCTAGCTAGCTCCCTTCCCTTACACCACTCCTAGCCACCCTAGCAGCCCGCCACCACCAAACTCCCCTAGTCGGCCACTCCAACCGACTGTTGCCCCTTCACTCGGCCAGCAACCCGCCAACCTTAGGTGCCCCATTAGATCTTCCCTTGAGCTTCCCTTAGTGCCATACTCCCTTAGTGACCCTACTTAGGTCCTTTAACCCAACACACCAAAAACAACCCTTTGCTAGCAGCCGGCCACCTTCAAGGCGCCTTTTCCACGCACCAAAGACACCCGGCCAGCACCTCCCCTTGCCGTTCAACTTCGCGGAGCTCCCATTCGCAACCCAAGGCGAAGGCCAAGCCCACACTCAAGCAAGGCATCTTCGGACCAGCTATTAGTAAGTGCCTAACTCGGTCTTTAGTTGTATACTTGCTTGAGATTCAATTCGATACGGGGTTGTAATAAGAGAGCATAGTCTCCCCCCGCTTGTAATAACGTGGCTTGGCACACCCACACACGTGCACTCTCTTAGTTGTGCACGATTTTGAACACACACGGGCCTAATCAGCCCCTAATACATAAATATATACATATACTTTAATTTTGTAGGGTTTTGCTTAAGTTGGGTGTGTTGTCTTTCAATTCAAGCACTCACACACATTGAGCCTTCGCTCTTATTTGAAAGACCCAAGTAAGGGCCGACCTATACTATTTGGGTTTTCATTTCATGTCGTGTGTGTAAGTCTTTCAATTCAAGCACTCACACACATTGAGCCTTCGCTCTTATTTGGAAGACCCAAGTAAGGGCCGACCTATACTATTTGGTGTAAACACCCCGAAATCCCACGAATTTCTCAAAATCCATCTGGTTTTATACAAGCAGCCCCAAAGGGCCATTTTGAGTTTGGAAACCCAGGAGCCTTCCAAACAACCCTGTGTATATGTTTTAAACTTTATCTTTCAAAAACATATGATATAGCTTTTGAAAACCCTTTTAAAACATGTTTTGAAACCCCGAAGTGGTTTGGCCCGATCAAGACAGGACCAGGAGAGCCAAGAAGAGCCCGGAACCGGAGCACCTGTCGAGCCCGGCGCAGCAACTCTTGTATCTGATTCACACCCCAGGATCTCGAACGTCCAAGACCCTGTTCTTATCAAAATAGCATTTGAAGTCATCTCCGGAAGGCAGAAACGGAGGCGGACGACTATGTTGGCGAAGACCCAACGCAGACGGAGTACTGATGCTGTCAGGCCCCGCACGAATCGTCCGTTTCGAACCCAGCTCGAAGGAGTCAGAGTTCAGTTTGGATTGGATCTGGACCATATATATCCAGATTCCAATCCAAACCCATATGTGGACTTGGATTTGGATTTGGATCCAGAGATCCAATCCAATATCCATATCCATGGCCCACATCACCTTCTCATAAATGGAGGTGGGGCCCACTTGAAATTCACGTGGGATATTGGGCATGAGAGAGAGTGGGGGTGAAAAATATCAAGAGTGTTGTATTAAGCTTCACTTGTGTGTCAAGTTTGGGTTTAATCTTGTGGGTTAGCCTAATTGAGTGGGTTTAAGCTTGTAATTAGCTAAAACCTAACCTAGGGCTGCACCAACATGGGGTGATCAAGGTCTATGGGCCATGCTAAGGGAGCTCCTTCACCTAAACCTAACCCAAAATGCCTAAACCTAGCCTAAACCCCTAATCTACCCCTAATCTGAACCTAATCACCTAACCCACTTCCCTAATCCCGGCCTAATCCCAACCTAATCACCTAACCCACTTCCCTAATCCTTCCCTAAACCTAGATTAATTTCCCTAATCCTAGCCTAAACCTAGCCTAAACCACCTAACCTAGCTCACTAAACCTCACCCTAAAACCCACCACCTAACCTAGTCCTAAACCACCCTTAGCCCACGATTTTCCCAAACACCTAGTTTTAAAATACCTGGCCCAACCCCATCCAGCCCACCTTATCTACATACTACCCTACCTAAACCACCTAACCACTACCCACAACCCAACCCTAACCGACCTACCCATCCCCTATTTAAACCCCCCTCATTGTGGGCGGGTTTTCCAAGTGGGAACCACTCTCCACTCCCAGCCGGGCCCTCTCCTTCTTCCATCTTCCATCCAGCCGTGACCACTCCCCAGCCGCTCCAGCTCCTCCACCAGCCGCCACCTGCTCCGCCACCTTCCCTCTTCCGTCCACCACCACTGCCCCCCAGCTGGACGCCACCATCTTCCCCCAAACTCCACCAGCCGACAGCCACCTGCCCGCCACTCTCCCACTCCCTCCGCCACTCCTTCCCATTCGGTAAGTCCCCCTAACTCCCTCAAAACCACTCTCTACCACCTCTCCACTCTTAGCCACCCATCTTCCCCTTAGCTCCACCTCTTTGCCGCCACCATCTAAGCCTAGCCGAACCTAGGATAACCCAAGTGGCTGGCCACTACTCAGCCACCATCTCCCATTCGGCCAACCCCCCCCCCCCCTAGGTGTCTTCTTTGGCCTTCCCACTAGCTCACCTTTTAGGTCCAGTTTCCCTAAGTACCTAACTTCCCTAGTGACCCTAAGACCCACTTGCTCAGCCACTCTAAACTCCCTACTTGGAGGCGCCGCCCACTTGCCACCGGTCCCCTTCGAGGCGTCCATCCCGCGCCCCATTTGCAGCCGGCCAGCACCCTTGAGCACATACCTTCGCGGAGCTCCCGTTTGCAGCCCAAAGCCAAGGCCACGCTCAAGCAAGACCTCTACGGACCAGCTACTCGTAAGTGTCTAAACTCGGTCTTTAGTCGTACACTTGCTTGAAATTCAATTTGATACGGGGTTGTAATAACGGAGCATAGTCTCCCCCCGCTTGTAATAACGTGGCTTGGCACAACCACACACGTGCACTCTCTTAGTCGTGCACAATTTTGAACACACACGGGCCTAATCAGCCCCTAATATATAAGTGTACGTATATATTTCATTTCCGAAGGGTTTTGTTTAAGTTGGGTGCGTTGTCTTTCAATTCGAACACTCTCACACACATTGAGCTTTCGCTCTTATTTGAAAGACCCAAGTAAGGGCCGACCTATACTATTTGGGTTTCATTTCATGTCGTGTGAGTAAGTCTTTCAATTCGAACACTCTCACACACATTGAGCTTTCGCTCTTATTTGAAAGACCCAAGTAAGGGCCGACCTATACTATTTGGGTTTCCTTTCTTGTCGTGTGAGTAAGTCTTTCAATTCAAGCACTTTCACACACATTGAGCCTTCGCTCTTACTCCCAAGACCTTAGTAAAGGCCTTATTGCAGTTATATTTGGGTTTCATTTATGTCGTGTGTGTAGTACTTCAATTCAAGCACTCTCACACACATTGAGCCTTCGCTCTTACTCCCAAGACCTTAGTCAAGGCCATACTGCAATTTATATTTGGGTTTAATTTCATGTCGTGTGTGTAAGTCTTTCAATTCAAACACGCACCCACATTGAGCCTTCGCTCTTATTTGCAAGACCCGAGTAAGGGCTCATATACATAAGATATATACGTATCTCCCTTCGGTTATTTCCCTTCGGTTATTTCCCTTCGGTTATTTCCCTTCTGTTATTTCCCTTCAGCATTGTCTTTACATTTCGGGTTTTCCCTTTGGAGTAGCGTGAGTTTGCATTGCATCTACGCCATACCACGAGGTAGGACGCATATTGCATCGAAGCAACCCCCGCTCGAATTCGCCCATGTAGTGGAGTGTTCATAACACACAAACTAGGCGACCCAAAAAGGGATAAAAGAAAAGACTTAGGCACGTGCAAATCCACGTGATCTAAAACATGCAATCGCATCTTAAAAACCCGAAATAGACACCTCGAACCGTTTCGTAGACTTTCTCCCCAAAAACTCGATTTTTGCAAAAGCGTACAGACTGACCCTTGCGCATCGGTGCAAGAAGGTCTGCGACGACAAGAGCTCACTTGCTCACAGTCGCCACGTTTAGAAGTCAGTGTTAATATATCTTCGCTAGCTTAAGTAAGCTAGCTGGCACGCCCTATTTGTATATATAGGCCTTAGACGCACGATAAGATCCACTCCAAGCCACGAAAGAGGCGAAGAGGCGGGGATTTTCGCGCGTCTACAGAGATTGGCACGCCCGGTGGGACGTGAGCCTTTTCAAAAAGTCGAGTTTACTTGTAGAAGTCTTGCGAAAATTTTATAAAGGTGTCGTTTTAACTTGTTTTCTTTGCTTTTACTTAGGAAATTTTGAAAAAGCTTGAAAAGAATGTCAAAATCCAATCCAAGTGAAGTGTCGAGCCAAGGCTCATGCGCATCAAGTTCTCACTCTAGGAGGATTTTCAAAAACAAAATAAAACTAGATGAAATCGAGGACTTGAGAAGGGAATTTGAGGCCAAAATCGATGCTCTCAGCCAAGAGGCTGAAGTAGGCGATTCGTGTTCATCAAACGGTGAACAAAGGCCTAAAAAGAAAATTGAAAAACCTCGCAAGCAAAAGAGGCCTCCGTAATGGAAGGCAACCAATACCACGAGTCCTTCACACAAAAGGACCGTAAAGCCCTACAGCAGCTGCTGAAAGGGCAAAATAAAGAGAAAGAAGCTACGCCCTGTCTGATTTCCTTCCTATGGATTACGAAACAGACAGTGACGATGAAATACCGAACTTCCATCGGTATGATGGCATGGGAGACCCTAGGTCTCACTTGCAGCTTTTCTCACGTCGAGCCCATAAGAAGAAAAAGGACTCGATGAAATGGGTGTATTGGTTCCCCCTATCCCTTAAAGGCACAGCTGCCCAATGGCTGGCTTCCTACGACTTAAGCCAGTTCGCTACTTTTGAAGAGTTAGCGAACTGCTTCATGCAAAGATTTGCACACAACGTGGAAGTCACACCAACCCTGAATACCTTAAGGGATACAAAGCAAGGCATGAACGAAGACGTGCATGCCTTCATTATAAGATGGAGGTCTCTTTTAGGCCAAGTGCGAGAGCCTATATCCGAAGGATGTGCAGTGATGCTCATCCTGGATAATTTCAAAAGCGAGTTAAAAACCCTTCTCTCGCTCCATGAGATTTCAACTTTCCATAAGTTGATAAAAAAGGCCTCCCTTTTCGAAACCAACTTGCGAAAAGGGACATACGACCACTTATGGAAAGGAAGTGCCATTCCCAAAACACGTGTGGAAAAGCCCATCGCCTATGGGCTGCCCACAACGGACAAAGGGGCAAAGCCCCATAAAATCGCCAATGTCCGGGTGGATCCAGGCATGGCAGGCACTTCTAAAAATTTTGAAAAAATAGAAAATAAGAGAGAACGCAATTTTTCAAAACCAATTGAAAAACGGGAGTACACTCCGCTGGGGCAACCTGTGTCGGAGGTCCTAGACCTCCTACTTGCCCAGGGCATGATCGAACTCCCTGAAATCCCCGAAGGAGTCACGTCCAAAGGGGGGTATTTAAACCGGTTTTGCAAGTATCATCGGCTCAACGACCATGATACCAAACGATGCTTCTCTCTTCTAAATAAAATTGAGAACTTGATAGCGGAGGGCCGGCTCCAGGTCACTGCGGAATCTGAGCCACCTCAAGCTATCTTCAAGGAACCCTTTCCCAAACACGCCAGTGGCAGTGGGAAAGGAAAGGAGGTATGTACCCTCACCATTTCCAAGGAACTAGCGCGAAAGCCCGAACCTGGTCGACCTACTTGTGCGCCCATCCTTGTACTATACAAGAGGCCCGCCCAAGTCGTCATCCGGGGACCACCAAAAGTGGAAACCCCGACAAAACCAGTTTTGAAAATCCAAGGTTCTCCTCAGCTCATCCTTAGAGCCAAGTTTAGCGCGAACCCTAGGCTGGTCGTGGGGGAAGTCACTAGATCCGGGAGGGTCTACCAACCCCCGCACCTTCAAGGTGCTCAAAAGGTGGTCAGTGTGCCTGGCCCCTCAAAAGCATGTATCCCTAGTGGTCTGCCAAAAGCAGATAAGGACAAAATCATCCTAAATCCTTATGACTTCGAAAACCACCTTTCAAAGATTCCTATTCACATGTCTATCCTAGAGCTTATCAAAACCTCGCCTAGGCATAGACTTGTCTTAGAGAATATTCTAGAAAGGGCCAAGGTTGATTCGAACATAAGTCCGGAGTCCTTGTCTGCCCAAGTGGCTTTATTAGGAGCAAAATCGCCCATCACCTTTTCGGAAGATGATGTAGATAGACCCTACGAAACCCATAACCAGGCCCTGCATATCGAGGTTTAAATAAATAGGCCCACGATTAGAAGTCAGTTTAAATATATCTTCGCTAGCTTAGGTAAGCTAGCTAGCACGCCCTGTTTACATAAATAGGCCTTAGACGCACGAGAGGATCCACTCCAAGCCCAGGAAAGGCGGGGAGGCGTGGGGATTTTTCGCGCATCTACAGAGTTGAGTGAGTTTGCATTGCATATACGCCATACCACGAGTTAGGATGCATATTGCATCAAAGCAAACCCCATACTCCCGCTCAAAGTCGCCACATTTTAGTTGAGTGTTCATAACACACACCTAGTTGGCCCAAAAAAGGGATAAAAAGAAAGACTTAGGCACGTGCAAATCCACGTGAAATAAAATCTGAAAGTCATACAAAACAACCCGAATCAAACACCTCAAACCGTTTTCGTAGGTTCTTACACTCAAAAACTCGATTTTTAAAAGCATACAGACTGACCCTTGCACATCGGTGCAAGAAGGTCTGCGACAACAAGAGCTTGCTTGCTCACAGTCGCCACGTTAGGAGTCAGGTTTAAAATATCTCTTCGCTAGCTTAAGTAAGCTAGCTGGCATGCCTTTTTGCTTAATTAGGACTTAGGCACACGAAAAGGTTCGCTTCAGGCCTAAGAACTAGGAGCGGGAATTTTCTACGTCTATACCTAATCCTAACCTAATCACCTAACCCACTTCCCTAATCCTTCCCTAAACCTAGCCTAATTCCCCTAACCTCACCCTAATCCTAGCCTAAACACCTAACCCACTCCACTAAACCTCACCCTAAGCCCAACCCACCTAGCTAAACCCTAAACCACTAAACCAGCCCACCTAAATCCCTGACACACCATATCCCCAAACCACCCAAGACAAATATCCGGCCCACCTAAATGCCTAGCCCACCATATCCCAAAACCACTACCACCTAACTAGCCCAACCGACCCCCCAATACCAGCCCAAACCGGCCCCACTAAAGCCTATAAAACCCCCCCTTTGGGGCGGGTTTTTCAAAAAAATCTTGGGGCAGCTGACCCCTTTCTCTCCTCTCTCATCCCTTTCTCTCTTCTCTCACCTGCTCACCTCTTGGAACCCGCCACCTCCAACTTCCAGCAGCACCACTTCACTCCACTCCACTTCGGCCAGCTCCATCCCTACCACCCGGCTGCAACATCCCTACCACCCGGCTGCACCCTCACACCCGCCACCTCACCCTTCGGCCAGCCTTCATTCCGGTTAGTACCCCAACTCAACACCATCTTTTCTTCACTCCCCTCCATTCCTAGCCACATACCCGCCATTCTCCCTTAGCCTAGCTAGCCCCTCATCCAACCGGCCACCACCTGCCACCCTCCATCCACTCGGCCAACATTACCTGACTGCACCACCTGCCCCTCCTTTCCCTTAGACAGCCCCTAGCCTTAAACCCACCTTACCTCTTCCCTTAAACCAGCCTCTAGCTAACACCCTTACCTTCCCTAAGTACCCCAAGCCCAGCCAAGGCAGCACCCCCTCTGTCCGGCTAGCGCCAAGGTGCCACCCGCTGCACCTTTGCCATCCGGCCAGCACCTTCTCTTGCCGCGCCCTTCCAAGGAGCTCCCTCTTGCAGCCCAAGGCAATACCAGCCCAAGCGCAAGCAAGTCACGCCCAAACCAGCTATACGTAAGTGCCTAACTCGGTCCTTGTTATAGACTTGCTTATGCTTAATTAAATTTGATACGAGGTTGTAATAATGGAGCGTTGTCTCCCCCCGCTTGTAATAATGTGGTTTGGCACACCCACACACACGTGCACTTGAGCCTATCCCGCTCTTAGCTACACACGATTTTGACACACACATGGGCCTAATCAGCCCTTAAGATATAGCTATACGTATATAATTTAAGTTGCGTGGGTTTCCTTTAAGTTGTGTGTGTTGTCTTTTAATTTTCACACTCACACACATTGAGCTTTCGCTCTTATTTTCAAGACCCTAGTAAGGGCCTATTGCAATTTAGTTTTGAGGGTGTTTTACTTCAAGTTGTGTGCGTAGTATTTCAATTCTACACTCACACACATTGAGCTTTCGCTCTTACTCCCAAGACCTTAGTCAAGGCCTATTGCAGTTATATTTGGGTTTCATTTATGTCGTTGTAAACGTGATTTTATTTCAAATCGTTTGAGATTCGAAATCAAACCCTCGAACTACGTCGGGTTGCGCGAGCGTGCCAGTTAGTTTATCAAAACTAACAAATTATGTTTTTCTGACTTCTAAGAATGATTGTGGACAAGTGAGATCTTTTCGACTTAGGCCATCTTGAACCGGCGCTCAAGGGTCAGCCTAGACGCTTGAAATTTGTTTGAATCCGTTAATTCGAGAAAGGAAAAACCAGATTTTCCAAAGTTTCAGATTTGTGTTTTTCTTGATTTCTGAAAAAATTCAGATTCTTAGATTTGCAGAACCTGTTCAATTTCAGAGGCCTGTTCTCTGAATTTTAAAAAATATTTTGGATTCTCCAAAAATTCTAAAACTTTTACAGAATAGAGACACGTATGTGTAGAATCAGAATATATTTTTTATTTTATAATTTAGTTCTTTATTTTCTAAGAATTAAATACATAATCAGAAACTGTTATAAAATTCAGAACAACCCTATTTCTGTGGATCAGAAGCTCATAAAAACAGCAATATATCAGTGCTCAGTCATCCAATTTCGATGAAATTTGTTGTATTAGAAAGATACGGATGTTAGGTTTTCAAAGAATCAAATTTCATCCAATTTCATTCAGTGGTTGCAGAGATATGGGCAAAAGAATAGAGGTCTGTACTGAACGTTCTGTTTCTGTAAAACGCAATCTGGATTTTGTATAAACTTCACGGATCTAATTGGTTAGGCAACAGTTCATAACAATTCCTAAAAATTTTATCTAAGAACTTCTGATATGTCTAGATTATTCATACAAAATTTCTAAGCAATTGACTTATCCGTTTGTCTATAAAAATTCTGTGATCAGACACGTGTGCACAGACAGTTTCAGAAACCAGTTTTACAGAAAATTTCAGAAGGTTCCTAACGTGATTCTAGAACGAAGTTCAACCTGTATCAGTCCTAATAAATCATGGAAATCATCTAAACATGGATTTTAATTTCGTTTATGAAGGAATCATGCATGTTTGTATCGATATAAATGAAGAACATGGGCTCAAAGCCTTGATTCATGTACAAATTTCCAGAATCTGTGCTTTTTCAGATTCTCATGAATTAAAACCAATTTGTGCAAGAATTCCAACCTGTGTGAGTGAGAGGGGACGTAGGAGCACTTCGCCGGACGATCGTCGGACGTCGGAACCAGGCCAGACTTCCTTCTTCTCCTTCTTCTCTTCCTTTCTCTCTCTCTATCTCTATTTCTCTGAATTTTCGGACTGAATGTTCCTGTTTTTTTTGGCTCCCCCGGATTGATGCTTTGTGGTGACTGGAGGATCCCTTTGCAGCATCCTTGAGGCTCCTTTTATAGGCCAAAGGATGCCTCTTGGGTGAAGAATTGGGCAAGGTAACTTCCTTGCTGAACAAAGCAGCTTTTTGGCAACTTTCTGTTGCAAAAATTGTATTTGGGGAAGTGCTGCTGGTTCTGGCAACTGCTTGCTGTAGTTAGTTGCTAAATTCAACCACCAGCATGGAATTGGATGAGGCTTGATGTGGTTCAACATGGTAAGTTGGTGCTGGATTTGTGGAGCTGCTTCACGTTGAATTTGGAATAAGGAGCTGTTCATTGGCAAGGTAAGTATCTGCTGTGTAACGTGGGCTTTTTGGCAGCAACTGTGGCATGGCGTTCCTGCCAGGATGGGGATGGGAACGTGATTGGCAAGTGTAGCTGCTAGGAGCTGCAATTGGTAAGTTTGCTGTCTTGATGGATCGGCAAAAGTTGCTGAAGAGGGTGTTGCTGCAACTGATGTTGATATGTGTGTTACGTCTTCAGTAGCACAAATCTTTGCTAGTCCAGAATCTGCTATTTTACCCTCCATCTTTTTCATTCAAAAGGATGTTGCCTGGCTTAACATCTCTATGTATGATTGGTGGCCTGCATCCTGAACGCAAATATTCTAACCCGATTGCGGCATTGAGTGTAATCTGCAACTGTTGTTTCCAATTGACTTCACCTCCTAAGATTAGTTGTTGAAGGTTTCCATTGTGTAGGTATTCATAGATTAGGATCATGTTTTTATCTTCATTATAGAAACCAACAAAGGGAGCTAAATATTTGTGATGCACTTTCATCAACAACTTAATCTACAGTAAACAATGGTTACTCAGATGCTGTTGATGACTGTTCATACTTCTGTTTTTTTTTTGTTTGGAATATACAAACCTCAGCAGCAAACTCCTTGGTTTCTTCTGACCTGGTTCCTTTCAATATCTTGACTGCAACCTCTTGGCCATCTATAAGTCTGTCATAATATACAGTGGCAGAACCTCCATTGTCGATGACCTTTTGGAAGTTGTCAGTTGTTTCCACTACTTCATCCTAAGAGAAAGAACAACCTTTTTCATATTGTCGTGGAGTTTGTGTAGCGAAATGATGACCTGAATGTTTCAGAATTTTATTTACAGGGATCAGAGATTGCTCTCATAGATCTCCACATAGTTCTTCAAACTTCTCATGGGTAATAGTACTCCTGAAATCACGATCATCATATAGAGATTCCTCTGATATAGGTGCTATCGTATTGGCACTTTAGATTTCTTTGGTGCGCTTAACTTGCTTCTTTAATTTAACCGTTGCCTTAAGAACTCTCTTACATCAACCCTGTTTCCCACCTGGGCATTGAACTCATCGGCAAAATGATCTACCAAGCATGATTCCATGGTTTGATCACCAAGCTTTATAATCCATCTTACACCTTTAACTTGAAATTGGTTGATGGATACTGTCTTTCCACTTTCCATGAAAGCCATCTGGTATAGGTTCTTTGATCCTGATAGTACTCTTTACTTCTTCATCTATTCAGAAACTTGTCCAAAGGATGTCAGCATCTTTGGGTTCATCACTATGCCATCAAAACAGATCCTAGTTCATCCATAACATGCCGTGCTGGAGTTTGGTTGGAATCATCAGTTCCATTCACCGTAATGTCCTGGATCTAATGCCTCCTCTTTCTTTTGCAGGAATACTCAAATGTCGGCTTCCATTACTGAGTTCCTCGTTGGTGTTACAATGTATTGATCTGCACATAACGATGTGGAGCCGCAGCACAACAGAATTTACTTTTGAAACTAGGACTTGATCACCTTGAAGATTAGTTCTTTCTTAAACAAAAGAGGACTTGAAAACAATCGTTTGAATATGAACTCATGCACCGAATGCTTTATATTCCTAGATACAGCTTGTTGTATTGAACTTCGAGATGTGTTCTTATGAGAACAATTTCGTTATGTCACAAGACTAACTCAGGAGTTTAACCTGAGGGAACTGAACACATAACATAAACAAAACGCTATAAATAACCACTTCTAAGGAACTGATGGTTCCACATCATGATCCCAACTGAATCTCCTAATACCAAACGTATAAAAGTATTCAAACAGTCCACTGTTATTTGCACATTTGCAGTGAAAGTGGTTATGTTACATGTTACGTGCCTACCTATTATGAAAGTGTTAAGCAACCCATGTTACGTTTTTGAAAACCAACCATCATGCTATCTAGATTTCCCTCATGAGTGTTAAAAACATTAACATTGTTCTTAACATAAAAGTAACATAACAGTAACATATGACAATGCAAAACTGATGCATATCAATACACTAATTACCTTGACACCCAAGCATATCATGGACATGTTACGAAAGGTGTTCGATACCAAACCTTGCTTTTCAGAAGCTATCGTTCTTGCTTCCATCTTTCCTTTCCTTTGATAACATCAACTTTTCCCTTGGGCAACTGATTTCTTTCCGAATATGAACTTTTCTTTTTGGGAAGCTCACTTTCCCTTTTTGATGCCCGCTCTCCTTTTTGGGCACCCACCTGCCTTTTCAGGTGTCAAATTGTCTTATACATGCCTGTTTCTTTTCAAACGGCAAAATTTAAAACAAATTTATCAACAGAAAACTTTTAAAGAAACGAAATCCTGCTTTTTCCATGCCGGGGGCAAAATTGTCATTATCATCCAATCTTGTCAAAATTCGAAATTTTCAGAAAGGAAAGTATTCTTTCATCATTTTAAAGCTTCTATAAAATTTTGGTACCGAAACAACTCGTTTAGTGCCTTTTTCCTTTGAAAACCCAAAATTACCAAAAATAGCTACTTTCCTAAAAAGGTAAGAATTTTAAAAGAAAATTTTGGGTGTCTACAATCGTGTGCATAGTACTTCAATTCTACACTCACACACATTGAGCTTTCGCTCTTACTCCCAAGACCTTAGTTAAGGCCATACTGCAATTTATATTTGGGTTTCATTTACAAGTCGTGTGAGTTGTCTTTCAATATACACACAACACCCACGCACACATTGGCGACCTTCTGGCCCATATATATTATAAGTATTTCCCTTTTGGCAATGTCTTTAAGATTTGGGTTTTAAGGTTCAGCAGTGTGTGTAGTCTTTACATATATACACGGCACACACTTGCACAATTGAGCCTTTCCGCTCTTAAGATATAGCCATATTTCCCTTTTGCAATTTCCCTTTTGCAATTTACATTTAAGTCATTTCCCTTCCGCATTGTCTTTCAAATTCGGGTTTTCCCTTTGGAGTTGCGTGAGTTTGCATTGCATATACGCCATACCACGAGTTAGGACGCATATTGCATCAAAGCAAACCCCACGCTCCCGCTCAAAATCGCCCCACTTAGGTCACGTGTACATATACACACCTAGTTGGCCCGAAAAGGGATAAAAAGAAAGACATAGGCACGTGCAAATCCACGTGAAATAAAACTTGAAAACCATACAAATCAGCCCGAAATGAACACCTCAAATATTTTCCTAGGTTATCATGTCTAAAAATCGATTTTTCTAATCTTATAGACTGACCCTTGCGCATCGGTGCAAGAAGGTCTACGACGAAAAGAGCTTACTTGCTCACAGTCGCCACGATAGAAGTCAAATTTCAAAATATCTCTTCGCTAGCTTAAGCAAGCTAGCTGGCACGCCCTTTTGCTTAAATAGGACTTAGACACACGAAAAGATTCGCTTCAGGCCTAAGAACCAGAGGTGGGGATTTTCGACGTTGTGGACGCAGAAAATCTCCGCCTCCCGGTTCTTAGGCCTAGAGCGAACCTTTTCATGTGTCTATCCTATTTAAATAAACAGGGCGTGCCAGCTAGCTTACCTAAGCTAGCGAAGATATATTCTAAACTTTACTTCTAACGTGGCGACTGTGAGCAAGCAAGCTCTTGTCGTCGCAGACCTTCTTGCACCGATGCATAAGGGTCAGTCTGTACGCTTTAAAAATCGAGTTTTGAGTGGAAAAAGCCTACGAAAGCAGTTCGAGGTGTTTGATTCGGGTCTTGTTTGTACGATTTTCAGATTTTTAGATCACGTGGATTTGCACGTGCCTAAGTCTTTCTTTTTATCCCTTTACGGGCCACCTAGGTGTGTGTTATGAACACTCCACTAAATGTGATGACTTTGAGTGGGAGTATGGGGTTTGCTTTGATGCAATATGCGTCCTAACTCGTGGTATAGCGTATATGCAATGCAAACTCACGCTACTCCAAAGGGAAAACTCGAATTTAAAAGACAATACCAAAGGGAAATGACTTGTAATGGAAATTGCCGAAGGGAAATTACCGAAGGGAAATGACTTGTACTGGAAATCGCCGAAGGGAAATACGTATATAATGTATATATGGGCCCTTACTTGGTGTAGACGCGCGAAAATCCCCGCCTCTTCGCCTCTTTCGTGGCTTCGAGTGGATCTTATCGTGCGTCTAAGGCCTATGTATACAAACAGGGCGTGCCAGCTAGCTTACTTAAGCTAGCGAAGATTTATCACTGACTTCTAAACGTGGCGACTGTGAGCAAGTGAGCTCTTGTCGTCGCAGACCTTCTTGCACCGATGCGCAAGGGTCAGTCTGTACGCTTTTGCAAAAATCGAGTTTTGGGGAGAAAGTCTACGAAACGGTTCGAGGTGTCTATTTCGGGTCTTTAAGATGCGATTGCATGTTTTTAGATCACGTGGATTTGCACGTGCCTAAGTCTTTTCTTTTATCCCTTTTTGGGTCGCCTAGTTTGTGTGTTATGAACACTCCACTACATGGGCGAATTCGAGCGGGGGTTGCTTCGATGCAATATGCGTCCTACCTCGTGGTATGGCGTAGATGCAATGCAAACTCACGCTACTCCAAAGGGAAAACCCGAAATGTAAAGACAATACTGAAGGGAAATAACAGAAGGGAAATAACCGAAGGGAAATAACCGAAGGGAAATAACCGAAGGGAAATATGTATATATCTTATGTATATGAGCCCTTACTCGGGTCTTGCAAATAAGAGCGAAGGCTCAATGTGGGTGCGTGCTTGAATTGAAAGACTTACACACACGACATGAAATTAAACCCAAATATAAATTGCCGTATGGCCTTGACTAAGGTCTTGGGAGTAAGAGCGAAGGCTCAATGTGTGTGAGAGTGCTTGAATTGAAGTACTACACACACGACATAAATGAAACCCAAATATAACTGCAATAAGGCCTTTACTAAGGTCTTGGGAGTAAGAGCGAAGGCTCAATGTGTGTGAAAGTGCTTGAATTGAAAGACTGACTCACACGACAAGAAATGAAACCCAAATAGTATAGGTCGGCCCTTACTTGGGTCTTTCAAATAAGAGCGAAAGCTCAATGTGTGTGAGAGTGTTTGAATTGAAAGACTTACTCACACGACATGAAATGAAACCCAAATAGTATAGGTCGGCCCTTACTTGGGTCTTTCAAATAAGAGCGAAAGCTCAATGTGTGTGAGAGTGTTTAAATTGAAAGACTTACTCACACGACATGAAATGAAACCCAAATAGTATAGGTCGGCCCTTACTTGGGTCTTTCAAATAAGAGCGAAAGCTCAATGTGTGTGAGAGTGTTTAAATTGAAAGACTTACTCACACGACATGAAATGAAACCCAAATAGTATAGGTCGGCCCTTACTTGGGTCTTTCAAATAAGAGCGAAAGCTCAATGTGTGTGAGAGTGTTCGAATTGAAAGACAACGCACCCAACTTAAACAAAACCCTTCGGAAATGAAATATATACGTACACTTATATATTAGGGGCTGATTAGGCCCGTGTGTGTTCAAAATTGTGCACGACTAAGAGAGTGCACGTGTGTGGTTGTGCCAAGCCACGTTATTACAAGCGGGGGGAGACTATGCTCCGTGATTACAACCCCGTATCAAATTGAATTTCAAGCAAGTGTATGACTAAAGACCGAGTTTAGACACTTACGAGTAGCTGGTCCGTAGAGGTCTTGCTTGAGCGTGGCCTTGGCTTTGGGCTGCAAACGGGAGCTCCGCGAAGGTATGTGATCAAGGGTGCTGGCCGGCTGCAAATGGGGCGCGGGATATACGCCTCGAAGGGGGCCGGTAGCAAGTAGGTGGCGCCTCCAAGTAGGGAGTTTAGAGTGGCTGACTAAGTGGGTCTTAGGGTCACTAGGGAAGTTAGGTACTTAGGGAAAACTGGCCCTAAAAGGTGAGCTAGTGGGAAGGCCAAATAGGACACCTAGGGGGGGTCGGCCGAATGGGAGATGGTGGCTAAGTAGTGGCCAGCCACTTGGGTTATCCTAGGTTCGGCTAGGCTTAGATGGTGGCGGCAAAGGGGCTGAGCTGAAGGGAAGGTGGGTGGCTAAGAGTGGGGAGGTGGTAGAGAGTGGCTTTGAGGGAGTTAGGGGGACTTACCGAATGGGGAGGAGTGGCGAGTGGATGAAGAGGGAAGCCGAGTGTTGATGGGAGTTCGGCTGAGTGAGGTGGTGGTGTCCGGCTGGGGGGGCAGTGATGGTGGACGGAAGAGGGAAGGTGGCGGCTGGTGGAGCAGGTGGCGGCTGGTGGAACAGGTGGAGTTGCTGGGGAGTGGTCACGGCTGGATGGAAGATGGGAGAAGGAGAGGGCCCGGCTGGGTGGTAGAGTGGTTCCCACTTGGAAAACCCGCCCACAATGAGGGGGGTTTAAATAGGGGATGGGTAGGTCGGTTAGGGCTGGGTTGTGGGTAGTGGTTAGGTGGTTTAGGTAGGGTAGTATGTAGATAAGGTGGGCTGGATGGGGTTGGGCCAGATATTTTAAAACTAGGGGTTTGGGAAAATCGTGGGCTAAGGGTGGTTTAGGGGTTTAGGGCTAGGTTAGGTGGTTGGGTTTTAGGGTGAGGTTTAGTGAGCTAGGTTAGGTGGTTTAGGCTAGGTTTAGGCTAGGATTAGGGAAATTAATCTAGGTTTAGGGAAGGATTAGGGGAGTGGGTTAGGTGATTAGGTTGGGATTAGGCCGGGATTAGGGAAGTGGGTTAGGTGATTAGGTTCAGATTAGGGGTGGATTAGGGGTTTAGGCTAGGTTTAGGCATTTTTGGCTAGGTTTAGGTGAAGGAGCTCCCTTAGCATGGCCCATAGACCTTGATCACCCCATGTTGGTGCAGCCCTAGGTTAGGTTTTAGCTAATTACAAGCTTAAACCCACTCAATTAGGCTAACCCACAAGATTAAACCCAAACTTGACACACAAGTCAAGCTTAATACAACACTCTTGATATTTTTCACCCCCACTCTCTCTCATGCCCAATATCCCACGTGAATTTCAAGTGGGCCCCACCTCCATTTATGAGAAGGTAATGTGGGCCATGGATATGGATATTGGATTGGATCTCTGGATCCAAATCCAAATCCAAGTCCACATATGGGTTTGGGTTGGAATCTGGATATATATGGTCCAGATCCAATCCAAACTGAACTCTGACTCCTTCGAGCTGGGTTCGAAACGGACGATTCGTGCGGGGCCTGACAGCATCAGTACTCCGTCTGCGTTGGGTCTTCGCCAACATAGTCGTCCGCCTCCGTTTCTGCCTTCCGGAGATGACTTCAAATGCTATTTTGATAAGAACAGGGTCTTGGACATTCGAGATCCTGGGGTGTGAATCAGATACAAGAGTTGCTGCGCCGGGCTCGACAGGTGCTCCGGTTCCGGGCTCTTCTTGGCTCTCCTGGTCCTGTCTTGATCGGGCCAAGCCACTTCGGGGTTTCAAAACATGTTTTAAAAGGGTTTTCAAAAGCTATATCATATGTTTTTGAAAGATAAAGTTTAAAACATATACACAGGGTTTGTTTGGAAGGCTCCTGGGTTTCCAAACTCAAAAATGGCCCTTTGGGGCTGCTTGTATAAAACCAGATTTGTTTAAGAAATTCGTGGGATTTCGGGGTGTTTACACTTGGGTCTTGCAAATAAGAGTGAAGGCTCAATGTGGGTGCGTGCTTGAATTGAAATACTACACACACGACATGAAATGAAACTCAAATATAACTTGCAATATGGCCTTAACTAAGGTCTTGGGAATAAGAGCGAAAGCTCAATGTGTGTGAGTGCTTGAATTGAAGTACTACGCACACGACATGAAATTAAACCCAAATATAAATTGCAGTATGGCCTTAACTAAGGTCTTGGGAATAAGAGCGAAAGCTCAATGTGTGTGAGTGCTTGAATTGAAGTACTACGCACACGACATGAAATTAAACCCAAATATAAATTGCAGTATGGCCTTAACTAAGGTCTTGGGAATAAGAGCGAAAGCTCAATGTGTGTGAGTGCTTGAATTGAAGTACTACGTACACGACATGAAATTAAACACAAATATAAATTGCAGTATGGCCTTAACTAAGGTCTTAGGAATAAAAGTGAAAGCTCAATGTGTGTGAGTGCTTGAATTGAAGTACTACGCACACAACATGAAATAAACCCAAGGATAGTATAACACGGCCCTTACTTGGGTCTTACAAATAAGAGCGAAGGCTCAATGTGTGTGCGTGCTTGAATTGAAAGACAACACACCCAACTTAAGCAAAACCCTCCGTAATTTAAAGTATATACATAAATTTATATCTTAGGGGCTGATTAGGCCCGTATGTGTTCAAAATCGTGCACGACTAAGAGAGTGCACGTGTGTGTGGGTGTGCCAAGCCACGTTATTACAAGCGGGGGGAGACTACGCTCCGTTATTACAACCCCGTATCAAATTTAATTTAAGCAAGTCTACAACTACGGACCGAGTTAGGCACTTACTTATAGCTGGTCCGAAGATGACTTGCTTGAGCATGGGCTTGGCTTCGCCTTGGGTTGCAAGAGGGAGCTCCTCGGAGTTGAAAGGCAAGGGGAGCTGCTAGTCGGGTGACTTGGGTGCGCGGGAAGGGCGCCTTGAAGGTGGCCGGCTGCTAGGAATGGGCTGCCTTGGTGCTTTGGGTTAAGGTGTCTAAGGAGGGTCACTAAGGGAGGGTGTAGTGTTAGGAAAGGTGGCACTAAGTGGGAGCCTAAGGGAGTGTATGGCTGGCTGAGTGGGTTTGGTACAGTCAGTTGGAGTGGCAGACTAAGGGGAGGTTGGTGGTGGCCGGCTGCTAGGGTGGCTAGGGATATTATGGATGGGAAGGGAGCTAGCTAGGGTGTGGTGTAAGGTAGAGCTAAGGGCTGGTGAAAAGGGGTATGGGCAGGTCCTAGGGAACCAAGTGGGGTGGCCGGGTGTTACTAGGGGAACTGGTTCAAGGCGGGTGATGTAAGGTGGAGGTTTGGCCGAATGGGTGAGGATGGCTGGTGGTTGTGATGGGATGACGTGGTGGCTATATGGGTGGTTGAGAGTGGAGGGGGAGTGAAGAGGAGGTGGAGCTAAGTGTAGGGTACTAACCGAAAGGAGAAGGAGTTGGCGGATGGAAGAAGGGCAGCCGGGTGACTTGGATGCGCAGGATTCAGCCGGGAGGTGGTGGCGACGGGGAGCTGGCCAGATGGAAGTGGTGGTGGGTAGCAGTGGTGCAGGTGGAAGGCTCGGTTGGGAGGTTGGCCAAGGTGGGCTGGGCCAAGGTGGGCTGGAAGAGATGAAAAACCCGCCCACTAGGGGGGGTTTATATAGGGTTGGAGATGGCGGTTGGGGCTGGTTTTGAGGAGGTGGTAAGGTGGTTTAGGTGGTGGTGGTGTGGTGATAAGGTGGGCTGGTTTTGGGGAGGGGCCAGATATTTTAATACAAGGGGTTTTAGGTAGATGGTGTGCTAGGTTTAGGTGGGGTGGTTTAGGGGTTTAGGGTTTAGCTAGGTGGGTTGGTTTTGGGGTGAGGTTTAGTGAGGTGGGTTAGGTGATTAGGCTAGGATTAGGTTAGGTTTAGGGAAATTAAGCTAGGTTTAGGGAAGGATTAGGGAAGTGGGTTAGGTGATTAGGTTGGGATTAGGCCGGGATTAGGGAAGTGGGTTAGGTGATGAGGCTAGGTTTAGGCCAAGATTAGGGTAAAAGGCTAGGATTAGGGGTTTTTGATTAGGATTGGGTTAGGGAGCTCCCTTTGCATAACCCATAGACCTTGTTGCATCATGTTGGTGCATCCCTAGGTTAGGTTTTGGCTAATACAAGCTTAAACCCATGCTAATTAGGCTAACCCACATGATTAACCCCAAACTTGACACACAAGTCAAGCTTAATTACAATCACTCCCTAATCTTATCCTCCCCACTCTCTCTCATGCCCATAATCCCACGTGAATTTCAAGTGGGCCCCACCTCCATTTATGAGAAGGTAATGTGGGCCATGGATGTGGATATTGGATTGGATCTCTGGATCCAAATCCAAATCCACACATGGGTTTGGATTGGGATCTGGATATATATGGCTCAAATCCAATCCAAACTGAATTCTGACTCCTTCAGGCTGTGTTCGAAATGAACGGTTTGTGCGGGGTCTGACAGCATCAGTACTTCGTCTGCGTTGGGTCTTCGCCAACATGATCGTCCGCTTCTGTTTTCACATTCCGGAGATGATTTCAAGTGATGTTTGATGATAACAGGGTCTTAGATGTTCGAGATCCTGGGGGTGGATTCAATACGAGAGTTGTTGTGCCAGGCTCGACTTGTGCTCCAGTTCTGGGCTCTCTTTAGCTCTTCTGATCCTGTCTTGATCAGGCCAAGCTTGCTTTGTGGGGTTTCAAAACATATTTTAAAGTTTTCAAAGCTGTATTACACATATTAAAAACATATAAAGTTCAAAACATATGTACAGGGTTGTCTGGAAGGCTCCTGGGTTTCCAGACTCAAAATAGCCCTTTGGGGCTGCTTTTATAAAACCAGGTTGGTTTGAGGAATTCGTGGGATTTCGGGGTGTTTACAGATGCCCCTCTTTGGCCTTGTCCAAATCGATTTGGATAAGGGCAAAGATGACAAACACCCCTTTCAATGTCTCCCTAGATCTAACCACGAAAATATGGGATCGTCCCAATCTTTAGCAAAATCTCATTTTTAAAACCTTGGTAGGAGGAGATATCATGCCAAAGGGATATGTATCGAATCTGGTCCTAAAATGGGATCAGGTTTATGCAAGTGTCATGTTGGAATGTAGATGCATGACATGGGTGTGGTGCCAAGAGTGGCGACCTCCCAGAGACCAGATGTGGTCGAACTCTAGAGACTTACAAGGCTTACTGCTCCAAGTGAGCAGATCTTATGTTGTTCGATGTTCGATTTTTCAAAATCTATTTACAAAACTATTTACAAAAGGGACAACTGTCTTGAGTCTTGATCCTAAGGATCTTGAGCTCTTCGTGTTTGCCCTTGTTTGAGTTTTAACACTCGCTTATCTAGCCGAGGTTTTTATAAGAAAACAAGCTATATTTCAAATTCCTACATCTTACTCGAAACGTCGAATTCTCAAACAAGATGAAATTCAAGTAAGTAAATCCTATTTTTACTTTAGGATTCCTCGAAATGAACCATGCTTTAGCTTGGGATAACAGGGATGGAAAAGAGATACCATAGTCCCTTTTGAAGCGTCCCGTGGTTTAAGGCATAGAAGGCAGAAAACTGCTCTCTTTTTGAGCTTTTTGGCCTCTTTTTCCTTCTTCTTTTTTTTTTTTTATAGAGGGTCTCCCTTTGGGAGTATTTTTTCTTTAATCCCTCTTTTTCATAAGAGAATCGATTTTTCTTTTGAATTCTGGTTTCTTTCTTTTGGGAAAGAGCCTTTGGATGGGAAATTCCCTTTGTTTGGGCCTTTGTTTTCCTTTTGGAAGGAGAAGAGAAGAGGGGAGGACTTATCCCAAGCTCACACTCGATTCATTCTAGATCAGCCTATTTAGAAATAGCACGTACTACTTGCAAGTATCTTGCTATGTTGAACTAGGCCTTTCTTTGTAAGAAGAAGGATTTTGGAAATGTAACCACGATTTTGAAGACTCCACTCTTTCACAAGTGCGAATTCTCTCACTCAGGGTCACACGACTTTGCCTTTGCACCTTATTTTTAGGTCTCACGGCAGCTATCCCTTTAATTTTCAAAAATGGGGAATTTAATCCAAATCCTACACATGATACTTCTTTAAGTATTGAATATTGATAGGATCTGCTAAATTCCTACCTTCTACATCGATCAACCAATACTAGTTGTTTGTGGTGGTTGCTCGTACAACATAGGGTCCATCCCACTTGGGGCGCCACTTTCCAAGAGGATGTGGGCCACAATAATGGATGATTTTCAAAACCAGATCTCCCACTTCAAAGTGACGAGGTCTCATGTGTTTGCCATAGTGTCGGGCTATCCTTTGCCGATATGCACGAGCATGGTCCATGGCAAGGAGTCACCTCTCATCTAGCAAATCTAGTTCGGCCATCCTAGCATGTTGAAGCGTCTCTAGGGGGAGGTCGAGTGCTATGGATGTATGGAATGAATGCAGTTGAGTATGAATGGGAAGAATGGTGTTTGTGCCATAGACCAATTCGAATGGTGTGGCATTTGTGGGAGTCCGGATGGAAGTCCTATAAGCCCATAAGGCTTCATCCAGCTTCTCGTGCCACGTCCTACCCTTCTCTAAAGTCTTCTCAATTATGCTAATGAGAGTCTTATTTGTGGATTCGGATTGGCCGTTGCCTTGAGGGTAGTAGGGCGAGGAGAAGTGGTGAGTTATGCCATACGTGTTGCACAACTTAACCATCCGCTCATTCTTGAATGGGGTACTATAAACACCCCGAAATCCCACGAATTTCTCAAATTCATCTGGTTTTGTAAAAGCAGCCTAAAGGGCTATTTTGAGTCTGGAAACCCAGGAGCCTTCCAGACAACCCTGTACATATGTTTTGAACTCTATATTTCGAAAACATACAATATGGCTTTTAAAACCTTTTTAAAACATGTTTTGAAACCCTGAAGCGGCTTGGCCCGATCAAGACAGGACCAGGAGAGCACATGTCGAGCCCGGCACAGCAATTCTTGTATCACATCCATAACCCCAGGATCTCGAACGTCCAACACCCTGTTCTTATCAAAATGTCATTTGAAGTCATCTCCGGAAGGCAGAAACGGAGGCGGACAACTATGTTGGCGAAGACCCAACACAGACGGAGTACTGATGCTGTCAGACCCCGCACAAATCGTCCGTTTCGAACCCAGCTCGAAGGAGTTAGAGTTCAGTTTGGATTGGATCTGGACCATATATATCCAGATCCCAATCCAAACCCATGTGTGGACTTGGATTTGGATTTGGATTTAGAGATCCAATCCAATATCCATATCCATGGCCCACATCACCTTCTCATAAATGGAGGTGGGGCCCACTTGAATTTCACGTGGGATTATGGGAATGAGAGAGAGTGGGGATGGATAAGATCAAGAGTGTTGTAATTAAGCTTGACTTGTGTGTCAAGTTTGGGGATAATCATGTGGGTTAGCCTAATTAGGTGGGTTTAAGCTTGTAATTAGCCAAAACCTAACCTAGGGCTGCACCAACATGAAGTGGTTAAGGTCTATGGGCCATGCAAAGGGAGCTCCTTCACCTAAACCTAACCCAAAACACCTAATCCTAGCCTTCTACCCTAATCCACCCCTAATCCCAACCTAATCACCTAACCCACTTCCCTAATCCCGGCCTAATTAATCCACCCCTAATCCCAACCTAATCACCTAACCCACTTCCCTAATCCTTCCCTAAACCTAGGTTAATTTCCCTAAACCTAGCCTAATCCTAGCCTAATCACCTAACCTAGCTCACTAAACCTCACCCTAGAACCCAACCACCTAACCCAACCCTAAACCCCTAAACCATCCCTAGCCCACAATCTACCCAAACCACTAGCATTTAAAATATCTGGCCCTACCTTTCCAGCCCACCTTATCTTCATACCACCCTACCTAAACCACCTAACCACTACCCCAAACCCAGCCCTAACCGACCTACCCAACTCCCTATATAAACCCCCCCTCTTGGGGCGGGTTTTCCTAGCTAGAACCCCTCACCCATCCTAGCCGGGCCCTCTCTTTCCTCCACTTCCCCAGCTACTCCACCTGCTCCACCTGCTCCGCCTGCACCACCACCTACTCTCCATCCCACCACCACTTGCACCGCCATCTCCACCACCTCCCGACCGAGCCTCACTACCTGCCCAGCTTCCTTCCAGCCGAGCGCCACCTTCTCTCCATTCGGTAAGTACCCCACACTCTACCTAGCTCCTTCTCTACTCCCTCTCCACTCCCAGCCACCCACTATACCACCACCTACTTTCCATCCCACCACCACTTGCCGTCACCCCTACACTCGGCCAAGCCTTAGCCGCCCTAGCCCTTCGCCACTACCTAACTACCCTAGCTACACCCGGCCAGCCATCTCTTTTCCCCTAGGTGTCCCATTCGACCTTCCCTTAAGCTCCCCTTAGGTCCATACTCCCTAACACTCTATACTCTCCTAGTGACCCTACATACTCACTTGGCCCAGCCCCTTTAACCCCCCACACCAAGGCGACACCCTTGCTTGCAGCCGGCCACCATCAAGGCGCCTATCCCGCGCCCCATTTGCAGCCAGCCAGCACCCTTTGTCGTTCACCCTCGCGGAGCTCCTGTTTGCAGCCCAAGGCGAAGGCCAAGCCCACGCTCAAGCAAGGCCTCTACGGACCAGCTACTAGTAAGTGCCTAACTCGGTCTTTAGTTGTATACTTGTTTGAGATTCAATTTGATACGGGGTTGTAATAACGGAGCATAGTCTCCCCCCGCTTGTAATAACGTGGCTTGGCACATCCACACACGTGCACTCTCCTAGTTGTGCACGATTTTGAACACACACGGGCCTAATCAGCCCCTAATACATAAGTATATACATATACTTTCGTTTTTGTAGGGTTTTTGCTTAAGTTGGGTGCATTGTCTTTCAATTCAAGCACTCACACACATTGAGCCTTCGCTCTTATTTGAAAGACCCAAGTAAGGGCCGACCTATACTATTTGGGTTTCATTTCATGTCGTGTGTGTAAGTCTTTCAATTCAAGCACTCTCACACACATTGAGCCTTCGCTCTTATTTGAAAGACCCAAGTAAGGGCCGACCTATACTATTTGGGTTTCATTTCATGTTGTGTGTGTAAGTCTTTCAATTCAAGCACTCTCACACACATTGAGCCTTCGCTCTTATTTGAAAGACCCAAGTAAGGGCCGACCTATACTATTTGGGTTTCATTTCATGTCGTGTGTGTAAGTCTTCCAATTCAAGCACTCTCACACACATTGAGCCTTCGCTCTTATTTGAAAGACCCAAGTAAGGACCGACCTATACTATTTGGGTTTCATTTATGTCGTGTGCGTAGTACTTCAAATTCAAGCACTCTCACACACATTGAGCTTTCGCTCTTATTCCCAAGACCTTAGTTAAGGCCATACTGCAATTTATATTTGGGTTTAATTTCATGTCGTGTGTGTAAGTCTTTTCAATTCAAGCACGCACCCACATTGAGCCTTCGCTCTTATTTGCAAGACCCGAGTAAGGGCTCATATACATATTCTATATACATATCTCCCTTCGGCATTTATATTTCAAGTCATTTCCCTTCGGTTATTTCCCTTCAGTATTGTCTTTACATTCGGGTTTTCCCTTTGGAGTAGCGTGAGTTTGCATTGCATCTACGCCATACCACGAGGTAGGACGCATATTGCATCAAAGCAAGCCCCGCTCGAATTCACCCATGTAGTGGAGTGTTCATAACACACAAACTAGGTGGCCCGAAAAGGGATAAAAGGAAAGACTTAGGCAAGTGCAAATCCACGTGATCTAAAACATGCAATCGCATCTAAAAGACCCGAATTAGACACCTCGAACCGCTTCGTAGACTTTCTCTCCAAAACTCGATTTTTGCAAAGCATACAAACTGACCCTTGCGCATCGGTGCAAGAAGGTTTGCGACGACAAGAGCTTACTTGCTCACAGTCGCCACGTTTAGAAGTCAGTGTTAAATATATCTTCGCTAGCTTAGGTAAGCTAGCTGGCATGCCCTGTTTGCATACATAGGCCTTACACACACGAGAGGATCCACTTCGAGCCCTGAAAAGGTGAGAAACGGGGATTTTTGCGCGTCTACAGGTACCATTATCAGACACAAGGTCTCGTGGAACCCCAAATCGAGCCAGGATATTCCTCCTAATGAAAGCCACCACATGTTGCCCCAGCACGTTGGTTAGGGAAATGGCTTCCACCCATTTGGAGAAATACTCTGTGGCTACTAAAATGAATCGATGCCCATTCGAGGCTTTTGGAAATATGGGGCCTACGATGTCAAACGCCCACATGGTGAATGGCCAGGGGCTGACCACGGAATGCAATGCAGATGACGGGATATGAATGGCGTGCCCATGCACTTGACATGGATGACACTTCCTACCATGATCGTGACAATCCTTTTTCAGGGTGGACCAAAAATAGCCCCCTCTAAGTATTTTCATTGCCATCATGTTGGCATTAACATGACCTCCACATTCTCCATCGTGGAACTCATGCATCACTATCCTAGCCTCCTCTAGATCGATACACCTAAGCAGGATGCCGGTAAAACTCTTTTTGTATAAAACCCCACCTAGAATGGTGTATCGGGTCGAAATCTTACGGATGAATGCCTTATCTTTGGATGTGGCATCCTCGGTGAATCCCCCATTTTCTAGAAAATGTTTGATGTCATAAAACCAGGGCTTTTCAATAGACCCTGGGTTATTTTGGCAAATATCCAGATCGTGTGTGGATGGATTGGGCGCATGCCATATTTCTAAAGATCAGGTCCCTGAAATGGGATCGACCTTTAGGGCTGAACCCATGGAGGAGAGGGCATCGACGATGCCATTGTCTTCTCTTCCTACGTGTGTGAGTTTACACGATTGGAAGGACTAAACCAATCGAGTGGCCAACTCGTGATATGGAAGCAGTTTCTCATTACGTACTTGCCAAATTTTCAAAACCTGGTTTATGACAAGGAGTGAATCTCCAAAGACCTCGATGCATGATGCCCCTAGAGTTTTCGAAATCCTTAAGCCTTGTATGAGTGCTTCATACTCAACTATGTTATTGGAACATTCGAAATCTAGGTGGACTGCTATAGGAATCTCGCCCTTTTCAGGGGAGATGAGGATGACCCCAGCACCAGCCCCTCATTGGTTTCGTGCCCCATCGAAGTGCATCTTCCACACTTGGTTTTCGAAAGTGTTTGCCAAAATGTGGTTTTGGAAATGGTTTTGTAATATGCCTTCATCAGGCATTTCAGCAAGTGTGGGATATGCATCCTTGCCTAAGAAACGTAGATTGTGAAAAGATTCACTCCAGGCCTAAGAAACCAGGAGTCGAAGATTTTTCGTGTCTACAGATTTGGCACGCTCGGTGGGACCCGAGACTTAAGTAGACTTCAAACAAACAAGTTACACTCAAATTTTCGAACAAAACAAAGTGTTTTTTCCAAAAAAAATCATGCATACTTTGGAAAATTGCAAGAAAAGGGATGAAAAGATACAATCCTCATTGAGTGAACTAAGAAAGACTTTGAAAACAGATAAAGCCCAAAGAGAGCTCGATGATATTCAAAAAATATTTCAAAAGATGAATGCTTTAAAAGCCCATCGATCTCATAGCAGCTCTTCTAGGGCACATAAAGATCGTGAAAAGAAAACCGATCTTAAACTCAATGAAGGATGTGAGGTAAAAGGCCAAACCCCAGAAAAGGGTGAGTCCTCCACTCCCATATTTCCAAAATCCCACAAATTCAAGGGAAATTCGAAAACAGACTGTCCTGTTTCAAAAAATCAAAAAAATCTTGAAAACTTTCAAAAAGACAAAAAAATTGAAAAATCAAGCTTTGAAATTTCAAAAAATTCAAATGAAATTCCTAAGTCTAGGCACACACACACAATGGGACATAAAACCCACACCCCAAAAAGGCGAGAGTGAAAAACATGTAGGTTTTGAAAAGGAACACCTCGTGAAACCCCGGGGGCTCAAAATAGAGTTACCCAAAAAAACGGCCTGCTCTCACCATGAAAAGGTCGACAAGCCACAAAGAGGTATGCCTGAAACCTATCCTCCTCAAAACTCTCTTCTTCATATCGGGTCATCAGATGCATTGGATAACCCCTCTGCATACACAAACCCACGAAATGTGCCGAAGTTAGAGAATTTTTAAGGTGTGCCAAATACCCCGCACCAGCCAAAAGAATTTCAAAAGCAAAAACAAAAAGAAGTTCAAAAAATGGTAGACATGGAGACCCCTAATGCATGCATCGACATCTTAGAAGCTCATAACCCTGCCATAGAAAAACCCACTTCTTCAAGCCTAGTCTTGTACCCTAGAACCAAGATTAGAGCTTTGAAACAAAAAAATCCATCCCTAGGGGCACCACGAGTTGAACCTAGGGAGCAAGTCAAAAAATTCAAGGGAGCAAGCTTGTCTTCCCTCGAAGAAAAATCCTCCCAAAAACAGGTTGTATAGAAGCTCAAGTCTTCCATCACCCTGCAATATCCAAAGTTCCTCAAGGAACCAAGCATGGCTTTCCTTGAGGACAAAATCTCCCAATTCAAGGTTGTATGGAAGCACAAGGCTTCCATCACCCCAAAATATCCAAAGTCTATCGAGGGACCAAGCACGGTTTCCCTTGAAGACAAAAACATCCTGAAATATCCAAAGTCTCTCAAAGGACCAAACACGGTTTTCTTTGAGAAACAAATCTCCCAAACCAGGGTTGTATGGAAGCCCAAGTCTTCCATCACCCCAGAATCCAAACTCCCAATATCCAAAAGGGTATATATCCCTGACATGGACGATTCCATGTTCCAAGGCCATAATTTATACAAAAACTTTTCAAAAAACAAGAAGTCTTGGAACAAGATTCTGAATATGGGATATAAGCCCTACCAGGGTCTGGGAACCCAAAACCAAGGTAGGCTCGAACCTGTCCTACCTTAGGTCAATCGACGAAAGTATGGATTGGGCTACAGCCCACCCATACCCCCAGAGCCGCCACCTAAGACCATATGGATCAAGGGTGCCCTGTAGAACTTCTATAACACAAAACCCTTGTCTTAGACCTATTGATTAGAGTCTGATTCATGAATGTTTTCTTTGTAGGTTCATGGGAAGATCCCTCCTTTTGAAAAAGCCAAAAAAATCAGATATTTGCCAAAAACCAAAAAAAATTGAAAACCCAAAACAAAATCTCAAAAACATTTGGAAAAATGAAAATTCCAGAAAGAAATTTGTTTTAAAGCCTTTGGCCATGTACAAAGTCTATTTCCGAAAATTGTAAAAATGCTTTTCGAAAATTGTATATAACTCCCAAAAACCAAAAAAATCCAAAAAGCTGATCTTGAACACCCTTTTGTCTAGAGCTTTTTCAAAATGAAAAGCTCGAGAATCACCAAAGCCAGGAGGAATAAAAACCTCCGAACTTCCTGAAATTCGCAAGATCCTTGACTTATGCAAAGATTGGGGATTTTTAGAAAAAAGCCTGACCCATAGTGTGTGCATAAGCATCATGCATCACATCTTGAAATCATACATGTGTATCGAGTCTAGATATCATCTTAGAACTCAAATTCTGGGTTTTTTTTGTAAAACCAAAGGGGCAATGAAAGTCGACCCCTAAGTATTGAGCCTTTGTAGACAGGTCTCCATATGAATCAAATCCAATACCTTAAAGGAAAATTTCAAAAAGAAATGAGAATCTCGAAAAAGGGTTAGCATTTCACAAAAGCCTTTTCAAAATTCTTTTGATAAAAACCTTCCACGCTTTGCAAATCCTGCATTGTTTGCTTGACTTGATCAAATGAAGATGTTGTTCATACTAAATGTGCCATACATTTTCGAAAACTCTTTTGGCCCTGTTGTAAACACCCCAAAATCCCACGAATTTCTTAAATAACCTAGTTTTGCAAAAGCTGCCCCAAAGGGCTATTTTGAGTTTGGAAACCCAGGAGCCTTCCAAGCAACCCTGTACATATGCTTTTAAAATATGTATAATGTAATTTTAAAACCTTTTAAAAGATGTTTTGAAACCCCACAAAGCGACTTGGCCTGATGAAAGCAGGACCAGAAGAGCGAAAGAGAGCCTGGAACCGGAGCACATGTCGAGCCCAGCACATGAACTCTCGTATTAGATTCATCCCCAGAATCTCGAACATCCAAGCCCCTGTTATCAACAAAACTGTTTGAAATCATCTCTGGAAGGTGAAAACAGGAGCGGACGACAATGTTGGCGAAGACCCAATGCAAGACGGAGTATTGATGCTGTCAGGCCCTGCACAAACCGTTCGTTTCGAACATACCCCGAAGGAGTCAGAAATTCAGCTTTGGATTGGATCTGGACCATATATATCCATATCCATATCCAAGTCCAAACATATATGTGGATTTGGATTTGGATCCAAAGATCCAATCCAATATCCACATCCAGGGCCCACATCACCTTCTCATAAATGGAGGTGGGGCCCACAAGAAATTCATGTAGAAATCTTGGGTATGAGAGAGAATGGGGAGGATAAGATATGAGTGCAATGTGTTAAGCTTGACTTGTGTGTCAAGTTTTGGGTTAATCATGTGGGTTAGCCTAATGAGTGTGGGTTTAAGCTTGTATGCACCTACACCTAACCTAGGGCTGCACCAACTTGATGCAACTAGGTCCATGGGCCATGCAAAGGGATGCTCCTAACCCTAATCGTAAGCCTAAAACCCCTTACCTAGCCATTTCCCCCTAATCTCGACCTAATCCTAGCCTAATCACCTAACCCACTTCCCTAATCCTTCACTAAACCTAACCTAATCACCTAACCCACTTCCCTAATCCTTCCCTAAACCTAGCCTAATTCCCCTAATCCCGACCTAATCCTAGCCTAAACACCTAACCCACCTCACTAAACCTCACCCTAAGCCCAACCCACCTAGCTAAGCCCTAAACCACTAAACCAGCCCACCTAAATCCCTAGCACACCATATCCCTAAAACCACCTAAGATAAATATCCAGCCCACCTAAATATCTGGCCCACCTTATCCCCAAACCACCACCACCATACCCCTAAACCAGCCCCCCAATACCAGCCCAAACTGACCCCACAAAAACCTATAACCCCCCCCCCCTAGTGGGCGGGTTTTGCATAAATCTTTGGGCAATTCAGCCCTTCCTCTCCTCTCTCATCCCTTTCTCTCTTCTCTCACCTGCTCCCCCTTGGAACCCGGCCAGCTCCACTCCACGCCACCGGCTGCACCTGCCACCTTCCATTCGGCTGCCCCCTTGACACCCGCCACCTTCACCCTCTGGCCAACCTTCACTCCGGTTAGTATCCCAACTCAACACCATCTTTTCTTCACTCCCCCTCCACTCTTAGCCACCACCCGCCACCCTTCCTTAGCCTAGCCTCCACTTCATCCAACCGGCCACCACTTGCCACCTTCCACCATTCGGCCCATCTACCCGACTGCACCATCTGCCCCTCCTTTCCCTTAGACAACACCCTAGATAACACCCTTGGCCTTACCACTTCCCTTAAACTAGCCTCTAGCTAACAATCTAGCTAACACCCTTACCTTCCCTAAGTACCCCAAGCCCAACTTCCAGCAGCACCCCCTCCGTTCGGGTAGCACCAAAGCGCCACCCGCCTGCACCCTTGCCATTCGGCTAGCACCCTCCTTTGCCGCACCCATCCAAGGAGCTCCCTCTTGCAGCCCAAGGCGACTCACTAGCCCAAGCGCAAGCAAGTCACGCCCGGACCAACTATACGTAAGTGTCTAACTCGCTCCTTGTTATAGACTTGCTTAAGCTTAATTAAATTTGATACGGGGTTGTAATAATGGAGCGTTGTCTCCCCCCGCTTGTAATAATGTGGTTTGGCACACCCACACACACGTGCACTTGAGCCTATCTCGCTCTTAGCTGCACACGATTTTGACACACACATGGGCTTAATCAGCCCTTAAGATATAGCTATACGTATATAATTTAAGTTGCGTGGGTTTCCTTTAAGTTGTGTGTATTGTCTTTTAATTTTCACACTTACACACATTGAGCTTTCACTCTTATTTCCAAGATCCTAGTAAGGGCCTATTGCAATTTCGTTTTGGGGTGTTTTACTTCAAGTTGTGTCGTAGTGCTTCAATTCTACACTCACACACATTGAGCTTTCGCTCTTACTCCCAAGACCTTAGTCAAGGCCTATTGCAATTATATTTGGGTTTAATTTCATGTCGTGTGTGTAGTACTTCAATTCTACACTCACACACATTGAGCTTTCACTCTTACTCCCAAGACCTTAGTTAAGGCCATATTGCAATTTATATTTGGGTTTCATTTAAGTCGTTGTAAACACCCCGAAATCCCACGAACTTCTCAAACAACCTGGTTTTGTAAAAGCAACCCCAAAGGGCTATTTTGAGTCTGGAAACCCAGGAGCCTTCAAGGCAACCCTGTACATATGTTTAAAACTATATATGTTTTAAATATGCATAATATGTTTTAAAAACTTTTAAATATGTTTTGAAACCCCATGAAGGGGCTTGGCCTAATGAAAGCAGGACCAGAAGAGCCAAAGAGAGCCCGAAGCTAGAGCACATGTCAAGCCCGGCACAGCAACTCTCGTGTTGAATCCACCCCCAGGATCTCGAACGTCCAAGACCCTGTTATCAGCAAACATCACTTGAAATCATCTCCGGAAGGTGAAAACAGAAGCGGACGACCATGTTGGCAAAGACCCAACGCAAACGGAGTACTGATGCTGTCAGACCCCGCACAAACCATTCGTTTCGAACACAGCCTAAAAGAGTCAGAATTCAGTTTGGATTGGATCTGGACCATATATATCCAGATCCCAATCCAAACCTATGTGTGGATTTGGATTTGGATTTGGATCTAGAGATCCAATCCAATATCCACATCTATGGCCCACATCACCTTCTCATAAATGGAGGTGGGGCCCACTTGAAATTCACGTGGGATTATGGGCATGAGAGAGAGTGGGGGAGGATAAGATTTGGGAGTGATTGTAATTAAGCTTGACTTGTGTGTCAAGTTTGGGGTTAATCATGTGGGTTAGCCTAATTAACATGGGTTTAAGCTTGTATTAGCCAAAACCTAACCTAGGGCTGCACCAACATGATGCAACAAGGTCTATAGGTGATGCAAAGGGAGCTCCCTAACCCAATCCTAATAAAAAACTCCTAATCCTAGCCTTTTACCCTAATCCTGGCCTAAACCTAGCCTAATCACCTAACCCACTTCCCTAATCCCGGCCTAATCCCAACCTAATCACCTAACCCACTTCCCTAATCCTTCCCTAAACCTAGCCTAATTTCCTTAAACCTAACCTAATCCTAGCCTAGTCACCTAACCCACCTCACTAAACCTCACCCCAAAACCAACCCACCTAGCTAAGCCCTAAACCCCTAAACCACCCCACCTAAACCTAGCACACCATATACCTAAAACCCCTTGTATTAAAATATCTGGCCCCTCCTCAAAACCAGCCCACCTTATCACCACACCACCACCACCTAAACCACCTTACCACCTCCTCAAAACTAGCCCCAACCGCCCTTCACCAACCTATATAAACCCCCCCCTAAGGGGCGGGTTTTTCAAACACTTCCAGCCCAGCTTGGCCCAGCCGACCTTGGCCAACCTCCTCCCAGCTGAGCCTTCCACCTTGCTGCCCTCCTTCCACCAGCACCACCGCTACTCCAACCAAGCTCCACCTCGCACCACCATCATCCCCCGGCCAAACTCCACTCTACGCTGCAACCTTCACCACCCGGCTGCCCTTCTTCCATCCTCCAACTCCTTCCCCTTTCGGTTAGTACCCTACACTTAGCTCCACCTCTTCTTCACTCCCCCTCCACTCTCAACCACCTATACCACCACCACATCACCCCATCACAGCCACCCGCCATCCTCACCCATTCGGCCAGACCTCAACCATTTCCACCACCCGACACTCTACCTTCGCCTAGTGACACCCGGCCACCCTACTTGGCTCCCTAGGACCTGCCCCTTCCACTCTCCACCAGCCTTAGTCCCACCTTCCACAACACCCTAGCTAGATCCCTTCCCATCCATAACATCCCTAGCCACCCTAGCAGCCGGCCACCACTATGCTCCCCTTAGTCGGCCACTCCAACCGACTGTACCAAATCCATTCGACCAGCAATACATTTCCCTTAGGCATTCCCTTAGGCTCCCCTTTAGCACTATCTTCCTTAATACCAGCCCATCCTTTAGTGACCTTCCTTAGTCACCTTAGCCCAAAGCACCAAGGCAGCACATTCCTAGCAACCGACCACCTTCAAGGCGCCCTTCCCGTGCACCCAAGTCACCCGGCCAGCATCTCCCCTTGCCGTTCCATTTTGAGGAGCTCCCTCTTGCAACCCAAGGCGAAGCCAAGCTTACGCTCAAGCAAGTCACCTCCGAACCAGCTATAAGTAAGTGCCTAACTCGGTCCTTAGTGGTAGACTTGCTTAAATTAAATTTGATACGGGGTTGTAATAACGGAGCATAGTCTCCCCCCGCTTGTAATAACGTGGCTTGGCACACCCACACACACGTGCACTTGAGCCTACCTCACTCTTAGTTGTGCACGATTTTGAACACACTCGGGCCTAATCAGCCCCTAAGATATAAATTTATTTATATAGTTTATGTTGCATAGGGTTTTTGCTTGAGTTGTGTGTGTTGTCTTTCAATTCTCGCACTCACACACATTGAGCCTCCGCTCTTATTTGCAAGACCCAAGTAAGGGCTGTGTTATACTATCCTTGGGTTTATTTCATGTTGTGTGCGTAGTATTTCAATTCAAGCACTCACACACATTGAGCTTTCGCTCTTACTCCCAAGACCTTAGTTAAGGCCATACTGCAATTTATATTTGGGTTTAATTTCATGTTGTGTGCGTAGTACTTCAATTCAAGCACTCACACACATTGAGCTTTCGCTCTTATTCCCAAGACCTTAGTTAAGGCCATATTGCAAGTTATATTTGGGTTTCATTTCATGTCCTGTGTGTAGTACTTCAATTCTCGCACGCACCCACATTGAGCCTTCGCTCTTATTTGCAAGACTCGAGTAAGGGCCCATGTATACATTATATACGTATTTCCCTTTTGGCAATTTCCCTTCGGCAATTTCCATTACAAATCATTTCCCCTCGGCAATTTCCATTACAAGTCATTTCCCTTCGGTCATTTCCCTTCGGCATTGTCTTTAAATTCGGGTTTTCCCTTTGGAGTAGTGTGAGTTTACATTGCATATACGCCATACCACGAGTTAGGACGCATATTGCATCAAAGCAAACCCCATACTCCCGCTCAAAATCACCACATTTAGTGGAGTGTTCATAACACACACCTAGGTGGCCCATAAAGGGATAAAAAGAAAGACTTAGGCACGTGCAAATCCACGTGATCTAAAAACTAAAAATCGTACAAACAAAACCTGAATCAAACACCTCGAACCGCTTTCGTAGGTCTTTATATCCAAAAACTCGATCTTTAAAAGTGTACAGACTGACCCTTGCGCATTGGTGCAAGAAGGTCTGCGACGACAAGAGCTTGCTTGCTCACAGTCGCCACGTTAGAAGTCAGGTTCTAGAATATATCTTCGCTAGCTTAGGTAAGCTAGCTGGCACGCCCTGTTTATTTAAATAGGACTTAGACACACAAAAAGGTTCGCTCCAAACCTAAGAACCAGGAGGCGGAGATTTTCTGCATCTACAGTCGTGTGAGTTGTCTTTCACACAACACCCATGCACACGTTGGCAACCTTCGGGCCCATATATATTATAAGTATTTCCCTTTCGGCTATGTCTTTAAGATTTGGGTTTTAAGGTTCAGCAGTGTGCGTAGTCTTTACATATATACACGGCACACACTTGCACAATTGAGCCTTTTCGCTCTTAAGATATAGCCATATTTCCCTTTTGCAATTTACATTAAGTCATTTCCCTTCCTCATTGTCTTTCAATTCGGGTTTTCCCTTTGGAGTTGCGTGAGTTTGCATTGCAAATACGCCATACCATGAGTTAGGACGCATATTGCATCAAAGCAAACCCCACACTCCCGCTCAAAATCGCCCCACTTAGGTCATGTGTGCATACACATGCCTAGTTGGCCCGAAAAGGGATAAAAAGAAAGACATAGGCACGTGCAAATCCACATAAAATAAAACTTGAAAACCATACAAATTAGCCCGAATCGAACACCTCAAACATTTTCCTAGGTTATTTCTAAAACTCGATTTTCTAAGTGTACAGACTGACCCTTGCGCATCGGTGCAAGAAGGTCTGCGACGAAAAGAGGTTGCTTGCTCACAGTCACCACGATAGGAGTCAGATTTCAAAATATATCTTCGCTAGCTTAAGCAAGCTAGGTGGCATGCCCTTTTGCTTAAATACGACTTAGACACATGAAAAGATTTGCTTCGGGCCTAGAAACCAGAGGCGGGATTTTTCAGCCTCTACAGGATTTGGCACGCCTAGTGGGACGTGAGTCTTTTGAAAATCGAGTCATATTAGAAACCTTGCAAAAAAATTTCCAAAGGTGTCATTTTTAACTCTTGTTTTGTACTTCATGCATAGGATTTTGAAAGCTTGAAAGCATGTCGAAATCAAACCCAAGTGAAGTGTCGAGCCAAGGCTCATGCGCATCAAGTTCTCATTCTAGGAGAGTTTTGAAAAATAAAAACAAACTAGAAGAGATAGAAGATTTGAGAAGGGAATTCAAGGCCAAAATCGATGCTCTTTGCCAAGAGGCTGAAGCAGGCTATTCATGTTCATCGAATGGTGAACAAAAGGCCAAGAAAAGACCTGAAAAATCTCGCAAAAATAAAGAGGCCTCCGTAATAGAAGGCAACCAATACCACGAGTCCTTCACACAAAAGGTCCGTAAAGCCCTACAGCAACTGTTGAAAGGGCAAAGTAAAGAGAAAAGGAGTTACGCCCTGTTTAATTTCCTACCTATGGATTATGAAACAGACAGTGACGATGAAATACCGAACTTCCATCGGTATGACGGCGTGGGAGACCCTAGGTCTCACCTGCAACTTTTCTCACGTCGAGCCCATAAGAAGAAAAAGGACTCGATGAAATGGGTGTATTGGTTCCCTCTATCCCTTAAAGGCACAGCTGCCAAATGGCTGGCTTCCTACGATCTAAGCCAATTTGCTACTTTTGAAGAGTTAGCGAACTGCTTTATGCAAAGATTTGCACATAACGTAGAAGTCACGCCGACTTTAAACACTTTAAGGGATACAAAGCAAGGCATGAACGAAGACGTGCATGCCTTCATTATTCGATGGAGGTCCCTTTTAGGGCAAGTGTGAGAGCCAATATCCGAAGGATGCGCAGTCATGCTCATCCTGGATAATTTTAAAAATGAATTAAAAACCCTTCTCTCTCTTCACGAAATCTCAACTTTCCATAAGTTGATTAAAAAAGCATCCCTTTTCGAAACCAACTTGAAGAAAGGGATATACGATCACTTATGGAAAGGAAGTGCCATTTCGAAAACCCGCTTGGAGAAGCCCATCACTTATGGGCTACCCACGATGGACAAAAGAGCAAAACCCCACAAAGTTGCCAATGTCCGGGTGGATCCAAGCCCGGCGACCACTTCAAAAAATTTTGAAAAATTAGAAAACAAAAGGGAGAAAAACTTCCAAAAACCTTTTGAAAAACGGGAGTACACTCCGCTAGGGCAACCTGCGTCGGAGGTCCTAGACCTCCTACTTGCCCAGGGCATGATTGAACTCTCCGAAATTCCTGAGGGAGTCACTTGCAAAGGGGGATATTTAAACTGCTTTTGTAAGTATCATCGGCTCAAAGGCCATGATACAAAGCGTTGTTTCTCCCTTTTAAACAATACTCCCAAAGGGAGACCCTCTATAAAAAAAAAGGAAAAAGAGGCCAAAAAGCTCAAAAGGAGCAGTTTTCCGCCTTCTATGCCTTAAACCACGAGACGCTTCAGAAGGGACCGTGGTATCTCTTTCCCATCCCTAGCTTATCCCAAGTATAAACATGGTTCATTTTGAGGAATCCTAAAGTAAAAATAGGATTTACTTACTTGAATTTCATTTTGTTTGAGAATTCGACGTTTCGAGTAAGACGTAGGAATCTTGAAATGTAGCTTGTTTTCTTATAAAACCTCCGCTAGATTAGCGAGTGTTAAGACTCAAGCAAAGGCAAACACGAAGAACTCGAGATCCTTAGGATTTAGGCTTAGGACAGTTTTCCCTTTTTGTAAATAGATTTTGAAAATAGATTTTGAAAAATCGAACATCGAACAACATAGGGCCTGCTCACTTGGAGCAACAGGCCTTCGTAAGTCTCAAGAGTTCGACCATGTATCTAGTCTCTGGGAGGTCGCCATTCTTGGCATCTATCCATGTCATGCATCTGCATATCCATGCATAACATGATCCCATTTAGGACAAGATTCCATACATATCCCTTTGGCATGATGTCTCCTCCAACCAGAGTTTTAAAAGTGAGATTTTGCTAAAGATTGGGACGATCTCGTATTTTCGTGCATAGATCTAGGGAGACATTGAAAGGGGTGTTTGTCGTCTTTGCCATTATCCAAATCAATTTGGATAATGCCAAAGAGGGGCATCTGTAAACACCCCAAAATCACATGAATTTCTTAAATAACCTGGTTTTGCAAAAGCTGCCCCAATGGGCTATTTTAAGTTTGGAAACCCAGGAGCCTTCCAAGAAACCCTGTACATATGCTTTAAACTATATATGTTTTAAAATATATATAATGTAGTTTTAAAACCTTTTAAAAGATATTTTGAAACCCTACAAAGTGACTTGGCCTGATGAAAGCAAGACTAGAAAAGCGAAAGAGAGCCCGAAACCGGAGCACATGTCGAGCCCGGCACATGAACTCTCATATTAGATTCATCCCAAGAATCTCGAACATCCAAGCCCCTATTATCAACAAAACTGTTTGAAATCATCTTCGGAAGGTGAAAACAGGAGCGGACGACAATGTTGGCGAAGACCCAACGCAAGACAGAGTACTGATGCTGTCAGGCCCCGCACAAAACGTTCGTTTCGAGCATACCCCGAAGGAGTCAGAAATTCAGCTTTGGATTGGATCTGGACCATATATATCCAAATCCAAATCCAAACATATATGTGGATTTGGATTTGGATCCAAAGATCCAATCCAATATCCACATCCAGGGCCCACATCACCTTCTCAAAAATGGAGGTGAGGCCCACAAGAAATTCACGTGGAAATCTTGGGTATGAGAGAGAATGGGGAGGATAAGATATGAGTGAAATGTGTTAAGCTTGACTTGTGTGTCAAGTTTTGGGTTAATCATGTGGGTTAGCCTAATGAGTGTGGGTTTAAGCTTGTATAAACCTACACCTAACCTAGGGCTGCACCAACTTGATACAACTAGGTCCATGGGCCATGCAAAGGGATGCTCCTAACCCTAATCATAGCCCAAAACCCCTTACCTAGCCGTTTCCCCCTAATCCCGACCTAATCCTAGCCTAATCACCTAACCCACTTCCTAATCCTTCTCTAAACCTAACCTAATCACCTAACCCACTTTCCTAATCCTTCCCTACACCTAGCCTAATTCCCCTAATCCCAACCTAATCCTAGCCTAAACACCTAACCCACCTCACTAAACCTCACCCTAAGCCCAACCCACCTAGCTAAGCCCTAAACCACTAAACCAACCCACCTAAATCCCTAGCACACCGTATCCCTAAAACCACCTAAGACAAATATCTGGCCCACCTAAATATCTGGCCCACCTTATCCCCAAACCACCACCACCATACCCCTAAACCAGGCCCCCAATACCAGCCCAAACCGACCCCACAAAAACCTATAACCCCCCCCCCCCCTAGTGGGTGGGTTTTGCATAAAACTTTGGGCAATTCAGTCCTTCCTCTCCTCTCTCATCCCTTTCTCTCTTCTCTCACCTGCTCCCCCTTGGAACCTAGCCAACTCTAGTCCACGCCACCTCCACCCTCCGGCCAGCTCCACTCCACGCCACCGGCTGCACCTGCCACCTTCCATTCGGCTGCCCGCTTGACACCCGCCACCTTCACCCTTCGGCCAACCTTCACTCCGGTTAGTATCCCAACTCAACACCATCTTTTCTTCACTCCCCCTCCACTCTTAGCCACCACCCGCCACCCTTCCTTAGCCTAGCCTCCACTTCATCCAGCCGGCCACCACTTGCCACCTTCCACCATTCGGCCCATCTACCCGACTACACCATCTGCCCCTCCTTTCCCTTAGACAACACCCTAGCTAACACCCTTGGCCTTACCTCTTCCTTTAAACCAGCCTCTAGCTAACACCCTTACCTTCCCTAAGTACCCCAAGCCCAACTTCCAGCAGCACCCCCTCTGTTCGGCTAGCGCCAAGGTGCCACCCGCCTGCACCCTTGCCATTCGGCCAGCACCCTCCTTTGCCACACCCATCCAAGGAGTTCCCTCTTGCAGCCCAAGGCGAGTCACCAGCCCAAGCGCAAGCAAGTCACGCCCGGACCAGCTATACGTAAGTGCCAAACTTAGTCCTTGTTATAGACTTGCTTAAGCATAATTAAATTTGATACGGGGTTGTAATAATGGAGCGTTGTCTCCCCCCGCTTGTAATAATGTGGTTTGGCACACCCACACACACGTGCACTTGAGCCTATCTCGCTCTTAGCTGCACACGATTTTGACACACACATGGGCTTAATTAGCCCTTAAGATATAGCTATACGTATATAATTTAAGTTGTGTGGGTTTCCTTTAAGTTGTGTGTGTTGTCTTTTAATTTTCACACTCACACACATTGAACTTTCGCTCTTATTTCCAAGACCCTAGTAAGGGCCTATTGCAATTTCGTTTTGGGGTGTTTTACTTCAAGTTGTGTGCGTAGTACTTCAATTCTACACTCACACACATTGAGCTTTCGCTCTTACCCCCAAGACCTTAGTCAAGGCCTATTGCAATTATATTTGGGTTTAATTTCATGTCGTGTGCGTAGTACTTCAATTCTACACTCACACACATTGAGCTTTCGCTCTTACTCCCAAGACCTTAGTTAAGGCCATATTGCAATTTATATTTGGGTTTCATTTAAGTCGTGTGAGTTGTCTTTCACACAACACCCACGCACACGTTGGCAACCTTCGGGCCCATATATATTATAAGTATTTCCCTTTCGGCTATGTCTTTAAGATTTGGGTTTTAAGGTTCAGCAGTATGCGTAGTCTTTACATATATACACGGCACACACTTGCACAATTGAGCCTTTCCGCTCTTAAGATATAGCCATATTTCCCTTTTGCAATTTCCCTTTTGCAATTTACATTAAGTCATTTCCCTTCCACATTGTCTTTCGATTCGGGTTTTCCCTTTGGAGTTGCGTGAGTTTACTTTGCATATACGCCATACCACGAGTTAGGACGCATATTGCATCAAAGCAAACCCTACACTCCCGCTCAAAATCGCCCCACTTAGGTCACATGTGCATACACATGCCTAGTTGGCCCGAAAAGGGATAAAAAGAAAGACATAGGCACGTGCAAATCCATGTAAAATAAAACTTGAAAACCATACAAATTAGCCCGAATCGAACACCTCAAACATTTTCCTAGGTTATTTCTAAAACTTGATTTTCTAAGCATACAGACTGACCCTTGCGCATCGGTGCAAGAAGGTTTGCGACGAAAAGAGCTTGCTTGCTCACAGTCGCCACTGTAAACATCCCAAATTTTCCAAAAAATCAAAAACTCCCAAAAACATAAAATGCTCGTTTGAGCCAAAACGACAACCTGTTTTAAAATATGAAAACAGGTACAAAAAGCAAAAGGAGAGCCCCGACAAGAAGAGAAATCAAGCCCGTAGTCTCAAAAGCCACCCCCTGTTCAAAAATGGAAGAAAAAAGAGCCCGTTTGGAAAAAAGCCCGATAGAAGGGTAAAAATATAATTTGGGTCAAAGAAAAAGCACAAAATAGCTCCAAAATGCAGAAAGAAGCCCAGTACCTGAGGAAGTTGACAGAAGTCTGAGACACGTCCCGTCAGAATGAAGAACGGAATCCGTGCAGCAATCTGAGTTCGATATCAACAGGAACCGGCCAAAAACCAAAACGGCGGACCGAAACGAACGCCGAAAAAGTCCTGAAAAGCAGAACACCGGTTGGAAGAAACACTTGGGGAAGACCCAAGCCAGAGTTGGGCATCTGATGAATTGAAGCCCGCTCGTAATCGATGGTGAAAAGCACCAGAAAGGACCAGAAAACCAAGGAGCAGAAGAAAAGTCTGGATTAGGTCTGGACCCAAAAATATCCAGATCCAGATCCAAATTGTGTTTGGATTGGATATGGATCTCAAAAATCCAAGATCCGAGATCCGAGATCCAAACCCAAATAAATATTTGGACTGAATCTGGATCTCAAAATATCCGAGACCCGCGATCCAAATCCACATAGAGTTTGGATTGGATCCGGATAGCCAGACCCAAATCCAAGACCCAAGATCCAAGACCCACTTAAAACCTTTATAAATAGAGGTGTTGGGCCTGAAAAAAGGAAAGAGTGAGGCTCCAGGGAAGCACCTCACGTGAAAAAAGGGGGGGGATGAGAGAGAAAGTGGCTATTGGCCAACACGTTCTTTATTTTGAGAGTTTGGGTTGGCTCGTGAAGCCAAGGGCTGCACCAACCAAGGAACGTCCCCTACAAGCTGGCTGGGAGCGTTGCATGGTGGAGCTTGGCGGCTTGAGCGGTGGCTTGGAGCGGTGCTGCAACTAGGTAAGCCCCTAAGACCTAAACCTAACCCCTTTCTTCCCTAACCTCTCTAGACCACCCATCCTACCCAAACATCCTCCCAAAACCACCACCAAACCAGCCAAGTGCCGACCATTTTTCACCAAGGTCCCTACCCTAGAACACCACCTAACTAAGCTACCTTAAGGCACAAGCCAAGTTCGGCCACCACCTGGCCGAACTCTACCTTGAACCCAACCAAGTTCGGCCAGCCTTGGCCGAACTTCCCATTCAAAACTACCTAAACTTGAGCCAAGGTGACTCGAGCTCCTTCCCTAAAAACCCACGGCCTGCACCAGCAGGCCGTGTCTCATTTCCTACCCAAAGTGGCCTGCCCTAAAGGCAGGCCAACTATCTAAAAACCAGCCCAACCTTTGGCTGGTTTCCCTTTCCCACACACCCAAAACAGCCCGGCCAAAGTTGTCCGGGCGTTCTTCCTTTCACCAAGGCCATTCACCTTGAAACCACTTGGCCATACTGGCCGCGGTCCCTTACCTAAGCTCACCTTGGCCCATCTTAGTTAGCCAGCCCTCAACCTAGTCGTGGTTTGCCTAGGATCAGCCCCCATACTTACCTAAGTCGACCCAAGTCAACCCCACAACCACCTTGGCTGAACCTTAGAGCAAGTTACTCCTACTCGAGCCACCTTGGCTCGAGTTTCACAAGACCTAAACTAAGGCCAAGTGCTGGCCGTATTCCATACTAAAACCATGCCACTCAAGCCACCTTGGCTCGAGTCTCACAAGACCAAACAAAGGTCATGAACCTTGGCTGAAATCTCAAAACTTTAGCCAACACCTAACCTAGGACCAGCCAACTCTATCCTATACCTAAACCAAGGCCAAATGCTGGCCTAATACCAAGCCTAAACTATACCTAAACCAAGGCCAAGTGTTGGACAAATCCCATACAAAAACCCAATCACTCGAGCCAAGGTGACTCGAGTCATACCTTGCCCAAACCGGCCCCAAGTAGCCCCAAACCCATTGTAGCTTGCAGCTCCCGGAACTCCAAGTCTCTCCAAGCTCTCAAGCCCTCCAGCTTCGCTCCCACGTGCCCCGGACTCCATAAGAAAAAGGTGGATTCGCCCCTTGTACGATCCAAACTCAAAAGGCTGGAAAGTGTAAGTTGATTTTGATATATATCAAATCCCTTTCTATTCAATTCAATTCGTCATATGGGGTTGTAATAACGGAGCATCGTCTCCCCCCGGATGTAATATATGTGCAAAATACACACACGTACACTCTAGCCTTTTCGCTCTTATCTGCACACTTTTGCACACAAACGGGCCTCAACAGCCCATAGGATATAGCCCTATTTATATACATTCAGCTGGGTTTTAAGGTTCAAGTCGTGTGAGTTGTCTTTCATTTTATACACTCAAAGCACTCACTCACATTGAGCCTTTCCGCTCTTACGTATATATACGTATTTCCCTTCCAGTTGGGTTTTAAATTCAAGTTGCGTGAGTTGCCTTTCAATTTATACACTCAAAGCACTCACTCACATTGAGCCTTCTCGCTCTCATATATATCTATATCTCCCTTCTGCTGCGTTTTACGGTTCAGTTGTGTGTGTTGCATTTCAATTTATACACAACACCCACGCACACATTGAGCCTTTCCGCTCTTAAGATATAGATATATTTAAATTTATGCAATTTACATTGAAGTCGTGTGAGTTGCATTCAATTTGGGTTTTCCCTTCTGCTAAGTCATTAAATTTTGGGTTTTACATTCAAGTTGTGTGAGTTGCATTGCATACTCTCCATACTCGAGCTAGGTTGCATACCTGCATCGAACAAAACCCGAACAAAATCGTACAAAACGCCCAACTTTGGCCACTGGATGCACACACTCCACGCCCAAGTGATTAAAATTGAAAAACTTAGGGTCGCCCAAGCCCAATAAAAGCAAAAACTCGCCAAGTGCATGATTTCCAAAGTTTTCAAACACCTGATCATTCAAAATCGAATTTGAGTTTAAACTTGTTCCAAAAGAAGTCTCTAAGCGTACAGACTGACCCTTGCGCGTCAGTGTAAGAAGGTTTGCGACGAAAAGATCTCGCTTGCCTACAATCGCCTTTCAAAAGTTAGATATTTCAAAAACTACTTCGCTCGTTTAAGTAAGCTAGCTGGCATGCCCTAAAAGCGAACGTAGATTGCGAAAAGATTCACTCCAGGCCTAAGAAACCCGGAGTCGAACATTTTTCATGTCTACAGATTTGGCACGCCCGATGGGACTCGGGACTTAAGTAGACTTCAAACAAACAAGTTACACTCAAATTTTCGAAAAAAAAGGTATTTTCCAAAAACTTGTGCATACTTAGAAAAGTTGCAGAAAATGGAGTGAAAACCAAAATCCTCATCGAGTAAATCAAAAGAGGTTTTTAAAACAGCCAAAAAATGAGCAGCAATAGTTGATATACGAGCAATTTTCAAAGAAAAAATGGATGTTTTAAGCAATGAGCTTAAAACCCATAAATCCCATAGCAGCTCTTCTCGAGCGCACAAAGATTATGAAAAGAAAACCAAATTCAAACTCGACGAAGGATGTGAGGTAAAAGGCCAAAACTCAGAAAGGGGCGAGTCCTCCACTCCCACACTTCCAAAATCCTCGTTGAGTAAATCAAAAGAGGTTTTCAAAACAGCCAAAGAATGAGAAATGCTAGCTGATATATGGGCAACTTTCAAAAAAATGGATGTTTTAAGCAAGGAGCTTAAAACCCATAAATCCCATAGCAGCTCTCCTTAGGCGCACAAAGATTGTGAAAAGAAAACCAAATTCAAAATCGACGAAAGAATTGAGGTAAAAGGCCAAAACCCAGAAAGGGGCGAGTCCTCCACTCCCACAAATCCAAAATTCGAAAATTCCAAAGAAAATTCGAAAAAAGTTGTTTTTGTTTCAAAAAATCAAAAAAATCTTGAAAACTTTCAAAAAGACAAAAAAATTGAAAAATCAAACTTTGAAATTTCGAAACATTCAAGTGCAATTCCTAAGTCTAGGCACACACACACAGTGGGACATGAAACCCACACCCCACAAAGAGACGAGAGTGAAAAACAGGTAGGTTTCGAAAAGGAACGCCTCATGAAACCCTAGGGGCTCAAAACAGAGTTACCCGAGAAAACGGCCTGCTCTCACCCTGAAAAGGTAGACAAGCCACAAAGAGGTATGCCTGAAACCCATCCTTCTCAAAACTCTCTTCTTCATATAGGGTCATCAGATGCATTGGATAACCCCTCTGCACACACAAACCCATGAAATGTGCCTAAGTTAGAGAATTTTCAAGGTGCGCCAAATATCCCGCACCAGCCAAAAGAATTTCAAAAGCAAAAACAAAAACAAACTCAAAAAATGGTAGACATGGAGACCCCTAATGCATGCATCGACATCTTAGGAGCTCATAACCCTGCCATAGAAAAAGCCACCTCTTCAAGCCTAGTCTTGTACCCGGGAACCAAGACTATGGCTTTGAAACAAAAAAATCCATCCCTAGGGCCACCACAAGTTAAACCTGGGGAGCAAGCCAAAAAATTCAAGGGAGCAAGCTTGTCTTCCCTCTGTAAACACCCCGAAATCCTACGAATTCCTCAAGACCACCTGGTTTTTGTAGACGCGCGAAAATCCCCGCCTCTTCGTCCCTTCCGGGGGCTTGGAGTGGATCTTCTCGTGCGTCTAAGGCCTTAGTATACAAATAGGGCGTGCCAGCTAGCTTACTTAAGCTAGCGAAGATATTAACACTGACTTCTAAACGTGGCGACTGTGAGCAAGTAAGCTCTTGTCGTCGCAGACCTTCTTGCACCGATGCGCAAGGGTCAGTCTGTACGCTTTGCAAAAATCGAGTTTTGGAGAGAAAGTCTACGAAGCGGTTCGAGGTGTCTATTTCGGGTTTTTAAGATGCGATTGCATATTTTAGATCACGTGGATTTGCACATACCTAAGTCTTTTCTTTTATCCCTTTTTGGGTCGCCTAGTTTGTGTGTTATGAACACTCCACTACATGGGCGAATTCGAGCGGGGCTTGTTTCGATGCAATATGCGTCCTACCTCGTGGTATGGCGTAGATGCAATGCAAACTCACGCTACTCCAAAGGGAAAACCCGAAATGTAAAGACAATACTGAAGGGAAATAACAGAAGGGAAATAACCGAAGGGAAATAACCGAAGGGAAATAACCGAAGGGAGATATGTATATATCTTATGTATATGAGCCCTTACTTGGGTCTTGCAAATAAGAGCGAAGGCTCAATGTGGGTGCGTGCTTGAATTGAAAGACTTACTCACACGACATGAAATGAAACCCAAATATAAATTGCAGTATGGCCTTGACTAAGGTCTTGGGAATAAGAGCGAAGGCTCAATGTGTGTGAGAGTGCTTGAATTAAAAGACTACCCACACGACATAAATGAAACCCAAATATAACTGCAGTAAGGCCTTTACTAAGGTCTTGGGAATAAGAGCGAAGGCTCAATGTGTGTGAAAGTGCTTGAATTGAAAGACTTACTCACACGACATGAAATGAAACCCAAATAGTATAGGTCGGCCCTTACTTGGGTCTTTCAAATAAGAGCGAAAGCTCAATGTGTGTGAGAGTGCTTGAATTGAAAGACAACGCACCCAACTTAAACAAAACCCTTCGAAAATGAAAGTATATATGTACACTTATATGTTAGGGGCTGATTAGGCCCGTGTGTGTTCAAAATCGTGCACGACTAAGAGAGTGCATGTGTGTGGTTGTGTCAAGCCACGTTATTACAAGCGGGGGGAGACTATGCTCCGTTATTACAACCCCGTATCAAATTGAATCCCAAGCAAGTGTACGACTAAAGACCGAGTTTAGACACTTACGAGTAGCTGGTCCGTAGAGGTCTTGCTTGAGCGTGGGCTTGGCCTTGGGCTGCAAGTGGGAGCTCCGCGAAGGTAGGTGATCAAGGGTGCTGGCCGGCTGCAAGTGGGGCGCGGGATAGACGCCTCGAAGGGGGCCGGTGGCAAGTAGATGGCGCCTCCAAGTAGGGGGTTTAAAGTGGCTGAATAAGTGGGTATTAGGATCACTAGGGGAGTTGGGTACTTAGGGAAACTGGACCTAAAAGGTGAGCTAGTGGGAAGGCCGAATAGGACACCTAGGGGAGTTGGCCGAATGGGAGATGATGGCTAAGTAGTGGCCAGCAACTTGGGTTATACTAGGTTCGGCTAGGTTTAGGTGGTGGCGGCAAAAGGGCTAAGATGAAGGTAGGATGGGTGGCTAAGAGTGGAGAGGTGGAAGAGAGAGGCTTTGAGGGAGTTTGGGGCACTTACCGAATGGGGAGAGGTGGCGGATGGAATGGGAAGCAGGCGGGCAGGTGACTGTTGGCTGGTTCGGTTGGGTGAAGATGATGGCGTCCGGCTGAGGGGTGGTGGTGGTGGATGGAAGAGGGAAGGTGGCGGAGCAGGTGGCGGCTGGTGGAGCAGCTGGAGCAGGCCAAGGTGGGGAGTCGTCCCGGCTAGGTGAGAGAAGGGAGAAGGAGAGGGCCCGGTTGGGTGAGATAGTGGTTCCCACTTGGAAAACCCGCCCACAAGGAGGGGGGCTTAAATAGGGGATGGGTAGGTCGGTTAGGGCTGGGCTGTGGGTAGTGGTTAGGTGGTTTAGGTAGGGTGGTATGTAGATAAGGTGGGCTGGAAGGGGTTGGGCCACATATTTTAAAACTAGGGGTTTGGGTAGATCGTGGGCTAAGGGTGGTTTAGGGGTTTAGGGCTAGGTTAGGTGGTTGGGTTTTAGGGTGAGGTTTAGTGAGCTAGGTTAGGTGATTAGGTTAGGTTTAGGCTAGGATTAGGGAAATTAATCTAGGTTTAGGGAAGGATTAGGGAAGTGGGTTAGGTGATTAGGTTGGGATTAGGACGGGATTAGGGAAGTGGGTTAGGTGTTTAGGTTCAGATTAGGGGTGGATTAGGGGTTTAGGCTAGGTTTAGGCATTTTGGGCTAGGTTTAGGTGAAGGAGCTCCCTTAGCATGGCCCATAGACCTTGATTACCCCATGTTGGTGCAGCCCTAGGTTAGGTTTTAGCTAATTACAAGCTTAAACCCACTCAATTAGGCTAACCCACATGATTAACCCAAACTTGACACACAAGTCAAGCTTAATACAACACTCTTGATATTTTTCATCCCCACTCTCTCTCATGCCCAATATCCCACGTGAATTTCAAGTGGGCCCCACCTCCATTTATGAGAAGGTGATGTGGGCCATGGATATGGATATTGGATTGGATCTCTGGATCCAAATCCAAATCCAAGTCCACATATGGGTTTGGATTGGAATCTAGATATATATGGTCCAGATCCAATCCAAACTGAACTCTGACTCCTTCGAGCTGGGTTCGAAACGGACGATTCGTGCGGGGCCTGACAGCATCAGTACTCCGTCTGCGTTGGGTCTTCGCCAACATAGTCGTCCGCCTCCGTTTCTGCCTTCCGAAGATGACTTCAAATGATATTTTGATAAGAACAGGGTCTTGGACGTTCGAGATCCTGGGGGTGTGAATCAGATACAAGAGTTGCTGTGCCGGGCTCGACGTGTGCTCCGGTTCCGGGCTCTTCTTAGCTCTCCTGGTCGTGTCTTGATCGGGCCAAGCCACTTCGGGGTTTCAAAAACGTGTTTTAAAAGGTTTCAAAAGCCATATTATATGTTTTTGAAATATAAAGTTTAAAACATATATACAGGGTTGTCTGGAAGGCTTCTGGGTTTCCAAACTCAAAAATGGCCCATTTGGGGCTGCTTGTATAAAACCAGGTTGTTTTGAAGAAATTCGTGGGATTTCGGGGTGTTTACAGATGCCCCTCTTTGGCCTTGTCCAAATAGATTTGGATAAGGGCAAAGATGACAAACACCCCTTTTAATGTCTCCCTAGATCTAGCCACGAAGAATATGGGATCGTCCCATTTTTAGCAAAATCTCAATTTATAAACTCTGGTAGGAGGAGATATCACGCCAAAGGGTTTTTACTATGGAATCTGGTCCTCAATGGGATCATGTTCATGCAAGTACCATGCGTGGAATGCAGATGACATGGGTGTGGTGCCAAGAGTGGCGACCTCCCAGAGACCAGATGTGGTCGAACTCTAGAGACTTACAAGGCCTGTTGCTCCAAGTGAGCAAGTCCTATGCTGTTCGATGTTCGGTTTTCAAAACTTATTTACAAAAGCTATTTACAAAAGGGACAACTGTCTTGAGCCTCGATCCTAAGGATCTCGAGCTCTTCGTGCTTGCCCTTGTTTGAGTCTTAACACTCGCTTATTTAGCGGAGGTTATATAAGAAAACAAGCTTAATTTCAAATTCCTACGTCTTACTCGAAACGTCGAATTCTCAAACAAGATGAAATTCAAGTAAGTAAATCCTATTTTTACTTTAGGATTCCTCGAAATGAACCATGCTTTAGCTTAGGATAAGCCAGGGATGGGAAAGAGATACCACGGTCCCTTCTGAAGCGTCCCCTGGTTTAAGGCATAGAAGGCGGAAAACTGCTCCTTTTGAGCTTTTTGGCCACTTTTTCTTTTTTCCATAGAGGGTCTCCCTTTGGGAGTATTTTTTCTTTAATCCCTCTTTTTCATGAGAGAATCGATTTTTCTTTTAAACTCTGGTTTCTTTCTTGTGGAAAGAGACTTTGAATGGGAAATTCCCTTTTGTTTGGGCCTTTGTTTTCCTTTTGGAAGGAGAAGAGAAGAGGGGAGGACTTATCCCAAGCCTACACTCGATCCATTCCAGATCAGCCTATTTAGAAATAGCACGTACTACTTGCAAGTATCTTGTTATGTTGAACTAGGCCTTTCTTTGTAAGAAGAAGGATTTTGAAATGCAACCACGATTTTGAAAACTCCACTCTTTCACAAGTGCGAATTCTCTCACTTAGGGTCACACGAGTTGCTTTTGCACCTTATTCACACGTCTTAGGGCAGCTATCCCTATAAAATTTTCGAAAACTGGAATTTAATCCAGATCCTACACATGATACTTCTTTAAGTATTGAATATTGATAGGATCTGCTAAATTCCTACCTTCTACATCGATCAACCAATACGAATTGTTCGTAGTGGTTGCTCGTACAACATAGGGTCCATCCCAGTTGGGGCGCCACTTGCCTAGGGGGTGTGGGCCACGTTGGTGGATGGTTTTCAAGACCAGATCTCCCACTTCAAAGTGGCGAGGTCTCATGTGTTTGCTATAATGTCGGGCTATCCTTTGCCGGTATGCACGAGCATGATCCATGGCAAGGAGTCGCCATTCATCTAGCAAATCTAGTTCGGCCATCCTAGCATGCTGAAGCGTCTCTAGGGGGAGGTCGAGTGCAATGGATGTATGGAATGAATGTAGTTGGGTATGAATGGGAAGAATGGCGTTTGTGCCATAGACCAATTCGAATGGTGTGGCATTCGTGGGAGTCCAGATGGAAGTCCTATAAGCCCATAAGGCTTCATCCAGCTTCTCGTGCCACATCCTACCCTTCTCTAAGGTTTTCTCAATGATACCAATGAGAGTCTTGTTTGTGGCTTCGGCTTGGCCGTTGCCTTGAGGGTAGTAGGGCGAGGAGAAGTGGTGAGTTATGCCGTACGTGTTGCACAACTTGACCATCCACTCGTTCTTGAATGGGGTACCATTATCAGACACAAGGTCTCGTGGAACCCCAAATCGAGCCAAGATATTCCTCCGGATGAAAGCCACCACATGTTGCCCCATTACATTCGTTAGGGAAATGGCTTCCACCCACTTGGAGAAATACTCCGTGGCTGCTAAAATGAAACGATGCCCATTCGAGGCCTTTGGAAATATTGGGCCTACTATGTCAAACGCCCACATGGTAAATGGCCAGGGGCTGACCACGGAATGCAATGCAGATGAAGGGATATGAATGGCGTGCCCATGCACTTGACATGGATGACACTTCCTAACATGATCGTGACAATCCTTTTTCAGGGTGGACCAAAAATAACCCCCTCTAAGTATTTTCATTGCCATCATGTTGGCATTAACATGACCTCCACATTCTCCATCGTGGAACTCGTGCATCACTATCCTAGCCTCCTCTAGGTCGATACATCTAAGCAGAATGCCGGTAAAACTCTTTTTGTATAAGACCCCACCCAGAATGGTGTATCGGGTCGAAATCTTACGAATGAATGCCTTATCTTTGGACGTGGCATCCTCGGTGAATCCCCCATTTTCTAAAAATTGTTTTATGTCATAGAACCAGGGTTTTTCAATAGACTCTGGGTTGTTTTGGCAAATATCCAAGTCGTGTGTAGATGGATAGGGCGCATACCATATTTCCAAAGATCTGGTCCCTGAAACGGGATCGACCTTCAGGGCTGAACCCAAGGAGGAGAGGGCATCGGCGATGCCATTGTCCTCTCTTCCCACGTGTGTGAGCTTACACGACTGGAAGGTTTGGACCAATCGAGTGGCCAACTCGTGATATGGAAGTAGTTTCTCATTACGTACTTGCCAAATTTTTAAAACCTGGTTTATGACAAGGAGCGAATCTCCAAAGACCTCGATGCATGATGCCCCTAGAGTTTTCGAAATCCTTAAGCCTTGTATGAGTGCTTCATACTCAGCTACGTTGTTGGAACATTCGAAATCTAAGCGGACTACTATGGGAATCTCGCCCTTTTCAGGGGAGATTAGGATGATCCCGGCACCAGCCCCTCGTTGGTTTTGTGCCCCGTCGAAGTGCATCTTCCACACTTGGTTTTCGAAAGAATTTGCCAAAATGTGGTTTTGAAAATGGTTTTGCAATATGCCTTCATCAGGCATTTCGACAAGAGTGGGATATGCGTCCTCTAAGGGGAATTCAGCCACGTAATCTGCTAGGGCTTGCCCCTTAATGGAGATCTGGTGATGGTATTTCAGATCATACTCCATTAGAAGGAGTTGCCATTTGCCCAATCTACCCGTGAGAATGGGTTTTTCGAATAAGTGCTTGATTGGATCAAGCTTGGACACTATCCAGATCTCATGATCTAGGAAGTAGTGTCTGAATTTCTGGCAGGCCCAGACTAGGGCCAAGCACGTCTTCTCCATGGCTTGATAATTTCGTTCATAAGCCAAGAGAGTTTTCGAAATATAGTAGATGGCATACTCCTTATGGGTGTCATCCTCGTATTGAGCCAACAGGGCTCCTAAAGCGTTTATATGCACGGAGATGTATAATAAAAGCGGTTTTCCTTGTTTTGGAGGGTTCAAAACGGGGGGATTAACCAAGTATGCCTTCAGTCTCTCGAAGGATTGTTGGCATTCGTCATCCCACAAGAATTTCATACCCTTCCTCAACAGTTTGTTGAAGGGTTCACATCTAGTTGCCAGATTCGATATGAATCGGTGCACAGATTGTAATCGACCCTGGAGGCTATGGACTTGGGTGAGATTGGAGGGTGGAGCCATGTCTATGATGGCTCGACACTTAGAAGGGTCGACTTCTATTCCCCTTTGGCTCACCATAAAGCCTAGAAGCTTCCCTGATTCTACCCCGAACACACATTTTTGAGGGTTTAGCTTTACTTTGTAAAGCCTAAGCCTTTCGAAAATCTTTTGTAAACATTCGATATGGGTGCATCGGGTTTTGGATTTCGCCAAGAGATCATCTACATACACTTCTACAAGCTCGTGAATTTGATCATGGAAGATCGTGTTCATGGCTCGTTGGTATGTTGCGCCGGCATTTTTCAAACCAAAGGGCATGACTGTATAGCAGTACGTGCCCCATGGGGTTGTGAAGGCGGTCTTACCCTGATCTCGTGGGCTTAGTTTGATTTGATTATAGCCTGAATAGCCATCCATAAATGAAAACATTTCATGATTTGCAGTACTATCGACTATCAAATCTATGTTTGGTAAAGGATAATTATCCTTTGGAGTGGCTTTATTCAGGTTTCTGAAATCGATGCATATTCGAATTTTCCCATTGGTTTTTCGAACCACAACGATATTTGACAACCAATCAGAATACGCAATGGGTTTTATAAATCTGGCTTTTAGCAGATCTTCTAAACCCTCTTTGACTTGCGTGTGTACATTCGGGTGTATTTTCCTAAGCTTCTGCTTTATTGGTTTTATACCTACATCTAAGGGAAGACGATGCTCGACAATGCTGGGATCTATGCCCGGCATGTCTTCATACGTCCATGCAAACACATCTAAATAGGTTCATAGAAATGCAATGAATGCTAACTTTTCAGTTTCATGCAAGCATGCGCCTATTTTGATGTTTTTGGGATTGGAATCATCCCCTAGGTTCACCTCTATGAAATCTCCTCCTACTGATTGGGAAGGTCTTTCAAAATCGAGAATTCTGTGGAATTCTGGGAGCTCAGAAGTGGGATCTTCCTCAAGGGGATCCACTTCTGGGCTTTGATCATTCTCGTGGGCTATAGACCCGAGGGAACTTGATGCTTGGTTTTCAAAATAACCTGGTTTTGTACTTGGATTTTCAAGTGACTTCAAAATTTTTGGTCTGGCTATGCCGACGACACTTCTTTCGAAATCCTTTTCTTTTGCCAAAGGCCTACCAGGAGCAGCTATGTACAAAATCTTTTTGGTATTTTCCAAATTTTCGATTTTTTTGGGTTTTTGTAAAACAAGAACTTTGGGAACTATACAAAGCACACTTTTTTCGAGTTTTTGTTTTTCCATTGTTTTTGGTTTTTTTCTTGTTTTTCGATTTTTTTGATTTTAAGTTTTTCAAATGTTTTTGGTATTTTTAGAAAAAGGGATCTTCCGTCATACCTACAAAGGGAAAACACTATGGGTTAGGCTCGGAATAGGAGGTGTAAACCATAGGTCTCTTCTAAGACAGGCTCCGGGGCACCCTTGACCCAGGTGGTCACAGGGGGTGGCTCCGGCGGTATTTGGGGAGTATAGCCGATCCCATATCGGCTTGGGTTGGCCCTAGGAAGGATGGGCTCTAGGAGACCCTGGTTTTGTGCCCCTAGACTTTTGTAGGGCGTGTAGCCCATGTTCAATAACATGTTCCACGACCTTTTGTTTTTTGAAAAGATGGGATATAAGTCGTGGTCTTGGAACATGCTATCGTCCATATTAGGCTCGTATGGCCTTTTGTCCAGGGATTTTGGAAATAGGGAACGTTTGGGTTTTCCTAGGAGGATTAGAGTCGGGAGGGGGCCTGCTTTGGGCAGCCCCTTCACACATACAACCTTCCTAGGGTTGTTTAACACGAGCCGAGTTGGCTCAACCATAATTTGCCCCAGGTTAGCCTCGTGGGGATGGGAGCTCGATAAACAAGGGGAGTTTATGATCCCCTGAAGCTGTGGGTGACTCTCACCTAGGATCACTACGACCTGGTCCCTAAAAGGGATCTTAACACACTTGTGGAAGGTGGATGGCACAGCGCACAAACTGTGTATCCAGGGTCTTCCCAGCAATAGGTTATAATGGGGGTGGATGTCCAAGACATGGAACACCCCCGTGTGTTCGATCCCTCCCGTTTCCATTGGGAGTTCGATGGATCCTAAAGGCCTAGACGCATTCCCATCGTATCCAGTGATAACGATGGGGCTTGGGTTCACTGAAGTCAAGGTGACTCCGATTTTGTACGCCACGTGAAGTGGAAGGATGTTGAGCCCTCCTCCACCATCGACTAGGCACCTGTCCAGAGAGTGGTTGTTTAGAACCACCTCGATATGTAGGGCCTGGTTATGGGTTTCGTAGGGTCTATCTACATCATCTTCCGAAAAGGTGATGGGCGATTTTGCTCCTAATAAAGCCACTTGGGCAGACAAGGATTCCGGACTTATGTTCGAATCAACCTTGGCCCTTTCTAGAATTTTCTCTAAGACAAGTCTATGCCTAGGCGAGGTTTTGATAAGCTCTAGGATGAACATGTGAATAGGAATCTTTGAAAGGTGGTTTTCGAAATCATAAGGATTTAGGATGATTTTGTCCTTATCCGCTTTTGGCAGACCACTAGGGATACATGCTTTTGAGGGGCCGGGCACACTGACCACCTTTTGAGCACCTTGAAGGTGCGTGGGTTGGTAGATCCTCCCGGATCTAGTGACTTCCCCCACGACCAGCCTAGGGTTTGCGCTAGACCTGGCTCTAAGGATGAGCTGAGGAGAACCTTGGATTTTAAAAACTGACTTTGCCGGGGTTTCCACTTTTGGTGGTCCCCGAATGACGACTTGGGCGGGCCTCTTGTATAATACAAGGATGGGCGCACAAGCAGGTCGACCAGGTTTGGGCTTTTGCGCTAGTACCTTGGAAATGGTGAGGGTACATACCTCCTTTCCTTTCCCACTGCCACTGGCGTGTTTGGGAAAGGGTTCCTTGAAGATAGCTTGAGGTGGCTCAGGTTCCGCAGTGACCTGGAGCCGGCCCTCCGCTATCAAGTTCTCAATTTTATTTAGAAGAGAGAAGCAACGTTTGGTATCATGGCCTTTGAGCCGATGATATTTGCAAAATCGGTTTAAATACCCCCCTTTGGACGTGACTCCTTCGGGGATTTCAGGGAGTTCGATCATGCCCTGGGCAAGTAAGAGGTCTAGGACTTCCGACACAGGTTGCCCCAGCGGAGTGTACTCCCGTTTTTCAATCGGTTTTGAAAAATTGTGTTCTCTCTTATTTTCTATTTTTTCAAAATTTTTAGAAGTGCCCGCCATGCCTGGATCCACCCGGACATTGGCGATTTTATGGGGCTTTGCCCCTTTATCCGTCGTGGGCAGCCCATATGCGATGGGCTTTTCCAAACGGGTTTTTGGAACGACACTTCCTTTCCATAAGTGATCATATGTCCCTTTTCGTAAGTTGGTTTCGAAAAGGGAGGCCTTTTTGATCAACTTATGGAAAGTTGAAATCTCATGGAGCGAGAGAAGGGTTTTTAACTCGCTTTTAAAATTATCCAGGATGAGCATTACTGCGCATCCTTCGGATATGGGCTCTCGCACTTGGCCTAAAAGAGACCTCCATCTTATAATGAAGGCATGCACGTCTTCGTTCATGCCTTGCTTTGTATCCCTTAAGGTATTCACGGTTGGCGTGACTTCCACGTTGTGTGCAAATCTTTGCATGAAGCAGTTCGCTAACTCTTCAAAAGTAGCGAACTGGCTTAAGTCGTAGGAAGCCAGCCATTTGGCAGTTGTGCCTTTAAGGGATAGAGGGAACCAATACACCCATTTCATCGAGTCCTTTTTCTTCTTATGGGCTCGACGTGAGAAAAGCTGCAAGTGAGACCTAGGGTCTCCCATGCCATCATACCGATGGAAGTTCGGTATTTCATCGTCACTGTCTGTTTCGTAATCCATAGGAAGGAAATCAGACAGGGCGTAGCTTCTTTTCTCTTTATTTTGCCCTTTCAGCAGCTGCTGTAGGGCCTTACGGTCCTTTTGTGTGAAGGACTCGTGGTATTGGTTGCCTTCCATTACGGAGGCCTCTTTTTGCTTGCGAGGTTTTTCAAATTTCTTTTTAGGCCTTTGTTCACCGTTCGATGAACATGAATCGCCTACTTCATCCTCTTGGCTGAGAGCATCGATTTTGGCCTCAAACTCCCATCTCAAGTCCTCGATTTCATCTAGTTTTATTTTGTTTTTGAAAATCCTCCTAGAGTGAGAACTTGATGCGCATGAGCCTTGGCTCGACACTTCACTTGGATTGGATTTTGACATGCTTTTCAAGCTTTTTCAAAATTTCCTAAGTACAAGCAAAGAAAACAAGTTAAAATGACACCATTTTTCAAAATTTTCGCAAGACTTCTATAAGTAAACTCGATTTCTGAAAAGGCTCACGTCCCACCGGGCGTGCCAATCTCTGTAGACGCGCGAAAATCCCCGCCTCTTCGTCCCTTCCGGGGGCTTGGAGTGGATCTTCTCGTGCGTCTAAGGCCTTAGTATACAAATAGGGCGTGCCAGCTAGCTTACTTAAGCTAGCGAAGATATTAACACTGACTTCTAAACGTGGCGACTGTGAGCAAGTAAGCTCTTGTCGTCGCAGACCTTCTTGCACCGATGCGCAAGGGTCAGTCTGTACGCTTTGCAAAAATCGAGTTTTGGAGAGAAAGTCTACGAAGCGGTTCGAGGTGTCTATTTCGGGTTTTTAAGATGCGATTGCATATTTTAGATCACGTGGATTTGCACGTACCTAAGTCTTTTCTTTTATCCCTTTTTGGGTCGCCTAGTTTGTGTGTTATGAACACTCCATTACATGGGCGAATTCGAGCGGGGCTTGTTTCGATGCAATATGCGTCCTACCTCGTGGTATGGCGTAGATGCAATGCAAACTCACGCTACTCCAAAGGGAAAACCCGAAATGTAAAGACAATACTGAAGGGAAATAACAGAAGGGAAATAACCGAAGGGAGATATGTATATATCTTATGTATATGAGCCCTTACTTGGGTCTTGCAAATAAGAGCGAAGGCTCAATGTGGGTGCATGCTTGAATTGAAAGACTTACTCACACGACATGAAATGAAACCCAAATATAAATTGCAGTATGGCCTTGACTAAGGTCTTGGGAATAAGAGCGAAGGCTCAATGTGTGTGAGAGTGCTTGAATTAAAAGACTACCCACACGACATAAATGAAACCCAAATATAACTGCAGTAAGGCCTTTACTAAGGTCTTGGGAATAAGAGCGAAGGCTCAATGTGTGTGAAAGTGCTTGAATTGAAAGACTTACTCACACGACATGAAATGAAACCCAAATAGTATAGGTCGGCCCTTACTTGGGTCTTTCAAATAAGAGCGAAAGCTCAATGTGTGTGAGAGTGCTTGAATTGAAAGACAACGCACCCAACTTAAACAAAACCCTTCGAAAATGAAAGTATATATGTACACTTATATGTTAGGGGCTGATTAGGCCCGTGTGTGTTCAAAATCGTGCACGACTAAGAGAGTGCACGTGTGTGGTTGTGTCAAGCCACGTTATTACAAGCGGGGGGAGACTATGCTCCGTTATTACAACCCCGTATCAAATTGAATCCCAAGCAAGTGTACGACTAAAGACCGAGTTTAGACACTTACGAGTAGCTGGTCCGTAGAGGTCTTGCTTGAGCGTGGGCTTGGCCTTGGGCTGCAAGTGGGAGCTCCGCGAAGGTAGGTGATCAAGGGTGCTGGCCGGCTGCAAGTGGGGCGCGGGATAGACGCCTCGAAGGGGGCCGGTGGCAAGTAGATGGCGCCTCCAAGTAGGGGGTTTAAAGTGGCTGAATAAGTGGGTATTAGGATCACTAGGGGAGTTGGGTACTTAGGGAAACTGGACCTAAAAGGTGAGCTAGTGGGAAGGCCGAATAGGACACCTAGGGGAGTTGGCCGAATGGGAGATGATGGCTAAGTAGTGGCCAGCAACTTGGGTTATACTAGGTTCGGCTAGGTTTAGGTGGTGGCGGCAAAAGGGCTAAGATGAAGGTAGGATGGGTGGCTAAGAGTGGAGAGGTGGAAGAGAGGGGCTTTGAGGGAGTTTGGGGCACTTACCGAATGGGGAGAGGTGGCGGATGGAATGGGAAGCAGGCGGGCAGGTGACTGTTGGCTGGTTCGGTTGGGTGAAGATGATGGCGTCCGGCTGAGGGGTGGTGGTGGTGGATGGAAGAGGGAAGGTGGTGGAGCAGGTGGCGGCTGGTGGAGCAGCTTGAGTAGGCCAAGGTGGGGAGTCGTCCCGGCTGGGTGAGAGAAGGGAGAAGGAGAGGGCCCGGTTGGGTGAGATAGTGGTTCCCACTTGGAAAACCCGCCCACAAGGAGGGGGGCTTAAATAGGGGATGGGTAGGTCGGTTAGGGCTGGGCTGTGGGTAGTGGTTAGGTGGTTTAGGTAGGGTGGTATGTAGATAAGGTGGGTTGGAAGGGGTTGGGCCAGATATTTTAAAACTAGGGGTTTGGGTAGATCGTGGGCTAAGGGTGGTTTAGGGGTTTAGGGCTAGGTTAGGTGGTTGGGTTTTAGGGTGAGGTTTAGTGAGCTAGGTTAGGTGATTAGGTTAGGTTTAGGCTAGGATTAGGGAAATTAATCTAGGTTTAGGGAAGGAATAGGGAAGTGGGTTAGGTGATTAGGTTGGGATTAGGACGGGATTAGGGAAGTGGGTTAGGTGTTTAGGTTCAGATTAGGGGTGGATTAGGGGTTTAGGCTAGGTTTAGGCATTTTGGGATAGGTTTAGGTGAAGGAGCTCCCTTAGCATGGCCCATAGACCTTGATTACCCCATGTTGGTGCAGCCCTAGGTTAGGTTTTAGCTAATTACAAGCTTAAACCCACTCAATTAGGCTAACCCACATGATTAACCCAAACTTGACACACAAGTCAAGCTTAATACAACACTCTTGATATTTTTCATCCCCACTCTCTCTCATGCCCATTATCCCACGTGAATTTCAAGTGGGCCCCACCTCCATTTATGAGAAGGTGATGTGGGCCATGGATATGGATATTGGATTGGATCTCTGGATCCAAATCCAAATCCAAGTCCACATATGGGTTTGGATTGGAATCTGGATATATATGGTCCAGATCCAATCCAAACTGAACTCTGACTCCTTCGAGCTGGGTTCAAAACGGACGATTCGTGCGGGGCCTGACAGCATCAATACTCCGTCTGCGTTGGGTCTTCGCCAACATAGTCGTCCGCCTCCGTTTCTGCCTTCCGAAGATGACTTCAAATGATATTTTGATAAGAACAGGGTCTTGGACGTTCGAGATCCTGGGGGTGTGAATCAGATACAAGAGTTGCTGTGCCGGGCTCGACGTGTGCTCCGGTTTTGGGCTCTTCTTAGCTCTCCTGGTCGTGTCTTGATCGGGCCAAGCCACTTCGGGGTTTCAAAAGCCATATTATATGTTTTTGAAATATAAAGTTTAAAACATATATACAGGGTTGTCTGGAAGGCTTCTGGGTTTCCAGACTCAAAAATGGCCCGTTTGGGGCTGCTTGTATAAAACCAGGTTGTTTTGAAGAAATTCGTGGGATTTCGGGGTGTTTACAGTTTTGTAAAAGCAGCCCCAAAGGGCTATTTTGAGTCTGCAAACCCAAGAGCCTTCCAGGCAACCCTGTACATATGTTTTAAACTTTACATATTTCAAAAATGTATAATATGGCTTTAAAAACCTGTTAAAACACGTTTTTGAAACCCCGAAGCAGCTTGGCCTAATCCAGATAGGACCAGAAAAGCTAAGGAGAGCCCAGAACCGGAGCACATGTCGAACCAACCACAACAACTCTCATATCGAATCCACCCCCAGGATCTCGAATGTCCAAGACCCTGTTATCATCAAAACATTACTTGAAATCATCTCCGGAAGGCGAAAACAGAAGCGGACGATCATGTTGGCGAAGACCCAACGCAGACGGAGTACTGATGCTGTCAGACCCCGCACAAACCGTTTGTTTCGAACACAGCCTGAAGGAGTCAGAATTTAGTTTGGATTGGATCTGGACCATATATATCTAGATCCCAATCCAAACCCATGTGTGGACTTAGATTTGGATTTGGATCTAGAGATCCAATCCTATATCCATATCCATGGCCCACATCACCTTCTCATAAATGGAGGTGGGGCCCACTTGAATTTCACGTGGGGTTATGGGCATGAGAGAGAGTGGGGGAGGATAAGATTAAAGTGTGTGTTGTAATTAAGCTTGACTTGTGTGTCAAGTTTGGGGTTAATCATGTGGGTTAGCCTAATTAAAGTGGGTTTAAGCTTGTAATTAGCCAAAACCTAACCTAGGGCTGCACCAACATGATGTGATTAAGGTCTGTGGGTCATGCAAAGGGAGCTCCTTAATCCAATCCTAAACAAAAACACCTAATCCTAGCCTTTTACCCTAATCCTGTCCTAATCCTAGCCTAATCACTTAACCCACTTCCCTAATCCCAGCCTAATCCCAACCTAATCACCTAACCCACTTCCCTAATCCTAGGTTAATTTTCCTAAACCTAACCTAATCCTAGCCTAATCACCTAACCCACCTCACTAAACCTCACCCCAAAACCAACCCACCTAGTTAAACCCTAAACCTCTAAACCACCCCACCTAAACCTAAAACACAATCTACCCAAAACCCCTTATATGAAAATATCTGGCCCTACCCCAAAACCAGCCCCCCTATCACCACACCACCCTACCTAAACCACCTAACCACTATCCTAATACCAGCCCCCAACCGACCTATCCCAGCCCTATATAAACCCCCCCCAAGGGGCGGGTTTTGGAATCTTCTCTCATCCCTTTCCACCCCAACCGAGCCCAACCACTCCCAGCCGGGTCTTCCACCTACACCACAGCCAGCCACCACCTCGCTCCACCTTCTCCACCACACCCCAACCGGCCAACCACCTTTCGCCACCACTACCTTCGGCCGAACCATCCACCTCACCTGCCCGACTGCTCCTCTTCCATCCGCCGCCTCCCATCACCACCGGTTAGTACCCCATCCTTCACTCCACCTCTTCTTCGCTCCCCCTCCACTCCCAGCCACTTACACCACCACCACATCACCCTAACACCAGCCACCTCCCATCCTACTCATTCGGCCCAACCTCAGCCACTCCAACTACCCGCCATTACCTAGACACCCTAGATGCACCTGGCCACTCCACCTAACTCCCTAAAACCTACCCATATCACCTCACCATAGCCGACCACCACCTTACCCCATACCCTAGCTAGCTTCCTTCCCATCCTCGCCATTGCCTAGCCACCCTAGCAGCCCGCCACCACCAAGTCCCCCTTAGTCGGCCACTCCAACCGACTGTCCCATATCCATTCGGCTAGCCACCCGCCAGCCACATCCTTCCCCTAGGCACTCCCTTAGACATTCCCTTAGGCTGCCCCTTAGTGCCATACTTCCTAACACTACACCCTCCCTTAGTGACCCTACTTAGTCATTTTAGCCCAACACACAAAGCCAACCCCTTTGCTAAGCAGCCGGCCATCGTCAAGGCACCCCTCCCGTGCGCCATATCCATCCGGCTAGTAGCTCCTTTGCCGTTCAACTCCGCGGAGCTCCCTCTTGCAGCCCAAGGCGAAGGCCAAGCCCAAGCTCAAGCAAGGCATCTTCGGACCAGCTATAAGTAAGTGCCTAACTCGGTTCTTTGTTGTACACTTGCTTAAAATTTAATTCGATACGGGGTTGTAATAACGGAGCATAGTCTCCCCCCGCTTGTAATAATGTGGCTTGTTACACCCACACACACGTGCACTCTCTTAGTCATGCACGATTTTGAACACACACGGGCCTAATCAGCCCCTAATACATAAATATATATATACTTTAACTTACGTAGGGTTTTGCTTAAGTTGGGTGTGTTGTCTTTCAATTCAAGCACTCACACACATTGAGCCCTCGCTCTTATTTGAAAGACCCAAGTAAGGGCCGTGCTATACTATTTGGGTTTCATTTCATGTCTGTGTGTAAGTCTTTCAATTCAAGCACTCACACACATTGAGCCTTCGCTCTTATTTGAAAGACCCAAGTAAGGGCCGTGCTATACTATTTGGGTTTCATTTCATGTCGTGTGTGTAAGTCTTTCAATTCAAGCACGCACCCACATTGAGCCTTCGCTCTTATTTGTAAGACCCAAGTAAGGGCCGTGTTATACTATTTGGGTTTAATCTCATATTGTGTGCATAGTACTTCAATTCAAGCACTCACACACATTGAGCTTTCGCTCTTATTCCCAAGACCTTAATCAAGGCCATATTGCAAGTTATATTTGGGTTTTATTTCATGTCGTGTGTGTAAGTCTTTCAATTCAAGCACGCACCCACATTGAGCCTTCGCTCTTATTTGCAAGACCCGAGTAAGGGCTCATATATACCTTATATACATATCTCCCTTCGGCATTTACATTACAAGTCATTTCCCTTCGGTTATTTCCCTTTGGTTATTTCCCTTTGGCATTGTCTTTACATTCGGGTTTTCCCTTTGGAGTAGTGTGAGTTTGCATTGCATCTACGCCATACCACGAGGTAGGACGCATATTGCATCGAAGCAAGCCCCGTACTCCCGCTCAAATTCACCCCATATAGTGGAGTGTTCATAACATACACCTAGGTGGCCCAAAAAGGGATAAAAAGAAAGACTTAGGCACGTGCAAATCCATGTGATCTAAAATCTGTAATCGCATTAAAAAGACCCGAATCAAACACCTCGAACCACTTTCGTAGGCTTTTCCTACCCAAAAACTCGATTTTTAAAGCGTACAAGCTGACCCTTGCACGTCGGTGCAAGAAGGTATGCGACGACAAGAGCTCACTTGCTCACAGTCGCCACGTTAGAAGTCAGATTAAAATATATCTTCGCTAGCTTAGGTAAGCTAGCTGGCACGCCCTGTTTATACAAATAGTGCTTAGACACACGAGAGGATCCACTCCAGGCCCTAAGAAAACAAGGGAGGCAGGGATTTTCCTGCGTCTACAGAGATTGGCACGCTTGGTGGGACGTGAGTCTTTCAAAAATCGAGTCAAGTTAGAAGCTTGCAAAAAATTTTCAAAGAGGTGTCGTTTTTAACTTTGTTTTCTTTGCTTGTACTTAGGAAATTTTGAAAAAAAGCTTGAAAAGCATGTCAAAATCCAATCCAAGTGAAGTGTCGAGCCAAGGCTCATGTGCGTCAAGTTCTCACTCTAGGAGGATTTTCAAAAACAAAAACAAACTAGATGAGATCGAGGACCTGAGAAGGGAGTTTAGGCCAAAATCGATGCTCTCAGCCAAGAGGCTGAAGTAGGTGATTCGTGTTCATCAAACGGTGAACAAAGGCCTAAGAAAAAATCTGAAAAACCTCACAAGCACAAAGAGGCCTCCATAATTGAAGGCAACCAATACCACGAGTCCTTCACACAAAAGGACCATAAAGCCCTACAGTAGTTGCTGAAAGGGCAGAATAAAGAGAAAAGAAGCTACGCCTGTCTGATTTCCTTCCTACGGATTACGAAATAGACAGTGACGATGAAATACCGAACTTCCATCGGTATGATGGCATGGGAGACCCTAGGTCTCACTTGCAGCTTTTCTCACATCGAGCCCATAAGAAGAAAAAGGACTCGATGAAATGGGTGTATTAGTTTCCTTTATCCCTTAAAGGCACAGCTGCCAAATGGCTGGCTTCCTACGACTTAAGCCAGTTCGCTACTTTTGAAGAGTTAGCGAACTACTTCATGCGAAGATTTGCACACAACATAGAAGTCAACCAACTGTGAATACCTTAAGGGATACAAAGCAAGGCATGAACGAAGATGTACATGCCTTCATTATACGATGGAGGTCACTTTTGGGCCAAGTGCGAGAGCCCATATCCGAAGGATGCGCAGTAATGCTCATCCTGGATTACTTTAAAAGCGAGTTAAAAACCCTTCTCTCGCTCCATGAGATCTCAACTTTCCATAAGTTGATCAAAAAGGCGTCCCTTTTCGAAACCAACTTGAGAAAAGGGATATACGATCACTTATGGAAAGGAAGTGCCGTTTCTAAAACCCGCTTGGAAAAACCCATCACTTATGGGCTACCCACGATGGACAAAGGGGCAAAGCCCCATAAAATTGCCAATGTCCAGGTGGATCCAGGCGTGGCAAGCACTTCCAAAAATTTTGAAAAACTAGAAAATAAAAGGGAGCGAACCTTTCAAAAACCGGTTGAAAAACGGGAGTATACACCGCTGGGGCAACCTGTATCGGAGGTCCTAGACCTCCTACTTGCCCAAGGCATGATAGAACTTCCCGAAATCCCTGAAGGAGTCACTTCCAAAGGGGGGTATTTAAATCGATTTTGTAAGTATCATCGGCTCAAAGGCCATGATACCAAACGTTGTTTCTCCCTTTTAAATAAAATTAAGAACTTGATAGCGGAGGGTCGGCTCCAGGTCACTGCGGAACCTGAGCCACCTCAAGCTATCTTCAAAGAACCCTTTTCCAAGCATGCCAGTGGCAGTGGGAAAGGAAAGGAGGTATGTACCCTCACCTTTTCTAAGGAACTAGTGCAAAAACTAGAGTCTGGTCGATCCACTTGTGCGCCCATTCTTGTACTGTACAAGAAGCCCGCCCAAGTCGTCATTCGGGGACCACCAAAAGTGGAATCCCTGGTAAACTAGTTTTGAAACTTCAAGGTTCTCCTCAACTCATCCTTAGAGCCAAATTTAGCGCGAACCCTAGGCTGGTCATGGGGGAAGTAACTAGATCCGGGAGGATCTATCAACCCCCGCACCTTCAAGGTGCTAAAAGGTGGTCAGTGTGCCTGTCCCCTCAAAAGCATGTATCCCTGGTGTTCTGCCAAAAGCAGACAAGGATAAAGTCATTCTAAATCCTTATGACTTTGAAAACCACCTTTCAAAGATTCCTATCCACATGTCTATCCTAGAGCTTATACAAACCTCGCCTAGGCATAGACTCATGCTAGAGAAAATTCTAGAAAGGGCCAAGGTTGATTCGAACATAAGTCCGGAATCCTTGTCTGCCCAAGTGGCTTTATTAAGAGCAAAATCGCCCATCACTTTCTTGGAAGATGATGTATATAGACCCTACGAGTCCCATAACCAGGCCCTGCATATCGAGGTAGTTCTGAATAACCACTCTCTGGACAGGTGCCTAGTCGATGGGGGAGGAGGGTTCAACATCCTTCTACTTCATGTGGCGTATAAAATCGGAGTCACCTTGACTTCAGTGAACCCAAGCCCCATCGTTATCACTGGATACGATGGGAATGCGTCTAGGCCGTTAGGATCAATTGAACTCCCAATGGAAACGGGAGGGATCACACACACGGGGGTGTTCCATGTCTTGGACATCCACCCCCATTATAACCTGTTGCTGGGAAGACCCTGGATACACAGCTTGTGCGCTGTGCTATCCCCCTTCCACAGGTGTGTCAAGATCCCTTTTAGGGACCAGGTCGTAGTGATCCTAGGTGAGAGTCACCCACAGCTTCAGGGGATCATAAACTCCCCTTGTTTATCGAGCTCCCAGGCCCATGAGGCTAACTTGGGGCACATTGTGATTGAGCCGCCAAGGCTCATGTTAAACAACCCTAGAAAGGTTGTATGTGTGAAGGGGCCGCCCAAAGCAGGCCCCCTCCCGATTCTAACTCTTCTAGGAAAACCCAAGCGTTTCCTCTTTCCAAAGCCCCTGGACAAAAGGCCATATGAGCACAATATGGACGACAGCAAGTTCCAGGACCACGAACTTTACCAAAATTTTTCCAAAAATAGAAAATCATGGAACATGTTATTAAATATGGGCTACACGCCCTACAAAAGTCTAGGGGCGCAGAACCAAGGTCTCCTAGAGCCTATCCTTCCTAGGGCCAATCCAAGCCGATATGGGATCGGCTATACTCCCCGAATACCGCCAGAGCCACCCCCTGTGACCACCTGGGTCAAGGGTGCCCTGGAACCTGCCTTAGAAGAGACGTACGATTTAGATCTCCTATTCTGAGTCTAACCCATAGTGTTTTCCCTTTGTAGGTATGACAGAAGATCCCTTTTGTAAAAATACAAAAACATTTGAAAAGCTTAAAATCAAAAAAATCGAAAAGGAAGAAAAGCCAAAAACAATGGAAAAACAAAAACTCGAAAATAGAGTGCTTTGTATAGTTCCCAAGGTTCTTGTTTTACAAAAACCCAAAAAAATCAAAAATTTGGAAAATACCAAAAAGATTGTGTATATAGTTGCTCCTGGTAGAACTTTGGCAAAAGAAAAGGATTTCGAAAGAAACGTCGTATGCATAGCCAGACCAAAAATTTCGAAATCACTTGAAAATTCGAGTACAAAACCAGGTCCTTTTAAAAATCATGCATCAACTTCCTTCGGGTCTATAGCCCACGAGAATGATCGAAGCCCAAAAGTGGATCCCCTTGAAGAAGATCCCACTTCTGAGCTCCCAGAATTTTATAAAATTCTTGATTTTGAAAGACCTTCCAATTCAGTAGGAGGAGATTTCATAGAGGTGAACCTAGGGGATGATTCCAATCCAAAAACCATCAAAATAGGTGCATGCTTGCATGAACATGAAAGATTAGCATTCATTGCATTTCTACAAACCTATTTAGATGTGTTTGCATGGATGTATGAAGACATGCTGGGCATAGACCCCAGCATTGTTGAACATCGTCTCCCCTTAGATGCGGATGTAAAACCCATAAAGCAGAAGCTTAGGAAAATACACCCGAATATACACACGCAAGTCAAAGAGGGTTGAGAAGATCTGTTAAAAGCCAAATTTATAAAACCCATTGCGTATTCTGATTGGTTGTCAAACATCGTTGTAGTTCGAAAAACCAATGGGAAAATTCAAATATGAATCGATTTCAGAAACCTGAATAAAGCCACTCCAAAGGATAATTATCCTTTACCAAACATAGATTTGATAGTCAATAGTACTGCAAATCATGAAATGTTTTCGTTTATGGATGGCTATTCAGGCTATAATCAAATTAAACTAAGTCCACGAGATCAGGGTAAGACCACCTTCACAACCCCATGGGGCACGTACTGCTATACAGTCATGCCCTTTGGTTTGAAAAATGCCGACGCAACATACCAACGAGCCATGACCACGATCTTTCATGATCAGATTCATGAGTTCGTAGAAGTGTATGTAGATGATCTCTTGCAAAATCCGAAACCCGATGCACTCATATCGAATGTTTGTAAAAGATTTTCGAAAGGCTTAGGCTTTACAAAGTAAAGCTAAACCCTAAAAAATGTGTCTTCAAGGTAGAATAGGGAAACTTCTGGGCTTTATGGTGAGCCAAAGGGGTATAGAAGTCGACCCCTCTAAGTGTTGAGCCATCATAGACATGGCTCCACCCTCTAATCTCACCCAAATCCGTAGCCTCCAGGGTCGTTTACAATCTGTTCGCCGATTCATATCGAATCTGGCAACTAGATGCGAACCCTTCAACAAACTGTTGAGGAAGGGTACGAAATTCTTATGGGATGACGAATGCCAGAAGTCTTTCGAGAGGCTAAAGGCATACTTGGTTAATCCCCCGTTTTGAATCCTCCAAAACAAGGAAAACCGCTTTTACTTTACATCTCCGTGCATGTGAATGCTTTAGGAGCCCTGTTGGCTCAATACGAGGATGACACCCATAAGGAGTATGCCATCTACTATATTTCGAAAACCCTCTTTTTGCTTATGAACGAAATTACCAAGCCATGGAGAAGACGTGCTTGGCCCTAGTTTGGGCCTGCCAGAAATTCAAACACTATTTCCTAGATCACAAGATCTAGATAGTGTCCAAGCTTGATCCAATCAAGCACTTGTTCGAAAAACCCATTCTCACTGGTAGATTGGGCAAATGGCAACTCCATGTAATGGAGTATGGCCTGAAATACCATCACCAGATCTCCATTAAGGGGCAAGCCCTGGCAGATTACGTGGCTGAGTTCCCCTTAGAGGACGCATATCCCACACTTGCTGAAATGCCTGATGAAGGCATATTGCAAAACCATTTCCAAAACCACATTTTGGCAAACAATTTCGAAAACCAAGTGTGGAAAATGCACTTCGATGGGGCATGAAACCAACGAGGGGCTGGTGCTGGGGTCATCCTCATCTCCCCTGAAAAGGGCGAGATTCCCATAGCAGTCCGCCTAGATTTCAAATGTTCCAACAACGTAGCTGAGTATGAAGCACTCATACAAGGCTTAAGAATTTCGAAAACTCTAGGGGCATCATGCATCGAGGTCTTTGGAGATTCGCTCCTTGTCATAAACCAGGTTTTGAAAATTTGGCAAGTATGGAATGAAAAACTACTTCCCTATCACGAGTTGGCCACTCGATTGGTCCGGTCCTTCCAATCGTGTAAACTCACACACGTAGGAAGAGAGGACAATGGCATCGCCGATGCCCTCTCCTCCTTGGGTTCAACCCTAAAGGTCGATCCCATTTTAGGGACCTGATCTTTAGAAATATGGCATGCGCCCAACCCATCCACACACGACTTGGATATTTGCCAAAATAACCCAGAGCCTATTGAAAAACCCTGGTTTTATGACATAAAACAATTTCTAGAAAATGGGGGATTCGCCGAGGATGCCACATCTAAAGATAAGGCATTCATCCGTAAGATTTCGACCCGATACACCATTCTGGGTGGGGTTTTATACAAAAAAGTTTTACCGGCATTCTACTTAGGTGTATCGACCTAGAGGAGGCTAGGATAGTGATGCATGAATACCACGATGGAGAATGTGGAGGTCATGTTAATGCCAACATGATGGCAATGAAAATACTTAGAGGGGGCTATTTTTGGTCCACCCTAAAAAAGGATTGTCACGATCATGTTAGGAAGTGTCATCCATGTCAAGTGCATGGGCACGCCATTCATATCCCATCATCTGCATTGCATTCCGTGGTCAGCTCCTGGCCATTTACCACGTGGGCGTTTGACATCGTAGGCCCAATATTTCTAAAAGCCTCGAATGGGCATCGATTTATTTTAGCAGCCACAGAGTATTTCTCCAAGTGGGTGGAAGCCATATCCCTAACCAACGTGCTGGGGCAACATGTGGTGGCTTTCATTAGGAGGAATATCTTGGCTCGATTTGGGGTTCCACGAGACCTTGTGTCTGATATTGGCACCCCATTCAAGAACGAGCGGATGGTCTAGTTGTGCAACACGTATGGCATAACTCACCACTTCTCTTCACCCTACTACCCTCAAGGCAACCGTCAAGCCGAAGCCACAAACAAGACTCTCATTGGTATAATTGAGAAAACTTTAGAGAAGGGTAGGATGTGGCACAAGAAGCTGGATGAAGCCTTATGGGCTTATAGGACTTCCATCCGGACTCCCACAAATGCCACACCATTCGAATTGGTCTATGGCACAAACACCATTCTTCCCATTCATACTCAACTGCATTCATTCCATACATCCATAGCACTTGACCTCCCCCTAGAGACGCTTCAGCATGCTAGGATGGCCGAACTAGATTTGCTAGATGAGAGGTGACTCCTTGCCATGGACCATGCTCGTGCATACCGACAAAGGATAGCCCAACACTATGGCAAACACATGAGACCTCGTCACTTTGAAGTGGGAGATCTGGTTTTGAAAATCATCCACTATCGTGGCCCACATCCCCTTGGAAAGTGGCGCTCCAAGTGGGATGGACCCTATGTTGTGCGAGCAACCACCACGAACAATTCGTATTGGTTGATCGATGTAGAAGGTAGGAATTTAGCAGATCCTATCAATATCCAATACTTAAAGAAGTATCATGTGTAGGATTTGGATTAAATTCCAGTTTCCGAAAATTTTAGGGATAGCTGCCTTGAGACATGAAAATAAGGTGCAAAGGCAAAGTCGAGTGACCCTGAGTGAGAGAATTCGCACTTATGAAACAGTGGAGTCTTCAAAATCATGGTTACATTTCAAAATCCTTCTTCTTACAAAGAAAGGCCTAGTTCAATATAGCAAGATACTTGCAAGTGGTACGTGCTATTTCTAAATAGGCCAATCTGGAATGAATCGAGTATAGGCTTGGGATAAGTCCTCCCCTCTTCTCTTCTCCTTTCAAAAGGAAAAACACGGCCCAAACAAAGGGAATTTCCCATTCAAAGTATCTTTCCAAAAGAAAGAAACCAGAATTCAAAAGAAAAATCGATTCTCTTGTGAAAAAGAGGGATTAAAGAAAAAATACTCCCAAAGGGAGACCCTCTATGAAAAAAGGAAAAAGAGGCCAAAAAGCTTAAAAAGAGCAGTTTTTCGCCTTCTATGCCTTAAACCATGGGACGCTTCAGAAGGGACCGTGGTATCTCTTTCCCATCCCTGGCTTATCCCAAGCTAAAGCATGGTTCATTTCGAGGAATCCTAAAGTAAAAATAGGATTTACTTACTTGAATTTCGTCTTGTTTGAGAATTCGACGTTTCGAGTAAGGCGTAGGAATTTGAAATATGCCTTGTCTTCTTATAAAACCTCCGCTAGATAAGCGAGTGTTAAGACTCAAACAAGGGCAAACACGAAGAGCTCGAGATCCTTAGGATCGAGACTCAAGACAGTTGTCCCTTTTGTAAATAAATTTTGTAAATAGATTTTGAAAAGTCGAACATCGAACAGCATAGGATCTACTCACTTGGAGCAGCAAGCCTTGTAAGTCTCTAGGGTTCGACCACATCTGGTCTCTGGGAGGTTGCCACTCTTGGCACCACACCCATGTCATGCATCTACATCCCACACATGGTACTTGCATAAACATGATCCCATTTAGGACCAGATTCCATAGTATATCCCTTTGGCGTGATATCTCCTCCTACCAGAGTTTGTAAATTGAGATTTTGCTAAAAATTGGGACAACCCCATATTCTTCGTGGCTATCTAGGGAGACATTGAAAGGGGTGTTTGTCATCTTTGCCCTTATCCAAATCAATTTGGACAAGGCCAAAGAGGGGCATCTATAAACACCCCGAAATCCCATGAATTCCTCAAGACCACCTGGTTTTGTAAAAGCAGCCCCAAAGGGCTATTTTGAGTCTCCCAAGAGCCTTCCAGGCAACCCTGTACATATGTTTTAAACTTTACATATTTCAAAAATGTATAATATGGCTTTAAAAACTTGTTAAAACACGTTTTTGAAATCTCGAAGCAACTTGGCCTAATCCAGATAGGACCAGAAAAGCTAAGGAGAGCCCAGAACTGGAGCACATGTCGAGCCTAGCACAACAACTCTCATATCGAATCCACCCCCAGGATCTCGAACGTCCAAGACCCTGTTATCATCAAAACATTACTTGAAATCATATCCGGAAGGCGAAAATAGAAGCGGACGATCATGTTGGCGAAGACCCAACGCAGACGGAGTACTGATGCTGTCAGACCCCGCACAAACCGTTCGTTTCGAACATAGCCTGAAGGAGTCAGAATTCAGTTTGGATTGGATCTGGACCATATATATCCAGATCCCAATCCAAACCCATGTGTGGACTTAGATTTGGATTTGGATCTAGAGATCCAATCCAATATCCATATCCATGGCCCACATCACCTTCTCATAAATGGAGGTGGGGCCCACTTGAATTTCACGTGGGGTTATGGGCATGAGAGAGAGTGGGGGAGGATAAGATTAAAGTGTGTGTTGTAATTAAGCTTGACTTGTGTGTCAAGTTTGGGGTTAATCATGTGGGTTAGCCTAATTAAAGTGGGTTTAAGCTTGTAATTAGCCAAAACCTAACCTAGGGTTGCACCAACATGATGTGATTAAGGTCTGTGGGTCATGCAAAGGGAGCTCCTTAATCCAATCCTAACCAAAAACACCTAATCCTAGCCTTTTACCCTAATCCTGTCCTAATCCTAGCCTAATCACTTAACCCACTTCCCTAATCCCAGCCTAATCCCAACCTAATCACCTAACCCACTTCCCTAATCCTAGGTTAATTTTCCTAAACCTAACCTAATCCTAGCCTAATCACCTAACCCACCTCACTAAACCTCACCCCAAAACCAACCCACCTAGTTAAACCCTAAACCTCTAAACCACCCCACCTAAACCTAAAACACAATCTACCCAAAACCCCTTATATGAAAATATCTGGCCCTACCCCAAAACTAGCCCCCCTTATCACCACACCACCCTACCTAAACCACCTAACCACTATCCTAATACCAGCCCCCAACCGACCTATCCCAGCCCTATATAAACCCCCACCAAGGGGCGGGTTTTGGAATCTTCTCTCATCCCTTTCCAGCCCAACCGAGCCCAACCACTCCCAGCCGGGTCTTCCACCTGCACCACAGCCAGCCACCACCTCGCTCCACCTGCCCCACCACACCCCAACCGGCCAACCACCTGTCGCCACCACTGCCTTCGGCCGAACCATCCACCTCACCTGCCCGGCTACTCCTCTTCCATTCGCTGCCTCCCATCACCACCGGTTAGTACCCCATCCTTCATTCTACCTCTTCTTTGCTCCCCCTCCACTCCCAGCCACCTACACCACCACCACATCACCCTAACACCAGCCACCTCCCATCCTACCCATTCGGCCCAACCTCAGCCACTCCAACTACCCGCCATTACCTAGACACCCTAGATGCACCCGGCCACTCCACCTAACTCCCTAAAACCTACCCGTATCACCTCACCACAGCAGACCACCACCTTACCCCATACCCTAGCTAGCTTCCTTCCCATCCTCGCCATTGCCTAGCCACCCTAGCAGCCCGCCACCACCAAGTCCCCCTTAGTCGGCCACTCCAACCGACTGTCCCATATCCATTCGGCCAGCCACCCGCCAACCACATCCTTCCCCTAGGCACTCCCTTAGACATTCCCTTAGGCTCCCCCTTAGTGCCATACTTCCTAACACTACACCCTCCCTTAGTGACCCTACTTAGTCACTTTAGCCCAACACACAAAGCCAGCCCTTTGCTAAGCAGCCGGCCATCGTCAAGGCGCCCCTCCCACGCGCCATTTCCATCCGGCCAGTAGCCCCTTTGCCGTTCAACTCCGCGGAGCTCCCTCTTGCAGCCCAAGGCGAAGGCCAAGCCCACGCTCAAGCAAGGCATCTTTGGACCAGCTATAAGTAAGTGCCTAACTCGGTTCTTAGTTGTATACTTGCTTAAAATTTAACTCGATACGGGGTTGTAATAACGGAGCATAGTCTCCCCCCGCTTGTAATAACGTGGCTTGGCACACCAACACACACGTGCACTCTCTTAGTCGTGCACGATTTTGAACACACACGGGCCTAATCAGCCCCTAATACATAAATATATATATACTTTAACTTACGTAGGGTTTTGCTTAAGTTGGGTGTGTTGTCTTTCAATTCAAGCACTCACACACATTGAGCCTTCTCTCTTATTTGAAAGACCCAAGTAAGGGCCGTGCTATACTATTTGGGTTTCATTTCATATCGTGTGTGTAAGTCTTTCAATTCAAGCACTCACACACATTGAGCCTTCGCTCTTATTTGAAAGACCCAAGTAAGGGTCGTGCTATACTATTTGGGTTTCATTTCATGTCGTGTGTGTAAGTCTTTCAATTCAAGCACGCACCCACATTGAGCCTTCACTCTTATTTGTAAGACCCAAGTAAGGGCCGTGTTATACTATTTGGGTTTAATCTCATGTTGTGTGCGTAGTACTTCAATTCAAGCACTCACACACATTGAGCTTTCGCTCTTATTCCCAAGACCTTAATCAAGGCCATATTGCAAGTTATATTTGGGTTTTATTTCATGTCATGTGTGTAAGTCTTTCAATTCAAGCACGCACCCACATTGAGCCTTCGCTCTTATTTGCAAGACCCGAGTAAGGGCCCATATATACCTTATATACATATCTCCCTTCGGCATTTACATTACAAGTCATTTCCCTTCGGTTATTTCCCACGAGTGGACTTCAAGCCTGAAGTATCGAAGGCCAAGCCAAAAGCACCTCTGAAATCATGAGCAATCCAAGTCAAAAAAACAAGAAAAATCAGTTGAAACAGAGTCTTGAAAGGTGAAAAGGAGTTCAGACGATGAAATTGGGAAAACCCAAGCATAAGACGGAGCGTTGATGAACTCAGGGCCCGCACAAAACGATCTGTTCGAAACACTAGGAAGGACCGAAGAAGAGAAAAATTTGGATCCAAATCCAAGATCCAGATCCAGATCCAAATAAGACTTGGATTGGATCCAGATTTCAGAACCAATCCAGGATCCAATATCCAATCCCCTTGCCTATAAAAGGACGTGAGGGGGGGAGGTCCAGGATTCCTTTTTTTTTACGTGAAAGCTTGGTGGGTGGAGAGAGAGAGAGAGAGAGGGAAAAGCAAGTCAAGAATGGTGGCTTGACTTGGCCTTTCCATTGTGGGCTGATGTTGTGGGTTGATATTGTGGGCAAGAAGGATTTCACGCAAGGAAGATGCTACAAATGAAATCCGGCAGCTTGGATGGCTCTCCCATTGCGTGAAGGTTGGATGCGTGGAAGCCAATAAGAGCTGGCCGGTTCCCCACTATGGTTAGTTCCTAAACACTACCCTAAGCCCTTCTTTCCCTAATCCTCTAAACTACCTAAAACCATCCATTAAATCCCACCAAAGCTCGGCCAAAGTGCTGGCCGAGCCTTGCTAAAACCCATCCTACTCTACCCAAGACCATCCCCACCTAAGACCATCCCAAGCTCGGCCATTAGTTGGCTGAGCTCACCCTAGATCTGCCCCATTAAGCTCCTGTAAACACCCCGAAATCCCACGAATTTCTTAAACAAATCTGGTTTTATACAAGCAGCCCCCAAAGGGCCATTTTGAGTTTGGAAACCCAGGAGCCTTCCAAACAACCCTGTACATATGTTTTAAACTTTATCTTTCTAAAACATATAATATGGCCTTTTGAAAACCCTTTTAAAACATGTTTTGAAACCCCAAAGTGGCTTGGCCCGATCAAGACAGGACCAGGAGAGCCAAGAAGAGCCCGGAACCGGAGCCCGGAACCGGAGCCCGGCGCAGCAACTCTTGTATCTGATTCACATCCCAGGATCTCGAACGTCCAAGACCCTGTTCTTATCAAAATAGCATTTGAAGTCATCTCCGGAAGGCAGAAACGGAGGCGGACGACCATGTTGGCGAAGACCCAACGCAGACGGAGTACTGATGCTGTCAGGCCCCGCACGAATCGTCCGTTTCGAACCCAGCTCGAAGGAGTCAGAGTTCAGTTTGGATTGGATCTGGACCATATATATCTAGATTCCAATCCAAACCCATATGTGGACTTGGATTTGGATTTGGATCCAGAGATCCAATCCAATATCCATATCCATGGCCCACATCACCTTCTCATAAATGGAGGTGGGGCCCACTTGAGTTTCACGTGGGATATTGGGCATGAGAGAGAGTGGGGGTGAAAAATATCAAGAGTGTTGTATTAAGCTTGACTTGTGTGTCAAGTTTGGGTTAATCATGTAGGTTAGCCTAATTGAGTGGGTTTAAGCTTGTAATTAGCTAAAACCTAACCTAGGGCTGCACCAACATGGGGTGATCAAGGTCTATGGGCCATGCTAAGGGAGCTCCTTCACCTAAACCTAGCCCAGAACGCCTAAACCTAGCCTAAACCCCTAATCCATCCCTAATCTGAACCTAATCACCTAACCCACTTCCCTAATCCCGTCCTAATCCCAACCTAATCACCTAACCCACTTCCCTAATCCTTCCCTAAACCTAGATTAATTTCCCTAATCCTGGCCTAAACCTAGCCTAATCACCTAACCTAGCTCACTAAACCTCACCCTAAAACCCAACCACCTAACCTAGCTCTAAACCCCTAAACCACCCTTAGCCCACGATTTACCCAAACCCCTAGTTTTAAAATATCTGGCCCAACCCCTTCCAGCCCACCTTATCTACATACTACCCTACCTAAACCACCTAACCACTACCCACAGCCCAGCCCTAACCGACCTACCCATCCCCTATTTAAAACCCCCTCCTTGTGGGCGGGTTTTCCAAGTGGGAACCACTATCTCACCCAGCCGGGCCCTCTCCTTCTCCCTTCTCTCACCCAGCCGGGACGACTCCCCACCTTGGCCTGCTCCACCAGCCGCCACCTGCTCCGCCACCTTCCCTCTTCCATCCACCACCACCACCCCTCAGCCGGACGCCATCATCTTCACCCAACCGAACCAGCCAACAGTCACCTGCCCGCCTGCTTCCCATTCCATCCGCCACCTCTCCCCATTCGGTAAGTGCCCCAAACTCCCTCAAAGCCCCTCTCTTCCACCTCTCCACTCTTAGCCACCCATCCTACCTTCATCTTAGCCCTTTTGCCGCCACCACCTAAACCTAGCCGAACCTAGTATAACCCAAGTTGCTGGCCACTACTTAGCCATCATCTCCCATTCGGCCAACTCCCCTAGGTGTCCTATTCGGCCTTCCCACTAGCTCACCTTTTAGGTCCAGTTTCCCTAAGTACCCAACTCCCCTAGTGATCCTAATACCCACTTATTCAGCCACTTTAAACCCCCTACTTGGAGGCGCCATCTACTTGCCACCGGCCCCCTTCGAGGCGTCTATCCCGCGCCCCACTTGCAGCCGGCCAGCACCCTTGATCACCTACCTTCGCGGAGCTCCCACTTGCAGCCCAAGGCCAAGCCCACGCTCAAGCAAGACCTCTACGGACCAGCTACTCGTAAGTGTCTAAACTCGGTCTTTAGTCGTACACTTGCTTGGGATTCAATTTGATACGGGGTTGTAATAACAGAGCATAGTCTCCCCCCGCTTGTAATAACGTGGCTTGGCACAACCACACACGTGCACTCTCTTAGTCGTGCACGATTTTGAACACACACGGGCCTAATTAGCTCCTAACATATAAGTGTACATATATACTTTCATTTTCGAAGGGTTTTGTTTAAGTTGGGTGCGTTGTCTTTCAATTCAAGCACTCTCACACACATTGAGCTTTCGCTCTTATTTGAAAGACCCAAGTAAGGGCCGACCTATACTATTTGGGTTTCATTTCTGTAGACACCCAAAATTTTCTTTTAAAATTCTTACCTTTTTAGGAAAGTGGCCATTTTAGCAATTTTGGGTTTTTAAAGGAAAAAGGCACTAAATGAGTTTGTTTTGGTACCAAAATTTTATGAAAGCTTTAAAATGATGAAAGAATACTTTCCTTTCTGAAAAATTCAAATTTTGACAAAATTGGAAAAAAATGATGATTTTACCCCTAGCATGGAAAAGCTGGATTTCGTTTTCTTAAAAGATTCATGACAAAAACATATGTTGAAAGCTTGCCTTTTGAAAAGATACAGGCATGTATAAGATAATTTGATACCTGAAAAGGCAGGTGGGTGCCCAAAAAGGAGAGCGGGCATCACGAAGGGAAAGTGAGCTTCCCAAAAAGAAAAGTTCATATTCGGAAAGAAATCAGTTGCCCGAGGGAAAAGTTGATGTTATCAAAGGAAAGGAAAGATGGAAGCAAGAACGAACACTTTCGAAAATGAAGGTTTAGTATCAAACGCCTTTCGTAACGTGTCTACGTTATGTTTGGGTATCGAGCAAGTATGCAGGTGGAAGTTCAGAATGCTCATGGTGGAGAACATGGAAGGTGCAGGAAATCTTGAAGTTGCTGATGTTGCTGCTAAATCACAGATTCACCTGACAAAGAATGGGGATAAAAAGGAAATGTTACAAAATGCCAATGTTGTGGAAAATGTTGAATTTTCTGAAATAGAGGTAATCTCTAACATGGAAACAAGCTAGAGGTGATTCCTGTACTGCACAAGCCGGGTGTGAATCTGCATTTACTAATGGTAGTATGGCTGAAACTGTTGCTATTGAAAGTACTAAGGTCGACCCAGAAGAGGATGTTGATGTTATCGGTGACAAGTATGAAACAATAGGTGCTAAGGATAGTGAATCTATTGGTAAGGCAGCAGATGACAAAAATAAATCTATGCACGGATGTGTAAAAGTCTGGTTGCCGATACAGAAGCTACTTCTCCAGCAGAATTCTTAGTTTGGTAACCTGCCATATCGTGTATTGCATGGTTTGGTAAGTAAGCGCAGCAGACATCGGCTTGGTTTGGAAGGCACGCACAACATCCTACCTACCTAAACTCGAATGGGCAAGAATGGCCAGCATCTACTCCTTCCATAAGTGAATAAAGATGCTGTGGCTTGATTCAAAAAGCCATGCACTCTTGCCTAATGCTAAACGAGCTCAGCAAGAGTACTGTGATTCCGATTGGGAAAGTCATCCAACTTTTTGGACTAATTCAGCAACAAAGGAAGATCAAGTGAATCAATTTTGGCAAGAAGAGAACTTCCCGATATTCCCAGCAGCTGCACTTGCCGATCACAGCAGCTGCACTTGCCAATCAGCTTCCACAGCCAACACTACTTACCGTATTTCACCAAAATGGTATAAGGCAGGTTGCCTTATGGATGACAGTACCAAAGAGGCATCCTTTGGCCTATAAAAGGAGCCTCAAAGGTGTTGCAAGGGGATCCTCCGGTGACCACAAAACCTCAATCCGGGGAGACCAAGACACAGGAACATTCAGTCCGAAAATTCAGAGAAATAGAGAGAGAGAGAGGGAAAGGAAGAGAAGAAGGAGAAGAAGGAAGTCCGTCCTGGTTCCGACGTTCGACGATCGTCCGACGAAGTGCTCCTACGTCCCCTCTCACTCACACAGGTTGGAATTCTTGCACAAATTGGTTTTAATCCATGAGAACCTGAAAAAGCACAGATTTTGGAAATTTGTACATGAATCAAGGCTTTGAGCCCATGTTCTTCATTTATATCGATACAAACATGCATAATTCCTTCATGAACGAAACAAAAATCCATGTTTGTATGATTTCCATGCTTTATTAGGACTGATACAGGTTGAACTTTGTTCTAGAATCATCTTAGGAACCTTCTGAAATTTTCTGTAAAACCGGTTTCTGAAACTGTCTGTGCACATGCGTCTGATCACGGAATTTTTATAGACAAACGGATAAGCCAATTGCTTCAAAATTTTGCATGAATAATCTAGACATATCAGACGTTCTTAGATAAAATTTTGAGGAATTGTTATGAAATTGTGCCTATTCAATTATATCCGTGAAGTTTATACAAAATCCAGATTGCGTTTTACAGAAACAGAATGTTCAGTAACAGACCTCTGTTCTTTTGCCCATATCTCTGCAACCACTGAGTGAAGTTGGATGAAATTTAATTCTTTGAAAACCTAACATCCGTGTCTTTCTAACACAACAAATTTCATCGAAATTGGATGACCGAGCACTGAGATATTGCTGTTTTTCTGAGCTTCTGATATACAGAAACAGGGTTGTTCTGAATGTTATAACAGTTTCTGATTCTGTATTTAATTCTCAGAAAATAAAGAACTAAATTATAAAATAAAAATATATTCTGATTCTACACATACGTGTCTCTATTATGTAAAAGTTTTAGAATTTTTGGAGAATCAGAAATATTTTTAAAAATTCAGAGAACAGGCCTCTGAAACTGAACAGGTTCTGCAAATCTAAGAATCTGAAATTTTTCAGAAATCAAGAACTTGAACACAAATCTGAACTTTGGAAAATCTGGTTTTTCCTTTTCCGAATTAACGGATTCAAACAAGTTTCAAGCGTCTAGGCTGACCCTTGAGCGCCGGTTCAAGAAGGCCTAAGTCGAAAAGATCTCACTTGTCCACAATCGTTCTAAGAAGTCAGAAAAACATAATTTGTTAGTTTTGGTAAACTAACTAGCACGCTCGCGCAACCCGATGTAGTTCGAGGGTTTGATTTCGAATCCCAAACGATCTGAAATAAAATCATGTCTACAGAATTGGCACGCCCGGTGGGACTTGAGACTTTGAAATTTTGTTTGAGTTCATTATACTAATTCAATTTTCAGGTTTGTGATAAGTTGGCTTAAACAGGTTGATCATGCCAAGCAACAAAGGATCTTGCGAGATATGCAATTGAAATTTGTTGGAATCTGTTATGCTAACCAAGTTTTTAGATTTGTGGTAAGTTTGTATACAAGTGGATCATGTTAAGTTCAGAAGCATCTTCCAAAATGCCAAGGCGGGGTTCATGCCATAAGAGCAGAATTTCGAATAGGATTGCAAAAGACGCGCTGGCTTCCCTAAAAAGGGGAATGATGAAAGTAGAAGAAAGGATAGCTGCTTTAAAAGCAGAAGAAGAGGAATCTTGCTCCTCCCATGGTGAGAAACATAGGAAATCTAGCCGTTCAAAGAAAGCTTCATCTGATTTTCAAAACCAGTTTTCCAAAACCATAGAAAGACTTTCCCAAGAAAAAATTGCTTATCTTACAAAGAAAGCAACCAAAGCTAGAAGGAAACTTGAGGCCTTAGAGGCTAAGATCTACCATGAAAACCTATCTTGTGAATGTGGAGAGAAAATTCATACTCGAAAAGCCCAACTGAGGTCGAAAATCGATGAGGGATACGAGGCTGGAGATGAGGCGAGAGTCCAAATAAAATCAGCTAACCGTTCAAAATATCCAAACACCCCTTTGCACATAGAAAAACCAAAAAAATTTCCTATTTCAAAAGCTTTGGAAATTTTTCAAAAGAGATTTGAAAATCAAAAATTTGGAATTCAAGAAAGTAAAAAAGAAAAGAAAGTTCACATCCCTAAGCGCACAAATGGACTGGGGCATGGGAGTCACTTCACACCCACCACCCAAAACTTTTCAAAACCGGTTGCTTCGATGGATTTCATTCCCACAAGCACCATTTCATACACAAGAGAGAATGAGTGTTGCACACTCATAGGCTTGGCAGATGAAGTCCAAGACCTACCAAAGCAATGGGAGCTTGAAGCCCTACAGGAGCTACAGCACCCTCAAGATGCCTACAAGGAAGCTTGCTCTCACCATGAAAAGGTAGACAAGCAGGAAGAAGGTATACTTGAAACTCCTCTCTCTCCAAACTCTCTACTCGTTCTTCCTATTCATTGTGTAGGACCAGTGGATTACCAAGATTCAAATCACAATTATGCACACACAACCCCACAAAATGTGTTGAAGGATGTAGATTTAGAAAGTGCGGTGGATGTCCAGCACCAAAATGAATTCCAAAATGAGAAAAATGAAATTCCAAATTTGGTAACCCCTAGGGCATGTATCGATAGCCTAGGTACACCTCACCCTATTACCCACCTACTAGGAGAGTCACACCCAGCCAAGGTCATCCATCTCCTAGAAGAGCTCAACTCACCCCATAAACCCGTAGACTTTCAAGGTATAACCAATGAAATTCAAGTGTATAGCCACGCCATAGATAACACAATATTCCAGGGTCATCCTCTTTATAAAAAATTTTCAAAACTTAAAAAGCCTTGGAATATGTTACTAAACATGGGATATACACCTTACCAGGGCCTAGGAGCTAAGAACCAAGGTAGGCTAGAACCCATCCTACCTAGACCAAACCCGAGTCGATATGGATTGGGCTATATCCCATCCATACCACCTGAACCACCACCCGGAACCAATTGGGTTAAGGGTGCCTTAGAACCCGCTAAAACCGAGACCTATGGTTTAGACATCTTATTTGGAGTCTAATTCATAGTGTTTTCTTTGCAGGTTTGATGGAAGATCCCTCTTTTGAGAAAAATACAAAAAAAGTATATATTTCCAAAAACCAAAAAAATCTAGAAAAACCCAAAAACCCAAAAAAATGTTTGATTTCCAAAGATTTAGTTGTTTCCCCTTTTGTAATGGTGAAAATTATCAAAAATCCAAAAAAATGTTGGTTTCCCCTTTTGTTTGTTTTCAAAATCCAAAAAAATAGAAAATTATGAAAACTCAAAAAAGAGATTTATAAAGGGCTAGAACAAAAATGCTTTTCATGACAAATCAATTTTACTTACTCAGTCTGGCTGAATAAACTTTGAAATTGGTCAAAAAATGTTGTCATCAATGCTTTATGATTCTCATGCCTTCACCTAGTTCCTGGAAAATTGAGATCTTGAGAATTGGAATGGTCCTTATATTGTCAAACATGTGTATTCTTACGAGGCCATAGGGGTGTTGAGAATCCTAGGTTACGGTCATTGTATTTAAGGAGTCGAATGGACAAAAGACTCAAACCAGCATTTACTCGGAACATAAAGTTGTCGAGGTAATTTCTCCACAGACATTCTCTTGTAATCCTTGTTATGAGTTGAATTTATTTTAACGATGTTTCTTTTCTTTTTAGTTTTGGCTATTCGTGCCGATTGCTAAATGATGCTGGGATAACGCTTCCTATTCACGTGATGACATTTCTCATGAAGCTCTGCAGTTTGTTCTTTGAGCTTTCCCATAATATGATTTCTTTTCTCCTTTTAAAATGGATGTCATTCTGCTCAAGTTCATGAGAAAACATTTTTCTTCTCTCCCTCTAAATGATCTAACAAAAAGTGGTAGGATGTAAGAAAAAAGAAAGACGAGATTGGGTAATGTATAAAGGCATCCCCGAGAAGATATACATTTCTTGATAATTTGAAGCAAAGGTTCGTTTAGCTAGTGAATCTTCAAATTCATTTGTCCTATACATGCTTGGTCTTGGCAGTAAAAGTTCATTTTCAAAAAGGAGAAGAGCAAAAAAGAATGAAAGTTTGTTGGTGTACTTCACGTAACTGCAGACACGCGATGTCGCTTTGGGATGGTTTCTGTAGCATCATAGTGCACTATTTCTTTGCTAAGAATTGACTCGAGTAAGGAGTCCAACTTAGGTAACAAATCGAGCCTTATGTCCAAATATTCTTCGTTAAGGGCTCTTTGGAGTACCCATTAGATGCTGGGAGTATGTGCACTCTTGAGACGCATTCTTGTTAAAGTTGCTCAACGCGGAACTTCTTAGTTCGCTCTTCAAAGGCAAGTAAGTTTGCGTTATAGCTTCTTGGGAATCACGACTCAAAAAGACTTCCGTTTTGCCAATTTGTAAGACAAATTGATCAGGAAGTTTATCACTCGAGCTCATAGAGAGCGTTTAGCGGATTTACGGGCTAATGAAATCTGAGAGGAAGTGATGTGTGTGTCATTTTGTCCAACATGTATATATTATCTTTGATACATCTTCGAAAAAAGAAGAAAAAAAGAAGAAAAAAAAAAAGAAAAGAATAAAAGAAAAATAAAAGAAAAAAAGAAAAGCCAAAGCTCAAAAGAGCAATTTTCCGTCTCTTTGCCTTAAACCCCGGGACACTTCAGAAGGGACCGCGGGTAATTCTTTCCCAAATCCCCATAGCTCATCCCGATGGAGAAAAGTTTACCTTGAAAGTCCTAGAGTAGGAATAGGACCTATTTCATTTGAATTTATGTTGTTTGAGAATTAGAATTCGTTAGGTAAGAAAGGGAGCTTTGAAATGTTATTCAAAATCTTCCATAAAACCTCTACTTCTTTATGAGTATTAAAACCCAAGTGAAGGGAAATATGAGAAATTGTAAGTCCTTTTTTATAGAAACCAAAAAGAGTTCTCTTTTCGAAAAAGGAATTTTGAAAATCCTAAACATCAAAAGAAACAGGGACCATTGCTTGGGGCAGATGGCCAACATAGGCTTCTTCTTGAGTTCATGAATCAAAGGTATGAGTCTCTAAACATTCATTTGCACACATGAATACATTCATAAAGTGGTTGTTCATGTATGATTGTCCTAGGATTAGGGCTAAGAATCCAAGAAAATAGATGTTATGGAATAAAGATCGATTCCATACTCTCAAGGCAAATCTGGGAAGAAAAGCAAATGGGTGTTTTCTTCTTTGCCATTATCCAAATGAATTTGGAATAATACCAAAGAGGGGCATCTGTAGACACCCAAAATTTTCTTTTAAAATTCTTACCTTTTTAGGAAAGTGGCCATTTTAGCAATTTTGGGTTTTTAAAGGAAAAAGGCACTAAACGAGTTTGTTTTGGTACCAAAATTTTATGAAAGCTTTAAAATGATGAAAGAATACTTTCCTTTTTGAAAAATTCAAATTTTGACAAAATTGGAAAAAAATGACGATTTTGCCCCTAGCATGGAAAAGCTGGATTTCGTTTTCTTAAAAGATTCATGACAAAAACATATGTTGAAAGCTTGCCTTTTGAAAAGATACAGGCATGTATAAGATAATTTGATACCTGAAAAGGCAGGTGGGTGCCCAAAAAGGAGAGCGGGCATCAAAAAAGGAAAGTGAGCTTCCTAAAAAGAAAAGTTCATATTCGGAAAGAAATCAGTTGCCCGAGGGAAAAGTTGATGTTATCAAAGGAAAGGAAAGATGGAAGCAAGAACGATAGCTTCCGAAAAGCAAGGTTTGGTATCGAACACCTTTCGTAACATGTCCATTTTATGCTTGGGTGTCAAGGTAATTAGTGTATTGATATGCATCAGATTTGTATTGTCATATGTTACTGTTATGTTACTTTTATGTTAAGAACAATGTTAATGTTTTTAACACTCATGAGGGAAATCTAGATAGCATGATGGTTGGTTTTAAAAAACGTAACATGGGTTGCTTAACACTTTCATAATAGGTAGGCACGTAACATGTAACATAACCACTTTCACTGCAAATGGGCAAATAACAGTGGACTGTTTGAATACTTTTATACGTTTGGTATTAGGAGATTCAGTTGGGATCATCATGTGGAATTATCAGTTCCTTAGAAGTGGTTATTTATAGCGTTTTGTTTAGGTTATGTGTTCAGTTCCCTCAGGTTAAACTCCTGAGTTAGTCTTGTGACATAACGAAATTGTTCTCATTAGAACACATCTCGAAGTTCAATACAACAAGCTGTATCTAGGAATATAAAGCATTCGGTGCATGAGTTCATATTCAAACGATTGTTTTCAAGTCCTCTTTTGTTTAAGAAAGAACTAATCTTCAAGGTGATCAAGTCCTAGTTTCAAAAGGAAATTCTGCTGTGCTGCGGCTCCACATCGTTATGTGCAGATCAATACATTGTAACACCAATGAGGAACTCAGTAATGGAAGCCGACATTTGAGTATTCCTGCAAAAGAAAGAGGAGGCATTAGATCCAGGACATTACGGTGAATAGAACTGATGATTCCAACCAAACTCCAGCACGACATGTTATGGATGAACTAGGATCTGTTTTGATGGCATGGTGATGAACCCAAAGATGCTGACATCCTTTGGACAAGTTTCTGAATAGATGAAGAAGTAAAGAGTACTATCAGGATCAAAGAACCTATACCAGATGGCTTTCATGGAAAGTGGAAAGACAGTATCCATCAACCAATTTCAAGTTAAAGGTGTAAGATGGATTATAAAGCTTGGTGATCAAACCATGGAATCATGCTTGGTAGATCATTTCGCCGATGAGTTCAATGCCTAGGTGGGAAACAGGGTTGATGTAAGAGAGTTCTTAAGGCAACGGTTAAATTAAAGAAGCAAGTTAAGCGCACCAAAGAAATCTAAAGTGCCAATACGATAGCACCTATATCAGAGGAATCTCTATATGATGATCGTGATTTCAGGAGTACTATTACCCATGAGAAGTTTGAAGAACTATGTGGAGATCTATGAGAGCAATCTCTGATCCCTGTAAATAAAATTCTGAAACATTCAGGTCGTCATTTCACTACACAAACTCCACGACAATATGAAAAAGGTTGTTTCTTCCTTTGGGGCAATACAGCAACACGATGCACCATGCTTGAACTCACCTTTCCACCGAATTCTGCAAGGAACGACCTGTGGCTCCCTGGCAGCACGATTTTCTGAGTTCTGGCCTAACTCGATAACAAGAGAGAAGAGAAAAGTATACGTACCATACCAAGTTCAGCGTGAATTCCAATCTTCCAAATATAGCCAAATTCAATGATAACAGCAACAAAGGAGACGCTCCAGCAGAATTGGAAGCAAGGCAACTCCACCTACCTCTTTCAGAAGACACCAACTTGTCGATTCCAGCTCCATAACTGCAACCAGCTCTACTTGCCATTCCAATTTCAGCAAGAGATATCAACAGCAAGATCCTTGACTTTCCAAATTCACAGAACCAGCAGCAACTTTCCAAGTTTCGATTTTTACAGCAATAACATGCCTTTCACGTTAAATCCAGCAAGGAAACTTGCCTTGCCACTGTTACACCCAAGAGGCATCTTTTGGCCTATAAAAGGAGCCTCAAGGAGGCTGCAAGGGGGATCCTCCGGTGACCACAAAACCTCAATCCGGGAAAACCAAGAAAACAAGAACAGTCAGTCCGAAAATTTAGAGAAATAGAGAGAGAGAGAGAGAGAAAGGAAGAAAAGAAGGAGAAGAAGGAAATCTCGCCTGGTTCCGACGTTCGACGATCGTCTGGCGAAGTGCTCCTACGTCCCCTCTCACTCACACAGGTTAGAATTCTTGCACAAAATGGTTTTAATCCATGAGAACCTGAAAAAGCACAGATTCTGGAAATTTGTACATGAGTAAAGGCTTTGAGCCCATGTTCTTCATTTATATCGATACAAACATGCATAATTCCTTCATGAACGAAACAAAAATCCATGTTTGTATGATTTCCATGCTTTATTAGGACTGATACAGGTTGAACTTTGTTCTAGAATCATCTTAGGAACCTTCTGAAATTTTCTGTAAAACCGGTTTCTGAAACTGTCTGTGCACATGCGTCTGATCACGGAATTTTTATTGACAAACGGATAAGCCAATTGCTTCGAAATTTTGCATGAATAATCTAGACATATCAGACGTTCTTAGGTAAAATTTTGAGGAATTGTTATGAAATTTTTCCTAGCCAATTATATCCGTGAAGTTTATACAAAATCCAGATTGCGTTTTACAGAAACAGAATGTTCAGTAACAGACCTCTGTTCTTTCTCCCATATCTCTGCAACCACTGAGTGAAATTGGATGAAATTTGATTCTTTGAAAACCTAACATCCGTGTCTTTCTAACACAATAAATTTCATCGAAATTGGATGACCGAGCACTGAGATATTGCTGTTTTTCTGAGCTTCTGATCTACAGAAACAGGGCTATTCTGAATGTTATAACAGTTTCTGATTCTGTATTTAATTCTCAGAAAATAAAGAACTAAATTATAAAATAAAAATATATTCTGATTCTACACATATGTGTCTCTATTCTGTAAAAGTTTTAGAATTTTTGGAGAATCAGAAATATTTTTAAAAATTCAGAGAACAGGCCTCTGAAACTGAACAGGTTCTGCAAATCTAAGAATCTGAAATTTTTCAGAAATCAAGAACTTAAACACAAATCTGAACTTTGGAAAATCTGGTTTTTCCTTTTTCGAATTAACAGATTCAAACAAATTTCAAGCGTCTAGGCTGACCCTTGAGCGCCGGTTTAAGAAGGCCTAAGTCGAAAAGATCTCACTTGTCCACAATCGTTCTAAGAAGTCAGAAAAACATAATTTGTTAGTTTTGGTAAACTAACTGGCATGCTCGCGCAACCCGATGTAGTTCGAGGGTTTGATTTCGAATCCCAAACCATTTGAAATAAAATCACGTCTACAATTTCTTGTCGTGTGAGTAAGTCTTTCAATTCAAGCACTCTCACACACATTGAGCTTTCGCTCTTATTTGAAAGACCCAAGTAAGGGCCGACCTATACTATTTGGGTTTCATTTCTTGTCGTGTGAGTAAGTCTTTCAATTCAAGCACTCTCACACACATTGAGCTTTCGCTCTTATTTGAAAGACCCAAGTAAGGGCCGACCTATACTATTTGGGTTTCATTTCATGTCGTGTGAGTAAGTCTTTCAATTCAAGCACTTTCACACACATTGAGCCTTCGCTCTTACTCCCAAGACCTTAGTAAAGGCCTTACTGCAGTTATATTTGGGTTTCATTTATGTCGTGTGGGTAGTCTTTTAATTCAAGCACTCTCACACACATTGAGCCTTCGCTCTTATTCCCAAGACCTTAGTCAAGGCCATACTGCAATTTATATTTGGGTTTCATTTCATGTCGTGTGTGTAAGTCTTTCAATTCAAGCACGCACCCACATTGAGCCTTCGCTCTTATTTGCAAAACCCAAGTAAGGGCTCATATACATAAGATATATACATATCTCCCTTCGGTTATTTCCCTTCGGTTATTTCCCTTCTGTTATTTCCCTTCAGTATTGTCTTTAGATTTCGGGTTTTCCCTTTGGAGTAGCGTGAGTTTGCATTGCATCTACGCCATACCACGAGGTAGGACGCATATTGCATCGAAACAAGCCCCGCTCGAATTCGCCCATGTAGTGGAGTGTTCATAACACACAAACTAGGCGACCCAAAAAGGGATAAAAGAAAAGACTTAGGTACGTGCAAATCCACGTGATCTAAAATATGCAATCGCATCTTAAAAACCCGAAATAGACACCTCGAACCGCTTCGTAGACTTTCTCTCCAAAACTCGATTTTTGCAAAGCGTACAGACTGACCCTTGCGCATCGGTGCAAGAAGGTCTGCGACGACAAGAGCTTACTTGCTCACAGTCGCCACGTTTAGAAGTCAGTGTTAATATCTTCGCTAGCTTAAGTAAGCTAGCTGGCACGCCCTATTTGTATACTAAGGCCTTAGACGCACGAGAAGATCCACTCCAAGCCCCCGGAAGGGACGAAGAGGCGGGGATTTTCGCGCGTCTATAGAGATTTGGCGACCGTAATGGGATTTTCCCCAGTGGAGTCACCAAATTCTCGATTTTGAAAGACCTTCCCAATCAGTAGGAGGAGATTTCATAGAGGTGAACCTAGGGGATGATTCCAATCCCAAAAACATCAAAATAGGCGCATGCTTGCATGAAACTGAAAAGTTAGCATTCATTGCATTTCTACGAACCTATTTAGATGTGTTTGCATGGACGTATGAAGACATGCCGGGCATAGATCCCAGCATTGTCGAGCATCGTCTTCCCTTAGATGTAGGTATAAAACCAATAAAGCAGAAGCTTAGGAAAATACACCCGAATGTACACACGCAAGTCAAAGAGGGTTTAGAAGATCTGCTAAAAGCCGGATTTATAAAACCCATTGCGTATTCTGATTGGTTGTCAAATATCGTTGTGGTTCGAAAAACCAATGGGAAAATTCGAATATGCATCGATTTCAGAAACCTGAATAAAGCCACTCCAAAGGATAATTATCCTTTACCAAACATAGATTTGATAGTCGATAGTACTGCAAATCATGAAATGTTTTCATTTATGGATGGCTATTCAGGCTATAATCAAATCAAACTAAGCCCACGAGATCAGGGTAAGACCGCCTTCACAACCCCATGGGGCACGTACTGCTATACAGTCATGCCCTTTGGTTTGAAAAATGCCGGCGCAACATACCAACGAGCCATGAACACGATCTTCCATGATCAAATTCACAAGCTTGTAGAAGTGTATGTAGATGATCTCTTGGCGAAATCCAAAACCTGATGCACCCATATCGAATGTTTACAAAAGATTTTCGAAAGGCTTAGGCTTTACAAAGTAAAGCTAAACCCTCAAAAATGTGTGTTCGGGGTAGAATCAGGGAAGCTTCTAGGCTTTATGGTGAGCCAAAGGGGAATAGAAGTCGACCCTTCTAAGTGTCGAGCCATCATAGACATGGCTCCACCCTCCAATCTCACCCAAGTCCGTAGCCTCCAGGGTCGATTACAATCTGTGCGCCGATTCATATCGAATCTGGCAACTAGATGCGAACCCTTCAACAAACTGTTGAGGAAGGGTACGAAATTCTTATGGGATGACGAATGCCAACAGTCCTTCGAGAGACTGAAGGCATACTTGGTTAATCCCCCCGTTTTGAACCCTCCAAAACAAGGAAAACCGCTTTTATTATACATCTCCGTGCATATAAACGCTTTAGGAGCCCTGTTGGCTCAATACGAGGATGACACCCATAAGGAGTATGCCATCTACTATATTTCGAAAACTCTCTTGGCTTATGAACGAAATTATCAAGCCATGGAGAAGACGTGCTTGGCCCTAGTCTGGGCCTGCCAGAAATTCAGACACTACTTCCTAGATCATGAGATCTGGATAGTGTCCAAGCTTGATCCAATCAAGCACTTATTCGAAAAACCCATTCTCACGGGTAGATTGGGCAAATGGCAACTCCTTCTAATGGAGTATGATCTGAAATACCATCACCAGATCTCCATTAAGGGGCAAGCCCTAGCAGATTACGTGGCTGAATTCCCCTTAGAGGACGCATATCCCACTCTTGTCGAAATGCTTGATGAAGGCATATTGCAAAACCATTTTCAAAACCATATTTTGGCAAATTCTTTTGAAAACCAAGTGTGGAAGATGCACTTCGACGGGGCACGAAACCAACGAGGGGCTGGTGCCGGGATCATCCTAATCTCCCCTGAAAAGGGCGAGATTCCCATAGCAGTCTGCTTAGATTTCGAATGTTCCAACAACGTAGCTGAGTATGAAGCACTCATACAAGGCTTAAGGATTTCGAAAACTCTAGGGGCATCATGCATCGAGGTCTTTGGAGATTCGCTCCTTGTCATAAACTAGGGTTTAAAAATTTGGCAAGTACGTAATGAGAAACTACTTCCATATCACGAGTTGGCCACTCGATTGGTCCAAACCTTCCAGTCGTGTAAGCTCACACACGTGGGAAGAGAGGACAATGGCATCGCCGATGCCCTCTCCTCCTTGGGTTCAGCCCTGAAGGTCGATCCCGTTTCAGGGACCAGATCTTTGGAAATATGGCATGCGCCCTATCCATCTACACACGACTTGGATATTTGCCAAAACAACCCAGAGTCTATTAAAAAACCCTGGTTCTATGACATAAAACAATTTTTAGAAAATGGGGGATTCACCGAGGATGCCACGTCCAAAGATAAGGCATTCATTCGTAAGATTTCGACCCGATACACCATTCTGGGTGGGGTCTTATACAAAAAGAGTTTTACCGGCATTCTGCTTAGATGTATCGACCTAGAGGAGGCTAGGATAGTGATGCACGAGTTCCACGATGGAGAATGTGGAGGTCATGTTAATGCCAACATGATGGCAATGAAAATACTTAGAGGGGGTTATTTTTGGTCCACCCTGAAAAAGGATTGTCACGATCATGTTAGGAAATGTCATCCATGTCAAGTGCATGGGCACGCCATTCATATCCCTTCATCTGCATTGCATTCCGTGGTCAGCCCCTGGCCATTTACCATGTGGGCGTTTGACATAGTAGGCCCAATATTTCCAAAGGCCTCGAATGGGCATCGTTTCATTTTAGCAGCCACGGAGTATTTCTCCAAGTGGGTGGAAGCCATTTCCCTAACGAATGTAATGGGGCAACATGTGGTGGCTTTCATCCGGAGGAATATCTTGGCTCGATTTGGGGTTCCACGAGACCTTGTGTCTGATAATGGTACCCCATTCAAGAACGAGCGGATGGTCAAGTTGTGCAACACGTATGGCATAACTCACCACTTCTCCTCGCCCTACTACCCTCAAGGCAACGGCCAAGCCGAAGCCACAAACAAGACTATCATTGGTATCATTGAGAAAACCTTAGAGAAGGGTAGGATGTGGCACGAGAAGCTGGATGAAGCCTTATGGGCTTATAGGACTTCCATCCGGACTCCCACGAATGCCACACCATTCGAATTGGTCTATGGCACAAACGCCATTCTTCCCATTCATACCCAACTGCATTCATTCCATACATCCATTGCACTCGACCTCCCCCTAGAGACGCTTCAGCATGCTAGGATGGCCGAACTAGATTTGCTAGATGAAAGGCGACTCCTTGCCATGGATCATGCTTGTGCATACCGGCAAAGGATAGCCCGACATTATAGCAAACACATGAGACCTCGCCACTTTGAAGTGGGAGATCTGGTCTTGAAAACCATCCACCATCGTGGCCCACACCCCCTAGGCAAGTGGCGCCCCAACTGGGATGGACCCTATGCTGTACGAGCAACCACTACGAACAATTCGTATTGGTTGATCGATGTAGAAGGTAGGAATTTAGCAGATCCTATCAATATTCAATACTTAAAGAAGTATCATGTGTAGGATCTAGATTAAATTCCAGTTTTCGAAAATTTTATAGGGATAGCTGCCCTGAGACGTGTGAATAAGGTGCAAAAGCAACTCGTGTGACCCTAAGTGAGAGAATTCGCACTTGTGAAAGAGTGGAGTTTTCAAAATCGTGGTTGCATTTCAAAATCCTTCTTCTTACAAAGAAAGGCCTAGTTCAACATAACAAGATACTTGCAAGTAGTACGTGCTATTTCTAAATAGGCTGATCTGGAATGGATCGAGTGTAGGCTTGGGATAAGTCCTCCCCTCTTCTCTTCTCCTTCCAAAAGGAAAACAAAGGCCCAAACAAAAGGGAATTTCCCATTCAAAGTCTCTTTCCATAAGAAAGAAACCAGAGTTTAAAAGAAAAATCGATTCTCTTATAAAAAAGAGGGATTAAAGAAAAAATACTCCCAAAGGGAGACCCTCTATGGAAAAAAGGAAAAAGAGGCCAAAAAGGCTCAAAAAGAGCAGTTTTCCGCCTTCTATACCTTAAACCACGGGACACTTCAGAAGGGACCGTGGTATCTCTTTCTCATCCCTGGCTTATCCCAAGCTAAAGCATGGTTCATTTCGAGGAATCCTAAAGTAAAAATAGGATTTACTTACTTGAATTTCATCTTGTTTGAGAATTCGACGTTTCGAGTAAGACGTGAGAATTTGAAATGAAGCTTGTTTTCTTATAAAACCTCCACTAGATAAGCGAGTGTTAAGACTCAAACAAGGGCAAGCACGACCACATCTGGTCTCTGGGAGGTCGCTACTCTCGGCACCACACCCATGTCATCTGCATTCCACGCATGGTACTTGCATGAACATGATCCCATTTAGGACCAGATTCCATAAGTAAACCCTTTGGCATGATATCTCCTCCTACCAGAGTTTGTAAAATTAAGATTTTGCTAAAATGGGACGATCCCATATTCTTCGTGGCTAGATCTAGGGAGACATTAAAAGGGGTGTTTGTCATCTTTGCCCTTATCCAAATCTATTTGGACAAGGCCAAAGAGGGGCATCTGTAAACACCCCAAAATCCCACGAATTTCTTAAACAAATCTGGTTTTATACAAGCAGCCCCCAAAGGGCCATTTTGAGTTTGGAAACCCAGGAGCCTTCCAAACAACCCTGTACATATGTTTTAAACTTTATCTTTCTAAAACATATAATATGGCCTTTTGAAAACCCTTTTAAAACATGTTTTGAAACCCCAAAGTGGCTTGGCCCGATCAAGACAGGACCAGGAGAGCCAAGAAGAGCCCGGAACCGGAGCACCTGTCGAGCCCGGCGCAGCAACTCTTGTATCTGATTCACATCCCAGGATCTCGAACGTCCAAGACCCTGTTCTTATCAAAATAGCATTTGAAGTCATCTCCGGAAGGCAGAAACGGAGGCGGACGACCATGTTGGCGAAGACCCAACGCAGACGGAGTACTGATGCTGTCAGGCCCCGCACGAATCGTCCGTTTCGAACCCAGCTCGAAGGAGTCAGAGTTCAGTTTGGATTGGATCTGGACCATATATATCCAGATTCCAATCCAAACCCATATGTGGACTTGGATTTGGATTTGGATCCAGAGATCCAATCCAATATCCATATCCATGGCCCACATCACCTTCTCATAAATGGAGGTGGGGCCCACTTGAGTTTCACGTGGGATATTGGGCATGAGAGAGAGTGGGGGTGAAAAATATCAAGAGTGTTGTATTAAGCTTGACTTGTGTGTCAAGTTTGGGTTAATCATGTAGGTTAGCCTAATTGAGTGGGTTTAAGCTTGTAATTAGCTAAAACCTAACCTAGGGCTGCACCAACATGGGGTGATCAAGGTCTATGGGCCATGCTAAGGGAGCTCCTTCACCTAAACCTAGCCCAGAACGCCTAAACCTAGCCTAAACCCCTAATCCATCCCTAATCTGAACCTAATCACCTAACCCACTTCCCTAATCCCGTCCTAATCCCAACCTAATCACCTAACCCACTTCCCTAATCCTTCCCTAAACCTAGATTAATTTCCCTAATCCTGGCCTAAACCTAGCCTAATCACCTAACCTAGCTCACTAAACCTCACCCTAAAACCCAACCACCTAACCTAGCTCTAAACCCCTAAACCACCCTTAGCCCACGATTTACCCAAACCCCTAGTTTTAAAATATCTGGCCCAACCCCTTCCAGCCCACCTTATCTACATACCACCCTACCTAAACCACCTAACCACTACCCACAGCCCAGCCCTAACCGACCTACCCATCCCCTATTTAAAACCCCCTCCTTGTGGGCGGGTTTTCCAAGTGGGAACCACTATCTCACCCAGCCGGGCCCTCTCCTTCTCCCTTCTCTCACCCAGCCGGGACGACTCCCCACCTTGGCCTGCTCCACCAGCCGCCACCTGCTCCGCCACCTTCCCTCTTCCATCCACCACCACCACCCCTCAGCCGGACGCCATCATCTTCACCCAACCGAACCAGCCAACAGTCACCTGCCCGCCTGCTTCCCATTCCATCCGCCACCTCTCCCCATTCGGTAAGTGCCCCAAACTCCCTCAAAGCCCCTCTCTTCCACCTCTCCACTCTTAGCCACCCATCCTACCTTCATCTTAGCCCTTTTGCCGCCACCACCTAAACCTAGCTGAACCTAGTATAACCCAAGTTGCTGGCCACTACTTAGCCATCATCTCCCATTCGGCCAACTCCCCTAGGTGTCCTATTCGGCCTTCCCACTAGCTCACCTTTTAGGTCCAGTTTCCCTAAGTACCCAACTCCCCTAGTGATCCTAATACCCACTTATTCAGCCACTTTAAACCCCCTACTTGGAGGCGCCATCTACTTGCCACCGGCCCCCTTCGAGGCGTCTATCCCGCGCCCCACTTGCAGCCGGCCAGCACCCTTGATCACCTACCTTCGCGGAGCTCCCACTTGCAGCCCAAGGCCAAGCCCACGCTCAAGCAAGACCTCTACGGACCAGCTAATCGTAAGTGTCTAAACTCGGTCTTTAGTCGTACACTTGCTTGGGATTCAATTTGATACGGGGTTGTAATAACGGAGCATAGTCTCCCCCCGCTTGTAATAACGTGGCTTGGCACAACCACACACGTGCACTCTCTTAGTCGTGCACGATTTTGAACACACACGGGCCTAATCAGCTCCTAACATATAAGTGTACATATATACTTTCATTTTCGAAGGGTTTTGTTTAAGTTGGGTGCGTTGTCTTTCAATTCAAGCACTCTCACACACATTGAGCTTTCGCTCTTATTTGAAAGACCCAAGTAAGGGCCGACCTATACTATTTGGGTTTCATTTCTTGTCGTGTGAGTAAGTCTTTCAATTCAAGCACTCTCACACACATTGAGCTTTCGCTCTTATTTGAAAGACCCAAGTAAGGGCCGACCTATACTATTTGGGTTTCATTTCTTGTCGTGTGAGTAAGTCTTTCAATTCAAGCACTCTCACACACATTGAGCTTTCGCTCTTATTTGAAAGACCCAAGTAAGGGCCGACCTATACTATTTGGGTTTCATTTCATGTCGTGTGAGTAAGTCTTTCAATTCAAGCACTTTCACACACATTGAGCCTTCGCTCTTACTCCCAAGACCTTAGTAAAGGCCTTACTACAGTTATATTTGGGTTTCATTTATGTCGTGTGGGTAGTCTTTTAATTCAAGCACTCTCACACACATTGAGCCTTCGCTCTTATTCCCAAGACCTTAGTCAAGGCCATACTGCAATTTATATTTGGGTTTCATTTCATGTCGTGTGTGTAAGTCTTTCAATTCAAGCACGCACCCACATTGAGCCTTCGCTCTTATTTGCAAGACCCAAGTAAGGGCTCATATACATAAGATATATACATATCTCCCTTCGGTTATTTCCCTTCGGTTATTTCCCTTCGGTTATTTCCCTTCTGTTATTTCCCTTCAGTATTGTCTTTACATTTTGGGTTTTCCCTTTGGAGTAGCGTGAGTTTGCATTGCATCTACTCCATACCACGAGGTAGGATGCATATTGCATCGAAACAAGCCCCGCTCGAATTCGCCCATGTAGTGGAGTGTTCATAACACACAAACTAGGCGACCCAAAAAGGGATAAAAGAAAAGACTTAGGTACGTGCAAATCCACGTGATCTAAAATATGCAATTGCATCTTAAAAACCCGAAATAGACACCTCGAACCGCTTCGTAGACTTTCTCTCCAAAACTCGATTTTTGCAAAGCGTACAGACTGACCCTTACGCATCGGTGCAAGAAGGTCTGCGACGACAAGAGCTTACTTGCTCACAGTTGCCACGTTTAGAAGTCAGTGTTAATATCTTCGCTAGCTTAAGTAAGCTAGCTGGCACGCCCTATTTGTATACTAAGGCCTTAGACGCACGAGAAGATCCACTCCAAGCCCCCGGAAGGGACGAAGAGGCGGGGATTTTCGCGCGTCTACAGCTCCTAAGTCCTAAACCTTTACCTTAGTTTAAACCCAACCTAAACTAAGCCCAAAAACTACCTAGCTCGGCCACCCATTGGCCGAGCCATTTCCCTTAGGATCTCTCCCTAGTTTCTACCTAAGACGAACTCCTAAACCTACCCAACTCGGCCACCCATTGGCCGAGCCATTTCCTTAGGATCTCTCCCTAGTTTCTACCTAAGACGAACTCCTAAACCTACCCAGCTCGGCCACCCTTTGGCCGAGCCATCTCCTTAGTATCTCACCCAAGATCAACCACATGACACCAAACAAGCTCGACCATTAGCTGGCCGAGCATCCCTTTAAAACCACTCCTTAGATTCTACCTAAAACCAACTCCTAAACCTACCCAGCTCAGCCACCATTTGGCCGAGCATTCCCTTAGACCCTTTCCTTAGAATCTCGCCTAAGATCATCCTCAACACACCAACCAAGCTCGGCCATTAGCTGGCCGAGCATTGCTTTAGACTCCTGCCCAAATCTACCCATGAAACATCACCCAACTCGGCCATTAGCTGGCCGAGTATCCCCTTAGGATCTTGACTCAAATCTTACCTAAGCTCTTCACCTTAAATCTGGCCTTAGATCCCTTACACCTCACCTTAGATCTGCTCGTGTCCTACCCAAAACCATAGCATCTTTGCATGTTGACATAGCCTAGATCATGAACTAGGATCAAAACCCCATGCATTTGATCGGTTCGCAACGAGAGGTTCATCCAACGGCTGTATCTAAGGTCGGATCTCATTGATAAAGAAAGCCCAAGTAGACGATGTGTAAGTGTTCGAATCTGTTCTTTTACATTACTTCAAGTTCAATTAAATTCATATGGGGTTGTAATAACAGAGCTTGTCTCCCCCTGGATGTAATATATGTGCTTGATGCAAAACACACACACGTACACTTGAGCCTTTCCGCTCTTATCTGCACACTTTTGCATACAAACGGGCCTTAACAACCCATAGGATATAGCTCTATTTACATACATTCAGCTGGGTTTTAAGGTTCAAGTCATGTGAGTTGTCTTTCATTTTATACACTCAAAGCACTCACTCACATTGAGCCTTTCCGCTCTTACGTATATATACGTATTTCCCTTTCAGCTGGGTTTTAAATTCAAGTTGCGTGAGTTGCCTTTCAATTTATACACTCAAAGCACTCACTCACATTGAGCCTTCTCGCTCTTAAGATATAGCTATATATTTTCTTTTCGCATCTAAGATGTAGCCATATTTTTCCTTCTACAATTTCCCTTCTGCTATGTCTTTAAATTCCGGGTTTTCCCTTCAAGTTGTGTGAGTTTGCATTGCATATACGTCACACTCGAGATAGGGAGCATACTTGCATCAAACAATCCCAAGCAAACTCATGTAGAATCTGACAAAATCGAGCACTTGATGCACACAATCACACGCCAAAATTTGCTAAAACCCAAAGACATAGGAACGTGTGGATCCCATGAATAAAATCTGCAATTTGACAAAAGCCAATTGATCAAACACTTTCACACTTTTCAAAAAGGTCGTATTTGTTCAAAATCGAGTTTTCCTAAGCGTACAGACTGACCCTTGCGCATCGGTGCAAGAAGGTCTACGACGAAAAGAGCCCACTTATCCACAGTCTCCCCAAAAGTCAGATATTTTCAAAATTTACTTCACTATTTTGAGTAAACTAGCTGGCACACCCTAAAAGCGAACGTAGATTGCGAAAAGATTCACTCCAGGCCTAAGAACCCGGAGTCGAAGATTTTCCGTGTCTACAAATATACAGCCTGTGTGCTGTACCATCTACCTTCCATAGGTGTGTCAAAATCCCTTTCGAAAATCAAATAGTGGTAGTTCTAGGTGAGAGTCATCCATAGCTTCAGGGAATACAAAATTCCCCATGCTTGTCAAGTTCCCAGGCCTATGAGGCCAACCTGGGGTAGACCTTGGTTGAGCCACCAAAACTCACACTTAAAATCCCTAGGAAGGTCGTGTATGTCAAAGGGCCGCCCAAGGCTGGCCCCCTTAAAACCCTGACCATCCCAGGAAAGGCCGAGAGTTTCCCATTTTGAAAACCCCTGGACAAAAAGCCTTATATGCATAACATAGACGACAACAAGTTCCAGGACCACGACTTGTATGAAAATTTTTCTAAAAACAAAAAGTCGTGAAACATGTTGTTGAATATGGGGTATATGCCATACAAGAGTCTAGGGGCACAAAATGAGGGTCTCGTAGAGCCCCTATTGCCCAAGGCCAACCGAAGCTGATATGGGATCGGCTATACTCCTAGAATACCACCAGAACCACCCCCTCTGACCACCTGGGTCAAGGGTGCCCTGGAACCTACCCAAGTAGAAACCTACGATTTAGGCCTCTTATTTAGAGTCTAACTTTACGTTTTCCTTTGTAGGTATGATGGAAGATCCCTCAACCAAAAACACAAAAAAATTAGAAAAACTCGAAATTCAAAAAATTGAAAAACCCCAAAAACCAAAAACATTTGGAAAAGATGAAAAACTCGAAAAAAGAGTTGTTTGTATAGTTCCCAAAGTTCTGGTTTTATAAAAACCCAAAAAAATCAAAAATTTAGAAAAGGTCAAAAACAAAACCCTGTATATAGCTGCTCCTGGTAAAAACTTGGAAAAAGACAAGGATTTCGAAAGAAATGTTGTCTTCATAACAAGACCAAAAATTTCGAAACCCATAGAAACCCCAAGTCAAAAACCAGGTATTTTCAAAATCCATGCATCAAATTCCCTAGGATCTATAGACCTCGAGAATGATCAAAGCTCGAAAGTGGATCCCCTTAAGGAAGATCCCACTTCTGAGCTCCCAGAATTTCATAAAATTCTTGATTTTGAAAAACCTTCGAATTTAGTAGGAGGAGATTTCATAGAGATAAACTTAGGGAGTGATTCAAAGCCCAAACTCATTAAGGTAGGCGCATGTTTGCATGAGCATGAAAGATCATCATTCATTGCATTTTTGAAAACCTACTTAGATGTGTTTGCATGGACGTATGAAGACATGCCGAGTATAGACCCACAAGTTGTAGAGCATCGTCTTCCCTTAGATTCGGATGCAAAACCCATAAAACAAAAGTTTAGGAAAATACATCCGAACATACACTTACAAGTCAAAGAGGGTTTAGAAGATTTGTTGAAAGCCAGATTTATAAAACCTATTACATATTCTGATTGGTTATCCAATATAGTTGTTGTTCGAAAAAACAGTGGAAAGATTTGAATATGCATCGATTTCAGAAACCTGAATAAAGCCACGCCCAAAGATAATTTCCCTTTACCAAACATTGATTTGATAGTCGATAGTACTGCAAATCATGAGATGTTTTCGTTTATGGATGGCTATTCAGGGTATAATAAAATCAAACTAGCCCCACGAGATCAGGCTAAAACTGCTTTCACAACCCCATGGTGCACATACTGCTATACAGTCATGCCCTTTGATTTGAAAAATGCCGGTGCCACATACCAAAGAGCCATGACCACGATCTTTCACGATCAGATTCATGAGCTCATGGAGGTATATGTGGATGATCTCTTGGCTAAGTCAAAAGCTCGATGCACTCATATCGAATGCTTATAAAAGATTTTCGAAAGGCTTAGACTTTACAAAGTAAAGCTAAACCCTCAGAAGTGTGTATTCGGAGTAGAATCTGGAAAGCTTTTAGGATTTATGGTGAGCCAAAGGGGCATAGAAGTCGACCCCTCTAAGTGTTGAGCCATCATAGACATGGCTCCACCCTCCAATCTCATGCAAATTCGTAGCCTCCAAGGTCGACTCCAATCCATTCGTAGGTTTATCTCAAACCTGACGACTAGATGCTGTAGACACGGAAAATCCTCATCTCCGGGTTCTTAGGCCTGAAGCGAATCTTTTTGTGCTTATGTCGCTTTAAAAAGGGCGTGCCAGCTAGCTTTCTCAAACTAGCGAAGTGATTTTTGAAAATATCTGACTTTTGGGGCGACTGTGGACAAGTGGGTTCTTTTTGTCGCAGACTTTCTTGCACCGACGCACAAGGGTCAGTCTGTACGCTTTAGGAAAACTCGTTTTTACACAAACACGACTCTTTTTGAAAACTTGAAAGTGTTTTATCGATTGGTTTTGTCAAATTTGCAACTTTTATACATGGGATCTATGCGCTCCTATGTCTCTCGGGTTTTAGCCGATTTTGGCGTGTAGTCATGTGCATCCAGTGCTCGATTTAAGGCAAGTACTACACGATTTAACCAATCTGGTTCGATGCAAGTATGCTCCCTATCTCGAGTGTGGCGGATATGCAATGCAAACTCACACAACTTGAAGGGAAAACCCGGAATTTAAAGACATAACAGAAGGGAAATAGCAGAAAGGGAAATATGGCTATATCTTAGATGCGGAAGGGAAAATATATATAGCTATATCTTAAGAGCGAGAAGGCTCAATGTGAGTGAGTGCTTTGAGTGTATAAATTGAAAGGGCAACTCACACGACTTGAACCTTAAAAACCCAGCTGAAAGGGGAAATACGTATATATATGTAAGAGCGGAAAGGCTCAATTGTGAGTGAGTGCTTTGAGTGTATAAAATGAAAGACAACTCACACGACTTGAACCTTAAAACCCAGCTGAATGTATATAAATAGAGCTATATCCTATGGGCTGTTGAGGCCCATTTTGTGTGCAAAAGGTGTGCAGATAAGAGCGGAAAGGCTCGAGTGTATGTATGTGATTCGTGTTTCAAACCATAATATTACATCTCGGGGGGAGACTACGCTCCATTATTACAACCCCGTATCGAATTTAATTGAAACTTGAATCAATGTAAAAGATCAGGTTCGAGCACTTACACGTCGTCTTCTTAGACTCCCTTTATCAGCGAAATCTGACCTTGGATATAGCCATTGGATGGACCTTTCTCTGCGAAACGACCAGCTGCGTGGGAGGTTTATCCTAGATCGTGACCTGGGCTAGGTTGACACACTAAGTTGCTATGGTTTTTGGAGTTAGACACGACAGATCTAGGGTGAGAACTAATGGATCTGGGTCAGGTCTAGGCGGGTTGTTTTGGTTAAAAGCTAGACCAAGGTCCTAAGGGAAAAACCCGACCAACTAATGGTCGAGTTAGGTGGTGTCTACGGGATTATTTTAGGTGAGACACTATGGAATGCTCGGCCAACTAATGGCCGAGCTTGGGTGGGGATTAGTGAATGATCTTAGGGGAGATCCTAAGGTGAGTTCTAGGGTAATGCTCGGCCAAAGGGTGGCCGAGCTGGGCAGGTTTTTTTTTTTTTTGGAGAAGGATTAGGTAGGATCTAAGATGAGTCCTTAGGAAAGAGCTCGGCAAAATGGTGGCCGAGCTTTGGCTGATATTAGATGGTTGATCTCGGGTGAGATCCTAAGGGAATGGCTCGGCCAAAAGGGTGGCCGAGCTGGGTAGGTTTAGAGTGGTTTTTTTCTTTTTCTTTTAGTTAGGGTCTAACTTGGGTAATGGTTTAATGTTAGGGATAGACCTAAGATGAGCTCGGCCACTATGGACCAAGCTAAATGGGTGAGGATGGGTTCGACAAGAGGAGGGAACCGAGTGTTTTAGACACTCGGTTTTGCCAGGTTTTTGGGAGTGGTTTTTGGGTTAGGAAATGAGTTGGGTAGTGGTTTTTAGTTTAGGATTTTCTTTAGGACAGATCTAAGGTGAGCTCAGCCAGCCAATGGCCGAGCTGGGTATGGTCCTAGGTTAGGATGGTCTTAGGTAGAACTAGGTCAGCCCTTTTAGTGAAGTTCGGCCAGCTCCTTGGCTGGACTTTGCTGTGGCTTGTCATTAGTGGTCTAGGTGGTTTAGAGAGGTGAGAAAAGAGATGGTTTTGGGTAGGAACTAGGGGACTTACCTTGACAACATTTTAGCCATTTGATCCTTGGTTCCCACGCAGCCAATCCTCACCAAGCAAGGGCCATCCAATGCCGCCAGATTTGATTTCCTTTCAGCCATGTACAAACCGTGCTCTACAAGACCCCAGCCCACCCACAACTTTCACCCACAATCTCACGAAACAAGAGGGGAAGGCCGGCCCCTTTTGTTGACCTTCCTCTCTCTCTCTCTCTCTCTCTCTCTCTCTTTTCCCCAAGTGGAGAGGCGTGAAATGCTGGAAATTTGTCCCCTTCAAAGCCAGCCCACTCACGTCCTTTTATAGGCCCCTTGTGTGGATATGGATCCTTTGTTGGTTTCTAAAATCTGGATCCAATCCAATCCAAGTTTCGTTTGGATATGGATCTTGGATCTGGATCTGGATTTTTGGATCCAGATTTGATCCAAATTTTTCTCTTCTTCAGTCCTTTCTGGCGTTTCAAGCCGGATGCTTCGTGTGGGTCCTAAGTTCATCAAGATTCCGTCTTACGTTGGGTTTTTCCCATTTTCATCGTCCGAGCTTCTTTTTGTCTTTTTGGACTCTATTTCGACTGTTTCTTCTTGCTTTTGACTTGGATTTTTCGTGATTTCAGAGATGCTTTTGGCTTGGCCTTTGATGCTTCAGGCTTGAAATGCGTTTGTGGCCTGGGCTTCTTTTTCGTCCTCGAAATTCACTTTTCATCGGGCTGGGCTTGACCTTTAAACTTTTTGAATCTTTTGCGACTGTTTTGAGCCAGGATTCATCTGTTCGTCTGGTCTCTTGTAAAAAATAGGACTTTTGTCCACTTTTGAGATTTTTTATGTTTCGAACAGGGTTGGAAAATAGAGTTTTGAAGGGTTTGAGTTCCTGAGTTTTTTGAAATCTCCAAACTTGGCTTTTTGAGCTGATTTTCGAACCAGGCATTTGGTTTTGGAAAATATTTGGATTTTGGGGTGTTTACAGATGCCCCTCTTTGGCATTATCCAAAATAATGGCGAAGAAGATAACACCCCTATTTGTTTTCTCCCAGATTTGATCTTGAGAATATGGGATCGTCCTAGTATTTGAGAAAAAAACATTTTCTTTTAAGCCTGATAGGAGGAGATTTTTCGCCAAAAGGGGACTTTCTATGGGTCTAGTCCTAAATGAAGATCATGCATGAGGTGCTTTATGCGTGGATATGCAGAGTGTGTGACATGGCTGAAGTGCCAGAAAGGGGCGACCTCCTAGAGACCAATTTATATGGTCGAACTTTTGAGACTTTTATAAAAAACCTGCTGCTCCAGGTGAGCGGGCCTTACGTATGCTTGATGTTCGAGTTTTTCTGAAATTCGTTTTAAGAGGGGAAACTTTTCTGAACCATCGATCATGAGGACCTTCAGCTCCTTGTGTTTGCCTTTACTTGAGTCTCGACCCTTGCTAATCTAGCAGAGGTTTTATGAGAAAATAAGCCACATTTCAAAATTTTTGTGCCTTACTCAAAACGTCGTATTCTCAAATAAGACGAAATTCAAGTAAGTAAATCCTATTTTTACTTTAGGATTTCCTGAAATGAACCATGTTTCGCTCGGGATAAGTCATAGGGATGGGAAAGAAGTACCATGGTCCCTTCTGAAGTGTCCCGTGGTTTGAGGCAAAGAAGGCGGACAACTGCTCTCTTTTGAGCTTTTGGCCTTTTTTTTTTTTCTTTTTTCCATAGAGGGTCTCCCTTTGGGAGTATTTTTTCTTTAATCCCTCTTTTCCATAGAAGACTCAAATTTTCTTTTTGATTCGTTTTTCTTTCTTTGGGAAAGAGCTTTTTGGTGGGGATTTCCCCTTGTTTTGGCCAGGTTTTCCTTTTGGAAGGAGAAGAGAAGAGGGGAGGACTTATCCCAAGGTCATACTTGACCCATTCTAGGTTAGCCTATTTAGAAATAGCACGTACAACTTGCAAGTATCTTGTTATATTGAATTCGGCCTTTCTTTGTAAGAAGAAGGATTTTGAAATGTAGCCACGTATTTGGAAAGCTCTGCTTTTTCACAAAATGTCGATTCTTTCATTCAGGGTCACCCAACTTACCTTTGATCCTTGGTTTCGAAGTTTCAAAGTGGCTTTCCCTAAAATATTTTTCACAAAAATGGGAATTTAACTCAGACCCTATACATGATATTTTTTCAAATACTGAATATTTATACGATCTGCTAAATTCCTACCCTCGACATCGGTTAACCAATAAGAATTGTTTGTGGTGGTTCCACGCACGACGTAAGGGCCATCCCACTTGGGCCGCCACTTTCCAAGTGGATGTGGGCCACGATGGTGGATGATTTTCAAAACGAGCTCTCCCACTTCAAAGTGGCGAGGTTTCATATGTTTTTCATAATGTCGGGCGATCCTTTGCCAGTATGCATGAGCATGGTCCATAGCAAGGAGTCGCCTCTCATCTAATAGATCTAGTTCGGCCATCCTAGCATGCTGAAGCGTCTCTAGGGGGAGGTCGAGTGCAACGGATGTATGAAATGAATGCAGACGTGTATGGATGGGGAGAACGGCATTGGTGCCGTAGACCAACTCAAAGGGCGTGGCATTTGTGGGAGTGCGGATGGAAGTCCTATAAGCCCATAAGGCTTCATCCAACTTCTCGTGCCATGTTCTACCCTTCTCTAAGGTTTTCTCAACAATGCTGATGAGAGTCTTGTTGGTGGCTTCGGCTTGGCTGTTGCCTTGAGGGTAGTAAGGCGATGAGAAGTGATGATTTATGCCATACTTGTTGCACAGCTTGACCATCCGCTCATTTTTAAATGGGGTGCCATTATCAGACACAAGATCTCTTGGAACTCCAAATCGAGCCAAGATGTTTTTCCTAATGAAGGCTACCACATGTTGTCCCTGGACATTTGTCAGGGAGGCGGCTTCGACCCACTTGGAAAAATACTCAGTGGCTGCTAAAATGAACCTGTGTCCGTTTGAGGCCTTTGGAAAAATTGGTCCTACGATATCAAACGCCCACATGGTGAATGGCCAGGGGCTGACCACGGAATGCAGTGATGATGAGGGGATATGAATGGCGTGACCATGCACTTGACACGGGTGACACTTCCTAACATGATCGTGGCAATCCTTTCTCAGGGTAGACCAAAAATAACCTGCTCTAAGTATTTTCATCGCCATCATGTTGGCATTGACATGACCTCCACATTCTCCATCATGGAATTCATGCATAACAATCCTAGCCTCCTTTAGGTCGATGCATCTTAGTAAGATGCCCGTAAAACTCTTTTTGTACAGAACCCCTCCCAAAATCGTGTATCAGGTGGAAATTTTTCGGATGAATGCCTTATCTTTAGATGTGGCATCCTCAGTGAATCCCCCATTTTCTAGAAAATTCTTTATGTTATAAAACCAAGGTTTTTCATCAGAATTAGGGTTATTTTGGCAAATTTGCAAATCGTGTATGGAAGGAGTGGGTGAGTGCCATATTTCAAGGGGTCTGGTTCCCAAAGTGGGATCGACCCTTAGGGCTGAACCCAAGGATGAGAGGGTGTCAGCGACGCCATTATCCTCTCTTCCTACATGTGTGAGAGTGCACGATTGGAACGACTCAACCAGTCGAGTGGCCAATTCGTGGTATGGAAGCAGTTTTTCATTTCGAACTTGCCAAATTTTTAAAACTTGGTTTATGACCAGGAGTGAATCTCCAAAGACCTCGATGCATGATGCCCCTAGAGTTTTCGAAACTTTTAAACCTTGTATGAGTGCTTCATACTCGGCTATATTGTTGGAACATTCGAAATCTAGGTGAATTGCTATGGGGATCTCTCCCTTTTCAGGGGATACGAGGATGATCCCGGCACCGGCCCCTTGTTGGTTTCGTGCCCCGTCGAAGTGCATCTTCCATACTTGTTTTTCGAAAGAGTTTGCCAGAATGTGGTTTTGAAAATGGTTTTGCAATATGCCTTCATCAGGCATTTCATTGAGTGTGGGATACGCATCTTCTAGGGGGGAGTCAGCCACGTAGTCTGCTAGGGCTTGCCCCTTAATGGAGACCTGGTGATGGTATTTTAAATCATACTCCAGTAGAAGGAGTTGCCATTTGCCCAATCTACCCGTGAGAATGGGTTTTTCGAATAAGTGCTTGATTGGGTCATGCTTGGACACTATCCAGATCTCATGATCTAGGAAATAGTGTCGAAATTTCTGGCAGGCCCAAACTAGGGCCAAGCACGTCTTCTCCATGGCCTGATAATTCCTTTCGTAAGCCAGGAGAGTTTTTGAAAGATAGTATATGGCACATTCCTTGTGAGTGTCATCCTCGTATTGAGCTAACAGAGCTCCCAAGGCATTCGCATGCACAGAAATGTAAAGTAGAAGAGGTTTTCCTGGTTTTGGAGGGTTTAAAACAGGGGGATTAACTAAGTATGCTTTTAACCTTTCAAATGATTTTTGGCACTCGTCATCCCATAAAAATTTCGTACCCTTCCTCAGCAACTTGTTAAAGGGTTCGCATCTAGTTGCCAGGTTTGAGATAAACGTGCGAATGGACTGTAGGTGACCCTGGAGGCTACGAATCTGCGTGAGGTTGGAGGGTGGAGTCATGTCTATGATGGCTCTACACTTAGAGGGGTCGACTTCTATGCCCCTTTGGCTTACCATAAATCCTAAAAGCTTACTGGATTCTACACCGAATACGCACTTTTGAGGGTTTAGCTTTATGTTGTAAAGTCTAAGCCTTTCGAAAATCTTTTGTAAGCATTCGAGATGAGTGCATCGAGTTTTTGACTTAGCCAGGAGATCATCTACATATACCTCTACGAGCTCATGAATTTGATCGTGAAAGATCGAGGTCATAGCTCTTTGGTACGTGGCGCCAGCATTTTTCAAACCAAAGGGCATGACTGTATAACAGTACGTGCCCCATGGGGTTGTAAAGGCGGTTTTAGCCTGATCTCGTAGGCTTAGTTTGATTTGGTTATATCCTGAATAGCCATTCATGAATGAAAACATTTCATGATTTGCAGTACTATCGACTATCAAATCAATGTTTGGTAAAGGGAAATTATCTTTTGGGGTGGCTTTATTCAGGTTTCTGAAATCGATGCATATTCGAATTTTCCCACTGGTTTTTCAAACAACAACTATATTGGATAACCAATCAGAATACGCAATGGGTTTTATAAATCCGGCTTTTAACAGATCTTCTAAACCCTCTTTGACTTGTGAATGCACATTCGGATGTATCTTCCTAAGCTTTTGTTTTACGGGTTTTGCATCTGAATCTAAGGGAAGACGATGCTCTACAACATTCGGGTCTATACCCGGCATGTCTTCATATGTCCATGCAAACACATCAATGTAGGTTTTCAAAAATGCAATGAATGATGCTTTTTCGTGCTCATGCAGACATGTGCCTAAATGATTTTCGGCTTTAAATCATTCCCTAAGTTTATCTCTATAAAATCTCCTCCTACTGATTTCGAAGGTTTTTCAAAATCAAGAATTTTATGAAATTCAGGGAGCTCAGAAGTAGGGTCTTCCTCGAGGGAATCCAATTCTGGGCCTTGATCATTCTCAAGACTTCTAAATCCTAGGGAATTTGGACTTGACGCACAGTTTTCGCAAACGCTTGGTTTTTGTTTTGAATTTTCCGCAGGTTTTGAAGATTTTGGTCCTCTTATGAAGAGGACTTTCTTTTCGAAATTCTTTTCTTCTTCAAAACCTTTATCAGGAGCTGCTAAATACAGGATTTTGTTTTTGGTATTTTGTAAATTTTTGATTTTTTTGGATTTTTGTAAGGAAAGAACTTTAGGAACTATACAAACAACTCTTTTTTCGAGTTTTTGATCTTTTTCAAATATTTTTGGTTTTTGGGATTTTTCAATTTTTTGAATTTTGAGTTTTTCAAATGTTTTTGGATTTTTGATTGAGGGATCTTCCATCATACCTACAAAGGAAAAACGCCACTAGTTAGACTCCGAACAAGAGATCTAAATTGTAGGTTTCTGCTTGGGTAGGCTCTAGGGCACCCTTGACCCAGGTGGTCACAGGGGGTGGTTCTGGCGGTATTCTGGGAGTATAGCCGATCCCGTGTCGGCTTTGGTTGGCTTTTGGCAAGATGGGTTCTACGAGACCCTGATTTTGTGCCCCTAGACTTTTGTATGGCATATACCCCATGTTTAATAACATGTTCCATGATTTTTTGTTTTTGGAAAAGTTTTCATATAATTCGTGGTCTTGGAACTTGCTATCATCCATGTTATGCACATAAGGTTTTCTGTCCAGGGGTTTTGGAAATAGTGGATGCTTGGATTTTCCTGGGATGGTTAGTGTTTTGAGTGGGCCAGCCTTGGGCGGCCCCTGGATGTGTACGACCTTCCTAGGTACCTGAAGGGTGAGCTTTGGTGGTTCGACCACGGTTTGCCCTAAGTTGGCCTCGTAGGACTGGGAACTTGAAAAGCATGGGGAATTTTGAATCCCCTGAAGCTGTGGATGACTCTCACTTAGGATCACAATGACTTGGTTTTCAAAAGGGATTTTAACACACCTATGGAAGGTGGACGGCACAGCATGCAGGCTGTGTATCCAAGGCCTTCCCAGCAATAGGTTGTAGTGGGGGTGGATGTCCAAAACATGGAATACCCCCACGTGAGCTATCCCTCCCGTTTCCATGGGAAGTTCAACGGATCCTAAAGGTCTGGACGCATTTCCATCGTATCTAGTGACTACGATGGTGCTTGGGTTTATGGAAGTTAAGGTGACTCCAATCTGATGTGCTATATGAAGTGGAAGGATGTTGAGCCCTCCTCCCCCGTCAACTAGGAACCTATCTAGAGAGTGGTGATTTAATACCACCTCGATGTGTAGGGCCTGATTATGGGTTTCATAGGGTCTTTCGAGATCCTCTTCCGAAAACATGATAGGTGTTTTTGCACCTATGGACGCCACTTGATTGGACAAGGATTCTGGGGTTATGTCCGAACTAACCTTTGCTCTTTCTAGAATTTTCTCTAACACGAGTCTATGCCTAGGCGAGGTTTGTATCAGCTCTAGGATGGACATGTTAATGGGAATCTTTGAAAGATGGTTTTCGAAATCATACCTTTGTCCGTTTTGGGCAGAACTCCAGGAATACACGCTTTTGAAGGGCCAGGCACATTGACCACTTTTTTAGCATTTTGTAGATGTGGGGGTTGATAGATCCTCCCGGATCTTGTCACTTCCCCCACGATCAACCTAGGGTTCGTGCTTAAGATGGCTCTAATCGACTATTTTGGAGCACCTCGAATTTTCAAAACTGGTTTAATCGGAGATGGAACTCTTGGTGGTCCCCGAATCACTACTTGGGCGGATTTTCTATGAAGGATGAGGGTAGATGCACAAGAAAAACCAGACTTATATGTATGCGCTAAACTCTTCGAAATCGTGAGAGCACATACCTCTTTACCCTTCCCACTGGTACTTGCATGATTAGGGAAGGGTTCTTTGAAAATAGCTTGGGCAGGCTCCGGTTCCTCAGTGACCTGGAGCCGGCCCTCTGCTATCAAGTTCTCGATTTGGTTTAGGAGGGAAAAACACTGCTTTGTATCATGGCCTTTGAGCCGATGATACTTACAAAATCGATTCAAAAACCTCCCTTTGGAAGTGATTCCCTCGGGGATTTCAGGGAGTTCGATCATGCCTTGGGTGAGTAGGAGGTCTAGGACCTCCGACACAGGTTGCCCCAGCGGAGTATACTCCCTTTTTTCAAATGGTTTTTGTATTTTTTTGTCTTTTCTATTTTCAAAATTTTCGAAATTCTTTAAAGTGCTCGCCAGCCTTGGATCTACCCGGACATTGGCGATCTTGTGGGGCTTTTCCCCTTTGTCTATGGTGGGTAGCCCGTAATTGCCAGGCTTTTCCAAGCGAGTCTTTGGATTTACGCTCCCTTTCCACAAGTGGTCGTAAACCCCTTTTTTCAAATTCGTCTCAAAAAGAGATGCTTTTTTAATCAGTTTGTGGAAAGTAGAGATTTCATGTAAAGAAAGAAGAGTTTTCAATTCAGTTTTGAAATTGTCCAGGATGAGCATTACTGCGCATCCTTCGGATATGGGTTCTCGTACTTGTCCAAGGAGAGACCTCCATCGAACGATAAATGTATGCACATTTTCGTTCATACCTTGCTTCGTATCCCTCAAAGTGTTCAATGTAGGCGTGACTTCTACGTTGTGTGAAAATCTTTGCATGAAGCAGTTCGCTAACTCTTCAAAAGTTGCGAACTGGCTCAAATCGTAGGAAGCCAGCCATTTAGAAGCTATGCCTTTGAGGGATAAGGTGAACCAATATACCCATTTCATCGAGTCCTTCTTTTTCTTGTGGGCTCGACGAGAGAAAAGCTGTAGGTGAGACCTAGGGTCTCCCGTGCCATCATACCGATGGAAATTCGGTATTTCATCGTCACTGTCTGTTTCGTAATCTAAAGGGAGAAAATCAGACAGGACGTACATTGTTTTCTCTCTATTTTGCCCTTTCAGCAACTGCTGTAGGGCTTTTCGATCCTTGTGAGTGAAGGAATCGAGGTATTGGTGGCCTTCCATCTCGGAGGTCTCCTTGTCTTTACGAGTTTCTCCAAACTTCTTTTTGGCCTTTATTGGTTCGCCATGTGACGAACACGAATCAGCTGCTTCAGCCTCTTGGCTGAGTGCAGCGACCTTGGCCTCGTATTCTCTTTTTAACTCTTCCTCCTTTTGTTTTCAATTTATCAAAGATCTTCTAGAATGAGAACTTGAAGAGCATGAGAACCCGCTAGACACTCCATTGGAGCCTGAACTCGACATGACTCCGACGCTTTTAAATCCAACTATGAAATGCAAGAAGACAAAGAGTTAAAACACTTTGAAAACAAACGATTTTTTTTTAGAGATTGGTTTGTTTTGTATCGATTTTTCCTAAAGACCCACATCCCACCGGGCGTGCCAAATCTGTAGACACGGAAAATCCTCATCTCCGGGTTCTTAGGCCTGAAGCGAATCTTTTCGTGCTTACGTCGCTTTAAAAAGGGCGTGCCTGCTAGCTTTCTCAAACTAGCGAAGTGATTTTTGAAAATATCTGACTTTTGGGGCGACTGTGGACAAGTGGGTTCTTTTCGTCGCAGACTTTCTTGCACCGGCGCACAAGGGTCAGTCTGTACGCTTTAGGAAAACTCGTTTTTACACAAACACGACTCTTTCTGAAAACTTGAAAGTGTTTTACCGATTGGTTTTGTCAAATTTGCAACTTTTATACATGGGATCTATGCGCTCCTATGTCTCTCGGGTTTTAGCCGATTTTGGCGTGTAGTCATGTGCATCCAGTGCTCGATTTAAGGCAAGTACTACACAATTTAACCAATCTGGTTCGATGCAAGTATGCTCCCTATCTCGAGTGTGGCGGATATGCAATGCAAACTCACACAACTTGAAGGGAAAACCCGGAATTTAAAGACATAACAGAAGGGAAATAGCAGAAAGGGAAATATGGCTATATCTTAGATGCGGAAGGGAAAATATATATAGCTATATCTTAAGAGCGAGAAGGCTCAATGTGAGTGAGTGCTTTGAGTGTATAAATTGAAAGACAACTCACACGACTTGAACCTTAAAACCCAGCTGAATGTATATAAATAGAGCTATATCCTATGGGCTGTTGAGGCCCGTTTTGTGTGCAAAAGGTGTGCAGATAAGAGCAGAAAGGCTCGAGTGTACGTGTGTGATTCGTGTTTCAAACCATAATATTACATCTCGGGGGGAGACTACGCTCCATTATTACAACCTCGTATCGAATTTAATTGAAACTTGAATCAATGTAAAAGATCAGGTTCGAGCACTTACACGTCGTCTGCTTAGACTCCCTTTATCAGCGAAATATGACCTTGGATATAGCCGTTGGATGGAGCTTTCTCTGCGAAACGACCAGCTGCGTGGGAGGTTGATCCTAGATCGTGACCTGGGCTAGGTTGACACACTAAGTTGCTATGGTTTTTGGAGTTAAACACGACAGATCTAGGGTGAGAACTAATGGATCTGGGTCAGGTCTAGGCGGGTTGTTTTGGTTAAAAGCTAGACCAGGGTCCTAAGGGAAAAACCCGACCAACTAATGGTCGAGTTAGGTGGTGTCTACGGGATTATTTTAGGTGAGACACTATGGAATGCTCGGCCAACTAATGGCCGAGCTTGGGTGGGGATTAGTGAATGATCTTAGGGGAGATCCTAAGGTGAGTTCTAGTGTAATGCTCGGCCAAAGGGTGGGCGAGCTGGGCAGGTTTTTTTTTTTTTGGAGAAGGATTAGGTAGGATCTAAGATGAGTCCTAAGGAAAGAGCTCGGCAAAATGGTGGCCGAGCTTTGGCTGATATTAGATGGTTGATCTCGGGTGAGATCCTAAGGGAATGGCTCGGCCAAAAGGGTGGCCGAGCTGGGTAGGTTTAGAGTGGTTTTTTTCTTTTTCTTTTAGTTAGGGTCTAACTTGGGTAATGGTTTAATGTTAGGGATAGACCTAAGATGAGCTCGGCCACTATGGACCAAGCTAAATGGGTGAGGATGGGTTCGACAAGAGGAGGGAACCGAGTGTTTTAGACACTCGGTTTTGCCAGGTTTTTGGGAGTGGTTTTTGGGTTAGGAAATGAGTTGGGTAGTGGTTTTTAGTTTAGGATTTTCTTTAGGACAGATCTAAGGTGAGCTCAGCCAGCTAATGGCCGAGCTGGGTATGGTCCTAGGTTAGGATGGTCTTAGGTAGAACTAGGTCAGCCCTTTTAGTGAAGTTCGGCCAGCTCCTTGGCTGGACTTTGCTGTGGCTTGTCATTAGTGGTCTAGGTGGTTTAGAGAGGTGAGAAAAGAGATGGTTTTGGGTAGGAACTAGGGGACTTACCTTGACAACATTTCAGCCATTTGATCCTTGGTTCCCACGCAGCCAATCCTCACCAAGCAAGGGCCATCCAATGCCGCCAGATTTGATTTCCTTTCAGCCATGTACAAACCGTGCTCTACAAGACCCCAGCCCACCCACAACTTTCACCCACAATCTCACGAAACAAGAGGGGAAGGCCGGCCCCTTTTGTTGACCTTCCTCTCTCTCTCTCTCTCTCTTTTCCCCAAGTGGAGAGGCGTGAAATGCTGGAAATTTGTCCCCTTCAAAGCCAGCCCACTCACGTCCTTTTATAGGACCCTTGTGTGGATATGGATCCGTTGTTGGTTTCTAAAATTTGGATCCAATCCAATCCAAGTTTCGTTTGGATATGGATCTTGGATCTGGATCTGGATTTTTGGATCCAAATTTGATCCAAATTTTTCTCTTCTTCAGTCCTTTCTGGCGTTTCAAGCCGGATGCTTCGTGCGGGTCTTGAGTTCATCAAGATTCCGTCTTATGCTGGGTTTTTCCCATTTTCATCGTTCGAGCTTCTTTTCGTCTTTCTGGACTCTGTTTCGACTGTTTCTTCTTGCTTTTGACTTGGATTTTCCGTGATTTCAGAGATGCTTTTGGCTTGGCCTTTGATGCTTCAGGCTTGAAATGCGTTTGTGGCCTGGGCTTCTTTTTCATCCTCGAAATTCACTTTTCATCGGGCTGGGCTTGACCTTTGAACTTTTTGAATCTTTTGCGACTGTTTTGAGCCAGGCTTCATCTGTTCATCTGGTCTCTTGTAAAAAATAGGACTTTCGTCCACTTTTGAGATTTTTTATGTTTCGAACAAGGTTGGAAAATAGAGTTTTGAAGGGTTTGAGTTCCTGAGTTTTTTGAAATCTCCAAACTTGGCTTTTTGAGCTGATTTTCGAACCAGGCATTTGGTTTTGGAAAATATTTAGATTTTGGGGTGTTTACAGATGCGAACCCTTCAACAAACTATTGAGAAAAGGAACAAAATTTTTGTGGGATGATGAATGCCAAAAGTCTTTTGAAAGTTTAAAAGCATACTTAGTTAATCCTCCTATTTTAAATCCTCCAAAGAAAGGAAAACCTCTTTTGCTTTACATTTCTGTGCATGCGAATGCTTTGGGTGCCTTGTTAGCTCAGTACGAGGATGATACCCATAAAGAGTATGCCATCTATTATATTTTGAAAACTCTCCTGGCTTATGAAAGGAATTACCAAGCCATGGAAAAGGCGTGCTTGTCCTTGGTATGGGCCTGCTAAAAATTTCGACACTACTTCCTAGATCACAAGATCTGGATAGTGTCCAAGCTTGACCCAATCAAGCACTTATTCGAAAAACCCATCCTCACAAGTAGGTTGGACAAATGGCAACTCCTTCTAATGGAGTATGACCTGAAATACTACCATCAGATCTCCATTAAGGGGCAAGCCCTAGCAGACTACATGGCTGAGTTCCCCTTAGAGGATGCATACCCCACACTCGATGAAATGCCTGATGAAGGCATATTGCAAAACCAATTTCAAAACCACATTTTGGCAAACTCTTTTGAAAACCAAGTGTGGAGGATGCACTTCGATGGGGCACGAAACCAACAAGGGGCAGGTGCCGGGGTCATCCTCGTATCCCCTGAAAGGGCAAAATAACCATAGCAATTCGCCTAGATTTTGAGTGTTCCAACAACATAGCTGAGTATGAAGCACTCATACAAGGTTTAAAAGTTTCGAAAACTCTAGGGGCAGCATGCATTGAGGTCTTTGGAGATTCATTACTCGTTATAAACCAAGTTTTAAAAATTTGGAAAGTTAGAAATGAAAAGCTTCTTCCATATCACTAGTTGGCCACTCGATTGGTCGAATCCTTCCAATCGTGCACACTCACACACGTAGGAAGAGAGGATAATGGCATTGTCGACGCCCTCTCATCCTTGGGTTCAACCCTAAGGGTCGATCCCACTTTGGGAACCCGATCCTTAGAAATATGGCATGCACCCACTCCATCCACACACGATTTCAAAATTTGCCAAAATAACTTAGATTCTGATGAAAAACCTTGGTTTTATGACATAAAGTGCTTTTTAGAAAATGGGGGATTTGCTGAAAATGCCACATCCAAGGATAAGTGTAAACACCTTGAATTTTCCAAAAATCAAAAACTCTCAAAAACACAAAAAGCTCGTTTGAGCCAAAACGATAACTTATTTTAAAATGTGAAAACATGTACAAAAGGCAAAAGGAGAGCCCCGGCAAGAAGAGCAAATCGAGCCCAGAGTCTCAAAAGCCACCCCCTACTCAAAAACTGAAGAAAGGAGAGCCCGTTTAGAGAAAAGCCCGACAAAAGGGTAAAAGTGTAATTTGGGTAAAAAAAAGTGCAGCAATTTGAGTTCGATATCAACAGAAATCGGTCAGAAACCAAAACAGCAGACCGAAACGAATGCCGAAAAGGTCCTGAAAAGCATAACACCGATTGGAAGAAAGACTTGGGGAAGACCCAGGCCAGAGTTGGGCCTTTGATGAATCGAAGCTCGCTCGAAACCGATGATGAAAAGCACCAGAAAGGACCAGAAAACTAAGGAGCAGAAGAAAGTTTGGACTGAATCTAGACCCAAAAATATCCAGATCCAGTTCCAAATAGTGTTTGGATTGGATCTAGATCTCAAAATATCTGAGGTCCGCAATCCAGATCCAAATAGGGTTTGGATTGGATCCGAATAGCCAGACCCAAATCCAAGACCCATTTGAAACCTCTATAAATAGAGGTGAGTGGGTTGGAAAAATCAGATTTCACTTGAAGTGAAGAGCAAGGCTTTCACGTGGATTTCAAAAGGGGGGGGGGGGGGGGGGGAGACAGAAGGGGCCCTATTGGCCCAAGCTTTGAGAGTTGGGATTGGCCATAGAGCCATGGGCTGCACAAAACGGAATGGCGTCTTCTTCATGCTTGAAGTGGACGTTGCATGGTGGAGCTTGGCGGCTTGAGCGGCGGCTTGGAGTGAGGTAAGCTCCTAAAACCTAACCTAGACTCCCTCTCTCCTAACCACTCTAGACCACCCATCCTAGCCAAACCAGCCCCCTAAAAACACCATTAAAACAACCAAGTCCTGGCCGATTTTCACCAAAACATCTACCCTAGACCACCACCTAACCTAGCTACCCTAAGACAACAACCAAGTTCGGCCACCACCTAGCTGAACTCCCACCTTAAACAACCAAGTTCGGCCAGGTGCTGGCCGAACTCCACCTTGAACCCCATCAAGTTCGGCCAGCCTTGGCCGAACTCCCCTCCAACAAAACCACGGCCTGCAAGGCAGGCCGTGTCCCACTTAGAACCATCCAAGGCCATTCAAGCCTAAGACCACGGCCTGCAAGAGCAGGTCGTGTCCTCTTCAAAAGCCCCAAGGCCTGCCATAGTGGTAGGCCATATACCTAGCTAAACTTAGCCAACTAGGCTGCCCCTTCGGCTGGCCGCCTGCCATTAGAACTTGACCCAAACCTAAACTAAGCCTAGGACCAACTACACCCTAAGGACAACTCTATCCTATACCTAAACCAAGGCGAAAGTGTTGGCCGAATCCTAAACTAAAACCACACCACTCAAGCCACCTTGGCTCGAGTCATCCCTTACCCAAATCAGCCCCAAGTGGCCCCAAACCCATTATAACTTGCAGCTCCCGGAACTCCAAGTCTCTCCAAGCTCTCAAGCTCTCTGGCTTCGCTCCCACATGCCTCGGATGCCATGAGATGATGATGAACTCATCCCTTGTACAATCTGTAGACGCGCGAAAATCCCCGCTTCTCACCTTTTCAGGGCTTGGAGCGGATCCTCTCATGTGTCTAAGGCCTATTTATGCAAACAGGGTGTGCCAGCTAGCTTACCTAAGCTAGCGAAGATATATTAAAACTGACTTCTAATCGTGGTGACTGTGAGCAAGTGAGCTCTTGTCGTCGCAGACCTTCTTGCACCGATGCGCAAGGGTCAGTCTGTACGCTTTGCAAAAATCGAGTTTTGGGATAGAAAGCCTACGAAGCGGTTCGAGGTGTCTAATTCGGGTCTTTTAGATGCGGTTGCATATTTTAGATCACGTGGATTTGCACGTGCCTAAGTCTTTCCTTTTATCCCTTTTCGGGCCACCTAGTTTGTGTGTTATGAACACTCTACTACATGGGCGAATTCGAGCGGGGCTTGCTTTGATGCAATATGCGTCCTACCTCGTGGTATGGCGTAGATGCAATGCAAACTCACGCTACTCCAAAGGGAAAACCCGAATGTAAAGACAATACTGAAGGGAAATAACCGAAGGGAAATGACTTCAAATATAAATGCCGAAGGGAGATATGTATATAGAGTATGTATATGAGCCCTTATTCGGGTCTTGCAAATAAGAGCGAAGGCTCAATGTGGGTGCGTGCTTGAATTGAAAGACTTACGCACACGACATGAAATTAAACCCAAATATAAATTGCAGTATGGCCTTAACTAAGATCTTGGGAATAAGAGCGAAAGCTCAATGTGTGTGAGTGCTTGAATTGAAGTACTACGCACACAACATGAAATGAAACCCAAATATAACTGCAGTAGGCCTTGACTAAGGTCTTGGGAGTAAGAGCGAAAGCTCAATGTGTGTGAGTGCTTGAATTGAAGTACTACGCACACGACATGAAATGAAACCCAAATAGTATAGGTCGGCCCTTACTTGGGTCTTTCAAATAAGAGCGAAAGCTCAATGTGTGTGAGAGTGCTTGAATTGAAAGACTTACCCACACGACATGAAATGAAACCCAAATAGTATAGGTCGGCCCTTACTTGGGTCTTTCCAATAAGAGCGAAAGCTCAATGTGTGTGAGTGCTTGAATTGAAAGACAACGCACCCAACTTAAGCAAAACCCTTCAAAAATGAAAGTATATGTATATACTTATGTATTAGGGGCTGATTAGGCCCGTGTGTGTTCAAAATCGTGCACAACTAAGAGAGTGCACGTGTGTGGGTGTGCCAAGCCACGTTATTACAAGCGGGGGGAGACTATGCTCCATTATTACAACCCCGTATCGAATTGAATCTCAAGCAAGTATACAACTAAAGACCGAGTTAGGCACTTACTAGTAGCTGGTCCGTAGATGCCTTGCTTAAGCGTGGGCTTGGCCTTCGCCTTGGGCTGCAAAAGGGAGCTCCGCGAGGGTGAACGGCAAGAGGTGCTGGCTGAAGGTCCTTGGTGCGCGGAAGAGGCGCCTTGAAGGTGGCCAGCCACTAGAGATGGGCTATTTTTGGTGGGTTGGGTTAAAGGACCTAAGGAAGGTCACTAGGGGGAGTGTAGTGTTGGGGAATATGGCACTAAGGGAAGGGAACTAGATAGGGGAAGCTCTTAGGGAGTTGGATGGGGTAGCCGGGTGTAGCTAGGTTGGTTAGGTAGTGGCGGGTAGTTAGGATGCTATGGGTTCGGCTGAGGGGGAAGGGTGGCAGCAAGTGGCTGGCTGTGGGGGTAGGTGGTGGTAGTGCAGGTGGCTGAGAGTGGAGAGGGAGTGGAGAAGAAGTAGAGTGGAGTATGGGGTACTAACCGGATGATGGGAGGCGGCGGGTGGTTAAGGAGCAGCTGGTTCGGCCGAAGCTCGGGGTGGCGACAGGTGGTTGGCCGGCTGGGGTGTGGTGGAGCACGGTGGTGGATGGTGGTGGTGCAGGTGGAAGGCCCGGTTGGTGCTGGAAAGGGGTGAGAGTGGATGAGAGAGGATGGAAGGGGATGAGAGAGGCTGGAAAATGGGTGGGCTTCTAGATAGGAAAACCCGCCCCCAAGGGGGGGGTTTATATAGGGATGGGTAGGTCGGTTAGGGCTGGGTTTGGGGTAGTGGTTAGGTGGTTTAGGTAGGGTGGTATGATGATAAGGTGGGCTGGAAAGGGTAGGGCCAGATATTTTAGATACAAGTGGTTTGGGTAGGTTGTGGGCTAGGGGTGGTTTAGGGGTTTAGGGTTTGGTTAGGTGGGTGGGTTCTAGGGTGAGGTTTAGTGAGCTAGGTTAGGTGATTAGGCTAGGATTAGGCTAGGTTTAGGGAAATTAACCTAGGTTTAGGGAAGGATTAGGGAAGTGGGTTAGGTGATTAGGTTAGGATTAGGCCAGGATTAGGGAAGTAGGTTAGGTGATTAGGCTCATATTAGGGGCGGATTAGGGTGGAAGGCTAGGATTAGGTATTTTGGGTTAGGTTTAGGTGAAGGAGCTCCCTTTGCATGACCCATAGACCTTAACCACATCATGTTGGTGCAGCCCTAGGTTAGGTTTTGGCTAATTACAAGCTTAAACCCCCTCAATTAGGCTAACCCACATGATTAACCCCAAACTTGACACACAAGTCAAGCTTAATTACAACCACACTTGATCTTATCCATCCCCACTCTCTCTCATGCCCATAATCCCACGTGAATTTCAAGTGGGCCCCACCTCCATTTATGAGAAGGTGATGTGGGCCATGGATATGGATATTAGATTGGATTTTTGAAACCAAATCCAAATCCAAGTCCATACACAGGTTTGGATTGGGATCTAGATATATATGGTCCAGATCCAATCCAAACTGAACTCTGACTCCTTCAAGCTGTATTTGAAATGAACGGTTTGTGCGATGCCTGACAGCATCGGTGCTCCGTCTGCGTTGGGTCTTCGCCAACATGATCGTCCGCCTCTGTTTTCGCCTTCCGGAGATGACTTCAAAGGATGTTTTGATGATAACAGGGTCTTGGACGTTCGAGATCTTGGGAGTGTGAATTTGATACAAGAGTTGCTGTGCCGGGCTCGATAGGTGCTCTGGTTCCGGGCTCTTCTTAGCTCTCCTGGTCCTGTCTGGATTAGGCCAAGCTGCTTCGGGGTTCCAAAACATGTTTTAAAAAGGTTTTAAAACCATATTGTATGTTTTCGAAATACAGAGTTTAAAACATATGTACAGGGTTGTTTGGAAGGCTCCTGGGTTTCCAGACTCAAAATGGCTCTTTGGGGCTGCTTTTACAAAACCAGATGAATTTGAGAAATTCGTGGGATTTCGGAGTGTTTACACAATCCTAACTCAAGAACCTGGAAAAGTGTAAGTCGTTTGATATATATCAAGTCTCTTTTCCATTCAATTCAATTCGTGATACGGGGTTGTAATAATGGAGCATCGTCTCCCCCCGAAATGTAATAACGGCACTGGACACACGAGACACACACGTGCACTTGAGCCTTTCCACTCTTATCTCGTACACAAGCACCACGTACACAATTGAGCCTTTTCGCTCTTATCATATACATACGTATTTCAATTAAGCTGGGTTGTTACATTAAGTCGTGTGAGTTTGTCTTTCATTTACACACTCGCACCCAAGAAACACCCGAGCGATTGCTGAAACACCTCACGCACATTTTGGCCTCAGAAGCCACTAAGATATAGCCATATCTATATATTTTCTGCTGCATGAGTTTTCCCGGTTCAGTTGTGTGCGCATTTCAATTTTGGGTTTTAAATTCAGTCATGCGCGTTGTCTTTCAACTTATACATGCACACACGCGCCACAATTGAGCCTTTCCGCTCTTATATATATCTATATCTCCCTTTTGCTGCGTTTTATGGTTCAGTTGTGTGTGTTGCATTTCAATTTATATACAACATCCACGCACACATTGAGCCTTTCCACTCTTAAGATATAGATATATTTAAATTTCTGCAATTTACATTCAAGTTATGTGAGTTGCATTCAATTTAGGTTTTCCCTTCTGTTATGTCTTTCAAATTCGGGTTTTACATTCAAGTTGTGTGAGTTGCATTGCATACTCGCCATACTCGAGCTAGAGTGCATACCTGCATCAAACAAACCCTGAACAAAATTGTGCAAGACGCCCAACTTAGGCCACTTTGCACACACTCCACTCCTAAGTGGTTGAAACTGAAAGACTTAGGGTCGCCCAAATCAAAAACTCGCCAAGTGCATGATTTCAAAAGGATTTTCAAACACCTATTTATTCAAAAATCGAATTTGAGCTTCACTTGTTTCAAACGAAGTCTCTAAGCATACAGACTGACCCTTGCGCATCGGTACAAGAAGGTCTGCGATGAAAAGATCCCGCTTGCCTACAATTGCCTTTCAAAAGTCAGATATTTCAAAACTTCTTCGCTAGTTTGAGTAAGCTAGCTGGCACACCCTAAAAGTGAACATACTTGTTCGAAAAACCCATTCTCACTAGTAGATTGGGCAAATGGCAACTCCTTCTAATGGAGTATGACCTGAAATACCATCACCAGATCTCCATTAAGGGGTAAGCCCTAGCTGACTACGTGGCTGAGTTCCCCCCGAAGGACGCATATCCCACACTTGATGAAATGCCTGATGAAGGCATATTACAAAATCATTTTCAAAACCACATTTTGGCAAACTCTTGCAAAAACCAAGTGTGGAAAATGCACTTCGATGGGGCACGAAACCAACGAGGGGCTGGCGTTGGGGTCATCCTCATATCCCCTGAAAAGGGCGAAATTCCCATAGCAATCCGCCTAGATTTCGAATGTTCCAACAACATAGCTGAGTATGAAGCACTCATACAAGGCTTAAGGGTTTCGAAAACTCTAGGGGCATCATACATCGAGGTCTTTGGAGATTTGCTCCTTGTTATAAACCAGGTTTTGAAAATTTGGCAAGTACGTAATAAAAAACTACTTCTATATCACGAGTTGGCCACTCGATTGGTTGAGTCATTCCAATCATGTAAACTCACACACGTAGGAAGAGAGGATAATGGCATTGTCGATGCCCTCTCCTCCTTGGGTTCAGCCCTAAAGGTCGATCCCATCTCAGGGACCCGATCTTTAGAAATATGGCATGCGCCCAACCCATCCACACACGATTTGGATATTTGCCAAAATAACCTAGATTCTGTTGAAAAACCTTGGTTTTACGACATCAAACGTTTTCTAGAAAATGGGGGATTCACTGAGGATGCCACATCCAAAAATAAGGCATTCATCCGTAAAATTTTAACCCGATACACCATTCTGGGTGGGGTTCTGTACAAAAAAAGTTTTACCGGCATCCTACTTAGATGTGTTGATCTAGAGGAGGCTAGGATTGTGATGCATGAGTTCCACGATGGAGAATGTGGAGGTCATGTTAACGCCAACATGATGACAATGAAAATACTTAGAGCGGGCTATTTTTGGTCCACCTTGAAAAAGGATTGTCACAATCATGTTAGGAAGTGTCATCCATGTCAAGTGCATGAGCACGCCATTCATATCCCATCATCTGCATTGCATTTCGTGGTCAGCCCCTGGCCATTTACCATGTAGGCGTTTGATATCGTAGGCCCGATCTTTCCAAAGGCATCGAATGGGCATAGATTCATTTTAGCAGCCACTGAGTATTTCTCCAAGTGGGTGGAAGCCATCTCCCTGACCAACGTACAGGGGCAACATGTGGTGGCTTTCATTAGGAGAAATATCTTGGCTCGATTTGGGGTTCCACCAGATCTTGTGTCCGATAATGGCACCCCATTCAAAAATGAGCGGATGGTCAAGTTGTGCAACACGTATGGCATAATCACTACTTCTCCTCGCCCTACTACCCTTAAGGCAACGGCCAAGCCGAAGCCACGAATAAGACTCTCATTAGTATAATTGAGAAGACTTTAGAGAAGGGTAGGATGTGGCACGAGAAGCTGGATGAAGCCTTATGGGCTTATAGGACTTCCATTCGGACTCCCACGAATGCCACACCATTCGAATTGGTCTATGGCACAAATGTCATTCTTCCCATTCATACACAATTACATTCATTCCATACATCTATCGCACTCGACCTCCCCCTAGAGACGCTTCAGCATGCTAGGATGGCCGAACTAGATTTGCTAGATGAGAGGCGACTCCTTTCTATGGATCATGCTCGTGCATACCAGCAAAGGATAGCCCGACACTATGGCAAACACATGAGACCTCGCCACTTTGAAGTGGGAGATCTGGTTTTAAAAATCATCCACTATCGTGGCCCACATCTGCTTGGAAAGTGGCACCCCAAGTGGGATGGACCCTATGTTGTACGTGCAACCACCACGAATAATTCGTATTGGTTGATCGATGTAGAAGGTAGGAATTTAGCAGATCCTATCAACATTCAATAGTTAAAGAAGTATTACGTGTAGGATTTGGGTTAAATTCCCATTTTTGAAAACCCTTAGGGATAGCTGCTTTGAAACTTCGAAAGTAAGGTTCAAAGGCGAATTGTGTGACCCTGAGTAAGAGAATTCCCACTTGTGAAAGAGTGGAATCTTCCAAACACGTGGTTACATTTCAAAATCCTTCTTCTTACAAAGAAAGGCCTAGTTCAATATAGCAAGATACTTGCAAGTAGTACGTGCTATTTCTAAATAGGCTGATCTGGAATGGATCGAGTGTGACCTTGGGATAAGTCCTCCCCTCTTCTCTTCTCCTTCCAAAAGAAAAACGTGGCCAAAATAAAGGGAATTTCCCATCCAAAGTCTCTTTCCAAAAGAGAAAAACTAGAATAAAAAAGAAAAATCGATTCTCTTGTGAAAAAGAGGGATTAAAGAAAAAATACTCCCAAAGGGAGACCCTCTATGAAAAAAAGGGAAAAAGGCCAAAAAGCTCAAAAAGAGCAGTTTTCCGCCTTCTATGCCTTAAACCACGGGACGCTTCAGAAGGGACCATGGTATCTCTTCCCCATCCTTGGCTTATCCCAAGTAAAACATGGTTCATTTCGAGGAATCCTAAAGTAAAAATAGGATTTACTTACTTGAATTCCATTTTGTTTGAGAATTCGACATTTCGAGTAAGACGTAGGAATCTTGAAATGTAGATTGTTTTCTTATAAAACCTCTGCTAGATTAGCGAGTGTCAAGACTCAAGCAAAGGCAAACACGAAGAGCTCGAGATACTTAGGATTGAGGCTCAAAGCAGTTTTTCCTTTTTGTAAATAGATTTTGAAAAATCGAACATCGAACAGCATAGGGTCTGCTCACTTAGAGCAACAGGCCTTCATAAGTCTCAAGAGTTCGACCATAGTTGGTCTCTGGGAGGTCGCCACTCTTGGCACCCCACCCATGTCATGCATCTGCATTTCCACGCATGGACATTTGCATAACATGATCCCATATAGGACCAGATTCCATATAGATCCCTTTTGTGTGATATCTCCTCCTACCAGGGTTTTAAAAGTGAGATTTTGCTAAAGATTGGGACGATCCCATATTTTCGTGGATAGATCTAGGGAGACATTGAAAGGGGTGTTTGTCGTCTTTGCCATTATCCAAATCAATTTGGATAATGCCAAAGAGGGGCATCTGTAAACACCCCAAAATCCCACGATTTTCCCAAAACACTTGGTTTTGCAAAAGCAGCCCCAAAGGGTTATTTTGAGTCTGGAAACCCAGGAGCCTTCTAGGCAACCCTGTACATATGTTTAAACTATATATGTTTTAAAATATGTATAATATAGTTTTAAAACCTTTTAAAAGATGTTTTGAAACCCCACAAAGCGACTTGGCCTGATGAAAGCAGGACTAGAGGAGCGAAAGAGAGCCCGGAACCGGAGCACATGTCGAGCCCGGCACATCAACTCTCGTATCAGATTCATCCCTAGAATCTTGAACATCCAAGCCTCTATTATCAGCAAATCCATCGAAATGATCTCCGGAAGGTGAAAACAGAAGCGAACGACCATGTTGGCGAAGACCCAACGCAAGACAGAGTACTGATGCTGTCAGGCCCCACACAAACCGTTCGTTTCGAACATACCCTGAAGGAGTAAGAAATCAGATTTGGATCGGATCTGGACCATATATATCCAGATCTCAATCCAAACATGTATGTGGATTTGGATTTGGATTTGGATCCAAAGATCCAATCCAATATCCACATCCATGACCCACATCACCTTCTCATAAATGGAGGTGGGGCTCACAACAAATTCATGTGGAATCTTGGGCATGAGAGAGAATGGGGAGGATAAGATTTGAGGGCAATGTGTTAAGCTTGACTTGTGTGTCAAGTTTTGGGTTAATCATGTGGGTTAGCCTAATTAGTGTAGGTTTAAGTTTGTATGCACCTAACCTAGGGCTGCACCAACATGATGCAATTAAGTTCATGGGCCATGCAAAGGGATGCTCCTAGCCTAATCCTAAGCTAAATCCCCTAATCCTAGCCATTTTCCCTAAACCTGACCTAATCCTAGCCTAATCACCTAACCCACTTCCCTAATCCTAGCCTAATCACCTAATCCACTCCCCTAATCCTTCCCTAAACCTAGCCTAATTCCCCTAATCCCGACCTAATCCTAGCCTAAACACCTAACCCACCTCACTAAACCTCACCCTAAACCCAACCCACCTATCTAAGCCCTAAACCATTAAACCAGCCCACCTAAATCCCTAGCACACCATATTCCTAAAACCACCTAAGCTAAATATCTGGCCCCCCCTAAATATTTGGCCCACCTTATCTCCAAACCACCACCACCTAACCACTAAACCAGCCCCCTAATACCAGCCCAAACCGACCCCACAAAAGCTATTAAAACCCCCCCTAGTGGGCGTTTTCATGCTTCATTAGGCAGTCGAGCCCTTGTTCTTCCTCTCTCACCCGTTTCTCTCTTCCCTCACCTGCTCCACCTTGGAACCCCGGCCATCTCCACTCCACGCCACCATCCTCTGGCCAACTCCACTCCACGCCACCTGACTGCACCAACCTGCCACCTTCCTTCCCTTCGGCCGCTCCCTTGACACCCGCAGCACCTCATCCTTCATCCAGCCATCCTCCGGTTAGTACCCCATCATAACACCACCCTCTCTTCACTCCCCCTCCACTCTTAGCCACCACCCGCAGCACCTTCCTTATTCTAGCCTCCACTTCATCCAGCCGGCCACCATCTGCCGCCTCCCCCCCATTCGGCCAGCCTCTACCTAACTGCACCACCCGCCACCTTACCTTTCCCTTAGACACCCCCTAGCCAATACACCCAACCTTACCTCTCCCCAAGACTCCCCCCACACCTTAGTGACACACCCTAGCTCCCATTACTTTCCCTAAGCACCCCCTAACTACCCCAGCCAAGGCAGCATCACCTAGCTCCACTCGGCTAGCGCCAAGGCACCACCCGCTGCACCCTTGCCGTTCGGCCAGCACCTCCCTTTGCCGCGCCCTTCCAAGGAGCTCCCTCTTGCAGCCCAAGGCGACACTCAAGCCCAAGCAAGTCACCCCGGACCAGCTATACGTAAGTGCCTAACTCGGTCCTTGTTATATAGACTTGCTTAAGCTTAATTACATGTGGTATGGGGTTGTAATAACAGAGCGTTGTCTCCCTCCGCTTGTAATAACGTGGTTTGGCACACCCACACTCACGTGCACTTGAGCCTATTCCGCTCTTAGCTGCACACAATTTTGACACACACATGGGCCTAATCAGCCCTTAAGATATAGACTTACTTATATAATTTAAGTTGCGTGGGGTTTTGCTTAAGTTGTGTGCGTTGTCTTTCAATTTTCACACTCACACACATTGAGCTTTCGCTCTTATTTTCAAGACCCTAGTAAGGGCCGTGCTACCATTTCCCTTGGGTGTTTTACTTCATGTCATGTGCATAGTACTTCAATTCTACACTCACACACATTGAGCTTTCGCTCTTACTCCCAAGACCTTAGTCAAGGCCTATTGCAATTTATATTTGGGTCTAATTTCATGTCGTGTGCGTAGTACTTCAATTCTACACTCACACACATTGAGCTTTCGCTCTTACTCCCAAGACCTTAGTTAAGGCCATATTGCAATTATATTTGGGTTTCATTTAAGTCGTGTGAGTTGTCTTTCAATATACACACAACACCCACGCACACGTTGGCGACCTTCGGGCCCATATATATTATAAGTATTTCCCTTTCGACTATGTCTTTAAGATTTGGGTTTTAAGGTTCAGCAGTGTGTGCAGTCTTTACATATATACACGGCACACACTTGCACAATTGAGCCTTTCCGCTCTTAAGATATAGCCATATTTCCCTTTTGCAATTTACATTCAAGTCATTTCCCTTCCGCATTGTCTTTCAATTCGGGTTTTCCCTTTGGAGTTGCGTGAGTTTGCATTGCATATACGCCATACCACGAGTTAGGATGCATATTGCATCAAAGCAAACCCCATACTCCCGCTCAAAGTCGCCCCACTTAGGTCACGTGTTCATAACACACACCTAGTTGGCCCAAAAAGGGATAAAAAGAAAGACATAGGCACGTGCAAATCCACGTGAAAATAAAACTTGGAAAACCATACAAATCAGCTGAATCGAACACCTTAAACATTTTTCTAGGTTATCATATCAAAAACTCGATTTTCTAAGCATACAGACTGACCCTTGCGCACCGGCGCAAGAAGGTCTACGACGAAAGGAGCTTGCTTGCTCACAGTCGCCACGTTAGGAGTCAGATTTCAAAGTATTTCTTCGCTAGCTTAAGCAAGCTAGCTGACACGCCCTTTTGCTTAAATAGGACTTAGACACACGAAAGGATTCGCTTCAGGCCTAAGAACCAGAAGCGGGGATTTTCTAGTGTCTACAATCATGATACTTTTTACTCAAGGATGGAAACATAACCAGCCCTAAGTGATCGTCATGGCCATCAGGCTTTAGTTTTGACATGGTCTCCATATTTTATCGTCAGATTCATGTTCTTATCCCAACACAATCAAGGTTTTCATATAAACCTGAAGTTTTGAAAATCTTTCTTTTCAAAGTATATGTAGGGTTAAATTTTCAAAATTTTGACCCCTTTTGAGAAAGCAATTTTGGGAAATCCTCCCTTTTATATGAGGATGGTTTCATACCAACCCTTTTGATTTGAAATATGTTTCCTATACTTGATTTTGGTCAAGCAGGGTTTTTGGAATTCATTTTGAAAATTCGTGCCTTCATGGGGCATTTGATCAAGTATGGGGAATGTGTCTCACAGAGGCACTTCAGCCACATGATACAGGGCTTGTCCCTTAATTGAGTCTTGAGTTTTGAAACTCATACTCTGTTGAAAGGGGCTGCCATTTTGCCCACCTATTTAAGATAGGTTTTTCAAATGAGTGCTTTAATGAATCATTCCCCTTTCCATGGGAGATGATGTCTCGAATTTTTAGGCCTACAGCCAAGCCAAGCACAATTTTTCTTTTGGCTTAGAGATTCCTTTCACACGTGTAGACGCCGAAAAATCCCACCTCTGGTATCTAGGCTTGAAGCGAATATTTTCGTGTGTCTAAGTCATATTTAAGCAAAAGGGTGTGCCAGCTAGCTTGCTTAAGCTAGCGAAGAGATATTTTGAAATCTTACTCCTATCGTGGCTGTAGACATGGAAAATCTTCGACTCCGGGTTTCTTAGGCCTGGACTGAATCTTTTCGCAATCTACGTTCGCTTTTAGGGCGTGCCAGCTAGCTTACTTAAACTAGCGAAGTAGTTTTTGAAATATCTGACTTTTGAAAGGCGATTGTAGGCAAGCGGGATCTTTTCGTCGCAGACCTTCTTACACTGACGCGCAAGGGTCAGTCTGTATGCTTAGAGACTTCTTTTGAAACAAGTTTAAACTCAAATTCGATTTTGAATGATCAGGTGTTTGAAAACTTTGGAAATCATGCACTTGGCGAGTTTTTGCTTTTACTGGGCTTGGGCGACCCTAAGTTTTTCAATTTTAATCACTTGGGCATGGAGTGTGTGCATCCAGTGGCCTAAGTTGGGCATTTTGTACGATTTTGTTCGGGTTTTGTTCGATGCAGGTATGCAACCTAGCTCGAGTATGGCGAGTATGCAATGCAACTCACACAACTTGAATGTAAAACCCAAAATTTAAAGACTTAGCAGAAGGGAAAACCCAAATTGAATGCAACTCACACGACTTGAATGTAAATTGCAGAAATTTAAATATATCTATATCTTAAGAGCAGAAAGGCTCAATGTGTGCGTGGGTGTTGTGTATAAATTGAAATGCAACACACGCAACTGAACCGTAAAACGCAGCAGAAGGGAGATATAGATATATATGAGAGCGAGAAGGCTCAATGTGAGTGAGTGCTTTGAGTGTATAAATTGAAAGGCAACTCACGCAACTTGAATTTAAAACCCAACTGGAAGGGAAATATGTATATATACATAAGAGCGGAAAGGCTCAATGTGAGTGAGTGCTTTGAGTGTATAAAATGAAAGACAACTCACACGACTTGAACCTTAAAACCCAGCTGAATGTATATAAATAGGGCTATATCCTATGGGCTGTTGAGGCCCGTTTGTGTGCAAAAGTGTGCAGATAAGAGTGAAAAGGCTCGAGTGTATGTGTGTGTATTTTGCACATATATTACATCCGGGGGGAGATGATGCTCCGTTATTACAACCCCATATGACGAATTGAATTGAATAGAAAGGAATTTGATATATATCAAAATCAACTTACACTTTCCAGCCTTTTGAGTTAGGATCGTACAAGGGGCAAATTCGCCTTCTTCTTATGGAGTCCGGGGCACATGGGAGCGAAGCCGGAGAGCTTGAGAGCTTGGAGAGACTTGGAGTTCCGGGAGCTGCAAGCTACAATGGGTTTGGGGCTACTTGGGGCCGGTTTGGGCAAGGTATGACTCGAGTCACCTTGGCTCGAGTGATTGGGTTTTTGTATGGGGTTTGGCCAACACTTGGCCTTGGTTTAGGTATAGTTTAGGCTTGGTATTAGGCCAGCATTTGGCCTTGGTTTAGGTATAGGATAGAGTTGGCTGGTCCTAGGTTAGGTGTTGGCTAAAGTTTTGAGATTTCGGCCAAGGTTCATGACCTTTGTTTGGTCTTGTGAGACTCGAGCCAAGGTGGCTCGAGTGGCATGGTTTTAGTATGGAATATGGCCAGCACTTGGCCTTAGTTTAGGTCTTGTGAAGCTCGAGCCAAGGTGGCTCGAGTAGGAGTGACTTGCTCTAAGGTTCAGCCAAGGTGGTTGTGGGGTTGTCTTGGGTCGACTTAGGTAAGTATGGGGGCTAATCCTAGGCAAACCACGACTAGGTTGAGGGCTGGCTAACTAAGATGGGCCAAGGTGAGCTTAGGTAAGGGACCGCAGCCAGTATGGCCAAGTGGTTTCAAGGTGAATGGTCTTGGTTAGAGGAAGGATGCCCGACCAACTTTGTCCGGGTTGTTTTGGGTGTGTGGGAAAGGGAAACCAGCCAAAGGTTGGGCTGGTTTTTAGATAGTTGGCCTGCCTTTAGGGCAGGCCACTTTGGGTAGGAAATGAGACACGGCCTGCTGGTGCAGGCCGTGGGTTTTTAGGGAAGGAGCTTGAGTCACCTTGGCTCGAGTTAAGGTAGTGTAAACACCCAAAATTTTCTTTTAAAATTCTTACCTTTTTGGGGAAGTAGCTATTTTTGGTAATTTTAGGTTTTCGAAGGAAAAAGGCACTAAACGAGTTGTTTCGGTACCAAAATTTTATGGAAGCGTTAAAATGATGAAAGAATACTTTCCTTTCTGAAAATTTCGAATTTTGACAAGATTGGATGAAAATGACAATTTTGCCCCCAACATGGAAAAAGCAGGATTTCGTTTCTTTAAAAGTTTTCTGTTGATAAATTTGTTTTAAATTTACCGTTTGAAAAGATATAGGCATTTATAAGACAATTTGACACCTGTAAAGGCAGGTGGGTGCCCAAAAAGGAGAGTGGGCATCAAAAAGGGAAAGTGAGCTTCCCACAAAGAAAAGCTCATATTTGAAAAGAAATCACTTCCAGAAGGGAAAGTTGGTCTCACCAAAGAAAAGGAAAAACGGAGGCAAGAACGATAGCTTCCGAGAACAAAGGTTTGGTATCGAACGCCTTTCGTAACGTGTCCATGTTATGTTTGGGTGTCGAGGTAATTAGTATTGATATGCATCAGTTTTTGCATCATCATTTGTTAATGTTATGTTATGTTAAGAATAATGTTAATATTTTAACACTCATGGGGGAAATCTAGCGAGCATGGTGGTAGGTCTTCAAAAACGTAACATGGGCTTGCTTAATACTTTTCATAATTAGGCATGGAACATGGATTTGCTTAAACACTTTCACAGCAAACGTGCAGCACAACACATTTGCTGTTACAGATATGTAGTTCTTATGTCCATTCCTACACCGGAAGAAACCACTGAAGTAGCGACTGGTTCAACTGAGAAGAATGGAGATGCTCCTGCTCAAGGTAAATTGCAACTAATATCTGCGCAGAGACTGGCTGCATCTACAGCAGCACCTGGTGAAGTTCAACCAAGCCCATTTGGAAGAGGAAGCAAAAAGGCGGTTGAAGGCTGCAGGGCTTCAAGCGAAGAAAGACAAATTAGATTCCACCAGCCGTCAATGCAATAATCACTTACCATATCGGTCGTATTCCACAGCAACACCAACTTGGCAACCTACTATATTATGTGCTAGACGAATATAACAACTAAATTCAGTGAGTGGACAGCTTACAAATGCAATGTGTAGGGCTCCTTATCCGATTGCCTCTTTGATGAAATTGAAAAGGGTTCGTCCTGATTTCCTTAACGTGATGCTTCATGAATTGGAAGGCGACCTATTAACAAGCAGTAAGTAAAGAACAATGGGTTTCAAGAACACGCTGTTAAATGTTGGAAATGGCATCATTGAGAAAGGTGGGTTCAGGATAGGATTCGACCTAGACTATGATGAAAAGAAAAGTCAATTCCAGCCCAATCAAGCAACACACACTTACCTTTTGGAGTGAGGATCAACTACCAAAAATAGCAGCTTGCCATTCAACATCAATTCACAGAACAACACTTTCCAAAACCTGTTTTTGCAGCAATTACATGCCAAAAATGAATTTTATCAGCAAGGCAACTTGCCTTGCCCAATGCTACACCAAAGGGGCACCCTTTGGCCTATAAAAGAAGCCTTAATGAGGCTGCAAAGAAGGGACCAGCACACAGGAACATTCAGTCCGAAAATTCAGAGAAATAGAGAGAGAGAGAGAGGGAAAGGAAGAGAAGAAGGAGAAGAAGGAAGTCTGGCCTGGTTCCGACGTCCGACGATCGTCCGGCGAAGTGCTCCTACATCCCCTCTCACTCACAGAGGTTGGAATTCTTGCACAAATTAGTTTTAATTCATGAGAATCTGAAAAAGCACAGATTCTGAAATTTATACATGAATCAAGGCTTTGAGCCCATGTTCTTCATTTATATCGATACAAACATGCATGATTCCTTCATGAACAAAATTAAAATCCATGTTTAGATGATTTCCAAGATTTATTAGGACTGATACAGGTTGAACTTCGTTCTAGAATCACGTTAGGAACTTTCTGAAATTTTCTGTAAAACTGGTTTCTGAAACTGTCTGTGCATACACGTCTAATCACGGAATTTTTATAGACAAACGGACAAGCCAATTGCTTCAAAATTTTGCATGAATAATCTAGACATATCAAATGTTCTTAGATAAAATTTTGAGGAATTGTTATGAACTGTTGCCTAGTCAATTAGATCTGTGAAGTTTATACAAAATCTAGATTGCGTTTTACAGAAACAGAATGTTCAGTAATAGACCTCTGTTCTTTTGCCCATATCTCTGCGACCACTGAATGAAATTGGATGAAATTTGATTCTTTGGAAACCTAACATCCATATCTTTCTAACACAACAAATTTTATCGAAATTTGATGACTGAGCGCTGAGATATTGTTGTTTTTCTAAGCTTCTAATTCATAGAAACAGGACTGTTCCGAATTTTATAACAGTTTCTGATTCTGTATTTAATTCTCAGAAAATAAAGAACTAAATTATAAAATAAAAATATATTCTGATTCTACACACACGTGTCTCTATTCTGTAAAAGTTTTAGAATTTTTGGAGAATCAGAAGTATTTTTAGAAAAATTTGGAGAACAGGTCTTTGGGACTGAACAGATTCTGCAACTTTCAGAATCTGAAAATTTTTCAGAAATCAAGAACTTAAACACAAATCTGAAATTTTAGAAAATCTGGTTTTTCCTTTCTCGAATTAACGGATTCAAACAAATTTCAAGCTTCTAGGCTGACCCTTGAGCGTCGGTTCAAGAAGGCCTAAGTCGAAAAGATCTCACTTGTCCACAATCGTTCTTAGAAGTCAGAAAATCAGAATTTGTTAGTTTTAGCAAACTAACTGGCACGCTCACGCAACCCGACATAGTTCGAGGGTTTGATTTCGAATCCCAAACGATTTGAAATAAAATCACGTCTACAGGTAGTTTTGAATGGGAAGTTCGGCCAAGGTTGGCCGAACTTGGTTGGGTTCAAGGTAGAGTTCGGCCAGGTGGTGGCCGAACTTGGCTTGTGCCTTAAGGTAGCTTAGTTAGGTGGTGTTCTAGGGTAGGGACCTTGGTGAAAAACGGCTAGCACTTGGCTGGTTTGGTGGTGGTTTTGGGAGGACGTTTGGGTAGGATGGGTGGTCTAGAGAGGTTAGGGAAGAAAGGGGTTAGGTTTAGGTCTTAGGGGCTTACCTAGTTGCAGCACCGCTCCAAGCTGTCACTCAAGCCGCCAAGCTCCACCATGCAACGCTCCCAGCCAGCTTGTAGGGGATGTTCCTTGGTTGGTGCAGCCCTTGGCTTCACGAGCCAACCCAAACTCTCAAAATAAAGAACATGTTGGCCAATAGCCACTTTCTCTCTCATCCCCCCCCTTTTTTCACGTGAGGTGTTTCCTTGGAGCCTCACTCTTGCCTTTTTTCAAGCCCAGTACCTCTATTTATAGAGGTTTTAAGTGGGTCTTGGATCTTGGGTCTTGGATTTGGGTCTGACTATCCGGATCCAATCCAAACTCTATGTGGATCTGGATCGCGAATCTCGAATATTTTGAGATCCAGATCCAGTCCAAATATTTATTTGGGTTTGGATCTTGGATCTCGGATCTTGGATTTTTGAGATTCAGATCCAATCCAAACACAGTTTGGATCTGGATCTGGATATTTTTGGGTCCAGACCCAATCCACACTTTTCTTCTGCTCCTTGGTTTTCTAGTCCTTTCTAGTGCTTTTCACCGTCGGTTTCGAGCGGGCTTCAATTCATCGGACGCCCAACTCTGGCCTGGGTCTTCCCCAAGTGTTTCTTCCAACCGGTGTTCTACTTTTCAGGACTTTTTCGGTGTTCGTTTCGGTCCGCCGTTTTGGTTTTTGGCTGGTTCCTATTGATATCGAACTCAGATTGCCGCACGGATTCCGTTCTTCATTCTGATGGGACATGTCTCGGACTTCTGTCGACTTCCTCAGGTACTGGGCTTCTTTCTGCATTTTGGAGTTGTTTTGTGCTTTTTCTTTGACCCAAATTATATTTTTACCCTTCTGTCGGGCTTTTCTCCAAACGGGCTCTTTTTTCTTCCGTTTTTGAATAGGGGGTGGCTTTTGAGACTACGGGCTTGATTTCTCTTCTTGCCGGGGCTCTCCTTTTGCCTTTTGTACCTGTTTTCGTATTTTAAAACAGGTTGTAGTTTTGGCTCAAACGAGCTTTTTATGTTTTTGGGAGTTTTTGATTTTTTGGAAAATTCGGGGTGTTTACAGATGCCCCTCTTTGGCACTATCCAAATTGATTTGGATAATGGCGAAGAAGATAACACCCCATTTTGGTTTTCCTCTCAAATTTTCTCGAGAATACACCATTTTTATTTCGCAAAACCCTGTTTTCTTTTACCACAGGTGGGGATTTTTAACAAAAGAAGATTTTTCCTAGGTTTCCTTATGTATGATCATGCATGGACGATTTTTGGATGCATGCATCAGAAAAACGTTTTTGTTTTTGGGGTTTTGAGCCCGAAGAGTGACTTTTGAGGCAGGCTGCTCCGAGCAGGTTTTACCCATGTCTTCTAGACGTTTTCGGGTTTTCGAGCTTTGGAGAGAGCCTTTTGAGGCTGTCTGCTCCAAGTAGGTTCTACCCTTGTCTTTTTGATATTCGTGGGTTTTTTGAAAATTTTCTTTTTGAAAACGAACTCCTTTTAGCTTGTATCAAAAAGGACTTCCGTTTTTCATACTTCCCTTCATTCAGGTTTCAATACCTGCTACTTGGTAGAGGTTTTGGGTAGGAAAACTTGGAAAACATTTCAAAGTTCCATTTCCTACAAAACAGAGTCGAGTTCTCAAACAAAATGAAATCCAAATAAGCTGATTTTTTTCGTACTTTAGGATTTTCGCAAATTTGAACCTTTTTCCTTAGGGATAAGCCGTAGGGATACGAGAAAGAGATACCACGGTCCCTTTTGAAGCGTCTCGTGGTTTTAGGCAAAGAGTCGGAAAATCGTTCTTTGAGCTTTGGCTTTTTTATTTCTTTTTTTTTCACAGAGGGTCTCCCTTTGGGAGTATTTTTTCATTAATCCCTCTTTTCTTTAAAGGAGAGCAACTCTTTGGAGGAGTTTTTGTATTCCCTGTTTATGAAGGGAAGACCACTTTGGGAGGAGTGTTTTTATATCGCCTTTTTCTTTTGAAATGAGAAGACCTCTTTCGGAGGAGTTTTTGTATTCTCGATTTTTTTCTTTTTCTTTTGAACACAACCAATTTTCCTTTTTGGAGAGAAAGTAGAATGGGGGAAGGCTTATCCCTTTGGTTACTCGATTCAAACGAGATCGTCCTATTTCTTAATAGCATCTGCTATTCGAAAATATTTTGATATTTTGTACAGGGCCTAATCTTGTAAGGCAGGGTTCTTTGAAATATCGCCAATTTGTTTTTGGAAGACTCTACCTTTCGAAAAGTATAAATTCCTCCATTCAGGGTTATACAATCAACTTCGATCCTTCTTTCAAGAAGTTTCAAAGGAGTTCGATTTTTCCAAAATCTTTTCCAAAAAGGAATTTAACATAAACCCTTTTGAATATTCGGGCATTTTCGGGGTTTTGCTAATTTCTACCCACAACATTAACAATTTTTCGATTTTTCTTGCCCTTTTTGAAGACATGGGGACATTCCTACTCAGGTTTGCCCACCTCTTGGGCTTTCTTCGGGGTGATATGATATGAATATGATGCATGCTATGCACTCCATGTGATTCAAAATGGAAATACACAATTTTATGCAAGAGTGAACATATGAAATGTATCTCACAAGTCAAGAAGGAGATGCATTCTATGAAATTCGTTTCTTCATGGAAGGTGTCTAGGGGCTATATTTAAAAATGCCCCTAGCTTGAGGGAAATCTCGCATGGCCACATGGTGTAGGGCCATGGCTTTTCAAAAGACTTTTTTGGATGGACGATGGTATGTTCATGTCCATGCATTTCCACGATTTTCCTAACATGATCATGCTACTTTTTGCTCAAGGATGGAAAACACAACCAACCCTAAGTGATCATCATGGCCATCGGGCTTTGATTTTGACATGGTCTCCAAATTTCATCATGAGATTCACGTTCTTATCCAACACAATCAAGGTTTTCATATAAACCTGAAGTTTTGAAAATCTTTCTTTTCAAAGTATATGTAGGGTTAAAATTTTCGAAATTTTGATCCCTTTTGAGAAAGTAATTTTGGGAAATCCTCCCTTTCTATATGAAGATGGTTTTATACCAGCCCCTTTGATCGAAATATGTTTTCCATACTTGGTTTTGGTCAAGCACGGTTTTTGGAATTCATTTTGAAGATTCGTGCCTTCATGGGGCATTTGATCAAGTGTGGGAGTGTGTCTGAAAGAGGCACTTCAGCCACACGATACAGGGCTTGTCCCTTAATTGAGTCTTGAGTTTCGAAACTCATACTTTGTTGAAAGGGGCTGCCATTTTGCCTACTTGTTTAAGATAGGTTTTTCAATTGAGTGCTTTAATGAATCATTCCCCTTTCCATGGGAGATGATGTCTCGAATTTTTAGGGCCTACAGCAAGGCCAAGCACGATTTTTAGGGTCAGGCTTATTTCTAGATGTGATGCATGAGTGCCTTAATGAATCATCTATAGGTTTAAGATAGGTTTTTCAAATAAGTGCTTTAATGAATCATTCCCCTTTCTATAGGTTTTTCAAATGCTACTTTTCAAATGAGTGCTTTAATGATTTCAAGATGTGATGCATGATGCTTATGCACACACTATGGGTCAGGCTTATTTCTAAAAATCCCCAATCTTTGCATAAGTCAAGGATCTTACGAATTTCAGGAAGTTCGGAGGTTTTTATTCCTCCTGGTTTTGGTGATTCTCGAGCTTTTCATTTTGAAAAAGCTCTAGACAAAAGGGTGTTCAAGATCAACTTTTTGGATTTTTTTGGTTTTTGGGAGTTATATACAATTTTTGAAAAGCATTTTTACAATTTTCGAAAAATGGACTTTGTACATGGCCAAAGGCTTTAAAACAAATTTCTTTTTGGAATTTTCATTTTTCCAAATGTTTTTGAGATTTTGTTTTGGGTTTTCAATTTTTTTGGTTTTTGGCAAATATCTGATTTTTTTGGCTTTTTCAAAAGGAGGGATCTTCCCATGAACCTACAAAGAAAACATTCATGAATCAGACTCTAATCAATAGGTCTAAGACATGGGTTTTGGGTTTTTAGAGGTTCTACAGGGCACCCTTGACCCAGATGGTCTTAGGTGGCGGCTCTGGGGGTATGGGTGGGTTGTAGCCCAATCCATACTTTTATCGATTGGCCTGAGGTAGGACAGGTTCGAGCCTACCTTGGTTTTGGGTTCCCAGGCCCTGGTAGGGCTTATATCCCATATTCAGAATCATGTTCCAAGACTTCTTGTTTTTTGAAAAGTTTTTGTATAAATCATGGCCTTGGAACATGGAATCGTCCATGTCAGGGATATATACCCTTTTGGATTTTGGGATTTTGGATTCTGGGGTGATGGAAGACTTGGGCTTCCATGCAACCTTGGTTTGGGAGGTTTGTTTCTCAAATAAAACCGTGTTTGGTCCTTTGAGAAGCTTTAGATATTTCGGGGTGTTTTTGTCTTCAAGGGAAACCGTGCTTGGTCCCTCGATAGACTTTGAATATTTTGGGGTGATAGAAGACTCGTGCTTCCATACATCCCCGAATTGGGAGATTTTGTCCTCAAGGCAAGCCATGCTTGGTTCCTTGAGGAACTTAGGATATTGCAGGGTGATGGAAGACTTGAGCTTCCACACAACCTGTATTTGGGAGAATTTTTCTTCGAGGGTGTAGACGCAGGAAAATCCCCGCCTCCCTTGGCTTCTTAGGGCCTGGAGCAGATCCTCTCGTGTGTCTAAGGCCTATTTGTATAAACAGGGTGTGCCAGCTAGCTTACCTAAGCTAGTGAAGATATATTTTAATCTGACTTCTAACGTGGCGACTGTGAGCAAGTGAGCTCTTGTCGTCACAGAGCTTCTTGCACCGATGCGCAAGGGTCAGCCTGTACACTTTAAAAAACGAGTTTTTGGGTAAGAAAAGAGGGAAATCAAGAGGGAAACTCCTTTTAGCCTCGATCCTAAGGACCTTTAGCTCTTTGTATTTGCCTTTACTTGAGTCATAACACTCGCTAATCTAGTGGAGGTTTTATAAGAAAACAAGCTAAATTTCAAAAATTCCTACGCCTTACTCAAAACGTCGGATTCTTAAACAAGATGAAATTCAAGTAAGTAAATCATATTTTTACTTTAGGATTCCTTGAAATGAACCATGTTTTACTTGGGATAAGTCACAGGGATGGGGAAAAGAGATACCACGGTCCCTTCTGAAGTGTCCTGTGGTTTGAGGCAAAGAAAAGGAAAACTGCTCTTTTTTGAGCTTTTTGGCCTTTTCTTTTTTTTTTCATAGAGGGTCTCCCTTCGGGAGTATTTTTTCTTTATTCCCTCTTTTTCATATAGGAATCGATTTTCTATTTCTGATTCAGCTTTCTTTCTTTTGGAAAGAGATTAAGATAGGGATTTCCCTTTATTTTGGCCAAATTTTCCTTTTCGACGGAGAAGAGAAGAGGGGAGGACTTATCCCAAGGTCATACTCAATCCATTCCAAATTAGCCTATTTAGAAATAGCACGCACTACTTGCAAGTATCTTGCTATATTGAACTAGGCCTTTCTTTGTAAGAAGAAGAATTTTGAAATGTAACAACGTATTTGGAAAGCTCCACTTTTTCACAAGCGTCGATTCTCTTATTCAGGGTCACACAATTTGCCTTTGATCCTTACTTTCGAGGTTTCAAGGCAGCTTTCCCTAAAACATTTTTGCAAAATGGGAATTTAAGCTCAGACCCTACACATGATACTTTTTCAAATACTGAATATTGATAGGATCTGCTAAATTCCTACCTTCGACATCGGTTAACCAATAAGAATTGTTCATGGTGGTTCCACGCGCAACATAAGGGCCATCCCACTTGGGCTGCCACTTTCCAAGTGGATGTGGGCCACGATGGTGGATGATTTTTAAACCGAGATCTCCCACTTCAAAATGGCGAGGTTTCATATGTTTCTCATAGTGTCGGGCGATCCTTTGCCGGTATTGTAAACACCCCGAATTTTCCAAAAATCAAAACTCTCAAAAACACAAAAAGCTCGTTTGAGCCAAAACGACAACCTATTTTAAAATGTGAAAACAGGTATAAAAGGCAAAAGGAAAGCCCCAGCAAGAAGAGCAAATCAAGTCCGAAGTCTCAAAAGCCACCTCTTGTTAAAAAACGAAAGAAAAAAGAGCCCGTTCAGAGAAAAGCCCGATAGAAGGGTAAAAATGTAATTTGGGTCAAAGAAAAAGCGCAAAGCAGCTCCAAAATGCAGAAAGAAGCCCAGTACCTAAGGAAGTCAATAGAAGTCCGAGACACGTCTCGTTAGAATGAAGAACGGAATCCGTAAGGCAATATGAGTTCGATATCAACAGGAACCCGCCAAAAACCAAAACGGCGGACCGAAACGAATGCCGAAAAAGTCCTGAAAAGCAGAACACCGATTGGAAGAAAGACTTGGGGAAGACCCAGGCCAGAGTTGGGCATCCGATGAATCGAAGCCCGCTCGAAACCGACGATGAAAAGCACCAGAAAGGACCAGAAAACCAAGGAGCAAAAGAAAAGTCTGGATTGGGTTTGGAACCAAAAATATCCAAATCCAGATCCAAATTGTGTTTGGATTGGATCTAGATCTCAAAATATCCGAGATCCGAGATCCGAGATCCAAACCCAAATAAATATTTGGACTAGATCTAGATCTCAAAATATCTGAGATCCGTGATCCAGATCCACATAGAGTTTGGATTGGATCCAGATAGCTAGACCCAAATCCAAGACCCATTTAAAACCTCTATAAATAGAGGTGCTGGGCTTGAAAAAAATCAGAAACGTGAGGCTCCAGGGAAGCTCCTCACGAGAAATAAAGGGGGGGATGAGAGAGAAAGAGGCTCTAGGCCAAATTCGTTTGTTTGAGTGCTTGGGATTGGCCCATGGAGGCAAGGGCTGAACCAACAACAAGATGCCTTCATCAAGCTGGCTGGGAGTGGAGATCGTGGTGGAGCTTGGCGGCTTGAGCGGCGGCTTGGAGTGGTGCTGCACCAAGGTAGGTCCCCTAAGCCCTAACCTAGCCCCTTTCTTCTCCTAATCCTCTAGACCACCCATCCTAGCCAAACCGTCCCCTAAAAAAGGCCACTAAACCAGCCAAGTGCTGGCCGGTTTTCACCAAGTTTTCTACTCAAAACCACCACCTAGCTAAGCTACCCTAAGACACAAACCATGTTCGACCACCACCTGGCCGAACTTTCCCTTGAACCAAACCAAGTTTGGCCAGCTTTGGTCGAACTTCAACCTAGAACTTCAACCTAACTCGAGCCACCTTGGCTCGAGTCCTTTTTCCCCAAAAACCCATGGCCTGCACCAGCAGGCCGTGTCCCATTTTCTACCCAAGGTGGCTTGCCCTAAAGGCAGGCCAACTACCTAAAAACCAGCCCAACCTTTGGCTGGTTTTTCCATCACCAACTATCTAAAACAGCCCGGCCAAAGGTGGTCGGGCTTCCTTTCTTTTTCACCACAAGCTGGCCTGCATTTTGGCAGGCCACCTAAACCTAAACACACGGCCAAGCCAGGCCGTGTGTTCCCCTATTTGAGACCATACCAGGCCTGCCTTAAGGCAGGCCTTTCATCCCCATAGGACCTGCCATTCGGAAGGTCACTCAACCAAAGCCTTACGTCCTGCCACAAGGCAGGCCATGTCCTATTATTATCAGCCCAATGCCTAAGACCAAGGGCTGGCCGTGAACCAGCCCCTAAGTCACCTTGGCCAACCTCATTAAACCACACCTAAACCTAGCCGTGACTAGCCTAGGACAGCCAACACCTAACCTAGGACTCAGCCCCAACTACAGTTGAGTTCACTCGAGCCACTTTGGCTCGAGTCACACAAGCTAAACCCAAGGCCAAATGTTGGTCGAACCCTAAGTCTAAACTATACCTAAACCAAGGCCAAACGTTGGCCTAATCCCAAGTCTAAACCTAAACTAAACCCAAGGCCAAATCCTGGCCGAATCCTAACTCTATCCTATACCTAAACCAAGGCCAAGTGTTGGCCGAATCCCACACAAAAACCCAATCACTCGAGCCAAGGTGGATCGAGTCTTACCTTGCCCAAACAGGCCTCAAGTAGCCCCAAACCCATAGTAGCTTGCAGCTCCCAGAACTCCAAGTCTCTCCAAGCTCTCAAGCTCTCCGGCTTCGCTCTCACATGCCCCGGACTCCATATGAAGAAGGTGGATTCGCCCCTTGTACGATCCTAACTCAAAAGGCTAAAAAGTGTAAGTTGATTTCGATATATATCAAATCCCTTTCCATTCAATTCAATTCGTCATATGGGGTTGTAATAACGGAGCTTGTCTCCCCCCGGATGTAATATATGTGCTTGATGCAAAACACACACACGTACACTCGAGCCTTTCTGCTCTTATCTGCACACTTTTGCATACAAACGGGCCTCAACAGCCCATAGGATATAGCTTTATTTATATACATTCAGCTGGGTTTTAAGGTTCAAGTCGTGTGGGTTATCTTTCATTTTATACACTCAAAGCACTCACTCACATTGAGCCTTTCCGCTCTTACGTATATATACGTATTTCCCTTTCAGCTGGGTTTTAAATTCAAGTTGCGTGAGTTGCCTTTCAATTTATACACTCAAAGCACTCACTCACATTGAGCCTTCTCGCTCTTATATATATCTATATCTCCCTTCTGGTGCGTTTTATGGTTCAGTTGCATGTGTTGCATTTCAATTTATACACAACACCCACGCATACATTGAGCCTTTTCGCTCTTAAGATATAGATATATTTAAATTTCTGCAATTTACATTCAAGTCGTGTGAGTTGCATTCAATTTGGGTTTTCCCTTCTACTAAGTCTTTAAATTTCGGGTTTTACATTCAAGTTGTGTGAGTTGCATTGCATACTCGCCATACTCGAGCTAGAGTGCATACCTGCATCGAACAAACCCGAACAAAACGTGCAAACACGCCTAAGTGGATAAAATTGAAAGACTTAGGGTCGCCCAAATCAAAAACTCGCCAAGTGCATGATTTCAAAAGAATTTTCAAACACTTCTTCATTCAAAAATCGATTTTTTGTGTAACTTGTTCAAACGAAGTCTCTAAGCGTACAGACTGACCCTTGCGCGTCGGTGCAAGAAAGTCTGCGACGAAAAGATCCCGCTTGCCTACAATCACCTTTCAAAAGTCAGATATTTCAAAACTACTTCGCTAGTTTGAGTAAGCTAGCTGGCACGCCCTAAAAGCGAACATAGATTGCGAAAAGATTCACTCTAGGCCTAAGAAACCCGGAGTCAAAGATTTTCTGTGTCTACAGATTTGGCACGCTCGGTGGGACTCAAGACTTAAATTGATTTCAAACAAACAAGTTACACTCAAAATTTTTGAAAAAAAGGTGTTTTCCAAAAATCATGCATACTTAGAAAAGTTGCAGAAAATGGAGCAAAAACCAAAATCCTCGTCGAGTAAATCAAAAGAGGTTTTCAAAATAGCCAAAGAACGAGAAGCGCTAGCTGATATACGGGCAATTTTCAAAAGAATGGAAGTTTTAAGCAAGGAGCTTAAAACCCATAAATCCCGTAGCAGCTCTTCTTGGGCGCACAAAAATTGTGAAAAGAAAACCAATTTCAAAATCGATGAAGGAATTAAGGTAAAAGGCCAAACCCTAGAAAAGGGCGAGACTTCCACTCCCATAAATCCAAAATTCGAAAATTCCAAAGAAAATTCGAAAAAAGTTGTTTTTGTTTCAAAAAATCAAAAAAATCTTGAAAACTTTCAAAAAGACAAAAAAATTGAAAAATCAAACTTTGAAATTTTGAAAAATTCAAATGAAATTCCTAAGTCTAGGCACACACACAAAGTGGAAAACAAAATCCACACCCCACAAAAAGACGAGAGTGAAAAACAGGTAGGTTTCGAAAAGGAATGCCTCGTGAAACCCCGGGGGCTCAAAACAGAGTTACCCAAGAAAACGGCCTGCTCTCACCCTGAAAAGATAGACAAGCCACAAAGAGGTATGCCTGAAACTTATCCTCCTCAAAACTCTCTTCTTCGTATAGGGTCATCAGATGCATTGGATAACCCCTCTACACACACAAACCCACGAAATGTGCCTAAGTTAGAGAATTTTCAAGGTGCACCAAATATCCCGCACCAGCCAAAAGAATTTCAAAAGCAAAAACAAAAAGAAGTTGAAAAAATGGTAGACATGGAGACCCCTAATGCATGCATCGACATCTTAGGAGCTCATAACCCTGCCATAGAAAAACCCACTTCTTCGAGCCTAGTCTTGTACCTTGGAACCAAGATTAGAGCTTTGAAACAAAAAAATCCATCCCTAGGGGCACCACGAGTTGAACCTAGGGAGCAAGTCAAAAAATTCGAGGTAGCAAGCTTGTCTTCCCTCGAAGAAAAATTCTCCCAAATACAGGTTGTGTGGAAGCTCAAGTCTTCCATCACCCTGCAATATCCAAAGTTCCTCAAGGAACCAAGCATGGCTTTCCTTGAGGACAAAATCTCCCAATTCGGGGTTGTATGGAAGCACAAGTCTTCCATCACCCCAAAATTTCCAAAGTCTATCGAGGGACCAAGCACGGTTTCCCTTGAAGACAAAAACACTCCAAAATATCCAAAACTTCTCAAAGGACCAAGCACGGTTTACTTTGAGAAACAAACCTCCCAAACCAGGGTTGTATGGAAGCCCAAGTCTTCCATCACCCTAGAATCCAAAATCCCAAAATCCAAAAGGGTATATATCCCTGACATGGACGATTCCATGTTCCAAGGCCATGATTTATACAAAAACTTTTCAAAAAATAAGAAGTCTTGGAACATGATTCTGAACATGGGATATAAACCCTACCAGGGCCTGGGAACCCAAAACCAAGGTAGGCTCGAACCTGTCCTACCTCAGGCCAATCGACAAAAGTATGGATTGGGCTACAGCCCACCCATACCCCCAGAACTGCCACCTAAGACCATCTGGGTCAAGGGTGCCCTGTAGAACCTCTAAAACCTAAAACCCATGTCTTAGACCTATTGACTAGAGTCTGATTCATGAATGTTTTCTTTGTAGGTTCATGGGAAGATCCCTCCTTTTGAAAAAACCAAAAAAATTGGATATTGCCAAAAACCAAAAAAATTGAAAACCCACCAAAACTCAAAAACATTTGGAAAACTGAAAATTTCAAAAAGAAATTTGTTTTTAAAAGCCTTTGGCCATGTACAAAAATCCATTTTCAAAAATTGTAGAAAGCTTTTTCAAAAATTGTATATAACTCCCAAAAACCAAAAAATCCAAAAAGCTGATCTTGAACACCCTTTTGTCTAGAGCTTTTTCAAAATGAAAAGCTCGAGAATCACCAAAGCCAAGAGGAATAAAAACCTCCGAACTTCCTGAAATTCGCAAGATCCTTGACTTATGCAAAGATTGGGGATTTTTAGAAACATGCCTGACCCGTAATGTGTGCATAAGCATCATGCATCACACTCTGAAATCATTCATGTTCATCGAGTCTAGACATCATCTTAGAACTCGAATTCAGGGTTTTGTAAAACCAAAAGGGGTAATGAAAGTCGACCCCCTAAGTATCGAGCCTTCATAAGCAGGTCTCCATACGAATCAAATCCAACACCTTCAAGGCAAATTTCAAAAGAAATGAAAATCTCGAAAAAGGGTTAGCATTTCACAAAAGCCTTTTTCAAAATTCTTTTTGATAAAAACCTTCCATACATTGCAATTCATGCATTGTCTGCTTGACTTGATCAAATGAAGATGTTATTCATCCTAAATGTGCCATACATTTCGAAAACTCTATTGGCATGTGATAGGAATCACTAAGCCAAAAGAAAAATCGTGCTTAGCCTTGCTGTAGGCTTTCAAAATTCGAGACATCATCTCCCATGTCATGAAAAAGGGAATGATGTTCATTAAAGCACTCATTTTAAAATCCTATCTTAAAAAGATAGGCAAAGTAAATGGCAGCCCCTTTCAACAGAGTATGAGTTTCAAAATTCAAGACTCAATTAAGGGACAAGTCCTGTATCGTGTGGCTGAAGTGCCTCTGTGAGACACATTCCCCATACTTGATCAAATGGCCCATGAAGGCACGAATTTTCAAAATGAATTCCAAAACCCTGCTTGACCAAAATCAAGTGTAGGAAACATATTTCAATCAAAAGGGCTGGTATAAAACCATCTTCATACACAAAGGGAGGATTTCCCAAAACTGCTTTCTCAAAAAGGATCAAAATTTCAAAAATTTAACCCTACATATACTTAGAAAAGAATGATTTTCAAAACTTCAGGTTTATATGAAAACCTTGATTGTGTTGGGATAAAGAACACGAATCTCATGATGAAATATGGAGACCATGTCAAAATCGAAACCTGATGGCCATGACGATCACTTAGGGCTGGTTATGTTTCCATCCTTGAGCAAAAAGTATCATGATGATGTTTGAAAAACCATCGTCCATCCAAAAAAGTCTTTTGAAAAGCCATGGCCCTTCACCATGTGGCCATGCGAAATTTCCCCCAAGCTAGGGGCATTTTTAAATATAGCCCCTAGACACCTTCCATGAAGAAACGAATTTCATAGAATGCATCTCCTTCTTGACTTGTGAGATACATTTTATATGTTCACTCTTGCATAAAATCGTGTATTTCCATTTTGAATCACATGGAGTGCATAGCATGCATCATATTCATATCATATCACCCCAAAGAAAGCCCAAGAGGTTGGCAAACCTGAGTAGGAATGTCCCCATGTCTTCAAAAGGGCAAGAAAATTGGAAAAATCTATTGATATTGTGGGTAGAAATTAGCAAAACCCCGAAAATGCCCGAATATTCAAAAGAGTTTATGTTAAATTTCTTTTTCGAAAAGATTTTGAAAAATCGAACTCCTTTGAAACTTTTTGAAAGAAGGATCGAAGTTGATTGTATAACCCTTGTAGACGCAGAAAATTCCCGCTTCTGGTTCTTAGGCCTGAAGCAAACCTTTTCGTGTGCCTAAGTCCTATTTAAACAAACAGGGCGTGCCAGCTAGCTTACTTAAGCTAGCGAAGATATATTTTAAACCTGACTTCTAGCGTGGCGACTGTGAGCAAGCAAGCTCTTGTCATCGCAGACCTTCTTGCACCGATGCGCAAGGGTCAGTCTGTACGCTTTTAAAATCGAGTTTTTGAGTGTAAGAACCTACGAAAGCGGTTTGAGGTGTTTGATTCGGGTTGTTTTGTATGACTTTCATATTTTATTTCACGTGGATTTGCACATGCCTAAGTCTTTCTTTTTATCCCTTTTTGGGCCACCTAGGTGTGTGTTATGAACACTCCACTAAAATGTGGCGACTTTGAGCGGGAGTATGGGGTTTGCTTTGATGCAATATGCGTCCTAACTCGTGGTATGGCGTATATGCAATGCAAACTAACACAACTCCAAAAGGAAAAACCCGAATTTAAAAGACAATGCCGAAGGGAAATGACTTGTAATGGATATTGCCGAAGGGAAATGACTTGTAAATGTAAATTGCCGAAGGGAAATTACAAAAGGGAAATATGGCTATATCTTAAGAGCGGAAAGGCTCAATTGTGCAAGTGTGTGTCGTGTATATATGGAAAGACTACGCACACTGCTGAACCTTAAAACTCAAATTGAAAAGACATAGCCAAAAGGGAAATACGTATATACTATATATGGGCCCTTACTTGGGTCTTGCAAATAAGAGCGAAGGCTCAATGTGGGTGCATGTGAAAATGTAAAGACAACACACACGACTTCAAATGAAACCCAAATATAAATTGCAATATGGCCTTAACTAAGGTCTTGGGAATAAGAGCGAAAGCTCAATGTGTGTGAGTGCTAGAATTGAAGTACTATGCACACAACATGAAATTAAACCCAAATATAAATTGCAATATGGCCTTAACTAAGGTCTTGGGAATAAGAGCGAAAGCTCGATGTGTGTGAGTGCTAGAATTGAAGTACTACGCACACAACATGAAATTAAACCCAAATATAAATTGCAATATGGCCTTAACTAAGGTCTTGGGAGTAAGAGCGAAAGCTCAATGTGTGTGAGTGCTAGAATTGAAATACTACACACACGACATGAAATTAAACCCAAGGATAGTATAACATGGCCCTTACTTGGGTCTTGCAAATAAGAGCGAAGGCTCAATGTGTGTGAGTGCGAGAATTTAAAGACAACACACACAACTCAAGCAAAACCCTACGCAACTTAAAGTATATACATAAACTTATATCTAAAGAGCTGATTAGGCCCGTGTGTGTTCAAAATCGTGCACAACCAAGAGTGAGGTAGGCTCAAGTGCACGTGTGTGTGGGTGTGCCAAGCCACGTTATTACAAGCGGGGGGAGACAATGCTCCGTTATTACAACCCTATATCAAATTTAATTTAATTTAAGCAAGTCTACAACTAAGGACCGAGTTAGGCACTTACTTATAGCTGGTCCGGAGGTGACTTGCTTGAGCGTGGGCTTGGCCTTGGGCTGCAAGAGGGAGCTCCTCGGAATGGCACGGCAAGGATGTGTGGCCGGGTGACTAAGGGGAATGTCTAAGGAAAAGGGTGTAAGGTCGCGGGTGTGGGTGCACTCGACTATGGCTGGCCGACTAGTGGCGGTTTAAGTGGTGGCCGGCTGGGGTAGTTAGGGTGTTTAGGAATGGCGAGGGAGCTAGCTAGGGTGTTGGCTAAGGGATGGTTAAAGGGGAGGAAGGGTAGGTCCTAGGGAAAGAGGTAAGGTGGCTGGGGTACCTAGGGGGTGTCACAAGTGGGAAGGTAGGGCAGCGAGTGGTGCGGTTGGGTGTGGTGGAAGGGTGGCGGTTAGTTAGGTGGTGGCCGGCTGAATGGAGTGGAGACTAGGCTAAGGTAGGGTGCTATGGGGTGGCTGAGAGTGGAGGGGGAGTGAAGATAGGGTTGAGTTAGGATAGGGTACTAACCGGATAGGAGAGGGAGGTTGGTGTCCAAGGAGGGTAGCCGGGTGGAAGGAGTGGAGTTGGCCGGGCGACTGTGGTGGCGTGGAGTGGTGCAGGCCGGGAGGTAGTGGTGGCGTGGGTGAGAGAAGAGAGCAAGGTGAGAGAGGGCTCGGTTGGTCCAAGTGCTGGCTGGAAAAAAATTGAAAACCCGCCCAGTAGGGGGGGGGGGTTTATAGGTTTTTCCAAGGTCGGTTTGGGCTGGTTTTTAGAGGGTGGTTTAGTGGTTAGGTGGTGGTGGTGTGGTGATAAGGTGGGCTGGTTTTGAGGGGGGGGCAGATATTTTGTTTTAGGTGGTTTTAGGGATATGGTGTGCTAGGTTTTAGGTGGGGTGGTTTAGTGGTTTAGGGCTTAGCTAGGTGGGTTGGTTTTGGGGTGAGGTTTAGTGAGGTGGGTTAGGTGTTTAGGCTAGGATTAGGGGAATTAGGCTAGGTTTAGGGAAGGATAAGGGAGGTGGGTTAGGTGATTAGGTTGGGATTAGGTTGGGATTAGGGAAGTGGGTTAGGTGATTAGGCTAGGATTAGGCCAAGATTAGGGTAAATGGCTAGGATTAGGGGTTTTGGCTTAGGATTGTGTTAGGAGGCTCCCTTTGCATAGCCCATAGACTTAATTGCATCATGTTGGTGCAGTCCTAGGTTAAGTGTAGGCTCATACAAGATTAAACCCACTCTAATTAGGCTAACCCACATGATTAACCCAAACTTGACGCACAAGTCAAGCTTAATACATTTCCCTCATGCTTATCCTCCCCATTCTCTCTCATGCCCATAATCCCACGTGAATTTCAAGTGGGCCCCACCTCCATTTATGAAAAGGTGATTGTAAACACCCCGAAATCCCACGAATTTCTCAAATCAACCTGGTTTTATAAAAGTAGCCCCAAAGGGCTATTTTGAGTCTGGAAACCTAGGAGCCTTCCAGACAACCCTGTACATATGTTTTAAACTTTATATGTTTTAAATATGTATAATATGGTTTTAAAACACATTTTGAAACCCCTGAAGCAGCTTGGCCTAATCAAGACAGGACCAGAAAAGCTAAAGAGAACCTGGAACCAGAGCACAAGTCGAGCCCGACACAACAACTCTCGTATTGAATCCACCCCCAAGATCTCGAACGTCCAAGACCATGTTATAATCAAACATCATTTGAAATCATCTCCAGAAGGTGAAAACAGAAGTGGACGATCATGTTGGCGAAGACCCAACACAGACGGAGTACTGATGCTGTTAGACACCGCACAAACCGTTCATTTCGAACACAGCCTGAAGGAGCCAGAATTCAGTTTGGATCGGATCTGTACCATATATATCCAGATCCCAATCCAAACCCATGTGTGGATTTGGATTTGGATCCAGAGATCCAATCCAATATCCACATCCATGGCCCACATCACCTTCTCATAAATGGAGGTGGGGCCCACTTTGAATTCACGTGGGATTATGGGCATGAGAGAGAGTGGGGGAGGATAAGATTTGAGGGTAATTGTAATTAAGCTTGACTTGTGTGTCAAGTTTGGGGTTAATCATGTGGGTTAGCCTAATTAGCATGGGTTTAAGCTTGTATTAGCCAAAACCTAACCTAAGGCTGCACCAACATGATGCAACAAGGTCTATGGGTTATGCAAAGGGAGCTCCCTAACCCAATCCTAATCAAAAACCCCTAATCCTAGCCTTTTACCCTAATCCTGGCCTAAACCTAGCCTAATCACCTAACCCACTTCCCTAATCCCGGCCTAATCCCAACCTAATCACCTAACCCACTTCCCTAATCCTTCCCTAAACCTAGCCTAATTTCCTTAAACCTAACCTAATCCTAGCCTAATCACCTAACCCATCTCACTAAACCTCACCCCAAGACCAACCCACCTAGCTAAGCCCTAAACCCCTAAACCACCCCACCTAAACCTAGCACACCATCTACCTAAAACCCCTTGTATTAAAATATTTGGCCCCTCCCCAAAACCAGCCCACCTTATCACCACACCACCCCTACCTAAACCACCTTACCACCCTCCAAATACCAGCCCCAACCGCCATTTCCAACCCTATATAAACCCCCCCTAGTGGGCGGGTTTTCCATGAATTTTCTCCACCTTGGGCCAGCCGACCTTGGCCAATCCCCTTCCAGTCGAGCCTTCCACCTTGCTCCACCTGCACCACCACACCCCGGCCAGCTCCACCTCGCGCCACCACTGCCTCCCAGCCAGCTCCACTACACGTCGCCACCACCTCCCGGTCGAACTCCATCTCCCTTCATCACCCGGCCTCCTTTCTTCCATCCGCCAACTCCTTTACCATCCGGTTAGTACCTTCCACTTAGCTCCACCTCCTCTTCACTCCCCCTCCACTCTCAACCACCCATACCACCACAACCTCTCGCCAACACCACTTGCCCGTCATCCTTACCCATTCGGCGAGACCTCAACCATTTCCACACCCGACACTCTACCTTCGCCTAGTGACACCCGGCCACCCTACTTGGCTCCCTAGGACCTGCCCCTTCCACTCTCCACCAGCCCTTAGTCCCACCTTCCACAACACCCTAGCTAACTCCCTTCCCATCCATAACATCCCTAGCCACCCTAGCAGCCGGCCACCACTAAACTCCCCTTAGTCGGCCACCCTAGCCGACTGCACCACCTCCCGGCCAGCCATACTTTCCCTTATACATTCCCTTAGGCTCCCCTTTAGCACTATCTTCCTTAATACCAGTCCATCCTTTAGTGACCTTCCTTAGTTACCTTAACCCAAAGCACCAAGGCAGCCCCTTCCTAGCAGCCGACCATCTCCAAGGCGCCCTTCTCGCGCACCCGAGTCACCCGGCCAGCATCTCCCCTTGCCGTTTAACCCCGAGGATCTCCCTCTTGCAGCCCAAGGCGAAGCCAAGCCTACACTCAAGCAAGTCACCTCCGGACCAGCTATAAGTAAGTGCCTAACTCGGTCCTTACTTGTAGACTTGCTTAAATTAAATTTGATACAAGGTTGTAATAACGGAGCATAGTCTCCCCCCGCTTGTAATAATGTGGCTTGGCACACCCACACACATGTGCACTCTCTTAGTTGTACACGATTTTGAACACACACGGGCCTAATCAGCCCTTTATATATAAGTTTATGTATATACTTTAAGTTGTGTAGGGTTTTGCTTGAGTTGCGTGTGTTGTCTTTCAATTCTCGCACTCACACACATTGAGCCTTCGCTCTTATTTGTAAGACCCAAGTAAGGGCCGTGTTATACTATCCTTGGGTTTAATTTCATGTTGTGTGCGTAATACTTCAATTCAAGCACTCACACACATTGAGCTTTCGCTCTTATTCCCAAGACCTTAGTTAAGGCCATACTGCAATTTATATTTGGGTTTAATTTCATGTTGTGTGCGTAGTACTTCAATTCAAGCACTCACACACATTGATCTTTCGCTCTTATTCCCAAGACCTTAGTTAAGGCCATACTGCAATTTATATATGGGTTTAATTTCATGTTGTGTGCGTAGTACTTCAATTCAAGCACTCACACACATTGAGCTTTCGCTCTTATTCCCAAGACCTTAGTTAAGGCCATACTGCAATTTATATTTGGGTTTAATTTCACGTTGTGTGCGTAGTACTTCAATTCAAGCACTCACACATTGAGCTTTTGCTCTTATTCCCAAGACCTTAGTTAAAGCCATACTGCAATTTATATTTGGGTTTAATTTCATGTTGTGTGCGTAGTACTTCAATTCAAGCACTCACACACATTGAGCTTTTGCTCTTATTCCCAAGACCTTAGTTAAGGCCATATTGCAAGTTATATTTGGGTTTCATTTCATGTTGTGTGCGTAGTACTTCAATTCTCGCACGCACCCACATTGAGCCTTCGCTCTTATTTGCAAGACCTGAGTAAGGGCCTATATATACATTATATATGTATTTCCCTTCGGCAATTTACATTACAAGTCATTTCCCTTCGGTCATTTCCCTTCGGTATTGTCTTTTAAATTCAGGTTTTCCCTTTGGAGTAGCGTGAGTTTGCATTGCATATACGCCATACCACGAGTTAGGACGCATATTGCATCAAAACAAACCCCATACTCCCACTCAAAATTGCCACATTTAGTGGAGTGTTCATAACACACACCTAGGTGGCCCATAAAGGGATAAAAAGAAAGACTTAGGCACGTGCAAATCCACGTGATCTAAAATATGAAAATCGTACAAACAAGACCCGAATCAAACACCTCAAACCGCTTTCGTAGGTCCTTCTATCCAAAAAATCGATCTTTAAAAGTGTACAGACTGACCCTTGCGCATCGGTGCAAGAAGTTCTGCGACGACAAGAGCTTGCTTGCTCACAGTCGCCACATTAGAAGTCAAGTTCTAGAATATATCTTTGCTAGCTTAGGTAAGCTAGCTGGCATGCCCTGTTTATTTAAATAGGACTTAGACACACGAAAAGGTTCGCTCGAGGCCTAAAAACCAGGAGGCGGAGATTTTCTGCGTCTACAGTAGTTTGGCACGCTCGGTGGGACGTGAGTCTTTCAAAAATCGAGTTACTCTAGGAAACTTGCGAAAAGATTTTCAAAGAGGTGTTGTTTTAACTTTCTTTTCTTTACTTGTACCTAGGAATTTTGAAAAAGGCTTGAAAGCATGTCAAAATCCAACCCAAGTGAAGTGTCGAGCCAAGGCTCATGCGCATCAAGTTCTCACTCTAGGAGGATTTTCAAAAACAAGATCAAACTAGACGAGATAGAGGACTTGAGAAGGGAATTCAAGGCCAAAATCGATGCTCTCAGCCAAGAGGCTGAAGTAGGCGATTCGTGTTTGTGGACGCAGGAAAATCCCCGCTCGTCCGGCTTCTCAAGGCTTGGAGCGGATCCTCTCGTGTGTCTAAGGCCTATTTATATAAACAGGGCGTGCCAGCTAGCTTACTTAAGCTAGCGAAGATATATTTGAACCTGACTTCTAACGTGGCGACTGTGAGCAAGTGAGCTCTTGTCGTCGCAGACCTTCTTGCACCGATGCGCAAGGGTCAGTCTGTACGCTTTGAAAAACCGAGTTTTGGGATAGAAAAAGCTTACGAAAGTGGTTCGAGGTGTTTTAATTCGGGTCTTTAGAATGCGATTGCAGATTTTAGATCACGTAGATTTGCACGCGCCTAAGTGTAGACACCCAAATTTTTTTTTTAAAATTCTTACCTTTTTAGGAAAGTGGCCATTTTAGCAATTTTGGGGTTTTTGAAGGAAAAAGGCACTAAACGAGTTTGTTTTGGTACCAAAATTTTATGAAAGCTTTAAAATGATGAAAGAATGCTTTCCGTTCTGAAAATTTCGAATTTTGACAAAATTGGGAAAAATAACGATTTTGCCCCCGGCATGGAAAAGCTGGATTTCGTTTTCTTAAAAGATTTATGAAAAAAAGTATGTTGAAAGCTTGCCTTTTGAAAAGATACAGGTATCAAAAAGACAAGTTGACACCTGAAAAGGACGGTGGACGCCTAGAAAGGGAAAACGGGCATTAAAAAGGGAAAGTGAGCTTCCTAGAAAGAAAAGCTCACATTTAGAAAGAAATCAATTTCTAGAGGGTAAGGTCAGTATTATCAAAAGAAAGGAAAGGTGGAAGCAAGAATGAAAGTTTCCGAAAATGAAGGTTTGGTATCGAGGTAATTAGTATTGATATACATCAATTTGCATCGTCATTTGTTACTGGTATGCTATTGATATGTTATGATAAGAGCAATTTTAATATCCCAACACTCGTGGAAAGGATTGAATGAGCATGATAGTTGATTTTCAAAAACGTAACATGGGCCTTACTTAACAATTTCATAATAGGTAGGCATGAACATAATCACTTTCACAGCAGATGCGCAGATAATGGGAGATTGTTTGAATGCACTTATATGTGTAATATTAAGAGATTCAGTTGAAATTATCATGTGAAATCATCAGCTCCTTAGAAGTGGTTATCAATAGTGTTTTGCTTATGTTACGTGTTCAGTTTCATCATGCTGAATTTCCAAATTGGCCTTGTTACGTAACAAAAATGTTTTCACCAAAACCAAAACGAATTTCAAAGAGCTACTATGCTGCGGCTCCACCTTGGTACGTGCAGTGGCTGTGACAACGACAAAGAGAAGCACAGTACCAAATGCATTTGGCCGAGATGAAAGCAGTTAAAGCAGGGATTCCAATTGTTTCTATAAACCATGAGAATGCTGAAGATGGTGGAGGTGCTAAAGATATTCACATGGAGAACTTCAGCATTTCTGTTGGAGGACATGTTCTCATAGAGGAAGTTGAGTTTAACTGCTATGAGAAAGATGGAGGAAGCCCTCTCAATCAATCAGATCGTGTTTTTATCAATCCAATAACTTCCCATGCTATTGATGATTCTTGGAGATGGTCTTGTTACAGAGTCAGGTGATAACAGTTTTTAGGCGAACGGGAGTGACCCATTTTCTGTTGTGTCATTTCACACAAATGAAATAGCTCGCGAGGAACATGCAAATGACTTATTTTCTGGATTGGTTGTTGATGATAAACAAAGCGATATTAAGGTGAATGAATCAAAGAATGCTAATCAATTGGAATCCTTTGACATTTTGGTGGCAACTTTGTTGATGTCACAAAAGATTCACCTAGCCGTGAAAAAATTTGGGTGATTTAATGGCCGGCCTCTCTGTGAAAGACATTGTTGCAGGGCACCAAGCACATGTCATTGGAGGACCTTTTGCTGAAACAACAACTTTGCGGCTCAACAATTCACAAGGTCTCCTTACTGAAAATTCTAACAAGGAGATTCAGATTCCTCTCGGTGTGCAGGGCTCTCTCTACTAGTGTGCATGTTAATCATAAGAACTTTGATCAGCAAAACAACAGTAATGGAAGACTTCTGTAGAGTCGAATCAGAGAAAGTGCAGATGATTGTCCTTCCAATAGTGTAGATGTTGATACACATAAGACTGATGCCCTTGATGCTTCATCAGTGAATGGCTCCATTTCTTTTGATGCCCAACAGAATCATCTTCAAGCCGTCATCAGGAAAACGGGATCTTCAGAAAATACTATGGGTCTAGGCAACAATGAGGTTCCTAAAGGTTAAGGAGCAGGTAAGCAGATCAATGGAAGATTAGTCTCTGAGAAGAACTACTTTGAGGGTGATCTATGCCTTCACCATTGAAATGCCTTCTGTCCGTGTCCTTCCATAACCTGGAGCAGAGGCATATTGAGTCACCATTTGCCAGATAGACCCTCAACAGCCTTCAACGATTTCCAACTGAATGTTGTCAACAACTTCTAGCCACAACGATTCATCCATATCTGCAACAGATGGATGAAGGCTATGAAGATCACGTTCAAGGATATCCAAGGCAGATGAAATCAAATACAGATAACGTTCAACAAGGATTATGCCTATCAAATGGAGATCACGTTCCAGATAAGATGAAACCAATTCAGATAAGATTTTATCAACACAATCAAAACCAAACTCATCCAAATCCTAACCAACAGGCTTATCCAAATCACAGCCAGAGCCTATAAAAAGGCTCCCCCAGGTGTTGCAGAGGGCATGAACCAGCGACGATCAACCAACAAGCATTAACAGAAAACGATCAACCAAGATACAACCACATTCAGTCCGAAAATACAGAGAAATAGAGAGAGAAAGAGAGAGAAAGGAGGGGAAGAGAAGAAAAAAGGGAGTCCGGACTGGTTCCGACGTCCGACGATCATCCAACGAAGCTCTTCTATGTTCCCTCTCACTCACACAGGTTTGAATCCGTGCACAAATTTGTTTTAATTCACGAGAATCTGAAGAAGCACAGATTCTGGAAATTTGTATATGAATCAAGGCCTCGAGCTCATGTTCTTCATTTATATCGATACAAACACACATGATTCCTTCATGAACAAAATTAAAATCCATGTTTAGATGATTCCCATGCATCATTAGGACTGATACAGGTTGAATTTCATTTTAGAATAACAATAGGAACCTTCTGAAATTTTCTGTAAAACTGGTTTCTGAAACTGTCTGTGCACACACGTCTGATCACTGAATTTTTGTAGACAAACGGATAAGCCAATTGCTTCGAAATTTTGCATGAATAATCTAGACATATCAGATGTTCTTAGATAAAATTTTGAGGAATTGTTATGAACTGCTTCCTAGTCAATTAGATCCGTGAAGATTATATAAAATCCATATTGCGTTTTACAAAAACAGAACGTTCAGTAATATACCTCTGTTCTTTTACTCATATCTCTGTAACTACTGAATAAAATTTGATGAAATTTGATTCTATGGAAACCTAACATATGTATCTTTCTAACACAACAGATTTTATCGAAATTGGATGACTGAGTGCTGAGATATTGCTGTTTTTCTAAGTTTCTGATTCACAGAAACAGGACTGTTCCAAATTTTATAATAGTTTCTGATTCTGTATTTAATTCTCAGAAAATAAAGAACGAAATTATAAAATAAAAATATATTCGGATTCTAAAGTGTCTCTATTCTGTAAAAGGTTTAGAATTTTTGGAGAATCAGAAGTATTTTTAAAAATTCGAAGAACAGGTCTTTGGAACTGAACAGATTCTGCAACTTTCAAAATCTGAAAATTTTTAGAAATCAAGAACTTAAACACAAATCTGAAACTTTGGAAAATCTGGTTTTTCCTTTGTCGAATTAACAGATTCAAACAAATTTCAAGCGTCTAGGCTGACCCTTGAGCACCGGTTGAAGAAGGCCTAAGTCGAAAAGATCTCACTTGTCCACAATCGTTCTCAGAAGTCAGAAAATCAGAATTTGTTAGTTTTGATAAACTAACTGGCACGCTCGCGCAACCCAACGTAGTTCGAGGGTTTGATTTTGAATCCCACGATTTGAAATAAAATCAAGTCTACAGATTTGGCACTCCCGTGGGACTTGAGACTTTGAAATTTTGTTTGAATCCATTATACTAATTCAATTTTCAGGTTTGTGATAAGTTGGCTTAAACAGGGTGATCGTGCCAAGCTTCGAAGGATCCTATGAGGTATCCAACCGGGCTTCCCAAACAGATTTGGCACGCCCGGTGGGACTTAGGTCTTAGAAATTTGTTTGAATCCGTGATACTAACTAAATTTTCAAGTTTGTGATAAGGTTGCTTAAACAGGTTGATCATACCAAACTTTGAAGGATCTTGCGAGGTATCCAACCAGGCTTCCCAAACAGATTTGGCACGACCGGTGGGACTTGTGACTTAGAAAGTTGTTTGGAATCCATTACACTCAAGGTTTCAGATTTGGACTTGGGACTTAGAAAACTGTTTGAAATCTGTTATACTAACAAAGTTTCTAGATTTGTGGTAAGTTTGTATACAAGTGGATCATGTCAAGTTCAGAAGCATCTTCCAAAATGCCAAGGCGGGTTCATGCCATAGGAGCAAAATTTCAAATAGGATTGCAAAAGACGCGTTGGCTTCCCTAAAAAGGGGAATGATGAAAGTAGAAGAAAGGATAGCTGCTTTAAAAGCAGAAGAAGAGGAATCTTGCTCCTCCCATTGTAAGAAACATAGGAAATCAAGCCGTTCAAAGAAAACTTCATCTGATTTTCAAAACCAGTTTTCCAAAACCATAGAAAGACTTTCTCAAGAAAAAATTGCTTATCTTACAAAGAAAGCAACCGAAGCTAGAAGGAAGCTTGAGGCCTTAGAGGCTAAGATCTACCATGAAAACCTATCTTGTGAATATGGAGAGAAAATTCATACTCGAAAAACCCAACCAAGGTCGAAAATCGATGAGGGATACGAGGCTGGAGATGAGGCGAGAGTCCAAATCAAATCAGCTAACCGTTCAAAATATCCAAACACCCCTTTGCACATAGAAAAACCAAAAAAGTTTCCTATTTCAAAAACTTTGGAAATTTTTCAAAAGAGATTTGAAAATCAAAAATTTGGAATTCAAGAAAGCAAAAAAGAAATGAAAGTTCACATCCCTAAGCGCACAAATGAACTGGGGCATGGGAGTCACTTCACACCCACCACCCAAAACTTTTCAAAACCAGTTGCTTCGATGGATTTCATTCCTACGAGCACCATTTCATACACAAGAGAGAACGAGTGTTGCACACCCATAGGCTTGGCAGATGAAGCCCAAGACCTACCAAAGCAATAGGAGCTCGAAGCCCTACAGGAGCTACAGCACCCTCAGGATGCCTGCAAGGAAGCTTGCTCTCACAATGAAAAGGTAGACAAGCATGAAGAAGGTATACCTGAAACTCTTCTCTCTCAAAACTCTCTACTCGATCCTCCTATGCATTGTGTAGGACCAGTAGATTACCAAGATTCAAACCACAATCATGCACCCACAATCCCACAAAATGTGTCAAAGGATGTAGATTTGGAAGGTGTGGCGAATGTCCAACACAAAAATGAATTCCAAAATGAAAAAGATGAAATTTCAAATTTGGTAACCCCTAAGTTATGTATCGACAGCCTAGATACACCTTATCTTACCATCCACCTGCTAGGAGAGCCACACCTAGCCAAGGTCGTCCATCTCCTAGAAGAGCTCAACTCGCCCCATAAACCCGTAGACCTCCAAGGCATAACCAATGAAATTCAAGTGTATAGCCACATCATAGATGACATAATATTCCAAGGCCATCCCCTTTATCAAAAATTTTCAAAACTTAAAAAGCCTTGGAATATGTTACTAAACATGGGATATACACCTTACCAGGACCTAGGAGCTAAGAACCAAGGTAGGCTAGAACCCATCCTACCTAGACCAAACCCGAGTCGATATGGATTGGGCTATATCCCATCCATACCACCCGAGCCACCACCCGAAACCAATTGGGTTAAGGGTGCCCTAGAACCCGCTAATCCCGAAACTTATGGTTGAGATGTCTTATTTAGAGTCTAACTCGTAGTGTTTTCTTTGCAGGTTTGATAGAAGATCCCTTTTTATTTGAAAAAAATCTAAAAAAATTATATATTCCCAAAAGCCAAAAAAAATTGGAAAAACACAAAAACCCAAAAAAAATTGAAAAATTTGAAATTCCCAAAAAGAAAGTTTTATTCGTTTCCCCTTCTGCTATTTGCTTTAAAAAATCCAAAAAAATAAAAAATTATGAAAATTTCAAAAAAAAAAAGGTTTGTTTTCCCTTCTACTAGTTGTTCTGGAAAATTCAAAAAAATAGAAAAATTTGAAAAACTCCAAAAATATTGTTTTTCAAAAATTGGATTTAGAAATGCCTTCTTCTCTTATCCATGATACTTCCCTAGAAAACTAGAACTTGAGAGTGATTAAAGCAAGGAGGAAAGTCCCCTCATCCATGAGGATGGTCAAGCCTCCAAGCTTTCTATATTCCATAAAATCATTGATTTGGAAAAGCTTCAAAGTCTGTAAGTAAGAGTTTCCTAAAAATGTATTAGAGAGTTAACCTACCCAGAATACATCCAAGGATCATATCATGCATCACCAAGACTAAGGTTGTGCATATCTTTCATGCATCACATTCAAAATCATATCATATAGAGATTGGCCATGGTATGTGAGTTCTCATGCCATTCCCTCCAAACTAGGGGCATTGAGATGTTATTCCTTAAATACATTTCATAGAAATTGAGTGTATTCATCATATCATAAAGCATACATTACCATTGTATTATAGGAATACATCTTGCATGACATAATGCATCCACAAGAAGCCCGCACTCCATTTGAAGATGGCGGCCCACAAGGATGGTTCCAATGATGCAAAGGGGCATCACAAAAGGAATGCTGGTAAGTTGATGCCCAATACTATGTATGGGGTCTACTTTAAATTTCATTTGAAAAGATTTTGAAAATAGATCAACTTTGAATTTCTGGAAAGAAGGACCAAAGATGGATTATGTGACCCCAAATTAGGGAATTGATACTTTATGAAAAGTGGAGTTTCCAAAAATTATTTGGTAACATGTCAAAAATCTTATACTTACCAAATGAGGCCTAGTTCAAAATAGCAAGGTGCTTTCAAATGGTAGGTGCTATTAGGAAATAGGACAATCTTGCCTGGATTGATTATCTAAAGGGATGAGTTGTATTCCCCATTTTGCTTCTCTTGAAAAAGGAAAATTGGCAATATTCAAAAGAAAAAGAAAAGAAAAAGAGAATACAAAAACTCCTACAAAAAGAAGTCTTCTCCGAATAGATCAAGGTAATACAAAAACTTCTTAAAAAGGAGTTTTCTCTTTGAAAGAAAAAAAGAAAAAGAAAAGAGAATGCAAAAACTCCTCCGAGAAGAAGTCTTCCCCAAATAGACAGAGGGAATACAAAAACTTCTTCAAAAGAGGTCTTCTCTTGAAAAATAAAAAAAGAAAAAGAAGGAAAAGCCAAAGCTCAAAAGAACAATTTTCCGTCTCTTGGCCTTAAACCCCGGGACGCTTCAGAAGGGACCGCGGGTAATTCTTTTCCAAATCCCCATAGCTCATCCCGATAGAGAAAAGTTCACCTTGAAAGTCTTAGAGTAAGAATAGGACCTATTTTATTTGAATTCATGTTGTTTGAGAATTAGAATTCGTTGGGTAAGAAAGGGAGCTTTGAAATGTTATTCAAAATCCTCCATAAAACCTCTACTTATTTATGGGTATTAAAACCCGAGTGAAGGGAAATATAAGAAATTGTAAGTCCTTTTTTATAGAAACCAAAAAGAGTTCTCTTTTCGAAAAAGGAATTTTGAAAATCCTAAACATCAAAAGAAACATGGACCATTGCTTAGGGCAACTGGCCATCATAGGCTTCTTCTCGAGTTCGTGAATCAAAGGTATGAGTCTCTAAACATTCATTTCCCACACATGAATACATTCATAAAGTGGTCATTCATGCATGATTGCTCTAGGACTAGAAAGCTCTTACCAAATCCCATTTTGCTAAGAATCCAAGGAAATAGATATTATGGAATAAAGAACGATTCCATACTCTCAAGGCAAATCTGGGAAGCAAAGCAAATGGGTATTTTCTTCTTTGCCATTATCCAAATGAATTTGGAATAATACCAAAAAGGGGCATCTGTAGACACCCAAAATTTTCTTTTAAAATTCTTACCTTTTTAGGAAAGTGGCCATTTTAGCAATTTTGGGGTTTTTGAAGGAAAAAGGCACTAAACGAGTTTGTTTTGGTACCAAAATTTTATGAAAGCTTTAAAATGATGAAAGCATGCTTTCCGTTCTGAAAATTTCGAATTTTGACAAAATTAGGAAAAATAACGATTTTGCCCCCGGCATGGAAAAGCTGGATTTCATTTTCTTAAAAGATTTATGACAAAAAGTATGTTGAAAGCTTGCCTTTTGAAAAGATACAGGTATCAAAAAGACAAGTTGACACTTGAAAAGGACGGTGGACGCCCAGAAAGGAAAAACAGGCATTAAAAAGGGAAAGTGAGCTTCCTAGAAAGAAAAGCTCACATTTAGAAAGAAATCAATTTCTAGAGGGTAAGGTCGGTATTATCAAAAGAAAGAAAATTTGGAAGCAAGAATGAAAGTCTCCGAAAACGAAGGTTTGGTATCAAACGCCTTTCGTAACGTGTCTACGTTATGTTTGGGTATCGAGGTAATTAGTATTGATATACATCAATTTGCATCGTCATTTGTTACTGGTATGCTATTGATATGTTATGATAAGAGCAATTTTAATATCCCAACACTCGTGGAAAGGATTGAATGAGCATGATAGTTGATTTTCAAAACGTAACATGGGCCTTACTTAACAATTTCATAATAGGTAGGCATGAACATAATCACTTTCACAGCAGATGCGCAGATAATGGGAGATTGTTTGAATGCCCTTATACGTGTAATATTAAGAGATTCAGTTGAAATCATCATGTGAAATCATCAGCTCCTTAGAAGTGGTTATCAATAGTGTTTTGCTTATGTTACGTGTTCAGTTTCATCATGCTGAATTTCCAAATTGGCCTTGTTACGTAACAAAAATGTTTTCACCAAAACCAAAACGAATTTCAAAGAGCTACTATGCTGCGGCTCCAACTTGGTACGTGCAGTGGCTGTGAGAATGACAAAGAGAAGCACAGTACCAAATGCATTTGGCCGAGATGAAAGCAGTTAAAGCAGGGATTCCAGTTGTTTCTGTAAACCATGGGAATGCTGAAGATGGTGGAGGTGCTAAAGATATTCACATGGAGAACTTCAACATTTCTGTTGGAGGACATGTTCTCATAGAGGAAGTTGAGTTTAACTGCTATGAGAAAGATGGAGGAAGCCCTCTCAATCAATCACATCTTGTTTTTATCAATCCAACAACTTCCCATGCTATTGATGATTCTTGGAGATGATCTTGTTACAGAGTCAGCTGATAACAGTTTTTAGGCGAACGGGAGTGACCCATTTTCTGTTGTGTCATTTCACACAAATGAAATAACTCGCAAGGAACATGCAAATGACTTATTTTTTGGATTGGTTGTTGATGATAAACAAAGTGATACTAAGGTGAATGAATCAAAGAATGCTAATCAATTGGGATCCTTTGACATTTTGGTGGGAACTTTGTTGATGTCACAAAAGATTCACCCAGCCGTGAAAAAATTTGGGTGATTTAATGGCCGGCCTCTCTGTGAAAGACAGTGTTGCAGGGCACCAAGCACATGTCATTGGAGGACCTTTTGCTGAAACAACAACTTTGCGGCTCAACAATTCACAAGGTCTCCTTACTGAAAATTCTAACAAGGAGATTCCGATTCCTCTCGGTGTGCAGGGCTCTCTCTACTAGTGTGCCTGTTAATCATAAGAACTTTGATAAGCAAAACAGTAGTAATGGAAGACTTCTGTAGAGCTGAATCAGAGAAAGTGTAGATGATTGTCCTACCAATAGCGTAGATGTTGATACACATAAGACTGATGCCCTTGATGCTTCATCAGTGAATGGCTCCATTTCTTTTGATGCCCAACAAAATCATCTTCAAGCCGTCATCAGGAAAATGGGATCTTCGGAAAATACTATGGGTCTAGGCGACAATGAGGTTCCTAAAGGTGAAGGAGCAGGTAAGCAGATCGATGGAAGATCAGTCTCTGAGAAGAACTACTTTGAGGGCAATCTATGCCTTCACCATTGAAATGCCTTCTGTCCGTGTCCTACCATAACCTAGAGCAGAGGCATATTGAGTCACCATTTGCCAGATAGACCCTCAACAGCCTTCAACGATTTCCAGCTGAATGTTGTCAACAACTTCTAGCCACAACGATTCATCCATATCTGCAACAGATGGATGAAGGCTATAAAGATCACATTCAAGGATATCCAAGGCAGATGAAATCAAATACAGATAATGTTCAACAAGGATTATGCCTATTAAATGGAGATCACGTTCCAGATAAGATGAAACCAATTCAGATAAGATTTTATCAACACAATCAAAACTGAACTCATCCAAATCCTAACCAACAGGCTTATCCAAATCACAGCCAGAGCCTATAAAAAGGCTCCCCCAGGTGCTGTAGAGGGCATGAACCAGCGATGATCAACCAGCGAGCATTAACAGAAAACGATCAACCAAGATACAGCCACATTCAGTCCGAAAATACAGAGAAATAGAGAGAGAAAGAGAAAGAAAGGAGGGGAAGAGAAGAAAAAAGGGAGGCCGGACTGGTTCCGACGTCCGACGATCATCCAACGAAGCTCTTCTATATTCCCTCTCACTCACACAGGTTCGAATCCATGCACAAATTTGTTTTAATTCACGAGAATCTGAAGAAGCACAGATTCTGGAAATTTGTATATGAATCAAGGCCTCGAGCTCATGTTCTTCATTTATATCGATACAAACACACATGATTCCTTCATGAATGAAATTAAAATCCATGTTTAGATGATTCCCATGCATCATTAGTACTGATACAGGTTGAATTTCATTTTAGAATAACGATAGGAACCTTTTGACATTTTCTGTAAAACTGGTTTCTGAATATGTCTGTGCACACGCGTCTGATCACCGAATTTTTGTAGACAAACGGATAAGCCAATTGCTTCGAAATTTTGCATGAATAATCTAGATATATCAGACGTTCTTAGATAAAATTTTGAGGAATTGTTATGAATTGTTTCCTAGTCAATTAGATCTGTGAAGATTATATAAAATCCATATTGCGTTTTACAGAAACAGAACGTTCAGTAACAGACCTCTGTTCTTTTACTCATATCTCTGCAACTACTGAATGAAATTTGATGAAATTTGATTCTGTGGAAACCTAACATCTGTATCTTTCTAACACAATAAATTTTATCAAAATTGGATGACTGAGTGCTGAGATATTGCTATTTTTCTGAGTTTCTGATTCATAGAAACAGGACTGTTCCGAATTTTATAACAGTTTCTGATTCTGTATTTAATTCTCAGAAAATAAAGAACAAAATTATAAAATAAAAATATATTCGGATTCTAAACGCACGTGAAAGGTTTAGAATTTTTGGAGAATCAGAAGTATTTTTAAAAATTCAGAGAACAGGTCTCTGGAACTGAACAGATTCTGCAACTTTCAGAATTCTGAAAATTTTCAGAAATCAAGAACTTAAACACAAATCTGAAACTTTGGAAAATCTGGTTTTTCCTTTCTCGAATTAATGGATTCAAACAAATTTCAAGCATCTAGGCTGACCCTTGAGCGCCGGTTCAAGAAGGCCTAAGTCGAAAAGATCTCACTTGTCCACAATCGTTCTCAGAAGTTAGAAAATCAGAATTTGTTAGTTTTGATAAACTAACTGGCACGCTCGCGCAACCCGACGTAGTTCGAGGGTTTGATTTCGAATCCCACGATTTGAAATAAAATCACGTCTACACTAAGTCTTTCTTTTTATCCCTTTATGGGCCTCCTAAGTGTGTGTTATGAACACTCCACTACATGGGGCAAATTTGAGCGGGAGTACGGGGCTTGCTTCGATGCAATATGCGTCCTACCTCATGGTATGGCGTAGATGTAATGCAAACTCACGCTACTCCAAAGGGAAAACCCGAATGTAAAGACAATGCCGAAGGGAAATAACCGAAGGGAAATGACTTGTAATGTAAATGCCGAAGGGAGATATGTATATAAGGTATATATATGGGCCCTTACTCGGGTCTTGCAAATAAGAGCGAAGGCTCAATGTGGGTGCGTGCTTGAATTGAAAGACTTACACACACGACATGAAATGAAACCCAAATATAACTTGCAGTATGGCCTTGATTAAGGTCTTGGGAATAAGAGCGAAAGCTCAATGTGTGTGAGTGCTTGAAATTGAAGTACTACGCACACAACATGAAATTAAACCCAAATAGTATAACACGGCCCTTACTTGGGTCTTACAAATAAGAGCGAAGGCTCAATGTGTGTGAGTGCTTGAATTGAAAGACTTACACACATGACATGAAATGAAAACCCAAATAGTATAGCACGTCCCTTACTTGGGTCTTTCAAATTAGAGCGAAGGCTCAATGTGTGTGAGTGCTTGAATTGAAAGACTTACACACACGACATGAAATGAAAACCCAAATAGTATAGCATGGCCCTTACTTGGGTCTTTTAAATAAGAGCGAAGGCTCAATGTGTGTGAGTGCTTGAATTGAAAGACAACACACCCAACTTAAGCAAAACCCTACGTAAGTTAAAATACATATATATATAATTATATATTAGGGGCTGATTAGGCCCGTGTGTGTTCAAAATCGTGCACAACTAAGAGAGTGCACGTGTGTGTGGGTGTGCCAAGCCACGTTATTACAAGCGGGGGGAGACTATGCTCCGTTATTACAACCCCGTATCGAATTAAATTTTAAGCAAGTATACAACTAAGGATCGAGTTAGGCACTTACTAATAGCTGGTCCGAAGATGCCTTGCTTGAGTGTGGGCTTGGCCTTCGCCTTAGGCTGCAAGAGGGAGCTCCGTGGAGTTGAACGGCAAGAGGGGCTGCTGGTCGGCTGGAAATGGGGCGCGGGAGAGGCGCCTTGAAGATGGTGTAAACACCCCGAAATCCCATGAATTTCTTAAACAAACCTGGTTTTGTACAAGCAGCCCCAAAGGGCTATTTTGAGTCTGGAAACCCAAGAGCCTTCCAAACAACCCTGTATATATGTTTTAAACTTCATATCTCAAAAATATATAATATGGCTTTTGAAAACCTTTTAAAACACGTTTTTGAAACCCCAAAGCAGCTTGGCCTAATCAAGACAGGACCAGCGAAGTCAAAGAGAGCCCGGAACAGGAGCACATGTCGAGCCCGGCACAGCAACTCTTGTATCAAATTCACACCCCCAGGATCTCAAACGTCCAAGACCCTGTTATTATCAAAATGTCATTTGAAGTCATCTCCGAAAGGCAAAAACGGAGGCGGACGATCATGTTGGCGAAGACCCAACGCAGACGGAGTGCTGATGCTGTCAGACCCCGCACAAATCGTCCGTTTCGAACACAGCTTGAAGGAGTCAGAGTTCAGTTTGGATCAGATCTGGACCATATATATCCAGATCCCAATCCAAACCCATGTGTGGACTTGGATTTGGATTTGGATTCAAAAATCCAATCCAATATCCATATCCATGGCCCACATCACCTTCTCATAAATGGAGGTGGGGCCCACTTGAATTTCACGTGGGATTATGGGCATGAGAGAGAGTGGGGATGGATAAGATCAAGTGTGTTGTAATTAAGCTTGACTTGTGTGTCAAGTTTGGGGTTAGTCATGTGGGTTAGCCTAATTAAGTGGGTTTAAGCTTGTAATTAGCCAAAACCTAACCTAGGGCTGCACCAACATGAAGTGGTTAAGGTCTATGGGCCATGCAAAGGGAGCTCCTTCACCTAAACCTAACCCAAAACACCTAATCCTAGCCTTCCACCCTAATCCACCCCTAATCTGAGCCTAATCACCTAACCCACTTCCCTAATCCTTCCCTAAACCTAGGTTAATTTCCCTAAACCTAGCCTAATCCTAGCCTAATCACCTAACCTAGCTCACTAAACCTCACCCTAGAACCCACCCACCTAACCAAACCCTAAACCCCTAAACCACCCCTAGCCCACAACCTACCTAAACCACTTGTATTTAAAATATCTGGCCCTACCCTTTCTAGCCCACCTTATCTTCATACCACCCTACCTAAACCACCTAACCACTACCCCAAACCCAGCCCTAACCGACCTACCCATCCCTATATAAACCCCCCCCCCCTTGGGGGCGGGTTTTCCTATCTAGAAGCCCTCACCCATCCCAGCCGGGTCCTCTCCTTGCCCAAGTCCAGCCGGGTCCTCCACTTCCCCAAGCTCCACCTGCTCCACATCCCACCACCACCAGCACCGCCACCTACACCACCACCTTCCAACCAAACGCCACCGCCTGCCCAACTCCCTTCCAGCCGAGCGCCACCCTCTTCGTCACCCGGTTAGTACCCCACACGCCACCTAGCTCCTTCTCCACTCCCTCTCCACTCCTAGCCACCCACCATACCACCACCTTACCCTAATATCAGCCACTTGCCGCCACCACTCCCGCTTGGCCAAGCCTTAGTCACCCTAACTACCCGCCACTACCTAACCACCCTAGCTACACCCAGCCACCCTATCCGACTTCCTAAGACCTGCCCATAGCACTCCCTTACACCCACTACCCCCACTGCCACCTAGACCCATCACCTAGCTAGCTTCCTTCCCATACTCCACCCATAGCTATCCTAGCAGCCCGCCACCACCAAATTCCCCTAGTCGGCCACTCCAACCGACTGTCCCTTCTAGCTCCATTCGGCCAGCCGCCTCCTTTTCCCTAGGTGCTCCATTAGATCTTCCCTTAGGCTCCCCTTAGGGCCATACTCCCTAACACTATATCCCCTCCTAGTGACCTTACCTTAGCCCCTTTAATCCCACACGTCAAGGCAACACCCTTGCTTGCAGCCGGCCACCTTCAAAGCACTCGGCCAGCACCCCTTGCCGTTCACCCTCGCGGAGCTCCCGTTTGCAGCCCAAGGCGAAGGCCAAGCCCCCGCTCAAGCAAGGCCTCTACGGACCAGCTACTAGTAAGTGCCTAACTCGGTCTTTAGTTGTATACTTGCTTGAGATTAAATTTGATACGGGGTTGTAATAACAGAGCATAGTCTCCCCCCACTTGTAATAACGTGGCTTGGCACACCCACACACGTGCACTCTCTTAGTTGTGCACGATTTTGAACACACACGGGCCTAATCAGCCCCTAATACATAAGTATATACATATACTTTCATTTTTGTAGGGTTTTTGCTTAAGTTGGGTGCGTTGTCTTTCAATTCAAGCACTCTCACACACATTGAGCCTTCGCTCTTATTTGAAAGACCCAAGTAAGGGCCGACCTATACTATTTGGGTTTCATTTCATGTCGTGTGTGTAAGTCTTTCAATTCAAGCACTCTCACACACATTGAGCCTTCGCTCTTACTCCCAAGACCTTAGTAAAGGCCTTATTGCAGTTATATTTGGGTTTTATTTATGTCGTGTGCGTAGTACTTCAATGCAAGCACTCACACACATTGAGCTTTCGCTCTTACTCCCAAGACCTTAGTCAAGGCTATACTGCAATTTATATTTGGGTTTAAATTTCATGTCGTGTGTGTAAGTCTTTCAATTCAAGCACGCACCCACATTGAGCCTTCGCTCTTATTTGCAAGACCCGAGTAAGGGCTCATATACCTACTCTATATACATATCTCCCTTCGGCACTTACTTTACAAGTCATTTCCCTTCGGTTATTTCCCTTCAATTATTTCCCTTCAATATTGTCTTTACATTCGGGTTTTCCCTTTCGAGTAGTGTGAGTTTGCATTGCATGTACGCCATACCACGAGGTAGGATGCATATTGCATCAAAGCAAGCCCCGCTCGACTTCGCCCATGTAGTGGAGTGTTCATAACACACAAACTAGGTGGCCCGAAAAGGGATAAAAGGAAAGACTTAGGCACGTGCTAATCCACGTGATCTAAAATATGCAACCGCATCTAAAAGACCCGAATTAGACACCTCAAACCGCTTCGTAGACTTTCTCTCCCAAAACTTGATTTTGCAAAGCATACAGACTGACCCTTGCGCATCGGTACAAGAAGGTCTGTGACGACAAGAGCTCACTTGCTCACAGTCGCCACGATTAGAAGTCAGTGTTAAATATATCTTCGCTAGCTTAGGTAAGCTAGCTGGCATGCCCTATTTGCATAAATAAGGCCTTAGACGCATGAGAGGATCCGCTTCGAGCCCTGAAAAGGTGAGAGGCGGGGATTTTTCGCGCGTCTACAGAGATTGGCACGCCCAGTGGAATGTGAGCCTTTCAAAAATCGAGTTTTTAAGTAGAAGTCTTGCGAAAATTTTTAAAAAAGGTGTCATTTTAACTTGTTTTCTTTGCTTGTACTTAGGACATTTTGAAAAAGCTTGAAAAGCATGTCAAAATCCAATCCAGGTGAAGTGTCGAGCCAAGGCTCATGCGCATCAAGTTCTCACTCTAGGAGGATTTTCAAAAACAAAATAAAACTAGATGAAATCGAGGACTTGAGAAGGGAGTTTGAGGCCAAAATCGATGCTCTCAGCCAAGAGGCTGAAGTAGGCGATTCATGTTCATCAAACGGTGAACAAAGGCCTAAAAAGAAATCTGAAAAACCTCGCAAGCACAAAGAGGCCTCCGTAATGGAAGGCAACCAATACCACGAGTCCTTCACACAAAAGGACCGTAAAGCCCTACAGCAGTTGCTGAAAGGGCAGAATAAAGAGAAAAAAAGCTATGCCCTGTCTGATTTCCTTCCTATGGATTACGAAACAGACAGTGACGATCAAATACCGAACTTCCATCAGTATGATGGCATGGGAGACCCTAGGTCTCACTTGCAGCTTTTCTCACGTCGAGCCCATAAGAAGAAAAAGGACTCGATGAAATGGGTGTATTGGTTCCCTTTATCCCTTAAAGGCACAGCTGCCAAATGGCTGGCTTCCTACGACTTAAGCCAGTTCGCTACTTTTGAAGAGTTAGCGAACTGCTTCATGCAAAGATTTGCACACAACGTAGAAGTCACGCCGACTCTGAATACCTTAAGGGATACAAAGCAAGGCATGAACGAAGACGTACATGCCTTCATTATAAGATGGAGGTCGCTTTTGGGCCAAGTGCGAGAGCCCATATCCAAAGGATGCGCAGTAATGCTCATCCTGGATAATTTTAAAAGCGAGTTAAAAACCCTTCTCTCGCTCCATGAGATTTCAACTTTCCATAAGTTGATCAAAAAGGCCTCCCTTTTCGAAACCAACTTGCGAAAAGGGACATACGATCACTTGTGGAAAGGAAGTGCCATTCCAAAAACCCGCTTGGAAAAGCCCATCGCATATGGGCTGCCCACGACGGACAAAGGGGCAAAGCCCCATAAAATCGCCAATGTCCGGGTGGATCCAGGCGTGGCGGGCACTTCCAAGAATTTTGAAAAGTTAGAAAATAAGAGGGAGCGAAATTTTCAAAAACCGATTGAAAAACAGGAGTATACTCCGCTGGGGCAACCTGTGTCAGAAGTCTTAGACCTCCTACTTGCCCAGGGCATGATAGAATTCCCTAAAATCCCCGAAGGAGTCACTTCCAAAGGGGGGTATTTAAACCGATTTTGTAAGTATCATCGGCTCAAAGGCCATGATACCAAACGCTGCTTCTCCCTCTTAAATAAAATTGAGAACTTGATAGCAGAAGGCCGGCTCCAGGTCACTACGGAACCTGAGCCACCTCAAGCTATCTTCAAGGAACCCTTTCCCAAACACGCCAGTGGCAGTGGGAAAGGAAAGGAGATATGTACCCTCACCATTTCCAAGGAACTAGTGCAAAAACCAGAACCTGGTCGACCTACTTGTGCGCCCATTCTTGTACTATACAAGAAGCCCGCCCAAGTCGTCATTCGGGGACCACCAAAAGTGGAAACTCCGGTAAAACCAGTTTTAAAAATCCAAGGTTCTCCTCAGCTCATCCTTAGAGCCAAATTTAGCGTGAACCCTAGGCTAGTTGTGGGGGAAGTCACTAGATCCGGGAGGATCTATCAACCCCCGCACCTTCAAGGTGCTCAAAAGGTGGTCAGTGTGCCTGGCCCCTCAAAAGCATGTATCCCTAGTGTTCTGCCAAAAGCAGATAAGGACAAAGTCATCCTAAATCCTTATGACTTCGAAAACCACCTTTCAAAGATTCCTATTCACATGTCTATCCTAGAGCTTATAAAAACTTCGCCTAGGCATAGACTTGTATTAGAGAAAATTCTAGAAAGGGCCAAGGTTGATTCGAACATAAGTCCAGAATCCTTGTCTGCCCAAGTGGCTTTATTAGGAGCAAAATCGCCCATCACTTTCTCGAAAGATGATGTAGATAGACCCTACGAAACCCATAACCAGGCCCTGCATATCGAGGTGGTTCTAAACAACCACTCTCTGGACAGGTGCCTAGTCGATGGTGGAGGAGGGCTCAACATCCTTCCACTTCATGTGGCGTACAAAATCGGAGTCGCCTTGACTTCAGTGAACCCAAGCCCCATCGTTATAACTGGATACGATGGGAATGCGTCTAGACCTTTAGGATCCATCGAACTCCCAATGGAAACGGGAGGAATCGAACACACGGGGGTGTTCCATGTCTTGGACATCCACCCCCATTATAACCTATTGTTGGGAAGGCCCTGGATACACAGTTTGTGCACTGTGTCATCCACCTTCCATAGGTGTGTCAAGATCCCTTTTAGGGACCATGTCGTAGTGATCCTAGGTGAGAGTCACCCACAGCTTCAGGGGATCATAAACTCTCCTTGTTTATCAAGCTCCCAGGCCCATGAGGCTAACCTGGGGCAAATTATGGTTGAGCCACCTCGGCTCATGTTAAACAACCCTAGGAAGGTTGTATGTGTGAAGGGGCCGCCCAAAGTAGGCCCCCTCCCGACTTTAATCCTTCTAGGAAAACCCAAGCGTTCCCTATTTCCAAAGCCCCTGGACAAGAGGCCATACGAGCACAACATGGACGATAGCAGGTTCCAGGACCACGACTTATATCAAACTTTTTCAAAAAACAAAAAGTCATGGAACATGTTGTTAAACATGGGCTACACGCCCTACAAGAGTTTAGGGGCACAGAACCAGGGTCTCCTAGAGCCCATCCTTCCTAGGGCCAACCCAAGCCGATATGGGATCGGCTATACTCCCCAAATACCGCAGGAGCCACCCCCTGTGACCACCTGGGTCAAGGGTGCCCCGGAACCTGCCTTAAAAGAGACCTACGATTTAGACCTCCTATTCTGAGTCTAACCCGTAGTGTTTTCCCTTTGTAGGTATGACGGAAGATCCCTTTTCTAAAAAAACAAAAACATTTGAAAACCTTAAAATCAAAAAGATCGAAAAACAAGAAAAACCAAAAACAATGAAAAAACAAAAACTCGAAAAAAGAGTGCTTTGTATAGCTCCCAAGGTTCTTGTTTTACAAAAACCCAAAAAAATCGAAAATTTGGAAAATACCAAAAAGATTTTGTACATAGCTGCTCCTGGTAGGACTTTGGCAAAAGAAAAGGATTTCGAAAGAAACGTTGTCTGCATAGCCAGACCAAAAATTTCGAAATCACTTGAAAATCTAAGTACAAAACCAGGTCATTTTGAAAACCACGCATCAAATTCCCTCAAGTCTATAGCCCACGAGAATGATCAAAGCCCAGAAGTGGATCCCCTTGAGGAAGATCCCACTTCTGAGCTCCCAGAATTTCATAGAATTCTCGATTTTGAAAAACCTTCCCAATCAGTAGGAGAAGATTTCATAGAGGTGAACCTTGGGGATGATTCCAATCCCAAAACCATCAAAATAGGCGCATGCTTGCATGAAACTGAAAGGTTAGCATTCATTACATTTCTACGAACCTATTTAGATGTGTTTGCATGGACGTATGAAGACATGCCGGGCATAGATCCCAGCATTGTCGAACATCGTCTTCCCTTAGATGCAGGTGTAAAACCCATAAAGCAAAAGCTTAGGAAAATACACCCGAATGTACACACGCAAGTCAAAGAGGGTTTAGAAGATCTGCTAAAAGCCGGATTTATAAAACCCATTGCGTATTCTGATTGGTTGTCAAATATCGTTGTGGTTCGAAAAACCAATGGGAAAATTCGAATATGCATCGATTTCAGAAACCTGAATAAAGCCACTCCAAAGGATAATTATCCTTTACCAAACATAGATTTGATAGTCGATAGTACTGCAAATCATGAAATGTTTTCATTCATGGATGGCTATTCAGGCTATAATCAAATCAAACTAAGTCCACGAGATCAGGGTAAGACCGCCTTCACAACCCCATGGGGCACGTACTGCTATACAGTCATGCCCTTTGGTTTGAAAAACGCCGGCGCAACATACCAACGAGCCATGACCATGATCTTCCATGATCAAATTCATGAGCTTGTAGAAGTGTATGTAGATGATCTCTTGGCAAAATCCAAAACCCGATGCACTCATATCGAATGTTTACAAAAGATTTTCGAAAGGCTTAGGCTTTACCAAGTAAAGCTAAACTCTCAAAAATGTGTGTTCGGGGTAGAATCAGGGAAGCTTCTAGGCTTTATGGTAAGCCAAAGGGGAATAGAAGTCGACCCCTCTAAGTGTCGAGCCATCATAGACATGGCTCCACCCTCCAATCTCACCCAAATCCGTAGCCTCTAGGGTCGATTACAATCCGTTCGCCGATTCATATCAAATCTGGCCACTAGATGCGAACCCTTCAACAAACTGTTAAGGAAGGGCACGAAATTCTTATGGGATGACGAATGCCAAAAGTCCTTCGAGAGACTGAAGGCATACTTGGTTAATCCCCCCGTTTTGAATCCTCCAAAGCAAGGAAAACCGCTTTTATTATACATCTCCGTGCATGCAAATGCTTTAGGAGCCCTGTTGGCTCAATACGAGGATGACACCCATAAGGAGCATGCCATCTACTATATTTTGAAAACTCTCTTGGCTTATGAACGAAATTATCAAGCCATGGAGAAGACGTGCTTGGCCCTAGTCTGGGCCTGCCAGAAATTCAGACACTATTTCCTAGATCATGAGATCTAGATAGTGTCCAAGCTTGATCCAATCAAGCACTTGTTCGAAAAACCCATTCTCACGAGTAGATTGGGCAAATGGCAACTCCTTCTAATGGAGTATGATCTGAAATACCATCACCAGATCTCCATTAAGGGGCAAGCCCTAGCAGATTACGTGGCTAAATTCCCCTTAGAGGACGAATATCCCACTCTTGTCGAAATGCCTGATGAAGGCATATTGCAAAACCATTTTCAAAACCACATTTTGGCAAACTCTTTCGAAAACCAAGTATGGAAGATGCACTTCGATGGGGCACGAAACCAACGAGGGGCTGGTGCCGGGGTCATCCTAATCTCCCTTGAAAAGGGTGAGATTCCCATAGCAGTCCGCTTAGATTTCGAATGTTCCAACAATGTAGCTGAGTATGAAGCGCTCATACAAGGCTTAAGAATTTCAAAAACTCTAGGGGCATCATGCATCGAGGTCTTTGGAGATTCGCTCCTTGTCATAAACAAGGTTTTAAAAATTTGGCAAGTACGTAATGAGAAACTACTTCCATATCACGAGTTGGCCACTCGATTGGTCTAGTCCTTCCAATCGTGTAAACTCACACACATAGGAAGAGAGGACAATGGCATCGCCGATGCCCTCTCCTCCTTGGGTTCAGCCCTGAAGGTCGATCCCATTTCAGGGACCAGATCTTTGGAAATATGGCATGCGCCCCACCCATCCACACACGACTTGGATATTTGCCAAAACAACCCAAAGTCTGTTGAAAAACCCTGGTTCTATGACATAAAACAATTTTTAGAAAATGGGGGATTCACCGAGGATGCCACATCCAAAGATAAGTTATTCATTCGTAAGATTTCGACCCGATACACCATTCTGGGTGGGGTCTTATACAAAAAAAGTTTTACCGGCATTCTGCTTAGGTGTATCAACCTAGAGGAGGCTAGGATAGTGATGCACGAGTTCCACGATGGAGAATGTGGAGGTCATGTTAATGCCAACATGATGGCAATGAAAATACTTAGAGGGGGCTATTTTTGGTCCACCCTGAAAAAGGATTGCCACGATCATGTTAGGAAGTGTCATCCATGTCAAGTGCATGGGCACGCCATTCATATCCCATCATCTGCATTGCATTCCGTGGTCAGCCCCTGGCCATTTACCATGTGGGCGTTTGACATCATAGGCCCAATATTTCCAAAGGCCTCGAATGGGCATCGATTTATTTTAGCAGCCACGGAGTATTTCTCCAAGTGGGTGGAAGCCATTTCCCTAACCAATGTAATGGGGCAACATGTGGTGGTTTTCAACCGGAGGAATATCTTGGCTCGATTTGGGGTTCCACGAGACCTTGTGTCTGATAATGGTACCCCATTTAAGAACGAGCGGATGGTTAAGTTGTGCAACACGTATGGCATAACTCACCACTTCTCCTCACCCTACTACCCTCAAGGCAACGGCCAAGCCGAAGCCACAAACAAGACTCTCATTAGTATTATTGAGAAAACCTTAGAGAAGGGTAGGACGTGGCACGAGAAGCTGGATGAAGCCTTATGGGCTTATAGGACTTCCATCCGGACTCCCACGAATGCCACACCATTCGAATTGCTCTATGGCACAAACGCCATTCTTCCCATTCATACTTGTCATGGATCATCCTTGTGCATACCGGCAAAGGATAGCTCGACATTATAGCAAACACATGAGACCTCGCCACTTTGAAGTGGGGGATCTGGTTTTAAAAACTATCCATCATCGTGGCCCACACCCCCTAGGCAAGTGGCGCCCCAACTGGGATGGACCCTATGTTGTACGAGCAACCACTACGAACAATTCGTATTGGTTGATCGATGTAGAAGGTAGGAATTTAGCAGATCCTATCAATATTCAATACTTAAAGAAGTATCATGTGTAGGATCTGGATTAAATTCCATTTTTCGAAAATTTTTAGGGATAGCTGCCCTGAGACATGTGAATAAGGTGCAAAGGAAAACTCGTGTGACCCTGAGTGAGAGAATTCGCACTTGTGAAAGAGCGGAGTCTTCAAAATCGTGGTTACATTTCAAAATCCTTCTTCTTACAAAGAAAGGCCTAGTTCAACATAGCAAGATACTTGCAAGTGGTACGTGCTATTTCTAAATAGGCTGATCTGGAATGGATCGAGTGTAGGCTTGGGATAAGTCCTCCCCTCTTCTCTTCTCCTTCCAAAAGGGAAACAAAGGCCCAAAACAAAAGGGAATTTCCCATTCAAAGTCTCTTTCCAAAAGAAAGAAACCAGAATTTAAAAGAAAAATCGATTCTCTTTTAAAAAAGAGGGATTAAAGAAAAAATACTCCCAAAGGGAGACCCTCGATGAAAAAAAGGAAAAAGAGGCCAAAAAGCTCAAAAAGAGCAGTTTTCCGCCTTCTATGCCTTAAACCATGGGATGCTTCAGAAGGGACCGTGGTATCTCTTTCCCATCCCTGGCTTATCCCAAGCTAAAGCATGGTTCATTTCGAGGAATCCTAAAGTAAAAATAGGATTTACTTACTTGAATTTCATCTTGTTTGAGAATTCGACGTTTCGAGTACGGCGTAGGAATTTGAAATATGCCTTTGTTTTCTTATAAAACCTCCGCTAGATAAGCGAGTGTTAAGACTCAAACAAGGGCAAACACGAAGAGCTCGAGATCCTTAGGATCGAGGCTCAAGACAGTTGTCCCTTTTGTAAATAGCTTTTGTAAATAAGTTTTGAAAATCGAACATCGAACAGCATAGGATTTGCTCACTTGGAGCAACAGGCCTTGTAAGTCTCCAGAGTTCGACCACATCTGGTCTCTAGGAGGTCGCCACTCATGGCACCACACCCATGTCATTTGCATTCCACGCATGGTACTTGCATGAACATGATCCCATTTAGGACCAGATTCCATGTAAAACCCTTTGGCGTGATATCTCCTCCTACCAGAGTTTGTAAATTGAGATTTTTGCTAAAAATTGGGACGATCCCATATTCTTCGTGGCTAGATCTAGGGAGACATTGAAAGGGGTGTTCGTCATCTTTGCCCTTATCCAAATCAATTTGGACAAGGCCAAAGAGGGGCATCTGTAAACACCCCGAAATCCCACGAATTTCTTAAACAAACCTGGTTTTGTACAAGCAGCCCCAAAGGGCTATTTTGAGTCTGGAAACCCAGGAGCCTTCCAGACAACCCTGTATATATGTTTTAAACTTCATATCTCAAAAATATATAATATGGCTTTTGAAAACCTTTTAAAACACGTTTTTGAAACCCCAAAGCAGCTTGGCCTAATCAAGACAGGACCAGCGAAGTCAAAGAGAGCCCGGAACAGGAGCACATGTCGAGCCCGGCACAGCAACTCTTGTATCAAATTCACACCCCCAGGATCTCGAACGTCCAAGACCCTGTTATTATCAAAATGTCATTTGAAGTCATCTCCGGAAGGCAGAAATGGAGGCGGACGATCATGTTGGCGAAGACCCAACGCAGACGAAGTGCTGATGCTGTCAGACCCCGCACAAATTGTTCGTTTCGAACACAGCTCGAAGGAGTCAGAGTTCAGTTTGGATCGGATCTGGACCATATATATCCAGATCCCAATCCAAACCCATGTGTGGACTTGGATTTGGATTTGGATTTGGATTCAAAAATCCAATCCAATATCCATATCCATGGCCCACATCACCTTCTCATAAATGGAGGTGGGGCCCACTTGAATTTCACGTGGGATTATGGGCATGAGAGAGAGTGGGGATGGATAAGATCAAGTGTGTTGTAATTAAGCTTGACTTGTGTGTCAAGTTTGGGGTTAGTCATGTGGGTTAGCCTAATTAAGTGGGTTTAAGCTTGTAATTAGCCAAAACCTAACCTAGGGCTGCACCAACATGAAGTGGTTAAGGTCTATGGGCCATGCAAAGGGAGCTCCTTCACCTAAACCTAACACAAAACACCTAATCCTAGCCTTCCACCCTAATCCACCCCTAATCTGAGCCTAATCACCTAACCCACTTCCCTAATCCCGGCCTAATCCCAACCTAATCACCTAACCCACTTCCCTAATCCTTCCCTAAACCTAGGTTAATTTCCCTAAACCTAGCCTAATCCTAGCCTAATCACCTAACCTAGCTCACTAAACCTCACCCTAGAACCCACCCACCTAACCAAACCCTAAACCCCTAAACCACCCCTAGCCCACAACCTACCTAAACCACTTGTATTTAAAATATCTGGCCCTACCCTTTCTAGCCCACCTTATCTTCATACCACCCTACCTAAACCACCTAACCACTACCCCAAACCCAGCCCTAACCGACCTACCCATCCCTATATAAACCCCCCCCCTTGGGGGCGGGTTTTCCTATCTAGAAGCCCTCACCCATCCCAGCCGGGTCCTCTCCTTGCCCAAGTCCAGCCGAGTCCTCCACTTCCCCAAGCTCCACCTGCTCCACATCCCACCACCACCAGCACCGCCACCTACACCACCACCTTCCAACCAAACGCCACCACCTGCCCAACTCCCTTCCAGCCGAGCGCCACCCTCTTCGTCACCCGGTTAGTACCCCACACACCACCTAGCTCCTTCTCCACTCCCTCTCCACTCCTAGCCACCCACCATACCACCACCTTACCCTAATATCAGCCACTTGCCGCCACCACTCCCGCTTGGCCAAGCCTTAGTCACCCTAACTACCCGCCACTACCTAACCACCCTAGCTACACCCGGCCACCCTATCCGAGTTCCCAAGACCTGCCCATAGCACTCCCTTACACCCACTACCCCCACTGCCACCTAGCCCCATCACCTAGCTAGCTTCCTTCCCATACTCCACCCATAGTTATCCCAGCAGCCCGCCACCACCAAATTCCCCTAGTCGGCCACTCCAACCGACTGTCCCTTCTAGCTCCATTCGGCCAGCCACCTCCTTTTCCCTAGGTGCTCCATTAGATCTTCCCTTAGGCTCCCCTTAGGGCCATACTCCCTAACACTATATCCTCTCCTAGTGACCTTACCTTAGCCCCTTTAATCCCACACGTCAAGGCGACACCCTTGCTTGCAGCCGGCCACCTTCAAAGCACCCGACCAGCACCCCTTGCCGTTCACCCTCGCGGAACTCCCGTTTGCAGCCCAAGGCGAAGGCCAAGCCCCCGCTCAAGCAAGGCCTCTATGGACCAGCTACTAGTAAGTGCCTAACTCGGTCTTTAGTTGTATACTTGCTTGAGATTAAATTTGATACGGGGTTGTAATAACGGAGCATAGTCTCCCCCCGCTTGTAATAACGTGGCTTGGCACACCCACACACGTGCACTCTCTTAGTTGTGCACGATTTTGAACACACACGGGCCTAATCAGCCCCTAATACATAAGTATATACATATACTTTCATTTTTGTAGGGTTTTTGCTTAAGTTGGGTGCGTTGTCTTTCAATTCAAGCACTCACACACACATTGAGCCTTCGCTCTTATTTGAAAGACCCAAGTAAGGGCCGACCTATACTATTTGGGTTTCATTTCATGTCGTGTGTGTAAGTCTTTCAATTCAAGCACTCTCACACACATTGAGCCTTCGCTCTTACTCCCAAGACCTTAGTAAAGGCCTTATTGCAGTTATATTTGGGTTTTATTTATGTCGTGTGCGTAGTACTTCAATGCAAGCACTCACACACATTGAGCTTTCGCTCTTACTCCCAAGACCTTAGTCAAGGCCATACTGCAATTTATATTTGGGTTTAAATTTCATGTCGTGTGTGTAAGTCTTTCAATTCAAGCACACACCCACATTGAGCCTTTGCTCTTATTTGCAAGACCCGAGTAAGGGCTCATATACCTACTCTATATACATATCTCCCTTCGGCACTTACTTTACAAGTCATTTCCCTTCGGTTATTTCCCTTCAGTTATTTCCCTTCAGTATTGTCTTTACATTCGGGTTTTCCCTTTGGAGTAGCGTGAGTTTGCATTGCATCTACGCCATACCACGAGGTAGGACGCATATTGCATCAAAGCAAGCCCCGCTCGACTTCGCCCATGTAGTGGAGTGTTCATAACACACAAACTAGGTGGCCCGAAAAGGGATAAAAGGAAAGACTTAGGCACGTGCTAATCCACGTGATCTAAAATATGCAACCGCATCTAAAAGATCCGAATTAGACACCTCGAACCGCTTCGTAGACTTTCTCTCCCAAAACTCGATTTTGCAAAGCATACAGACTGACCCTTGCGCATCGGTGCAAGAAGGTCTGTGACGACAAGAGCTCACTTGCTCACAGTCGCCACGATTAGAAGTCAGTGTTAAATATATCTTCGCTAGCTTAGGTAAGCTAGCTGGCATGCCCGATTTGCATAAATAAGGCCTTAGACGCATGAGAGGATCCGCTTCGAGCCCTGAAAAGGTGAGAGGCGGGGATTTTTCGCGCGTCTACAGATGGCCGGCTGCTGGTTTTGTATGTTGGGCTAAAATGCCTAAGTAGGGTCACTAAGGGAGGATAAGGTTAGGGAGTATGGCACTAAGGGAGCCTAAGGGAGTGTCTAAGGGAGTACCTAGGGGAAGGATATGGCTGGCGGGTGGCTGGCCGAAGGGATAGGTGACAATCGGTTGGAGTGGCCGACTGCTAGGGAGACTTGGTGGTGGCGGGCTGCTAGGGTGGCTAGGCAATGGTGGAGGGGAAGGGAACTAGCTAGGATATGGGGTAAGGTAGTGGTGGATGTGGTGAGGTAATATGGGCAAGTCTTAGGGAGTTGGGTGGAGTGGCCAGGTGTAGTTAGGGTGTCTAGGCAATGGCGGGTAGTTGGGGTGGCTAAGGCCTAGCCGAATGGAAGTGGTGGTGGCCAGTGGCTGGTATTAGGGTAAGGTGGTGGTATGGTGGGTGGCTGAGAGTGGAGAGGGAGTGGAGAAGAAGTAAGGTGGAGTATGGAGCAGCCGGGTGGGGTGGAGTGGCTGGTTCGGCCGGATGAAGAGGATGGTGACGGGTGGTTGGGGAGTGGTGGAGCAGGTGGAGCACGGTGGTGGCTGGTGGTGGTGCAGGTGGAAGAGCCGGCTGGGAGTGGGGCAGGTGGAAGATGATGGAAGATGGGCTGGAAATGGAGGACCCAAAAGCTGGTTTTGGGGTAGTGGTTAGGTGGTCTAGGGGTGGTGGTAAGGTAGTAAGGTGGGTTGGTATTAGGGTAGGGCCAGATATTTTAAATACAAGGGGTGTTGGGTAGATTGTGTGCTAGGTTTAGGTAGGGTGGTTTAGAGGTTTAAGGTTTAGCTAGGTGGGTTGGTTTTGGGGTTGTAGACGCGCGAAAATCCCCGCCTCTTCGTCCCTTCCGAGGGCTTGGAGTGGATCTTCTCGTGCGTCTAAGGCCTATGTATACAAATAGGGCATGCCAGCTAGCTTACTTAAGCTAGCGAAGATATATTTAACACTGACTTCTAAATGTGGCGATTGTGAGCAAGTAAGCTCTTGTCGTCGCAGACCTTCTTGCACCGATGCGCAAGGGTCAGTCTGTACGCTTTTGCAAAAATCGAGTTTTGGGGAGAAAGTCCACGAAGCGGTTCGAGGTGTCTAATTCGGGTCTTTAAGATGCGATTGCATGTTTTAGATCACGTGGATTTGCACGTGCCTAAGTCTTTTCTTTTATCCCTTTTTGGGTCGCCTAGTTTGTGTGTTATGAACACTCCACTACATGGGTGAATTCGAGCGGGGCTTGCTTCGATGCAATATGCATCCTACCTCGTGGTATGGCGTAGATGCAATGCAAACTCACGCTACTCCAAAGGGAGAACCCGAAATGTAAAGACAATACTGAAGGGAAATAACAGAAGGGAAATAACCGAAGGGAAATAACCGAAGGGAAATATGTATATATCTTATGTATATGAGCCCTTATTCGGGTCTTGCAAATAAGAGCGAAGGCTCAATGTGGGTGCGTGCTTGAATTGAAAGACTTACACACACGACATGAATTTAAACCCAAATATAAATTGCAGTATGGCCTTGACTAAGGTCTTGGGAATAAGAGCGAAGGCTCAATGTGTGTGAGAGTGCTTGAATTGAAAGACTACCCACACAACATAAATGAAACCCAAATATAACTGCAATAAGGCCTTTACTAAGGTCTTGGGAGTAAGAGCGAAGGCTCAATGTGTGTGAAAGTGCTTGAATTGAAAGACTTACTCACACGACAAGAAATGAAACCCAAATAGTATAGGTCAGCCCTTACTTGGGTCTTTCAAATAAGAGCGAAAGCTCAATGTGTGTGAGAGTGCTTGAATTGAAAGACTTACTCACACGACAAGAAATGAAACCCAAATAGTATAGGTCGGCCCTTACTTGGGTCTTTCAAATAAGAGCGAAAGCTCAATGTGTGTGAGAGTGCTTGAATTGAAAGACTTACTCACACGACAAGAAATGAAACCCAAATAGTATAGGTCGGCCCTTACTTGGGTCTTTCAAATAAGAGCGAAAGCTCAATGTGTGTGAGAGTGCTTGAATTGAAAGACAACGCACCCAACTTAAACAAAACCCTTCGAAAATGAAATATATATGTACACTTATATATTAGGGGCTGATTAGGCCCGTGTGTGTTCAAAATTGTGCACGACTAAGAGAGTGCACGTGTGTGGTTGTGCCAAGCCACGTTATTACAAGCGGGGGGAGACTATGCTCCGTTATTACAACCCTGTATCAAATTGAATTTCAAGCAAGTGTACGGCTAAAGACCGAGTTTAGACACTTACGAGTAGCTGGTCCGTAGAGGTCTTGCTTGAGCGTGGGCTTGGCCTTGGGCTGCAAGTGGGAGCTCCGCGAAGGTAGGTGATCAAAGGGGCTGGCCGGCTGCAAGTGGGGCGCGGGATAAGCTCCTCGGAGGTGGCCGGCGGCAAGTAGATGGCGCCTCAAGGTAAAGGGGTTTAAATGGCTGAATGAGTGGGTTCTTAGGGTCACTAGGGGAGTTGGGAGTTTAGGGAAACTGGACCTAAAAGGTGAGCTGGTGGGAGGGCCGAGTAGGACACCTAGGGGAAAGCCGAATGGGACATGATAGCGAGGTAGTGGCCGGCAGCTTGGGTTATACTAGGTTTGGCTAGGTTAAAATGGTGGTGGCAAAGGGGCTGAGCTGAAGGGAGGATGGGTGGCTAAGAGTGGAGAGGTGGTAGAGAAGGGGGCTAGGTAAGGTGCAGGGTACTTACCGAATGGGGAGAGGTGGCGGATGAAGTGGGAAGGTGGCGGGCAGGTGGCTGTCGGCTGGTTCGGTTGGGTGAAGATGATGGCGTCCGGCTGAGGGGTGGTGGTGGTGGATGGAAGAGGGAAGGTGGCGGAGCAGGTGGCGGCTGGTGGAGCAGCTGGAGCAGGCCAAGGTGGGGAGTCGTCCCGGCTGGGTGAGAGAAGGGAGAAGGAGAGGGCCCGGCTGGGTGAGGTAGTGGTTCCCACTTGGAAAACCCGCCCACAAGGAGGGGGGTTTAAATAGGGGATGGGTAGGTCGGTTAGGGCTGGGCTGTGGGTAGTGGTTAGGTGGTTTAGGTAGGGTGGTATGTAGATAAGGTGGGCTGGAAGGGGTTGGGCCAGATATTTTAAAACTAGGGGTTTGGGTAAATCGTGGGCTAAGGGTGGTTTAGGGGTTTAGGGCTAGGTTAGGTGGTTGGGTTTTAGGGTGAGGTTTAGTGAGCTAGGTTAGGTGATTAGGCTAGGTTTAGGCTAGGATTAGGAAAATTAATCTAGGTTTAGGGAAGGATTAGGGAAGTGGGTTAGTTGATTAGGTTGGGATTAGGCCGGGATTAGGGAAGTGGGTTAGATGATTAGGTTCAGATTAGGGGTGGATTAGGGGTTTAGGCTAGGTTTAGGCATTTTGGGCTAGGTTTAGGTGAAGGAGCTCCCTTAGCATGGCCCATAGACCTTGATCACCCCATGTTGGTGCAGCCCTAGGTTAGGTTTTAGCTAATTACAAGCTTAAACCCACTCAATTAGGCTAACCCACATGATTAACCCAAACTTGACACACAAGTCAAGCTTAATACAACACTCTTGATATTTTTCACCCCCACTCTCTCTCATGCCCAATATCCCACGTGAAACTCAAGTGGGCCCCACCTCCATTTATGAGAAGGTGATGTGGGCCATGGATATGGATATTGGATTGGATCTCTGGATCCAAATCCAAATCCAAGTCCACATATGGGTTTGGATTGGAATCTGGATATATATGGTCCAGATCCAATCCAAACTGAACTCTGACTCCTTCGAGCTGGGTTCGAAACGGACGATTCGTGCGGGGCCTGACAGCATCAGTACTCCGTCTGCGTTGGGTCTTCGCCAACATGGTCGTCCGCCTCCATTTCTGCCTTCCGGAGATGACTTCAAATGCTATTTTGATAAGAACAGGGTCTTGGACGTTCGAGATCCTGGGGTGTGAATCAGATACAAGAGTTGCTGCACCGGGCTTGACGTGTGCTCCGGTTCCGGGCTCTTCTTGGCTCTCCTGGTCCTGTCTTGATCGGGCCAAGCCACTTTGGGGTTTCAAAACATGTTTTAAAAGGGTTTTCAAAAGCCATATCGTATGTTTTTGAAAGATATAGTTATAAACATATATACAGGGTTGTTTGGAAGGCTCCTGGGTTTCCAAACTCAAAAATGGCCCTTTGGGGCTGCTTGTATAAAACCAGATGGATTTTGAGAAATTCGTGGGATTTCGGGGTGTTTACAGATGCCCCTCTTTGGCCTTGTCCAAATTGATTTGGATAAGGGCAAAGATGACAAACACCCCTTTTAATGTCTCCCTAGATCTAGCCACGAAGAATATGGGATCGTCCCATTTTTAGCAAAAATCTCAATTTTACAAACTTTGGTAGGAGGAGATATCACGCCAAAGGGTTCACTTATGGAATCTGGTCCTAAATGGGATCATGTTTATGCCAGTACCATGCGTGGAATGCAGATGACATGGGTGTGGTGCCAAGAGTGGCGACCTCCCAGAGACCAGATGTGGTCGAACTCTAGAGACTTACAAGGCCTACTGCTCCAAGTGAGCAAAAATCCTATGTTGTTCGATGTTCGGTTTTCAAAACTTATTTACAAAAGCTCTTTACAAATGGGACAACTGTCTTGAGCCTCAATCCTAACGATCTCGAGCTCTTCGTGCTTGCCCTTGTTTGAGTCTTAACACTCGCTTATCTAGCAGAGGTTTTATAAGAAAACAAGCTTCATTTCAAATTCCTACGTCTTACTCGAAACGTCGAATTCTCAAACAAGATGAAATTCAAGTAAGTAAATCCTATTTTTACTTTAGGATTCCTCGAAATGAACCATGCTTTAGCTTGGGATAAGCCAGGGATGGGAAAGAGATACCACGGTCCCTTCTGAAGTGTCCCGTGGTTTAAGGCATAGAAGGCGGAAAACTGCTCTTTTTGAGCTTTTTGGCCTCTTTTTCCTTTTTTCCATAGAGGGTCTCCCTTTGGGAGTATTTTTTCTTTAATCCCTCTTTTTTATAAGATAATCGATTTTTCTTTTTGAAGTCTGGTTTCTTTCTTTTGGAAAGAGACCTTGAATGGGAAATTCCCTTTTGTTTTGGGCCTTTGTTTTCCTTTTGGAAATAGAAAAGAAGAGGGGAGGACTTATCCCAAGCCTACGCTCGATCCATTCCAGATCAGCCTATTTAGAAATAGCACGTACTACTTGCAAGTATCTTGCAATGTTGAACTAGGCCTTTCTTTGTAAGAAGAAGGATTTTGAAATGCAACCACGATTTTGAAAACTCCACTCTTTCACAAGTGCGAATTCTCTCACTTAGGGTCACACGAGTTCGCCTTTGCACCTTATTCACACGTCTCAGGGCAGCTATCCCTTTAAAATTTTCAAAAACTGGAATTTAATCCAAATCCTACACATGATACTTCTTTAAGTATTGAATATTGATAGGATCCGCTAAATTCCTACCTTCTACATCGATCAACCAATACGAATTGTTCGTAGTGGTTGCTCGTACAACATAGGGTCCATCCCAGTTGGGGCGCCACTTGCCTAGGGGGTGTGGGCCACGATGGTGGATGGTTTTCAAGACCAGATCTCCCACTTCGAAGTGGCGAGGTCTTATGTGTTTGCTATAATGTCGGGCTATCCTTTGCCGGTATGCACGAGCATGATCCATGGCAAGGAGTCGCCTCTCATCTAGCAAATCTAGTTCGGCCATCCTAGCATGCTGAAGCGTCTCTAGGGGGAGGTCGAGTGCAATGGATGTATGGAATGAATGTAGTTGGGTATGAATGGGCAGAATGGCGTTTGTGCCATAGACCAATTCGAATGGTGTGGCATTCCTGGGAGTCCGGATGGAAGTCCTATAAGCCCATAAGGCTTCATCCAGCTTCTCAGGCCACCTCCTACCCTTCTCTAAGGTTTTCTCAATGATACCAATGAGAGTCTTGTTTGTGGCTTCGGCTTGGCCGTTGCCTTGAGGGTAGTAGGGCGAGGAGAAGTGGTGAGTTATGCCATACGTGTTGCACAACTTAACCATCCGCTCGTTCTTGAATGGGGTACCATTATCAGACACAAGGTCTCGTAGAACCCCAAATCGAGCCAAAATATTCCTCCTAATGAAAGCCACCACATGTTGCCCCAGTACGTTGGTCAGGGAAATGGCTTCCACCCATTTGGAGAAGTATTCAGTGGCTGCTAAAATGAATCGATGCCCATTCGAGGCTTTTGGAAATATAGGGCCTACGATGTCAAACGCCCACATGGTGAATGGCCAAGGGCTGACCACGGAATGCAATGCAGATGAGGGGACATGAATGGCATGCCCATGCACTTGACATGGATGACACTTCCTAACATGATCGTGACAATCCTTTTTCAGGGTGGACCAAAAATAACCCCCTCTAAGTATTTTCATCGCCATCATGTTGGCATTAACATGACCTCCACATTCTCCGTCGTGGAACTCGTGCATCACTATCCTAGCCTCCTCTAGGTCGATACACCTAAGCAGAATGCCGGTAAAACTCTTTTTGTATAAGACCCCACCCAGAATGGTGTATCGGGTCGAAATCTTACGAATGAATGCCTTATCTTTGGATGTGGCATCCTCGGTGAATCCCCCATTTTCTAAAAATTGTTTTATGTCATAGAACCAGGATTTTTGGATCCAAATCGAAATCCAAGTCCATACATGGGTTTGGATTGGGATTTGGATATATATGGTCCAGATCCAATCCAAACTGAATTCTGACTCCTTCGAGCTGTGTTCGAAACAAACGGTTTGTGTGGGGTCTGACAGCATTAGTACTCCGTTTGCGTTGGGTCTTCGCCAACATGATCGTCCGCCTCTATTTTCGCCTTCCGGAGCTGACTTCGAATGATGTTTTGATGATAACAGGGTCTTAGACGTTCGAGATCCTAGGGGTGGATTCAACACGAGAGTTGCTGTGTCGGGCTCGACATGTGCTCCGGTTTCAGGCTCTCTTTAGTTCTTCTGGTCCTGCTTTGATCAGGCCAAGCCGCTTCGTGGGGTTTCAAAAACATGTTTAAAAAGGTTTTCAAAGCCATATTATATATTTTTGAAATATAAAGTTCAAAACATATGTACAGGGTTGCTTGGAAGGCTCCTGGGTTTCCAGACTCAAAATAGCCCTTTGGGGTTGCTTTTACAAAACCAGGTTGTTTCGAGGAATTCGTGGGATTTCGGGGTGTTTACACCTGGGCAAGTAGGAGGTCTAGGACCTCCGACACAGGTTGCCCCAGCGGTGTGTACTCCTGTTTTTCAATCGGTTTTTGAAAAGTTCACTCCCTTTTGTTTTCTAGCTTTTCAAAATTTTTGGAAGTGCCTGCCATGCCTGGATCCACCCGAACATTGGCGATTTTATGGGGCTTTGCCCCTTTGTCCATCGTGGGTAGCCCATAAGTGATGGGCTTTTCCAAGCGAGTTTTAGAAACGGCACTTCCTTTCCATAAGTGATCGTATGTCCCTTTTCTCAAGTTTGTTTCGAAAAGGGATGCCTTTTTGATCAACTTATGGAAAGTTGAGATCTCATGGAGCGAGAGAAGGGTTTTTAACTCGCTTTTAAAATTATCTAGGATGAGCATGACTGCGCATCCTTCGGATATGGGCTCTCGCACTTGGCCCAAAAGTGACCTCCATCGTATAATGAAGGCATGTACGTCTTCGTTCATGCCTTGCTTTGTATCCCTTAAAGTGTTCAGAGTCGGCGTGACTTCTAAGTTGTGTGCAAATCTTTGCATGAAGTAGTTGGCTAACTCTTCAAAAGTAGCGAACTAGCTTAAATCGTAGGAAGCCAGCCATTTGGCAGCTGTGCCTTTAAGGGATAAAGAGAACCAATACACCCATTTCATCGAGTCCTTTTTCTTCTTATGGGCTCGACGTGAGAAAAGATGCAAGTGAGACCTAGGGTCTCCCATGCCATCGTACCGATGGAAGTTCGGTATTTCATCGTCACTGTCTGTTTCGTAATCCATGGGAAGGAAATCAGACAGGGCGTAACTTCTTTTCTCTTTATTTTGCCCTTTCAGCAGTTGTTGTAGGGCTTTATGGTCCTTCTATGTGAAGGACTCGTGGTATTGGTTGCCTTCTATTACGGAGGCCTCTTTGTGCTTGCGAGGTTTTTCAGTTTTTCTTTTGGCCTTTTGTTCACCATTCGATGAACACTAATCGCCTACTTCAGCCTCTTGGCTGAGAGCATCGATTTTGGCCTCAAATTCCCTTCTCAGGTACTCTATCTCGTCTAGTTTGATCTTGTTTTTCAAAATCCTCCTAGAGTGAGAACTTGATGCGCATGAGCCTTGGCTCGATACTTCACTTGGGTTGGATTTTGACATGCTTTCAAGCTTTTTTCAAAATTCCTAAGTACAAGTAAAGAAAAGAAAGTTAAAACAACACCACTTTGAAAATCTTTTCGCAAGTTTCCTAGAGTAACTCGATTTTTGAAAGACTCACGTCCCACCGGGCGTGCCAAACTTTTGTAGACGCAGAAAATCTCCGCCTCCTACTTCTTAGGCCTGGAGTGAACCTTTTCGTGTGTCTAAGTCCTATTTAAATAAACAGTGCATGCCAGCTAGCTTACCTAAGCTAGCAAAGATATATTCTAGAACCTAACTTCTAACGTGGCGACTATGAGCAAGCAAGCTCTTGTCGTCGCAGACCTTCTCGCACCGAAGAGCAAGGGTCAGTCTGTATGCTTTTAAAAATCGAGTTTTGAGTGGAAAAAGCCTACAAAAGTGGTTCGAGGTGTTTGATTCGGGTCTTGTTTGTACGATTTTCAGATTTTAGATCACGTGGATTTGCACGTGCCTAAGTCTTTCTTTTTATCCCTTTACGGGCCACCTAGGTGTGTGTTATGAACACTCCACTAAATGTGGCGACTTTGAGTGGGAGTATGGGGTTTGCTTTGATGCAATATGCGTCCTAACTCGTGGTATGGCGTATATGCAATGCAAACTCACGCTACTCCAAAGGGAAAATCCGAATGTAAAGGCAATGCCGAAGGGAAATGACTTGTAATGGAAATTGCCGAAGGGAAATTGCCGATGGGAAATACGTATATAATGTATATATGGGCCCTTACTCGGGTCTTGCAAATAAGAGCGAAGGCTCAATGTGGGTGCGTGCGAGAATTGAAGTACTACACACACGACATGAAATGAAACCCAAATATAACTTGCAATATGGCCTTAACTAATGTCTTGGGAGTAAGAGCAAAAGCTCAATGTGTGTGAGTGCTTGAATTGAAGTACCACGCACACAACATGAAATTAAACCCAAATATAAATTGCAGTATGGCCTTAACTAAGGTCTTGGGAATAAGAGCGAAAGCTCAATGTGTGTGAGTGCTTGAATTGAAGTACTACACACACAACATGAAATAAACCCAAGGATAGTATAACACGGCCCTTACTTGGGTCTTACAAATAAGAGCGAAGGGTCAATGTGTGTGAGTGCGAGAATTTAAAGACGACACACCCAACTTAAGCAAAACCCTACGTAATTTAAAGTATATACATAAATTTATATCTTAGGGGTTGATTAGGCCCGTGTGTGTTCAAAATCGTGCACGCCTAAGAGAGTGCACGTGTGTGTGGGTGTGCCAAGCCACGTTATTACAAGCGGGGGGAGACTATGCTCCGTTATTACAACCCCATATCAAATTTAATTTAATCAAGTCTACAACTAAGGACCGAGTTAGGCACTTACTTATAGCTGGTCCGGAGGTGACTTGCTTGAGCGTAGGCTTGGCTTTGCCTTGGGCTGCAAGAGGGAGCTCCTCGGAGTTGAACGGCAAGGGGAGATGCTGGCCGGGTGACTTGGGTGTGCGGGAAGGGCGCCTTGAAGGTGGCCGGCTGCTAGGAAGGGGCTGCCTTGATGCTTTGGGCTAAGGTGACTAAGGAAGGTCACTAAAGGATGGGTTGGTATAAAGGAAGGTAGTGCTAAAGGGGAGCCTAAGGGAGTGCCTAAAGGAAGTGTATGGTTGGCCGAGTGGATTTGGTACAGTCGGTTGGAGTGGCCGACTAAGGGGAGCTTGGTGGTGGCCAGCTGCTAGGGTGGCTAGGGATGTTGTGGATGGGAAGGGAGCTAGCTAGGGTGTGGTGTAAGGTGGAGCTAAGGGCTGGTGAAAAGGGGGATGGGCAGGTCCTAGGGAACCAAGTGGGGTGGCTAGGTGTCACTAGGCGAAGTGGTTTAAGGCGGGTGATGTAAGGTGGAGGTCTGGCCGAATGGGTAGGGATGACGGGTAGGTGGTGTTGGCGGGAGGTTGTGGTGGTGTGGGTGGTTGAGAGTGGATGGGGAGTGAAGAAGAGGTGGAGCTAAGGGTAGGGTACTAACCGAAAGGGGAAGAAGCTGGCGGATGGAAGAGGGGCAGCCGGATGCTTCGGGTGGATGGGATTCAGCCGGGAGATGAAGGTGGCGCGAGGTGGAGCTTGGTGGAAGTAGGGGTGGTGGAGGTGGAGCTTGGATGGGAGGCAGTGGCGCAGGTGGAGCAAGGTGGAAGGCTCGGCTGGAAGGGGATTGGCCAAGGTCGGCTAGGCCAAGGTGGACCGGAGTGAATGAAAAACCTGCCCCCTGGGGGGGGGTTTATATAGGTTGGTGAAGGGCGGTTTGGGCTGGTTTTGAGGAGGTGGTAAGGTGGTTTAGGTGGTGGTGGTGTGGTGATAAGGTGGGCTGGTTTTGAGGAGGGGCCAGATATTTTAATACAAGGGGTTTTAGGTAGATGGTGTGCTAGGTTTAGGTGGGGTGGTTTAGGGGTTTAGGGTTTAGCTAGGTGGGTTGGTTTTGGGGTGAGGTTTAGTGAGGTGGGTTAGGTGATTAGGCTAGGATTAGGTTAGGTTTAGGGAAATTAAGATAGGTTTAGGGGAGGATTAGGGAAGTGGGTTAGGTGATTAGGTTGGGATTAGGCCGGGATTAGGGAAGTGGGTTAGGTGATTAGGCTAGGTTTAGGGTTTTTGGTTAGGATTGGGTTAGGAAGCTCCCTTTGCATAACCCATAGACCTTGTTGCATCATGTTGGTACAACCCTAGGTTAGGTTTTTGCTAATACAAGCTTAAACCCATTTTAATTAGGCTAACCCACATGATTAACCCCAAACTTGACACACAAGTCAAGCTTAATTACAATTACCCTCAAATCTTATCCTCCCCCACTCTCTCTCATGCCCATAATCCCACATGAATTTCAAGTGGGCCCCACCTCCATTTATGAGAAGGTGATGTGGGCCATGGATGTGGATATTGGATTGGATCTCTAGATCCAAATCCAAATCCAAATCCACACATAGGTTTGGATTGGGATCTGGATATAATTGGTCCAGATCCAATCCAAACTGAATTTTGACTCCTTCCGGCTGTGTTCTAAACGAATGGTTTGTGCGGGGTCTGACAGCATCAGTACTCCGTCTGCGTTGGGTCTTCGCCAACATGGTCTTCCGCTTCTGTTTTCACCTTCTGGAGATGATTTCAAGTGATGTTTTGCTGATAACAGGGTCTTGGACGTTCGAGATCCTGGGGGCAGATTCAATATGAGAGTTGTTGTGCTAGGCTCGACATGTGCTCTGGTTCGGGGCCTCTTTGGCTCTTCTGGTCCTGCTTTCGTTAGGCCAAGCCGTTTCGTGGGGTTTCAAAACATATTTTAACAGTTTTTAAAACATATTATACATATTCAAAACATATAAAAGTTTAAAACATCTGTACACGGTTGCCTGGAAGGCTCCTGGGTTTCCAGACTCAAGATGGCACTTTGGGGCTGCTTTTACAAAACCAGGTTTGTTTTGAGAAATTCGTGGGATTTCGGGGTATTTACACTAACCCACTTCCCTAATCCTTCCCTAAACCTAGCCTAATTTCCTTAAACCTAACCTAATCCTAGCCTAATCACCTAACCCATCTCACTAAACCTCACCCCAAGACCAACCCACCTAGCTAAGCCCTAAACCCCTAAACCACCCCACCTAAACCTAGCACACCATCTACCTAAAACCCCTTATATTAAAATATTTGGCCCCTCCCCAAAACCAGCCCACCTTATCACCACACCACCACTACCTAAACCACCTTACCACCCTCCAAATACCAGCTCCAACAGCCATCTCCAACCGTATATAAACCCCCCCCTAGCGGGCGGGTTTTCCATGAATTTTCTCCACCTTAGGCCAGCCGACCTTGGCCAATCCCCTTCCAGCCGAGCCTTCCACCTTGCTCCACCTGCACCACCACACCCTGGCCAGCTCCACCTCGCGCCACCACTGTCTCCCAGCCAGCTCCACTGCACGTCGCCACCACCTCCCGGCCGAACTCCATCTCCCTTCATCACCCGGTCTCCCTTCTTCCATCCGCCAACTCCTTCACCATCCAGTTAGTACCTTCCACTTAGCTCCACCTCCTCTTCACTCCCCCTCCACTCTCAACCACCCACACCACCACAACCCCTCGCCAACAACACCTGCCCGTCATCCTTACCCATTCGGCCAGACCTCAACCATTTCCACACCCGACACTCTACCTTGGCCTAGTGACACCCGGCCACCCTACTTGGCTCCCTAGCACCTGCCCCTTCCACTCTCCACGAGCCCTTAGTCCCACCTTCCGCAACACCCTAGCTAACTCCCTTCCCATCTGTAAACACCCCGAAATCCCACGAATTTCTCAAAATCCATCTGGTTTTATACAAGCAGCCCCAAAGGGCCATTTTGAGTTTGGAAACCCAGGAGCCTTCCAAACAAACCCTGTATATATGTTTTAAACTTTATCTTTCAAAAACATATGATATAGCTTTTGAAAACCCTTTTAAAACATGTTTTGAAACCCCGAAGTGGCTTGGCCCGATCAAGACAGGACCAGGAGAGCCAAGAAGAGCCCGGAACCGGAGCACCTGTCAAGCCCGGCACAGCAACTCTTGCATCTTATTCACATCCCAGGATCTCGAACGTCCAAGACCCTGTTCTTATCAAAAAAGCATTTGAAGTCATCTCCGGAAGGCAGAAACGGAGGCGGACGACTATGTTGGCGAAGACCCAACGCAGACGGAGTACTGATGCTGTCAGGCCCCGCACAAATCGTCCGTCTCGAACCCAGCTCGAAGGAGTCAGAGTTCAGTTTGGATTGGATCTGGACCATATATATCCAGATTCCAACCCAAACCCATATGTGGACTTGGATTTGGATTTGGATCCAGAGATCCAATCCAATATCCATATCCATGGCCCACATCACCTTCTCATAAATGGAGGTGGGGCCCACTTGAAATTCACGTGGGATATTGGGCATGAGAGAGAGTGGGGGTGAAAAATATCAAGAGTGTTGTATTAAGCTTGACTTGTGTGTCAAGTTTGGGTTTAATCTTGTGGGTTAGCCTAATCGAGTGGGTTTAAGCTTGTAATTAGCTAAAACCTAACCTAGGGCTGCACCAACATGGGGTGATCAAGGTCTATGGGCCATGCTAAGGGAGCTCCTTCACCTAAACCCAGCCAAAAATGCCTAAACCTAGCCTAAACCCCTAATCCACCCCTAATCTGAACCTAATCACCTAACCCACTTCCCTAATCCCGGCCTAATCCCAACCTAATCACCTAACCCACTCCCCTAATCCTTCCCTAAACCTAGATTAATTTCCCTAATCCTAGCCTAAACCTAGCCTAAACCACCTAACCTAGCTCACTAAACCTCACCCTAAAACCCAACCACCTAACCTAGCCCTAAACCACCCTTAGCCCACGATTTTCCCAAACACCTAGTTTTAAAATATCTGGCCCAACCCCATCCAGCCCACCTTATCTACATACTACCCTACCTAAACCACCTAACCACTACCCACAACCCAGCCCTAACCGACCTACCCATCCCCTATTTAAACCCCCCTCATTGTGGGCGGGTTTGCGAAGTAGGAACCACTTTCCACTCCCAGCCGAGCCCTCTCCTTCTCCCATCTCTCACCCAGCCGTGGCCACTCCCCAGCAGCTCCAGCTCCTCCACCAGCCGCCACCTGCTCCGCCATCTTCCCTCTTCCGTCCACCACCACTGCCCCCCAGCCGGACGCCACCATATCTTCCCAACTCCACCAGCCGACAGCCACCTTTGCCGCCACTCCTTCCCATTTGGTAAGTCCCCCTAACTCCCTCAAAACCACTCTCTACCACCTCTCCACTCTTAGCCACCCATCTTCCCCTTAGCTCCACCTCTTTGCCGCCACCATCTAAGCCTAGCCGAACCTAGGATAGCCCAAGTGGCTGGCCACTGCTTAGCCACCATCTCCCATTCGGCCGACCCCCCCTAGGTGTCCTATTTGGCCTTCCCACTAGCTCACTTTTAGGGCCAGTTTCCCTAAGTCCCTAACTTCCCTAGTGACCCTAAGACCCACTTGCTCAGCCACTCTAAACTCCCTACTTGGAGGCGCCGCCCACTTGCCACCGGTCCCCTTCGAGGCGTCCATCCCGCGCCCCATTTGCAGCCGGCCAGCACCCTTGAGCACATACCTTCGCGGAGCTCCCGTTTGCAGCCCAAAGCCAAGGCCACGCTCAAGCAAGACCTCTACGGACCAGCTACTCGTAAGTGTCTAAACTCGGTCTTTAGTCATACGCTTGCTTGAAATTCAATTTGATACGGGGTTGTAGTAACGGAGCATAGTCTCCCCCCGCTTGTAATAACGTGGCTTGGCACAACCACACACGTGCACTCTCTTAGTCGTGCACAATTTCGAACACACACGGGCCTAATCAGCCCCTAATATATAAGTGTACGTATATATTTCATTTCCGAAGGGTTTTGTTTAAGTTGGGTGCGTTGTCTTTCGATTAAACACTCTCACACACATTGAGCTTTCGCTCTTATTTGAAAGACCCAAGTAAGGGCCGACCTATACTATTTGGGTTTCATTTCATGTCGTGTGAGTAAGTCTTTCAATTTAAACACTCTCACACACATTGAGCTTTCGCTCTTATTTGAAAGACCCAAGTAAGGGCCGACCTATACTATTTGGGTTTTATTTCTTGTCGTGTGAGTAAGTCTTTCAATTCAAGCACTTTCACACACATTGAGCCTTCGCTCTTACTCCCAAGACCTTAGTAAAGGCCTTATTGCAGTTATATTTGGGTTTTATTTATGTCGTGTGTGTAGTACTTCAATTCAAGCACTCTCACACACATTGAGCCTTCGCTCTTACTCCCAAGACCTTAGTCAAGGCCATACTGCAATTTATATTTGGGTTTAATTTCATGTCGTGTGTGTAAGTCTTTCAATTCAAGCACGCACCCACATTGAGCCTTCGCTCTTATTTGCAAGACCCGAGTAAGGGCTCATATACATAAGATATATACATATCTCCCTTCGGTTATTTCCCTTCGGTTATTTCCCTTCGGTTATTTCCCTTCGGTTATTTCCCTTCCGCTATTTCCCTTCAGTATTGTCTTTACATTTCGGGTTTTCCCTTTGGAGTAGCGTGAGTTTGCATTGCATCTACGCCATACCACGAGGTAGGACGCATATTGCATCGAAGCAACCCCCGCTCGAATTCGCCCATGTAGTGGAGTGTTCATAACACACAAACTAGGCGACCCAAAAAGGGATAAAAGAAAAGACTTAGGCACGTGCAAATCCACGTGATCTAAAATATGCAATCGCATCTTAAAGACCCGAAATAGACACCTCGAACCGTTTCGTAGACTTTCTCCCCAAAACTCGATTTTTTGCAAAAGCGTACAGACTGACCCTTGCGCATCGGTGCAAGAAGGTCTGCGACGACAAGAGCTCACTTGCTCACAGTCGCCACGTTTAGAAGTCAGTGTTAAAGTATATCTTCGCTAGCTTAAGTAAGCTAGCTGGCACGCCCTGTTTGTATACATAGGCCTTAGACGCACGATAAGATCCACTCCAAGCCACGAAAGAGGCGAAGAGGCGGGGATTTTCGCGCGTCTACAGAGATTGGCACGCCCGGTGGGACGTGAGCCTTTTCAAAAAGTCGAGTTTACTTGTAGAAGTCTTGCGAAAATTTTATAAAGGTGTCGTTTTAACTTGTTTTCTTTGCTTTTACTTAGGAAATTTTGAAAAAGCTTGAAAAGCATGTCAAAATCCAATCCAAGTGAAGTGTCGAGCCAAGGCTCATGCGCATCAAGTTCTCACTCTAGGAGGATTTTCAAAAACAAAATAAAACTAGATGAAATCGAGGACTTGAGAAGGGAATTTGAGGCCAAAATCGATGCTCTCAGCCAAGAGGCTGAAGTAGGCGATTCGTGTTCATCAAACGGTGAACAAAGGCCTAAAAAGAAAATTGAAAAACCTCGCAAGCAAAAGAGGCCTCCGTAATGGAAGGCAACCAATACCACGAGTCCTTCACACAAAAGGACCGTAAAGCCCTACAGCAGCTGCTAAAAGGGCAAAATAAAGAGAAAAGAAGCTACGCCCTGTCTGATTTCCTTCCTATGGATTACGAAACAGACAGTGACGATGAAATACCGAACTTCCATCGGTATGATGGCATGGGAGACCCTAGGTCTCACTTGCAGCTTTTCTCACGTCGAGCCCATAAGAAGAAAAAGGACTCGATGAAATGGGTGTATTGGTTCCCCCTATCCCTTAAAGGCACAGCTGCCAAATGGCTGGCTTCCTACGACTTAAGCCAGTTCGCTACTTTTGAAGAGTTAGCGAACTGCTTCATGCAAAGATTTGCACACAACGTGGAAGTCACGCCAACCCTGAATACCTTAAGGGATACAAAGCAAGGCATGAACGAAGACGTGCATGCCTTCATTATAAGATGGAGGTCTCTTTTAGGCCAAGTGCGAGAGCCTATATCCGAAGGATGCGCAGTGATGCTCATCCTGGATAATTTCAAAAGCGAGTTAAAAACCCTTCTCTCGCTCCATGAGATTTCAACTTTCCATAAGTTGATCAAAAAGGCCTCCCTTTTCGAAACCAACTTGCGAAAAGGGACATACGACCACTTATGGAAAGGAAGTGCCGTTCCCAAAACACGTGTGGAAAAGCCCATCGCATATGGGCTGCCCACAACGGACAAAGGGGCAAAGCCCCATAAAATCGCCAATGTCCGGGTGGATCCAGGCATGGCAAGCACTTCTAAAAATTTTGAAAAAATAGAAAATAAGAGAGAACGCAATTTTTCAAAACCAATTGAAAAACGGGAGTACACTCCGCTAGGGCAACCTGTGTCGGAGGTCCTAGACCTCTTACTTGCCCAGGGCATGATCGAACTCCCTGAAATCCCCGAAGGAGTCACGTCCAAAGGGGGGTATTTAAACCGATTTTGCAAGTATCATCGGCTCAAAGGCCATGATACCAAACGGTGCTTCTCTCTTCTAAATAAAATTGAGAACTTGATAGCGGAGGGCCGGCTCCAGGTCACTGCGAATCTGAGCCACCTCAAGCTATCTTCAAGGAACCCTTTCCCAAACACGCCAGTGGCAGTGGGAAAGGAAAGGAGGTATGTACCCTCACCATTTCCAAGGAACTAGCGCGAAAGCCCGAACCTGGTCGACCTGCTTGTGCGCCCATCCTTGTACTATACAAGAGGCCCGCCCAAGTCGTCGTCCGGGGACCACCAAAAGTGGAAACCCCGACAAAACCAGTTTTGAAAATCCAAGGTTCTCCTCAGCTCATCCTTAGAGCCAAGTTTAGCGCGAACCCTAGGCTGGTCGTGGGGGAAGTCACTAGATCCGGGAGGATCTACCAACCCCCGCACCTTCAAGGTGCTCAAAAGGTGGTCAGTGTGCCTGGCCCCTCAAAAGCATGTATCCCTAGTGGTCTGCCGAAAGCAGATAAGGACAAAATCATCCTAAATCCTTATGATTTCGAAAACCACCTTTCAAAGATTCCTATTCACATGTCTATCCTAGAGCTTATCAAAACCTCGCCTAGGCATAGACTTGCCTTAGAGAAAATTCTAGAAAGGGCCAAGGTTGATTCGAACATAAGTCCGGAATCCTTGTCTGCCCAAGTGGCTTTATTAGGAGCAAAATCGCCCATCACCTTTTCGGAAGATGATGTAGATAGACCCTACGAAACCCATAACCAGGCCCTGCATATCGAGGTGGTTCTAAACAACCACTCTCTCGACAGGTGCCTAGTCGATGGTGGAGGAGGGCTCAACATCCTTCCACTTCACGTGGCGTACAAAATCGGAGTCACCTTGACTTCAGTGAACCCAAGCCCCATCGTTATCACTGGATACGATGGGAATGCGTCTAGGCCTTTAGGATCCATCGAACTCCCAATGGAAACGGGAGGGATCGAACACACGGGGGTATTCCATGTCTTGGACATCCACCCCCATTATAACCTGTTGCTGGGAAGACCCTGGATACACAGTTTGTGCACTGTGCCATCCACCTTCCACAAGTGTGTCAAGATCCCTTTTAGGGACCAAGTCGTAGTGATCCTAGGTGAGAGTCACCCACAGCTTCAGGGGATCATAAACTCCCCTTGTTTATCGAGCTCCCAGGCCCATGAGGCTAACCTGGGGCAAGTTATGGTTGAGCCACCTCGGCTCGTGTTGAACAACCCTAGGAAGGTTGTATATGTGAAGGGGCCGCCCAAAGCAGGCCCCCTCCCAACTCTAATCCTCCTAGGAAAACCCAAGCGTTCCCTATTTCCAAAACCCCTGGACAAAAGGCCCTACGAGCCTAATATGGACGATAGCATGTTCCAGGACCACGACTTATATCCCATCTTTTCAAAAAACAAAAGGTCGTGGAACATGTTATTGAACATGGGCTACACGCCCTACAAAAGTCTAGGGGCACAAAACCAGGGTCTCCTAGAGCCCATCCTTCCTAGGGCCAATCCAAGCCGATATGGGATCGGCTATACTCCCCGAATACCGCCGGAGCCACCCCCTGTGACCACCTGGGTCAAGGGTGCCCCGGAGCCTGTCTTAGAAGAAACCTATGGTTTAGATCTCCTATTCCGAGTCTAACCCATAGTGTTTTCCCTTTGTAGGTATGACGGAAGATCCCTTTTTCTAAAAAAATACCAAAAACATTCGAAAACTTAAAATCAAAAAAATCGAAAAACAAGAAAAACCAAAAACAATGGAAAAACAGAAACTCAAAAAAAGTGTGCTTTGTATAGTTCCCAAAGTTCTTGTTTTACAAAAACCCAAAAAAATCGAAAATTTGGAAAATACCAAAAAGATTTTGTACATAGCTGCTCCTGGTATGACTTTGGCAAAAGAAAAGGATTTCGAAAGAAACGTTGTCTGCATAGCCAGACCAAAAATTTCGAAATCACTTGAAAATCCAAGTACAAAACCAGGTTATTTTGAAAAACACGCATCAAGTTCCCTCGGGTCTATAGCCAACGAGAATGATCGAAGCCCAGAAGTGGATCCCCTTGAGGAAGATCCCACTTCTGAGCTCCCAGAATTTCATAGAATTCTCGATTTTGAAAGACCTTCCCAATCAGTAGGAGGAGATTTCGTAGAGGTGAACCTAGGGGATGATTCCAATCCCAAAACCATCAAAATAGGCGCATGCTTGCATGAAACTGAAAAGTTAGCATTCATTGCATTTCTACGAACCTATTTAGATGTGTTTGCATGGACGTATGAAGACATGCCGGGCATAGATCCCAGCATAGTCGAGCATCGTCTTCCCTTAGATATAGGTGTAAAACCAATAAAGCAGAAGCTTAGGAAAATACACCCGAATGTACACACGCAAGTCAAAGAGGGTTTAGAAGATCTGCTAAAAGCCGGATTTATAAAACCCATTGCGTATTCTGATTGGTTGTCAAATATCGTTGTAGTTCGAAAAACCAATGGGAAAATTCGAATATGCATCGATTTCAGAAACCTGAATAAAGCCACTCCAAAGGATAATTATCCTTTACCAAACATAGATTTGATAGTCGATAGTACTGCAAATCATGAAATGTTTTCATTTATGGATGGCTATTCAGGCTATAATCAAATCAAACTAAGTCCACGAGATCAGGGTAAGACCGCCTTCACAACCCCATGGGGCACGTACTGCTATACAGTCATGCCCTTTGGTTTGAAAAATGCCGGCGCAACATACCAACGAGCCATGAACACGATCTTCCATGATCAAATTCATGAGCTCGTAGAAGTGTATGTAGATGATCTCTTGGCAAAATCCAAAACCCGATGCACCCATATCGAATGTTTACAAAAGATTTTCGAAAGGCTTAGGCTTTACAAAGTAAAGCTAAACCCTCAGAAATGTGTGTTCGGGGTAGAATCAGGAAAGCTTCTAGGCTTTATGGTGAGCCAAAGGGGAATAGAAGTCGACCCCTCTAAGTGTCGAGCCATCATAGACATGGCTCCACCCTCCAATCTCACCCAAGTCCGTAGCCTCCAGGGTCGATTACAATCTGTGCGCCGATTCATATCGAATCTGGCAACTAGATGCGAACCCTTCAACAAACTATTGAGGAAGGGTACGAAATTCTTATGGGATGACGAATGCCAAAAGTCCTTCGAGAGACTGAAGGCATACTTGGTTAATCCCCCCGTTTTGAATCCTCCAAAACAAGGAAAACCGCTTTTATTGTACATCTCCGTGCATGTAAACGCTTTAGGAGCCCTGTTGGCTCAATACGAGGATGACACCCATAAGGAGTATGCCATCTACTATATTTCGAAAACTCTCTTGGCTTATGAACGAAATTATCAAGCCATGGAGAAGACGTGCTTGGCCCTAGTCTGGGCCTGCCAGAAATTCAGACACTACTTCCTAGATCATGAGATCTGGATAGTGTCCAGGCTTGATCCAATCAAGCACTTGTTCGAAAAACCCATTCTCACGGGTAGATTGGGCAAATGGCAACTCCTTCTAATGGAGTATGATCTGAAATACCATCACCAGATCTCCGTTAAGGGGCAAGCCCTAGCAGATTACGTGGCTGACTTCCCCTTGGAGGACGCATATCCCACTCTTGTCGAAATGCCTGATGAAGGCATATTGCAAAACCATTTTCAAAACCACATTTTGGCAAATTCTTTCGAAAACCAAGTGTGGAAGATGCACTTCGACGGGGCACGAAACCAACGAGGGGCTGGTGCCGGGATCATCCTAATCTCCCCTGAAAAGGGCGAGATTCCCATAGCAGTCCGCTTAGATTTCGAATGTTCCAACAACATAGCTGAGTATGAAGCACTCATACAAGGCTTAAGGATTTCGAAAACTCTAGGGGCATCATGCATCGAGGTCTTTGGAGATTCGCTCCTTGTCATAAATCAGGTTTTAAAACTGTGGCAAGTACGTAATGAGAAACTACTTCCATATCACGAGTTGGCCACTCGATTGGTCCACTCCTTCCAGTCGTGTAAGCTCACACACGTGGGAAGAGAGGACAATGGCATCGCCGATGCCCTCTCCTCCTTGGGTTCAGCCCTGAAGGTCGATCCCATTTCAGGGACCAGATCTTTGGAAATATGGCATGCGCCCCATCCATCCACACACGACTTAGATATTTGCCAAAACAACCCAGAGTCTATTGAAAAACCCTGGTTCTATGACATAAAACAATTTTTAGAAAATGGGGGATTCACCGAGGATGCCACATCCAAAGATAGGGCGTTCATTCGTAAGATTTCGACCCGATACACCATTCTGGGTGGGGTCTTATACAAAAAGAGTTTTACCGGCATTCTGCTTAGGTGTATCGACCTAGAGGAGGCTAGGATAGTAATGCACGAGTTCCACGACGGAGAATGTGGAGGTCATGTTAATGCCAACATGATGGCGATGAAAATACTTAGAGGAGGTTATTTTTGGTCCACCCTGAAAAAGGATTGTCACGATCATGTTAGGAAGTGTCATCCATGTCAAGTGCATGGGCACGCCATTCATATCCCTTCATCAGCATTGCATTCCGTGGTCAGCCCCTGGCCATTTACCATGTGGGCGTTTGACATTGTAGGCCCCATATTTCCAAAGGCCTCGAATGGGCATCGTTTTATTTTAGCAGCCACGGAGTATTTCTCCAAGTGGGTGGAAGCCATTTCCCTAACGAATGTAATGGGGCAACATGTGGTGGCTTTCATCCGGAGGAATATCTTGGCTCGATTTGGGGTTCCACGAGACCTTGTGTCTGATAATGGTACCCCATTCAAGAACGAGCGGATGGTTAAGTTGTGCAACATGTATGGCATAACTCACCACTTCTCCTCGCCCTACTACCCTCAAGGCAACGGCCAAGCTGAAGCCACAAACAAGACTCTCATTGGTATCATTGAGAAAACCTTAGAGAAGGGTAGGAGGTGGCATGAGAAGCTGGATGAAGCCTTATGGGCTTATAGGACTTCCATCCGGGCTCCCACGAATGCCACACCATTCGAATTGGTCTATGGCACAAACGCCATTCTTCCCATTCATACCCAACTGCATTCATTCCATACATCCATTGCACTCGACCTCCCCCTAGAGACGCTCCAGCATGCTAGGATGGCCGAGCTAGATTTGCTAGATGAAAGGCGACTCCTTGCCATGGATCATGCTCGTGCATACCGGCAAAGGATAGCCCGACATTATAGCAAACACATGAGACCTCGCCACTTTGAAGTGGGAGATCTGGTCTTGAAAACCATCCACCATCGTGGCCCACACCCCCTAGGCAAGTGGCGCCCCAACTGGGATGGACCCTATGTTGTGCGAGCAACCACTACGAACAATTCGTATTGGTTGATCGATGTAGAAGGTAGGAATTTAGCAGATCCTATCAATATTCAATACTTAAAGAAGTATCATGTGTAGGATCTGGATTAAATTCCGGTTTTCGAAAATTTTGAAGGGATAGCTGCCCTGAGACATGTGAATAAGGTGCAAAGGCGAACTCGTGTGACCCTAAGTGAGAGAATTCACACTTGTGAAAGAGTGGAGTTTTCAAAATCGTGGTTGCATTTCAAAATCCTTCATCTTACAAAGAAGGGCCTAGTTCAACATAGCAAGATACTTGCAAGTAGTACGTGCTATTTCTAAATAGGTTGATCTGGAATGGATCGAGTGTAGGCTTGGGATAAGTCCTCCCCTCTTCTTTTCTCCTTCCAAAAGGAAAACAAAGGCCCAAAGCAAAAGGGAATCTCCCATTTAAAGTCTCTTTCCAAAAGAAAGAAACCAGACTTGAAAAAGAAAAAATCGATTCTCTTATAAAAAGAGGGATTAAAGAAAAAATACTCCCAAAGGGAGACCCTCTATGAAAAAAAAGGAAAAAGAGGCCAAAAAGCTCAAAAAGAGCAGTTTTCCGCCTTCTATGCCTTAAACCACGGGACGCTTCAGAAGGGACCGTGGTATCTCTTTCCCATCCCTGGCTTATCCCAAGCTAAAGCATGGTTCATTTCGAGGAATCCTAAAGTAAAAATAGGATTTACTTACTTGAATTTCATCTTGTTTGAGAATTCGACGTTTCGAGTAAGACATAGGGATTTGAAATGAAGCTTGTTTTCTTATAAAACCTCCGCTAGATAAGCGAGTGTTAAGACTCAAACAAGGGCAAGCACGAAGAGCTCGAGATCCTTAGGATCGAGGCTCAAGACAGTTGTCCCTTTTTGTAAATAGTTTTGTAAATAAGTTTTGAAAACCGAACATCGAACAGCATAGGATTTGCTCACTTGGAGCAGTAGGCCTTGTAAGTCTCTAAAGTTCGACCACACCTGGTCTCTGGGAGGTCGCCACTTTTTGGCACCACACCCATGTCATCTGCATTCCACGCATGGTACTTGCATGAACATGATCCCATTTAGGACCAGATTCCATAAGTGAACCCTTTGGCGTGATATCTCCTCCTACCAGAGTTTGTAAAATTGAGATTTTTGCTAAAATGGGACGATCCCATACTCTTCGTGGCTAGATCTAGGGAGACATTAAAAGGGGTGTTTGTCATCTTTGCCCTTATCCAAATCTATTTGGACAAGGCCAAAGAGGGGCATCTGTAAACACCCCGAAATCCCACGAATTTCTCAAAATCCATCTGGTTTTATACAAGCAGCCCCAAAGGGCCATTTTGAGTTTGGAAACCCAGGAGCCTTCCAAACAAACCCTGTATATATGTTTTAAACTTTATCTTTCAAAAACATATGATATAGCTTTTGAAAACCCTTTTAAAACATGTTTTGAAACCCCGAAGTGGCTTGGCCCGATCAAGACAGGACCAGGAGAGCCAAGAAGAGCCCGGAACCGGAGCACCTGTCAAGCCCGGCACAACAACTCTTGCATCTTATTCACATCCCAGGATCTCGAACGTCCAAGACCCTGTTCTTATCAAAAAAGCATTTGAAGTCATCTCCGGAAGGCAGAAACGGAGGCGGACGACTATGTTGGCGAAGACCCAACGCAGACGGAGTACTGATGCTGTCAGGCCCCGCACAAATCGTCCGTCTCGAACCCAGCTCGAAGGAGTCAGAGTTCAGTTTGGATTGGATCTGAACCATATATATCCAGATTCCAACCCAAACCCATATGTGGACTTGGATTTGGATTTGGATCCAGAGATCCAATCCAATATCCATATCCATGGCCCACATCACCTTCTCATAAATGGAGGTAGGGCCCACTTGAAATTCACGTGGGATATTGGGCATGAGAGAGAGTGGGGGTGAAAAATATCAAGAGTGTTGTATTAAGCTTGACCTGTGTGTCAAGTTTGGGTTTAATCTTGTGGGTTAGCCTAATCGAGTGGGTTTAAGCTTGTAATTAGCTAAAACCTAACCTAGGGCTGCACCAACATGGGGTGATCAAGGTCTATGGGCCATGCTAAGGGAGCTCCTTCACCTAAACCCAGCCAAAAATGCCTAAACCTAGCCTAAACCCCTAATCCACCCCTAATCTGAACCTAATCACCTAACCCACTTCCCTAATCCCGGCCTAATCCCAACCTAATCACCTAACCCACTCCCCTAATCCTTCCCTAAACCTAGATTAATTTCCCTAATCCTAGCCTAAACCTAGCCTAAACCACCTAACCTAGCTCACTAAACCTCACCCTAAAACCCAACCACCTAACCTAGCCCTAAACCACCCTTAGCCCACGATTTTCCCAAACACCTAGTTTTAAAATATCTGGCCCAACCCCATCCAGCCCACCTTATCTACATACTACCCTACCTAAACCACCTAACCACTACCCACAACCCAGCCCTAACCGACCTACCCATCCCCTATTTAAACCCCCCTCATTGTGGGCGGGTTTGCGAAGTAGGAACCACTTTCCACTCCCAGCCGAGCCCTCTCCTTCTCCCATCTCTCACCCAGCCGTGGCCACTCCCCAGCAGCTCCAGCTCCTCCACCAGCCGCCACCTGCTCCGCCATCTTCCCTCTTCCGTCCACCACCACTGCCCCCCAGCCGGACGCCACCATATCTTCCCAACTCCACCAGCCGACAGCCACCTTTGCCGCCACTCCTTCCCATTTGGTAAGTCCCCCTAACTCCCTCAAAACCACTCTCTACCACCTCTCCACTCTTAGCCACCCATCTTCCCCTTAGCTCCACCTCTTTGCCGCCACCATCTAAGCCTAGCCGAACCTAGGATAGCCCAAGTGGCTGGCCACTGCTTAGCCACCATCTCCCATTCGGCCGACCCCCCCCTAGGTGTCCTATTTGGCCTTCCCACTAGCTCACTTTTAGGGCCAGTTTCCCTAAGTCCCTAACTTCCCTAGTGACCCTAAGACCCACTTGCTCAGCCACTCTAAACTCCCTACTTGGAGGCGCCGCCCACTTGCCACCGGTCCCCTTCGAGGCGTCCATCCCGCGCCCCATTTGCAGCCGGCCAGCACCCTTGAGCACATACCTTCGCGGAGCTCCCGTTTGCAGCCCAAAGCCAAGGCCACGCTCAAGCAAGACCTCTACGGACCAGCTACTCGTAAGTGTCTAAACTCGGTCTTTAGTCATACGCTTGCTTGAAATTCAATTTGATACGGGGTTGTAGTAACGGAGCATAGTCTCCCCCCGCTTGTAATAACGTGGCTTGGCACAACCACACACGTGCACTCTCTTAGTCGTGCACAATTTCGAACACACACGGGCCTAATCAGCCCCTAATATATAAGTGTACGTATATATTTCATTTCCGAAGGGTTTTGTTTAAGTTGGGTGCGTTGTCTTTCGATTAAACACTCTCACACACATTGAGCTTTCGCTCTTATTTGAAAGACCCAAGTAAGGGCCGACCTATACTATTTGGGTTTCATTTCATGTCGTGTGAGTAAGTCTTTCAATTTAAACACTCTCACACACATTGAGCTTTCGCTCTTATTTGAAAGACCCAAGTAAGGGCCGACCTATACTATTTGGGTTTTATTTCTTGTCGTGTGAGTAAGTCTTTCAATTCAAGCACTTTCACACACATTGAGCCTTCGCTCTTACTCCCAAGACCTTAGTAAAGGCCTTATTGCAGTTATATTTGGGTTTTATTTATGTCGTGTGTGTAGTACTTCAATTCAAGCACTCTCACACACATTGAGCCTTCGCTCTTACTCCCAAGACCTTAGTCAAGGCCATACTGCAATTTATATTTGGGTTTAATTTCATGTCGTGTGTGTAAGTCTTTCAATTCAAGCACGCACCCACATTGAGCCTTCGCTCTTATTTGCAAGACCCGAGTAAGGGCTCATATACATAAGATATATACATATCTCCCTTCGGTTATTTCCCTTCGGTTATTTCCCTTCAGTTATTTCCCTTCGGTTATTTCCCTTCCGCTATTTCCCTTCAGTATTGTCTTTACATTTCGGGTTTTCCCTTTGGAGTAGCGTGAGTTTGCATTGCATCTACGCCATACCACGAGGTAGGACGCATATTGCATCGAAGCAACCCCCGCTCGAATTCGCCCATGTAGTGGAGTGTTCATAACACACAAACTAGGCGACCCAAAAAGGGATAAAAGAAAAGACTTAGGCACGTGCAAATCCACGTGATCTAAAACATGCAATCGCATCTTAAAGACCCGAAATAGACACCTCGAACCGTTTCGTAGACTTTCTCCCCAAAACTCGATTTTTTGCAAAAGCGTACAGACTGACCCTTGCGCATCGGTGCAAGAAGGTCTGCGACGACAAGAGCTCACTTGCTCACAGTCGTCACGTTTAGAAGTCAGTGTTAAAGTATATCTTCGCTAGCTTAAGTAAGCTAACTGGCACGCCCTGTTTGTATACATAGGCCTTAGACGCACGATAAGATCCACTCCAAGCCACGAAAGAGGCGAAGAGGCGGGGATTTTCGCGCGTCTACACCATCCATAACATCCCTAGCCACCCTAGCAGCCGGCCACCACTAAACTCCCCTTAGTCGGCCACCCTAGCCGACTGCACCACCTCTCGGCCAGCCATACTTTCCCTTATACATTCCCTTAGGCTCCCCTTTAGCACTATCTTCCTTAATACCAGCCCATCCTTTAGTGATCTTCCTTAGTCACCTTAACCCAAAGCACCAAGGCAGCCCCTTCCTAGCAGCCGGCCATCTCCAAGGCAGCCTTCCCGCGCACTCGAGTCACCCGGCCAGCATCTCCCCTTGCCGTTCAACCCCGAGGAGCTCCCTCTTGCAGCCCAAGGCGAAGCCAAGCCTACGCTCAAGCAAGTCACCTCCGGACCAACTATAAGTAAGTGCCTAACTCGGTCCTTAGTTGTAGACTTGCTTAAATTAAATTTGATATGGGGTTTTAATAACGGAGCATAGTCTCCCCCCGCTTGTAATAACGTGGCTTGGCACACCCACACACATGTGCACTTTCTTAGTTGTGCACGATTTTGAACACACACGGGCCTAATCAACCCTTTATATATAAGTTTATGTATATACTTTAAGTTGCGTAGGGTTTTGCTTGAGTTGCGTGTGTTGTCTTTCAATTCACGCACTCACACACATTGAGCCTTCGCTCTTATTTGTAAGACCCAAGTAAGGGCCGTGTTATACTATCCTTGGGTTTAATTTCATGTTGTGTGCATAGTACTTCAATTCAAGCACTCACACACATTGAGCTTTCGCTCTTATTCCCAAGACCTTAGTTAAGGCCATACTGCAATTTATATTTGGGTTTAATTTCATGTTGTGTGCGTAGTACTTCAATTCAAGCACTCACACACATTGAGCTTTCGCTCTTATTCCCAAGACCTTAGTTAAGGCCATAATGCAATTTATATTTGGGTTTAATTTCATGTTGTGTGCGTAGTACTTCAATTCAAGCACTCACACACATTGAGCTTTCGCTCTTATTCCCAAGACCTTAGTTAAGGCCATACTGCAATTTATATTTGGGTTTAATTTCATGTTGTGTGCATAGTACTTCAATTCAAGCACTCACACACATTGAGCTTTCGCTCTTGTTCCCAAGACCTTAGTTAAGGCCATACTGCAATTTATATTTGGGTTTAATTTCATGTTGTGTGCATAGTACTTCAATTCAAGCACTCACACACATTGAGCTTTCGCTCTTATTCCCAAGACCTTACTTAAGGCCATACTGCAATTTATATTTTGGTTTAATTTCACATTGTGTGCGTAGTACTTCAATTCAAGCACTCACACACATTGAGCTTTTGCTCTTATTCCCAAGACCTTAGTTAAGGCCATATTGCAAGTTATATTTGGGTTTCATTTCATGTCATGTGTGTAGTACTTCAATTCAAGCACGCACCCACATTGAGCCTTCGCTTTTATTTGCAAGACCCGAGTAAGGGCCCATATATACATTATATACGTATTTCCCTTCGGCAATTTACATTACAAGTCATTTTCCTATGGTCATTTCCCTTCGGCAATTTACATTACAAGTCATTTCCCTTCGGCAATTTACATTTCAAGTCATTTCCCTTCGGTATTGTCTTTTAAATTCGGGTTTTCCCTTTGGAGTAGCATGAGTTTGCATTGCATATACGCCATACCACGAGTTAGGATGCATATTACATCAAAACAAACCCCATACTCCCGCTCAAAATCACCACATTTAGTGGAGTGTTCATAACACACACCTAGGTGGCCCATAAAGGGATAAAAAGAAAGACTTAGGCACGTGCAAATCCACATGATCTAAAATCTGAAAATCGTACAAACAAGACCCGAATCAAACACCTCGAACTGCTTTCGTAGGTCCTTCTATCCAAAAACTCGATCTTTAAAAGCATACAGACTGACCCTTGTGCATCGGTGCAAGAAGGTCTGCGACGACAAGAGCTTGCTTGCTCACAGTCGCCACGTTAGAAGTTAGGTTCTAGAATATATCTTCGCTAGCTTAGGTAAGCTAGCTGGCACGCCCTGTTTATTTAAATAGGACTTAGACACATGAAAAGGTTCGCTCCAGGCCTAAAAACCAGGAGGCAGAGATTTTTTGCATCTACAGTGATGTGGGCCCTGGATGTGGATATTGGATTGCAAATCCAAATCCAAATCCACACATACGTTTGGATTGGGATCTGGATATATATGGTCCTGATCCAATCCAAACTGAATTCTGACTCCTTCAGGGTATGTTTGAAACGAACGGTTTGTGTGGGGTCTGATAGCATCAGTACTCCGTCTTGCGTTGGGTCTTCGCCAACATGGTTGTCCGCTTCTGTTTTCACCTTCCGGAGATGATTTCAAAGGATTTTAGCTGATAACAGGGACTTGGATGTTCGAGATCCTGGGGGTGAATCTCAGGGCAGCTATCCCTAAAGGTTTTCGAAAATGGGAAATTTAATCCAAATCCTACACATAATACTTCTTTAGGTATTGAATATTGATAGGATCTGCTAAATTCCTACCTTCTACATCGATCAACCAATATGAGTTGTTCGTGGTGGTTGCACGTACAACATAGGGTCCATCCCACTTGCGGTGCCACTTTCCAAGGGATGTGGGCCACGATAGTGGATGATTTTCAAAACCAGATCTCCCACTTCAAAGTGGCGAGGTCTCATGTGTTTGCCATAATGTCGGGCTATCCTTTATCGGTATGTACGAGCATGATCCATAGCAAGGAGTCGCCTCTCATCTAGCAAATCTAGTTCGGCCATCCTAGCATGCTGAAGCGTCTCTAGGGGGAGGTCGAGTGCTATGGATGTATGGAATGAATGCGATTGAGTATGAATGGGAAGAATGCGTTTGTGCCATAGACCAATTCGAATGGTGTGGCATTCGTGGGAGTCCGGATGGAAGTTCTATAAGCCCATAAGGCTTCATCCAGCTTCTCGTGCCACGTCCTACCCTTCTCTAAGGTTTTCTCAATTATGCTAATGAGAGTCTTGTTTGTGGCTTCGGCTTGGCCGTTGCCTTGAGGGTAGTAGGGCAAAGAGAAGTGGTGAGTTATGCCATACGTGTTGTACAACTTAACCATCCGCTCATTCTTGAATGGGGTGCCATTATCAGACACAAGGTCTCGTAGAACCCCAAATCGAGCCAAAATATTCCTCCTAATGAAAGCCACCACATGTTGCCCCAGTACGTTGGTCAGGGAAATGGCTTCCACCCATTTGGAGAAGTATTCAGTGGCTGCTAAAATGAATCGATGCCCATTCGAGGCTTTTGGAAATATAGGGCCTACGATGTCAAACGCCCACATGGTGAATGGCCAAGGGCTGACCACGGAATGCAATGCAGATGAAGGGACATGAGTGGCATGCCCATGCACTTGACATGGATGACACTTCCTAACATGATCGTGACAATCCTTTTTTAGGGTGGACCAAAAATAGCCCCCTCTAAGTATTTTCATTGCCATCATGTTGGCATTAACATGACCTCCACATTCTCCATCGTGGAACTCATGCATTACCATCCTAGCCTCCTCTAGATCGATACACCTAAGTAGGATGCCGGTAAAACTTTTCTTATATAGAACCCCACCCAGAATGGTGTATCGGGTCGAAATTTTACGGATGAATGCCTTATCTTTGGATGTGGCATCCTCGGTGAATCCCCCATTTTCTAGAAAATGTTTGATGTTGTAAAACTAAGGTTTTTTAATAGAATTTGGGTTATTTTGGCAAATATCAAAATCGTGTGTGGATGGGTTGGGCGCATGCCATATTTCTAAAGATCGGGTCCCGGAAATGGGATCGACCTTTAGGGCTGAACCCAAGGAGGAGAGGGCATCTCTTCCTACGTGTGTGAGTTTACACGATTGGAAGGACTCAACCAATCGAGTGGCCAACTCGTGATATGGAAGTAGTTTTTCATTACGTACTTGCCAAATTTTCAAAACCTGGTTTATAACAAGTAGCGAATCTCCAAAGACCTCGATGCATGATGCCCCTAGAGTTTTCGAAATCCTTAAGCCTTGTATGAGTGCTTCATACTGAGCTATATTGTTGGAACATTCGAAATCTAGGCGGATTGCTATGGGAATCTCGTCCTTTTCAGGGGAGATGAGGATGACCCCAGCACCAGCCCTTCGTTGGTTTCGTGCCCCATCGAAGTGCATCTTCCACACTTGGTTTTTGAAATTGTTTGCCAAAATGTGGTTTTGAAAGTGGTTTTGCAATATGCCTTCGTCGGGCATGTCATCAAGTGTGGGATATGCGTCCTCTAGGGGGAACTCAGCCACATAGTCTGCTAGGGCTTGCCCCTTAATGGAGATTTGGTGGTGGTATTTTAGGTCATACAAACACCCCGAAATCCCATGAATTTCTCAAAATCCATCTGGTTTTATACAAGCAGCCCCAAAGGGCCATTTTGAGTTTGGAAACCCAGGAGCCTTCCAAACAACCCTGTACATATGTTTTAAACTATGTATTTCAAAAATATATAATATAGCTTTTGAAAACCTTTTAAAACATGTTTTGAAACCCCGAAGTGGCTTGGCCCGATCAAGACAGGACCAGGAGAGCTAAGAAGAGCCCGGAACCGGAGCACACGTCAAGCCCGGCGTAGCAACTCTTGTATCTGATTCACACCCCCAGGATCTCGAACGTCCAAGACCCTGTTCTTATCAAAATAGCATTTGAAGTCATCTCCGGAAGGCAGAAACGGAGGCGGACGACTATGTTGGCGAAGACCCAACGCAGACGGAGTACTGATGCTGTCAGGCCCCGCACGAATCGTCCGTTTCGAACCCAGCTCGAAGGAGTCAGAGTTCAGTTTGGATTGGATCTGGACCATATATATCCAGATTCCAATCCAAACCCATATGTGGACTTGGATTTGGATTTGGATCCAGAGATCCAATCCAATATCCATATCCATGGCCCACATCACCTTCTCATAAATGGAGGTGGGGCCCACTTGAAATTCACGTGGGATATTGGGCATGAGAGAGAGTGGGGGTGAAAAATATCAAGAGTGTTGTATTAAGCTTGACTTGTGTGTCAAGTTTGGGTTAATCATGTGGGTTAGCCTAATTGAGTGGGTTTGAGCTTGTAATTAGCTAAAACCTAACCTAGGGCTGCACCAACATGGGGTGATCAAGGTCTATGGGCCATGCTAAGGGAGCTCCTTCACCTAAACCTAGCCCAAAATGCCTAAACCTAGCCTAAACCCCTAATCCACCCCTAATCTGAACCTAATCACCTAACCCACTTCCCTAATCCCGTCCTAATCCTAACCTAATCACCTAACCCACTTTCCTAATCCTTCCCTAAACCTAGATTAATTTCCCTAATCCTAGCCTAAACCTAGCCTAATCACCTAACCTAGCTCACTAAACCTCACCCTAAAACCCAACCACCTAACCTAGCCCTAAACCCCTAAACCACCCTTAGCCCACGATTTACCCAAACCCCTAGTTTTAAAATATTTGGCCCAACCCCTTCCAGCCCACCTTATCTACATACCACCCTACCTAAACCACCTAACCACTACCCACAGCCCAGCCCTAACCGACCTACCCATCCCCTATTTAAACCCCCCCCCTTGTGGGCGGGTTTTCCAAGTGGGAACCACCCTTCCACCCAGCCGGGCCCTCTCATTCTCCCATCTCTCACCCAACCGGGACCACTCCCCACCTGCTCCACCAGCCACCACCTGCACCGCCACCTTCCCTCTTCCCTCCATCACCACCATCCCTCAGTCGGACGCCACCACCTCCACCCAACCGAACCAGCCGACAGCCACCTGCCCGCCACCTTCCCACTTCATCCGCCACCTCTCCCCATTCGGTAAGTACCCCAAACTCCCTCAAAGCCCCTCTCTACCACCTCTCCACTCTTAGCCACCCATCCTACCTTCATCTCAGCCCTTTTGCCGCCACCACCTAAACCTAGCCGAACCTAGTATAACCCAAGTTGCTGGCCACTACCTAGCCATCATCTCCCATTCGGCCAACTCCCCTAGGTGTCCTATTCGGCCTTCCCACTAGCTCACCTGTTGGGTCCAGTTTCCCTAAGTACCCAACTCCCCTAGTGATCCTAATACCCACTTCTTCATCCACTTTAAACCCCCTACTTGGAGGCACCATCTACCAGCCACCGGCCCCCTTCGAGGCGTCTATCCCGCGCCCCACTCGCAGCCGGCCAGCACCCTTGATCACCTACCTTCGCGGAGCTCCCACTTGCAGCCCAAGGCCAAGCCCACACTCAAGCAAGACCTCTACGGACCAGCTACTCGTAAGTGTCTAAACTCGGTCTTTAGTCGTACACTTGCTTGAAATTCAATTTGATACGGGGTTGTAATAACGGAGCATAGTCTCCCCCCGCTTGTAATAACGTGGCTTGGCACAACCACACACGTGCACTCTCTTAGTCGTGCACGATTTTGAACACACACGGGCCTAATCAGCCCCTAATATATAAGTGTACGTATATATTTCATTTTCGAAGGGTTTTGTTTAAGTTGGGTGCGTTGTCTTTCAATTCAAGCACTCTCACACACATTGAGCTTTCGCTCTTATTTGAAAGACCCAAGTAAGGGCCGACCTATACTATTTGGGTTTCATTTCTTGTCGTGTGAGTAAGTCTTTCAATTCAAGCACTCTCACACACATTGAGCTTTCGCTCTTATTTGAAAGACCCAAGTAAGGGCCGACCTATACTATTTGGGTTTTATTTCATGTCGTGTGAGTAAGTCTTTCAATTCAAGCACTTTCACACACATTGAGCCTTCGCTCTTACTCCCAAGACCTTAGTAAAGGCCTTATTGCAGTTATATTTGGGTTTCATTTATGTCGTGTGGGTAGTCTTTTAATTCAAGCACTCTCACACACATTGAGCCTTCGCTCTTATTCCCAAGACCTTAGTCAAGGCCATACTGCAATTTATATTTGGGTTTCATTTCATGTCGTGTGAGTAAGTCTTTCAATTCAAGCACTCTCACACACATTGAGCTTTCGCTCTTAGTTGAAAGACCCAAGTAAGGGCCGACCTATACTATTTGGGTTTCATTTCATGTCGTGTGAGTAAGTCTTTCAATTCAAGCACTTTCACACACATTGAGCCTTCGCTCTTACTCCCAAGACCTTAGTAAAGGCCTTATTGCAGTTATATTTGGGTTTCATTTATGTCGTGTGTGTAAGTCTTTCAATTCAAGCACGCACCCACATTGAGCCTTCGCTCTTATTTGCAAGACCCGAGTAAGGGCTCATATACGTAAGCTATATACATATTTCCCTTCGGTTATTTCCCTTCGGTTATTTCCCTTCGGTTATTTCCCTTCAGTTATTTCCCTTCGGTCATTTCCCTTCTGTTATTTCCCTTCAGCATTGTCTTTACATTTCGGGTTTTCCCTTTGGAGTAGCGTGAGTTTGCATTGCATCTACGCCATACCACGAGGTAGGACGCATATTGCATCAAAGCAAGCCCCGCTCGAATTCGCCCATGTAGTGGAGTGTTCATAACACACAAACTAGGTGGCCCGAAAAGGGATAAAAGAAAAGACTTAGGCACGTGCAAATCCACGTGATCTAAAACATGCAATCGCATCTTAAAGACCCGAAATAGATACCTCAAACCGCTTCGTAGACTTTCTCCCCAAAACTCGATTTTTGCAAAAACGTACAGACTGACCCTTGCGCATCGGTGCAAGAAGGTCTGCGACGACAAGAGCTTACTTGCTCACAGTCGCCACGTTTAGAAGTCAGTGTTAAATATATCTTCGCTAGCTTAAGTAAGCTAGCTGGCACGCCCTATTTGTACACATAGGCCTTAGACACACGAGAAGATCCACTCCAAGCCCCAAAAGAGGCAAAGAGGCGGGGATTTTCGCGCGTCTACACATACTCCATTAAAAGGAGTTGCCATTTGCCCAATCTACCCATGAGAATGGGTTTTTCGAACAAGTGCTTGATTGGATCAAGCTTGGACACTATCTAGATCTCATGATCTAGGAAATAGTGTCTGAATTTCTGGCAAGCCCAAACTAGGGCCAAGCACGTCTTCTCCATGGCTTGATAATTTTGTTCATAAGCCAAGAGAGTTTTCAAAATATAGTAGATGGCATACTCCTTTTGGGTGTCATCCTCGTATTGAGCCAATAGAGCTCCTAAAGCATTCGCATGCACCGAAATGTAAAGTAAAAGTGGTTTTCCTTGTTTTGGAGGATTCAAAATGGGGGGATTAACCAGGTATGCCTTTAGTCTCTCGAAGGACTTCTGGCAATCGTCATCCCATAAGAATTTCGTGCCCTTCCTCAACAGCTTGTTGAAGGGTTCACATCTAGTCGCCAGATTTGATATAAATCGGCGAACGGACTGTAATCGACCCTAAAGGCTATGAATTTGGGTGAGATTGGAGGGTGGAGCCATGTCTATGATGGCTCGACACTTAGAGGGGTCGACTTCTATATCCCTTTGGCTTACCATAAAGCCTAGAAGCTTTCCAGACTCTACCCCGAATACACATTTTTTAGGATTTAGCTTTACTTTGTAAAGCCTAAGCCTTTCGAAAATCTTTTGCAAACATTCGATATGAGTGCATCGGGTTTTAGATTTTGCCAAGAGATCATCTACATACACTTCTACGAGCTCATGAATCTGATCATGGAAGATCGTGGTTATGGCTCTCTGGTATGTTGCGCCAGCATTTTTCAAACCAAAGGGCATGACTGTATAGCAGTACGTGCCCCACGGGGTTGTGAATGCGGTCTTACCCTAATCTCGTGGACTTAATTTAATTTGATTAATGCCTGAATAGCCATCCATAAACAAAAATATTTCATGATTTGCAGTACTATCGACTATCAAATCTATGTTTGGTAAAGGATAATTATCCTTTGGAGTGGCTTTATTCAGGTTTCTGAAATCGATGCATATTCGAGTTTTCCCATTGGTTTTTCGAACTACAACGATGTTTGACAACCAATCAGAATACGCAATGGGTTTTATAAATCTGGCTTTTAACAGATCTTCTAAACCCTCTTTAACTTGCGTGTGTACATTCGGGTGTATTTTCTTAAGCTTCTACTTTATGGGTTTTACATCCGCATCTAAGGGAAGACGATGTTCGACAATGCTGGGGTCTATGCCCGGCATGTCTTCATACGTCCATGCAAACACATGTAAATAGGTTCGTAGAAATGCAATGAATGCTGATCTTTCATATTCATGCAAACATGTGCCTATCTTGATGGTTTTGGGATTGGAATCACTCCCTAGGTTCACCTCTATGAAATCTCCTCCTACTGAATCGGAAGGTCTTTCAAAATTGAGAATTTTATGAAATTCTGGGAGCTCAGAAGTGGGATCTTCCTCAAGGGGATCCACTTCTGGGCTTCGATCATTCTCATGGGTTATAGACCCGAGGGAATTTGATGCGTGAGTTTTCAAAAGACCTGGTTTTGTACTTGGATTTTCAATCGATTTCGAAATTTTTGGTCTGGCTATGGAGACGACGTTCCTTTCGAAATCCTTTCCTTTTTCCAAAGTCTTAAGAGGAGCAGCTATGTACAAAACCTTTTTGGTATTTTGTAGATTTTCGATTTTTTTGGGTTTTTGCAAAACAAGAACTTTAGGAACTATACAAACCACTCTATTTTCGAGTTTTTGATTTTCCATTGTTTTTGGTTTTTCCCCTTTTTCCCCTTTTTCGATTTTTTTGATTTTAAGTTTTCCAAATGTTTTTGTATTTTTATGAAAGGGATCTTCCATCATACCTACAAAGGGAAAACACTACGGGTTAGACTCAGAATAAGAGGTCTAAATCGTAGGTCTCTTCTAGGATAGGCTCTAGGGCACCCTTGACCCAGGTGGTCACAGGGGGTGGCTCTGGCGGTATTTTGGGAGTATAGCCGATTTCGTATCGGCTTGGGTTGGCCCTAGGAAGGATGGGTTCTAGGAGACCCTGGTTTTGTGCCCCTAGACTTTTATAGGGCATGTAGCCCATATTCAATAGCATGTTCCACGATTTTTTGTTTTTTGAAAAGTTAGGGTATAAATCGTGGTCCTGGAACTTGTTGTCATCCATATTGTGCTCATATGGCTTTTTGTCCAAGGGTTTTGGAAATAAGGGATGTTTGGGTCTTCCTAGAAGGGTTAGGATTGGGAGGGGGCTTGCTTTGGGCGGCCCCTTCACATACCCAACCTTCCTAGGGTTGTTTAACACGAGCCTTGGTGGCTCGACCATGGTCTGCCCCAGGTTAGCCTCATGGGCCTGGGAACTCGACAAACAAGGGGAGTTCATGATCCCCTAAAGCTGAGGGTGACTTTCACCTAGGATCACCACGACTTGGTCCCTGAAAGGGATCTTGACACACCTGTGGAAGGTGGATGGCACAACGCACAAGCTGTGTATCCAGGGCCTTCCCAGCAACAGGTTATAATGGGTGTGGATGTCCAAGACATGGAACACCCCCGTGTGTGCGATCCCTCCCGTTTCCATTGGGAGTTCGATCGATCCTAAAGGTCTAGACACGTTCCCATCGTATCCAGTGATAATGATGGGGCTTGGGTTTACAGAAGTCAAGGTGACTCCGATTTGATATGCCACATGAAGTGGAAGGATGTTGAGCCCTCCTCCCCCATCGACTAGGCACCTGTCTAGAGAGTGGTTATTCAGAACCACCTCGATATGCAGGGCCTGGTTGTGGGACTCGTAAGGTCTATCTACATCATCTTTCGAAAAAGTGATGAGCGATTTTGCTCCTATTAATGCCACTTGGTCAGACAAGGATTCTGGACTTATGTTCGAACTAACCTTAGCTCTTTCTAGAATTTTCTCTAGCACGAGTCTATGCCTAGGCAAAGTTTGTATAAGCTCTAGGATGGACATGTGGATAGGAATCTTTGAAAGATGGTTTTCGAAATCATAAGGGTTTAGGACGACTTTTCCCTTGTCTGCTTTTGGCAGAACTCTAGGAATACATGCTTTTGAGGGGGTTGATAGATCCTTCCGGAACTAGTCACTTCCCCCACGACCAACCTAGGGTTCGCACTAGAATTGGCTTTAATTGAGAGTTTAGGAGTACCTTGAAGTTTTAAAACTGGTTTAGCCGAGGATTCAGCTCTTGGTGGTCCCCAGATGACTACTTGGGCGGGCTTCTTGTAAAGTACAAGAGTAGACGCACAAGTGGGTCAACCAGACTCTGATGATTGCGCTAGATTTTTCAAAAAGGTGAGGGTACATACCTCCTTTCCTTTCCCACTGCTACTGGCGTGCTTGGGAAAGGGTTCTTTGAAGATAGCTTGAGTTGGCTCAGGTTCTGTAGTGACCTGGAGCCGGCCCTCCGCTATCAAGTTCTCGATTTTGTTTAAAAGGGAGAAACAATGTTTTGTATCATGGCCTTTGAGCCGATGATACTTGCAAAAATTGTTTAAATATCCCCCTTTGGAAGTGACTCCCTCGGGGATTTCGGGAAGTTCAATCATGCCTTGGGCAAGTAGGAGGTCTAGGACCTCCGACACAGGATGCCCGAGTGGTGTGTACTCCCGTTTTTCAATAGGTTTTTGAAAACTTCTCTCCCTTTTGTTTTCTATTTTTTCAAAATTCTTTGAAGTGCCCGCCAAACCTGGATCCACCCGGACATTGGCGATTTTATGGGGCTTTGCCCCTTTGTCCATCATGGGTAGCCCATAAGTGATGGGCTTTTCCAAGCGGGCTTTGGAAACGGCACTTCCTTTACATAAATGATCGTATATTCCCTTTTTCAAGTTTGTTTCGAAAAGAGATGTATTTTTTATCAACTTATGGAAAGTTGAGATCTCATGGAGCGAGAGAAGGGTCTTTAATTCGCTTTTAAAATTATCCAGGATGAGCATGACTGCGCATCCTTCGGATATTGGCTCTCGCACTTGGCCCAAAAGGGACCTCCATCGAATAATGAAGGCATGTACGTCTTCGTTCAGGCCTTGCTTTGTATCCCTTAAAGTGTTTAAAGTCGGCGTGACTTCTACGTTATGTGCAAATCTTTGCATGAAGCAGTTCGCTAACTCTTCAAAAGTAGCGAACTGGCTTAAATTGTAGGAAGCCAGCCATTTGGCAGTTGTGCCTTTAAGGGATAAAGGGAACCAATACACCCATTTCATCGAGTCCTTTTTCTTCTTATGGGCTCGACGCGAGAAAAGTTGCAAGTGAGTCCTAGGGTCTCCCATGCCATCATACCGATGGAAGTTCAGTATTTCATCGTCACTGTCTGTTTCGTAATCCATGAGAAGGAAATCAGACAGGGCGTAACTCCTTTTCTCTTTATTTTTCCCTTTCAGCAGCTGCTGTAGGGCTTTACGGTCCTTTTGTGTGAAGGACTCGTGGTATTGGTTGCCTTCTATTATGGACTCTTGGCCCTTTGTTCACCATTTGATGAACATGAATCGCCTACTTCAGCCTCTTGGCTGAGAGCATCGATTTTGGCCTCGAATTCCCTTCTCAAGTCTTCTATCTCGTCTAGTTTGATTTTATTTTTCAAAATCCTCCTAGAATGAGAACTTGATGCGCATGAGCCTTGGCTCGACACTTCACTTGGGTTGGATTTTGACATGCTTTCAAGCTTTTCAAAATTCCTACGTATGAAATACAATACAAAAAGAGTTAAAAACAACACCTTTTGGAAAATATTTTCGCAAGATTCCTAAGGTAACTCGATTTTAAAAGACTCACGTCCCACCGGGTGTGCCAAATAATTGTAGACGCAGAAAATTCTCGCTTCTGGTTCTTAGGCTTGAAGCGAACTTTTCGTGTGTCTAAGTTCTAATTAAGCAAAAGGGCGTGCCAGCTAGCTTACTTAAGCTAGCGAAGAGAAATTTAAATCTAACTCCTAACGTGGCGACTGTGAGCAAGCAAGCTCTTTTCGTCGCAAACCTTCTTGCACCAACGCGCAAGGGTTAGTCTGTACGCTTTAAAAATCGAGTTTTTGAAATATGAGAACCTATGAAAACATTTTAAGGTGTTTGACTCGGGTTGTTTTTGTATGATTTTCAGTTTTTATTTCATGTGGATTTGCACGTGCCTAAGTCTTTCTTTTTATCCCTTTTTGGGCCAACTAGGTGTGTGTTATGAACACGCAGCCTAAGTGGGGCGACTTTGAACGGGAGTATGGGGTTTTGCTTTGATGCAATATGCGTCCTAACTCGTGGTATGGCGTATATGCAATGCAAACTCATGCAACTCCAAAGGGAAAACCCGAAATTGAAAGACAATGCCGAAGGGAAATGACTTGTAATGTAAATTGCCGAAGGGATATTGCGGAAGGGAAATTGCAAAAGGGAAATATGGCTATATCTTAAGAGCGGAAAGGCTCAATAGTGCAAGTGTGTGCCGTGTATATATGTAAAGACTACGCACACTGCTGAACCTTAAAACCCAAATCTAAAAGACATAGCCGAAAGGGAAATACTTATAATATATATGGGCCCGAAGGTCGCCAACGTGTTGCGTGGGTGTTGTGTATATATTGAAAGACAACTCACACGACTTAAATGAAACCCAAATATAAATAGCAATATGGCCTTAACTAAGGTCTTGGGAGTAAGAGCGAAAGCTCAATGTGTGTGAGTGCGAGAATTGAAGTACTACGCACACAACATGAAATTAAACCCAAATATAAATTGCAATATGGCCTTAACTAAGGTCTTGGGAGTAAGAGCGAAAGCTCAATGTGTGTGAGTGCGAGAATTGAAGTACTATGCACACAACATGAAATTAAACCCAAATATAAATTGCAATATGGCCTTAACTAAGGTCTTGGGAGTAAGAGTGAAAGCTCAATGTGTGTGAGTGTATAATTGAAATACTACACACACGACATGAAATGAAACCCAAGGGAAATATAACACGGCCCTTACTTGGGTCTTGCAAATAAGAGCGAAAGCTCAATGTGTGTGAGTGCGAGAATTGAAAGACAACACACACAACTTAAGCAAAACCCCATGCAACTTAAAGTATATGAATAAATTTATATCTCAAGGGCTGATTAGGCCCGTGTGTGTTCAAAATCGTGCGCAACTAAGAGCGAGGTAGGCTCAAGTGCACGTATGTGTGGGTGTGCCAAGCCACGTTATTACAAGCGGGGGAGACAATGCTCCGTTATTACAACCCCGTATCAAATTTAATTTAACTAAAGCAAGTCTATAAATGAGGATCAAGTTAGGCACTTACGTATAGCTGGTCCGAAGGTGACTTGCTTGAGCTTGGGCTTGGGCTTGGGCGTCGCCTTGGGCTGCAAGAGAGAGCTCCTCGGAATGACACGACAAAGGGTGTGGCTGGCCGGTTGACAAGGGAGCACGGGTGTGGTGCCTTGGGGCTTGCCAGCTGCTAGGAGGGTGCTGCCGTGGTGTCTTGGGGTTGAGGTGTTTAGGGAGTGTCACTAAGGCGTAGGGCAGGTTCTATGGAAGGTGGAGCTAAGGGGTGACTAAGGGGAATGTCTAAGGAAAAGGGTGTAAGGTCGCGGGTGTGGGTGCAGTCAGCTATGTCTTGCCGACTGGTGGCGGTTTAAGTGGTGGCTGGCTGGGGTAGTTAGGGTGTTTAGGAATGGTGAGGGAGCTAGCTAGGGTGTTGGCTAAGGGATGATTAAAGGGGAGGAAGGGCAGGTCCTAGGGAAAGAGGTAAGGTGGCTGGGGTACCTAGGGGGTGTCACAAGTGGGAAGGTAGGGCAGCGGGTGGTGCGGTTGGGTGTGGTGGAAGGGTGGCGGTTAGTTAGGTGGTGGCCGGCTGAATGGAGTGGAGACTAGGCTAAGGTAGGGTGCTATGGGGTGGCTGAGAGTGGAGGGGGAGTGAAGATAGGGTGGAGTTAGGATAGGGTACTAACCGGATAGGAGAGGGAGGTTGGTGTCCAAGGAGGGCAGCCGGGTGGAAGGAGTGGAGCTGGCCGGGCGACTATGGTGGCGTGGAGTGGTGCAGGCCGGGAGGTAGTGGTGGCATGGAGTGGTGCAGGCCAGGAGGTAGTGGTGGCGTGGGTGAGAGAAGAGAGCAAGGTGAGAGCGGGCTCGGCTGGCCCAAGTGCTGGCTGGAAAAAAATTGAAAAACCCGTCCACTAGGGGGGGGGGGGGTTTATAGGTTTTTCCAAGGTCGGTTTGGGCTGGTTTTTAGAGGGTGATTTAGTGGTTAGGTGGTGGTGGTGTGGTGATAAGGTGGGCTGGTTTTGAGGGGGGAGGGCAGATATTTTGTTTTAGGTGGTTTTAGGGATATGGTGTGCTAGGTTTTAGGTGGGGTGGTTTAGTGGTTTAGGGCTTAGCTAGGTGGGCTGGTTTTGGGGTGAGGTTTAGTGAGGTGGGTTAGGTGTGTAAACACCCCAAAATCCCACGAATTTCTCAAACCAACCTGGTTTTATAAAAGCAGCCCCAAAGTCGTGCATCGCCAAGACTAAGGTTGTGCATATCTTTCATGCATCACATTGAAAAACAGTCATGTCATATACAGATCGGCCATGATATGTGAGTTCTCATACTATTCACTCCAAACTAGGGGCATGGAGATGTTATTCCTTAAATACATTTCATAGAAATTGAGTGTATTCATCATATCATAAAGCATGCATTACCATTGTATTATAGGAATACATCTTGCATAACATAATGCATCCACAAGAAGCCCGCACTCCATTTGAAGATGGCGGCCCACAAGGATGGTTCCTATGATGCAAAGGGGCATCACAAAAGGAATGCTGGTAAGTTGTTAAGGAAGGAAATTTAGTAGATTCTATAAATGCCCAATACTATGTATGGGGTCTACTTTAAATTTCATTTGAAAAGATTTTGAAAATAGATCTCCTTTGAATTTCTGGAAAGAAGGACTAAAGATGGATTATGTGACCCCAAATTAGGGAATTGATACTTTATGAAAAGTGGAGTTTTCAAAAATTATTTGGTAACATGTCAAAAATCTTTTACTTACCAAATGAGGCCTAGTTCAAAATAGCAGGGTGCTTTCAAATGGTAGGTGCTATTAGGAAATAGGACAATCTTGCCTGGATTGATTATCTAAAGGGATGAGTTGTATTCCCCATTTCGCTTCTCTCCAAAAAGAAAAATTGGCAATTTTCAAAAGAAAAAGAAAAGAAAAAGAGAATACAAAAACTCCTAGAAAAAGAAGTCTTCCCCGAATAGATCGAGGGAATACAAAAACTTCTTAAAAAGGAGTCTTCTCTCTAAAAGAAAAAAAGAAAAAGAAAAGAGAATGCAAAAACTCCTCCGAGAAAAAATCTTCCTCAAATAGACGGAGGGAATACAAAAACTGCTTCAAAAGAGGTCTTCTCTTGAAAAATGAAAAAAGAAGAAAAAGCCAAAGCTCAAAAGAGCAGTTTTCCATCTCTTTGCCTTAAACCTCGGGATGCTTCAGAAGGGACTGCGGGTAATTCATTCCCAAATCCCCATAGCTCATCCCGATGGAGAAAAGTTCACCTTGAAAGTCCTAGAGTAAGAATAGGACCTATTTTATTTGAATTCATGTTGTTTGAGAATTAGAATTCGTTGGGTAAGAAAGGGAGCTTTGAAATGTTATTCAAAATCTTCCCTAAAACCTCTACTTATTTATGGGTATTAAAACCCGAGTGAAGGGAAATATGAGAAATTGTAAGTCCTTTTTTATAGAAACCAAAAAGAGTTCTCTTTTCGAAAAAGGAATTTTGAAAATCCTAAACATCAAAAGAAACAGGAACCATTGCGTGGGGCAGCTGGCCATCATAGGCTTCTTCTCGTGTTCGTGAATCAAAGGTATGAGTCTCTAAACATTCATTTCACACACATGAATGCATTCATAAAGTGATCGTTCATGCATGATTGTCCTAGGATTAGGAGCTCTTGCCAAATCCCTTTTTGCTAAGAATCCAAGGAAATAGATGTTATGGAATAAGAACGATTCCATACTCTCAAGGCAAATCTGGGAAGAAAAGCAAATGGGTGTTTTCTTCTTTGCCATTATCCAAATGAATTTGGAATAATGCCAAAGAGGGGCATCTGTAGACACCCAAAATTTTCTTTTAAAATTCTTACCTTTTTAGGAAAGTGGCCATTTTAGCAATTTTTGGGTTTTTGAAGGAAAAAGGTACTAAACGAGTTTGTTTTGGTACCAAAATTTTATGAAAGCTTTAAAATGATGAAAGAATGCTTTCCTTTTTGAAAATTTTGAATTTTGACAAAATTGGAGAAAATGACGATTTTGCCCTTAACACTGGAAAAGCAGGATTTCGTTTCCTTAAAAGATTTATGACAAAAATTATGTTGAAAGCTTGCCTTTTGAAAAGATACAGGTATCAAAAAAGACAAGTTGACACCTGAAAAGGATGGTGGATGCCCAGAAAGGGAAAATGGGCATTAAAAAGGAAAAGTGAGCTTCCTAGAAAGAAAAGCTCGTATTTGAAAAGAAATCAATTCCAGAGGGTAAAATTGGTACTACCAAGAGAAAGGAAGGACTGAAACAAGAATGATAGCTTCCGAGAAAAAAGTTTGGTATCGAATGCATTTGATAACATATCCATGTTATGTTTGGTTGCTAAAAGAAGGCAATTGGTGTACTCATATGCATCAGCTTTACATTATCACCTGTTGCTGTCATATTACTTTGGTATTGAAAATAAGGTTAATGTTCCAACACTCATGGAGGAAATCCAGCAAGCATGAAAGTTGGTTTTCGAAAACGTAACATGGGCCTTACTTAACAATTTCATAATAGGTAGGCATGAACATAATCACTTTCACAGCAGATGCGCAGATAATGGGGATTGTTTGAATGCTCTTATACGTGTAATATTAAGAGATTCAGTTGAAATCATCATGTGAAATCGTCAGTTCCTTAGAAGTGGTTATTAACAGTGTTTTGCTTATATTATGTATTCAGTTTTGTTATGCTGAATTTCCAAATGGCCTTGTTACGTAACAAAAATGTTTTCACCAAAACCAAAACGAATTTCGAAGTGCTAGTTCTGTTGGTTCACTTCCTTCAGTTCCAGTCAAGGTCCCGTCCAGAAGGACCCCAGGCTCGGAGATTAGTCAACGATCTTTGAAGCATTCAAGAATTTCATCTGTCTCTGGTCCATCTCTTGAAATTAACCAGGTCCCTGGATCTTCTGGTATGGTTCTGGATAAAAATTTTATGTCTCAAGAGAAGCAGTGGCTAAATGAACCATCCAAGACAATAGTCTCTTCCACTGGACATACTGATAGCCAAGGTGCAGAGCCAAGAAGACCGAATGATTGGGTCTCGATTAGGGTTCCTGGTACAACCCACATTGAAGATCAAAATATCAGCATTTTGCCTGGACCAATTAATAGGGAGCATGGAGGAATCGGTTGCTGAATGTAAAAAGTCTGTAGGGGAAGTTTTCTTCTAAATCTTAAGAATGTGAAAACTATGTTCGGTTGGTTGACATGAATACGGTGAAAATACACTAAAGGCTACTGGGACCAAGAGTTGAAAAGAGTCTCTTGGTCAGTTGGAAGGAACCGTTGCATCTGTAGAGTCATCCATTTCAGGAAAGAGTTACCTTCAAAATGATTCGTTTGGTGTGGTAGGGAACCTGAAGCCTGGCAGCAATGAAAAAAAACAAGGTTCACTAATCCGATCCATGCTCCAGGGCTTATTATTGGTGCATCGTCAAACCTAGGTTCTGCTCAAAGTTCTAAATTTAAGTTTGCAAACGAAGGGCCCGTGAGTGTTGTTTCAAGTGAAGAAGCTAAAAAGCAAGAGACCATTAAAATGACATCTTGCTCACCAGATTCAAAGAAGACAATGTCACGCACGGGAGGACATGCCCATGAGCATCTGGCTATTAATTCATCATTTCCTAAGCAAACTAGAGGCGATAATTCAACATCTAAAGCCAAAATATCTGCTGAATGTACAGATAGACGAGTCCGTGATGGTCATTCAAAGCAAAAATCCCCTACTAAGCCTAAAATGCATAATCCGTGTGGCAAGAAACATTCAAAAAGTGTTATGAATATCCAACGTCCCAACCTACTACCTCAACAAACCTTCAACCAATTCCCAGCTGCAGCCTTCAACAAATCTTCAAAATATACTAGCTGTAGCATATCTGCAATAGATGGATGAAGACTCTGAAGATCACGATGAGATCAAATGCAGGTGACGATTATAGATCATGTTCTCAAGTTACAGATAACGTAACAACTCAGATTACAGGACATATTCAGCAACTTAAAGGGAATCAAATACAGAGGATATCGAATCAGGTAGTGATCAAAGATTACCTAATACAGATAAAATCAAATCTTGGGCAGATGACGTTCCAACCAATTCAGATGAGATCTTATCAAAACAATCAAAACTGAACTCATCCAAATCCTAACCACCAGGCTTATCCAAATCACAGCCAGAGCCTATAAAAAGGCTCCCCCAGGTGCTGCAGAAGGCATCAACCAGCGAGCATCAACAGAAAACAATCAACCAAGGTACAACCACATTCAGTCTGAAAATACAGAGAAATAGAGAGAGAGAAAGAGAGAGAAAAGGAGGGGAAGAAGAAGAAAAAAGGGAGGTCAGACTGGTTCCGACGTTCGACGATCATCCGACGAAGCTCTTCTATGCTCCCTCTCACTCACACAGGTTCGAATCTGTGCACAAATTTGTTTTAATTCATGAGAATCTGAAGAAGCACATATTCTGGAAATTTGTATATGAATCAAGGCCTCGAGCTCATGTTCTTCATTTATATCGATACAAACACACATGATTCCTTCATGAACGAAATTAAAATCCATGTTTAGATGATTCCCATGCATCATTAGGACTGATACAGGTTGAATTTCGTTTTAGAATCAAGTCAGGAACTTTCTGAAATTTTCTGCAAACTTGGTTTCTGAAACTGTCCGTGCACACGCATCTGATCACGGAATTTTTATAGACAAACGGATAAGCCAATTGCTTCGAAACTTTGCATGAATAATCTAGACATATTAGACGTTCTTAGATAAAATGTTAAGGAATTTTTATGAACTGTTGCCTAGCCAATTAGATCCGTGAAGTTTATATAAAATCCAGATTGCGTTTTACAGAAACAGAACGTTCATTAACAGACCTCTGTTCTTTTACCCATATCTCTGCAACCACTGAATGAAATTGAATGAAATTTGATTCTTTAGAAACCTAACATCCGTATCTTTCTAACAAAACAAATTTTATCGAAATTGGATGACTGAGTGCTGAGATATGGAAACAGGACTGTTCTGAATTTTATAATAGTTTCTGATTCTATATTTAATTCACAGAAAATAAAGAACAAAATTATAAAATAAAAATATATTCTGATTCTACACACACGTGTCTCTATTATATACAATTTTTAGAATTTTTGGAGAATCAAAAGTATTTTTAAAAATTCGGAGAACAGGTCTTTGGAACTTAACAGATTCTACAACTTTCAGAATATGAAAAATTTCAGAAATCAAGAACTTAAACACAAATCTGAAACTTTGGAAAATCTGGTTTTTCCTTTCTCAAATTAACAGATTCAAACAAATTTCAAGCGTCTAGGCTGACCCTTGAGCGTCGGTTCAAGAAGGCCTAAGTCGAAAAGATCTCACTTGTCCATAATCGTTCTTAGAAGTCAGAAAATCAGAATTTGTTAGTTTTGATAAACTAACTGGCACACTCGCACAACCCGACGTAGTTCGAGGGTTTAATTTCGAATCCCACGATTTGAAATAAAATCACGTCTACAAGGGTCTACCTTTGGGATTTTTTTTTTTAATCCCTCTTTTCCGTAAGAGAATCGAATTTTTCTTTTTGATTCTGGTTTCTTTCTTTGGGAAAGAGATTTTTAGCGGGGATTTCCCTTTGTTTTGGCCGTTTTCCTCTGGAAGGAGAAGAGAAGAGGGGAGGACTTATCCCAAGGTCATACTCGATCCATTCCAGATCAGCCTATTTAGAAATAGCACGTACTACTTGCAAGTATCTTGCTATATTGAACTAGCCCTTTCTTTGTAAGAAGAAGGATTTTGAAATGTAACCTCGTGTTTGGTGTAGACGCAGGAAAATCCCCACTCGTCTTGGCTTCTCAGGGCCTGGAGCGGATCCTCTCTTACGTCTAAGGCCTATTTATATAAACAGGGTGTGCCAACTAGCTTACCTAAGCTAGCGAAGATATATTTGAACCTGACTTCTAACGTGGCGATTGTGAGCAAGTGAGCTCTTGTCTTCGCAGACCTTCTTGCATCGATGCGCAAGGGTCAGTCTGTACGCTTTTAAAAATCGAGTTTTGGGATAGAAAAAGCTTACGAAAGCAGTTCGAGGTGTTTAATTCGGGTCTTTAAAATGCGATTGCAGATTTTAGATCACGTGGATTTGCACGTGCCTAAGTCTTTCTTTTTATCCCTTTATGGGCCACCTAGGTGTGTGTTATGAACACTCCACTACATGGGGCGAATTTTGAGCGGGATTACGGGGCTTGCTTTGATGCAATATGCGTCCTACCTCGTGGTATGGCGTAGATGCAATGCAAACTCATGCTACTCCAAAGGGAAAACCCGAATGTAGAGACAATGCCGAAGGGAAATAACCGAAGGGAAATGACTTGTAATGTAAATGCCGAAGGGAGATATGTATATATGGTATGTATATGGGCCCTTACTCGGGTCTTGCAAATAAGAGCGAAGGCTCAATGTGGGTGCATTTTTGAATTGAAAGACTTACACACACGACATGAAATAAAACCCAAATATAACTTGCAATATGGCCTTAACTAAGGTCTTGGGAATAAGAGCGAAAGCTCAATGTGTGTGAGTGCTTGAATTGAAGTACTACGCACACAACATGAAATTAAACCCAAATAGTATAACACGGCCCTTACTTGGGTCTTACAAATAAGAGCGAGGGCTCAATGTGTGTGAGTGCTTGAATTGAAAGACTTACACACACGACATGAAATGAAACCCAAATAGTATAGCACGGCCCTTACTTGAGTCTTTCAAATAAGAGCGAAGGTTCAATGTGTGTGAGTGCTTGAATTGAAAGACTTACACACACGACATGAAATGAAACCCAAATAGTATAGCACGACCCTTACTTGGGTCTTTCAAATAAGAGTGAAGGCTCAATGTGTGTGAGTGCTTGAATTGAAAGACTTACACACACGACATGAAATGAAACCCAAATAGTATAGCACGGCCCTTACTTGGGTCTTTCAAATAAGAGCGAAGGCTCAATGTGTGTGAGTGCTTGAATTGAAAGACAACACACCCAACTTAAGCAAAACCCTACGTAAGTTAAAATACATATATATATATATATAATTATATATTAGGGGCTGATTAGTCCCGTGTGTGTTCAAAATCGTGCACAACTAAGAGAGTGCACGTGTGTGTGGGTGTGCCAAGCTACGTTATTACAAGCGGGGGGAGACTATGCTCCGTTATTACAACCCCGTATCGAATTGAATTTTAAGCAAGTATACAACTAAGGACCGAGTTAGGCACTTACTAATAGCTGGTCCGAAGATGCCTTGCTTGAGCGTGGGCTTGGCCTTCGCCTTGGGCTGCAAGAGGGAGCTCTGCGAAGTTGAACGGCAAGAGGGGCTGCTGGCCGGCTACAAATGGGGCGTGGGAGAGGCGTCTTGAAGATGGCCGGCTGCCTAGCAAAGGGCTGGTTTTGTGTGTTGGGCTAAAATGCCTATGTAGGGTCACTAAGGGAGGGTATAGTGTTAGGGAGTATGGCACTAAGGGGGAGCCTTAGGGAGTGTCTAAGGGAGTGCCTAGGGTTGGCGGGGGCTGGTCGAAGGGATAGGTGATAGTCGGTTGGAGTGGCCGACTGCTAGGGAGACTTGGTGGTGGCGGGCTGCTAGGGTGGCTAGGCAATGGTGGAGGGGAAGGGAACTAGCTAGGATATGGAGTAAGGTAGTGGTGGATATGGTGAGGTAATATGGGCAGGTCTTAGGGAGTTGGGTGGAGTGGCCGGGTGTAGTTAGGGTGTCTAGGTAGTGGCGGGTAGTTAGAGTGGTTGAGGCTTGGCCGAATGGGAGTGGTGGTGATAAGTGGCTGATTTAGGGTAGGATGGTGGTGGTGTAGGTGGCTGAGAGTGGAGGGGAAGCGAAGAAGAAGTAGAGTGGAGTATGGGGTACTAACCGAATGATGGGAGGCGGCGGTTGGTTGAGGAGCAGCCGGGTGTGGTGGAGTGGCTGGTTCGGCCGGATGAAGAGGATGGCGACGGGTGGCTGGGGAGTGGTGGAGCAGGTGGAGCACGGTGGTGGCTGGTGGTGCAGGTGGAAGAGCCATCTGGGCTGGAAAGGAGGGTGAGAGATGATGATGGAAGATCGGCTGGGAATGGGGGACCCAAAAAGCTGAAAAACCCGCCCACTAGGGGGGGGGGTTTATAGCTTTTGTGAAGGGCGGTGGGGCTGGTTTTGGGGTAGTGGTTAGGTGGTCTAGGGGTGGTGGTAAGGTAGTAAGGTGGGCTGGTATTATGGTAGGTTGTGTGCTAGGTTTAGGTAGGGTGGTTTAGAGGTTTAGGGTTTAGCTAGGTGGGTTGGTTTTGGGGTGAGGTTTAGTGAGGTGGGTTAGGTGATTAGGCTAGGATTAGGTTAGGTTTAGGAAAATTAACCTAGGTTTAGGGAAGGATTAGGGAAGTGGGTTAGGTGATTAGGCTAGGATTAGGCCAGGATTCGGGAAGTGGGTTAGGTGATTAGGCTAGGATTAGGACCGGATTAGGGTAGAAGGCTAGGATTAGGTGTTTTTGGTTAGGATTAGATGAAGGAGCTCCCTTTGCATGACCCATAGACCCTAATCACATCATGTTGGTGCAACCCTAGGTTTTGGCTAATTACAAGCTTAAACCCACTTTAATTAGGCTAACCCACATGATTAACCCCAAACTTGACACACAAGTCAAGCTTAATTACAACACTTTTTGATCTTATCCTCCCCCACTCTCTCTCATGCCCATAATCCCACGTGAAATACAAGTGGGCCCCACCTCCATTTATGAGAAGGTGATGTGGGCCATGGATATGGATATTGGATCGGATTTTTGGATCCAAATCCAAATCCAAGTCCATACATGGGTTTGGATTGGGATCTGGATATATATGGTCCAGATCCAATCCAAACTGAATTCTGACTCCTTCGAGCTGTGTTCGAAACGAACGGTTTGTGCGGAGTCTGACAGCATCAGTACTCCGTCTGCGTTGGGTCTTCGCCAACATGATCGTCCGCCTCTATTTTCGCCTTCCGGAGCTGACTTCGAATGATGTTTTGATGATAACAGGGTCTTGGACGTTCGAGATCCTGGGGGTGGATTCAACACAAGAGTTTCTGTGCCGGGCTCGACATGTGCTCCAGTTCCGGGCTCTCTTTAGCTCTTCTGGTCCTGCTTTGATCAGGCCAAGCCGCTTCGTGGGGTTTCAAAAACATGTTTAAAAAGGTTTTCAAAGCCATATTATATATTTTTGAAATATAAAGTTCAAAACATATGTATAGGGTTGCCTGGAAGGCTCTTGGGTTTCCAGACTCAAAATAGCCCTTTGGGGCTGCTTTTACAAAACCAGGTTGTTTCGAGGAATTCATGGGATTTCGAGGTGTTTACATTTGGAAAACTCCACTCTTTCACAAGTGCGAATTCTCTCGCTCAAGTTTACAAAATTTTCCTTTGAACCTTACTTTCGAAGTTTCAAAGCAGTTATCCCTAAGGATTTTTGAAAATGGGAATTTAACCCAAACCCTACACATAATACTTCTTTAAGTATTGGATATTTATAGGATCCGCTAAATTCCTACCTTCTACATCGATCAACCAATATGAGTTGTTCGTGGTGGTTGCACGTACAACATAGGGTCCATCCCACTTGGGGTGCCACTTTCCAAGCGGATGTGGGACACGATAGTGGATGATTTTCAAAACCAGATCTCCCACTTCAAAGTGGCGAGGTCTCATATGTTTATCGTAATGTCGGGCTATCCTTTGCAGGTATGCATGAGCATGATCCATAGCAAGGAGTTGCCTTTCATCTAACAGATCTAGTTCGGCCATCCTGGCATGCTGAAGCGTCTCTAGGGGGAGGTCGAGTGCGATGGATGTATGGAATGAATGCAATTGTGTATGAATGGGAAGAATGGCGTTGGTGTCATAGACCAATTCGAATGGTGTGGCATTCGTGGGAGTCCGGATGGAAGTCCTATAAGCCCGTAAGGCTTCATCCAACTTCTTGTGCCACGTCCTACCCTTCTCTAAAGTCTTCTCAATTATACTAATGAGAGTCTTATTCGTGGCTTCGGCTTGGCCGTTTCTTTGAGGGTAGTAGGGCGAGGAGAAGTGGTGAGTTATGCCATACGTGTTGCACAACTTGACCATCCGCTCGTATTTGAACGGGGTGCCATTATCAGACACAATGTCTCTTGGAACTCCAAATCGAGCCAAGATATTTCTCCTAATGAAAGCCACCACATGTTGCCCCTGTACATTGGTCAGGGAGATGGCTTCGACCTAGTTGGAGAAATACTCAGTGGCTACCAAAATGAACCTATGCCAATTCGACGCCTTTGGAAATATTGGGCCTACAATATCAAACGCCCACATGGTAAATGGCTAGGGGCTGACCACGGAATGCAATGAAGATGAGGGGATATGAATAGTGTGCCCATGCACTTGACATGGATGACACTTTCTAACATGATCGTAGCAATCCTTTTTCAGGGTGGACCAAAAATAGCCCGCTCTAAGTATTTTCATTGCCATCATGTTGGCATTAACATGACCTCCACATTCTCCATCGTGGAATTCATGCATAACAGTCCTAGCCTCCTGTAGGTCGACACATCTTAGTAGGATGCCGGTAAAACTTTTTTTATACAAAACCCCACCCAAAATAGTGTATCAGGTAGAAATTTTCTAGATGAATGCCTTATCTTTGTATGTGGTATCCTCAGCGAATCCCCCATTGTCTAGAAAACATTTGATGTCATAGAACCAAGGTTTTTCAGCAGAATCTGGATTATTTTGGCAAATATCCAAATCGTGTGTGGATGGAGTGGGCTCATGCCATATCTCTAAGGATCGGGTTCCCAAAGTGGGATCGACCTTTAGGGCTGAACCCAAGGAGGAGAGGGCGTCGTCAATGCCATTATCCTCTCTTCCTATGTGTGTGAGTCTACACGATTGGAATGATTCAACGAATCGTGTGACCAACTCGTGATATGGAAAAAGTTTTTCATTTCGTACTTGCCAAATTTTCAAAACTTGGTTTATAACAAGGAGCGAATCTCCAAAGACCTCGATGCATGATGCCCCTAGAGTTTTCGAAATCCTTAAGCCTTGTATGAGTGCTTTATACTCAGCTATATTATTGGAACATTCGAAATCTAGGCGAATTGCTATGGGGATTTCACCCTTTTCAGGAGATATAAGGATGACCCCAGCACCAGCCCCTCGTTGGTTTCATACCCTATCGAAGTGCATCTTCCACACTTGGTTTTCGAAAGAGTTTGCCAAAATGTGGTTTTGAAATTGGTTTTGTAATATGCCTTCATCAGGCATTTCGCTAAATGTGGGATATGCGTCCTCTAGGGGGAACTCAGTCACGTAGTCAGCTAGGGCTTGCCCCTTAATGGAGATCTGATGGTGGTATTTCAGGTCATACTCCATTAGAAGGAGTTGCCATTTGCCCAATCTACCAGTGAGAATGGGTTTTTCGAACAAATGCTTGATTGGATCAAGCTTGGACACTATCTAGATCTCATGATCTAGGAAATAGTGTCGAAATTTCTGGCAGGCCCAAACTAGGGCCAAGCACGTCTTCTCCATGGCTTGGTAATTCCTTTCGTAAGCCAAAAGAGTTTTCGAAATATAATAGATGGCATACTCCTTGTGGGTGTCATCCTTGTATTGAGCTAACAAAGCTCCCAAGGCATTCGCATGCACGGAAATGTAAAGCAAAAGAGGGTTTCCTTGCTTTGGAGGATTTAAAACATTGGGATTAACTAGGTATGCCTTTAGTCTTTCAAATGACTTTTGGCAATCGTCATCGTATGAAAATTTTGTGCCCTTCCTTAACAATTTGTTGAAGGGTTCACATCTAGTTACCAGGTTTGATATAAACCTACGAATGGATTGTAATCGACCCTGGAGGCTACGAATCTGTGTGAGATTGGAGGGTGATCCATGTCTATGATGGCTCGACACTTAGATGGGTCGACTTCTATACCCCTTTGGCTCACCATAAAGCCTAAGAGCTTTCCGGATTCTACTCCGAATACACACTTCTGAGGGTTTAGCTTTACTTTATAAAGTCTAAGCCTTTCGAAAATCTTTTGTAAACATTCGATATGAGTGCATCGAGTTTTGGATTTTGCCAAGAGATCATCCACATATACCACTACGAGCTCATGAATCTGATCATGGAAGATCGTGGTCATGGCTCTCTGATATGTTGCGCCGGCATTTTTCAAACCAAAGGGCATGACTGTATAGCAGTATGTGCCCCATGGGGTTGTGAATGCGGTCTTACCCTGATCGCGTGGACTTAATTTGATTTGATTATACCCTGAATAGCCATCCATAAACGAAAACATTTCGTGATTTGCAGTACTATCGACTATCAAATCTATGTTTGGTAAAGGATAATTATCTTTTGGAGTGGCTTTGTTCAGGTTTCTAAAATCGATGCATATTCGAATCTTCCCATTGGTTTGTCGAACAACAACGATATTGGATAACCAATCAGAATACACAATGGGTTTTATAAATCCAGCTTTTAGCAGATCTTCTAAACCCTCTTTGACTTGTGCGTGTACATTCAGATGTATTTTCCTAAGTTTTTGCTTTATGGGTTTCACATCCGTATCTAAGGGAAGACGATGTTCGACAATAGTGGGGTCTATGCCCGGCATGTCTTCATACGTCCATGCAAATACATCTAAGTAGGTTTATAGAAATGCAATGAATGCTGATCTTTCATGCTCATGCAAACATGCACCTACCTTAATGAGTTTGGGATTTGAATCACTCCCTAGGTTTACCTCTATGAAATCTCATCCTACTGAATTGGAAGGTCTTTCAAAATCAAGAATTTTATGAAATTCAGGGAGCACAGAAGTGGGATCTTCCTCAAGGAGATCCACTTCTGGGCTTCGATCATTCTCGTGGTTTATAGATCCTAGGGAATTTGATGCATGGATTTTCAAAAGACCTGGTTTTACACTTGGAATTTCTATTGATTTCGAAATTTTTGGTCTGGTTATACAGACAACGTTTCTTTCGAAATCTTTTTCTTTTTCCAAATCCTTACTAGGAGCAACTATGTATAAAATCTTTTTGGAATTTTGTAAATTTTCGATTTTTTTGTGTTTTTGTAAAACGAGTACTTTGGGAACTATACAAACTACTCTTTTTTCGAGTTTTTCATTCTCCAATTTTTTTGGCTTTTGTAAATTTTTTATTTTTTGGATTTCGAGTTTTTCAATTATTTTTGTACTTTTGATAAAGGGATCTTCCATCATACCTACAAAGGGAAAACACTACGGGTTAGACTCGGAATAAGAGGTCTAAATCATAGGTTTCTTCTAAGGTAGGCTCTAGGCCCAAGTGGTCACAAGGGGTGGCTCTGGTGGTATTTTGGGAGTATAGCCGATCCCATATCGGCTTGGGTTGGCCCTAGGAAGTATGGGTTCTAGGAGACCCTGATTTTGTGCCCCTAGACTCTTATAAGGCAAATATCCCATATTTAACAGCATGTTCCATGATTTTTTGTTTTTGGAGAAATTTCGATACAAATCGTGGTCCTGGAACTTGTTGTCATCTATGTTGTGCACATAGGGCTTCTTGTCTAGGGGTTTTGGAAATAAGGGATTCTTGGGTCTTCCTAGAACGGTCAGAACCTTGAGGGGGCCAACCTTGGGTGGCCCCTTCACATACACGACCTTCCTAGGGTTATACAAAGTGAGCCTTGGTGGCTCAAGCATGGTTTGCCCCAGTTTTACCTCATGGGTCTGGGAGCTTGACAAGTAGGGGGAATTTATGACCCCCTAAAGTTGAGGGTGACTCTCACCTAGGATCACTATGACTTTATCCCGTAAAGGGATCTTGACACATCTGTGAAAGGTGGATGGCACATCGCACAAGCTGTGTATCCAGGGCCTTCCCAACAACAGGTTATAATGGGGGTGGATGTCCAGGACATGGAACACCCCCGTGTGTGCTATCCCTCCCATTTCCATGGGGAGTTCGACAGATCCTATTGATCTAGATGCATTCCCATCGTATCTAGTGATAACGATGGGACTTGGATGAACGGATGTCAAGGTGACTATGATTTGATTCACCACATAAAGTGGAAGGATGTTGAGCCCTCCTCCCCCATCGAGAAGGCACCTATCCAGAGAGTGGTTATTCAAAACCACCTCGATATGCAGGGCCTGGTTATGGGACTCGTAGGGTTTATCTACATTGTCTTCCGAGAATACGATGGGTGTTTCCGCTCCTATGGAGGCCACTTGTTTGGACAAAGATTCAGGGGTAATGTTCGAACTAACCCTTGCTCTTTATAGAATTTTCTCTAACACTAGTCCATGCCTAGGCGAAGTTTGTATTAGCTCTAGGATGGACATATTGATAAGAATCTTTGAAAGATGGTTTTCGAAATCATACACCTTTAAAATGACATTTCCTTTGTCCATTTTTGGCGGAACTCTAGGAATACATGCTTTTGACGGGCTAGGCACACTGACCACCTCTTTAGCACTTTGCAGATGGGGGGTTGGTAGATCCTCCCGGATCTTGTCACCTCCCCCACGATCAACCTAGGTTTCGCACTAATCATGGCTCTAATCGAGAGATTTGGAGCACTTTGAATGGTTAAAACTGGTTTAACCAGGGACGAAACTCTTGGTGGTCCCCGGATGACTACTTGGGTGGGTTTCTTATAAAGTATGAGGGTAGACGCACAAGTAGATGAACCAGACTCACATGCATGCGCTAGATTCTTTAAAATCGTAAGAGCACATACCTCTTTTCCCTTCCCACTGGTACTTGCATGCTTGGGGAAGGGTTCTTTGAAGATAGCTTGGGCAGGCTCAGGTTTTTCAGCGACCTAGAGCCGGCCTTCTGCTGTCAAGTTCTCAATTTTATTAAGGAGGGAGAAACACCGCCTTGTATCATGGCCTTTGAGCCAATGATACTTGCAGAATTTGTTTAAAAACCCTCCCTTTGAAGTCACTCCCTCGGGAATCTCAGGGAGTTCGATCATGCCTTGGGCAAGTAGGAGGTCTAGGACCTCCGTCACAAGTTGCCCCAACGAAGTATACTCCTATCTTTCGAAGGGTTTTTGAAAACTCCTCTCCTTTTTATTTTCTGGTTTTTCAAAGCTTTTTGAAGTACTTGTTGGGCTTGGATCCACCCGAACATTGGCGATTTTATGGGGTTTTGCCCCTTTGTCCGTGGTGGATGGCCCATAAGTGATGGGCTTTTCTAAGCGAGTTTTTGAAATTCGATTTCTTTTCCATAAGTAATAATACACCCCCTTTTTCAAATTTGTTTCAAAAAGGGATGCTTTCTTTATTAACTTATGAAAAGTCGAGATTTCGTGAAGCGAGAGAAGGGTTTTCAACTTTTTCTAAAATTATCCAGGATGAGCATGACTGCACATCCTTCGGATATTGGCTCTCACACTTGACCTAGGAGAGACCTCCAACGAATGATGAATGTATGTACGTCCTCGTTCACACCTTATTTTGTATCCCTTAAGGTGTTTAAAGTCAACGCGACTTCTATGTTATGCGAGAATCTCTACATAAAGCAGTTCGCTAACTCTTCGAAAGTTGCGAACTGGCTAAGATCGTAGGAAGCCAGCCATTTGGCAGCTATGCTCTTGAGGGACAAAGGGAACCAATACACCCATTTCATCGAGTCCTTCTTTTTCTTATGGGCTCAACGAGAGAAAAGTTGCAAGTGAGACCTGGGGTCTCCCATGCCATCATACTGATGGAAGTTCAGTATTTCATCGTCACTGTCTATTTCGTAGTCCACAGGCAAGAAATCAAACAGGGCTGTAGACGCGCGAAAATCCCCGCCTCTGGCTTCTCAGGGCTTGGAGCGGATCCTCTCGTGTGTCTAAGGCCTATTTACATAAACAGGGCGTGCCAGCTAGCTTACCTAAGCTAGCGAAGATATATTTTAAGCTGACTTCTAATCGTGGCGACTGTGAGCAAGTGAGCTCTTGTCGTCGCAGACCTTCTTGCACCGATGCGCAAGGGTCAGTCTGTACACTTTGAAAAAATCGGGTTTTTAGGGTATAGAAAGCCTACGAAGCGGTTCGAGGTGTTTAATTCGGGTCTTTTAGATACGATTGCAGATTTTAGATCACGTGGATTTGCACGTGCCTAAGTCTTTCCTTTTATCCCTTTATGGGCCACCTAGTTTGTGTGTTATGAACACTCCACTACATGGGGCGAATTTGATTGGGAGTACGGGGCTTGCTTCGATGCAATATGCGTCCTACCTCGTGGTATGGCGTAGATGCAATGCAAACTCACGCTACTCCAAAGGGAAAACCCGAATGTAAAGACAATGCCGAAGGGAAATGACTTGTAATGTAAATGCCGAAGGGAGATATGTATATATGGTATGTATATGGGCCCTTACTCGGGTCTTGCAAATAAGAGCGAAGACTCAATGTGGGTGCGTGCTTGAATTGAAAGACTTACACACACGACATGAAATGAAAACCCAAATAGTATAGCTCGGCCCTTACTTGGGTCTTTCAAATAAGAGCGAAGGCTCAATGTGTGTGAGTGCTTGAATTGAAAGACAACACACCCAACTTAAGCAAAACCCTACGTAAGTTAACATATATATGTATATTTATATATTAGGGGCTGATTAGGCCCGTGTGTGTTCAAAATCGTGCACAACTAAGAGAGTGCATGTGTGTGTGGGTGTGCCAAGCCACGTTATTACAAGCGGGGGGAGACTATGCTCCGTTATTACAACCCCGTATCGAATTGAATTTTAAGCAAGTATACAACTAAGGACCGAGTTAGGCACTTACTAATAGCTGGTTCGAAGATGCCTTGCTTGGGCGTGGGCTTGGCCTTCGCCTTGGGCTGCAAGAGGGAGCTCCGCGGAGTTGAACGGCAAGGGGCTGCTGGGGGGTGCCTTAGGTGCACGGAGGAGACGCCTCAAAGATGGCCGGCTACTTAGCAAAGGGCTGGTTTTGTGTGTGGGGCTAAAGTGAGTGTGTAGGGTCACTAAGGAAGGGTTGTGAGGTTAGGGAGTATGACACTAAGGGGAGCCTAAGGGAGTGTCTAATGGAGCACCTAAGGGAAGGATGTGGCTGGGCAAATGGAGGTGACAGTCGGTTGGGGTGGCCGACTAGGGGAACTTGGTGGTGGCGGGCTGTTAGGGTGGCTATGGGTGGAGTATGGGAAGGAAGTTAGCTAGGGTATGGGGTAAGGTGGTGGTGGGTGTAGTGAGGTGATATGGGCAAGTTTTAGTGAGTTGGGTCGAGTATGGGAAGGAAGCTAGCTAGGGTATGGGGTAAGGTGGTGGTGGGTGTAGTGAGGTGATATGGGCAAGTTTTAGGGAGTTGGGTGGAGTGGCTGGTTGTAGCTAGGGTGTCTAGGTAGTGGCGGGTAGTTAGGGTGGCTATGGCCTGGCCGAATGGGAGTGGGGGAGGCGACGGATGGCTGGTGTTAGGGGAAGATGGTGGTGGTGCAGGTGGTTGAGAGTGGAGGGGGAGTGGAGAAGAGGTGAGGTAGGGTATGGGATACTAACCGGATGATGGGAGGCGGCGGTTGGTTGAGGAGAAGCCGGGTGTGGTGGAGTGGCTAGTTCAGCCGATAAAGAGGATGGCGACGGATGGCTGGGGAGTGGTGGAGCAGGTGGTGGCTGGTGGTGGCTGGTGGTGGTGCAGGTGGAGGAGCCGACTAGGAGTGGGGCAGGTGGAAGTGGAGAAGAGGTGGAAGGTCGGCTGGAAAATGGAGGACCCAAGGCTTGAAAAACCCGCCCACTAGACGGGGGGTTTTATAGCCTTTGTGAAGGGCGGTGGGGCTGGTTTTGGGGTAGTGGTTAGGTGGTCTAGGGGTGGTGGTAAGGTAGTAAGGTGGGCTGGTATTAGGGTAGGGCCAGATATTTTAGATACAAGGGGTTTTGGGTAAGTTGTGGGCTAGGTTTAGGTGGGGTGGTTTAGAGGTTTAGGGTTTAGCTAGGTGGGTTGGTTTTAGGGTGAGGTTTAGTGAGGTGGGTTAGGTGATTAGGCTAGGATTATGTTAGGTTTAGGGAAATTAACCTAGGTTTAGGGAAGGATTAGGGAAGTGGGTTAGGTGATTAGGTTGGGATTAGGCCGGGATTAGGGAAGTGGGTTAGGTGATTAGGCTAGGATTAGGACCGGATTATGGTAGAAGGCTAGGATTAGGTGTTTTTGGTTAGGATTAGATGAAGGAGCTCCCTTTGCGTGACCCATGGACCCTAATCACATCATGTTGGTGCAGCCCTAGGTTAGGTTTTGGCTAATTACAAGCTTAAACCCACTTAATTAGGCTAACCCACATGATTAACCCCAAACTTGACACACAAGTCAAGCTTAATCACAACACACACTTGATCTTATCCTCCCCCACTCTCTCTTGCCCATAATCCCACGTGAATTTCAAGTGGGCCCCACCTCCATTTATGAGAAGGTGATGTGGGCCATGGATATGGATATTGGATTGGATTTTTGAATCCAAATCCAAATCTAAGTCCATACATGGGTTTGGATTGGGATCTGGATATATATGGTCCAGATCCAATCCAAACTGAATTCTGACTCCTTCGAGCTGTGTTCAAAACGAACGGTTTGTGCTGGGCCTGACAGCATCAGTACTCCGTCTGCGTTGGGTCTTTGCCAACATGATCGTCCGCCTCTGTTTTCGCCTTCCGGAGATGACTTCAAATGATGTTTTGATGATAACAGGGTCTTGGACGTTCGAGATCTTGGGGGTGGACTCAATACGAGAGTTGTTGTGCCGGGCTCGACTTGCGCTCCAGTTTCGGGCTCTCTTTAGCTTTCTGGTCCTGTCTTGCTTAGGCCAAACTGCTTTGGGGTTTCAAAAACATGTTTAAAAGGTTTTTAAAGCCATATGATACATTTTTGAAATATGTAAAGTTCAAAACATGTACAGGGTTGCCTGGAAGGCTCCTGGGTTTCCAGACTCAAAAGGGGCCCTTTGGGGCGGCTTTTACAAAACCAGGTTGGTTTGAGAAATTCGTGGGATTTCGGGGTGTTTACAAGGGTGTAGCTTCTTTTCTCTTTATTTTGCCCTCTCAGCAGCTGCTGTAGGGCTTTACGGTCCTTGTGTGTGAAGGACTCATGGTATTGGTTACCTTCCATCGCGGAAGTCTATTTGTGTTTGCGAGGTTTTTCAAATTTCTTCTTGGCCTTTGGTTCGCCATTTGACGAACATGAATCGCCTACTTCAGCCTCTTGGCTAAGAGCGGCGATTTTGGCCTCGAAGTCCCTTCTCAAGTCTTCAATCTCTTGTTTTTTCGAAAACTTTCTAGATTGAGAACTTGATGCGCATGAGCCATGGCTCGATACCTCTTGGGAGCCTGGACTCGACATGCTTCAATATGCTTTTCAAAACAAATCCTAAGTATGAAAATGCAATAAACAAAGTTAAAACACTTTAGAAAAATTTTTCGTGAGGTTTTTCTACATGAAATGACTCTACACAAGGCCCAGGTCCCACCGGGTGTGCCAATCCTGTAGACACCAAAAATTCTCACTTTTGGTTCTTAGGCCTGAAGTGAACCTTCTCGTGTGTCTAAGTCGTTTTTAACAAAAAGGGCATGCCAGCTAGCTTGCTTAAGCTAGCGAAGAAAGTTTTTGAAATCTGACTCTATCGGGGCGACTGTGAGTAGGTGAGCTCTTTTCGTCGCATACCTTCTTGCACCGATGCGCAAGGGTCAGTCTGTATGCTTGGCAAAGTCTTTAAAATTTAAACCTCTTTGAAAAATACCTGAAGTGTTTGGGCTTTGTATGTTTGATTACAAGTTTTATTACATGTGGGATTTGCACGTGATTGTGTCTTTCTTTTTAAGCTTTTTAGGGCCAACTAGGTGTGTGCATAAGTGACCTAAGTTGGGCGATTTTTGCACGGATGCAAAATCACACGAATTGAAATTGCAACAACACAACATCACGAATTGAAATTGTTGAAAGGAAATGAAGGGAAATATGTATTTAAGCTTAAGCATAGAGGGGGTAGAGAGTATAGAGTGTTCTATAGAATATATCGGAGAAAAATCACATAAACAAACACGTGGAGTGCATACGTGAAAATGAAAGTTCAGCAAATCTAATCATTATTACAACATGGGGGGAGACGAGGCTCCATTAATACAACCCCTTTCAAATTGAATTAAAAGAGAATAAGGATTAGAATTGGAGTTTAGGAATACTTACAGCTTTCCACCCAAAATGCCGAAAATTCCATGTATGGAATTCGGCCTTCTTCTTCCTCGAATGCCTCACTCTCACTCAAACTCAATGTGCAACCCTTTCCTAGACCTACCCCACTCTCACTCTCTTGCTTCACTCCTTTGCAGCCCACGACCCAAGATAGGTGCAGCACCTCCTTGCTAAGCCCAGCCCCTAACTCTCTCACCAATCTCCAAGATAGCACACTCTCCAAAAGATGCAAGATGGAGAACCTGCCCTCCCCCCCCCCTTGGCATAGGCCAAGGGGCTGGTTTCTTAGAGCTTTCAATGGGGCGGGTTTGGCTCGTATGTTCAACCCATGATCCACCTTTGAGTGGTCCCCCTTGAGGTACTATGGACCAGCCCCATGTGGGTTGGTTTCTAAGTCTATATGGGCTCGTCTAACCCTAGCCGAGTGCACCTATGTGGTCGGCTAGGCTGGCTTTGCTTCTTGTCTTCATTTAATTTGATTTAAATTGATATGTTATAGCTTGAATAAGTTTTCAAAGTCAACACTTCCATGTCCGATTCTTTTGTAAGGCTGGTCATGATCTTTGATTTGAGATGAACTATCCCATGATTTAAAAATAAAACGGCCCATGAATTTGCATTGAACTGTCCTGTGAAGCTTATCCAATCCGTAATCTTCATCTTATCCACCTATAGTCTTGATCTTCTTATCCAATTCTGATAATCTTCAATCTTTGTATCTTACTTGCTTTCATCTGAGAGGATATGTTTCTGACTTGGTCCATCCTCCGCTTTCAAACTTGCTTTTGATCTCGGATCGGGTTGGGTCCTTACCTGTTCGTCAAATTGGTTTTGAATCTTCGGGGTTTTTAACTTTGAAATTAAAACCTTTATTTTGGAATATTCTTTAAAAAGACTTGAACTTTTGAGGTTTGCTTTGATGCAATATGCATCCAAACTCGTGGTATGGTGAATATGCAATGCAAACTCACACAACTCCAAAGGGAAAACCCGAATTGAAAGACAATGCGGAAGGGAAATGACTTACTGTAAATTGCAAAAGGAAAATATGGCTATATCTTAAGAGCGGAAAGGCTCAATTGTGCAAGTGTGCGTCGTGTATATATGGAAATACTACGCACACAGCTGAACCTTAAAACCCAAATCTTAAAGACATAGCCGAAGGGAAATACTTATAATATATATGGGCCCGAAGGTCGCCAACGTGTGCATGGGTGTTGTGTGTATATGTAAAGACAACTCACACGACTTGTAATGTAAACCCAAATATAATTGCAATATGGCCTTGACTAAGGTCTTTGGAGTAAGAGCGAAAGCTCAATGTGTGCGAGTGTAGAATTGAAATCACACATAACTTGAATTTAAACACCCTAGGGAAATTGCAATACGGCCTTTACTAAGGTCTTGGGAGTAAGTGTGAAAGCTCAATGTGTGTGAGTGTGGAAATTGAAAGACCACGCACACAACTTGAATTAAAGCACCCAAGGTAAATTGCAATACGGCCCTTACTAGGGTCTTTGGAATAAGAGCAAAAGCTCAATGTGTGTGAGTGTGGAAATTGAAAGACCACGCACACAACTTGAATTAAAACCCACGCAACTTAAAACATATAGGTATATCTATATCTTAAGGGTTGATTAGGCCCATGTGTGTACTAAAATTGTGTGCAGCTAAGAGCGAAATGGCTCAAGTGCATGTGTGTGTGGGTGTGCCAAACCACATTATTACAAGCGGGGGGAGACAACGCTCCATTATTACAACCCCGTATCAAATTTAATTAAAAGTAAGCAAGTTCATAATAAGGACCGAGTTAGGCACTTACGTGTAGCTGGTCCGGGTGTAACTTGCTTAGCTTTGGCCTATGTGAGTCGCCTTGGACAGCCGAAGGGGAGCTCCTTGGATGCGTGTGGGTGGCAAGTAGGGTCTTGGCCGAATGGAGACTTGATGATGGCCGGGTGGTAGGCACAGCAAGTAGGGATGTTGGGTGGTGTTAGGTTAGGGTGCTAGCTACGTGGTGGCAAGTTGAGGGTGAAGGCTTAGCTAGGGGCTGGGAAGTGAATGGCTAAGGGAAGGTGGGGAGGTAGGGTGTGAAGTGGCCGGGTGTAAGGGAGAAGGCTGTGGTGGCGGGTGATGGAGTGTGTGGCTGGGTAAGAAGGGGAGAGGAAGATAGGTTAGATGGGGCTGAGATGGGGGTACTAACAATGGGTGGTGGTTGTTGGTGGTGGCCGGAGGTGGTGGAAGGAGGTGGCAGCCGAATGGGGTGTCCAGCCGGGTGAGGGAGTGGGAAGGTGGCAGTTGGGTGGAGTGCGTAGGTGGCAACCGGGTGGAAGTTGTAGACGCGCGAAAAATCCCCGCCTCTTCGCCTCTTTCGTGGCTTGGAGTGGATCTTATCGTGCGTCTAAGGCCTATATATACAAATAGGGCGTGCCAGCTAGCTTACTTAAGCTAGCGAAGATATATTAACACTGACTTCTAAACGTGGCGACTGTGAGCAAGTGAGCTCTTGTCGTCGCAGACCTTCTTGCACCGATGCGCAAGGGTCAGTCTGTACGCTTTTGCAAAAATCGAGTTTTTGGGGAGAAAGTCTACGAAACGGTTCGAGGTGTCTATTTCGGGTTTTTAAGATGCGATTGCATTTTTTTAGATCACGTGGATTTGCACGTGCCTAAGTCTTTTCTTTTATCCCTTTTTGGGTTGCCTAGTTTGTGTGTTATGAACACTCCACTACATGGGCGAATTCGAGCGGGAGTTGCTTCGATGCAATATGCGTCCTACCTCGTGGTATGGCGTAGATGCAATGCAAACTCACGCTACTCCAAAGGGAAAACCCGAAATGTAAAGACAATGCTGAAGGGAAATAACAGAAGGGAAATAACCGAAGGGAAATAACCGAAGGGAGATACGTATATATCTTATGTATATGAGCCCTTACTCGGGTCTTGCAAATAAGAGCGAAGGCTCAATGTGGGTGCGTGTTTGAATTGAAAGACTTACACACACGACATGAAATTAAACCCAAATATAAATTGCAGTATGGCCTTGACTAAGGTCTTGGGAGTAAGAGCGAAGGCTCAATGTGTGTGAGAGTGCTTGAATTGAAGTACTACACACACGACATAAATGAAACCCAAATATAACTGCAATATGGCCTTGACTAAGGTCTTGGGAGTAAGAGCGAAGGCTCAATGTGTGTGAAAGTGCTTGAATTGAAAGACTTACTCACACGACATGAAATTAAACCCAAATATAAATTGCAGTATGGCCTTGACTAAGGTCTTGGGAGTAAGAGCGAAGGCTCAATGTGTGTGAGAGTGCTTGAATTGAAGTACTACACACACGACATAAATGAAACCCAAATATAACTGCAATATGGCCTTGACTAAGGTCTTGGGAGTAAGAGCGAAGGCTCAATGTGTGTGAAAGTGCTTGAATTGAAAGACTTACTCACACGACATGAAATTAAACCCAAATATAAATTGCAGTATGGCCTTGACTAAGGTCTTGGGAGTAAGAGCGAAGGCTCAATGTGTGTGAGAGTGTTCGAATTGAAAGACAACGCACCCAACTTAAACAAAACCCTTCGGAAATGAAATATATACGTACACTTATATATTAGGGGCTGATTAGGCCCGTGTGTGTTCAAAATTGTGCATGACTAAGAGAGTGCACGTGTGTGGTTGTGCCAAGCCACGTTATTACAAGCGGGGGGAGACTATGCTCCGTTATTACAACCCCATATCAAATTGAATTTCAAGCAAGTGTACGACTAAAGACCGAGTTTAGACACTTACGAGTAGCTGGTCCGTAGAGGTCTTGCTTGAGCGTGGCCTTGGCTTTGGGCTGCAAACGGGAGCTCCGCGAAGGTATGTGCTCAAGGGTGTTGGCCGGCTGCAAATGGGGCGCGGGATGGACGCCTCGAAGGGGACCGGTGGCAAGTGGGCGGCGCCTCCAAGTAGGGAGTTTAGAGTGGCTGACTAAGTAGGTCTTAGGGTCACTAGGGAAGTTAGGTACTTAGGGAAACTGGCCCTAAAAGGTGAGCTAGTGGGAAGGCCAAATAGGACACCTAGGGGGATCGGCCGAATGGGAGATGGTGGCTAAGCAGTGGCCAGCCACTTGGGTTATCCTAGGTTCGGCTAGGCTTAGATGGTGGCGGCAAAGAGGTGGAGCTAAGGGGAAGATGGGTGGCTAAGAGTGGAGAGGTGGTAGAGAGTGGTTTTGAGGGAGTTAGGGGGACTTACCGAATGGGAAGGAGTGGCGGCAAAGGTGGCTGTCGGCTGGTGGAGTTGGGAAGATATGGTGGCGTCCGGCTGGGAGGCAGTGGTGGTGGACGGAAGAGGGAAGGTGGCGGAGCAGGTGGCGGCTGGTGGAGGAGCTGGAGCTGCTGGGGAGTGGCCACGGCTGGGTGAGAGATGGGAGAAGGAGAGGGCCCGGCTGGGAGTGGAAAGTGGTTCCCACTTCGCAAACCCGCCCACAATGAGGGGGGTTTAAATAGGGGATGGGTAGGTCGGTTAGGGCTGGGTTGTGGGTAGTGGTTAGGTGGTTTAGGTAGGGTAGTATGTAGATAAGGTGGGCTGGATGGGGTTGGGCCAGATATTTTAAAACTAGGTGTTTGGGAAAATCGTGGGCTAAGGGTGGTTTAGGGCTAGGTTAGGTGGTTGGGTTTTAGGGTGAGGTTTAGTGAGCTAGGTTAGGTGGTTTAGGCTAGGTTTAGGCTAGGATTAGGGAAATTAATCTAGGTTTAGGGAAGGATTAGGGGAGTGGGTTAGGTGATTAGGTTGGGATTAGGCCGGGATTAGGGAAGTGGGTTAGGTGATTAGGTTCAGATTAGGGGTGGATTAGGGGTTTAGGCTAGGTTTAGGCATTTTTGGCTGGGTTTAGGTGAAGGAGCTCCCTTAGCATGGCCCATAGACCTTGATCACCCCATGTTGGTGCAGCCCTAGGTTAGGTTTTAGCTAATTACAAGCTTAAACCCACTCGATTAGGCTAACCCACAAGATTAAACCCAAACTTGACACACAAGTCAAGCTTAATACAACACTCTTGATATTTTTCACCCCCACTCTCTCTCATGCCCAATATCCCACGTGAATTTCAAGTGGGCCCCACCTCCATTTATGAGAAGGTGATGTGGGCCATGGATATGGATATTGGATTGGATCTCTGGATCCAAATCCAAATCCAAGTCCACATATGGGTTTGGATTGGAATCTGGATATATATGGTCCAGATCCAATCCAAACTGAACTCTGACTCCTTCGAGCTGGGTTCGAAACGGACGATTCGTGCGGGGCCTGACAGCATCAGTACTCCGTCTGCGTTGGGTCTTCGCCAACATAGTCGTCCGCCTCCGTTTCTGCCTTCCGGAGATGACTTCAAATGCTATTTTGATAAGAACAGGGTCTTGGACGTTCGAGATCCTGGGGTGTGAATCAGATACAAGAGTTGCTGCGCCGGGCTCGACAGGTGCTCCGGTTCCGGGCTCTTCTTGGCTCTCCTGGTCCTGTCTTGATCGGGCCAAGCCACTTCGGGGTTTCAAAACATGTTTTAAAAGGGTTTTCAAAAGCTATATCATATGTTTTTGAAAGATAAAGTTTAAAACATATATACAGGGTTTGTTTGGAAGGCTCCTGGGTTTCCAAACTCAAAATGGCCCTTTGGGGCTGCTTGTATAAAACCAGATGGATTTTGAGAAATTCGTGGGATTTCGGGGTGTTTACAGATGCCCCTCTTTGGCCTTGTCCAAATAGATTTGGATAAGGGCAAAGATGACAAACACCCCTTTTAATGTCTCCCTAGATCTAGCCACGAAGAGTATGGGATCGTCCCATTTTAGCAAAAATCTCAATTTTACAAACTCTGGTAGGAGGAGATATCACGCCAAAGGGTTCACTTATGGAATCTGGTCCTAAATGGGATCATGTTCATGCAAGTACCATGCGTGGAATGCAGATGACATGGGTGTGGTGCCAAAAAGTGGCGACCTCCCAGAGACCAGGTGTGGTCGAACTTTAGAGACTTACAAGGCCTACTGCTCCAAGTGAGCAAATCCTATGCTGTTCGATGTTCGGTTTTCAAAACTTATTTACAAAACTATTTACAAAAAGGGACAACTGTCTTGAGCCTCGATCCTAAGGATCTCGAGCTCTTCGTGCTTGCCCTTGTTTGAGTCTTAACACTCGCTTATCTAGCGGAGGTTTTATAAGAAAACAAGCTTCATTTCAAATCCCTATGTCTTACTCGAAACGTCGAATTCTCAAACAAGATGAAATTCAAGTAAGTAAATCCTATTTTTACTTTAGGATTCCTCGAAATGAACCATGCTTTAGCTTGGGATAAGCCAGGGATGGGAAAGAGATACCACGGTCCCTTCTGAAGCGTCCCGTGGTTTAAGGCATAGAAGGCGGAAAACTGCTCTTTTTGAGCTTTTTGGCCTCTTTTTCCTTTTTTTTCATAGAGGGTCTCCCTTTGGGAGTATTTTTTCTTTAATCCCTCTTTTTATAAGAGAATCGATTTTTTCTTTTTCAAGTCTGGTTTCTTTCTTTTGGAAAGAGACTTTAAATGGGAGATTCCCTTTTGCTTTGGGCCTTTGTTTTCCTTTTGGAAGGAGAAAAGAAGAGGGGAGGACTTATCCCAAGCCTACACTCGATCCATTCCAGATCAGCCTATTTAGAAATAGCATGTACTACTTGCAAGTATCTTGCTATGTTGAACTAGGCCCTTCTTTGTAAGATGAAGGATTTTGAAATGCAACCACGATTTTGAAAACTCCACTCTTTCACAAGTGTGAATTCTCTCACTTAGGGTCACACGAGTTCGCCTTTGCACCTTATTCACATGTCTCAGGGCAGCTATCCCTTCAAAATTTTCGAAAACCGGAATTTAATCCAGATCCTACACATGATACTTCTTTAAGTATTGAATATTGATAGGATCTGCTAAATTCCTACCTTCTACATCGATCAACCAATACGAATTGTTCGTAGTGGTTGCTCGCACAACATAGGGTCCATCCCAGTTGGGGCGCCACTTGCCTAGGGGGTGTGGGCCACGATGGTGGATGGTTTTCAAGACCAGATCTCCCACTTCAAAGTGGCGAGGTCTCATGTGTTTGCTATAATGTCGGGCTATCCTTTGCCGGTATGCACGAGCATGATCCATGGCAAGGAGTCGCCTCTCATCTAGCAAATCTAGCTCGGCCATCCTAGCATGCTGAAGCGTCTCTAGGGGGAGGTCGAGTGCAATGGATGTATGGAATGAATGCAGTTGGGTATGAATGGGAAGAATGGCGTTTGTGCCATAGACCAATTCGAATGGCGTGGCATTCGTGGGAGTCCGGATGGAAGTCCTATAAGCCCATAAGGCTTCATCCAGCTTCTCATGCCACCTCCTACCCTTCTCTAAGGTCTTCTCAATGATACCAATGAGAGTCTTGTTTGTGGCTTCGGCTTGGCCGTTGCCTTGAGGGTAGTAGGGCGAGGAGAAGTGGTGAGTTATGCCATACGTGTTGCACAACTTAACCATCCGCTCGTTCTTGAATGGGGTACCATTATCAGACACCAGGTCTCGTGGAACCCCAAATCGAGCCAAGATATTCCTCCGGATGAAAGCCACCACATGTTGCCCCATTACATTCGTTAGGGAAATGGCTTCCACCCACTTGGAGAAATACTCCGTGGCTGCTAAGATAAAACGATGCCCATTCGAGGCCTTTGGGAATATGGGACCTACAATGTCAAACGCCCACATGGTAAATGGCCAGGGGCTGACCACGGAATGCAATGCAGATGAAGGGATATGAATGGCGTGCCCATGCACTTGACATGGATGACACTTTCTAACATGATCGTGACAATCCTTTTTCAGGGTGGACCAAAAATAACCCCCTCTAAGTATTTTCATTGCCATCATGTTGGCATTAACGTGACCTCCACATTCTCCATCGTGGAACTCGTGCATCACTATCCTAGCCTCCTCTAGGTCGATACACCTAAGCAGAATGCCGGTAAAACTCTTTTTGTATAAGACCCCACCCAGAATGGTGTATCGGGTCGAAATCTTACGAATGAATGCCCTATCTTTGGATGTGGCATCCTCGGTGAATCCCCCATTTTCTAAAAATTGTTTTATGTCATAGAACCAGGGTTTTTCAATAGACTCTGGTTGTTTTGGCAAATATCCAAGTCGTGTGTGGATGGATGGGGCGCATGCCATATTTCCAAAGATCTGGTCCTTGAAATGGGATCGACCTTCAGGGTTGAACCCAAGGAAGAGAGGGCATCGGCGATGCCATTGTCCTCTCTTCCCACGTGTGTGAGCTTACACGACTGGAAGGATTGGACCAATCGAGTGGCCAACTCATGATATGGAAGTAGTTTCTCATTACGTACTTGCCAAATTTTTAAAACCTGGTTTATGACAAGGAGCGAATCTCCAAAGACCTCGATGCATGATGCCCCTAGAGTTTTCGAAATCCTTAAGCCTTGTATGAGTGCTTCATACTCAGCTACGTTGTTGGAACATTCGAAATCTAAGCGGACTGCTATGGGAATCTCGCCCTTTTCAGGGGAGATTAGGATGATTCCGGCACCAGCCCCTCGTTGGTTTCGTGCCCCGTCGAAGTGCATCTTCCACACTTGGTTTTCAAAAGAATTTGCCAAAATGTGGTTTTGAAAATGGTTTTGCAATATGCCTTCATCAGGCATTTCGACAAGAGTGGGATATGCGTCCTCCAAGGGGAAGTCAGCCACGTAATCTGCTAGGGCTTGCCCCTTAACGGAGATCTGGTGATGGTATTTCAGATCATACTCCATTAGAAGGAGTTGCCATTTGCCCAATCTACCCGTGAGAATGGGTTTTTCGAACAAGTGCTTGATTGGATCAAGCTTGGACACTATCCAGATCTCATGATCTAGGAAGTAGTGTCTGAATTTCTGGCAGGCCCAGACTAGGGCCAAGCACGTCTTCTCCATGGCTTGATAATTTCGTTCATAAGCCAAGAGAGTTTTCGAAATATAGTAGATGGCATACTCCTTATGGGTGTCATCCTCGTATTGAGCCAACAGGGCTCCTAAAGCGTTTACATGCACGGAGATGTATAATAAAAGCGGTTTTCCTTGTTTTGGAGGATTCAAAACGGGGGGATTAACCAAGTATGCCTTTAGTCTCTCGAAGGACTTTTGGCATTCGTCATCCCATAAGAATTTCATACCCTTCCTCAACAGTTTGTTGAAGGGTTCGCATCTAGTTGCCAGATTCGATATGAATCGGCGCACAGATTGTAATCGACCTTGAAGGCTACGGACTTGGGTGAGATTGGAGGGTGGAGCCATGTCTATGATGGCTCGACACTTAGAGGGGTCGACTTCTATTCCCCTTTGGCTCACTATAAAGCCTAGAAGCTTCCCTGATTCTACCCCGAACACACATTTTTGAGGGTTTAGCTTTACTTTGTAAAGCCTAAGCCTTTCGAAAATCTTTTGTAAACATTCGATATGGGTGCATCGGGTTTTGGATTTTGCCAAGAGATCATCTATATACACTTCTACAAGCTCGTGAATTTGATCATGGAAGATCGTGTTCATGGCTCGTTGGTATGTTACGCCGGCATTTTTCAAACCAAAGGGCATGACTGTATAGCAGTACGTGCCCCATGGGGTTGTGAAGGCGGTCTTACCCTGATCTCGTGGGCTTAGTTTGATTTGATTATAGCCTGAATAGCCATCCATAAATGAAAACATTTCATGATTTGCAGTACTATCGACTATCAAATCTATGTTTGGTAAAGGATAATTATCCTTTGGAGTGGCTTTATTCAGGTTTCTGAAATCGATGCATATTCGAATTTTCCCATTGGTTTTTCGAACTACAACGATATTTGACAACCAATCAGAATACGCAATGGGTTTTATAAATCCGGCTTTTAGCAGATCTTCTAAACCCTCTTTGACTTGCGTGTGTACATTCGGGTGTATTTTCCTAAGCTTCTGCTTTATTGGTTTTACACCTACATCTAAGGGAAGACGATGCTCGACTATGCTGGGATCTATGCCCGGCATGTCTTCATACGTCCATGCAAACACATCTAAATAGGTTCGTAGAAATGCAATGAATGCTGACTTTTCAGTTTCATGCAAGCATGCGCCTATTTTGATGGTTTTGGGATTGGAATCATCCCCTAGGTTCACCTCTACGAAATCTCCTCCTACTGATTGGGAAGGTCTTTCAAAATCGAGAATTCTATGAGATTCTGGGAACTCAGAAGTGGGATCTTCCTCAAGGGGATCCACTTCTGGGCTTTGATCATTCTCGTGGGCTTTAGACCCGAGGGAACTTGATGCGTGGTTTTCAAAATAACCTGGTTTTGTACTTGGATTTTCAAGTGATTTCAAAATTTTTGGTCTGGCTATGCAGACAACGTTTCTTTCGAAATCCTTTTCTTTCGCCAAAGTCATACCAGGAGCAGCTATGTACAAAATCTTTTTGGTATTTTCCAAATTTTCGATTTTTTTGGGTTTTTGTAAAACAAGAACTTTAGGAACTATACAAAGCACACTTTTTTCGAGTTTTTGTTTTTCCATTGTTTTTGGTTTTTCTTGTTTTCTGATTTTTTTTTTGATTTTAAGTTTTCAAATGTTTTTGGTATTTTTAGAAAAAGGGATCTTCCGTCATACCTACAAAGGGAAAACACTATGGGTTAGACTCGGAATAGGAGATCTAAACCATAGGTTTCTTCTAAGACAGGCTCCGGGGCACCCTTGACCCAGGTGGTCACAGGGGGTGGCTCCGGCGGTATTCGGGGAGTATAGCCGATCCCATATCGGCTTGGGTTGGCCCTAGGAAGGATGGGCTCTAGGAGACCCTGGTTTTGCGCCCCTAGACTTTTGTAGGGCGTGTAGCCCATGTTCAATAACATGTTCCACGACCTTTTGTTTTTTGAAAAGATGGGATACAAGTCGTGGTCCTGGAACATGCTATCGTCCATATTAGGCTCGTATGGCCTTTTGTCCAGGGGTTTTGGAAATAGGGAACGCTTGGGTTTTCCTAGGAGGATTAGAGTCGGGAGGGGGCCTGCTTTGGGCGGCCCCTTCACACATACAACCTTCCTAGGGTTGTTTAACACGAGCCGAGGTGGCTCAACCATAATTTGCCCCAGGTTAGCCTCATGGGCCTGGGAGCTCGATAAACAAGGGGAGTTTATGATCCCCTGAAGCTGTGGGTGACTCTCACCTAGGATCACTACGACTTGGTCCCTAAAAGGGATCTTGACACACTTGTGGAAGGTGGATGGCACAGCGCACAAACTGTGTATCCAGGGTCTTCCCAGCAACAAGTTATAATGGGGGTGGATGTCCAAGACATGGAACACCCCCGTGTGTTCGATCCCTCCCGTTTCCATTGGGAGTTCGATGGATCCTAAAGGCCTAGACGCATTCCCATCGTATCCAGTGATAACGATGGGGCTTGGGTTCACTGAAGTCAAGGTGACTCCGATTTTGTACGCCACGTGAAGTGGAAGGATGTTGAGCCCTCCTCCACCATCGACTAGGCACCTGTCCAGAGAGTGGTTGTTTAGAACCACCTCGATATGCAGGGCCTGGTTATGGGTTTCGTAGGGTCTATCTACATCATCTTCCGAAAAGGTGATGGGCGATTTTGCTCCTAATAAAGCCACTTGTGCAGACAAGGACTCCGGACTTATGTTCGAATCAACCTTGGCCCTTTCTAGAATTTTCTCTAAGACAAGTCTATGCCTAGGCGAGGTTTTGATAAGCTCTAGGATAGACATGTGAATAGGAATCTTTGAAAGGTGGTTTTCGAAATCATAAGGATTCAGGATGATTTTGTCCTTATCTGCTTTTGGCAGACCACTAGGGATACATGCTTTTGAGGGGCCAGGCACACTGACCACCTTTTGAGCACCTTGAAGGTGCGGGGGTTGGTAGATCCTCCCGGATCTAGTGACTTCCCCCACGACCAGCCTAGGGTTCGCGCTAAACTTGGCTCTAAGGATGAGCTGAGGAGAACCTTGGATTTTAAAAACTGGTTTTGTCGGGGTTTCCATTTTTGGTGGTCCCCGGATGACGACTTGGGCGGGCCTCTTGTATAGTACAAGGATGGGCGCACAAGTAGGTCGACCAGGTTCGGGCTTTCGCGCTAGTTCCTTGGAAATGGTGAGGGTACATACCTCCTTTCCTTTCCCACTGCCACTGGCGTGTTTGGGAAAGGGTTCCTTGAAGATAGCTTGAGGTGGCTCAGATTCCGCAGTGACCTGGAGCCGGCCCTCTGCTATCAAGTTCTCAATTTTATTTAGAAGAGAGAAGCACCGTTTGGTATCATGGCCTTTGAGCCGATGATACTTGCAAAACCGGTTTAAATACCCCCCTTTGGACGTGACTCCTTCGGGGATTTCAGGGAGTTCGATCATGCCCTGGGCAAGTAAGAGGTCTAGGACCTCCGACACAGGTTGCCCCAGCGGAGTGTACTCCCGTTTTTCAATTGGTTTTGAAAAATTGCGTTCTCTCTTATTTTCTATTTTTTCAAAATTTTTAGAAGTGCCTGCCATGCCTGGATCTACCCGGACATTGGCGATTTTATGGGGCTTTGCCCCTTTGTCCGTTGTGGGCAGCCCATATGCGATGGGCTTTTCCACACGTGTTTTGGGAACGGCACTTCCTTTCCATAAGTGGTCGTATGTCCCTTTTCGCAAGTTGGTTTCGAAAAGGGAGGCCTTTTTGATCAACTTATGGAAAGTTGAAATCTCATGGAGCGAGAGAAGGGTTTTTAACTCGCTTTTGAAATTATCCAGGATGAGCATTACTGCGCATCCTTCGGATATAGGCTCTCGCACTTGGCCTAAAAGAGACCTCCATCTTATAATGAAGGCATGCACGTCTTCGTTCATGCCTTGCTTTGTATCCCTTAAGGTATTCAAGGTTGGCGTGACTTCTACGTTGTGTGCAAATCTTTGCATGAAGCAGTTCGCTAACTCTTCAAAAGTAGCGAACTGGCTTAAGTCGTAGGAAGCCAGCCATTTGGCAGCTGTGCCTTTAAGGGATAGGGGGAACCAATACACCCATTTCATCGAGTCCTTTTTCTTCTTATGGGCTCGACGTGAGAAAAGCTGCAAGTGAGACCTAGGGTCTCCCATGCCATCATACCGATGGAAGTTCGGTATTTCATCGTCACTGTCTGTTTCGTAATCCATAGGAAGGAAATCAGACAGGGCGTAGCTTCTTTTCTTTCTTTTATTTTGCCCTTTCAGCAGCTGCTGTAGGGCTTTACGGTCCTTTTGTGTGAAGGACTCGTGGTATTGGTTGCCTTCCATTACGGAGGCCTCTTTTTGCTTGCGAGGTTTTTCAATTTTCTTTTTAGGCCTTTGTTCACCGTTTGATGAACACGAATCGCCTACTTCAGCCTCTTGGCTGAGAGGATCGATTTTGGCCTCAAATTCCCTTCTCAAATCCTCGATTTCATCTAGTTTTATTTTGTTTTTGAAAATCCTCCTAGAGTGAGAACTTGATGCGCATGAGCCTTGGCTCGACACTTCACTTGGATTGGATTTTGACATGCTTTTCAAGCTTTTTCAAAATTTCCTAAGTAAAAGTAAAGAAAATAAGTTAAAACGACACCTTTATAAAATTTTCGCAAGTCTTCTACAAGTAAACTCGACTTTTTGAAAAGGCTCAGCTCCCACCGAGCGTGCCAATCTCTGTAGACGCGCGAAAAATCCCCGCCTCTTCGCCTCTTTCGTGGCTTGGAGTGGATCTTATCGTGCGTCTAAGGCCTATATATACAAATAGGGCGTGCCAGCTAGCTTACTTAAGCTAGCGAAGATATATTAACACTGACTTCTAAACGTGGCGACTGTGAGCAAGTGAGCTCTTGTCGTCGCAGACCTTCTTGCACCGATGCGCAAGGGTCAGTCTGTACGCTTTTGCAAAAATCGAGTTTTTGGGGAGAAAGTCTACGAAACGGTTCGAGGTGTCTATTTCGGGTTTTTAAGATGCGATTGCATTTTTTTAGATCACGTGGATTTGCACGTGCCTAAGTCTTTTCTTTTATCCCTTTTTGGGTTGCCTAGTTTGTGTGTTATGAACACTCCACTACATGGGCGAATTCGAGCGGGGGTTGCTTCGATGCAATATGCGTCCTACCTCGTGGTATGGCGTAGATGCAATGCAAACTCACGCTACTCCAAAGGGAAAACCCGAAATGTAAAGACAATGCTGAAGGGAAATAACAGAAGGGAAATAACCGAAGGGAAATAACCGAAGGGAGATACGTATATATCTTATGTATATGAGCCCTTACTCGGGTCTTGCAAATAAGAGCGAAGGCTCAATGTGGGTGCGTGTTTGAATTGAAAGACTTACACACACGACATGAAATTAAACCCAAATATAAATTGCAGTATGGCCTTGACTAAGGTCTTGGGAGTAAGAGCGAAGGCTCAATGTGTGTGAGAGTGCTTGAATTGAAGTACTACACACACGACATAAATGAAACCCAAATATAACTGCAATATGGCCTTGACTAAGGTCTTGGGAGTAAGAGCGAAGGCTCAATGTGTGTGAAAGTGCTTGAATTGAAAGACTTACTCACACGACATGAAATTAAACCCAAATATAAATTGCAGTATGGCCTTGACTAAGGTCTTGGGAGTAAGAGCGAAGGCTCAATGTGTGTGAGAGTGCTTGAATTGAAGTACTACACACACGACATAAATGAAACCCAAATATAACTGCAATATGGCCTTGACTAAGGTCTTGGGAGTAAGAGCGAAGGCTCAATGTGTGTGAAAGTGCTTGAATTGAAAGACTTACTCACACGACATGAAATTAAACCCAAATATAAATTGCAGTATGGCCTTGACTAAGGTCTTGGGAGTAAGAGCGAAGGCTCAATGTGTGTGAGAGTGTTCGAATTGAAAGACAACGCACCCAACTTAAACAAAACCCTTCGGAAATGAAATATATACGTACACTTATATATTAGGGGCTGATTAGGCCCGTGTGTGTTCAAAATTGTGCATGACTAAGAGAGTGCACGTGTGTGGTTGTGCCAAGCCACGTTATTACAAGCGGGGGGAGACTATGCTCCGTTATTACAACCCCGTATCAAATTGAATTTCAAGCAAGTGTACGACTAAAGACCGAGTTTAGACACTTACGAGTAGCTGGTCCGTAGAGGTCTTGCTTGAGCGTGGCCTTGGCTTTGGGCTGCAAACGGGAGCTCCGCGAAGGTATGTGCTCAAGGGTGCTGGCCGGCTGCAAATGGGGCGCGGGATGGACGCCTCGAAGGGGACCGGTGGCAAGTGGGCGGCGCCTCCAAGTAGGGAGTTTAGAGTGGCTGACTAAGTAGGTCTTAGGGTCACTAGGGAAGTTAGGTACTTAGGGAAACTGGCCCTAAAAGGTGAGCTAGTGGGAAGGCCAAATAGGACACCTAGGGGGGATCGGCCGAATGGGAGATGGTGGCTAAGCAGTGGCCAGCCACTTGGGTTATCCTAGGTTCGGCTAGGCTTAGATGGTGGCGGCAAAGAGGTGGAGCTAAGGGGAAGATGGGTGGCTAAGAGTGGAGAGGTGGTAGAGAGTGGTTTTGAGGGAGTTAGGGGGACTTACCAAATGGGAAGGAGTGGCGGCAAAGGTGGCTGTCGGCTGGTGGAGTTGGGAAGATATGGTGGCGTCCGGCTGGGAGGCAGTGGTGGTGGACGGAAGAGGGAAGGTGGCGGAGCAGGTGGCGGAGCAGGTGGCGGCTGGTGGAGGAGCTGGAGCTGCTGGGGAGTGGCCACGGCTGGGTGAGAGATGGGAGAAGGAGAGGGCCCGGCTGGGAGTGGAAAGTGGTTCCCACTTCGCAAACCCGCCCACAATGAGGGGGGTTTAAATAGGGGATGGGTAGGTCGGTTAGGGCTGGGTTGTGGGTAGTGGTTAGGTGGTTTAGGTAGGGTAGTATGTAGATAAGGTGGGCTGGATGGGGTTGGGCCAGATATTTTAAAACTAGGTGTTTGGGAAAATCGTGGGCTAAGGGTGGTTTAGGGCTAGGTTAGGTGGTTGGGTTTTAGGGTGAGGTTTAGTGAGCTAGGTTAGGTGGTTTAGGCTAGGTTTAGGCTAGGATTAGGGAAATTAATCTAGGTTTAGGGAAGGATTAGGGGAGTGGGTTAGGTGATTAGGTTGGGATTAGGTCGGGATTAGGGAAGTGGGTTAGGTGATTAGGTTCAGATTAGGGGTGGATTAGGGGTTTAGGCTAGGTTTAGGCATTTTTGGCTGGGTTTAGGTGAAGGAGCTCCCTTAGCATGGCCCATAGACCTTGATCACCCCATGTTGGTGCAGCCCTAGGTTAGGTTTTAGCTAATTACAAGCTTAAACCCACTCGATTAGGCTAACCCACAAGATTAAACCCAAACTTGACACACAAGTCAAGCTTAATACAACACTCTTGATATTTTTCACCCCCACTCTCTCTCATGCCCAATATCCCACGTGAATTTCAAGTGGGCCCCACCTCCATTTATGAGAAGGTGATGTGGGCCATGGATATGGATATTGGATTGGATCTCTGGATCCAAATCCAAATCCAAGTCCACATATGGGTTTGGATTGGAATCTGGATATATATGGTCCAGATCCAATCCAAACTGAACTCTAACTCCTTCGAGCTGGGTTCGAAACGGACGATTCGTGCGGGGCCTGACAGCATCAGTACTCCGTCTGCGTTGGGTCTTCGCCAACATAGTCGTCCGCCTCCGTTTCTGCCTTCCGGAGATGACTTCAAATGCTATTTTGATAAGAACAGGGTCTTGGACGTTCGAGATCCTGGGGTGTGAATCAGATACAAGAGTTGCTGCGCCGGGCTCGACAGGTGCTCCGGTTCCGGGCTCTTCTTGGCTCTCCTGGTCCTGTCTTGATCGGGCCAAGCCACTTCGGGGTTTCAAAACATGTTTTAAAAGGGTTTTCAAAAGCTATATCATATGTTTTTGAAAGATAAAGTTTAAAACATATATACAGGGTTTGTTTGGAAGGCTCCTGGGTTTCCAAACTCAAAATGGCCCTTTGGGGCTGCTTGTATAAAACCAGATGGATTTTGAGAAATTCGTGGGATTTCGGGGTGTTTACAGAAGTGCAGCCGGGTGGTGTGGCGGTGGAGGTGGCACAGCTTGGGGGTGATGGAGTGAGATGGGGTGGAAGAGAGGGCTGGTGGTGAGAGAGGAGAGAGAGGGATCCAAAACCCGCCCCAAAAGGGGTGTTTTTATAGGCATGGGCTGGGATCGGTTGGGAGTGGTATGGGGTAGATATTTAGGATATGGTGGGCTGGTGGGGTGGTTTGGGTAGGTCGGCTAGGTGGGAGTGGCATGGTGGTTTAGGGTAGGTCGGTTAGGGTGGCAGGGAATTAAGGGTTAGGGTCTAATTAGGTGGGTTAAGGTGGGATTAGGTTTAGTCTAGTTAAGGTCTAGGTGGTCTAGTTAGGTGGGGTGAGCTAGGTGAGTGTAAACACCCCGAAATACCACGAATTTCTCAAATCCATCTGGTTTTGTAAAAGCAGCCCCAAAGGGCCATTTTGAGTCTGGAAACCCAGGAGCCTTCCAGATAACCTTGTATATATGTTTTAAACTTTTATATTTCAAAAATACATGATATGGCTTTTAAAAACCTTTTTAAACATGTTTTTGAAACCCCGAAGCAGCTTCAGCCTAATCCAGACAAGACCAGGAGAGCTAAGGAGAGCCCAGAACCGGAGCACATGTCAAGCCCGGCACAACAACTCTCGTATCAAATCCACACCCCCATGATCTCGAACGTCCAAGACCCTGTTATCATCGAAACATTGTTTGAAGTCATCTCCGGAAGGCGAAAACAGAGGCGGATGATCATGTTGGCGAAGACCCAATGCAGACGGAGCACTGATGCTGTCAGGCCCCGCACAAACCATTCGTTTCGAGCACAGCTCGAAGGAGTCAAAGTTCAGTTTATTTCGGATCTGGACCATATATATCCAGATCCCAATCCAAACCCATGTATGGACTTGGATTTGGATTTGGATTCAAAAATCCAATCCAATATCCATATCCATGGCCCACATCACCTTCTCATAAATGGAGGTGGGGCCCACTTGAATTTCACGTGGGATCATGGGCATGAGAGAGAGTGGGGGTGGATAAGATCAAGTGTGTGTTGTAATTAAGCTTGACTTGTGTGTCAAGTTTGGGGTTAATCATGTGGGTTAGCCTAATTAAGTGGGTTTAAGCTTGTAATTAGCCAAAACCTAACCTAGGGCTGCACCAACATGATATGGTTAAGGTCTATGGGCCATGCAAAGGGAGCTCCTTCACATAAACCTAACCCAAAACACCTAATCCTAGCCTTCTACCCTAATCCGGTCCTAATATGAGCCTAATCACCTAACCCACTTCCCTAATCCTTCCCTAAACCTAGGTTAATTTCCCTAAACCAAGCCTAATCCTAGCCTAATCACCTAACCTACCTCACTAAACCTCACCCTAGAACCAACCACCTAGCTAAACCCTAAACCTCTAAACCACCCCTAGCACACAACCTACCCAAACCACTTGTATTTAAAATATCTGGCCCTACCCTTTTCAGCCCACCTTATCACCACACCACCCTACCTAAACCACCTAACCACTACCCCAAAACTAGCCCTAACCGACCTAGCCCAACCCTATATAAACCCCCCCTTTGGGGGCGGGTTTTCCCATCTAGAGGCCCCACCTTCCACCAGCCGGGTCCTCCCCTTTTCCAGCTCAACCGACTCCCCTCTTGCTCCACCTGCCCCACATTCAGCCACCACCAACACCCCCACTCCAGCCGAGCACCACCACCACCACCACACCGGCCGAATCCCCTCCTGCGCATCCCAACTGCCCGACTCCTTTCTTCCATCCACCGCCCCTCTTCAATCACGGTTAGTACCCTATCCTCCACCTTACTGCTTCTTCACTCCCTCTCCACTCTCAGCCACCTAACCCCCTACCATATCACCTTAACACCAGCCATTCCACTTGCTGCCACCACTCCCCCTCGGCCAAGCCCATAATCACCCCAACTACCCGCCACCACCTAGACACCTTAGCTCCATTCGGCCACCCTATCCGACTCCCTAAGACCTGCCCACTAGTTCCCTTCCCTTACACCACTCCTAGCCACTCTAGTAACCCGCCACCATCAAGTCCTCCTAGTCAGCCACTCCAACCAACTGTCATTTCATTCACCCACCCTAGCAACCTGCCAACCTTAGGTGATCCGTTAGGCCTTCCCTTAGGTTCACCCTTTGCACAACCTACCTTAAAATAAAACCCTATCCTAGTGACCTTCCTTAGCAGTCGGCCATCTTCAAGGTGCCTCTTCTGCGCACCAAGGACATCCAGCCAGCACCTCCCCTTGCCGTTCAACCTCGCGGAGCTCCCTTTTGCAGCCCAAGGCGAAGGCTAAGCCCACGCTCAATCAAGGCTTCTTCGGACCAGCTATTAGTAAGTGCCTAACTCGGTCCTTAGTTGTATACTTGCTTAAGATTTAATTCGATACGGGGTTGTAATAACGGAGCATAGTCTCCCCCCGCTTATAATAACGTGGCTTGGCACACCCACACACGTGCACTCTCTTAGTTGTGTACAATTTTGAACACACACGGGCCTAATCAGCCCCTAATACATAAATATATATATATTTTAATTTTCGTAGGGTGTTGCTTAAGTTGGGTGTGTTGTCTTTCAATTCAAACACTCACACACATTGAGCCTTCGCTCTTATTTGAAAGACCCAAGTAAGGGCCGTGTTATACTATTTGGGTTTTCATTTTATGTCGTGTGTGTTGTCTTTCAATTCAAACACTCACACACATTGAGCCTTCGCTCTTATTTGAAAGACCCAAGTAAGGGCCGTGTTATACTATTTGGGTTTTCATTTCATGTCGTGTGTGTAAGTCTTTCAATTCAAGCACTCTCACACACATTGAGCCTTCGCTCTTATTTGAAAGACCCAAGTAAGGGCCGACCTATACTATTTGGGTTTCATTTCATGTCGTGTGTGTTGTCTTTCAATTCAAGCACTCACACACATTGAGCCTTCGCTCTTATTTGAAAGACCCAAGTAAGGGCCGTGTTATACTATTTGGGTTTAATTTCATGTTGTGTGCGTAGTACTTCAATTCAAGCACTCACACACATTGAGCTTTCGCTCTTATTCCCAAGACCTTAATCAAGGTCATACTGCAAGTTATATTTGGGTTTAATTTCATGTCGTGTGTGTAAGTCCTTCAATTCAAGCACGCACCCACATTGAGCCTTCGCTCTTATTTGCAAGACCCGAGTAAGGGCCCATATACATACTCTATATACATATCTCCCTTCGGCATTTACATTACAAGTCATTTCCCTTCGGTTATTTCCCTTCGACATTGTCTTTACATTCGGGTTTTCCCTTTGGAGTAGCGTGAGTTTGCATTGCATCTACGCCATACCACGAGGTAGGACGCATATTGCATCAAAGCAAGCCCCGCTCAAATTCGCCCATGTAGTGGAGTGTTCAAAACACACAAACTAGGTGGCCCATAAAGAGATAAAAGGAAAGACTTAGGCACGTGCAAATCTACGTGATCTAAAATCTCCAATCACATCTAAAAGACCCGAATTAAACACCTTGAACCGCTTCGTAGGCTTTCTACACCCAAAAACTCGATTTTTGCAAAGCGTACAGACTGACCCTTGCGCATCGGTGCAAGAAGGTCTGCGACGACAAGAGCTCACTTGCTCACAGTCGCCACGATTAGAAGTCAGTTTAATATCTTCGCTAGCTTAGGTAAGCTAGTTGGCATGCCCTGTTTATATAAATAGGCCTTAGACGCTCGAGAGGATCCGCTCCAAGCCCTGAAAAGGCGAAGAGAGAAGGGGATTTTCGCCGCGTCTACAGAGATTGGCACACCTGGTGGGACGTGAGCCTTTCAAAAGTCGAGTTTTAAGTTAGGAGCTTACAAAAATTTTCAAAGAGGTGTCATTTTTTTTAACTTGTTTTCTTTGCTTGTACTTAGGACATTTTGAAAAAGCTTGAAAAGCATGTCAAAATCCAATCCAAGTGAAGTATCGAGCCAAGGCTCATGCGCATCAAGTTCTCACTCTAGGAGGATTTTCAAAAGCAAAATAAAACTAGATGAGATCGAGGACCTGAGAAGGGAGATTGAGGCCAAAATCGATGCTCTCAGCCAAGAGGCTGAAGTAGGCGATTCATGTTCATCAAACAGTGAACAAAGGCCTAAGAAAAAATCTGGAAAACCTCGCAAGCACAAAGAGGCCTCCGTAATGGAAGGCAACTGTAAACACCCCGAAATCCCACGAATTTCTTAAACAAATCTGGTTTTATACAAGCAGCCCCAAAGGGCCATTTTTTTAGTTTGGAAACCCAGGAGCCTTCCAAACAAACCCTGTGTATATGTTTTAAACTTTATCTTTCAAAAACATATGATATAGCTTTTGAAAACCCTTTTAAAACATGTTTTGAAACCCCGAAGTGGCTTGGCCCGATCAAGACAGGACCAGGAGAGCCAAGAAGAGCCCAGAACCGGAGCACCTATCGAGCCCGGCGCAGCAACTCTTGTATCTGATTCACACCCCAGGATCTCGAACGTCCAAGACCCTGTTCTTATCAAAAATGCATTTGAAGTCATCTCCGGAAGGCAGAAACGGAGGCGGACGACTATGTTGGCGAAGACCCAACGCAGACGGAGTACTGATGCTGTCAGGCCCCGCACGAATCGTCCGTTTCGAACCCAGCTCGAAGGAGTCAGAGTTCAGTTTGGATTGGATCTGGGCCATATATATCCAGATTCCAACCCAAACCCATATGTGGACTTGGATTTGGATTTGGATCCAGAGATCCAATCCAATATCCATATCCATGGCCCACATCACCTTCTCATAAATGGAGGTGGGGCCCACTTGAAATTCACGTGGGATATTGGGCATGAGAGAGAGTGGGGGTGAAAAATATCAAGAGTGTTGTATTAAGCTTGACTTGTGTGTCAAGTTTGGGTTTAATCTTGTGGGTTAGCCTAATTGAGTGGGTTTAAGCTTGTAATTAGCTAAAACCTAACCTAGGGTTGCACCAACATGGGGTGATCAAGGTCTATGGGCCATGCTAAGGGAGCTCCTTCACCTAAACCTAGCCAAAAATGCCTAAACCTAGCCTAAACCCCTAATCCACCCCTAATCTGAACCTAATCACCTAACCCACTTCCCTAATCCCGGCCTAATCCCAACCTAATCACCTAACCCACTCCCCTAATCCTTCCCTAAACCTAGATTAATTTCCCTAATCCTAGCCTAATCCTAGCCTAAACCACCTAACCTAGCTCACTAAACCTCACCCTAAAACCCAACCACCTAACCTAGCCCTAAACCCCTAAACCACCCTTAGCCCACGATTTTCCCAAACCCCTAGTTTTAAAATATCTGGCCCAACCCCATCCAGCCCACCTTATCTACATACTACCCTACCTAAACCACCTAACCACTACCCACAACCCAGCCCTAACCGACCTACCCATCCCCTATTTAAACCCCCCTCATTGTGGGCGGGTTTTCCAAGTGGGAACCACTCTCCACTCCCAGCCGGGCCCTCTCCTTCTTCCATCTTCCATCCAGCCATGACCACTCCCCAGCCGCTCCAGCTCCTCCACCAGCCGCCACCTGCTCCGCCACCTTCCCTCTTCCGTCCACCACCACTGCCCCCCAGCCGGACGCCACCATCTTCCCCCAACTCCACCAGCCGACAGCTACCTGCCCGCCACTCTCCCACTCCATCCGCCACTCCTCCCCATTCGGTAAGTCCCCCTAAATCCCTCAAAGCCCCTCTCTACCACCTCTCCACTCTTAGCCACCCATCTTCCCCTCAGCTCAGCCTCCTTGCCGCCACCACCTAAGCCTAGCCGAACCTAGGATAACCCAAGTGGCTGGCCACTACTTAGCCACCATCTCCCATTCGGCCGACCCCCCCCTAGGTGTCCTATTTGGCCTTCCCACTAGCTCACCTTTTAGGGCCAGTTTCCCTAAGTACCTAACTTCCCTAGTGACCCTAAGACCCACTTATTCAGCCACTCCAAACTCCCTACTTGGAGGCGCCGCCTACTTGCCACCGGCCCCCTTCGAGGCGTCCATCCCGCGCCCCATTTGCAGCCGGCCAGCACCCTTGGTCACATACCTTCGCGGAGCTCCCGTTTGCAGCCCAAAGCCAAGGCCACGCTCAAGCAAGACCTCTACGGACCAGCTACTCGTAAGTGTCTAAACTCGGTCTTTAGTCACACACTTGCTTGAAATTCAATTTGATACGGGGTTGTAATAACGGAGCATAGTCTCCCCCCGCTTGTAATAACGTGGCTTGGCACAACCACACACGTGCACTCTCTTAGTCGTGCACAATTTTGAACACACACGGGCCTAATCAGCCCCTAATATATAAGTGTACGTATATAGTTCATTTCCGAAGGGTTTTATTTAAGTTGGGTGCGTTGTCTTTCAATTCGAACACTCTCACACACATTGAGCTTTCGCTCTTATTTGAAAGACCCAAGTAAGGGCCGACCTATACTATTTGGGTTTCATTTCATGTCGTGTGAGTAAGTCTTTCAATTTAAACACTCTCACACACATTGAGCTTTCGCTCTTATTTGAAAGACCCAAGTAAGGGCCGACCTATACTATTTGGGTTTCATTTCTTGTCGTGTGAGTCAGTCTTTCAATTCAAGCACTTTCACACACATTGAGCCTTCGCTCTTACTCCCAAGACCTTAGTAAAGGCCTTATTGCAGTTATATTTGGGTTTCATTTATGTCGTGTGTGTAGTATTTCAATTCAAGCACTCTCACACACATTGAGCCTTCGCTCTTACTCCCAAGACCTTAGTCAAGGCCATACTGCAATTTATATTTGGGTTTAATTTCATGTCGTGTGTGTAAGTCTTTCAATTCAAGCACGCACCCACATTGAGCCTTCGCTCTTATTTACAAGACCCGAGTAAGGGCTCATATACATAAGATATATACATATTTCCCTTCGGTTATTTCCCTTCGGTTATTTCCCTTCTGTTATTTCCCTTCAGTATTGTCTTTACATTTCGGGTTTTTCCCTTTGGAGTAGCGTGAGTTTGCATTGCATCTACGCCATACCACGAGGTAGGACGCATATTGCATCGAAGCAACCCCCGCTCGAATTCGCCCATGTAGTGGAGTGTTCATAACACACAAACTAGGCGACCCAAAAAGGGATAAAAGAAAAGACTTAGGCACGTGCAAATCCACGTGATCTAAAACATGCAATCGCATCTTAAAGACCCGAAATAGACACCTCGAACCGTTTCGTAGACTTTCTCCCCAAAACTCGATTTTTGCAAAAGCGTACAGACTGACCCTTGCGCATCGGTGCAAGAAGGTCTGCGACGACAAGAGCTCACTTGCTCACAGTCGCCACGTTTAGAAGTCAGTGTTAAGTATATCTTCGCTAGCTTAAGTAAGCTAGCTGGCACGCCCTGTTTTTATACATAGGCCTTAGACGCACGATAAGATCCACTCCAAGCCACGAAAGAGGCGAAGAGACGGGGATTTTCGCGTGTCTACAGCAACCAATACCACGAGTTCTTCACACAAAAGGACCGTAAAGCCCTACAGCAGTTGCTGAAAGGGCAGAATAAAGAGAAAAGAAGCTACACCCTGTCTGATTTCCTTCCTATGGAATACGAAACAGACAGTGACGATGAAATACCGAACTTCCATCGGTATGATGGCATGGGAGACCCTAGGTCTCACTTCAGCTTTTCTCACCTCAAGCCCATTAAAAGAAAAAGGACTCGATGAAATGGGTGTATTGGTTCCCTTTATCCCTTAAAGGCACAGCTGCCAAATGGCTGGCTTCCTACGACTTAAGCCAGTTCGCTACTTTTGAAGAGTTAGCGAACTGCTTCATGCAAAGATTTGCACAGAACGTAGAAGTCACGCTGACTCTGAATACCTTAAGGGATACAAAGCAAGGCATGAACGAAGACGTACATGCCTTCATTATAAGATGGAGGTCGCTTTTGGGCCAAGTGCGAGAGCCCATATCCGAAGGATGCGCAGTCATGCTCATCCTGGATAACTTTAAAAGCGAGTTAAAAACCCTTCTCTCGCTCCATGAGATCTCAACTTTCCATAAGTTGATCAAAAAGGCCTCCCTTTTCGAAACCAACTTGCGAAAAGGGACATACGATCACTTGTGAAAAGGAAGTGTCGTTTCCAAAACCCGCTTGGAAAAGCCCATCACATACGGGCTACCCACAATGGACAAAGGGGCAAAGCCCCATAAAATCGCCAATGTCCGGGTGGATCCAGGCGTGGCGGGCACTTCCAAAAATTTTGAAAAGTTAGAAAATAAGAGGGAGCGAACCTTTCAAAAATCGGTTGAAAAACAGGAGTACACTCCGCTGGGGCAACCTGTGTCGGAGGTCCTAGACCTCCTACTTGCCTAGGGCATGATAGAACTCCCTGAAATCCCTGAAAGAGTCACCTCCAAGGGGGGGTATTTAAACCGATTTTGTAAGTATCATCGGCTCAAAGGCCATGATACCAAACGTTGTTTCTCCCTTTTAAATAAAATTGAGAACTTGATAGCAGAAGGCCGGCTCCAGGTCACTACGGAACCTGAGCCACCTCAAGCTATCTTCAAAGAATCCTTTCCCAAACACGCCAGTGGCAGTGGGAAAGGAAAGGAGGTATGTACCCTCACCATTTCTAAGGAACTAGCGCAAAAACCAGAGTCTGGTTGACCCACTTGTGCGCCCATTCTTGTACTGTACAAGAAGCCCGCCCAAGTCGTCATTCGGGGACCACCAAAAGTGGAATCCCCGATAAAACCAGTTTTGAAAATCCAAGGTTCTCCCCAGCTCATCCTTAGAGCCAAATTTAGTGCGAACTGTAGGCTGGTCGTGGGGGAAGTCACTAGATCCGGGAGGATCTATCAACCCCCGCACCTTCAAGGTGCTCAAAAGGTGGTCAGTGTGCCTGGCCCCTCAAAAGCATGTATCCCTAGTGTTCTGCCAAAAGCAGATAAGGACAAAGTCATCCTAAATCCTTATGACTTCGAAAACCACCTTTCAAAGATTCCTATTCACATGTCTATCTTAGAGTTTATACAAACCAAGCCTAAGCATAGACTTGTATTAGAGAAAATTCTAGAAAGGGCCAAGGTTGATTCGAACATAAGTCCAGAATCCTTGTCTGCCCAAGTGGCTTTATTAGGAGAAAAATCGCCCATCACTTTCTCGGAAGATGATGTAGATAGACCCTACGAATCCCATAACCAGGCCCTGCATATCGAGGTGGTTCTAAACAACCACTCTCTGGACAGGTGCCTAGTCGATGGTGGAGGAGGGCTCAACATCCTTCCACTTCACGTGGCGTGTAAAATCGGAGTCACCTTGACTTCAATGAACCCAAGCCCCATCGTTATCACTGGATACGATGGGAATGCGTCTAGACCTTTAGGATCCATCGAACTCCCAATGGAAACGGGAGGGATCAAACACACGGGGGTGTTCCATGTCTTGGACATCCACGCCCATTATAACTTGTTGTTGGGAAGGCCCTGGATACACAGTCTGTGCGTTGTGCCATCCACCTTCCACAGGTGTGTCAAGATCCCTTTTAGGGACCAGGTCGTAGTGATCCTAGGTGAGAGTCACCCACAACTTCAGGGGATCATAAACTCCCCTTGTTTATCAAGCTCCCAAGCCCATGAGGCTAACCTGGGGCAAATTGTGATTGAGCCACCTCGGCTCGTGTTAAACAACCCTAGGAAGGTTGTATGTGTGAAGGGGCCGCCCAAAGCAGGCCCCCTCCCGATCTTAACCCTTCTAGGAAAACCCAAGCGTTCCTTATTTCCAAAGCCCCTAGACAAGAGGCCATATGAGCACAATATGGACGATAGCATGTTCCAGGACCATGACTTGTATCAAACTTTTTCAAAAAACAAAAAGTCATGGAACATGTTGTTGAACATGGGCTACACGCCCTACAAGAGTCTAGGGGCACAGAACCAGGGTCTCCTAGAGCCCATCCTTCCTAGGGCCAATCCAAGCCGATATGGGATCGGCTATTCTCCCCGAATACCGTCGGAGCCACCCCTTGTGACCACCTGGGTCAAGGGTGCCCCGGAACCTGTCTTAGAAGAGACCTACGGTTTAGATCTCCTATTCCGAGTCTAACCCATAGTGTTTTCCCTTTGTAGGTATGACGGAAGATCCCTTTTTCTAAAAATACAAAAACATTTGAAAAGCTTAAAATAAAAAAAAAAATCGAAAAACAAGAAAAACCAAAAACAATGGAAAAACAAAAACTCGAAAATAGAGTGCT